>OX366518.1:15821380-17218825 GCA_947256265.1 Acronicta leporina | reverse complement strand
AGTTTTTCCCAATTTTCTTCCAAATTTTCCACCCCACCCACCCCATATTCCTGTTTAGTCTTGTAGCGCTCGGCGTCCCGCACCCGCTGGTACCCCACAAGTGGGGGTAACTCGCAGGAAAATCTTAAAAATTGCCACCCTTAACTTAACGCATCCGACACCATATTTTAATACTGACACACCTTAGACATACCGAGGTTTCCTTATACCTGCATACAATTAGTACAACGAGGTTTATTTTTAAACTTAATACTGTATTTTGACACGGTTTTCAGCGTTATTACTGCATTATTTAATTACACCTGTCATCCAGGCACCCACCCACGTTTCCTGGACACCAAAATTTTTGAAATTCGCAAATTTTTAATTTTTGACTTAGAAAAATTACAAAATTTTTTCAGTTTTCCAAATTTACATTCAATTTTTATTCTATTCGATTATACCTTGTCTGGAACCTCTCCCGGCGTGCGTCCCGGTGACCGCGACCTGTGAACAAAAAGTCAGGTTAGTATTTTGTTGAAAAATTTACCAAAAATACAGTTTTTTCCAAATTTCTTCCGAATTTTCTACCCCACCCACCCCATATTCCTGTTTGGTCTTGTAGCGCTCGGCGCCCCGCACCCGCTGGTACCCCTCAAGTGGGGGTAAATCGCAGGCATTAGTATTTTGAATTAGTATTTTGTTGCAAATTTACCAAAAATACAGTTTTTCCCAATTTTCTTCCAAATTTTCCACCCCACCCACCCCATATTCCTGTTTAGTCTTGTAGCGCTCGGCGTCCCGCACCCGCTGGTACCCCACAAGTGGGGGTAACTCGCAGGAAAATCTTAAAAATTGCCACCCTTAACTTAACGCATCCGACACCATATTTTAATACTGACACACCTTAGACATACCGAGGTTTCCTTATACCTGCATACAATTAGTACAACGAGGTTTATTTTTAAACTTAATACTGTATTTTGACACGGTTTTCAGCGTTATTACTGCATTATTTAATTACACCTGTCATCCAGGCACCCACCCACGTTTCCTGGACACCAAAATTTTTGAAATTCGCAAATTTTTAATTTTTGACTTAGAAAAATTACAAAATTTTTTCAGTTTTCCAAATTTACATTCAATTTTTATTCTATTCGATTATACCTTGTCTGGAACCTCTCCCGGCGTGCGTCCCGGTGACCGCGACCTGTGAACAAAAAGTCAGGTTAGTATTTTGTTGAAAAATTTACCAAAAATACAGTTTTTTCCAAATTTCTTCCGAATTTTCTACCCCACCCACCCCATATTCCTGTTTGGTCTTGTAGCGCTCGGCGCCCCGCACCCGCTGGTACCCCTCAAGTGGGGGTAAATCGCAGGCATTAGTATTTTGAATTAGTATTTTGTTGCAAATTTACCAAAAATACAGTTTTTCCCAATTTTCTTCCAAATTTTCCACCCCACCCACCCCATATTCCTGTTTAGTCTTGTAGCGCTCGGCGTCCCGCACCCGCTGGTACCCCACAAGTGGGGGTAACTCGCAGGAAAATCTTAAAAATTGCCACCCTTAACTTAACGCATCCGACACCATATTTTAATACTGACACACCTTAGACATACCGAGGTTTCCTTATACCTGCATACAATTAGTACAACGAGGTTTATTTTTAAACTTAATACTGTATTTTGACACGGTTTTCAGCGTTATTACTGCATTATTTAATTACACCTGTCATCCAGGCACCCACCCACGTTTCCTGGACACCAAAATTTTTGAAATTCGCAAATTTTTAATTTTTGACTTAGAAAAATTACAAAATTTTTTCAGTTTTCCAAATTTACATTCAATTTTTATTCTATTCGATTATACCTTGTCTGGAACCTCTCCCGGCGTGCGTCCCGGTGACCGCGACCTGTGAACAAAAAGTCAGGTTAGTATTTTGTTGAAAAATTTACCAAAAATACAGTTTTTTCCAAATTTCTTCCGAATTTTCTACCCCACCCACCCCATATTCCTGTTTGGTCTTGTAGCGCTCGGCGCCCCGCACCCGCTGGTACCCCTCAAGTGGGGGTAAATCGCAGGCATTAGTATTTTGAATTAGTATTTTGTTGCAAATTTACCAAAAATACAGTTTTTCCCAATTTTCTTCCAAATTTTCCACCCCACCCACCCCATATTCCTGTTTAGTCTTGTAGCGCTCGGCGTCCCGCACCCGCTGGTACCCCACAAGTGGGGGTAACTCGCAGGAAAATCTTAAAAATTGCCACCCTTAACTTAACGCATCCGACACCATATTTTAATACTGACACACCTTAGACATACCGAGGTTTCCTTATACCTGCATACAATTAGTACAACGAGGTTTATTTTTAAACTTAATACTGTATTTTGACACGGTTTTCAGCGTTATTACTGCATTATTTAATTACACCTGTCATCCAGGCACCCACCCACGTTTCCTGGACACCAAAATTTTTGAAATTCGCAAATTTTTAATTTTTGACTTAGAAAAATTACAAAATTTTTTCAGTTTTCCAAATTTACATTCAATTTTTATTCTATTCGATTATACCTTGTCTGGAACCTCTCCCGGCGTGCGTCCCGGTGACCGCGACCTGTGAACAAAAAGTCAGGTTAGTATTTTGTTGAAAAATTTACCAAAAATACAGTTTTTTCCAAATTTCTTCCGAATTTTCTACCCCACCCACCCCATATTCCTGTTTGGTCTTGTAGCGCTCGGCGCCCCGCACCCGCTGGTACCCCTCAAGTGGGGGTAAATCGCAGGCATTAGTATTTTGAATTAGTATTTTGTTGCAAATTTACCAAAAATACAGTTTTTCCCAATTTTCTTCCAAATTTTCCACCCCACCCACCCCATATTCCTGTTTAGTCTTGTAGCGCTCGGCGTCCCGCACCCGCTGGTACCCCACAAGTGGGGGTAACTCGCAGGAAAATCTTAAAAATTGCCACCCTTAACTTAACGCATCCGACACCATATTTTAATACTGACACACCTTAGACATACCGAGGTTTCCTTATACCTGCATACAATTAGTACAACGAGGTTTATTTTTAAACTTAATACTGTATTTTGACACGGTTTTCAGCGTTATTACTGCATTATTTAATTACACCTGTCATCCAGGCACCCACCCACGTTTCCTGGACACCAAAATTTTTGAAATTCGCAAATTTTTAATTTTTGACTTAGAAAAATTACAAAATTTTTTCAGTTTTCCAAATTTACATTCAATTTTTATTCTATTCGATTATACCTTGTCTGGAACCTCTCCCGGCGTGCGTCCCGGTGACCGCGACCTGTGAACAAAAAGTCAGGTTAGTATTTTGTTGAAAAATTTACCAAAAATACAGTTTTTTCCAAATTTCTTCCGAATTTTCTACCCCACCCACCCCATATTCCTGTTTGGTCTTGTAGCGCTCGGCGCCCCGCACCCGCTGGTACCCCTCAAGTGGGGGTAAATCGCAGGCATTAGTATTTTGAATTAGTATTTTGTTGCAAATTTACCAAAAATACAGTTTTTCCCAATTTTCTTCCAAATTTTCCACCCCACCCACCCCATATTCCTGTTTAGTCTTGTAGCGCTCGGCGTCCCGCACCCGCTGGTACCCCACAAGTGGGGGTAACTCGCAGGAAAATCTTAAAAATTGCCACCCTTAACTTAACGCATCCGACACCATATTTTAATACTGACACACCTTAGACATACCGAGGTTTCCTTATACCTGCATACAATTAGTACAACGAGGTTTATTTTTAAACTTAATACTGTATTTTGACACGGTTTTCAGCGTTATTACTGCATTATTTAATTACACCTGTCATCCAGGCACCCACCCACGTTTCCTGGACACCAAAATTTTTGAAATTCGCAAATTTTTAATTTTTGACTTAGAAAAATTACAAAATTTTTTCAGTTTTCCAAATTTACATTCAATTTTTATTCTATTCGATTATACCTTGTCTGGAACCTCTCCCGGCGTGCGTCCCGGTGACCGCGACCTGTGAACAAAAAGTCAGGTTAGTATTTTGTTGAAAAATTTACCAAAAATACAGTTTTTTCCAAATTTCTTCCGAATTTTCTACCCCACCCACCCCATATTCCTGTTTGGTCTTGTAGCGCTCGGCGCCCCGCACCCGCTGGTACCCCTCAAGTGGGGGTAAATCGCAGGCATTAGTATTTTGAATTAGTATTTTGTTGCAAATTTACCAAAAATACAGTTTTTCCCAATTTTCTTCCAAATTTTCCACCCCACCCACCCCATATTCCTGTTTAGTCTTGTAGCGCTCGGCGTCCCGCACCCGCTGGTACCCCACAAGTGGGGGTAACTCGCAGGAAAATCTTAAAAATTGCCACCCTTAACTTAACGCATCCGACACCATATTTTAATACTGACACACCTTAGACATACCGAGGTTTCCTTATACCTGCATACAATTAGTACAACGAGGTTTATTTTTAAACTTAATACTGTATTTTGACACGGTTTTCAGCGTTATTACTGCATTATTTAATTACACCTGTCATCCAGGCACCCACCCACGTTTCCTGGACACCAAAATTTTTGAAATTCGCAAATTTTTAATTTTTGACTTAGAAAAATTACAAAATTTTTTCAGTTTTCCAAATTTACATTCAATTTTTATTCTATTCGATTATACCTTGTCTGGAACCTCTCCCGGCGTGCGTCCCGGTGACCGCGACCTGTGAACAAAAAGTCAGGTTAGTATTTTGTTGAAAAATTTACCAAAAATACAGTTTTTTCCAAATTTCTTCCGAATTTTCTACCCCACCCACCCCATATTCCTGTTTGGTCTTGTAGCGCTCGGCGCCCCGCACCCGCTGGTACCCCTCAAGTGGGGGTAAATCGCAGGCATTAGTATTTTGAATTAGTATTTTGTTGCAAATTTACCAAAAATACAGTTTTTCCCAATTTTCTTCCAAATTTTCCACCCCACCCACCCCATATTCCTGTTTAGTCTTGTAGCGCTCGGCGTCCCGCACCCGCTGGTACCCCACAAGTGGGGGTAACTCGCAGGAAAATCTTAAAAATTGCCACCCTTAACTTAACGCATCCGACACCATATTTTAATACTGACACACCTTAGACATACCGAGGTTTCCTTATACCTGCATACAATTAGTACAACGAGGTTTATTTTTAAACTTAATACTGTATTTTGACACGGTTTTCAGCGTTATTACTGCATTATTTAATTACACCTGTCATCCAGGCACCCACCCACGTTTCCTGGACACCAAAATTTTTGAAATTCGCAAATTTTTAATTTTTGACTTAGAAAAATTACAAAATTTTTTCAGTTTTCCAAATTTACATTCAATTTTTATTCTATTCGATTATACCTTGTCTGGAACCTCTCCCGGCGTGCGTCCCGGTGACCGCGACCTGTGAACAAAAAGTCAGGTTAGTATTTTGTTGAAAAATTTACCAAAAATACAGTTTTTTCCAAATTTCTTCCGAATTTTCTACCCCACCCACCCCATATTCCTGTTTGGTCTTGTAGCGCTCGGCGCCCCGCACCCGCTGGTACCCCTCAAGTGGGGGTAAATCGCAGGCATTAGTATTTTGAATTAGTATTTTGTTGCAAATTTACCAAAAATACAGTTTTTCCCAATTTTCTTCCAAATTTTCCACCCCACCCACCCCATATTCCTGTTTAGTCTTGTAGCGCTCGGCGTCCCGCACCCGCTGGTACCCCACAAGTGGGGGTAACTCGCAGGAAAATCTTAAAAATTGCCACCCTTAACTTAACGCATCCGACACCATATTTTAATACTGACACACCTTAGACATACCGAGGTTTCCTTATACCTGCATACAATTAGTACAACGAGGTTTATTTTTAAACTTAATACTGTATTTTGACACGGTTTTCAGCGTTATTACTGCATTATTTAATTACACCTGTCATCCAGGCACCCACCCACGTTTCCTGGACACCAAAATTTTTGAAATTCGCAAATTTTTAATTTTTGACTTAGAAAAATTACAAAATTTTTTCAGTTTTCCAAATTTACATTCAATTTTTATTCTATTCGATTATACCTTGTCTGGAACCTCTCCCGGCGTGCGTCCCGGTGACCGCGACCTGTGAACAAAAAGTCAGGTTAGTATTTTGTTGAAAAATTTACCAAAAATACAGTTTTTTCCAAATTTCTTCCGAATTTTCTACCCCACCCACCCCATATTCCTGTTTGGTCTTGTAGCGCTCGGCGCCCCGCACCCGCTGGTACCCCTCAAGTGGGGGTAAATCGCAGGCATTAGTATTTTGAATTAGTATTTTGTTGCAAATTTACCAAAAATACAGTTTTTCCCAATTTTCTTCCAAATTTTCCACCCCACCCACCCCATATTCCTGTTTAGTCTTGTAGCGCTCGGCGTCCCGCACCCGCTGGTACCCCACAAGTGGGGGTAACTCGCAGGAAAATCTTAAAAATTGCCACCCTTAACTTAACGCATCCGACACCATATTTTAATACTGACACACCTTAGACATACCGAGGTTTCCTTATACCTGCATACAATTAGTACAACGAGGTTTATTTTTAAACTTAATACTGTATTTTGACACGGTTTTCAGCGTTATTACTGCATTATTTAATTACACCTGTCATCCAGGCACCCACCCACGTTTCCTGGACACCAAAATTTTTGAAATTCGCAAATTTTTAATTTTTGACTTAGAAAAATTACAAAATTTTTTCAGTTTTCCAAATTTACATTCAATTTTTATTCTATTCGATTATACCTTGTCTGGAACCTCTCCCGGCGTGCGTCCCGGTGACCGCGACCTGTGAACAAAAAGTCAGGTTAGTATTTTGTTGAAAAATTTACCAAAAATACAGTTTTTTCCAAATTTCTTCCGAATTTTCTACCCCACCCACCCCATATTCCTGTTTGGTCTTGTAGCGCTCGGCGCCCCGCACCCGCTGGTACCCCTCAAGTGGGGGTAAATCGCAGGCATTAGTATTTTGAATTAGTATTTTGTTGCAAATTTACCAAAAATACAGTTTTTCCCAATTTTCTTCCAAATTTTCCACCCCACCCACCCCATATTCCTGTTTAGTCTTGTAGCGCTCGGCGTCCCGCACCCGCTGGTACCCCACAAGTGGGGGTAACTCGCAGGAAAATCTTAAAAATTGCCACCCTTAACTTAACGCATCCGACACCATATTTTAATACTGACACACCTTAGACATACCGAGGTTTCCTTATACCTGCATACAATTAGTACAACGAGGTTTATTTTTAAACTTAATACTGTATTTTGACACGGTTTTCAGCGTTATTACTGCATTATTTAATTACACCTGTCATCCAGGCACCCACCCACGTTTCCTGGACACCAAAATTTTTGAAATTCGCAAATTTTTAATTTTTGACTTAGAAAAATTACAAAATTTTTTCAGTTTTCCAAATTTACATTCAATTTTTATTCTATTCGATTATACCTTGTCTGGAACCTCTCCCGGCGTGCGTCCCGGTGACCGCGACCTGTGAACAAAAAGTCAGGTTAGTATTTTGTTGAAAAATTTACCAAAAATACAGTTTTTTCCAAATTTCTTCCGAATTTTCTACCCCACCCACCCCATATTCCTGTTTGGTCTTGTAGCGCTCGGCGCCCCGCACCCGCTGGTACCCCTCAAGTGGGGGTAAATCGCAGGCATTAGTATTTTGAATTAGTATTTTGTTGCAAATTTACCAAAAATACAGTTTTTCCCAATTTTCTTCCAAATTTTCCACCCCACCCACCCCATATTCCTGTTTAGTCTTGTAGCGCTCGGCGTCCCGCACCCGCTGGTACCCCACAAGTGGGGGTAACTCGCAGGAAAATCTTAAAAATTGCCACCCTTAACTTAACGCATCCGACACCATATTTTAATACTGACACACCTTAGACATACCGAGGTTTCCTTATACCTGCATACAATTAGTACAACGAGGTTTATTTTTAAACTTAATACTGTATTTTGACACGGTTTTCAGCGTTATTACTGCATTATTTAATTACACCTGTCATCCAGGCACCCACCCACGTTTCCTGGACACCAAAATTTTTGAAATTCGCAAATTTTTAATTTTTGACTTAGAAAAATTACAAAATTTTTTCAGTTTTCCAAATTTACATTCAATTTTTATTCTATTCGATTATACCTTGTCTGGAACCTCTCCCGGCGTGCGTCCCGGTGACCGCGACCTGTGAACAAAAAGTCAGGTTAGTATTTTGTTGAAAAATTTACCAAAAATACAGTTTTTTCCAAATTTCTTCCGAATTTTCTACCCCACCCACCCCATATTCCTGTTTGGTCTTGTAGCGCTCGGCGCCCCGCACCCGCTGGTACCCCTCAAGTGGGGGTAAATCGCAGGCATTAGTATTTTGAATTAGTATTTTGTTGCAAATTTACCAAAAATACAGTTTTTCCCAATTTTCTTCCAAATTTTCCACCCCACCCACCCCATATTCCTGTTTAGTCTTGTAGCGCTCGGCGTCCCGCACCCGCTGGTACCCCACAAGTGGGGGTAACTCGCAGGAAAATCTTAAAAAATTGCCCGCCCACCCACCCTCTTGGGGCTTGGCTAGGTAAACGAGCCAATACTGAAAATTTTTTGTACACAATACATTCCCTGAAAACTGGACTAGGTGGTCCCTAGTGGTGGTGCGATCGAAAAACTCCTCTACGGAGTCAGGGTAAAAGTGACATATAACCGTGACAGGCGCTATATAGTGCCAACTTTACTGAACTGACTCAAATCGACACTGGAATTAAATTCCTTTACTAATATCTTTACTTATTTTATTTTATTTTATTTATATTGTTGTTTGGTCCCCCCTGTACAGGGATTCAGGCAAAAGCTTATATCGTTGTACTCTGACGAAATAGAACCCTTCCGGCAAATCATGTTTCGCACACCTGCTAAAAAGGACGTGAGCTTGCAGGGCTCCGAGGGCTCGCCGCGATCTGCAGAAAAAGCCGTGACGCCACTGCTGAGTGTTAGGCGAAGTATTGGGGAATGGGAGACCGGTAGGGCAGAGCCTCAGGCTAAAACCCCGGTCCACTCAAAACCAAACGCCACACCACCATCATCACTCACCGTCACCAAAAAGGCGCCCGGCTCTCAGGGGACGCGTCGAGCTTCAGCGGATGCTCCTGTAGCGGAGAGAAAGCCCGACCCGAAATATCCCAGTCTCATAGCGGAAGCGAGAGCTTGCCTGAATAAAGCTAAGCTTAATTTAGGCAACTCCCGCAACCTAAAAACCGAAATAAAGACGGAGGTGCTTGGGGCGATAAACCGTCTATTTGAAATAGTCAAAGAGTCGGAAAAAGGTAAAACCAAGGCCCCCGAAATACCTACAACCACCCCAGTACCCCCAGAACCCGAACAAACTGACCCGCCCACCCTAGACGAGGAAAATAAAGGCCAAAAAGAGCTTCTGCTGAGGCTTCAAGAAAATAGTGCCCTAATTAAAGAAAACTTAGCCAAAATGGAAAGCCTCAAAGAGGCGTTGGATAAAAAATCAGTCTCCACGGTTGAGGAGAGAACATACGCGTCTGTGGCGGATGCGCACAGAAGCCAGACCGGGATTCAGGTACCGGGGCGAGCGACGCTTCATTCCGTAGTTGTCTCCTCAACAAGTGAAACGGACACGGGCGACGAAGTGTTGGAGCGGGTAAGGAAGGCGATCGACGCGAAGGAAGGCTGGGTGCAGGTGGAGAGGGTAAGAAAGGCCAAAAATAGAAAAGTAATAATGGGCTTTGGGTCCAAGGAAGAACGGGACAAGGTGAAGGATAGAATTGGGAAAGAAGGAGGCAGCCTCACCATCGAGGACGTCGAGAACAAGGACCCGCTGGTCAGGCTTGGGGATGTCTTGTCGGTTAATACCGACGAGGACATCCTCAGGGCTCTTCGGAACCAAAATGGGGCGGTTTTCCACGGCCTCGATCAGGGGGAGGATAGGGTAGTCGTCAAATATAGAAGAAGGGCCAGAAACCCTCACACCAGCCACGTAATTGTAAGCGTGTCGCCCAGTATCTGGAAGCGGGTGACGGAAAGGGGCTATGTATACATAGATCTCCAGCGGGTCAGAGCGGAAGACCAGACTCCACTAGTCCAGTGTACGCGCTGCCTGGGATATGGCCACGGCAGAAAGTACTGCCAAGAGACTGCAGACGCGTGCAGCCATTGTGGCGGTCCCCACCTGAAGACGGAATGCGCGGACTGGCTGGCTGGAGAGCCACCCGCGTGCAGAAACTGCAAAAAGGCAAAACTGACGCAGATGGAGCACAATGCCTTCAGCTCTGGGTGCCCTGTGCGTCGCCGGTGGGACGAACAGGCCAGATCGACCGTCGCGTACTGTTAACGCCAACGTTGCCACCACCACATATAGCTATATGCAAGCGAACCTCCAACGAAAAAGGCTGGCGACGATCGAGCTTCTGCTCGAGGCACAGAAGCAAGGAGTAGCCGTAGCCCTGCTGCAAGAGCCATACGTCGGGGGGACCAGGACAATGAAGAGCCACAAGGGAGTAAGGATCTTCCAGAACACTGATGATGGAGAAGGGACCGTTAAGGCCGCAATTGCTGTCTTTGATAGCAATCTTAATATAAAGCAGTACCCGAAACTCACCACAAACAACATCGCTGTGGTGGGGATCCAGACCAGTGCCTGGGAGATCACCCTTGCGTCCATATACTTTGAGCCGGACAAACCAGTGGAGCCCTATTTAGACCACCTCAAAGAAATAGTGGCCAAAAATGGCTCTAAGCCCATAATCGTTGGAGGCGATGCAAATGCAAAAAGCACCTGGTGGGGCAGCCCAACGGTAGACTGTAGGGGAGAGGAGGTATGCGGGACTCTCGGGGAGCTCGGGCTGCATATATTAAACGCAGGAGAAATCCCGACCTTCGACACAGTAAGAGGAGGACAACGCTATAGTAGCTATGTCGACATAACAGCTTGTTCGGCAAACATCCTCGACAGGGTAGCAGACTGGAAAGTCGTCGAGGGCCTGAGCAGCTCCGACCACAACGGCATCGTTTTCAAAATCTTGCAAACAAAATCGAAAGGGTTAAAAGTAGAAAGAACCACCAGGATATTTAACACGAAAAAGGCCAACTGGTCTGGCTTTCATGTGAAACTCACCCAGTTGTGCCAAGAATACAACATTACAAAAGAGGAAATAGGAAAAATAAATAAAGTAGAAGAATTAGATAAAATAGTGAACAATTACACAGAAATAATTACAAAAGCATGCAAAGCATCTATGCCAATTAAAAAACAAATAGAAAAACTTACCTTGCCGTGGTGGTCGGAGAGACTCGAAAAATTGAAAAAAGCCGTCGCCACCAAAAAGAGGAGGATCAGATGCGCTGCTCCAGTCCGTAGATCCATCGTTGTCGAAGAGTACCTGCAACAGAAAGAGGAATATGAGTTGGAGGCAGCCAGAGCCCAAACCGAGAGTTGGAAGGAGTTCTGCTGTAGACAGGATAGGGAGGGGGTGTGGGAGGGGATATACAGAGTTATAGGAAGGACAGCGAACAGGGTGGAGGACCTGATGCTAATTAAAGACGGAGAGGTGCTGGACGCGGAAGGGTCCGCTCGATACATAGCGGAGACCCTGTACCCGGAAGACCACCCAGCTACGGATAACCCCCACCACAGCCGTGTCAGACTAGAGGCGGAATCGGTGAATGAAGGCGAATATGGTGAGAAATACGACCCTCCATTCACTATAACCGAACTGCAGACGTCGAGCGAGTCCTTCAATCCAAAGAAGGCTCCGGGAATGGATGGGCTCACAGCCGATATTTGCAACCGTGCTATCAGCAAAGACCCCGAAATTTTCCTGGCTATCCTTAATAAATGCCTTGCCTACAACCACTTCCCAAAAGTGTGGAAAGAGGCAACGGTGGTCATACTACGGAAGCCAGGAAGGACGGACTACACAACACCAAAGGCGTGTCGACCAATCGGCCTGCTGCCGGTACTCGGAAAAATTTACGAAAAAATGTTGGTGGCTCGACTCAGGTTCTACATAGCACCGAAGATGAGTACTCGCCAGTACGGATTCATGCCACAAAGGAGTACCGAAGACTCCCTCTATACTCTCATGCAAAAAATACGCAATAAGCTGAAACAAAAGAAAATAATAACATTAATATCGCTGGACATAGAGGGAGCCTTCGACAATGCCTGGTGGCCAGCTATAAGAGTCCGACTGGCTGAGGAAAGGTGTCCGGTCAACCTGAGAAGGGTCATCGACAGCTACCTGCGCGACAGAAAAGTACGGGTACGATACGCCGGCGCTGAGCACCAGAGAAGCACTGAGAAGGGCTGCGTGCAAGGCTCAATTGGAGGGCCCACTCTCTGGAACCTCATACTGGATCCACTCCTCAAAGACCTTGAGAAAAAAGGAGACTACGCGCAAGCCTTCGCTGATGACGTGATCCTAGTCTTCGATGGAGACACGGCGTTGGAAATAGAGAGACAGGCGAACGCCGCCCTCGAACGTGTTCGGGCGTGGGGCGTGGAAAACAAATTAAACTTCGCACCACATAAGACCAGTGCAATGGTCATTACAAACAAGTTAAAATACGACGCCCCACGCCTGAGCATGGGCGGGGTCGACGTTGCCATGTCCAAGAAAATAAAAGTACTGGGTGTCACCATCGACGACAGGCTCACGTTTAACGCGCACATCTCGGAGGTATGCCGCAAGGCCATCGCAGTCCACCAACAGCTGAGTAGAGCTGCAAAGGAAAACTGGGGCCTAAATCCGGACGTGGTAAGGATCATATACGTCGCTGCGATAGAACCAATTGTCTTATACGCCGCCAGTGCATGGGCGGAAGCCGCAAACAAACTGGGAATAATAAAACAGCTAGGCGTCGTGCAGCGGGGCATAGCACAGAAAATGTGCAGGGCGTACCGAACAGTCTCCCTGAATTCGGTGCTCCTACTAGCAGGGATGCTCCCCCTGGATCTTAGAATCCACGAGGTGGCATCGCTGTATAGAGCCAAAAAAGGGGTGCCACAGGCTATATTGGGGGACAGAGAGGTAGAACAGATGACTCCTGCACTGGAATCCCTGCATCCTGCGGAGCGAAGCGACCTGGAGATCGTCAGCCTGGTAAACCGGGAGGAAGTGGAAGCTAATTCGGGCCAACAGGTGAAAATCTTCACCGACGGAAGTAAGATCGGGGGGCACGTCGGAGCAGCTCTGTCCATATGGAACGGCGAGGCCGAGACGCGCGCCCTCAAGCTGGCGCTTCCGAGCTACTGCACGGTTTACCAGGCTGAGCTACTCGCGATATGCCGAGCAACGCGGGTAATCAGGAACACCACGGCGCCTACCTTCGGGATCTTCAGCGATTCCATGGCGGCTCTTTTGACCGTGAAAAACCCCAGTTGCCTTCATCCCCTGGCAGTAGAGGCCAGACAGAATATAACAACTGCATCTCTCCAGAACAAGGTTGTATCCTTGTTCTGGATAAAGGCCCACGCAGGGTTGGAGGGCAACGAGAGAGCGGATCAGCTGGCAAAGGAGGCCGCCATGAATCTAAAGAAAAAACCGGACTATGACCTGTGTCCGATCTCATTCGTCAAGCGCCACATACGCAGTGGGACGCTCGACGAATGGAATCGGAGATACAAGTCCGGCCAAACTGCCAGCATCACCAAGATGTTCTTCCCGGATGCGGTGGCGGCGTATAGAACAATAAGAAAAATTAAAATAACAAACATAAGGACACAGATCATGACGGGGCACGGTGGATTCTCCGAGTACCTGAATCGCTTCAGGTGCAAGGGGAGCCCATCGTGCATCTGTGAGCCAAACGCCGACGAAACCGTGCCACACCTGCTGTTGGAATGTCCTGTACATGCCGCCGACAGATATGGACTGGAACAGGCACTGAAAATAAGACTGGATAGGGAAATAATAGAGGAAGTGATGCAAGGGAAAGATAGGGATAAGTTTTTAGATTATTGCACAAAGATTGCACAGAAAGCAATAGATAGAAACAAAACAGCTTAAGAAAATATGCTTATAGTATAATTAGATTTATATATATTAAGCATATAAATAAGGAAAAATAAAAGTAAGCAACAATATAAGTAGTAATACAGAGTAAAATGTATTTAAAGTTAGGGAAATGTAAGGATATGTTGTATTGTGGATTATGAAATTAGTAGAAAAGAATTTGTGTGACAAATAAAAACATAAAAATAAGTTGTGATCTCCCCCACACAGAATTAAAGAAAATAAGGCTTAACACAGGCTCCGATAACGTTGGAGGTAGATTGTAATTAAAAAAAAAAAAAAAAAAAAAAAAAAAAAAAAAAAAAAAAACCTAACCTAACCTAACCTAACCTAACCTAACCTAACCTAACCTTTTTTTTTTTTTTTTTTTTTTTTTTCGGGTGGGGAAATGCGCCTTATGCATGCCGCCCTGCTTCAGGGATGCAGGGCGGTTATGTCGGGCTCTCCGGCCAGGTGGCCGGCATACCGACTAAAACCACCACCACTACTACCACCTTCCGCATAGTGGAGGGATCACGGGAATCGCTCTCGCATGCTCCGCGATCCCACCGCGGATGTCCAATGTTGGACCGTAACCATTGGTGACGGACGACCCTGAGTCCGTCACCTAAGACCCTCTATTCGGCGGGACTGGGCGGTTTGGGGAGAAATAAAAACCCCCACCACCGCCATGTCTCCCCACGCGGCGGCCACGTATCCCGGTCCCCTCTCTAAGAGCGAGAGGGGAGGGGAGTCCGCGGAAGACCGCGAAACCAACGCCACGCATGGTCTGCATCAGCAGATCTTGGATGCGATGTTGGACCGTACCCATCAGTCGGACATCGCACCCCCCTCCGCAGCCACCGCAGGAACGATGGTGCCGGCAGCAGCAGCAGCAGGCCCGGTCGGCGCCTGCGCTTTACTCCGCTTAGGGGGAGGATTGCAGTTCCTCCCCCTCATGACGTGGTCCGCCGGGCAGCCACTAGCGGCACACACCACGCAGTGCGGTGTGGCGGCCTCGCAGGAGGCCGCTTTGTGGCCCTCCTTGCCGCAGCGGAAGCACATGTCCGTCCTGTCTACTGTGGACGGACACAGGGACCGGGTGTGTCCGATGCCGAAGCACCGGAAACACCGCAGAGGCTGGTCCTCGAGTGCCCGGACTGCACCCGAGCTGAACCCGACTGTAAGCCGTCCCTTGGCAAGGACGGCTTTGGCAGCGGCGACTGGACACTCGAGGCGAATGGTGCCCATGCCGCCGCGCCCGGGCCTTACGATCCGGCCATGAACCGCCGCGACGCCACAGCCCCCTATCGCTGCGACCGCTGCCACCACCTCCTCCTTGGTGACGGAGTCATCAAGATCCGTCACCTCCAAGGCCGCCGACTTGACCGGCCGGGCCACCTTGGCCGAGTCCGCGATGACCTCCTGCAGCTTGGCTGCAAAGAGGTCCGCATGGGCACTCCCCTCTGCCCCCGGGAACTCGAAGATTCGAGCCCCGGCTTGGGTCCGACGGCAAGACACACTGCCGATCCCCAGTTGGGTGGGATCGGCATTCGCACGCGCCCGCACCAAAATGGACGCGTACGTCTCCCCTCGTCCCGCAGCCTCCGCGGAGAGCGTCACCACGACGGCCGCGGTTTTTGGGGGAACTAACTTTCCCCTGCCTTTCCGTTTCCTCTTCCCCTTTCCCTTTCCGGTCGTCTTCGACTGGCTGGGAGCGGTGGTGGCGGGGACGACCGGGACGGCCGTCGCCGGCTTTTGGCCTTTGCCCTTCCCCCTACCTCCTTTGCCCCTCACCTCCGTCCACTCGTTGGACGGGGTGGTCGAGGGGAGAAGGGCGTCCTCCGTCTGGGAGGAGGACGGCCCCGGCTCGGACTGCCTCTTATCCGCCGCAAGCGGCGGTCGGAGGCGTTTCTCCGGCAAGAGCCGGTCCTCGATGCCTGCTATGCAGGCTCTTGTGAAGGCCCTCTCCTCCATTACAACCTTGCGGATGATATCCTCAAGGTTGGAGGAGGGGCCCTCTGCCGCAGGGCTCGGCTCGGCTTGTTGCGGCCGGGCCGTGGCTTCAGCCAGCTTCTGATGAAGCTGGCTGACCTCCGACTGCAGGCGATCAATCTTCGCCTGCAGTTGCCGCGTCTCGTCGGTGGCCGTTCGCTGGACCAGCTCCGCGACGAGACCGCGCATGCTCGCGGCCCTACACTTGAGGGCCTTCTGGAAGGTCCCCTTCAGGTTGGAGGACTTAGAGGCGACCTCCACGATCTCCCTCTCGTCCTCCTCCGCCATCCTCTCCAGCTCGGCCAAGGAATGGTCCGCGTACACAACGCGCGACGCACCGTACCCAGACTTGGCCCGGGCGACGTGGGCCCGTTGCTCCTTGGCAGCCACCCGCTCCTCTAGCTCTTGCTGGAGCAGCGCCCGCCGAGCCAGGTCCAACTGGCTTTGGGCGTCCGCGAGCCCAAACTCATGGGTATCCGCAGCCACCTTTTTTGCCTTCGGTATCCTCGTCGACCCCGAAGCCGAAGAGCCCTCGGACCCACCGTTCGGGTGAGCCTTCTTGCGCTTGAGTGACCGAGAGTCACCCGCGTCTGAACCACTCATCAGTGAGTCGTAGTCTGACGACTCATCCGCCCCTCCGAAGAAACTAGCCGCAGACGGCGCGCGGCTAGTCTCTGACGCCGAAGCGTCGGAGTGGCCCTGAGAAGGGCCTTTGGGTTGGCCCTGAAAAGGGCCTTTGGGTTGGCCCTGAAAAGGGCCTTTGAGCTGGCCCTGAGAAGGGCCTTTGGGTTGGCCCTGAGAAGGGCCTTTTGGTTTCAGATTACGCCCGTAGGCGTCCCGCGTAGGTTTCGGCATAGCCTCCGCCGGTTCGCAGCCTCGACAAAACAAGATAAGTTCGCTACGATGCACAGTGCACTTTGGCCAACCCAGTCTGCCACTCCGTTACGGTGGTCAGAACTGGGCAGTTTCCAGGGGACGCGACGTGGACGCAAGCACTGTGGGATGGTCCCCCAACCTAACCTAACCTAACCTAACCTTTTTTTTTTTTTTTTTTTTTTTTTTTTTTTTTTTTTTTTTTTTTTTGTGGCCCCGTGGAAAAATGCTTAATGCACGAACACCGCCGCGGGGGATGCGACGGTGAACAGTGTCGGACTCCTCGCCCTGAAAAGGGCGCCCTACCGACTAAAAAACCACGGGAGGTCTCGTAACACCACTGTAGCGCCGGAGTCACGGGAACAAAGATTCTTCCGCGACTCCGGCAGTGGCGGGTCGCCTGAGACGGCGACCACCTAACCTTAGGGGGAGGCGTGCTGCACGCTCTCCCCACAACTCACTCCCACTCCCGGAGTGGGACGCGGTTGCCAGCCGCGCCACTTACCCGGGCCATAGTGCCGGCGACACGGTCCCCCTGCGTGTCACCGGCGGCCCCTAACCTAACCTAACCTAACCTAACCCAGTCCGCGATGTTCTGGCGCCGAGAACGGTCGATGTAGCAAGCGCTCGTGTCGAAAAAATTCATAAAAGTGGCTATATAAGACTTACAAACATGGTTTTAGTGTCAAAAGACGTGTAAAAGTGCCGCGGACGTGATAGTGTTGTGACAGTGACCCTCCGGTATCCCCCTGAAGTAGGATCGCGCAAGACCTACTTTTGGGAGGGCCCGGAAAGTGTTTTTCGTCCGGCGCTCGAAAACTAAAGCGGTAACATATGCATTTTTGTACACCATTAGAAGCGTATTAACCCCCTCTATGTACTCACAAAGTTTGCCTTCCATCCACTCATAAATGACCAAGTTATAGCCCTTTTAAAGTTAAGACCTAAAGTACTAACTCCCTTCTGGAGTTAGTTAGGTAAATTCTAACTACAGATTCTTACTCCCTATGTAGTCCTCTACTATAATCTATATCACAAGCTTTGGTTTTCGAGGGTCTTGGACCCCAAAACCACCATAAACTATTTTCAATTTGACACTCTGAACTTTCATGCCACTTTTGGGGTCTTAGCTATCGGGTAAGACCCCCTTTGGACTATAAGGTAAAATAGACAATTTAGTGGACTATCTAGTGCTTTTTAGTTTGTAATTTTATGTTGTTTAGTTCCTAAGATATCTTAGTTTTTGTAACTCTGTTAATTTTGACATTGGCGCCAAACTCCGTCATTTTTGAGGACCGAAACTTCGGCTCCTAGGTACGTGCCCCAAATTTTGAACACCTTAATTTGTAGATTAGACCTTCTAGTATTGGGTACTTTTTGTCCCATATACCTACCCATCCGGGTTACGGAGTTAGACGCCGTGTCCTTGAACGCGAATTTGTGCCTATTATTTTTACTTGTCCCATTTTGCCCCTCATTTGTACTTTCAGGTTCAGAGACGCGCAGTATTTTATTATTCCATCTTATAGTACAGACTGTCCCCTTTATATACTAGTTTTTATTTTGTTCCTAGCACGAATATTAACGTAGTTATAGCTTTTTTCCCCCATACACTTTTCTTTTAAAATTTTTCACAAGTCTTTTGCTTCGCCAACTTCCCGACCAAAAACTTCGGCCCAGAGGCACGTCGGGTTAGTTCCCCATATTTAGTGGTGTAGGTGACTTCTTCGGCTATCCGGAGGTACCCACCTTCACCACCTTCTCATCAGGGATACGGAGTAACTGGCTAAAGTCTGGAACACTAGTTTTTTGCCCGAATTTTCAGACTTTCCCACTTTCCCCTCATTTCTACTTTTTAGGTCATAGACGCGCAGGATTTTAGTATCTCATCTTATAGTACAGACTGTCCCCTTTATATTCTCGTTTTTATTTTGTTTCTAGCACGAAAATTAACGTAGCTACAGCATTTTTCCCTCTAACACTTTTCATTTAAAATTTTTTCACAACTTTTAAACTCCGTCAACTTCCCGACCAAAAACTTCGGCCCACAGGCACGTCGGGTTAGTTCCCCATATTTAGTGGTGTGGGTGGCTCTCTTGGCTACCCGGAGGTACCCACCTTCACCACCTACTCTTAAGGGATACGGAGTTATTCACTAAAGTCTAAGACACTAGTTTTTTGCCTGAATTCTTAGACTTTCCCTAGTCTCTACTCCTGGGTGTGAGTGAGGTAGTTTTTAGTTACATTTTCAGGTAGGGGACATCCTCCCCTTCAATAATCAATTTTCACCGTATTTTTAAGTACATTATTTCAATAGTTATTCATTTTAATTCAAATTTTTTCCAAATTTTTTGTTAAAAAACTTCGGTAACTTTGCGCGCTTATTCCTGCTTACCCCAGTGGGTCGCGTTGGGTTGAAGTATCTGGATTTGTGCGGGACACCCTCAGCTATCTGTAGGTACCACCCGCACAAACCTACCCATCAGGGTTCCGAAGATACATAGCTTTTTCTGAGGAGTAATTTTCAATAATTTTGTCCCGTAAATTAGAGCGAGAAACACGTCGCTAACGCGTCGCCGACTCGCGCGCCCCTAAAAACCCCCGTATCTCGGGAACGACTACAGATAGAGCGTTTTTAACACCGGCTAAGGAATACTATACTATCGTATAGTATTCCTAACCCAGCTCGGGCATAGTCCACCTCCACATCCCCCCCCCCCAAATTTCAATTTTCCCCTTTTTATAGTTTATTAGTTTAATCATACCTTTTGTGGTCGGGTATTGTATTTCTTTAAACCCAAGCCGGGATAACTTGGTTTTGGTCAAGTTACACCCTCTGGTTTTTACTTTTCAATAGTTTAATTAATTATTTTATCAGGTCACCCTTACTCCAACTTGGTTCCTCTCATATCTCTGGAACCAAGCAATTTATCGTAATTCTGAGTTCAGTTCAGTATAGAAACGTAGGGGTAACACATTGATTGGACCTGGTCCGGTCCCCCTACCCTCAAATTTTTCACTTATTATTTTGATATCTCCCTGACCTTACCAGCCCTGGTAGGGGCCCTACCACATTTGGCTAGTAGACATCCTCCCTCTATAGGGCCACTTTGTCCCGTCTCCGAACTCCTCGGATTCCGTTAAGCATCAGGCACTTTTCGCGTTTTTTCTAATAATTTTTTAGTTTTTAGTTCTGTAATAGTTTAAGTACACTGTACACACCCTATTTACATATAATATTCCCCCCTCCCCCCCCCTCTTTTTTTTTGTTGTTTTTTCTCAATTTTTGTAACTTTTTTTTGGCATACATCTTGGGAACTAGTCTAGCATTATTTAGATTCAGATTCCCCCACCTCTTTTACCACAGGAGGACAGCACCAACCCCTTTTTCTGGCCCCCACTTAGGGATCTAGGCCTAAAATGGCCTCACACAAGCCCCCCCCTGGGGGCTCTAAATCCTCCGCTGAGGTATTCTCAGCCTACAAGGCAGCTAGCAGGCAGCTCGCCGGGAGCTTCGACTCTCTGATTTTGTCAGACGAGGAGGGACTCGGCGAGATGTTTTACGAGCCATCTGCCAGAGAGGCTCATCGCCCGCCCACCCCCAACACCGATTCCACCACCACAAACATCAATCCACTTGATGAATGCTTGCGCACCTTTTTAAAGGAAAAGATTGCTGAATGCAAGACACTACTTACAGAGGGCAAAAGCCTTAAAAAAGAGAATAAGAACTCTATTCTCTTCATCTTTGAGCAGATTTTGGCGTATACTCGCTTTCCTGCTCCCACTCCCATCCAGGCTGCACCACCACCATCTATTCCTGACCCCAAGAGTCAGGAAAGCCTCAAGGAGAGTATCATCTCCGAGGTCACAAAGGCAATGAAGGCTGAGATTGCCAACTTAACTAAGACCCTTGCCCCCTCTGCCCCTGCCCCCTCTCAAATCACTCAATCCACTCGGCCGTCGTCGTACGCCGCTGCCGTCGAAGCCATGTGCCAAACCCCACGCCCTGCCATCCCCCCAGTTTTACCAACCTCCAAGCCGGCGATCATCGTCTCTTCTAAGAAGGAGGTGGTCGCCCCTAAGGAGACTCTCAAAATCTTTCGCTCGGAAGTAACCTTCCGGGACACAAACTTCTGCCCCTCTGATGTCAAATTCGTCTCTAACAACAAGCTTAGGGTCGAGTTTGACAGCGAAGGTGCACGGGATATTGCCCTCCATAAAGTTAATTTCGAGGCAGCCAATTTGTCTGCCGAGAAATCTAAAAAACTAAAACCCATGCTGGTGGCTAAGGGAATCCCTAACGAGATTCCCACTGAGGAACTCTCAACCATAATTCTTGAGCAAAACGGTCTCCAACTCTCACACAAACTCACCGACATAGTCTTTCGGTTCAAAAGGGGCAACCGAAATGACGACTTATATAACGCTGTCTTCGTGGTGTCCCCTCCCTTATGGAGAAAGCTTCTCAGTTTTGGGAGGGTTAATTTGGACCACCAGCGGGTCCATGTTGAGGAGTATTCCCCGCTCCTCCAATGCTACTCTTGCCTGCAGTTCGGCCATACCCGGAAGAACTGTACGGCCGACAAAACCATCTGCTCGCACTGCTCGTCCCTCACACACGTATATAAGGACTGCCCTGTAAAAAGGGACAATAAGGCAACGGACTGCTACAATTGTGTGCAGTTCGTCAAAAAATACAATCGGCCATGTAACACTAAACACAGTGCCACCTCATCGACTTGCCCTAGATTGGTTCATGCCCTTAATAAACTCAAACTAAGGATTGACTATGGACCATAGTTATACAAACACTTACACAATTCACATAAAAACCTAACCATTCTCATATTCCTTACACACACAATAATAAATCTTGGGCGTGGCTTTTGCCACACATCACACTATAATCTTATACTTTACAATCCCGATTTGTATTCTTACTCGTGCCTTGCGTTTGTGTGGGGCGGCAGATAGGGACCCCCCGCTGATGTTTCCTAACCTCCCCCTCTCACCCGTATTCATTTCCACGCCTTGCTGCGTTTCTGTCCTCGGCGCTGCCATAGCGCACTCAATTTCTTGCTCTCACTCACTCACCTCACTACTTCACACTCTACAATAATGTTTCTATTTGTACATAACTGTGTCTAGACTTAAGTTCCATGTAAAGGACCACTGTAAATATTCTACAATTCACAATCTCACACCTTATACTTCTTTCACTTACACTTGTACATAATCTTTTCTTTTACATTTACACTTTGGGACAACCCACTCTATATAGTATAATGGTCCTTTACAGTTATCTAGATTTAAGTTTATTAGATATAAGATTTTTATTGTCTTAGAATAAGCTTTTTTATAGTTATGTAAAAACCACAAAAACATACTAAAAACCAAAAACCAAAAATATTATTTTTCTTCTTTGTCTACATTTATTTACCCCTACTTCTCTACAAGTGCCCTCCTCTACGGCACAATTTAGCAGGCTAACCACTTGCTGCTTTGTGCAATAAAGGGGGTCATAGTGTTTTATTTATTATGTATATTTATATATATCCATCTATTCCTACCCACTCACATCTTTCTCACCCATTCTCTCTCAAACCTTTTTATCTTGTCTTCTCTCACATAGGAAAGGCGCAGACGTATACTTAGCGTTACCCTTTCCTTTTTCCATATAACATACTTAAAAAAAAAAAAAAACCTAACCTAACCTAACCTAACCGTGTCTAAAAGATCTACCATCTAGTAATAACCTAACCTAACCTATGATGATGATGATGATGATGATGATGATGATGATGATGATGATGATGATGATGATGATGATGATGATGATGATGATGATGATGATGATGATGATGATGATGATGATGATGATGATGATGATGATGATGATGATGATGATGATGATGATGATGATGATGATGATGATGATGATGATGATGATGATGATGATGATGATGATGATGATGATGATGATGATGATGATGATGATGATGATGATGATGATGATGATGATGATGATGATGATGATGATGATGATGATGATGATGATGATGATGATGATGATGATGATGATGATGATGATGATGATGATGATGATGATGATGATGATGATGATGATGATGATGATGATGATGATGATGATGATGATGATGATGATGATGATGATGATGATGATGATGATGATGATGATGATGATGATGATGATGATGATGATGATGATGATGATGATGATGATGATGATGATGATGATGATGATGATGATGATGATGATGATGATGATGATGATGATGATGATGATGATGATGATGATGATGATGATGATGATGATGATGATGATGATGATGATGATGATGATGATGATGATGATGATGATGATGATGATGATGATGATGATGATGATGATGATGATGATGATGATGATGATGATGATGATGATGATGATGATGATGATGATGATGATGATGATGATGATGATGATGATGATGATGATGATGATGATGATGATGATGATGATGATGATGATGATGATGATGATGATGATGATGATGATGATGATGATGATGATGATGATGATGATGATGATGATGATGATGATGATGATGATGATGATGATGATGATGATGATGATGATGATGATGATGATGATGATGATGATGATGATGATGATGATGATGATGATGATGATGATGATGATGATGATGATGATGATGATGATGATGATGATGATGATGATGATGATGATGATGATGATGATGATGATGATGATGATGATGATGATGATGATGATGATGATGATGATGATGATGATGATGATGATGATGATGATGATGATGATGATGATGATGATGATGATGATGATGATGATGATGATGATGATGATGATGATGATGATGATGATGATGATGATGATGATGATGATGATGATGATGATGATGATGATGATGATGATGATGATGATGATGATGATGATGATGATGATGATGATGATGATGATGATGATGATGATGATGATGATGATGATGATGATGATGATGATGATGATGATGATGATGATGATGATGATGATGATGATGATGATGATGATGATGATGATGATGATGATGATGATGATGATGATGATGATGATGATGATGATGATGATGATGATGATGATGATGATGATGATGATGATGATGATACATAAAGTAGAGATGGCTGATTTGTATACCAGAATAGTGGAATAAGATAGGCCTTGTGTATGATATAAATCTATAAGGAATCTTGCTAAGTCAGATCCAGATGGTCGTGCCGTATTGATGTTGTTAGATTTAGACCATGTGCACCATTTTTGCCAGGCTGGTTGATAAGTTTTTAAGGAGGATTCTCGCCAGCTGGAACGTAGAATGTCTATTTGCTCCTTTGGCCAGTCTCTAAGGCTTTCTGCCCACCCCCACACTTCCAAACTTCCAAAATTAGGTCTTGGACGTTGTGGGGGGGTTGGCCCGTTGCTACATCCACTAGAACTCGGGCCAGGTTGTGGATTGTGAATGGTGGTGCTACAGCACGATTCTTGAGGTCGGGTCTCCAAAAGACTTTTTGCCACCGAGGTACTACTAGTAGGTAGATTCCTGAGGCATAGTTGAGCTGGGTAAGTACGCGTGGTATTAGAAAAGGTGGTGGAAATATCCAGGCTAGAGTGTAATGCCACGTCTTGCTGAACGCATCGTATAACTGGGCTTGCTGGTCCGTTAGGTCTAGGGACCCGTAGGTTGGTACTACATGAGCCCTCTCTGATGCGAAAAGATCGATTACCGGGGTTCCCCATTTTGCGAAGATTATTTTGGTTATTGCCGGGAGCAGGTGCCATTCCGGTAGAGGGTTTAAGCGTGATAGCTGATCGGCTTCGCAGTTGAAGCGGCCTGGTATATAGTGAACTTCTATGTAGATGTTGAAGCGATCCAAAATTTGCAGTATTTGATAGGTTAGTTCGAGAAGGGCTTGAGATTTCATCCCACCCTCGTTTCGTAAATATGAAACGACAGTTTTGTTGTCGCTCTGGACAAGGAGCGACGAATTCACTAGGTAGTCGTGGTAATATTGTAGGGCGTACAGCACTGCTAGCATTTCTTTTTGATTTGAGTGGAGACAAGTTTCTGTGGTTGACCAGCAGCCGAAAAGTTTCTGGTTGTCTAGTTGAGCACCCCAGGCTACTTCGGAGGCATCGGTAACTAGATAATGGGATATTGGCGGGTGATGAATGGGCGAACCTTCGTCGAGGTTTGATAACCACCATTCCAGTTCTTTCATTGCCGATGATGGAATTGCAAAGCGCTGATGGGGGTTTTGATGAAGGATTGAGTTGCAGTGATTCAGTAGAGCTCGGTGATTTAAGCGACCTCTCGGGACCGCAAAGCTGGCAAAATTTGCGGAGCTCACAATACTCTGTATTTCTTTTAGGTTCGCCTGCTTGCGAGTTAGGGTTTGTTTTAGTTTTATTCGCATGTTCCGACGTTTCGGTATTGGCATACTTTTTATATTGAGATGGGGATCCCACCAGATTCCCAGGAACTCTAGGGCCTTTTGTGGAGTCATAATCGACTTGCTTTTGTTGACTAACCAGCCTAGTTGCTCTAAGGTACTGACTATAGTTTTTGCTTGGTGTTCTAGAACAAATCTGTCCTGGTTTACTACGAGGTAGTCGTCGATGTATACTACAATACGAATCCCTTTTTCCCTGAAAACTTGAGCTAGCCAATTGGTTAGAGCAGCAAAGATCTTTGGAGCACATGATAGACCGAAGGGTAAGCAGGTCATTTGAAATAATTTCTCTTTGAAGATCAGTCTGAGGTACCTCCTGTGGGATTCGAGAATCGAGAGATGGAAATATGCATTTGTAAGGTCTATTTTTATGAGCCAGTCCCGAGGCTGAAGAAAATCCGGAATTCTTTGCATGTTTATTAGCCGAAATTTGTCGATTTTTATGTAGCGATTTAGGCGCTTTAGATTGAAAATCGGTCGAAAAGACCCATCGGTTTTGGGGGTCAAAAACATGTGAGAAACAAAACTGGGAGTTATATCCACTGGTTCGAGCACTTTCATTTCTAATAGGTGAGAGATAGCTTCTTCCATTTCTGCAGAGATCGGTGCTTGAAATTTTTTCAGGTTGGGTACGTGTAGTGGAGGTTTGCGATAGAATGGAATTCTCAGTCCTTGAATAATTTTTATGATAAAAGAGGGTGCTCCGAGGGTTTGCCAATGAATCAGATAGTTGGCAAGTCTGCCTGCTCGAAAAGTTTGAGAGTCAGAGTCTTTTCTTGTGCCGATTGTCTCTGCGCGAGACAGGTTGGTTTGATAGTCTAGTTTGGGGGCCGTTCGGGTCCCTGTGGTGTTGGAATCCATCCTGACCCTGAGGTCGGCTAGCTCTTTGACGGGAGGGCCGGCCATTTTGTTGGTAGGTATGTGCAGCGGAGCGAAAGTTATCGCGTCCCTGTGTGTAGTATGGAAAACCTTGCGCAGGTTGAGGCATTACTGTTCTGCTATTGTAGAAGTTCGGGTATTCGGTCTTTTGTACTGTAATTCTGTTGTTGTTAGTGCCTGTTTGCGCAACAGGTTTATTATGATTTGGCGCACGGAGCGGCCAAAATGTTTTAGAGGTACCCCCGTTCTTTTCGATAATATTTGAGAGGGCATCTTTTTGGAATAAGTATTCGCAACTGGGCGGTATTTTTTGTAAAGAGGCTTTAAAGAATTTGTCCTTTGTAGAGCGAAGTATACTATCTCTCCTTTGTTGGATTATATCAGCACGGTGGCCACAAGATAATTGCAAGAGGTCATTAGAGATTTTTTGAAAACTACCTTGTACGAATATCTCATTAATCTTGGAGTATAGACTTTGGGGGGATAGCTCATTGCATGTGCGAGACCAGGCTATAAGCTCTTCGAAGCCGTGCTGAGCAGCTTCCTTTTGTTTGATTAAAGCTTGTGTTATAGCAGCAAAACCCTTTTCGGTGTAGGAGAGTTTATGATATTTGTCATATGGTTTGATTTCATCGTTAGTTTCCAAGTCAGTAAAGCCGGGACGTGAGCAATAGTTCTTTTGAACTTCAGAATATCTAACGCTAGACCAGTGTTCAGAATCGAAATGTTGGATAGATTTAACGATATCAATGTGATTTTGACAAGTCTTAGGAACAGCAGGTTCTTTTAAAACTGTGCTTAAGGGTAGGTCAAGTGAGGTGGAGGGCCCAGGGGCCGGTTCGTTAGAAGGAGGCGGGGCTTCCTCATTATTAACGTATAGTTCGCGACTAACCTCCGTATTTAATTCGTCATCATAACCACTAGAGTGATGTATGGGTTGAAACATATTTCCGATAATATTTTTTATTTCACTAATTTGTTCAGAGAGTTGACGGATATCGTTACTATAACGTCGCCTTTTTGCCCTCGGTACTACAGACGGGCTGGGCGCGTTTCTTTTTGTACCGTCTGTTACCGGCAAGGCTGGAGTGGGAGACATATCTTCCCTAGATTCCGACGATGAAGATGAAAGATTCAATTCCATCGCTTTGGAATCGGGGGTAGTTTAATAAATATACAAGAAAAAGAAACAACGAACGGTACTCACCGTTATACACAATTTTCACTTAACTATTGATAAAAGAACAAACTTTCAATATTAGAGGTTAGATATGAAGAACTTGAGGTTAATCTCACAGGTGAGATACCTAGTTAAAGAACGTCCGAACGCCACGAAGAACAAGACGCCAAATGAGCCATAACCGCACCGCTTCGCGCTACGCCTGGTGAAAGGGGGGAAAGAGACAACAAATGAGGCAAAAAGTGGGAGATAAGAGGTATAGACACGCCGACACGACACACGAAGACAGGGTTGCTACTCTCAAATATTAAGTAGGCTTCGAATTACGGTACATAAGCTTAATAGGTAGATAATGCTGTATGTAGATTAGTTGTTTTTTTAATCCCGCGGAGAGCATATGAAAATTTTGAAATTTTTGACCGTATGTGTTTTACATGAGTTTTCCAGCTAATATGCGAATCTATTGTAAGGCCTAATAATGTGAAGTCATTGACAATTTCTATTTTCTTTCCGTTAGTGGTGAAGTTGAGAGAGAGTGGGGATTTTTGATAGGAATAGTAAGTCATTAATTTGGTTTTGTTATAATTAATTTCTAAATTATGGTCATTCATCCATTTAGTTGTTTCATCAAGTATGGAGTGGAGCTGTTCATTTAAGTTTTTTATGACATGAAGTGAGTAGGGATATATCGTCCGCAAATAAGACACACGGTTCCTTCATAATCTTAGGGAGGTCATTAATATAAATTATGAATAAAAGGCATCCGATGACACTGCCTTGGGGAATAGACGTATTTATAATTTTTATAGCCGATCTCATATTAGTAATTTCTTTGGTATCATAATTGTAGTATTCAACTTCAACATACTGCTCTCTATTTTTTAGATATGACGCGAACCATTGGTGTGCTGTTCCACGAATACCTATTCCATATAGTTTTTCGAGGAGGATATCAAATTGTACTCTATCGTAAGCCTTGGTCATGTCTAAGAGTATTGCAACTGCATATTTTTTGTCATTTATAATATTTAAAACTTCCTGTATAAATTTATAAACCGCTAGGACTGTTGATTTTTGCTTACGGAAGCCGTTTTGTTCTTCACCGAAGATTTCAAATCGTTCACAAAAATTGTAATACCCGATCACACATAGCTTTTTCAAAAACTTTTGAAGATGTGGGCAAAAGAGCTATAGGTCGATAGTTATTGGGGTTAGTTTTGGAGTTATTCTTAAATATAGGTTTGATTACAGCTTTCTTTAGGAGATCGGGGAAAGTACCACTCTCAAAGGACTGGTTTATTAAAACACAGAATGGTATTGCTAGTTCGTCTGCACATTGTCGTATCAGAGAGGGTGGTAGCTCATCTATTCCATGACTATTTTTATTTTTGAGGTTCTTTATTATTTTATGTGTTTCACGGTAATCTAGTGGTCTTAGGAAAAAGGTATTTTCGGTAGGCTGGAGTACAGGTCTGCCGCGTGGCTTTATACCATCTGATAATATGTTCCCCTCTCCAATGGATGCGAAAAATGTGTTGAATTTATTGGCAACTTGGTTTGGATCAGAAACTAACTTATTATTTATTTCTAGTTGGATATTGGATTTCTCTGATTTTGTTTTTTTATTATTACGTTCATTTATTATACTCCACATAGCTTTAACTTTATTTTTAGATTTCTTTATTTTACTACAGTATTGGATTTTTTTGGCTGTTATTACTGATCGCTTTAATATTTTCTCGTACTTCCTGTAGTAGTTTTTAATAATTTGGTTGTTTGATTTTGTACTTAGAATTTTTAACAGTCTTTTATTTTTACATGACAGTTTTAATCCTTTAGACAACCAGTAGTTTTTATAGTAGGTTTTTAATTTAATTTTACGCTTTGGTATACATTCATTTAATATTTTTGTTAGAATATTGTTAAAAGCTTCGTAGTTTTGGTGTATATTATTATTAGGTAATATAATTTCTTTCCAGTTTACTAATTTTAGAGACGATTTGAAGTTATCAATAGCAATGTCGCAATAAATTCGTTTTTTGGTATACCAAGCTATGTGTTCATATTGCTGCTGTGTTTTAAGGGACAAAATTGTGCTGCCATGATCTGAGAAACCGAATTCTTCTACAGATGTATTTAAGTTTTTATTTTTAAAATTTGTGAATATTAGATCTAAACATGTTGATACTGTTTCTGTAATACGTGTAGGATATTTAATATGTTGTTTTAATTTATATTGAGACATGAGATCCAAAAATAGGTTAGCTTTTGTATTATTTTTTATAATATCTATATTAAAGTCTCCGCCTAAAATAATATTTAATTTAGAATATTTCCTATTTGATTGATTTTGATCTGAGTACTTTTTATTCCCCAGCCACTTGGGTCAGGACTGGCCGAGTCGGACAAGTGTTTTCGTTGAGTTTTGGTTACAGGTCGACACACGAGGACGTGTGTCTTGTCAGAATGGCCGTGTCCGAGCGAGACATGATTGCGAATAGTCTGTTGCTCTGTTGCGACGACGGCGCCACCTGGTGGTGCTGAATGGTGTTGTGGCTGACGGTTTGAAGGGGGGACTGCTGCATCGGTGAAGCCGAGCTGCAGCAGCGAACATTCAGTGCCAGACGCCGGTCGGGACGGACTACACATACTGGGCTCGACTTGTCTTGACTCGCGCGTCGTTATACTATCGCGAGTTCCTTTATAAATCTACCTACATAGTTGTTGCTAACGTTATAGTATGAAACATTACCGTTGATTGGGAGTTTCTTGTGGTTTCTTCTCCCAATGACAATAGTGAAGCCACGAAGAGTGGGCGTTTTGGGGGTTGTCAGTATTCTAATACTGACGTACAAAGTACTTACTACTAAAAAGTCCTGAATAAACGAGAGATTTTCATGACTTCTTAATTTTTGTTTTAATGTTTGAACCAGCATGGCCCCAGCATGACCCATACAAAGAAGAGATCATCACAGTTGGATTAAATTATTTTTGGGATACATTCTAATCCAAATATAGCTTCAGGTGAGCGAAGCCACGGGCAAAAGTTAGATAAATTATATTCCGTTTCCTTCTTCATTTCGTCGTCGGTAAAAAGGTCAATTAAAAAACGGCGATATATTTTCTGTATTTATATTTCTCAACTGAGTAAACTTCACCTAATTAATAAATAGGTAGGTTTAATATTGTTCCCAAATTACACACATGCTTTAATAAATAATAACATCAACTTCCAAGAAACATTCAGACACGACACGCAATGTCACCGAGTGTATTATAACACGAACAACGTCGACGTGGGCGCGGCAGCGTCCGGTAAACAGAACCGGAGGCGACGTAAGCCGAGCCAGCCCGCAGCGTCAGCGCATCCGCTTGTCGGAGCGGGGCGGCGGCGGCGGCGGCGGCAGCGGGCGGCGCGCGCGCAGGCGCCGGCGCGCCGCCACCAGCGCGGCCGCCAGCGCCGCCAGCAGCAGCGCCGCCGCCGCGCAGCCCGCCGCCACGCCGCGCAGCCGCGCGTACTGCGGCACGCGCAGCGCCGCGCCGCCCCACGCGCCGCTCGCGCACTGCACGCGCGCCCAGTAGGCGACGCCCTCCTCGGTGCCGCTCACTGCACAGTCACAGACACAGTACATGGTGAACATACCCAAGCAGCCGGCTCGAGGCGAGCGCGAGGGGCGGGGCGCGGCGTACCGAGCATGTAGTCGTGGTGCGTGTGCCCGGTGGCGAGCAGGCGCTGGCCGGGCGCGGCGCCCTGGTACCAGCGCACGGAGCAGCGCGAGGCGTCGCGCGGCTCGCGGCGCCAGCGCACGAGCGCGCCCTCGTCGATGAGCCGCACCGTCACCTCCAACTCGCCGCCGTCGTTCGACTCTGACATCTCAGTTTCCTCGGTGGTGACGGCGGCATATGCTATTTGTTGTCCTTCCTCAGTTTTCACTGCATCCTCCTCTGTGGATCCTGAAGCACAAATAGTAATTTTAATCATTTAATCGGTGATCGCGTTACACAAGGACTACGAGACTACCATAAAACGTACCGTGCGTTCTTGCGAATACTGGTTTACTGAAAAGTCCGTCGCCAATCAGATCTTGCGACAGCACGCGCAGTTCGTATTCAGTACCGGGGCGCAGCCCAACGAGTGTGGCCTCTGTAACACCTCTCGTCAAAATTTTCATTGTGCGCCATTCACTGACGGTCCGCTCACGATACCACACGTTGTAATCCACCTCAAGTCCATTATGACCTGAAAGTATTATTATTATTATTAAAAGCCTGTAGTGTCCCACTGCAGGGCAAAGGCCTCCACACTCTTCTTCTACTTCTCTCTATCAACTGCTGTCAGGGATCGGTCCCTCTGAAAAGTTCCCGCCATCTCCTGGGCCTACCATGTTGACTTGATTGATGGTCTGCCATTAAGTTAGAAGCGGGACCCATTTAATTGTCAGTTTGGCTCTTAATTCGTCCGACATGCGACAGATATTATGTGCCAGTTCCATGCCTAGTTCCATTTCAGTGTTGCAGCTTTCCGAGTAATGTCTGTTATTTTCGTCTTGAAACGGATGGCTGTATTCCTAACCAGGTCAATATCTTATCTTGTTGAGGGCCGAGGCAACAAGGCCTCAGTGCACTTCGACCCAATGGGAAAAACCCGGTCAATAAGTTTTATACCCAGAAGCCAGAATACTCCGTTCCATTGCACTTTGATAAACCTCGAGCGTGGACCTCAACTCTTCCGTCAAAAACCATGTTTTAGAAACGTACGTAAGAATGGGAAGAATGCATACGTCCATGAGTGTCCACTTTGGGGATAGAGGCAGATCATCTTTCATAAGATCTTTCATGGCCTAAGTAGTAGCTCTTCCAGGCATTTTCTGTGCGTCTTGCAACTTTTTTATTCTGTCTTGCCTGGAAAGAGTCTATTTGACCTAGATAAAGATACTCATCGACGTACTCAATCACCACACCCTCCGCTACTATTCTGTGATGCGCACTGTTCGTCATCAACTCAGTCTTTGACATGTTCATTCGATTCGAAGTGCGACCTCGAGGCTTGCCTTGCCAGATCGTTTAACATTTGAACCAACTCGGCGGCCAAAACTACGATTTGTGAACGCGATATGCGAAACGGAGATTAGATTTATTTATTTATTTATAGTTAATTAAAACGGCACAGGTCCAATTACATTAATTAACATAGAGTTATAAATATTAAAATTAAATAAGCATTCAGATAACATACAATAGAAAAATTAAATTCAAAGTTAAACAATTCGTGGATAAAATTGAGTAAATGGTTAAATAAATTAGACACATTACAAACTAACATAAATTAGCATTTAACAGTGGACACCCTCGCATATTGTCTCTCACAGAACACCAGACAAGCACGCATTACTTTCTTCCATTCATTAGATAATTTTCTTTCTCCCACCATAATGCTAGCTTCTTTCCATCCAGCTGCCAGCTGCCTGAACACTTCCTCTAAAACGGCCGTAAATAATTTTGGAGATTGGAGACGGGACTCTTTGCTAAACACCTCTATTAATGTGAAAAGGTGATCCTGTGGTGGAATTGATTTTGATGATAGCAGTACTGTTTTTGTTAATATTTTGTAAAAGTTGAATGTACGTGGTGTCTATTTCCTGATTATGTAATGCATTAAAGATTGACTCTAATGCTTTATTTACTTCCCAACCTGTGAAAGCCAAAATATGGTCGCAACAAGAGTAAACACTTGTGTTAGGTTGGAAAGTTGTGCTATCACTGTATAGATTTTGATACAATTCAGTACAGATGTTCAAAATTTTGCCTTTATCATTCGGCCTGATACCTGTACTCTGCTTCTGCTTCTGCTTCTGCTCTGTTTTTTGTAAATTTTATGTTGTTAATTAATTGTTTGTGTGAAGAGAGGCAAAAATCTATTTCATTTTTGTGATTTTATCCGGGGACGTCCATGACCAGCGGCGCTAAGGCGACTTCTAATAGAAATAGCTATTACATAGGCTGAAGTTTTGAGTTCATCCCCCGTTCATTTCTCAGAGCAAGTCCGTAAGGTCCGAGTGTGTTGCTGTTATCAAGATTTTGCCTTTTTTTGTTAACGGGGTGTGAAATGCTTAATGCACTATCCACCACTCCGGGAGAGCAGTGGGGAGTGTTGAACTCCGCTCTGAAAAGAGCGATCTACCGACTAAAACCAACCTCGGCGTTTCGCGTCACCACTGTGGTGCCGGGCCTACGGGAGCGCTGTAGCATTCATCCGCGGACCCGGCAGGGGCGGGCCGCCTTTTGCGGCCCCCTACGCGTAAGAGGAGACAGACGTAGACGTTCTCCCTCCCCTTCTTCTACCGATATCAAGTTTTTGCCTTGCGCCAACTTTTGCGTTGAAGTCTCCCTGAATGATAGTCCACGTGCCTCTGTTGTCTTCACACACCTTATTTAGGAGGTCGTAAAAGTCTTCAATTTAATCGATGGGACAGGCTGAAGTTGGCGCATGCGGAATCGAAGTAGTGAGTGAGTATTAAAACAAAAATGTGTTAGTGTCATTCATTCCTAGGCAATTACGAAGTATCTTACCAGGTACCCAGGAAAGATGAAGAGAATCAGTAGAGGGTCTGACGGTAAGGTTATAGGGAGCGCGCGGCGGCATGTTCTCGACAAGAAGTTCTGTTTCGACGTCAACGGTGGCGGCTTCGTTGCTAACTGTACACACGTACACACCACGGTCTTCCTCTGTGACATCCACGATTGTCAGGTTGCCATCATCGAGGTTGTGTCGACCAGCCGGCAACTCGCTCCCATCCTTCTGAAGAAAAAGACATAACTCAGAGAACGCCAGACAAGACGTGTGTATATAGGTCCTAGTAGTGGTACCGTGCGGTGGCGGCGCAGGGCAGGGTAAGCGTGGCTCCGAGCCGCGCCACGTACAGTGGCTGTGTGTGTGTGTATGTGGCTCACCCGTGCCCAGTGCACTAGCGGCTGGTCGTGGTGGTTCCGCGCGGTGGCGGCGCAGGGCAGGGTGAGCGTGGCTCCGAGCCGCACCACGTACAGTGGCTGTGTGTGTGTGTGTGTGTGTGTGTGTGTGTGTGTGTGTGTATGTGGCTCACCCGTGCCCAGTGCACTAGCGGCTGGTCGTGGTGGTTCCGCGCGGTGGCGGCGCAGGGCAGGGTGAGCGTGGCTCCGAGCCGCACCACGTACAGTGGCTGTGTGTGTGTGTGTGTGTGTGTGTGTGTGTGTGTGTGTGTATGTGGCTCACCCGTGCCCAGTGCACTAGCGGCTGGTCGTGGTGGTTCCGCGCGGTGGCGGCGCATGGCAGGGTGAGCGTGGCTCCGAGCCGCGCCACGTACAGTGGCTGTGGGCGCGCGGCGAGTGCCGGAGGTCGCTGCACACGCACGCGCACGCCGGGTGAAGGACCCTCCGATCCCAGGGAATTGTACGGTGTGCATGAATATTCTCCCTCGTGGGACTCGTCAACCTATTACAACGTACAATAATGTTTATTGCGATAATATTTTATACATATTTCTTTACCTACATTGCATAGTTTTTTTTAAAAAAAAAGCTTACTAGCAATGTGGGTCGCACATTACTAGTATTCTTGTTAACCCCTCGTGCTAAATAAATGCTTGTGTTACGAGTGGTTTCACGTCAGTAGTGCAATGGGTGGGTTTCGAACCGGCAACCACATGATCGCAAGTCCTGCGCCGTAGCCATTAGGCTATCGCCGCTTCAATAGTAAATCGTTACTTCCAAACTAACAAGGAGTTCTCGCTCAAATTACTAAAATTAAAATGTGTCAATAGATTTTGCAATTTTAATGTTTTCGTTACTGTTTGTAAATCTCTCATGGATTGCACCCCCGCCGCGCCCGCGCGTCGCCAGGGGAGGCTGCCAAATGGAAAAATGCTGCCCGCGAACCTTAGTTCGCGGGCAGCATTAGCAAAGAAAACATAAATGCTTGCATTTCAACTACTTATAGTTGAAATGCAAGCATTTATGTTTTCTTTGTGATGTAGAAATATATTATATATTATTACTAATAAGTTATTGTAGGTATGTTTCTTTTGAGAACACAATCGGCAGGTGGACTAAATCATTTTTATTTTATTATTTTATTATTGTCATAGTATATATTTATTTATAGTTTATTATTTATTAATTTTTGTTTTATATAAATATTTTATGTCGTTCTCTTTAACAAGTGAAGATTCTGAAACCTTCTTCTCAGCTGATAGTGATATCAATGATAGTTTCACCAGTGTGCCAACACTTACAGAGACACTAGTGTCTCAGTTCTCCGATGTTCCTAAGAATTTCAATGTTGTACACATCAATGCCCAGAGTATTCCGGCCCATTTCTCCGATATGCTGGCAACTTTTGACTGTAAGAACATTCATGCCATTCTTATTTCCGAATCCTGGTTAAAGCCTTTACATCCATGTGCTACTTACTCTCTTCCAGGTTTTCACCTCATAAGAAACGATCGCACCAATGGTGGTGGTGGGGGTGTTGCAATTTATCTCCGATCACACATTTCATTTTCGATTGTTAGTTTGTCAGCACAACCACCGCCGTCCAATGCTGGTGAGCATCTTTTTGTAGAGGTTAATCTCCACAATTCTAAAATTCTTCTTGGCGTCTATTACTCCCCGTCCTTACGCATAGACTTTTTCGCCTCCTTGGAAAATATTCTGGAAAACCTAGTTGCATCTTACAGTCATACTATTATCATGGGTGATTTTAATACCTGCCTCCTTAAAAATGATTTTCGCTCTTCATCTCTTCATTCTATTGTAGAATCCAGTAATCTGTCCATCTTACCTTTAAACGCAACTCATCATTTCCCAAATTCAATACCATCACTCCTTGATCTGATCTTCGTTTCTTCTCGTGACCACGCCGCAAAATACGGCCAGTGTGATGCTGATTCATTTTCATACCACGATTTAATTTTCCTTTCATACAAAATTCGTCCTCCCAAGGCTAAGTCAAAAATTCTTTTGCAGCGCAATTTTAGTGGTATGAATCTTGAAGACCTTGGAGGTGGCTGTCCGTGGCATCGACTGGACACCTCTGATGACTGATGAAAAAATGAAATTTTCTCTTTCACTGATTGAGATAATCAGTGAAAGAGAAAATTTCATTTTTTCACTGATAGGTTAATTGGGGTATATGACATCCATGCCCCAGTTAGATCTAATAAGGTGAAACATCTGCCCGCACCATGGCTAACAAATGAAATTAAAAGTACCATCTCCAAAAAGGCGGCGGCGAAGACAAAATATAAATCTCGTTCTACTCCATCAAATTGGGAGAAGTACGTAAAGATTAGAAATCACTGCAGTAAGTTGTGTAGGGATGCTCAACGCCATTCATAGTTCAGTTAAAAATGGTGACCCAACCAAAGTTTGGCAATTTCTGTGATCAATGGGGATCGGAAAATTACGCCAAGATCAAATCTCCAACAATTTAGATATAAATTCGTTGAACCAACATTTCTCTGCTTCGTCCAATTTTGATAAGACAATCAAAGCTAACACTCTAAATCATCTTTCTAATCTTCCGACTCCCGATTATCCCTCATTCGTCTTTAATCAATTAACTGATTGTGATGTTAAGAAGAGCATTCTATCTATCACTTCTAACGCAGTTGGAAGTGACCTGGTCAGCCGTAATAATCATGATCCTTCCTATCCTTGACGAAATCCTTCCAGTCATATGCCACATCCTAAATTATTCTTTATCCAGTGGTGTTTTTCCAAATGCTTGGAAAGACGCCCAGATTACTCCTTTACCTAAAAAATCCAATCCTGCATCCTTTTCTGAATATCATCCTATTTCTATTCTACCCTTTCTATCCAAAGTCCTGTAACGTCTTATTCACAATCAACTAAGTTCATTCCTTTGTAAGAATAGACTTCTAAATCCCTACCAATCCGGTTTTCGTCCTGGTCATAGTACTGTCACAGCCCTGGTTAACATTACGGATGACATCCGGCTAGGCATGGAAAATGGAAAGCTAACGGTACTAGCGCTGCTTGATTTCAGTAACGCTTTCAATACTGTTGACTTTGACATTTTGCTTGCCATACTCAGCTCTCTTAACATATCTCCAACGGTAATTGATTAGTTTCATAGTTATCTGACTGGTCGCCGGCAACATATTCGTATTGAAGATAAATTCTCTTCGTGGTGCGATACAGCAGCTGGTGTACCTCAGGGTGGCGTGTTATCCCCATTACTCTTCGCAATATTCATTAACGCAATTTCTAATCAACTTCTTTCCTCCTACCACCTTTATGCAGATGACCTTCAGATCTACGCACAAGCTCCACTGGAAGAGTTGTCAGTGGCCATAGGTGGCCATCAATAATATTAATAAAGATCTTGCAGAAATATCGAAGTGGAGCAAATATCACGGACTGACAGTTAACCCATCAAAGACGCAAGTTATAATTATTGGTAGTTCACGAATGGTCTCGAAAATTGATTGGTTTCGCCTACCGCAAGTTCTATTTGAAGGCATTACATTACCATTTAGTGATAAGGTCAAGAACTTGGGTATTTATATTGACAAAACCTTATCGTGGGGTCCGCAACTACAAGAAACCAGTCGCCGCTTGTTTGCGTCAGCGGGATCCTTGAGACGACTACGTAACTTCCTTCCAACTGCCACTAAGATTGCGCTTGCACAATCTCTTCTCCTGCCTATCCTTGACTATGCCGATGTCAGCTATCTAGATCTCACAGAGGACCAACTCGATAAGCTTGAGCGCCTTCAAAATTTTTGTATCAGATTTATATTTGGCTTACGCAAATATGATCATGTGTCAGAATTTCGCGCTAAACTCAAGTGGCTTCCAATACGCCTTCGTCGGAATGCTCATTTACTCTCATTACTTTACTGTATTCTCTTTAACCCTTTAACCCCTTCTTATCTTAAAGAACGTTTTGAATTCGTCTGTGACACACATTCGCGATCCTTACGGTCATCGGAGAATTTAAAGCTAAAGATGCCCATGCACTCCACAAAATTTTATGACACTTCTTTTACAGTCCAGGGCATTCGCCTGTGGAATGCACTGCCGGTGTCTATAAGACGTGCACAAACTCTGGCAACATTTAAGAAGATGGTGAAAGAATGCTATTTAAATTCCTAATTAATTTCCCATGTTTTTGTATATATATGTATTATGTTCTAACTTTGTATTTATTGTATAATAAGTATTTAGTATATGTATGTATGTATGGTAGGTATGTATTTATATTATACATTTATAGATATGTATTTTATAAAACCAATATTATATAAGTAATTTAGTTTAGAAACCTATGCATATTTCTATGTAATAATATATACACCACCAATTGCCCGTTTCTTCTTCTTACATAATCTGTGTCCACCCAATGGTTGGTTGTCTGTAAGAAATTGCTTTTAGCAATAAGACCGCCAATTGTACCAAGCATAAACATGTTTGTATCCATAGCTATTTTTTTGGTGTACAATAAAGAGTATTCTATCTATCTATCTAGAAAATCCTTATAGATCCTGTACTACCTGGAGAGGCCTGCAGGTTGTATTAGAATCATATCGACTAAAAACATAACTTTCCTTCCCTTGCTTTATAGCCAACATAATCAAAACATCTGGTTCTTTGGTTCTGTCCCACTGCTGTTTAGAACTTAAGACCATTATGCTGGCCTAATGCGGGCTGGCAAACTTTACTTAAGGACCTACCGTTGAGAAAATCGCTCAGGCTTGCAGGTTTCACGTTGTTTTCCTTGATCCCTTCACGAGTTATAATTAACTATTAATTAATACATGATTTCAAAAAGTCAGAGGCTCGATCTTTTTGCCTTGGCAGTGCTGCAATGGTTATAATATGATAGCCTAGTGATTTACCCGCGGCCATGGGATATTAGCATATTGTTTTACTTGATTAAATAGTAGACTTCCGTTCCTGCTGTAGAACACGCCAGGCACGTTGTAGGGGTCGAACAGGAAGCCGTCCTTCTCCCAGCGCAGGTTGGTGAGCGGCGGGTTGGCGCTGAAGTGGCAGTCCAAGCTGGCTGGCTTGCCGTACGGCAGGTAGCGCTCCTTCGGCGCGTACACCACCTTAGCTTTATCTGAAACCACAAAACAATAACACCTACTTACATTCTGCCCGTCATTCTATTATATTCTCTTCATTCTATGGTCACTTATGTCTCGTTAACACAGTCTCTTCAAAAGATTTATTTACAGATATAAAATATAAATATTACCAGGGCAATGGCAATGCCCTCGGCAGTATTGACAAGTACTCAACTCCGTCTGACTTTTCGACACCCGCTGAAAAACTGAGGGCATCTCTCGAAAACCGAACAGAGAACCGAGAACGTCCAGTTTATTCCTCTACGGCCACATCGAGGCCTTGCAAGGCCGGCTTGAAAATAATTTATGTTTTTTTATTAAGTAATAGTTATCTTTTTGTGATTTTTTTGCATTTTTCATGCTAAGATTATTTAAAAAGTTAATTTAGTGAAGGAAAAATTCGACTCGCAGGCAGGATTCGAACCTGCGTCTTCTGGTTTGATACACCAGACGCTATGACCACTAAGCCACCGCGAGTCCTACCTGCCATGTTGAAATTTGCCTTCACATTCTGAACTTACGTCATAAAGGTGACGTCAGTAACATCTATTGACAAGCAAGTTACTTTGCCTCTCAACTGACATGACTTACCTTACGGTTAGTTCTATTTCGTACGATGCTACCATACCTATGAACTATCGTTTTGTGATTTTTTTTGCATTTTTCATGCTAAGATTATAAAGTTAATTTAGTAATAGTTAATAAGTAATACTTATTTGTTATGCAAGGCTGCGCTGTTGCTGCTTGCTGTTGTGTATTTTGGCGCGAGTACTTGTATTGAAACCTGAGCAAGCGAAGGATTCTAGGATTGAGCGAAGCGATATAATTAATGATGGTAAGTGAATAGGGTATTTTACACCATGTAAAAAAAAATATGAAAATGCATTCTTATGATAGATTTTGAAAAAAGTAAACGAGAAACGTTAGTATTTATTAATAAAAATACAATGTAAATTTTATAATTCAATTTCAAAAATCGTCTTTTTTAATCTGTTTTAAAACGCCATCCGGGTTATCGACGTGACGTCACTCGTATAGAAAACAATCTATTCTAGACGTTTGTCGTCTCAGAGTAACAATTCAACAATATTTGTTTGTCGTGCTCTGTGTTAGTTTGATTAAAATCGCATCATGGAAGACGGTTTTGTGAAAGCAGAAAGTACAAATCTACCAATGATCAATACGTTGATGGTGGCAAAATTTTTTGCATCCAATCCCGATTTCTGTTCTGCCGAGTTGAGAAATATTAAAACAGTAATGTAAGTACCTACCTAACTATCGTATCAAGTTTTGTCTAACAATAAGACCCAGTTTCACCAATTTCTATGTAACAAGGCATTAACTAATCAGCATTTAAAATTAACAAAGCTGTTAAGGCTGATCGTTCACCTGAGCCCGCCAAATTCCCGCCAAAAATTGCGAAAAACCAATTGAAATTTAATTGGTTTTTCGCAATTTGTAGGTCTATAACACATTCTAGATTCCTAGCTGTAGTAATTGCGGCATTAGCTATACAATATTCACAACTGAGAATTAAAAACTTTGCTTAATAAACGTTATAGAAGCTAAAATTAGGTACAATCGTTAATTTTGGCCAAAAATGACGATTGTACCCAATTTTAGCTACAATATCGATTTACAAGCAAAGTTTTTAATGCTCAGTTGTGAATATTGTATAGCTAATGCCGCAATTACTACAGCTAGGAATCTAGAATGTGTTATAGACCTACAAATTGCGAAAAACCAATTGGAATTTGAATTTGGCGGGCTCAGGTGAACGATCCGCCTTAAAATGGATATGATATTTATTGAATGATACACAAAGCAATTGAATCCCCAATTTTTGTGGCGTTTTTACACTTTTATTATTGCATTCAGGCACAAGACACCAATGATAAACATTATAATATTAACTCATTATTTTCACAAATCGTGTTACTTGGACTTTGGCAGTTGTATTGTTTACCAATGAAGTGACGTCACGAGCCGAAGTAGCATGGCGGCTAGCGTTTTCGCGCGTAAATTCAAAATCATAAATTAAAAATAGTTTTTAAGGCATTTTTTGGTTGTATAAAATTGAAATAAAAATTCTACTGGTTCATTACGATCTATGGATTAATTTAAAACAGTTTTCAAAAAAAGGTGTAATACCCTATTGATTAGAGAGAAGAAAATTTTAAGTTTTTTTTCATCAAGGTATGTAGTTATGTCCAATTCAAATTTCTAGAAATTGTAATACGAACACATTTTGGCCACGTAGTAAAAGTGATTAGGTACCTACTGTCAACTACAATTCAAGGAATTTGGTCCTTGTTTTGAACTAGTAGGTATGAATATTATTTTTGTGTGGCTAGTTTTAATAGTATTATACTATTTGGAATCGTGATTAGTTGCGCCAATTTATTAAAAAACTTGCCATAGTAGTGTTCATACTTTTTTTTTGCACCACGACAATTTAAAGTACGAAGTGGCGGTAGCCTAATGGCTAAGGCGTCGGACTTGCTATCATGTGGTTGCACCATTGCACTACCGACGTGAACCTACTAGTAACACAAGCATTTAGCTTAGCACGAGGGGTTAACAAGAATACTAGTAATGTGCGACACACACTGCTAGTAAGCTTTTAAAATAAAATCAGTACTTTTTGCTCCAACCCGTAACAAACATCGCTTTTTTACAATTTTATAATAGTAGAGAAGAAAAGAAGATATAGAGAAGAAGATTATGGTAACATATACCATTATACATATACTTAGGTCGCAGTTGGATTGTATAATTCGCTGTTTTACAAAACGGCTCTGTACTGTTAAAAAGCTGAATGACGTTTAGCAGTTTTGGATTCAGCATTTTTGAACGCAAAACGTAAATACAATAATAAATACGGCGGACTAACGATTAGCGGTCGTGTAATACAGCGTATAGGTATACAATCCAACTTGGACGTAAGGGTACTGGGTACTAGGTAGTCGGTAGAGTGTAAGAGCGAGAGAGAGACTGACAGTGCACGTCGAGGAAGGCGCTGGCGCTCTGCAGCGCGTTGTGGGCGTCGTGGGTGTCGGGCGCGTCGGGCGCGTCGGGCGCGCGCACGCGGCACTCGTACTCGCCGGCGTCGGCGGCGGCGGCGCGGCGCAGCACCAGCGACCCGTTGGCGGGCCGCTCGCTGCGCAGCGCCAGCTCGGGCAGCGCACTCAGCGGCGCGCCGTCCTTGAACCACTCCACGGCGGACTCGGGGCTCTTGGGCAGGCACTCTAGCTCTGCGCGCTCGCCCTCCAGTACTGTCACGTTCATCGGCGGCGTCACTATCAGATTACCCCCTGAAAAAGTTACGCTGATTAACCGACTAAGAAAACGGAAGGCTAATGAGTTCAATCGACTATGTAATTTATGTCAAGGTATGTATGGATTTTCGAGCCTAGCTCAAAAACTTCACTAATTCAAAAAACATCAAATATTTTGGAATAGAATAGAATAGAATAATCTTTATTGCACACCATAAAAGAAACAAAAAAATAAAAAGAGCTTATTAAACTAAGGGTACAATGACGGTCTTATCGCTAATAGCGATATCTACCAGACAACCTTTGGATGGACAGGAAAGATATGGAAAAAAGAGGGTAAGGGTAGTCCATGGTGTACTAGAAAATAAATAAATAAATAATAATAATTAATTAGTACATAAACAATCTACATAAATACGGTTATATATATTATATACTTAGACATATAAATATGTATATGCAAATTAATAATATAGATATCCCCATGGGCACTATGTTGATCAAACGTGCCGTATAGGTAGTAATTTGTTGATCCAATTTCATTTGTTGATCCGGGTGGTATTTGTTGATCTAATGCCGCATCACCGTCAGTACATGGATCCGATTGGAGCCACAAGTGTAACCAACAGTAATAATAATAATTACGTGATTTTTATACAAATCCACCTTTTTTGCGTTTGAGCACAAGTTGATCCGATTCAAATGAGCCAATCAGAGCCCACAAATTGTGACGAGCTCAGCCATTGGTTGCTGGCGCCCTTGGCCTTTCGCATACACAGGTATTATAATTATTATCTTATTCACACAAACATGAGGTTTAAAGACGGGAATAAATGGTGCATTTTTTCTGCGAACAGTGAACACAAAGTTCATACAAAGTATTTTTGATGTCAGAAATGTAATTTCGCTGTTTATGAACATTTCACATACGATAACTGCGATGTTTGTGCTTATGTGTAAATAAGCATTGGGATAATTATGTTGATTTTGTGATGTTAATTAGGTACCTAACATAACATACCATCACGCCTGTATTCCCCGAATGGTTAGGCAGAGGTGTACTAATGTACATTTCGCCGGTATGTTTAGGTGCCATGTAATAGGGGGCAAGGCCATTAAACGGGCACAAATCCAGACTCCGAGCTCCTACTGAGAATTTCATAGAAAAACCCAACAACACTGCTCGACCTGGGGATCGAACCCAGAAACTCTAGCTTAGCAGTCGCGCCTAGGACCACTAGACTAATGAGGCAGTCTTCAATTCTAATACTTCTAATAATCCTAATAATTCACTAGACTAATAGGTACTACCTATGATGATGAATAGTTGAAATGTGAATAAAACCTACTCCTACTTGTTATTTGGTTTTATTAAATTTTGACTGCCTCGTTAGTCTAGTGGTCCCAAGCGCAACTGCTACGCTAGAGATCCTGGGTTCGATTCCCAGGTCGAGCAAAGTGTTATTGGGTATTTCTATGAAATAATCAGTTACAGCTCGGAGTCTGGATTTGTGCCCGGTTAATGGCAATAGGATCACCCCCTATTACATGGGACCTAAGCATACGGGCGAAATGTAGATGTACATTAGTACAGCTCTGCCTAATCCTACGGGGAACACAGGCGTGATGGTATGTATGTTATGTAAATTTCCCTATATTACTACCCCACAACTAGGTCAGTTAGTAAATTTCAAGACGTTTGAAGCAATTTAGAGGTTTCAGAGGGTCTAAACACATTGTCTAGACCCTCTGAAACCTCTATAAAAATAATACCAAAAGAAAAATGGAGTTACGTAAAAACCAATGAGAATGAACCAGCTGACTGTGCAAGTCGTGGATTACGTATTAACCAATTAAAACACCATGATCTGTGGTGGCAAGGACCTTCCTGGATTAGGAGCTTCCATCATCATCCCATACCTCAAACCATATATGAAACCAGTTTAGAGATAAGACAGTGTAATGCAGTAGTAGAGCAACAACAACAAAAATCAACCATGACCATAGACAACATCGTTCAACACTTATTAAATAAATTAAATTCATTTGATAAAATAATACGCGTTTTTGCATGGATATTGAGACCACCTACTACAAGGACGTCAACCCTATCTCACATTACAAGAACTGCGTCGCGCAAAACTGCTGATTATCAAAAGTGTACAACACATGGAGTTCGCAGATGACGTTAATTATTTACAAAAGAATGGAAATGTCAATTGAAAAGTAAACTTTTACCATTACATCCAATCATAGATCCTGAGGGTATATTGCGTGTAGGAGGAAGACTGAGGAACGCTCAAATAAGCTCTGAGATGAAACACCCTATTATCTTACCACACAACCATCGAATTACCACACTGATAATTAAATTTGCTCATGAGCTAACCTACCATGGTGGAGCGCGCCTTACTTTATCAAACATACGCCAAAATTATAGGATAATCAGCGGATATACGGCTACAAAGAAATTCATACGTCAGTGTGTCACATGCAAGAAGTAAGAGCCCATTCAACAATACCAATTCATGGGTGATTTACCATCGTCCCGAGTGAATCCTGAAAGATCCTTTTATCATTGTGGTGTAGATTACACAGGCTTTGTGGAAGTCAAAGCAAACAAGGGACGTGGCATCAAAACTACCAAAGGCTACATAGCACTTTTCGTGTGCATGGTAACTAAAGCTGTGCATATAGAACTTGTATCGGACTTAACCAGCTCAGCTTTCTTAGCCGCAATAAACAGGATGGCAGCACGACGCGGAGCACCACGTCACATCTATAGTGACAATGGCACAAACTTCGTGGGGGCCTACATAATGCTTCAGGAGGAGTACGAGCGCCTTCAGCAAATATATAGCGAAGGTTTCTACAAAGAAATAACAGAGATGCAGATTGAGTGGCACTTTAATGCACCTTCTTGGCCGCACGCAGGAGGGCTTTGGGAAAGAGCGGTGCAAAGTCTCAAACACCACCTCAAGCGTGTTATAGGTCATCAAAAATTAACATTTGAAGAAAACTCCACATTACTATCGAAACTAGAAGCCTGTCTGAATTCTCGACCACTCTGTGCGCTATCAGAAGACCCCAAAGACCTCGACTTCCTAACCCCAGCCCATTTTCTATCAGCAAGACCAGGATTGACAATAATTGAAACACCAGAAGATGCCAGAACCAGGTAGCATTTAATATCGAAATTATTTGAGGATTTATGGAAACGATGGAAAACGGAGTACTTGACGCAACTATCAATCAGAAGTGGATAAAATACCAGAAGAATGTGAAAGTAGGTGATTTAGTGATGATGCATGACGATAATTTACCAGCAGGGAAGTGGCCAATGGGTCGCGTCATGGAAGTCCATCCCGGAAAAGACGAATTGGTCAGAGTAGTTACTCTAAAATCTAGAAACGGCTACATAAAGCGCCCTATTGCAAAAATATCTGTATTACCCATAGACCACGTTGAACCAACCAAATTAGAACAGCAAAAAGAAAAACCACTACAATATCAAACCATTAGAGGCGACAATGAATTATGTAACCACCTGAAATCAAACACCAGAACGTTTAAAACCTATCCCAAGATTGTAAACATGGCCCTGGCATTATTATTGTTTTTTAGGTATAATATTACCGACCACCGCGTCATACAACATAACGCAGTTTGATACCAGCAAAACTTTGTACTTTGTCACTGTGGGGAACGTACAATTAATTCGGGATAAGTGGAAATTAGTCACATATTATAATATGTCTCCATATTGGCAACGAGACAAAGCCATTAAGTTTTACAAATTACCTGGAAAAAACATGTGAATCAATTATGGAATCAAGTCGCTGTCATACAATACTCCTACAAATACTTCAAGACTACAGTGAATTATAATACTACAACCAGCTGTTGCTTAGCCAGCATTACGGTGATCGCATACGAACCCGGCGCGGTCTTATCAATGCTGACGGCTCAATTGCAAATTCAATGTTCGGAGTATTAGATGAAAGTTTCGCCGAAAAGTACAGGCAGAACATTGATCTTGTACACCGTAATATAAAACATCAAGGTCAGTTATGGAAAAACTTAACATCTATCGTCGAAGCAGAGCACAACATTCTTCAAAGGACTGAGAAGGTAATAGAAAAACAGCACAAAATTATAAATAAGCATTTAAATGACTTAGAAAAAGCTGACAATAAGATACAGAAGGAAATCAATGCAATGACCATACAACAGGACTTCATATCAGTATCGATAGCTACCATTAACATGATGCAAAACATGAAACGGATCCAAGATACTTTGATCGATACAATATCAGAAATTTGCCAAGGTCAAATCAGTTTACATTTACTTACACCAGCACAGCTCAAACGAGAGCTACGAATTATTTATGGTCAAATGCCTCAAGATTTGGGTCTGCCCATCGAAAATATAGAAACAGACTTTCAGCACATTTATAAGCTCTTAAAAACAAAGGCTCGAGTTACCGAGAAATATATTATTTTTGAAATTACTTTTCCGCTCATAGCGAGAGAAAGTTTTCAATTATACAAGATAATACCAGTTCCGCATCAAATTAATTACAGCATGGTCAGCATAACACCAATATCGGAATATGTCGCAGTGACCCTAAAAAAGGACGCTTACTTTTTACCAACTATCTATGAATTGGATACATGTTTGTATCATGGAAAGTCCTCCATGTGTGAGCTTTTCAAACCAATACTAAATTTGGAAAATGATGAAAATTTTTGCGATACTAAGTCAACAAACCACAGGTGTAAAACAGAACAAAGTTAAACAGTGTGTAAAAACAAATGGGTAGAATTACACTCTACGTCACAGTACGTATATTTTTGCTGTGACACATATTCGATTAAAATCATATGTGACGATCAAGTTACTGTTCGCCAGCTGACTCGAGCAGGGGTCATTATCATGACTCAGAAATGGTTTGTTAAAAGTAAAGATTTTGCACTATATTCGCTACAACAACAATCCAACCAACTAAGTTTTTCACCAAATATACTTGTACCAGAGATAGATCAGATAAACCACATTGTGAAAATTACTATTCCGACGGAACCAGATGTACCAAATGATCTGAGCATGAATAGATCTCTATCTATTCTAGGAGAACAGATCAAAACTCTGAAATCCACCAAAGCAGAGGTCGATGACATCTCGACCCATGACATTCACTAATACACGATCGTCTACCTACTGCTGGGTGTTGTGATATGCGCGTCAGCAGTCTAGATCTGGAAGAGAGCGAGATGCTGCTCGCGTTCTGCGGCCAGCCGAGCGGAGCCTCACCACAGACAGGAGTCTGGCGGCGTCTACTTCAAAGTCCACTAGAAACAGAGGACAAAGTGAAGTGCAACCACGGGAGCAAAGTACTGATAACCGCCATCAAGGCCAGAGTGAACAAATAGGTTTAAGTTCATTTTTAGCAAAACGGTGGCCTAGTGTGATGCTTAATGAACGAAATAGACAAAGGGCTACGTTGCCCGTAGTGCGTAAAGAACGAGCGTGTACAGTGGAGGACTCGTTAGTTTAAATAATTTACGGACAACAGTTTTATACATTCTTAGATTTTATTTTGTTTACATTTTTATTCTTGAATACCATTTTAAACTTTTACAATTTTTTTTATAATTTAAAATTTGAAAACAATTTTATGTATTTGTATTTTATTTTGTATCATCTCATCCTGTGCCCGGGAATATGTTCGGAACAATATTGCAACCGAACAGCTCAGCAATTTACCCCTGCGCTTTATAAATTAATAACTCATTACGATTACGAGTTAGTGCGTGTTCGAATACCAGTCGCGTAACTCATATCAAATCAAATAATTATCATAATAACCAAATAAGCTAAAATCATCTTCTTAGTGCTAATTTAGTATTAATAATTCTATAATAACTTGTAATTATCAATATAACTTGCTAAACCATATAATTTCGTATCATTTAACTGTCTATCAAATCATAAACATTCTAATCAATCAGTTATCAACCAACCCTGAAGGTAGTGCTATATCACCGACGAGCACTAACTTCTACAAATAAAAAATATACCTACGTACGTTACTTAAAATAGTTTAGTTTTGTCGGATCAAATTAAGCTCCAATTTTGATAATATAAAGTGGAGCCACTTAAACACTGTATTTCGACACAGATCAACATACGACTTGAGATTTGGTATACAAACCGGAGCCAATAAGTGTTTAAGCATCTCAGAATTTTGGCCTTTACGGAGTCGATTAGGTTCGAAATTAAAAGGAAAAAAATGGCAAGTATATCACTTTCTCGATGAGTATGTATGGCAACGTCGCCCTCAGCTTTGCGCCGTTGCCACTCCGGAAAAGAAATATGCAACCGGAATCGAGTAGTGAGGCGAAATAGGTGGAGTCAGGAATGCACGGCAGTCGGGCTGGATCAACTTAGTGCCCAAGTTGGTGTTTATATATAAATATTTATATATTCAAAATAAATATATATTATACCATTTGACCAAAAACGAAAGTAACAGTAAGAAATACAGCAGTGTATCAGCAGCATTATTAGATCGAAGATTCTACAGATAAGAAGACCGGATAAGAAAGAAAAGAACTTGTTATATTGTAATAAAAGGACAACAGAAAAGTGAATGTGACAAGAAATGATCATGAACAAGCTTTTTAAAACTAACCAATGACTGGACACGTCGTATGCATACAGGCAATGCATTCCACAACCTCACAGCTTGGACAGTGAAAGATTTATCATAAAATCTAGTGGCATGCATTGGCATTTCAAGCCTCAAATTTTCCGATGATCTCCAGTACCTTGTGTGTGTGTCATCTTTAAGGTAAGAGGGAGTAGCGGGATTGAACAAAATACTGTAAAGTACTGATAAAATATTAGCATTCCGACGAATAGGAAGCCACTTGAGCTTAGTGCGATACTCAGAGATGTGATTATATTTGCGTAAACCAAATATAAATATGATGCAAAAATTTTGAAGTCGCTCAAGTTTATCTAATTGTGCTTCAGTGAGGTCAGGATAACTGACATCGGCATAATCTAGGATAGGAAGGAGGAGGGATCTGGCAAGCTCAATTTTGGTGGCAGTGGGCAGGAAATTCCGTAGTCTTCTCACGGATCCCCCCGCAGTAAAAAGTTTGCGACTTAATTCCTGCAGCTGTGGCCCCCATGAGAGACTCTTGTCAATGAATATCCCCAGATTCTTGACGGGATTGCTGTATGGAATAGTTGTACCATCAAATACAATCTGGGGAACTCTTGTAAAGTCTATTCTGGATATCCACGTAGGGCTACCGATAATAATAACTTGCGTCTTTATGGGATTCACTTTTAATCCATAAGCCGCACTCCATTGCGATATTCGTGCCAAGTCACTATTCACCATTTTAACAGCTTCCGATAGTTCTTCTAGAGGTGCTTGAGAATATATTTGCAAATCATCTGCATAAAGGTGGTAGGATGAGAGAAGTTGATTGGAAATTGAATATATTATTATTGGAATAGTACCTAGATTGTATCATAAGAGAGCAAAGTAATATTTTTACGCCGTGGGCGCTTTTTTGAATCCAGAGCGAAGTGAGGGATTCTAGAGTAGATTTAGTAGAATCCTGAACGTAGCGAAGTCGAGTTTGCTCTTCAAGTTTCCAATTGTAGAATTGTTTTTATAATAAATTGACTCCAACTTCGACTTATGTCCACTTGCACCATGTTTTCATGTATTTAAACAATAAATTTAAAAAAAAAATTGTGTTCAAATCCAATCTAAACACATTTATGAAGTCGGTGCAATTGGAGACCTTAAGACTCGTATAAAATAGAAAGTATACTTATATTACCGTCTGCTCGTTTGCCGCTCTATTACCTATATAAAATTAGATTATATAAAATCTTGTGTTCATGTAATCGCAACACTGGAATAGTCCTTTACGATACGAATTACTTACGTACTGACATATGACTGCTTTGTCGGTTCCCTTTGTTTTTGCGAACTTGCAAAACTTTCCTAACAATATTTTTAAGTCAAATCACAGTGTACCTACATAACAGTGTATAACTTTGATCTTGGAAAGGTTACGCTTTACAAAAAAGATGTGCCTATCTATTTTTTTATATACCTACAGCGCAGCAGGTCAAATGAGAGGCCGCATTCACAAGCCCAAACCTCTTTCAATTAATTAAGTAGGTAGCCAAGTTTTTTTTATTATTTGCGTGATACCTATACGAAACGATAAAAAAATTATGGATAGGTACCTATACGAAAACTTTTATTAAGTATATTTCTTAAAAAAAACGAAAGTCGTATGGATGACGGAACATTTTACACTAGGTAGTGCTTATAATGTTATAAAGTACTTATCAATTAGTGTGTTTTAAAACTTATGAGTGAGAGTGTAGGTGTGGTGCGGGTCGGGTCTGACCATCGACTTCGAGATAGTAGTAGGTGCCGTTGTTCCTGGCGGGCGGCGTGCGGTTGGGGAAGGTGACGCGGCAGCGGTAGAGGCCGGCGTCGGTCTCGCGCACGGCGCTCACGTTGAGCGAGCCGCGGCCCAGCCCCAGGCGGCCGTCCAGCACGCGGCGCGCGCGCCCGCCCCAGCGGTCCGCCACACGCGCCGCGCCCGAGCCCGAGCCGCTGTACCACGACAGTATCGTGTCACCCTGCAACCAACCACAAACACAACCCATTACAGTCATTACCAACAATACCAACCGACGCGCGATGCCACTCGCAGTCGCTACCACGATATACACTACACTACACACGCTACACACAATACTATCGTGCCGATACGCCTCTAGGTAAGTAGGTACCAGTTGCAATCAAATATTGGACTAAGTAAGCTTTCAGATTTCAGATTGTCTTTCAGCATCTACTCGTTTCATAATTGGTAAATTGGTAGTGCGGTCGCATTCATAAGTCCAGTAGAAGTTTCGCAAAACTATTGCAACTAAAACTAGTCGCACTTATAGGTATAACCTTCTTCCATAATGACATTTCACACACATGCACGAGTACCGCACTCCTGCATCATAGAGGGTATATTGATCTATGATCATTAGTTGGGCGTTGTTTCATGACATGACTCATGGCAATGCAAACTATGTTTGTTTAATCTTACGAATAGTTACTAAAAATAAAAATGAGGGTAGATTTAAAACGAAATGAATCTACTGGCTTGATAAAAACAGTTGAGGTTGTTGGTCAGTGCGCTAGTTTTCGAACGTTTGTGTTATTGTTATTATTAGTAGTGTCTTTTAGCAAATAATTGTCACCTTGTAATGGATTAATCACTAATATTTACCTATAATGTGTAAGTTGTTTTTTAAATATTACATAAGGCCTACCTATCGCTGCAATTAACGGTGTAGGTACAGTTGGCGCAAAATGGTGGATGCGCAGTAGTAGTTTTTTAGTACATTTTGCTTCCAAATGTACTGCGCAAACGTTCCCCCTCTCCGTTAGTTTTGTGTCAATTTATTTTGCGCGAACTATATAATGAAGTGCTTTTATTTTTTTAACCCCCGACGCAAAAACGACGGGGTGTTATAAGTTTGACGTGTCTGTGTGTGTGTGTGTGTGTGTGTCTGTGGCATCATAGCTCCCGAATGGATAAACCGATTTTGATTTAGTTTTTTTTGTTTGAAAGGTGAATAAGTCGGGAGTGTTCTTAGCTATGTTTGATGAAAATCGGTCCAAGATGGCCGCCGCCACAAGATGGCGGTTTACATATTTTTTCACAACTCCCACAATATTGATATCAAATGAAAGGGTCTGACTAGTAGAATACTATACACTATGAAAAATTTCAAATCCAAGATGGCCGCCTCCACGAAATAGTGAATTTATTAATTTTTTTCACTACTCCCTCAATAAAGGTATCAAATGAAAGGGCTTGACTAGTAGAATACTATATAGTATGATAAATTTCAAATCCAAAATGGCCGCCACCACAAAATGGCGCGTTAAATAAACGAAGAAAATACCTAATTAAACACTAAATTACCTGGATCTTAAAACGCAAGAAAATAAAAGAAATTAAACAAAATAACTAAGGAGTCCCTACAAAAAGTGTGAAATAACAAATTAAATTAAAAATTTAAAAAAACCCCCGACACAAAAAAATCAACTTAAAAACCTAAAAGAAAAACTATGATGAAATATAGCTATAACGAAATATATAGCTAGCGAAAACGTTAGGCTAATAATTAGAGAGCGGTCCCCCGACGCGACAAAATTTAATCAAAAAACTTCATACGTACCTACTTACGAAGGGTTATAATTTCAAGATTATTTTTTTCTTTTTATAGGGATTCAGGTTTATACCTTTTTTGTTCTATTTGTGGTTATTTCATCATAGTTTTTCTTTTAGGTTTTTAAGTTGATTTTTTTGTGTCGGGGGTTTTTTTAAATTTTTAATTTAATTTGTTACAGAAATAATGTGAGTCGTTGGGTCAAGAGATACTAAGGTAGGGAAGGGGGAGAATCTGAAGACTGAGAAGTTGTGTAAAAAGTGGAAGGCCGTCGGCGATTTATTATACTTACACAGATATAAAAATGTTCCAATATCGTGGACTCTATGCTCGAAGCTGCATTGTTAAATAATTAGGTAGGTACCTAATAAAAGGCAATGGTTTTAATCTATCTAATAGTAATAGGTATGCCTTAAGAACTTTATTTCTCACAAGAATTTACAAAAATTCACATTGAGTAGAAATAAGCATACTAAACATAGGTTAAATTAATATTAAACAACACATTAAAATTTACAAAGGGCTTCTGCCCGCGACTTCGTCTGCGTGGACTTCAGATAAAAAGTAGCCCATGTGTTATATTAGACTATGATCTATCTGTGTGCCAAATTGTATCCAGATCCGTTCAGCTGTTCTGGCGTGAAAGAGAACAAACATCCATCCATCCATCCATCCTCACAAACTTTCGCATTTTTATACTATATAAATGCGAAACTATACTTACTTCCTATACTTCCTCTTGAACGAGCCCAGAGAGCTATTTTAAAAGTTGCCAACTTCCATCCTTTTTTCTTTCCTACGCACATTTTATATGAATCCTGCAACGTAAATTATCTCTATAATAATAGAGATAATTTGCAACTACTATTACTTAAGATACTTTCATTTAAGTTTATTTGTAATTGTTAATTTATAAAAGATTTGCTCTTCCTAGCCTGAAACACAGGTTCCACCTAGTTCAGGCATATATATGAAACCATGCTCAATTTAATTGTAAGATAGTATTAGTAAAATGTCTGTAAAATTGAACTCTTTTTATAATACTATTTATTATTAATATTATTATTCATATTACCCTTGCCGATTATAGTAAAGCAATCTCACTGCACCGATCTCTGCAGTACCTACCTACCAAGTCTAAAGCCAAGGGCAGGCTACAAGCCACCTTGGACACCTCAAAGATCCAACAGTTACAAAAACAAAAGGTCATCAAGGAAAATACAGCTTCCATATCCAACATTTTCAAATATTCCATCCATGCGTCTTTTTATTACAAGAATAAAATTATCCCGATTTACGAAACTGAGTTCCGCATACTCTGCTACTTACCAATGTGCATTTATCTGCATACCTACACGACATGGACATAAATCAAGAGCACGACAAAATGTTTGCGAGTAGATGGCACGTGCACGCGCCCCGGCTTATTACTTACGTGCGCAAACAGGGTCATCAGGCAGCGAGGAGCGGAGCGAGGCGAGGGCGGGGAGGTCGCATCAATTGCCTCTCCTGCGGCTAATCTTGTGTCACCAAGTAGACAATTACATCTCCCACGCGCATTTGCTCATCTACTGGTACCTACATAGTCGTAGCTCGAGTCTCCAGCGCGCACATCCCACGCCACCCGAAGACATTCGAGACACCCGCACCCGCACATGACATGTACCCGCTCGAAACACACACTTACAACCATCACCACTTTGACTTCAAAGCAAAGTAATTCTGATAATTGAAACCTGAGCAAGCGAAGGACTCTAGGCTTGAACCATGAGCGAAGCGAATGGTTCAAATAAATAGTATAAATATAGAATCCAGAGCGTTGCGAGGGTTTCAAAGGTACGAGACGCAGAATAACTTTGCTGCCGAGCGCAACGCACAACTTTTCACCTCACTACAGCGAGGAAAATGCTAGGTGCAAGAAAAACAGCAAATATTAAATGAGTTCATGAAATTTATATCTTCGTTGCTACTGGACTCATTCATATTAGGTCTTTACCTATGAAATTGCCGTTTTGTATGAAAAAATTTAAACGATTTTTATTTGTATTAATCGAAGTAATCACCCATGCAATTAATGCATCTTTGCCAACGCAGTGGCAGTTTATTGATGCCCTTCTTAAAGAAATCAGCTGGACGGGAGGCAACAAATTCTTCAAAGGCTTTGTACTGCCTCTCGGGTATTGAATTTTTTTCCCGCCAAGAAGGTATCCAAATTCTGGAAAAAGTAGTAGTCTGTAGGCGCAAGGTCTGGTGAGTAGGGCGGATGACGGAGAACTTCCAACCCCAGTTCTTGCAACTTGGAGACCGTCTGCTGTGCAGTATGAGGTCGCGCGTTATCGTGCAGGAGCAGCGGAGACGAGCGATTGACCAATGCTGGTTGGAGATGTGCCAGCTTCTCCATCATTGTGTTCAGTTCTTCACAGTACACATCTGCAGTAATGCTCACCCCGTTTGGTAAGAAGCTGTGATGAATCACGCCGGCGCTAGACCACCAAACAGTGACTATTACTTTTCTAGGGGTAAGTTTTCGTTTAGGGCATTGTTTAGGTGCTGAACCAGGATCCAACCAACTTGCTGAGCGCTTGCGGTTATCAAACAGAATCCATTTTTCATCGCAGATAACAATGCGGTTCAAAATTCCTTTTTTTGTGTCTGTTGAGCAGTGCAAGGCACGTTTCGACGCGTACTTCGCGCTGGCGATCATTGAGTTCGTGGGGCACCCATTTGTCTAGCTTTTTTACCTTGCCAATTTGACGCAAATGGACCAATATTGTTTTGACGCTAACGTCGAAAGCTGCTGCTAATTCAGCCGTCGATTGTGTATCATCAGCTTCCACAATCGCCTTTAATTCGTCATTGTCGACCAAAGTCTTCGGACGACCGCGAGGTTCATTTTTCAGGTCGAAATTCCCAGGACGGAAGCGAGCATACCAATAACAGGAGGTGCGTTGGTTTGTAGTGTTAGCTCCGTAAACGTCGTTGATGTTGCGTGCCGCTTGTGCCGCGTTGCTGCCACGACGGTACTTATATTCCATAATTACTCGAAATTTTAACGTATCCATGATGACGAAAAAGATTGAAATGCGATGAAAATGTAACACTAATCAATAAACAAATGACTATTTTTGGAAAAGAATTCCATGTTTTTAAAATAAAATTAATTTGAAATTAGAATTCTTAGCCAAACAAAAATTATTTTGATTTGAAATGGCCAGTACTGCAGAACGGCAATTTCATAGGTAAAGACCTATTATTATAATAATGTCTTACGATTTTATCAAAAAACAATCTAAAATTAATTATGGTAAGTGAATTGATAAGAGAGAAGAAAATTTTGGGATTTTTTTTTATGCAGTCGTCTAGCGGACAAAATGCACTTTTGCACGCAGATTTCGAATGACAAACAGAATCTTTCCGAGCTTGTGAGTATTTAGTTATTTTCGCCTCAATCACCTCACCGAAATCTGCGTCCAAAAGTGCATTTTATCCGCTAGCGTGAAAGTCAAATGTCAGATAGGTAGGTACATAATTAAATAATGTCAAATACATAATGATAAATCCTCGCTGTAGTGTAGGTGAAAAGTTGTGTGTTTCGTTCGGCAGCAAAGTTATTCTGCGTCTTGTACCTTTTTTTTTTTAAATCTTACTAGCAATGTGGGTCGCACATTACTAGTATTCTTGTTAACCCCTCGTGCTAAGCTAGATGCTTGTGTTACGAGTGGGTTCACGTCGGTAGTGCAATGGGTGGGTTTCGAACCGGCAACCACATGATCGCAAGTCCGACGCCCTAGCCATTAGGCTACCGCCGCTTCAATCAAATCCTTTAAAACCAATCAAAACCTTTAAAACCCTCGCAACGCTCAGGATTCAATACAAGTACTCGCACCAAAAAACAACTTTACAGCCTTGCATAACAAATAACTATTAAGTGACATTTGTTTGCAGCTTATCGTTTGGACTTCAAAAAATGGAGTTGCAGGGGTGATGACAAATAAAAATACCAATCAGAAAGAGCGCTATACAGCAAGCGTTTATGAAGGAATGCGGTTTACGTATCGATGTAGTCAAGCAGTATTACCATCGTTGGTTGTGCCTACTCCTTAGGCACAACCAACGATGGTAATACTGCCAGAAGATTTTTCATGGATGCAGAAACAATAACCCGCATAACAGGAATACGTAAAGATTTAATAGAAAGGTTTCACGTGATACTTCAACTGCTGCAATATCCCTGGTATCATATTATGACTTCCAGTACAAGTACATAAATTGTTGGTACATGGGAGCACTTTGGTGCCATACCTATAGGTAACCTGTCGGAAGAGGCAGCGGAAAATATAACTATAAATATAGATTTCCGGAAATATAGAGAGATTCATCAGAAAAGTAAGTAGAACGGCAACTAATGAGGATATTTTACACAATCTTCTTCTGTCTAAGACCTCGAATGGTGAAACAAAATATAATGGTTCTGTCTCCAAAAGTCAAAGCGCTTAGTTCTGCTAAGTTTTCCCACAGCATCCGATATACTTACATTTTATTGATGTTGATATTTTACAAGATAATCATAACAATAGTGAATAAGATTTTTGGTAGATTTTAATTTCTTGATCTTTTTTTATTTATTTGTATGTCATAAATTGAAAGGAAATAGTAAAATGTAGTGTTGTACCTATACTTATGGTTACTGTTTAGTTTACTTGTGTTAGCAGTATTAAATTAGTTTTCCTTTACTAATTTGTATTAGTATGTCATGTATCTTTACTTGCTATTTAGTATTCAATCTTACTTTAGAGAACATTTTATAATCTAATTAAAATTATTAAACAAACGACGTCTGTGGACGATCTTCAGCGGAAGAGACATGCCAACCTTCTAACATACATTTAATTGTAGCTAAAGTTCTGGTTCTAGATAACTAAGTTTCGTTTTCTGTTTTCTCTTTTTGGTAAAGTACGGGAGTGTTGGATCTAGTTTTTTGGTAATATTGTTTTCTATAAGCTTGAGAGTTAATAAATAAATATTCTGGGACATTTTTACACAGCACCATCTGGTCCCAAACTAAGCAGAGCTTGTACTATGTGTATAATACTTACTTAGACAATGGATATAATACTTAGATACTTTTTTTTTGTAAATACATAGTTACCTAAAATACATAAGAAACACCCAGACGAACACAAACACTTATATTCATCAAATAAATTTTTGTGTCCTGTGGGAATCGAACCCACGACCTCATGATCAGCAGTCCGGTACTCGAACCACTAAACCACAGAGGTCGTCAGAAATAAGGTTGGTAAAATAACGTGCTGTGTATTGATTACTTGAAATAAACACAACAGTTATGACGTCTAAACGGATGCGCTGATATTTTATAAGTAACACTTGGTTATAATTTAAAAACGAGTTAGTTCTAAGTACCTACGTACTTGTTAAAAAGAGAATTAAAAAACTTAAAACTGAATTTAATTTTAAAATTTATTTTATTATTTTATGAACCTAAAGTAACATATTGAAATAAAACAACTTTACGGATTCTATCGCGTTATATACATACCTAAGTAAAAATCAAATCCCAACGTTTCGGAGCCTTTGAAACGTCCGTGGTCATGTCATCAATTCAATGTCTAATATTCGCGTACCTATGCTTCTGTGACGCAGACTTCTGAACAGTATACTAACATTTTCCGATCTCAATAATATATTTTTAGATTTTTCTTAGCCTACCTACTACTTTACAAAGTCGCCCGCTTTCGTCATTAATTCGATCACTTGAAATTGCATAAGTAATTATGTTAGTTTAGATTAAGTAATTATTTCTTACATTCAACAGCTTGTTTTGATTTTTTCTGGTTTCATCCATTATCGCCAATTTCTCGCGAATACCTTTCATAACTTTGACTCAGTATTTAAAGTAAGTACTACTTATACCTGAGTCGCCATTTTTTTTATTATAGGTAGGTACGCCCTATTAATAATTTCCCGTACAAAAACACAACGTGCCTACCTACTAGGTACTAAATTCAGACATACAAAGTCATGTTGACTGAATTGAGTACATAGCTATTGTGGTTGGGATTAATAAAGTAGGTACCTACGCAACCATTGTCGCTGTCGGTGTCGGTCACAATGCGCCGCCGCCAGGTATTGTACTTAGCAGAAGCAGTTGAGTCAACCAGTCGCGTCTCGCGTCAGTAGGTGACTCTAGGCCATGAGTCTCCTGCATCGGCAGTCGGCACTTTCAGTAAGTATATTACTATGTACTTTGTGGTCGGCACCGACTGTACCGTTTACTGCGAACAGCTTAGTTAATCAAAGTCAAAGTCAAAATCATTCATCCAAGATAGACTATATAAACAAAATAGTTACTAGTTAATTTCTGAACGTTTACTTTACTTTTACATTATTGACAGCACCCAAAATCTTTATAGGAATAAAGGCTTAGGGACCTGTAATCCTGTAAAATAAATATAATATTTTGTTATTTATACACGTTTTATTTCAAAATAACAAATTCACAGAAACAAACAAACCTATTATTACAAATTCAAAGACCAAATATCCTACTAATATTATAAATGCGAAAGTTTGTGAGGATGGATGGATGTTTGTTACTCTTTCACGCCAGAATGGCTGAAAGGATCTGGATGAAATTTGGCACAAAGATAGATTATATTCATTCCATTTTATTTACATAAACCCTTAGTGAGATTATAGCTATAATTGAAAGTTATAGTATTGAGTGTGTAGTTATAATAGAGGATTTTAACGCCAACCTTGGCTCGCGGTTTTTTAATGAACTTATCTCTGTTTGTAATGAACAAACGTGGTTTTGCGCCGACTATGAACTTATGCCGCAGGATACACATACGTTTGTTTGTCAGGCTAGCGGCTCGCGACGGTGGCTATATCATGGCTTGATAACAAGTGCAGCTAGCAATGTAATTACTAAAGCATCAGTCTCATAAGGGGTTTACCAGTCTGATCATTATCCTGTTAAATTTGAATGTAATCTAACTAAAATAAGTCAGAAATTATCAATCGGAAATTCTTTTAATAATAAAATACGTTGGGGTGAAAGAAACTGAACAAATTAATAATTATTATGAGTACCTACTGCAATGAAAATTCAAAATTCCTAATCAATTAATTACGTGTTCACGCAAAATGTGTAAGAACTAAGATGATTTATTGAATAAACAATTTGTATTTGGAAATAGAATCAACTCTCCAAGAAGGCGTTAATTATACATAATAGGGTATTACACCTTTTTTTGAAAACTGTTTTAAATTAATCCTTAGATCGTAATGAACCAGTAGAATGTTTATTTCAGTTTTATAAAACCGAAAAATGCCTTAAATTTTCTACTAGAGAGAGAGGGTAGGTAAGGGTATATTTGAACGCGACTGTACGGACACAGCTTAGGTTTAATTAATACGTCCAATAAAGAAGGTCATCGTCATTCGAATTTGGTCGGATAACCAGCAGTTGTTTACATGTTAAATTTTTTGCTTAAATCTCCATAATGCGAAACATTCCAAGCTCAATATTTTCACTAAGTATTATATTCTTGACTAAACGCACAAATTTTTGGTTTTTATGGACATATCTTGGGTTGAGCCGGTTTCTTGTATTTTGCCGTCAAAGCTAAGACACCATCATTTTGAGTTTTAGCAATATTATTCAATAACGCATGACACCATCATTTTGAGTTTTAGCAATATTATTCAATAACGCATGCATTTACACTTTTGACACTTTTTATGGTTATTACAAGTGTCAAGAAGAAAATACAGTTTTCAGCTAGATTATAAGTTTACTCATCTCGGCGCTGCGATATTTTTTGGGTTCGATTCCCACAGGACACAAAAAATTATGTGATTAATATAAGTGTTTGTGTTCGTCTGGGTGTTTCTTTTGTATTATAAGTATGTAGTTATTTACAAAAAAAAGTATATAGGTATTATATCCATTGTCTAGTACCCATAGTACAAGCTCTGCTTAGTTTGGGACTAGATGGTGCTGTGTAAAAATGTCCTAGAATATTTATTTTATTATTTATTTTAATTCTGTCACAAATACGCACAAATAAAGAGCTACTCGTGTATGTTTATTCTACAGACGCACATACAATTCTTTTAGAGATACACGATTTTGCAAAATGTTACTCCAGCAGGAAACTCAATATCTAGAAAACCTGAAGACGCACAAATTATATTTTTGGCGCACATGTATGCACAAATGTAAGCTCTCTACCGATACGAAATATTTCTCATTCCGATCATTTGTTTAGAATTTTCCTGCTGGAGGAAAGTTAATCTAGCAGGAATCGTATTTCTCATTTTTTTCCAAAAACGTCAAAGCGCACAATTACACATTTTTTTATGTGGCGCGATTACGCACTAATTATACGTTCCACTCATATCACTCTAGGAGCTACTTTCCTGCTATTAGGGTAACGTACACGACAATATTGTTCCTTATCAAAGCAGATGTAACAGTTTCCGGAGTCCTTCACCAATTTTTGTGTTGTCTCTACGACTATTTTGATCAGGGGGTTACCACAAATGTAGCTGGGCCAATATTTATGGGCTGTCCCGTTTCTGTAGCGCATCAGGGCTGTTTGCTGAAGCTCGCGTCTATTGCATAATGATGCGTAAAGATGCGCCGTAGATATCTATGTGGCAGATTTGACTGCTCAAGTGAACCGCTGCTGCCAGCTTTCTACTTCAGTACTGAGCTTGTACTCGTAGCAGGGATTTCACACACTTTACAGTAAATCTTGGTTACGTGTGTAGAATAGGAATAAGTACTAACATAGTGATTAAAAAATATTGTTACTAACACTGAGTCATAGTCCCGTGTTAATAGGTGTTCAAATAATCCATTATAGCAATCCCAGGACGAACGAAAAGTAAGGGGTAGTAAAAGTAGTAGTAAGTAGTTCTGTCTGTCTTTATGTTTTGTTCCGTTAGGTACCGATTGAATAGACTGCGAAACTTGCATCTGATATAATTATGTAATTAATGAAGTAGGTAAGCATAAGCCACCAAAAAGTATCACCTATGAACGAACGTTAAAAAACTGAATCCCGACTCCGGAAAAACCAACGGAAAAGCATGAACCAGAAATATTCCTGTGTCAAATCCACTTGTCCACTTAGGGGTTTTAAGCCGTGATACGAGTACCTAATACTTAGTTGACACCAACACGTCGTAACAACATTTTTCATTAGGTAAACTGAAACTGTTATCAATCTTTTTGATATGTGTAGGTGCTTACAGGCATGTTATGGTAAAAATTGTCTGGTTAGATCGTTTAATATTTAGGTCCACTTGCAACAACTTGGTGTTTATATTGTATTTAAACACGAAATTTCTATGAAAAAAAATGTGTTTAAATAAAATGTAATCATAATTATATATGAAGTTGGTGCAAGTGGCCCTTAGCGAGCACTTACATCTTTATCCCACTGTAAGTGATAAGGAATTTCGTTGCCGAAAGGGAAGTCGAGGTGGCAGTTCATGACGGCGAACCCTCCGACGCTGGCGTGCAGGCGCTCGGCGTCGAGCGGCAGCAGCGAGGCCGCCGCGGCCGCGCCCAGCGCGCACAGGCGCGTCGCCCACGCGCGCGCACTCATGTCAGCCACGAGCGACCACTGCCCACTAGCTACTGACCAGAACTGACCCGCGGCGGACACCAATTGACCGCTCCTACTCGTAATAGAGTTAACCTCAGGCGTGCGTGAGTAAGGCGGGCTCGCGCCGCGCCCGCGCCGCACCTGCGCATCGCCCGCACAAAGCCGCGCATACACAGGCAGGAAGCATCGCTAATACCTGCTTCACCTGCTTCGCTAGGTAGGTAGTTAGGTACTTTAACTTCTTCGGATAGCCACTCAATTAACGCTATTACTCACTTCAGAGTAATATTAATACGATTATATGAGTGGGACTGTAGCCCAAGCACGAACAACTATCGAACTCGTATCGTAAACGTATCGAGATTTTTTCTGCTACAAATCTCATACATACATATTTTCACGCCTGTCTCCCATTGGGGTAGGCAGAGACTATAGATTTTCCACTTGCTACGATTCTGGCACAACACTTTCGCTTCATCTACGTTCATTAACCTCCTTCTCATCTCATACAAATTATTCTCGATTTCGAGTGTTCGTGCTTGGGCTACTGAGGCGGGAATGTATACCGCGAATGGCGTTGAATGGCACTGTCTTCTTCTTCTATTTTCCTTATTCGTGAGCAATTTCTATTGGCCGAGTAAATCGGATGTCATCGGTTGTACGAATTTTGTCGATGCTACAACCAAGTTGCGTTGACCTGAATAATTACTATCTCTACTATTATAAAATGGAAAAAATATGTACATTCAGGCCCACTTGCACCCACTTTTTAAATATGTTTAAATACAATTTAAACACATTTAAGAAGTTGGTGCAAGTGGGCCTAAATATCTGTACATTAAAGATATTTAAAAAAAGAACAAGTCTCCGAACTAAAAATAGATTTGTAAGATTCTTGTATGTTTGTTACGGGTTGGCGCAAAAACTACTGAATAGATTTTAATATTGTTGTCAGAAAGTCGTTCCTACATAAAAACTGGTGAACTTCTTATCATAATTAACTAAACGGATCCTGAGATACAGCTTGACCTCTCTGATGAATACAGACCCATACAGAGAAGAGATCATCACTGTGGGCTTATGCTATTTTTGGGATCCATTTCTATTCCTAATAAAGCTTCACGTGAGCAAAGCCGCGGGCAAAAGTTAGTACGAATAATATTAATATTATGTACTTCGTTAAAAATTAAAAAACAATAATTACTTGAGATCTGACAACTTTTTGATGGTGCAAGCAACATGGTCTCGTTGTGGCAACACTTTACATGAAAATGTTTTTGTTGGGCTTACTATTACCGTAAATCTACAATGTGAATTAGCGGGCTACTGAATGTCACATGTCCACTTTGTGCTATAGAGCTGGGCCACTATATGCATAATGCAGTGGCTTGATAAGCCAACATTTTATTTTGAATATTATTCTCCATAAGTGAAAATCCAAGCTGGTGATTAAACTGTTTATATTTACAAACTTTATATAAAATTATGGTTAGTTTTGGAATACATCTCAAAGGGAATATAGAATACGGAATTGTAAGTTTCAATACAGTCTATAAGTACTATTAGTGGTAGTATATAGAGTTCCACCATAAATGCATTCTTTAGCGAATGGACTCGCGCTGGCACCTACGTCAGCTAGTAAGTAAATTAATTACTACATGCATATAATATTACACATACATATATTATAACATAATGATAGATGGCCTAACGGGCTGGCGCTCAACCTTGCATAATGAGGTGCACAAAATTCTCATAGTTGATGTTCCCCTGGGAGTCCTCTTGCCCCTGCAGTAGCTGTTCCACCTATAAACATATAACAAATTTAATGTCAACACAAGGCACTATAAAACATTATTTAAATCATACAGATTGTTTGGTGTTTCTACTTTAATGTTTGCCTCAAATTATTAAACACCTTGTCACTGCCTTATCTAATAGAATGATGCTGCCAAGACAGCCTTGGCACTGGCCCTGTAGTCTTATCTGGGACATTTTTACACAGCACCATCTAGTCCCAAACTAAGCAGAGCTTGTACTATGGGTACTAAACAATGGATATAATACTTATATACTTCTTTTTTTGTAAATACATACTTATAATACATAAGAAACACCCAGACGAACACAAACACTTATATTCATCACATACATTTTTGTGTCCTGTGGGAATCGAACCCACGACCTGTACATAGGCTATCAATAACCACTACCAAGTAACCACATTTGTGAACTTGTAAGCACTTCTGCATGGTGGAGTGCACCCATACTAGGTTGGTTATGTTATTACAAAAATAGTAACAGTGTAATTAGTACCTCATCATCACTGAGCTTCTCGCCTAGTGTGGACAGCAAATGGCGCAGTTCAGCAGAAGAGATGAAGCCATTGCCGTCTTTGTCGAAGTGGCGCAGCCCTTCAATAAAATCGTTAGCTGTGTCGCCGCTGCGCGCTTTCGAGATTGCCTGCCAGGTACCCCACACACATATAAGTGATGATGCAAATTCAATGTAGATATCGCAGTAGAATTGTATAATTCGGTATTTTACATCATCGCTAGCCGCTTTAGAAAATAGTTCTGTGAGGTAAAATAGCTGAAATACATTCAGCACTTTGCATAATGGTGACCTTGAACACATGGAACGGAATGAACGTTTTACGTTCATCAATATAGCGGATTGATGTTAAGCTGTCTTGTAAAACAGTGCATTTCTTTCACTCATCGTGAAATGAAATGTTGGATGGTAAATTTTAGTTCCAAAATTCAGCGTTAGGGATGTTGTTGTGGCATAACAATGGCCTATGCTCTTCCAGTTATTATTGTATGCCGGACACTGCCGCGACCCGCTTGCTTCGCTCACTCGGCTCGTGCGACGTTTGGTCACAGTTCTAACCTAACCAATTTAAACATATTTCATCCTGAATTTACCCTGTCAAAACTAAATTTGATTGCAAAAATCCATGAAAATATAACTAAATGTCCTAGGTTTTTTACAGCAATCATAACTGCAAATAAGTAATTCTACAAAACACGAAATGTGGGTAGCTGTTTTAATAAACATATCAACGGCAATTCAGCTGGAAGCCATTCAGCTATTTTACATAACAGAGCTATTTCGTGAGCAGCTAGCAGTTATGTAAAATAGTGAATTATACAATTCTACTACTTACATAGACATGCCTATGCTAATGGACATTCTATTGATAACTAGGTATATAATTGTATTTAAAATTCTACAGGTGGCACTTAATTTAAAATTCCTGACCTACATAAAAAAAATATATTAATGTATATCTAGTGCTTACCTGATAAATAGGAAGAAATACTTCAAATGATATTCTCTCATCTGGTTTCAAGTGGAGTGTGCATTTCTTCACATCAGACTCTGTTGGGTTTTGACCAAGTGCCCGCAGGGCATCTCCAATCTGTGCTACATGGATCTTGCCATCACCACGTGAGTCAAATAGTTGAAATGCCTCCTGAAATTCTACAAAAAAATCACAGTTAAACTACAGCTGATGTTAGAAGTACCTACTATGAATCACGTCGCAGTTGATTCATAGTAGGTACTTCTGGCAATAGTGACGTGTGAGGTGGCGAGATACCTTCGACAGAAGTGAGTTTGAGCTTTGTGGGTGGCTCGTACATGAACATGATGCGAAGGCGTGTGGCGATGCACTGGCCCGCGTACAATCGCACAATTGAGCGAGGTCGCCTGCCCAGGCAACACACCTGGATCGTTTTAAAATACAAACCATATATGGAAACTAGGGCGCTTGTAACAGCCACCGCATTCGGTAAAGACGTTGATTGACATGACATGAGTCACGACATACGTAACGTGACCATACGTCCCGCTTTGGGCGGGACAGTCCCGCTTTCAGGCAGTCTGTCCCGGTGTCCCCCGCGAGGCTGAAATTGTCCCGCTTTTGCAAACACACCAAATGATTTTCCTTCCCCACATGGTTCGTAACCTGTTGGGAAAATTACAAGAAAGGGCAGAAGAAGAATCAGCAGTTGACCCGCAGAATGTAAAAACTACGGCGGCTGAGTATTATAAAACACTAGCGACCCGCCCGCGGTTTCACCCGCGCTGCCCCGTTCCTAAGAGTCGTAGCGTTATGTTATATAGCTTAAAACCTTCCTCATGAATCACTCTATCTATTAAAAAAAACCGCATCATAATCCGTTGCGTAGTTTAAAAGATCTAAGCATACATAGGGACAGACAGCGGGAAATGACTTTGTTTTATAATAAGTAGTGAGTAGTGATAGTGAAGTAAAGAATACTTGTAGCAGTGGTGTCAATTTAACACAGAACTAGAAGTGTTTGAATGGGCAAATTTAACAAAAGTGCCTACGTGGGAAGTGGTACAGAAAGTGCTGGATTTACTAATTATGCAAGGATTTATTAGCAGCAGCCAAGATACGAAAGTCTTTGACGAGTTTTCACTTATTTTAAACTTTGTGACAGATGAAAAGATCTCTGGCTGGAATGCCGAGAATGTTTCTACTGAAAATCGTTGGGTCGAATTATTCCAGCACTTTCGTACCAATAATCTGAATTTAACAAACTTTTTCACGATTATTGAGTACATTATGTGTCTGCCTGGAAGTAACACACCTGTGGAAAGAGTTTTTTCTCAAATGAACAAAGTATGGACAAGTGATAAAACACAGTTGAGTGTCGCAGTAATAAAAGCTATTTTGATTACGAAGATAAATATAAATAAATTATGTACTGAGTTCCACACTTATTTAAAAAACAAGACTCGATATTTTAAAACAAATTTCTTCAGCCGATAAATATAAAAATACAAACTAGAATTCACGTCACTACTTATTTGCTTTGATTATTTTGAGTTATTCTATGTTCTATAGGTATTTAAAAAACTTGTACAACACTAATGCCTAACTTTTTTTTATTACTTAACTCCGCAGATGTCCCGCTCTGACAAAAAAAATAAATGGTCACGTTAGACATACGCAACGGCGACACTGTCGCCTCGCCATTTCATCGAACTCGTTGTCGAAGTAGGTAGGTACCTACAGCTCGTTAAAACGTATAATTATTATAAAGTACAGTACAACCACGTCATACATTTTAATGCATCAAACGTTCTGTTCAACATAATGCTATTTTATTTCCATAACGTCGTTATGCGAAGCTAACATTTTCAATTTTCTGAAACTGACTGAATAGGTACCATTGTTTGACAACTCACCTGCTAGTTGATCTTCTGAATATCCAGCCTGTAACAAATTAATATTTTTGTAAGTATATTCCGTTAACCATAATAATTTTAAAGTAGGTTTAAAGGCACAACTTATTTACCATAATTATCGTTGTTATAAAGTGAAGCGAAGCAAATCCCTTCACAAGTAATTATTTTTGTGAAACTGATTGTCTTGTCAGTTTCAGATGTCAGCGCAGGCCACAGACTATCAGTACAGGTAGGTACAGGCAGGCACTCAGTCAGTAGTCAGACCTGAGATACACCTTTACACTTTAATTACACACGTAAAAACTGGCAAAACAATGCACAAACGTAAAATATTTTTATGTATTTAGGGTCCTCGGATAGACTACGCGATACTACTGCTGAGGATACTAATACTTAGTCACTTCAACGCAGGGTAAGATACGATAGATGAGTCACGCATTTATTTTTAAGTAGGTACCTATATTATCATCAATACGTGGAATGCATAGACTAATATATTTTTATAATATATATTACTGGAGAATGGCATAATGTGTTATCTTAACACAATAGGTACTGTCATACTGTGTTCCACATTCTTTATAACATAGATTTAGAAAAGTCAGGCAGGCAAAGAGTCTAATAATATAGTTGTCAGGCAGGTCAGTCAATGGTACAGGTACCTTTATCTAGCATTGTAATAAAATTAAAAAGATTTTTTTATTATGGCGCCACACTCTTTGTGTTTTTGCCAGTGTCAAGCATCAGAGTAATCAAGTAATATTTCCCATCGTGGGATTGTAATATGGCACCACCTCACACTTTTGGTGTTCGCCAGTGTCAAGTATAAGTTGTTGAGTTGCCCCAATAAAACGGTAGAAACTTTATTGAGGCTTCTATGGAGTTTAGGAGTGAACCCAAAAAGTCACGATTTTCAATTTTATATCATTTGCCTACACTCTCACACGTTCACGAACACGTAATGGTTAATTATCCACCATAATTACACATTAAACTTCGAAGAAATACAAGTTTTGAAAAATAATATAAAATCGACAATGTGCATTTTTCATTTTCCCGCCTAAACTGAATTAAAAAGTTAAAAATTAATAAAAAAAGGAAGATGCGGTTTAGGCGACGTCGCTATGATGCCGTGTTTTTTTTTACTTTTTTTTTTATTATTATTATGGCGTCACACTTTTTGTGTATTTGCCAGTGTCAAGTATTAGAATAATCAAGTAGGTAATAATTATTTCCCATCATGGGATTATATTATGGCACCACACTTTTTGTGTTCACCAGTGTCAAGTATAATGTTCAGTTGCCCCAATAAAACGGTAGAAACTTTATTGAGGCTTCGATGGAGTTTAGGTGTGAACCCAAAAAGTCACGATTTTCAATTTTATATCATTTGCCTACACTCTCACACGTTCACGAACACTTAATGGTTAATTATCCACCATAATTACACATTAAACTTCGGAGAAATTCAAGTTTTGAAAAATAATGTAAAATCGACAATGTGCACTTTTCATTTTCCCGCCTAAACTGAATTAAAAAGTTAAAAATTAATAAAAAAAGGAAGATGCGGTATATGCGACGTCGCTATGATGCCGTGTTTTTTTTTACTTTTTTACCTAACCAGGATGCCGAGTCTACTATTTAGTTGTGTCAGAATTGTGATTCAGTGACTTCAAAATTGTTGATTTTTGACAGTTTTTCTACGAAATCTGTCATTTCTTATGTCATTTAGTGCCATTGGACGGTCATTCTGAGGCAATTGAAATAGCAGACTTGGGCCCCAGGGGGGGGGACACTTAGAACATGTCCAAAACAACCCACTGTCAATAAAGAAAGACATGCCATCTACATTCATTAACAGAGAAACGCTGACTAATAGTTTCAAGTCTATCGATTGTCTCTCTCTACTCTCAACTGTATTGCAAGTAATAAACTAGGTTTAATATGTACTGGAATTTAATTCCGTATTAATAGTAGGTATTATAAATAGTATTTTAATCTTATTGCATCACAATCTGCATTTTAATCTTATTGTCGACAAGATTGTAAATTCCAATTTAAATAGTCAATCACACATTGTTTTACTTATAGGAAATAGTATTGGGGTTAAAAAAATAGATATTGTTAATGGGATCTCTGCCTTACTAAATTTGAATGTCGGAAAAATTATGATTTGTGCTCTGCCTTACTCCCATTTGTTATCTGATAAAGAAAATGACTATGTTCATAAATTAAACAATATTATTTATATGTTGACATGTCGTCATGGTGATAAATTATTATATTTTGACACAAACAAGTTTGTTAGTGGCTTTCAATTGACTGGTGAAGCTATGTTTCTTCCCAAAAGATGTAAACACGTGATGGCTTCTTTGATAGCCTACAATATTCAATCTGTGAAAGAAAATATACCAAAGAATAGGTTAGTTAGTTTTAGTGACGAATCAGTATTATCTAGCCTCACTAATAATACTGTGATAGATTGTTTAAACTTTCCCAACCAACAATCTGTGGTTTTTAGTGACAAATCAGTATTATCTAGCCTCACTAATAATGCTGTGATAGATTGTTTAAACTTTCCCAACCGACAATAGAGAGGCATAACGATAGCATTCTTCTTTACCACCAGAACATAAATCGCTTCTCTGGCAAAATTTTAGATACTAACTTCACAGTTGCCAGTGCGTACAACAGAATAACAGCCGCGGGTGGCGGAACATTAATTCTATGTAACAATAATCTTAAATTCAAAGAACGAAAAGACATCACCTCGTGCTCTGTTGATCGCTTATGTAAGGTAGCATGTGCTGAAGTAGAAAACTATATTATCATATGCGTGTATAGGCCACCATCTTCAAGTTTTCCAACATTTTTGATAGTAATGGAAGATGTTCTTAGAAAAGTATTTAAATGCAAGAAACACATATTTGTTTGTGGTGATATAAACATTGATATTTTAATATCATATTTTTTTAAAATTTTTTTTTTCAAGAACGAAATTGAGCTTCGCCTTTCGATATTAAAAATTGATGACTATGCGCCACTTGCACCAACTTCTTAAATGTGTTTAAATTGTATTTAAACACAAAATTTCTATGAAAAATCGTGTTTAAATACAATTTAAACATATTTATGAAGTTGGTGCAAGTGGCCCTATGACTATTAAACTCATACGAAGACAAGGCTGAATAGCGAAGCGACCTCTTTTGTAATTGGGCTGAATGCATGATGTCTATTGCCAGTATAATGGTTACATGTCTTTGACTATCTATCCCTGGACAAGTAACGCGCTTAGTTCTATGAACAAAAAAGTCTGTCACTTTTGGTGCGGGGGGAGGAAACACTACATAGACATTGCTGCACACATACTGAAAATCATTTTGTATCGCTACGAATACACACATCAAAATCTTCACCACTAACACAATTTACGCACACATAGAGTTCAAATACGTCAACATATAAGAATTGACGACAATACGAACGTAAAAGATATTAAAAATTATTAGGAAGCTACTATGTCGATATTTTATATCGATAGATTATTTTAGGAAGAATGGATAAAAACGTAACAACGATTACACATTATTTTTATATTTAATTATTTATTTGCAAAATTAAAATCATCCATACACACCTTTTTAATATCTTGCGTCATAATTATTTTCAATGCAATGCTCTCATTGCATGCTAATTAAATACAAAACAAAGAAACTATTTAGGTATAGATAAATACATACTATGTAATTGGAAAATAAACGCACGGGTCAGAGAAATCGCTAACTTTTTCGAAATACATATTCTATAGCCTATGTTAATCTTGAATAATGTAGCATTCAAATGGTGAAAGAATTTTCGAAATCGGCCTAGTAGTTTTTGAGTTTATTTGTTACATACATTGATACATACAAATCTTTCCTCTTTATAATATTAGTATAGATAGAGCGGATATTGGGGACGTTTTGTTACAAATACTTTGATACCAATTAGTTTGATTATTTTCTTTGCCAGGGTGATATATTAGGAATGACACTTGACAGAGCGTTTTGTTTCCCACGAGATATACGTAGGAGTAAATACGATTTTGTTTATTATGTCGCGCGTTAATATGAACAGAAGCGCGACTGCTACGCTAGAGGTCCTGGGTTCGATTCCCCGGTCGAGCAATGTGTTATTGGAGTTTTTCTATAAAATTAAGGGTTGATGCCCGATTAATGGCAAAAGGCTCGCCCCCTAAGTACGCATCTGTCTAACCCTTCGGGGAATAAAGACGTGATGGTATGTCGTGTTCCGTACTCTCGTTATTTCTTTGAGCCGGATATCGAAAAAAGAAAATAATGTGTTTGGAGAAACACCCCGAGAGGCAGGGCATAGTGGAATTGAATAACTTCACTTACAATTGGAGCTGCCCAACTGCGGAAATACCTACACTTTGCAGAAAATAGTAGCCAAATAACATAGCACTGTACTATTTTGTGTTCCTAACGGTGAGCAAGATCACCAGAGCTCCGCGAGGAAGCGTTATGTTGGCAGTGGGGGTACCGGTGTTGTGGGTTGTCTACCGGGTGTGAAAAGATTTTTACAGGGACGGCAACGGGCGAGTCATACCCCAGGTGTTGCAAGCGTTCATATAATAGGCTACGGTAACCACTTACCATCAGGCGGGTGTGCTGGTTTTCTCCTTAAGCGGTAAAAGAAACCCCAGACCTTCAAACCGTACCGTATCTTAGAAATCATTTTCAATCATTTTTAAAATACGATTTAAATATGTTAATTTAAACATTTTTTTGTCAACACATTTATCCGCAACGGCTTAAGCTATTATTTATCAATCACACCTACTTCATTTTAAATGAAGGTCTTTTGTAGATCTGAAAAAGTAACAAATAAAATATCTAATAGCACTGGATATCAAAAATAATCAATAATCTTTGTTACGTCAAAAATGTTATTTTATTAAATTTTATAAAAATATAGTAATATCATAAATTCATGATATTCATCTTTAGTGATCTTTAGCAATTATTATAATTTGGTCTTACATTGAACATGAAAATAATATCGATATCGATAACAATCACTATCACATCATTAATTAAAATGACAAAACAAAAGAGGGACATAGTCTCGCTACACTTTTTTAAATCCGAGTTTTAAGCATTATGTCATAATATATAAGGCCTATAATTGCCAAAAAAAAGGTAATTCTGCATTAAGACCTATAATTGGAAATCATAAATGGTGACATCCTATTGGATGATATATAAATTCTGCCGAATCGCTCAACTACATCAAATCTTCTTAATATTACTACGCTTCTAGCTAAAAATATTAATAACAAAAAGCAAGTTGATGTAGCCTATTTCGACTTCCAAAAGGCTTTTGATCGGGTTGATAACGATATACTATTAAGCAAAATGGCCATGGCGGGTTTTTCAGAAACACTGCTGAAATTCTTTGCAGACTACCTGATTGGCCGAAAGCAATATGTCACTTATAAAAAAGTCTGTTCGGAACTTTACTCAGTTACATCCGGCATTGGACAAGGTACTAATCTTGGACCCCTATTCTTTCTTATAGTTGTTAACGATCTGCCAACACATGTGAAACACGCCACAGTACTGATGTTTGCCGATGACGTCAAAGTTGCCCTTCCAATTAACAATGATAGAGATACTATCACATTACAACAAGACATAGACAACATTTACACCTGGAGCACTATAAATAATCTCAGCTTAAATATCAATAAATGCGCGGTCATGTCCTACACAAAAGCTAGACAACCCATACACAACATCTATACATTAAACAATGAGACCCTGAACCGTGTTTCCACTGTACGTGATCTTGGCACAAACTTTGACTCTCATATCACCTTTAATAATCACATCATACAAATTTGTAACAAAGCCCGAAAAAATCTTGGTTTCGTCTTGCGACAGGCAAAAATATTCAACAACAGACAGGCCATCACAATACTCTACAACTCATTCGTCCGCAGTTTATTAGAAACAAATAATGTAATCTGGAACCCGCATGAAAAAGTCTACACCCTGCTCATAGAGCAAGTTCAGAAGTCCTTTGCTCGGTATCTCTACCTTAAGCTATATGGATATTACCCATACATGTACCCGACACCATTCGTGCTAGGGATGGTTACTTACCAGAGTTTAGAGGTTAGACGGAATCTTACACTCGTGAAATATTTCATCCTTCTAATTCGTGGTTCCATCTTAAACTCTTCCTTACTGCGATACATTTCTATCAACGTTCCACTACCAATTAGACATACGCTTCGCCATCGCCAACGACCTCTATTTTCGGTGCCTCAATCCAGTACTATGTGCCTTAAAACAAGTCCCTTGTACTTAGCCTTTACCCTCATCAATAACATATTACAACATGATCAATCCCTAGATGCCTTTACAAGCACTGAACTGAGTTTTCTGAGTACAGCAAATCATTACTTGGAGTCCATTGCCACTCCCAGTACTATTTCTCCGTCTTAGGTTAATATTTTTAAAATAGGTTAAAATTTAATTTAATAGATAATGTAAGCACTATGTTTATGACATTCTTTTGATAGGTACATGCATGACATAATTATCTACTTCTGACCTATAACTTGTACGTGTAGAATAGTCTGTAAGTATAAGTTGGTTATTGAATAAATAAATAAATAAATAATTGAAAATAAAAAATGACATTTTGATGGATATTTCAAATTTAAATCTTACGTTTATTAGAAGAAGGCTGATATTGTTAGTAAAAAAAATTTTGCTAGTCTCGTGGGGAGTGCGGGTAGTCTCGTGGGGAGTGCATGCTTGAACTAAACGATTATTTTATACTCAATTATTGAATCGGTAACGTCCTCGATCTTTATTAATAAATTGAATTATGTGATTTAAATAGAAATAAATGAACTTTAATACTTAAATACTAAAAATAACTCCATCTTTATCTAAATAAGATATTAGATATTTTTTTGCATACATTAACTGCACGTATATCGGTATTTACACGAAGCATTTATGATGATCTTACTGAGCGGAAACGATTCTGTTTATGAAAAATCGATTTCGGAAACAGTTTTTATAAACGCGTTAGATTTTTTAATCCACTACCTTGACAGAGGGGAATGATTATGAGAGGCGGGTCCTTATAGATAGATAGTCAAAGTTACATGTACGCGACTCAGATTAAGTATAATAATAGATGGAGTCCTAAATTGAATGCAATATATCCGTCCTATTCTTTCCAATACCTCCATTAGTGTAACAGAATGAAGCCGACATACGGTTGTCATTTCACCAATTGTACACTTTTGTTACATCTTTTACCTAATAAAAGACGCCAATACAATACACACCTCCCTAGGGCTTTTCTAGCTACATTATTACCCTAGACCGCTAATTGGTCACCTACAAGCCCCATTTGGGGGTAATAAGGACCTACTTACTGAATATGAGAGATGTAAAATATGTTTTTAATTACATAATAATTAATGAATTTATTTTAAATTATATAGTGATTTCTAGGGATTTTTTTAGTTAAATATATCCCTAAATCTGGGGAAAACCAGATATATTTTTTTCTTCGTAGTGGCAACACTGATTGTTTGTTAATTTAACTTTAAGCACTTGCTTCTGTGCCAACTCTATCAGAATAGATAAACGTTTTATCCGCTCTTTAAAAGATTTGTCCCTGTTCTTTACTCTCCAGAATTTTAAATTTAATACATTATAAGTTATACAAGAGAAAAAAACATGATCAGAAAATCTTGTTTTATCTTCCCAGAATAAAATAATGATCAGCTGGCAAGCAATTAAATGTTTGGGGATTTCCCCAACAGCGGCAGCGGACTATATATTGCTGAATAAGTGACACTGTCCACGGAGGCTTAGCTTTATAGACTCTTCAAAATACGCCAAAAATGCTTGAGCAGCCCATCGTGAAACCGGTCCACGAGGTGTGGTAGGTGGTGTTATACCGTATGCTAGCCACCTAGTATCTCTTATTAATATAGTCTGTGCTAGCCACCTGGCTGGAGAGCCCATAGGAGAGCCCGACAATCGACATAACCCTCCGCCGCCGCGCCGCCTTGCTTCGGGTATATGTGAAGCGGGGCGGCATCAGCATGCATAAGGCGCATTTCCCCACCCGAAAAATAGGCCTATGCCTACATAATTAGTTAATTTCGTTCAGTGAGATCATTTCGGTTTTCTGTGTGCGCATAAACCATTGACCTTTATAATATCCTTCTCTAGAATACACTAGCGTAGAGAAAATAGATAGAGTTCAGTGTATGACCACAGACTACTAAGAGATGCATAAGATTATGACTGTCTGTGAGTGAACGAGACGAGTGCGAAATGGAATGGCATCATGTCATGGGCATGCCGATTTGGCGAACCAAAAAGCTACGAACCTACGAACTAGGTAGGTAGGTACGTCGAAAGAGCGGCTGGCGATTGGTGGACGGATGGACGGGCGTGTGTAGATCAAAAGAAAATGGCAAAATGGTGTGATCCATTGATCTTTCTAAGGTTAGTTTGAGTCTGATAATATTTCTTTTTCGTCTTGTTTCCATAGCGTAACCTGTCTATTGTGGTATTTTTTAGCATTATTGGGAGAATTATTCCCGTTTTCTCGTTGTGGGGACTGGGGAGACGTCGACCAGACAGGCGACGGCGCCTTTTGGTATTCGCTTTGTTCACTCGTTTCCACGTGCCTTCCGCCATTTAGAACACTAATCGGCAGATTGAAGCCAAGTATCGAAATTATTTTGCTGAGTAGGATAATATTCGCAGATACGATTACACGAATACGTATTTTCAAGTATTAGAATCGATCCATGACTGAAAATAATAAAGCCGTAAACCGGCGGCGTGGTCGTGTCTGCATCGAGCTACATTGAATGCAGATTTTCAGTTAGTAGCGACTATTTGCAACTTTAGACAACTGAATGCATTTGCTGAAACGTTTTACTTGTGATGTACAACCGTGTGGCTGCCGGGCGTTCTCGACTACGAGGCCGGTTTGCCGGGTGGCGCCGTGGTACCAGGTGACAGTGCATTGATGTTGCAGGTGACATCGTGAGGTGGGGCGATGGCCGCTGGCGCAGAGTTCGTCGATGGCTGGCTGGTCGCTCAAGTGTTGGGGGAGGGTGCTTATGGCGAGTAAGTGTTTGTGTGATTTTTATTACATAGTACAAAAGCACCAACTTGGTACAATTCGCTACGAGTTGTTTTTTTGGGCATAGTGATTGTACCTACATACTTTAACATGTTTTTACTGTTAGTAATTTTTGGTAACTGACATTAATTTATTAAAGTACCTATTTTTAAGATGTACCTAAGTATATTTCATTACTATTTACTTATTTCATAAAACTGTCAGAATTGATCATTTCAAGATTCCTATTTCTTGTTTTTGAATTTTATTTTCTCTAGTGACAGCCAATCCTTTGGAACATAATATCTCATCTATATCTACATGTATATTATCACTAGCCTCTGCCCGCGGCTTCGCTCACTTGAAGCTCATAAACCAACACTGATGATCTCTTCTTTGTATGGGTTTCTATAAATTGGAGAGGTCAAGCTGTATCTCAGGTTCCGTTTAATTATTTGAGATAAGAAGTATACCAGTTTTTAATTTGGAGCACATACTTTCTAACAGTGATAACAAAATTAAAATCTATTTAGTAGTTTTTGCGCCAACCCATAACAAACAGACAAGAATTTTAAAAATCGCATCAACTTTGGGAACCACTCCAGCATTGTCATACATTATTCTATCGTATATAAGCATTCAACTTCAGGAATATTCATAACCAGTCCACAGTCTCACTTCTCCAAAGGAATTGACTCATAACTTGGCCTCTAGGTTGTGCGTCAAGATCAAAATCTAAATGCATCCTGATTTTATTTTAGACACAAATAATAAAAACTGCATTAAATTTTGTGCAGTAGTTTGAGTGATACATATACATATAATAATAATAGTATAAGCAATGCAGTCATGATCTTATTACCCCTTATATCAATCTGTTAAATATTGCCTATGTTCAGACATCAACCAATCTTATGAAAATGTTTTGTAAATGCAATGAAAACCATTAACTAAAACTAATTACCTACCAGTTAGGAATAAAAACCGAAGGGTTGTAAATAATATTTTTGTCTTTAGCTGTCACACTGCTCGGCTTAGGCTTCTTCATGATTGAACCAGTCTGACCACCACAATGGGCTAGTGAGGGTGGCCAGACTACACACCTTCAAGTAGGGTTGCCAGGTCACCAATCCTAATAGCTGGACAGACCAGCCAGTTTGGCCACACAGTAGAAAGGCTGGGCACCCTACATTATTGAGGATTTTGTGCCAGCGCGAATGGGACATTTAATACTTCCAGGCTCTGGTTTTTACATAATAATGAGAGGAAGCTGTCCAAGTCTTCTGAATGGCTCCAACTAAAGTTCAATGGGCCTGACCTGGTCCATTGCATACACACAAACCACAACACACACAATCAACCCATTATGTGTCCCACTGCTGGGCACGGGTCGCCTCTCATTATGAGAGGGATTAGGCTATAGTCCACCATGCTAGCCTATCCGTCGAGAAAATCTCTCAGACATCTCTCTTAAATGGTAAAGGAAAACCCTTCACCATTTAAGTATTTGATAATTAAATTATTAATATGCACATAACTTCAAATAGTCACATGTGCATGCCTTGGATTTGAAGGCCCGTTCCAAAGGCTGAAACTTGTCAAGTCTCCTAGCGAGACAATTCGTGATGACTTTGTGTGAACAACTTATATGTAGATGTGACTTATAAATGGGTCTGTAATTTTTAAGAAGAGTTTTGTCTCCCTTCTTAAAAACCAACCACGACACCCATGCCACGCCTTTGGAATTCTCCAATGGTGAATGATGGAATTAAATAGTTTTCCTAACTCCCAGACAACAGGGGCTCCTCCTACCTTACGGAGTTCTGAAGTAATTGCATCTTCACGCATTTCACACCTAGAAACGCAGTTGTCTCGCTGTGGACGACGACATGTTCCTCGTCCACAGCGAGACAACTGCGTTATATAGTCGGCCATAGAAGAGGAAGTTGGCAAGCATTTGCCCCCTGTGATTCCTGTGATCCTATTTTGGATTCGTTGCAGCCGTGGACTCCCGCTTTGGCATGGAAGTGAGCGTTTGTGGTGTTCTGTAACAGCCTAGATATGTCGTCGTACATATTTCATCATCCTAGTGTGCCGAAGTCGGTGCGTAAACCTGAATAATCTTCTTGTATTTTTTTTTGCATTCTTTATGCTGTTTATAAAGTTATTTTAGTGAAGGCAAAATTTGACTTGCGGGCAAGATTCGAACCTGCGTCTTCTGGTTAAATACACCAGACGCTATGCCACTGCGATATGCCACCTCTAAGCCACTGCGAGTCCCACTCGCCATGTCGAAATTTACCTTCACATTCTGAATTTACGTCTTTTAAGGTGATGTCAGTAACAATTATTGAAAAGCAAGTTACTTTGCTATTCAACAGACATGACTTACTTTGCAGTTAGTTCGATGTCGTACGATGCCTCCTTCAGTAAAATCCTACTAATGTTATAAATGCGAAAGTTTGTGAGTATGGATGGATGTTTGTTACTCTTTCACGCCAGAACGGCTGTACGAATTTAGATAAAATTTGGCACACATATAGATTATAGCCTGGAATAACACATAGGCTACTTTTTATCTAGGTTGGACATAATTATGGAGTCGAAGACGAAGTCGCGGGCGGAAGCTAGTAACTTTATAATCTTAGCATGGAAAATGCAAAAAATAGAAAAAAGATAATCAATTCATTAGTTATGATTTGATTCGCAAACACTGAAAGACAAATAATTCAAATATAATAACTTATCTATACATATTTTATTTATATTTACCTATATTATAAAAAATAATAAAATAAAAAAGCTAAACAAAAATCCTCGCCGCTGCCGTCTCGTAATGGACGGGATTCTAAGGCAAACGCGGAACTAGATCGACAAGCACTGCAATTTGGAAAGAAAAAACACGACGCGAGCCAGTCACGGCGCGCGGCGGCTCGGCGGCTCGGCGCATCCTTGAAAGTTTATCCACCTCGCGCGGTCACTGCCGCCGCCACCTCCGCCGCCGCTCGTTGTTCTATGACAACCTTGTATTTTCGGCGCACAAGTTGTCACAATAGCATCTCACGCTCGCACTGGCCGCTTAGCTTAGCGCTTAGCTGCGCGGCCGTCAGCGCGAGCGCTCGCGACGAGTGTAACGTAGTGGCACTGGTGCGACAGGGTGCGGCTGCTGGTGCACGCGCGCAGCGGCGCCGCCGTGGCGCTGAAGGTGATGCGCGGCGGGGCGGGCGGGGCCACCGGGGCGGCCGGGGCGGGCGGCGAGGCGGGTGGCGAGGCGGGCGGGGCCAGCGAGGCGGCCGCGCGCGAGGCGGCGCTGCACCGCGCGCTGCGCCACCCGCACGTGCTGCGCTGCCTGGGCGAGCGCACGCACCAGGGCCTGCACTACATGTTCCTGGAGTACGCGCCGGGCGGCGAGCTGTTCGACCGGATCGGTGAGGCGCGGCGGGGCGGGGTGTGCGGCGAGGCGCGGCCGGGGCGCCCGGGGCGGCCGGGGCGGCCCCGCTCAGCCCGCCCGCTCCCTGTGTGCAGAGCCGGACGTGGGCATGCGCGAGGACGAGGCGCGGCGCTACTGGCGCCAGCTGCTGAGCGGCCTGGCGTACCTGCACGGCCGCGGCGTGGCTCACCGAGACATCAAGCCCGAGAACTTGCTGCTCGATAACCACGATCAACTTAAGATATCTGACTTCGGAATGGCGACGCTCTTCAGGTGAGGTATGTTTATATTGCATCTCGTAGCTACTATGTATACCCATCAGTAACTAAGGTTTTTATTTGGCAAACGGGTTGTGGGTTCGATCGCACGGATTTGTATGATTTGTACTGACCTACAGATAGCTGCGGTCTTTGTGTTTCGTGTTTGCAAACTTCCCATGATACATGAAAATGCCAGTGTGGGTCAAGCTAACGTGATATTAAATCAATCAGAGCAATCCGCTCCATCTATAATATGGAGCTATAGGGGTCGCTTAAAAACGGGTTTAAATAGGTATATTAAACTTACAATGGCATCACTGTACGAGTGAGATGTATGTAAGGATAACTGGAATATAAACACTCCTTATTTATGCTAAAATGTATTTTGACTAAAATGAATGAATTTTATTAACCTCCTGGGCTGCACAGGGACAATCGGTCCCAACGGTCATTTTTTACGTGACATAACAAAAGACCTTGGTGACACAGTTGAGGCTGTAGGGAATTGAAAATTTCAAAATTAGAATGAGTGTCGATTCGCGCGCTTTGAGCGCAATGTCGCGGGTTTTGTTATTAATTTTTATTTTTCGTGATTTGTAAAATAGAATTAGGATTAGTTTATTATTGATGATAAAGGATAGATGATGATGATGAAGGATATCACATAGTTTCACAAATAACACCTTCATGACTGCTAAATGTACTTATATCCGAGTCGCATACGAAACCTAGAAGTTCTCCCCGCATCAAAGGCTACAACATCTACCACACTCCTCATCCCGATGGTAGGGCGCATGCCGGCACAGCACTAATTATCCGATCGAACCTAAAACACACACAAATTGAACCATATTCAACCGCCCACCTTCAAGCTACCTCTATCAGATTGGAAGATCGAGCTGGACCAATCATTCTGTCTTCCGTATATTGTCCTCCAAGGCATAATATATCTTCAGACTTGTTCAAAGAATACTTTCACACCCTGGGTCATAAGTTCATTGCTGGGGGTGACTGGAATGCAAAGCACTCACTCTGGGGATCACGATGCATAACTACTCGAGGTCGTAACCTTAAAAAATGCATTGATGAATGCCACCTAAAACCAATTTCGACAGGGGAACCTACGTATTGGCCAAGTGACCCAAGAAAACTGCCCGACCTACTGGACTTTCTCGTCACTAAGGGTGTAGACAGTCTCTACAAAACAATTGTATCCTGCCTGGATGGATCTTCCGATCACTCTCCAGTCATACTCACTCTAAGCATAACTGAGCTTACAAGGGATAAAGCTGAATCTCTGACAAACAAGAGAACCGACTGGGATGGCTTTAAAATCTATATCGATAAAAATATCTCTCTTAAAATTCCCCTTAAGGATTCCAACGATGTGGACGAGGCATGCAGGTATATTACAAACCTCATTCAAGTAGCAGCATGGACAAACACCCCACCACAGGATAAAGGATTCACCGCACTGTCACATCCATACGAGATCAAGACAAAAATTCTGGAGAAGCGCCAACTCAGGAGGATATGGCACCAATCTAGACTCTCCCAAGATAAATCCCGATTCAACAAGGCTGCAAAAGAGCTAAAGGAAGCAATTCGAGAATCATCGAACTCTTCCATCAAAAGACACCTTCTGATGATGTCTCCAACCGGGACTGGTGCTGACTCCCTCTGGAAGGCCACAAAGAACCTGAACCAACCGCAAAAATCCTTCCCTCCAATCAGATCCCAGAATACCTGGGCTAGAACTGACCAGGAGAAGGCAGAAGCTTTTGCAGCTCATCTAAGAGACGTCTTCAAACCAAATGATGACAACTTTGACGAGAATGATGTAAACTTAACCCTTGATCAAGACCTTCAAATGTCCCTCCCTACTCGTCCCACCTCACCAAAGGAAATAGCAAGGGAAATCAGAGCACTAAACTCCAAAAAATCTCCAGGATTTGATCTAATAACCCCTATGGTTCTCAAAAACCTCCCAAGGAAGTGCATCACATTCCTGGCAAGCTTCTTTAATTCAATTCTTAGAACGGCCCATTTTCCTTCTCTTTGGAAAATATCACAGGTAGTTATGATACATAAATCAGGCAAACCAGAACATGAAGCCTCATCCTATCGACCGATAAGCCTGACACCTATACTCTCGAAGCTGTGGGAGAAAATTCTAATTAACCGTCTAAGGCCAATTATGGATGATAGCGTTGTTATTCCACCACATCAATTCGGCTTTCGCAAATCGCACTCCACCATCGAGCAGGTCCACCGGGTATACCACACAGCTAGACAAGCCTTGGAAGAGAAAAAGTACTGCTCTGCAACATTTCTTGATGTTCAACAAGCCTTCGACCGTGTCTGGCATAAGGGGCTACTGGCCAAAGTAAAGAAAACTCTCCCTCACTCTATATTCCCGCTCATTGCATCCTACCTGTCCGAGAGATCCTTCCAGGTTAAGGAGGGTGAAGCCAGATCCAAACTCTACAAAATAGAAGCCGGGGTACCTCAGGGCTCCGTACTCGGCCCAGTTCTATACAACATTTTCACCTCAGACCTACCGGTATCTGATGACATCACTATTGCAACATACGCTGACGATATAGCCTACCTCTCAGTCGATAACAACCCGGTCATGGCAAGTAAGAAACTACAGACACAGCTGGATGCCACCCACAGTTGGCTATGCAAGTGGCGAATACGCGCTAGTGCTCCCAAGTCGAACCACATCACCTTTGCACTCAGACATGGAAACTGCCCTGAAGTAAAACTTGGATCCGTTGTCCTACCACACACTGACTGTATCAAATACCTGGGCTTCCACTTAGACAGGCGGCTGACTTGGAAGCCTCACATAAAACGGAAAAGGGATGAGGTTAACCACAAGTTTCGCGATCTGTACTGGCTGATGGGAAGAAACTCTGTCCTATCTGTAGACAACAAACTCCTCATCTATAACGCGGTCATAAAGCCAGTTTGGACCTATGGTCTCCAAATCTGGGGAGTAGCCAGTGCCAGCAACATACTCTGCTTGCAAAGAGCTCAGAATAGCATCCTGAGGGCAATAGTAAACGCTCCTTGGTTCACCAAAAATGATGAGATTCATGAATATCTCAACGTCCCTACAATAAGCTCCGAAATTGAGCATTATAAAACCAACCACAAAGAACGCTTGGCTTTGCACCCGAATCCTCTTGTAGCTGAGTTGTTAAACCCGACAGCGGTGGTGAAGAGGCTTAAAAGGAACCACCTTTTATAAGTGGAAGGCGCGGCATTGGCCGCTCCGCCACAACGTTATACATATATTTACAATAGAACATATTCGCTTATGGTCTGACGACCGATTGCAAATGGATACATGAGAAAAGAAAAAAAAAAAAAAATATTGCTAAATGGAAATAAGCCGTCTAATTAATGATAAAGTAAGTATGGCTAGGTAGGCCTATGCAAAGAAAGTCTCGCTAAGGCAGCTCTAGTTATTTGAAATATGTTTATTTACACTTATTTTTATTCTACTCGTAGTTTAGAGTACTTTGCTTAGTACACATTATAAACTTGTGTGGTTCGGACTGTCGCTAGAGAGTAAGAGGAGGTGTGTTGTGTTGTGTTGTGTCAGGCACGGCGCGCGGGAGCGGCTGCTGTCGCGCGTGTGCGGCACGGCGCCGTACGCCGCGCCCGAGGTGCTGCGCGCGGCGCGCCGGGCCTACCGCGCCGCGCCCGCCGACCTGTGGGCCGCCGCGCTCGTGCTGCTCGCCATGCTGGTCGGCGGTGAGTGCTGCAGCCTGTCCACCCGCCCCGCCCCACCCCGCCCCACCCCGCCGTACGCCGCGCCCGAGGTGCTGCGCGCGGCGCGCCGGGCCTACCGCGCCGCGCCCGCCGACCTGTGGGCCGCCGCGCTCGTGCTGCTCGCCATGCTGGTCGGCGGTGAGTGCTGCAGCCTGTCCACCCGCCCCGCCCCGCCCCGCCCCACCCCGCCGCGCGCCGCAACCAAGCCCCGCCTCGCCTCTTTGGTATCCTAGCTGTAGGCGTGTTCGCAAACCCTAAAGTTATGGTACCGAAGTTACGAGTCGCGGCACTCACAGCGCAAGTCTCCTCGTCGTCTGGCAAGTCACCACCTGCTCCGGTAAGTCGAGCGTCCACTGCATTGTGTGACTCACCGCCGTCTGTGTTGAAGAGCTGCCGTGGGAGCGCGCGTGCGAGTCGGACGAGCGCTACGCGGCGTGGAGCGGCGCCGCGGAGGCGGGCGCGCCGCCGCCGGCCGGGCCCTGGCGCAAGCTGAGCGCGGGCGCGCTGGCGCTGCTGCGGCGCGCGCTGCAGCCCGCCGCGCCGCGCCGCGCGCCGCTGGACGCGCTGCTGCAGCACGCGTGGCTGCGCGAGCCGGCCGCAGGTGAGTGCCGCCCCGCCGCCCCGCCGCAGTGTGCCGCCCCGCCGCGCGTGCCGCCCCGCCGCGCGTGCCGCCCCGCCGCGCGTGCCGCCCCGGCGCCCGCCGTGTCAGGTACTAGGTGACTCTGAGTGGTCGGTCTCGGAGCCGCCTGGTGCCTCAGCACGGCGGCGCCGCAGCCCGCAGCGCCGGCCCGAGCACGAGGCGCGCGCCGCGGCTCTTTGGCGATTTAGCTCCATGACGTGTGAAATGCTCATAAAGCTAGATTACCAAAGCACCGCGTCGACGCTCAATCTTCACACCGTCTCCGAGAGTCTCCGTCTTCTCCTTTCTATATATCACATGGTGTTGTATTGATCATGACATTACTCTAGAAATCAATGTCTATCATGTATCTATTATTGTGATTTATAAAGTTATCAATTTTCGGTGTGTCATAAAAAGTATCCTATTCTTTCCTATTATACTATTGTGAATGAAACTTAGTATACTTAGCTTAACTTAGTTTACTAAGTCCTAAATGTTTTTTAGCTAAAAAACGTAGACTGGAGTACTGCCTGGGGCCTGATTTTAATTTCATTAAAATGGATAAAAAAAATTTAAAAAAAGATATTGTAGCTGATGCAGTTGTTTCACACAATGTATTCTACTGCTAAGCAAAGGCTTTCTAGTTAACTTTCCATCTTTTTATTTTGAATCTAATTTGCAAGTGTTAGTGATTAATCTCTCCTTTGCGATTGCACGCCGCAATCTTCAATCATATCTCTTGTGATCGGAAGGGCTCTGTCGCAAAATGACCACTTCTCAAAATGACTACAGGTAGCAAAATGTCCCTTTCTCAGAATGTCCCTTTCGCAAAATGTCCCTTTCTCAGAATGTCCCTTTCGCAAAATGTCCCTTTCTCAGATTGTCCCTTTCGTAAAATGTCCCTTTAGCAAAATGTCCCTTTCCTCAAACAGGCATTAAATTACTTTCATCAGTAAAAAACCTTTCAATTCATGTATTGGCAACACTTTAAATAAAAACTATGAGGGTACTTGAAAAATAATTGCAAAAGTTATATATGTCAGTTTCGCATTGTAACATTTGGGTAAAGATAAATTACCCAAGTATTTCGTTACACCGACAAGAAATATAAAGTATTATTAGCTAAATTAGAAAATAATGAGTTAACACTTAAACAATTTAAAAAAAAATACTTTTATTACGATTATTATCAAAATAAATATTACAATGATTGTAAAACATTTAATTTTTTCTTATTTTTTTTGTATTTGATTTAAGTTTAATAAGTTGATTGTTTATTTGTGTAAATTGATCTTTTGATTGACAGTAAATCTGACAAAATTCGATTTCTATTATTTTATTTTAGTTTATGTGCATGCACCTACCTACCCATATTTTAATGATTGAACATTAATACAGTACCCCTCTGTGTTGAACACTGGCTCTTGACCAGTTTTTTTTACTGATGAAAGTAATTTAATGCCTGTTTGAGGAAGGGGACATTTTGCTAAAGGGACATTTTACGAAAGGGACAATCTGAGAAAGGGACATTTTGAGAAAGGGACATTCTGAGAAAGGGACATTTTGCGAAAGGGACATTCTGAGAAAGGGACATTTTGCTACCTGTAGTCATTTTGAGAAGTGGTCATTTTGCGACAGAGCCATCGGAAGGTAAGTAAGCACGTGACCCGTTATGATATAACTATAGAGTAGAACTCCTGGGTATGTTGAAATAAATAACTTGTCTAGTCTTATCGTAAAAATATTTCCTGAAAAGGCCATGGCCCAAATTTGAATCAGTCCACAATGTACAGTCACGTGCAATAAAATGTATATATTCATATCAATACATTTCATTGTATAAAGTATATAAGTTTTGCTTAGAAATATGTAAGTAAGTCATATTGTGTCAGAATTAAGTATACACTTTTTTTATCAATGAATTTTAAACAAAACAATACCTATAAGATATAAGTTACACGTTTCACGTCATATATATGTAGTGCAACATGCAACGTGTAGATTTATATCTGACTGGCTTCTGCCCGCGACTTCGTCCGCGTAGCGTTATGATATATTATAGCCTATAGCCATCGTCAATAAATGGGCTATCTAACACTGAAAGATTTTTTCAAATCGGACCAGTGGTTCCTGAGATCAGCGCGTTCAGGCAAACAAACAAACTCTTCAACTTTATATATTAAAGTATAGATTGCGTTTTGTTTGCAATTCATTGATAGGAATATACTTAATTCTGGCACAATATGACGATTATGTACATCATTTTGAAGCAAAGCTTGTATAGTTTCTTTTGCAATGTATTGTGTTTATATGAATTTGAAAACTTGTCAGAGTATACATTTCATTGTTCGTGACTGTACGAGTACCTATGTATACAATTCAATTCAATTTACAATTTACAATGTAGTTTTAATAAAATGTTAACAATCTGCATCAGTAATCAAATAAAACAATCCATCAGCCAAAAATTATGATGGATAATGTGGACCGGTGTTTCATTTTTAATTATTTAGGCATTATTTGCAAAACCCATGGAAAAACTTGAATGTAAATATAAGTTTAAATTTCTGTTACAGTTTACGACTGAGGATAATCTCATATTTTGGTTATGATAAACTAAACACTTAATAGATTGTGAACTTATTGACCGCTTGGCTTTTTATCAGTTGCCGTGCCTCCAGCGGCCGGCACAAAAATCGACAAATAAATACCTACGACCAATAGGGTCGCGCAATACACTATATCGATATTAATTATTATTTTATTTACTTATTTTTTTCTAATCCTGATAGGCTTACGCCTGGCCTGACCGCAAGTTCGCCTGAGTATGTGGAATTACATATAACAGTAGCGTGACTTGAATTATTATATTGAATTATGTATTTAAGTAATAGAAACCGTCAGGTATAAAGTAGAGTGCACATTTCTGAGCACTAGCACGGTTTTTTCTTTAAACATCGTACCGTAGATAGTAACATAATTTTTTCGGAATTTTTAGTGCAAGCCATGGACAAGAATTTACAAGTACCTAGATGTCGTGTACACCGACTTCCCGAAGGCGTTCGACAAAATTAACCATGATATGCTTATTGAAAAACTTTTTGTTTTTATTTTTCTTATTTTATTAAAGGGGCTTATATGGCTTATATATGATTCAGCCCCATTGTACCTTTATACAAATAAGTAATAAAGTTATACTAATTAATTAACTACTACAATTAAAGTTACATTACAGAATTATTACGTGGTGGTCTCGGGTGAAAGGGTATTATCAAGCGACATATTTTTTTAAAAATCTCTGTAGTATTGAATCAAAAGTAAAAAATAATAAAGATTTAATATTAATTATATACTACCTATTATTTATATTTGCTATTTACTAATAGGTTTGAAGTCGGTGCCAAGCCTTAAAAAAATTACTTATTAAATTTTAATCACTTAAATGAATACGAGCAAATAAATACAATGAAATGCCTACTTTATTGATTAAGATACGTAAATAAACCTAATAAAGAGATTATTTACTAGTTACTACGTAAGTATTAAATTGACTTGGCACCGACTTCAAACCTATTAGTAAATAGCAAATATAAATAATAGGTACCTAGTATATAATAAATAATAAATCTTTATTATTTTTTACTTTTTTAGTTTTGAAGTCTGTTTTTTTAACCTAGTTATTTTTAATTAATACTTTTTATTTAAAGTGGATCAAATTTACTTGCGAGATTTTAAATAAAAAAATGTTTATATAAAAAATAAAAGCTAATGGAACCAATTCGAAACTATTCCGCATCAAACAAAAAAAGAATTACGTATATCGGTTCAGAAACCTCTGCGAAATCGGTGTACATAAAAAAAAGACATCGGGATAGGTGAAAGTAAATAAAAAAATGCTCATAAAATAAAAACGAATGGGCCTACCTGAATCAAATTTTTATGGGACCAATTCGAAACTATTCCGCATCAAACAAAAAAAGAATTACGTAAATCGGTTCAAAAACCTCGGTGAAATCGGTGTACATACATAAAAAAAAATACCGGCTGAATTGAGAACCTCCTCCTTTTTGCTTGAAGTCGGTTAAAAACTAGCGAAGGCTGGTGTGCACGGCAACTTACTAAGATGGATCCAATCTTATAGAAATCGAAGTCAGGCAGTCTGTGTCAAAGGTTACTCATCTCAATTCCTCCCTGTTCCCTCTGAAGTCCCCCATGGATCCCATATAGGGCTTGGTTCCTTGGTCTTCAACCTCTATATTAACGACATAGGAACAATATAACCACAGTAATCACCTACTTTACGCTGATGACACTAAGATATGCAGTGGTTAAATCTGTTGGAGATAGCTCTAAATTACAAAGAGATTTACTCAATTTGCATAATTACTGTAAAGCAAATCAACTAGGTATCTCTATATTGTGTTATTAATAAACAAATGTTCTATTATTTCATATACGCGTAAACTCCCAATCAATTCGACTGCCTATACCAAAATCTTCTTATTCTGAAAAGAGTTTCCACCATTAGGGATGATACCTTTGACAGTTTGATGCAAAAAAAATCTGTTGGAATGTTTCGCACTAAGCAGATATAAACAAGACACTAAATATTTTTTAAACAACGGCTGGTTATCCGACCTAATTCGAATAACTACAATAAAGCGACGGATTCTATGACGTTTACGTTTAGAGAAGCAGGACGTCCAATGATAGAAATTACCTATATTGTACTAATTTGTACTTTTTAACCTAACACAGTTCAAACTTAGAAAATTTAGAAAATATCAGTACCTACGTTAATGTATGTATATTTTTTTAATAATCAAGATGTGTGTGTGGCTTTTTGTAATTTTTTGGCATTTTTCATGCTAATTTTATAAAGTTATTTCGTGAAGAAAAAATTCGACTCTCAGGCAGGATTCGAACCTGCGTCTCCTGGCTAGGTACGCCAAACGCTATGACCTCTAAGCCACCGCGAGTCAAGATCTAATTTATTTATTTATTTATTTGGGACAAACAAACAGTAACACATTATATCTACGCAAACAATATAAACAAAGATATTATATAAATGTGAAACTCACACCGTTATCCACAGCATATACAATTCATATAACTTTGATAGTGAACAATCTATGCGAGTAAGACTACAAGGCTGTTCAAATGACTATACATCGGAATCCTTAAGTTTCTTTAACAAAGCAGAACGAAATCTATTTGCTGACACTGAGAATAAATCTAATTCTGTAGTTTCTGAACAAAAATCATTATAATTTTTGCACAAGCGACGTAGAGGCGCCCGCAAACCAGCATTGGTGCGGCAATGGGACACAGCAAAAAGAGGACGTGCGCGCACCTCTCGTCTAATAACAGTTCTTGGGACATAGTAGCATATTTTATTAGTGATCTCAGAGCAGTTATACCTGTTATAGCATACGTCGAAAAGGAACATAATTTCTAGATATAAACGTCTAGACTTCAGGCTCATTAGATTGTATTTATTAAGTAAATTTTTATAGGTTGGGAAATTGTTAGAGCACCTATAGTGCATCGATCTGATGAATTTGCGCTGTACTTTTTCTAGCATTTCAACATATTTATTATAAAAAGGGTTCCACACCACCACTGCATATTCGAGTTGAGATCTAACTAGTGCTTTATAGAGATGAGAATAAGTGCTTGCGTGTTTAAATTCAGTAGCTGATCTCATAACGAACCCGTACATACGATAGGCCTTTTTGGTGAGTAATTTATGTTTTGATTAATAAACCAATAACAAGTACAGACCTTCCCTAGTGGGCACCATTTTTTCAATTCACAGTTTACAACACAACCAACTTGAATAGGAGCGCAAAACAACGATAAATCAGTTTTGCTTTTAAAATACTGCATAATGTTGACGTTTTAGTATAATGTAAACAAGATATTTACCTGAAAGTCTAAAAAAATGGTTTGTAAACTACCGATATATTGACCAAAAATAATTATGGGACGCTAAAGGCCTACGCAGACCGGGACGGCATGGCAAGGGATTTTGCCGTCAGTCAGCGCACACTAGCCGCTTAGATACCGCGCCATTCCAGCGCCTTGCAACGGCTTCCCAGCGCCGTGCCGCGGCACGACAAAGCTCGCCTCGGCAGCTCCTGCTGCCCGATACACTTAGTCTCATTTATGTCTTATATTCCCGCGGTATGTCACACCCGCCATTTTGACTCTCACCCGTTGCATGCCGTTGCCTACCGCAGTACGCCACGGCATCCCGCCGCGGGAGCCCATGGAGCATCTTTCGATGCCACAGCATCATTTTAAAGCATAGCAATTTATACTGATTTCTGAAGTTTACGCGAATATTAGACATATTAAAATAAAACAACTTTACGGATTTTATCGTGTTATATTACTACAAAACAAATCCTGACGTTTCGGACCCTTCACAGCGTCCATGGTCACGGGCAAACTGAGGTGTCATTCTATTTATGATTCGGGGACACCGGCAGGCACCAGGCGCGCGATCAGTCCTCATGTTGGGATTATTTCGCCCAGTTCCCCATTTTTGGTGGATCCCGTCATGGGTTACACGCGCTCGGCGTCGCAAATCTTCCCGTAGCCTTTCAGAAGTCCACCAGTTGTCCGATGGAGAGTTCTGCTAGCTGTTCTTCATTTATCTCATCGGTTCCTAGTATTTCCCATCTAAGTAGCGCATACATTGTGCATTTTGCTATTAGATGGAAGCTTGTTTCTTCTGCTTCCCCGCATGCTGGGCATATAGGGCCCTCCTTTATTTTCATGATCGCCAGGTGTCTGTTGAGTCCACAGTGTCCCGTTGCGATCCCTACTGCTATCTTTATGTTTTCTCTGCTCATCCTCAGTAATTTTTTCGTCATATGACTTTAGGAAGATTTTCTACTCTCGACAACCTTCCATTGTGTGCCATCTTTGGTTCGACTCTTTTACCATTATTCTATGGATGATTCGTTTGACGATATTGTATGGGATCGGTAACCTAGGTTCTGGTCCCACGAAGGGTTCATCAGCTCCCTTCCTAGCCAATTCATCTGCTTTTTAGTTCCCTTTGTGTCCTTGATGACCAGGGACCCATGCGACTGTCACCTCTGCCGTTTCCGCTAGTTCATTGAATGCTTCTATGCACTCTTTCACTAGTGCAGAGGTGACCTCCACTTTGTCCAGTGCTTTGAGTGTCGCTTGACTATCACTGTATATGACTATCTTAGAGCCCTCCAGTCTGTGGGCTTCTTTGACTATTCTAGTGCATTCCATAATGGCATGAACCTCTTTCTGGAATACACTCGCACATCTGCCTAATGGGAAAGAGCTATTTATGTTCAGTTCGGGGATGTAAACCCCGGAGCCGGACAATTTTGTGCCTTCCTTTCTAGATCCATCTGTATAGCAGACAACCGTGGATGGTTCTTTGTCGGTTGTCCATCCTTCTCTTGTTCCTATGTGTATTCTATATTCCTTGTCGAAGATTTTCTCTTTCTTGATCAGGTCATTATTGGCCATGATCATTGATAGATTGTCTTCGTACCGATTTGCTATTGTTGCGCGGCCTTTGTCCATGAAGTTGCCTTTCCAAAGGTTTAGGCTTCTCAGTTTGGACCACTGCTTCAGAGCCGTTCTCTTGACCTGTTGACTAAGTGGTAGCAGTCCTAGCAGGACGTCCAGAGCCGCTGCGGGTGTTGTCCTCATTGCCCTAATGCCTCATTGCCTACATGGGACCTAAACATACCGGCGAACTGTGGGTGCACATTAGTACGCCTCTGCCTAATCCTTCGGGGAATACAGGCGTGATGGTATGTTATGTAACGCGATAGAACCCGTAAAGTTGTTTTATTTTATCATAGTAATTTATGTCGTATTTCTACTATCGATACGTTTGAATGTCCACTATTAAAAAATTAAATCCCCTGCCATGCCGTCCCGGTCTGGCCGTAGGCCTAACTTTTAATAATTAATCAGTGTGAGACGTTGCGTAGATGATAACTATGTACCTTTCCGTGTTATTGTTACGTCTTGTGAAGTGACTGTCAGAATAAGCTTTATATTCTTTCTTCATAGAAGTTTGTACCTAGGTAGTGGCAAATTTCTGGAGAAAATAATTGAGAAAGATCAAATAGAGCTTATTAATTCTGGTGGATCATACTGGTTATTTTAGTCCACTGCTAGTAGACAGACAAGTTCTGGCTGTCTCAGTTTAATTCTTATCTCAACGAAAAATGTTCACGTGGACAGAAGTTGCGGCGCGTGCGTGGCGTTCGCAGCCCGCCGCCGGCGACGCGGCGCCGCCCGGCGAGATCGGCCCCGGCGAGCTCAGCGCCGCCGACATGGACGCGCTCATCAGCTACTCGCAGCCCGCGCACGCCGACGACCTGCTGCTGGGCTCGCCCGACGGCCCGGCGCCGACCGCCCCGCCCGCCCCGCTCGCCCCGCTCGCCCCGCTCGGCCGCCGCATGACGCGCGTGTGGCTGCGCGCCGACGAGCGCCAGGCGCTGCGGGCGCTGGGCGACGCGCTGCGCGAGCGCGGCCACGCCTGGCGCCAGCTGCACCCGCGCCTGGTCAGTGCCCGCCCCGCCCCTGCGAGCGCCCCTCCCGCCCCTGCGAGCGCCCCTCCCGCCCCTGCGAGCGCCCCTCCCGCCCCTGCGAGCGCCCCTCCCGCCCCTGCGAGCGCCCCTCCCGCCCCTCCAGCGCGCGCCGCTTGCTCACCGGCTCTTGTGTTACGCAGTTGGCGATCGAATGCGGCGCGGAGCTGAAGATGCGCGTGTGGGCGCTGCGTTGCGGCGGCGTCGCCGGCGGGCCGCGCACGCTGCTGGAGTTCCGGCGCTCGCGCGGCTGCGGGCTGCAGTTCAAGCGCCGCTACGTGGAGCTGCGCGACGCGCTGCGCCCGCTGCACGCGCCGCCGCCCGACTGCGAGCCGCAGGACGTCACGCACGTGCCGCACTACGCCACCTGACGTCACGCACGTGCCGCACTACGCCAACTGACGTCACGCGCGTGCCGCACTACGCCACCTGACGTCACGCACGTGCCACACTACGCCACCTGACGTCACACACGTGCCGCACTACGCCACCTGACGTCACGAACGTGCCGCACTACGCCACCTGACGTCACGAACGTGCCGCACTACGCCACCTGACGTCACGCGCGTGCCGCACTACGCCACCTGACGTCACGCACGTGCCGCACTACGCCACGTGACGCCAATCATGAACCACGTCAGCAAGTATACTACTCAGTTACGACTTTCTAACTATGCATGAAAAGATATGAGTATTAAAGATAACATATATTTTAGTTAAGAAAGGAAATGATGATTCAAGATCAATTGTAATTAGCTATTATGACCTAATTATGTGCAAGATCCAACCGTGAGACCGACAATTTTAATGTAAAGAGTTGCTACTCAATACCAATACGCTAGTTGACGTATTATTGGTTAAACAGTGTCATAAAAAAGTACCATAAATAGAGCCGAACAACATAAAAAGAATTAAAAGGCCGAGGCACTAAAAATTTTAGTCGGAACTGAGACCAAGAATATTTTTTAGAAACAGAGATCTCGATTGGACCTTAATAACTATATGTAAGTGTAGATAAGGATGTTAATTGTGTATAGCAACAGTTTTTAAGTATAGTTTATTCTTCACACAAGTACAGCGGCAACTGTGCTTGTGTGAAGCAGATTAAAGTTCCAAAGATACGGCGACCGAGGTAGTTTCCAAATTAAATAAAATTCCCTGTCGAAAATACCCTTTATGTATTGATGTTTTTTTCTTGGATGCGTATTACTGTAACCTGTAACTGTAAAATATAGAATTGTGTAAATCTACGGAAATTTCATAATGTGTGAGCGGAATAACGTTAACTGTATGTTAAATTAATACCTAGGGCATCCAACCGCGGCCCCAAAGACTATATACTCCGTTTTTTGAACATTCCATGTGCTCCAGCATAGGTCTCACACACTCTTAATTAACAACTCTCCAAGACCTCTAAATAGCATCACGGTTAAGCATAAGGTTTATGTTTATGAAATTAAATGTTTGTTTTTTTTTATATTTGAGTTGATAGTGAATGGTAAATTGCTGTTTACGATTTATGACGTATTAAATGAACTACTTACTAGATCTCGTTCAAACCATTTTTCGGTGGAAGTTTGTATGGTAATGTACATCATATATTATTTTAGTTTTATCATTCTCTTATTTTAGAAGTTACAGGGGGGGAGGGACACACATTTTACCACTTTGGAATGTCTCTCGCGGAAACTATTTAGTTTAGAAAAAAATGATATAGATATCCCACACACATGGGTTCGATAAAAAATAAATAAGAATAGGGAACCCCCAAAATTTAGTTTTTTTTTCTGTTTTTGTGTGAAAATCTTAATGCGGATCACAGAATACCTACATCTACTTACCAAGTTTCAACAGTATAGTTCTTAGAGTTTAGGAAAAAAGTGGCTGTGACATACGGACGGACAGACATGACGAATCCATAAGGGTGCCGTTTTTTGCCATTTGGCTACGGGACCCTAGAAAGAACTTCGAGAAATGAGACGTACCGTATTTCACGTGGAAGAGCCATGCTTCGGCACGAATGGGCCGGCTCGACAGGAGTAATACCACGGCCTCACAGAAAACCGGCGAGAAGCAACGCTTGCGTTATGTTTCGAATGAATGAGGAATGAGGTTACCGGAGGCCCAAAGCCTTTTAAAAGGCGGGCAACGCACTTGTCTCCTCTGGTGTTGCGGGTGTCCATGGGCGGGGGTTATCGCTTACCATCAGGTGATCCGTCTGCTCGTTTGCTTACCATAAAAACAACCCCAAACACTAGAGCGCTCTCTGACCCTGCAGCCATTAGCGTCCGCAAAATGGTCGGGGACAAAATCGTACGCTTTACCTCTGGCCATATTAATGTTTGACGCGGTAAACTCGCGTGTAAGTAAGAGTATAAGGGGCACACTGATACAGTCGATGTGAATCGAAGCGCCCATCTAAAAATTACTTAGAGCGTACATTATCTCCGCAACGTAATGCATACGTCGCAGTTAAATAGTTTAATTCGATGTTTTACATAACTGTTTTTTTAAAAAAACAACTCGTTTTCTGATTTCTGACACATGGGTTTTTCTATGAAATTCTCAATAGGTAGCAGCTTAGTTTGAAATTTGTGCCCGGTTAAGGCTGATCGTGAAGCCCGGGGCTCAGGTGAACGATAAACCTAAAAGGGTTGATGAATGGTCCTCCGGTATCCAAACTCACTCGGCGACACACGTTTGACCCCCTATCCCATAAAAAATACAAGAATATAGACAAATTGAGAACTTTTCATGTCGACGAATTTGATTTTTTGCAAAAATTCCAATAAACAACTTCGGTTAGCCGCGGACAGAAAATTATTCGCAGTAACAGGCGTTCTGATGATTTAATTAGGTAACATTTATTTCAGTAGTTTAGCTCCTTATAATTGTCTGCGAAATCCGTACCGAATGTAAAAGAATGAGGCAGACAGTTGTATTTGAAGACTAGCTGTTGCCCGCAGTTTCACTCGCGTCCTGCAATTTTGTAAGTTTTTCTTATTTCGAATTTTTAATTAGTAATAATTAGGTAGGTACAGTCGCCGTCAGATATATTGTAGCAGACAAGTTGACCAAATACTTCTGAACAATTTAAAATGTCAATAAGTTCCATACACTACAAGTTACCATTAATATCTGAACATTCATTACTTCATTAATATCTGAGCAAATGCTTGTCAATCATTTCTGTACATATATCTAACCAAAAATATCTGAACACTTATAACGTCAAGTGTATCTACGCAGACAAACACTGAGTTTACCTAACTTGTGTTTTAGATAGGATGAACCAAACATTATCAGTGATTTAATACGATGGAAAGGGAATAAAAATTGTATAGAAAATCATTTGTATAGGATGCAAGTGATGCAACTGATGTTAATGTCAAACCATCGAAAGAAAATAGATCTAGGTTTTGTAATGAAATTAAAAATTATGGTACTAAATATTTTTTAATTGGGACAACATTACTAAAACATTAGTATTTTGTGTAACCTCCTTCTGCATTTAATACGTCCTGTAACCGTTTTCGCATGGAACCAACAACCTTTTCACAAAAATTTCTCCCTCTAAACGTTTCCCAAACGTTATTTGCATGTCGTCTTAATGCTTCCTTTGTTCTACATTGATTCCTATCCCAATAATCCAAATATCTGAACACTTAAAACGTCGTATATCTGACACTTGACGTTATAAATGTTCAGATATTTTTGGTTAGATATATGTATAGAAATTATTGACAAGCATTTGCTCAGATATTAATGAAGTAATTAATGTTCAGATATTAATGGTAACTTGTAGTGTATGGAACTTATTGACATTTTAAATTGTTCAGAAGTATTTGGTCAACTTGTCTGCTACAATATATCTGACGGCGACTGTACCTATTGTGCTTTTCGGAGCGGGGACAGAATTACGACAAATTATTTTGTATAACATGGAGGGGGGGTTCTATGTTAAGCGTGTCATCGAAGAAATAAAGCAAATCAGAAGTTCCTAGTTTTTTCTAGATTTCTACAAGTATAATAGTGTAGCCACACGTGTTTTACGTCACAATGCTAACTCTGTTAGTTAAGTACATACTATGACCAATGAGAAATTAAATATGTAGTAGTATTTCAGTATCCATTGTTTTTATTTTAGTCAAAAATAATATCAAATTCTAAAATATCAATATAAAAGATCTACAGATTAAATTATTATCTAAAGTATGAAACAATTAAAAATAATTTCTATTAATTTCCGCAAATGCTCTGGTCTGGTGGATGCACTTAGATCGAGAAGTGTCTGGGTTTACCAAGACAATCACCGATTCCCGTATTAACCCTACTTCATTATAGATAATAGGATATATCCATTGTACACCAAGGGTCTTTATGAGGGTTCCTGAATTAAAAGGAATATAATTCTATTTATAAAAATCTACAACAGATAATCGCTAATACAATAATCGGACTAATTACCAATCTATAGAAACAATTAGTGTGTTTTAAAACTGTAGTTTATCGAAAACTGCAGGTACAAGGTACCCTAGACTAGAACAAACAAAAACAAAATCTTCATGGTTTCGTTTCATTAAATTTCCCATGCGCCAGCTATTCCTACCACCATTACCATTCAGCCTTACCCGCCGTAAAAAGTTATAACTTACCTATAGTCTTGGATAAATTATATGAGAATTATTGGTAAATGAAGTGGGGCAGAGATAATATTCCTCTTGTCTTCCTCGAGTCTATTTTGAATTAATGCAGTAAGCATGGATTAAAAATAGACTTATTGTATTTTCAAGGGGTTGTTCCTCTTGACCCCATCTCTTCAGCCCCACTGGGAGCTAATAGGATTTTCTTCCTGTTGTCCCCCACTACAAATAATGGGGCCAAATGTTATCTTTTAATTTCTCGTCCCCCATTGAAATATTATTTTAAATATTATCTTGTTATCTATCTTTACGTCTTGGTATCAACATTTAACATTTGTTTATATTATACAATAATTTTATAGGTTGTCATAAGTATCCAATAAATATGATATAAAAATATTTATTTTATTTACGATATTTCATTATTTTCTACAGGAATATAAACTCATTATGGACAACAGGAAAAACATCCCATTAGTCTAGCGATAGCGGGGCCGAAGTTCTGGGGGACGAAAGGAAAAATCTTTCATAGGGTCCCCGCTGGAGACAACCGAAAAAAAACCGTATTAGCCCTCTGTAGGGCCGAAGAGATGGGGGACCAGAGGAATAACTCTTATCAAGCCCATTAAATTCTCATTTTGAACTGGATAATACTTACCTTGTGAAACAGTACTGCGCTTTCTGTAGTTTATATAGAATATTCCCGATCAGTAACACCCTGTCGTCAACACATAACGATCGGAAATATATTCTCCGTCCCGTCCCGCCAACGAGTCTCACTGCTTCACTGGTTTACAGAATGCAAATATTTCTTATCGCGTATTAGAAGGGTTCCTTACTAATTTAACGTCGATGATTCCATACCTAGGTACCGTAATTTTTTTTACACAGCAGCTCTAGTTTTTGAAGATTCCTACTGCTAGCTACCTTATATGTAATATTGCTTAGGAAAAACTTTCAAGCGCGCGAATCTGCGAACAAATGTAGGACAATTGTTTTGAGTAAGTTTCGTTTTCATGACTCGTAGAAGGCTAAAAACTCTAAAGCCTTCAAACCTAGTTCTTTACTAGAGCCGCGGCTCAGAACTTGTGACCTTTGGAAGTTATTAAACGGCTTAATATTTTTATATACATAGGTAACCGTAATGCCCTATTAAACTCAACGCAGAGTTGTGATATAGGGACTCGTGTAAGCGCTGAGGGAGAGAGTGTACGCACTACATTTTGTTTAATTAATACACTACTATAGACTATAAGTCTCTAGAAAAGCTTGGAAACTACAATATTAAAAAAATAAACATTTTAATGTAGGCCATAAACAAAGTTATTGATTTTATTACATACCTACCTACCTACTTAAATAAATAGGTAACACCGGTGCGATTAATTCAATTAGAGATTTCTGTTTAAATAAGACTATAATTATTTTAACTTCTGGGCTTAGGGCGGATCGTTCACCTGAGCCCGCCAAATTCAAATTTCAATTGGTTTTTCGCAATTTGTAGGTCTATAACACATTCCAGATTCCTAGCTGTAGTAATTGCAGCATTAGCTATACAATATTCACAACTGAGCATTAAACACTGCTTAATAAACGTTAAAGAAGCTAAAATTAGGTACAATCGTCAATTTTGGCCAAAATTAACGATTGTACCTAATTTTACCTACAATATCGATTTACAAGCAAAGTTTTTGATCCGCCTTAAACGAAAAAAAGAAGAGAACGATATCTTTTTACCCGCCTGTTCCTGAAGGTGGGTTATGTTTTTATAGGTACATAAAATAACGTTGACTGAGCTAAAATGTCAGAAGCGAAAATAAATAAAAAATAGATAATGTATCGATTCTAATAGTATCGATATTATTTTTGAACATTGCTCTAACGAAAATATATTGAAGAAAATCTTTTATTCCATACATCAATAGTTATCTAATCATCTCCACTCCACACCAAATGTAAGTTAGTAATCGCATTTTTTATAAATGTTATATGTATAACATATATTATCATTTTTCCTGCTACTTGTGCCGTGAGTGAGATCCTTCTTGCAAAATTTCCATATGTAGGTAGGTACCTATTCTAGGTCAACGGAAAGTAACCCTGTACGTTTTTATTTATTTGCGAGTATTAAAATATACTTAGGTACGGCTTAAATGGCTATATTTCTTATTGCGTTAATTTGGATACGTGACTGCTTTAGGTAATTTTAACTAGATACCTTCACGCGTCCCAGAGAAAAAGGATTTTCTTGACCATGCAGACAGACGGACTAAGAAAGATCTTACAAATGAGCGCTGGCGCCTTCTCGTACCGGGCATGGCGGCAGCCCGGCGCCAATGATATGTAGAAGATGCATGCAACAAGAGGAGCGGGACGGGCCGGTCGTGAGTGACATGACGTCACCGAGCGCGCAGTCGCAGATCCCATGTACGTGGTGACGTCATCACGTGGAGCAGGGGCGGTGTGCGCATCCCAATGCTGCGACATCGCGTGGTCAACACTCCACTCACAAGTCACAACACATCATTATCTAGTGAGCTAAGGACATAATTATGTGCCTACTTAAAATTATATTATTACATCTAGTCGGAGCGGTGTCTCGGCCGCTCATCACGTTCGATCCACGAGATTTGGTTCCATAGCCTACATCTACAGTGTCTTCGCTTTCTCTAGCAAGTCGTTAATGAATTTCTGAAATGGAAAATGTATCAGTTATTTATAAAATTTTAGTGAAAAACGGTCTCACGCATTAATCTACCATTGACTAGAGGCAAAACCTAAATCGAGCCACATAGTCCGGTGGTATAAGGAGGTAGTTACATAGGTAGCTACCTACTTATACTTCAGTAGGTACGTACCCACATAAAAAAATCGAAGAATCTTTCAATTATGAAACCGTCTCGTATTCATAAACATAATATAAAACTTCTTTAGCTTTATGTGTTGTCTTCTTTTACCTGTCACAGAATTGGTATGTGTCTTAACACATCGCTGCGTTGCGACGCCGCCGCCCGCACGGCAAAAATTTGGGATCAGTCAAATCTTTTGGGTCGTTAGTTTATGGCTGATCGTTTCGTTGAGTCCGCCTTTGAATTTGGCGGGCTGAGCGAAACGATCGGCCCTTAAGGGTACGCAAAAAGTTTCGACAGAGTATCGATACTTTTTATAGCATAAACCTAGATCTGCTAGTACCGTCGATTAAGTACCACCGGCGCTAGTTTCTATGCAGATTAATATGATAACTAAACGTTTTCAAAAAAATATCACCAAATCAAAGTTATTTCTTAGAGCACTACATTTTTATTAATGGTTTTAGAATAATATTGTCTAACTTTTTGCTTGCTTTTAAAGCCAGATAATGGAATATAATTAAACAGAAACTAGAATTTGTTTGATTTCTGTTTGACAGTTCATATTCCTCTTCGGTTACCGTCACGTCATTAGGCTTAAGTAATACTAATTTTGGACTTTTTGTACCAAGATCCAGTTTCTGGGTTGCGTCTTTAGTGCCTCAGTTACTCACTTGGGGGAGCACAGTCGGTGTGGTACGATTCGTACCACACCGACTGTCATACTCAAATTCGTACCGTACGAATATAAGTATGATAGAGACGATTTCGTCATTTGAACCGGTCGCCGCCTTAACTAGACACCCTGCCGATTCACTCGCGTTTTAAAGACACCCAGATTAAATCTATTTTCATCGTAGGTGAAGTAAAAAGTACTATGCTTCACTCGGCCAAAAGTACACATTACGAACTTGTGTGGTTTGCGGCCCTCGCGAGTTCCCTGGTTGTCTATTTAAACAGTTGTCGGATACTTGTACTTACATGTACATCTTTTTGTGGTTTCTTGGCATCCGCAAGTAAAGTCTGAAATAATGAAAAAAATATAAAGTTATCTTTTTGTGTTTTTTTTTTGCATTTTTCATGCTAAGATTATAAAGTTATTTTAGTGAAGGATTAGATAGGATAGGATTAGGATATAGAAGTGCAGGATTCGAACCTGCGTCTCCTGGCTAGGTACGCCAGACGCTATGACCTCTACGCCAGTCTAGGGACTCGCGGTGGCGTAGAGGTCATAGCGTCTGGCGAATCCTGCCTGCGAGTCGAATTTTTCCTTCACTAAAATAACTTTAAAAATATATAGGTTAATGTCTGCAGCTTGCTTAGACGGAAGAATCTACACTTAGGTATGTACTAGCTGACGAAACCCTGTGCGATCTATCAACTACGTACCTACTTCTTGGAATGTAAAATCAAAATATTATTTATTATTAAGTATTTAAAACTTAGATACCTATATGTTTTGTGCCTTCCCACGATCGACTGTACTAAAGTAAGTACCTAATAGCCGGGATGGAGCGATAGGACACCCTTGGTCTATACCTATAGGATGACAAAACTTGGCGACACCTCCCTGCACTCCACCACGCCAATCATCCCCGATAACCCCGCGACAATAGGGTCTTTGACTGTTGTTTGATTTATCACAAATAACTGTTCTATTGAAAAGTGCTATCAAATATTCATTATTAATGAAAAAATTGAATCCATTAATAAATGATCCAGTGATTGCCTAATAAATAAATAAATATCATTTATTTCAGGCAATCATGACACCCATACAATAAAACATAAATACCAAAATAAAATCATAAAATCCCATAAAACATAAAATTCAAATAAAAATCATAATATCTTTTTGTGTTTTTTTGCATTTTTCATGTTAAGATTATAAAGTTATTTTAGTGAAGGAAAAATTCGACTCGCAGGCAGACGCAGGTTCGAATCCTGCCTGCAAGTCGAATTTTTCCTTCACTAAAATAACTAAAAATCATAATAATCAAAAATAAATTTCAAATATATACACATTACAATTAATCACACATCAAATAATCATGGTCAGTTACAACTAGCAGCATGTCTGCTACAGCAATGCCTGACGTAAGGGCAGTCCAGTCGCCCGGCAATCATTGCCAGGACAGTAGTGCACCAAGGACGCGCACCGCTTGCGCATGGTGGTGTGGAAATAGTCGGTGCGCGCCTTCGCAAACATGCCCGAGGCACTGCAGAAGCGAGGCAGCCCCAATAAAGCCCTGAACGCGTTGTTGTACTGGACGCGGAGGGCACCGTAAGCAGCTCGTGTGTAGGAAACCCATAGGCTGCACGTGTACAAGGGTGTACAATAGGCTTTAAACAGCGTAATCTTGACCTCCCTTGAACAATGCAAACCTACGGGCCAACATGTTTGCTCTCTTTGACAGTGCCCTCCGCTCCCGTTCAATGTCAACATGATCTCACAGATCGGCTGTTACCCAGTGCCCCAAATATTTAAATGGATGTAGATGTCCTAACCTTACACCATTCAAATGAATTGGTGGGACATATGTCGGGCTTTTGGCGCCGCCCTGAAAGACCATGTATTGACTTTTTACACCAATATAAACAAGACCGTGCCTGTCAGCGTAGTCCTCGCAGACCTGTAAAGCCTCCGCAATCCACAGACCCATGCGCTCAGCAGCACCATGTCATCTGCATAACTTAGGTTGTTTACACAGACTTCATCAACGTGGCAGCCGACATGCCGACTGCTGAGCTCAACGATCAGTGCATTCATATAGAGGTTAAACAATGTGGGTGAAGTTAACCCACCCTGTCTCACTCCACATTCAAGCCTGTAAGGTTCCGACAGTGCACCGGCCCATCTGACCTGGTGTAAGTACCACTAAGTAAGTAAAACTTGAAGATGCTAACAAGTTCATGTGGTACGTTACGCTTTATAGCTTTTGCCACAATATGTCATAGGACACCAGGTCAAAGGCCTTTGACAGGTCGAGGAAACACGCATACACTGGTGTTTTACGATCGGTATATTATCTGACGGTGTGCTTGAGACATAGATTTGCACTATCTGTTGATAATTTGGGACGAAACCCAAATTGATTATCATGCAGTATCACACATTTATTTAACCGTGTCTCAAGTAAACCGTCAAACACCTTCGCGATAACAGTCGCAAGAGAGATCGGCCTGTAGTTAGTTTTATTGGCTATATCACCAGTTTTATTCTTCACCACAGGAACAACTATTGTTCTCATAAAATCGGGTAAAACAGGGTCAAATCGCACGATCTCGGTGGCCAGTTGACATGCCCTCAAATCGCTCGTGCAGAATATTCAATGTGGCGTGAGCTGTGTGGCACGTAGCGCCGTCCTGTTGAAACCACATGTCGTTGGTGTCCAGATCATCCAAAAGAAGTTGGTAATCATCGACCTATAGCGCTCGCCGTTGACAGTGATGGCCTGGCCAACGTCATTTTCAAAGAAATATGGACCGATGATGCCGCCATCCGCCCAAAATCCACACCAAACAGTGACGTTTTCGGGATGCATTGGACGCTCTTGGATCTCATCATCTCATGTGGATTGATATCGTCCCTGTTCGAGCATCTGTATCTGTATAGAACACTCAGCGAATGCGCGTAAGTGCATCGTGAGCACATACGCTCATTAGCGGTATCACATATTTTTTCAGTAGTTCGCGCGTTTGCCGTTCGTTAAGACGCCGCGTGCTCACAACCATTACCATAACCATTTTTCCATTAATTTACCATTAAATATCACTTTAGTTTACGTAACTTTAATAGTTGTTTAGCGTACTATTATATAGCGGAGTAAAATAGTTTTTACCAATTCAAGACTTTAATTTCAATCATTACTACCATACGTAATTACCATAAACTTTAGTAAGAAAGAAGTGTCTTAGGTCACCATAGCATCGACGGACAAAACCAATAAATAGGACAACAAATGCGAGAATTTTGTTTGTTTACGAACCCATTCATCCAGAAATGGGCCGCATCACTGAAGATGATTTTTCGATGAAAATTAGGGTCAGTTGCTAACTGCTCCAGAGCTCATTCAGCATTCATTTGAATGCTGTATCAGTCCATGGTGATTTGGCAAAACAGACAAATAAACGACAACTAATTTGACACATGTAGCTTCAACAAGATGGCCGCTACCAACTGTCAAAGTTCGGAAGTCCATACTGGAAGACCCTTTATTTATCACTAGGAGAGGTTTGTCATTGATCACTTAACCAGGTTATACTGTATACATAATAGTGGGACCTTTGTTATAGTGATCATATCAGTTAATGGCAATAGAAGTCCACTGCTGAACAAACGCCTCCCCCAAAGATTTCCACAGGGACGCGGTTGTATGCCGCTTGCATCTAACGAGTCCCAGCGGCCTTGACCAGGTCGTCCGTCTATCTCGTGGAGGTGGTCCGGTGTGTCCGGTGTGTCCGGTCCCACGCAGTACTGTAGTGTAGTGTAGTGTAGTCACGTACCGTGAGGTGGCGCCGGCGGCGCTCGTCGCCGTCCATGTCGAGCAGCTCGTCGATGTCCACGTCCACTTCCTGCGCGGCGGCCGCGACGGCTCCGTCCTCCTTCTGCAACACGCGAATACGTGCGGAAACTAGCATCTAATCAAAAACCGTAGCACCGCTCCTACCCGCGACTGCTACGCTAGAGGTCCTGGGTTCGATTCCCAGGTCGAGCAAAGTGTTATTGGGTTTTTCTATGACATTCTCAGTAGCAGCTCGGAGTTTGGAATTTGTGCCCGGTTAATAGCAATAGGCTCGCCCCCTTTTACATGGGACCTAAACATACCGGCAAACCGGCAAAAGTGTACATTAAGTACACCTCTGCCTAAGATACTCCAGTGTCTCAAAGTAGGAGCTCTTTAAGTATCTTTAAGCCTCCGTTCTTCGACGTCCGTAATCGTCGATAAAGAATTTCACCGACTAAAACCAGTAACTGTGTAATTTTGTTCTGCGAGATTTGCATTCATAATAATGATAATAATCATTGCGTCAATGTTGACCGACTGAAGCTAGGCCCAACAACAAATTCTAGCAATTTCTCCCACCCTCAGCACATAGTCCAACGTTTCACCAAGTTGAGATTAAGTTGTTTTTCTTACCGGCAATTCGTATAACTTTTGTAACTCATCATACAGCCACATCTCAACGGCCAGTCGCTTGCGGATTAACGCCATCTGGTGGCTGCCGTACTTGGCTGTCAAAAATTTCTCGCGGCGCTCCTTTACCTGCGAAACAAAATAAGGAGCTGGTTATATGAGTCTCTCCTTTAGTAGTCTAAGGTAGTTTAAGACTTCATATCTAGTTTTAGAGTTCCATAGCCGTAACCCGTGTATATAGATTAATACAAATATACATAAATTTTAAGCGAAATACGAATAGGTACCCAAACTTGGGACTCGCCAAGTCAGTTGCCCGCAGGCCACAGCTTATGCAAGCCGGAGAGCGGAACAGCTCGCAATATACTATAACAGAACATTAAGAAAGCTCGCTCATAACAAGCGTATCACTAAGCCATGATTAGGCTAGTTTTAAATTTATATTAACGTTTTCTGACAGTTTTGAGTATTTTACATGACCTTGTCTGGACTTTAACAGAGTTTCTGAGTTTGTTTCGGTGTTTCCTGTCAGAGGGCGTCAGTTAGGAAATGCCGGCGCCATCTACTTAGATAAAAAAAAGTAAAACATTGACTTGTAAAAGTTATTTAAAAAAAAATATTTACAGAAATAAATATTATTTATCATGGATGACTCCTGGTATCCCAAGGAAGGCAATGCTAAATCCTAAAAGCCTTAGTGCTAAAGTAACTTATGAATGAATGAATGAAAACATTTATTTCAGAACCAGGTTCCATATTTTGTTATTAACAGTACTTACAACTAGTGTTAGTGAATAAACTTATTAACCTCTACGTGTGTACCAGCATGAGACTCTCCCATCCTAGTCTATTTAACTACATGGAGACGTATCCAGGTATAGTACCATAATTTATTGAAGAGCAATAAATGCGATTTTGACCGAAAAAACTTAAGTAAACGAATGGTAGGTAATCCCAAAGCCGCAACTGCGACATAGGTCATAATGGAATACCAGCCTCTGTTAAAAATGTAATAATTTTTGCGAGACTGAACCAATTTTCTGTTTCCAAAAATAAGTACTGTACAGACACGCTTACATTCTTGTTTTCAGTGATATGTTATGTGCTGTATAGATGACGGTTATTATATGTTTATTATACCTAAGTATATTTTTGGCAGATAGGCATACCTCGCCTTTATCGCTGAAATTGACGTGCAGGCCAGTCTTGGCGGGGGAACGCTCCGTGGGCGAGAGAGCCGCGGGCGGGGCCGCCCCCGCCCCCGCCACGCCGCACTCCATGGCGCACGCGGCCGCGCTCGCGCTCCCGCGGTTCTGCAACAATCAATGTCAATGTCATGTGGTTAGATACACTGTCTCTGGATACTCCACGTATTTATATTTCTTAAATCCGTCTTCTGGCACCACTAAGCCGCCCAGTGGTGCCAGAAGACTGATTACGGTCGCAGTCCTAATAACTATAGCCACAAAATCTACCAATAAAAAATACAAGATCGTGTTCTGGGAATTGGTTTGTGTGTGGGTCCAGCCGATGTTGTTCTACGAAATTAAAGACTTGAGTTTGAACAGCACGCGAAGGTAGTGCCAGTAGAGAGGATAAGGAGGTGAGACGTTTCATCGACGGGGTCCATCCCCGCTGCGGCCGCGTTATGGTGGCTGGCCGTAAGACTCAGACAAGACTTGGAACCGGTTCAACACTTGCCGGTTAACAACAATTCAATTCAGTTTTTCGATTATTTCGTTCGGCATGTTTAAACGTTAAAAGAGCGTTATTGAAAACCCTCATTAACTGGTTTATTCCGCGAGACCCGACGGCGACGACGCGAGGGCCAGTCCACGCAGAGCTCGTCGTGTGTCATGTGAAATAGGTTTTGTTCAATAAACCTTTTTATTTTATTTTTATTTTACATATATTCGGATGACTTACAGACTAATAATAATATACTTACATAGAAAAAGCAAAATAATGGCTAGGTTGCTAATAACAAGTCACCACATATAAATTTTAAACTGGTTTATTAAACAAAACCAATTTCACGAACTTTATAGCGGAAAAGCCGTTGAGGTTACGGCTAGAACAAAACCGAATGAAAACTTCGCTATGTACTGAGGCTTTACCGGTTTGATTTTTTTCCGGATTCCAAGCCTTGCTCACAGAGCAATTACTGAAATACAAAACAACAAAAAAAACACATACTTATTAAAAACCACTGTAATCGATTCAGTAGTCAATTCTGAACAAACTACTTTCAGGTCTTACCCTTATTCTGTTACAGGTTGTATTTAAAACGTATGTATAACTAGTTTACGGGTAGGGTACAGCAGCACTCTACGCAGTCTGCTCTGATCGCTGCAAACAACTGGCTTGCCTTTAAGTCGTTGGACAACTCCGACATGCCACTGCCACTGGTATCACATGGCGAAAGGACAGACACCACGGCCAATGTGCGACACGGCGCGATGGCGCGGCCTGCTCCTACCGAATGATCGAACGAAACGAGATGGCCACGCCGACGAACGCACATTCCACTGCGACGACGACGGAACATGATTCATGAAACCATACAAACAAAGCTCCAGTTCGCACCTGCCTGAGTTCGAAACTGAAGGTTTTATTTATTAGTAGCGACTAATGCGCAGCTTCACCTGCGTAAAATAGCCCGACTTATCCAGTGCTGAAACATTGCTTGAAAATAGCAATGTTTCAGCTTTTCACACTTCGGCACTAATGGGCCGGCTCGATCATAGTGATGACTGGGAGTGATCGGAGTGGCCTTACAGAAAGCCGGCGTGAAACAACACTTACGTTCTGTTTCGTCGAGTGAGTGAGGATACCGGGGGCCCAAACCCTTTTAAAAGGCCGGCAACGGTTTACTGTGAGGCCGTGGCGTCACTAAGGTCGAACCGACCCATTTGTGCCGATGCAGACTGTTTAAATAAGATACATCTTCGAAACGGTATCGTGGTGTTAGGTACTATCAAAAATGTTAAGTACTTATATTAATTTATGTGGCTTAGTCAATTACATTATATAGTTATAGTACTTAATAAATCATTGGGCTTAGTGTTAATAAATTAATTAAAGATATATACAGTTTTAAATGGTCAGGCGGCTTTGAGAGTTTTTATATGGCCTACGCAAATGTTACCCTGATCTGGTATCGCAATGCGGCGGGTTGTTTGGCTCCCTAGATTAGGGTCGAGCTACACAATGACTGATGCATGCGTGCCGTCAGATGTGACTGGTCTACTCAAAGCGACTACGGTTCTTTCCTCAAAAGGCCATTTCAGACATTGCCTTGAATTGTAACTCACATAAATATATTTTCACAAAGTACTGTCTGGACTTTAAAAGAGACCATGATTCTCTGAGTTTGTTTCGGCATTTCTTCTCAGAGGTCGTCGGTTAGGAAATGCTGGTGCCATCTATTTAAAATTATATGAAAACATTTGACTTGTAAAAGTGTCCTTAAAAGATCTATTTACATAAATAAACATCATTTATCATTTAATAGAGTTTGGTGTATCTAACCAGAAGACGCAGGTTCGTATCCTGCCCGCTGTTGCAATTATGAAACGGCCCTGGAAAGCCACTGCGTGAACATAAAGACGAGGGTAAGGAAAGGAAGAAATGTAGGCTAGGTAGCTAGCTATGTCAGATAAATAATGATAACATACGCAATGTTATCATAATCAATTTAAAGTTATCAAAGTCAGCAGTCAGATGATAAAGCACGAGAACGTTTTTGAGGCGTCCTCTTAATTGGACAGCCAAGCCACGTCATTACAGATCTTTGGGTCTTTGCTCAGCAACGAATGTCTTTTGGCAGATACCTTAGGTACCTATAATGAAACAATTAATTTTTTTCTTATACTTTCAAAGTTAATGTCCCTAATCTCGACACTTAAATTTTGAGTGGCGAGCGATAGACCGTTGGTGGAAATAACGAGACTACAGATTTTATGCAATCGTATTGGTTATCATATTTCTCAGTTCTTCTACTCCGCACGCTCACTCCGCTTCAATTACAGGTAGCCTAATTTATACCTACCCACTTAACGGGACCCGGGTTAATAATCAACCTTAATAAAAAAAATAAAAAATATACCGGCCGAATTGAGAACCTCCTCCTTTTTACTTTTTGAAGTCGGTTAAAAAAGCCGTACTTACACAAACTAAAATTACATCGTCCACGTACATCGGCCAAACTATGTTAAATTTTTATGGGACCAAATATTCCGCATCCAACTAAAGATCACATAAATCGGATCATAAATGTCAGCGTAATAGGTCATAAAAAATACCTAGGTCGAATTGAGAACCTCCCCCTTTTACTTGTACTTACACAAACAAAATACAATATTTTTGAAGTTGGTTAAAAAGAATGTCGGATCATACTCAGGCTGTTGTATGGACCGTAACAAATTATATTTGAGAAATAAATGGTAAGTATAAAAAAATAGTAAAATAAAATTTATATTAAAATTAAATACTTACTTACCTACCTAGTAGGTACCTATTTCCTACTGCAATACGACTTACGCTACAGCACGGTCAAAATAACTGTGCGCGTCTAGTTGATAAACTCAGTTTAATGGGGCTCGTAAACAGGCCTGGACTTACAGGTCCAGGGCCCCGAGGCACTTGGCATTTAGGACCCTTCAAGCTTCGAGGCAAGCCAGGCTTTTGAGCTTATTTGTAGGTCCACAGCTGGGCCCCTAGACCGGGGCTTTGTAGGCCTTGGCAGAAATCCGGTGCTCGTACATTATAATAATAGGTAAAGGCTTATTTATTTAACCACATTAATATCTTTTACAAATATTTTGCATTCGGGGTTATTGTTCTACCTAACTTATTTAGATACTCTTGCATATGACCGGCGCGCGGCGCGAATGCTCGGCCTGTCGCAGCAGTTGTCTTCAGACGCGCACAGGTTGACTGTCACAGTACCGTACCTACTGCACCTACCCTATTAGTCAGGTACTAGCAATCACCGACCGTCCTATTGAAACCAAATACATGTCACGGAATTGTGATCACGACGTCGTAATTACTTAGTTACACAAATACACACGAACCATTGACACAATCGCTGAAAATAGTTTACATTGTAGGTAGTAGGTATATACTTATAGCATAGGTACATAGGATTAATTTCTTCGCGACAGGAAGGATACCTAGCAGGTTCAGAGAGTCGCCGGGCAGTAGCGGTTGAGTTGCAGCTCGCAATGATAATACGACTCATTAGTAGGTACCTACCCTAACTACCTACTTATCACACATTAACATTACACATTGTGTAGGACCTAAATAGGTACCTACCTGCATGAAAATTTAATCTCTAATTCGGATACCTCCGTTGTAGTACCTATATATTAATTATTACACAATTACACATTATAGATGCATGTAATATTATATTGAAACAAGAGTGGCAAGTAGGTTAGGTACCTATGTTACGCGCGAGGTGTGTCGCTTCGCTCGTAATCATCTCGCTCGGGTCGTACCTACTCGTACCGAGATCGCGTCCGCGGTCACTGCCCTCGCCGCCGCGCCGGCTCCCGGGCCCACGCAGCTGAAGGTTATTTGCTCGTAAACCTCGCGTTGGGCGCAACACGATAATCAACACTGAGCACTTGCAACTCCACTACTAGACGAGTGCGCACACTACGTACGAACAGACAGTGACAACAAATCAAATTGACTAAGACACGATCACACTATTCGGCGCCCGAACTACAACTGTCAAGCAAATGTCATGCATTAGTGTCATACCTATGGTGTCATACGTCATACCATACCAAGCGTGACCACTTTTTTTCAGGTATTCTACTAAAAGTATCGCCAAATACCTACCAAAATCTACCAAACACTTTTTTAAAAATCTACTATCTATTTTCCTAGTCCTACTCATCAAACAGCATCAATATCTTTCACATAAAATAACAGTACACATGAAGACACGTGGAAAATAATAAATTCTCTTCATATTCAGCAGAATATTGCTGTTCATGCTCATATTTCCTTTTCATTATAAACTGCCGTTAAACAATCGATAACACGGCTCAGATTAGTCACAGAACCGAATGACAAAAATATTCATCACAGAAATAAACGAACACCCAACACGACAGAAATCTTACCAACATACCATCACGTATTCCCCGAATTTTGATTGTGTATACTCACAGTTCGCCAGTAGGTAGGTAGGTATGTTTAGGTTCCATGTAGGTACCTAATAGGGGGCTCGGCGAGTCTATTGCCGGGCACAAATTCCAAACTCCGTGCTGCTACTGAGAATTTCATAGAAAAACACAATAACACGTCTGCTCGACCTGCGAATGAAATCCAGGACCTGTAACGTAGAAATCGCGCTCAGGACCATAGGCAATTAATATTGGCGAACTGTTCTGACTTACCTTTCAGAGAATATAGATTTATACTTTTTCTTAATGTATTAATCCTATTTACTCACTTTTATCGACGAAAAATGGATATTTAATTCAAATCGGTTCACGCTATCTAAAGTTAAATATTTCTGTACCTACTATACTAGCTCAGGTAAAAAAAAATAACAAAATCAAGTATTCAAATTAATAGAATTAACTTAGTTACGGGTAATAAATAAGATAAAACAAAAAAAATATTCAGAAACCATGATTGTGACCAGGAATTCAATATTAGTACGGGATAAACATAGAATTTATCCAGCGGGCAACAGCAAGTGTAAAAACTAAATGTTTGATTAGGGTAAAGAAGCAAACAAAGAATTACATTTTTTTCTGTAGAGGACTAATACGACATCGTTATTACCTCACTGAAATCTTATTCTATAACAACTGTAATTTTGAGTTTTCTTTTTACAGTTATTGTTATTTTCCATATAAACAGCCTAACAGTAACTCATTTTATAATATGAAACCTCCATAGTGTAGATACAGTGCGCACAGTTTATTTGCGAAACTAGTTTCCAAAAAATCATATTTAATAAATTGGGTCATCTTACATCTTATCTTACATACCTATAATAAGAATGTAAGTGAGCCGTGTCTGTACATTGCTTATATTTATAAAAAAACTATTTTGGGGGACTCAGAATCAGTAACACAATCCATTTCAATTATTTTTGGAACTTTTGTCTGTCTGTTTGTCTGTCGGTTTGTCTGTATGTTTCACTGCGCATCAAATGATAACTACCGAAGATTTGGAGGAAGTGGACAGGAATTCATAGCCTGTTTCTTGGATTAACATTTAGGCTATTTTTATTATTAACATTACATTACATACATTAACATTACATTACATAACAAAAGTTATTAACATTTTAACGATGGAAAACGTAGAATTTGAACAATTACCGTTGAAGCAAATTTTCTTTTTAAGTATTTCCGTACTAGACTAGCACGGGTCAAACATTATAACAGAATCAAGAAATAAAATTAAAAAAATACACTCACAGGTACTAAATAAGATAAAACAAGAAAATAAAACAAAGAAATCAGAAACCATTATTGTGAACGGGAATTGATTATTAGTACAGTTATTCTAACTCTACTTATACAAGGCATCACGAGACATACATAGGACTTATCCAGCGAATATCAGCCGGTGTAAAAACTAAATATTTGAGTAGGGTAAAGAAGTAAACAAAGAATGACAATTTATTCTCTAGAAGACTAACACGACATCGTTATTACCTCAATGAAATTTGATTCCATAACAGGTGTCATTTTGAGTTGACAATTTTGACAATTATTCTTTTCTTTTAGATAGCATCCAGCTTTAAAGTAACTGATTTTATAATGTGAAACCTCCATAGTGTAGAATACAGTGCGCACACTTTATTTGAGAAACTAAAGAGTTTCCATCTAATCAAATAATTAAATAATATACCCAAAGAATTTATCACGTATGCATGTATAATGAAAAAAATTGCAACGTGCGTTAATCTTTACTGATGCCGAAACAGCTATTTGAGATTTTTATCTATGTAGGTATTTCTGTTTATATTTCCATGCTTCACGTCAATACCATGTGAACAAATTTTTGAAATTAAGTAATATATAGGTCAGAAATAAGGTATTCAGAGGTCAATGGCGCTAAGTGTATTACAAATATGGAAAACCAAATTTTTCGGGGTGGTTAGTTGAAACTTGGACAGGACAACGTCTGTCAGGTCAGCTAGTAATTATAATAAGAATGTAAGTGACCCGTGTCTGTACATTGATTATATTTACAAAAAAAACTAATTTGGGGGACTGAGAATAAGTACCTAACACTATCAAATCCTATCATTTTTGGAATTTTTGTATGTCGGTTTGTCTGTCGATTTATCTGCCGGTTTGTCTGTGTGTTTTATCACGCATTAAATCATAACTGCCGAATAGATTTGGAAGTAGAAAGGAATTTATAATCTGTTTCTTGGATTAACATTTAGGCTACCTATACTTAATTAATTCCAATCGGGTCACTCTATCAAAAGTTATTAACATTGAAAACGTTGAATTTGAAAAATAACCATTGTTGTAAATTTCCTTTCCAAGTATTCCTATACCTACTTATCTTGTGTATCCAATGGCCGAGGCTTCAGTGCACTTCGACCCAATGGGATCTTTTGTGCCCTCCCTAGATGACCTATTCCTCATCCCCTCCCAGTTCTACAAAGAGCTCTTCCATGAGCTTTATAATGACGCAGGGGGGTATGAGTCTGTAGTCCTCTATTCTTGGATAACCCTGCCCCAAGAGGCAAATTCGCTTTCTAGCCATTGCATCGCATGTACACAGAAGCTCTGTTATCAGCATGCTCTCAATTTCCTTTTTGCAGACATTGCAGGATGAAGTCTCCAACAGACCCATCTTTTGTAGGAGAGCGTTAGTCCCGAAATGTCCGATGTAGCGCCCCCATCAAATGACGAGCCTGCCGCCTGCTTGAGTTCTAAATGGCATTTTGCCATCTCGATGAGGAACCTATGAATTTCTTAGAGTGAACAAGTCCCGTGAGGCTCAACCACTCTTCCATTTGCCTCGCCCTTGTGTACTCCCGAAATGCCGTTTCGACTGCGCTGACAACTAGTCTGTCCTCCGAATATCGGTACCTATTGCCCAGAAATAGCGCGTTTTGAAATAGTAGGTCTTATGGAAAAACGTAAGTATTTAAGACGTAAGTTCAGAATGTGAAGGCAAATTTCGACATGGCAGGTGGGACTCGCGGTGACTTAGAGGTCATAGGGTCTGGCGTACCTAGCCAGAAGACGCAGGTTCCTGTCAAGTATCCTGCCTGCGAGTCGAAATTTCCTTCACTAAAATAACGTAAGTATTTATTCAAATTAACTAACAGTTTAACAAGGTACTTTCAACTATAATTAAGATCTATAAAAATACTAGCTTCTGCCCGCGGCTTCGCCCCCGTGGAATTCGGTCTGTCATCACATCCCACGGGAACCGGATCTTATCTTATCTTATCTTGTGTAGGGCCGAGGCAGCAAGGCCTCAGTACACTTCGACACAATGGGATCTTTTGTGCTTCCCCTAGATAATCTATTCCTCATCCCCTCCCAGTTCTACAAACAGCTCTTCCATGAGCTTTATAATGAGGCCTGGGGGTATGAGTCTGTAGTCCTCTGGTGTTTGATAACCCTGACCCAAAAGGCACATTCGCTTTCCAGCCATTGCATCGCATGTACACAGAAGGTGTTCCATGCTCTCAATTTCCCACAGGCCATTTATTGCCAGTCTGTGTAGTGCAAGACGGGCCTCAGTCTCTATTTATTTTATTTTATTTTATTTTATTTATTAGGATTTCCAATGAAAAATACACATTAAATGCAAAAAATACAGATACAAATACAATGACCTTGTGTTTCTTCATTTACAGGAAATCACAGCATGCTTAGCTTAGGAACATCTAGGTACAATTAAATTACTGTTAAATTACATAATTTTGCGATTGCTTAATTTAGTTTTATGAAAAGTTAATAAATTGTTGATATATGACATATGACAATATGTAGCGGTGCAAGGTTGAGTACCTTTTCCATCGCCGCTGTTGGTTTGGTTTTGAACGCCCCTGTGATAGCTAGGCATGCCGTTCGCTGTAGTTTAGCGAGGGCTTCCCTGCATATCCCTAGTTACGTCCTAGGCCACCAAACAATGCTACCATATGTGATTATTGGTCTAACCATCATGGTGTACAGCCACTGCACAACTTTTGGTCTAAGTCCCCAGATTTTGCCATACGCTGAGCGACACATACCCAAGACTCTTAGAGCCTTGGCTATGGTATTGTCCAGATGTGTTCGCCACGTCAGTTCTTTATCCAGGGTTACCCCTAAATATTATACCTCTGAGGCCCAGTTTAGTTGCTTGCCATAAAGCCGAACTTGGCCAAGGCCTGAGAGCAGTCTTTTCCTAGTAAATAGAATGAAAACTGCCTTGTTTGGATTGATAGAGAGGTGATTCTCTTCGCACCATCTCTCTACTTGACAGAGAGCCATTTGGATCAGATTTGAAACCGTGTTCGGGAATTTGCCGTTGACAAGTATAACTATATCATCGGCGTATCCCACGGTTAGCAAAGGGCCCTCATTTAGATTGCTTAGTTACTGTTACTGTGACACCGTTACTGTGATGCTTAGTAGTAGACTCACTGTCTACTACTAAGCATCACAGTAACGGTGAAAACACTCCCCCTTGTGGACAGCTTTTGGTAGTCCTAACGTGGAGTGTGTCCCCCCTAAGAGTGGAGTGAATGATCCTACTCCTTAGCATGTCATCCATATTATGTGACGGGAACGGGATAAAAAGTATCCAATGTCCGTATCCTGATTCTAAGCTACCTCTCCACCAATTTTCAGCCAAATCGGTTCAGCCGTTCTTAAGTTATAAATAGTGTAACTAACACGACTTACTTTTATATATATAATATATATAGATAACCTAAAAAAGACAAAGAAAAATAGACACGCCTAGGCGTCAAAGTACTCCTCCACATCACTGTCATCGGGTAACGTACCCAGAAGACTGGCTGCATTGCCAGTATTGCCACGTTGAATGGCAATGCTAATCCTTTGACCAAAGAATAAACCAGCTCTCTGATCCCGCGAAGAGTCGACAAGTCTCTTAGAAATTTCTTTGAAGAGATGGCGCGCACTCGGAACCCTTGGCCCGAGCGTTTCCACCCCAAACGGTTCAAAATTATAGTTCCCATTGAGATTGCTATATTTGCGCTGTTTGAAAGAAAGAAAGAAACGTTTGAGAGTCTCTGCACCAGCAGCGGCAGCGCCAGCACAAGCCGCCGAGCTTGTATTATCGGATAATTTACTTAAAGGGTATCGACGCAAGTTGCATCCCACACCAAAGGCCTACCCAATTTCAATGGCAGTAGTGACATACGGTCTGGTCTCTTCCCATCGTCACGTGCCAAGCCATTAGGCTCTAATACAGCTGGCACACCGACGGTGACAAGAGCACGACGAATAATGTCATTAATATTGGCGTGCCGTGCTATGCGCCCCGCACTCCTGCAGCAAGACAAGCCGTGGTGTCCGAGGCTGTCGCCAGCTTCACCGCAGTGACACCATTGCGGACCAACACAAGGAGCGCCCAGAAGTAAGCAAATTGCACACCGAAAAGTAGTGTCATCCAACAAGCTACCTATATTAATTAGGTGATGGAAGTGCCTGAAGCCAAAGGCCCGACTCCCACTCACCCAAGGCCAGCAAGCGTTCTCAGCATCCATCAAACACGGCACCTCAAAATCAACGAGAGAAGGAGCTAAAATTTTCTTAGTTTTCAGTGCAGTGAGCTGAGGCCAGAAATACCGGTAAACTAAGACTGGAAATTTTGACGCCTAGACCACCCAGCCGAATGGGGAGAGTGGCTTGAAGCCAAGCTCGGTCGTCCAAAGCCACGTTTAAGTCAACTTTGTCTAAAAGTTGTGGGTGCTTCCACAAGTGGGAAGAGCGCAAGTTATAAAAGAATTTAGGGCCAAAACAACAGTAACCGATAATAGTGTTACGCCGAAGAGCTATTAGAATGACGTAGATAGGTCACGAAGGTTCTAGATAAATCGTAGAAGCATGTAGAATATTCGAAAGAAAGTACTCGAATGCGTACTCACGTAATAACAATAGATCAAGGTCAGGTTCAAAGGTCAATGCCCGTAAACAATAGACGATCAAGTACCTACTCGCATTTTGTAGGCTTCTCGCGATTGTTCGATACTAGAATCTTCGTGACTGATATAAATAGCCGTCGTGAGGGTCGGCTAGGCAGTTTAGTTTTGGACAAGGTGAAGTGAACATCAAAGTGAAGGCAAGTGATTCTCAGTGTAACAGTACAGTGCGACAAGTGATAGTGTAGTGACTTTATTTGTGATTTCTGTTGTGTGTTTGTTAAGTAAATTAAAGTATTTGTTTATTTCGGTAAAATTAGCCTTAATTAATTTATCCCGAACCCCAGCTCGTAACAATAGTAAGAGCCGAATGAATATTGATTTTGAGGAGTTTTCCCGATGTAAGTATCACTAAAATTTATCAACCCAGAAATTGGGTCGCGGAGGCCTGATGGCAGTTGCCCCGTGTAAAATACTGATATTCAGCCGCACCTGGGAAGACTAGGAACCCGGCTCGGAAATCTTCCGAGCCGGGTTTCCGAACACTTCATTTATTGAGTAGGTGCCTATGTTACTAGTGCCCTGTTTATTAAATATCAAGTTCTTGTAAATTACGTTTATCACATAATTTCAAAAGACGTGGATTAGTAAACTTGTGTATTTTTAATTTACAAGAATTCCTTCTGGCTAAATTGCAAAGTGCGCTGTAAACGAGATAAAAACTAACTTCTTGGAAAATAATGATTAATAAATAACGAAAATAAGAAATCTAGAACTTAACAGCGACTAGGTACAAACTCCGAACGGCACGATGGCTGAAATAGAAGAATTGAGACATATGAGACATTTCACCAGCATTCCTATAAAAACTACTAAATGTTTAATGCTCTGCACTCGTTCTTTTCTATTTGTTGCTTTAGTTAGGTACACAGAATGCTGTCTGTCCTGTAACTTAAACATAAAAAGCTTTAAAAGTGTACATATAAGTACATTAAAATAACCGAGAATCTGTGGTGCTTATCGGTAAAATTCTGTAGTGGTATATTAATACTATAGCAGCCCAACTTGCCCTAATACATATACATCAACTACCTAGGTACAACCCTATTATGCTCGTCTAAGCCGTAAGCGCGCACGGTCGCTGCATCGCTGATAGAGCCCCTGGCCAAGAGCGTTTCAGAATCCTCGCCAATGTTGCCACCCATGACAGCCCCGCCCTACTGTATACCATGTGGACCTAGCCGACTACCGAATTACATTAGTATCTTATCTTTATCGAATAAAAAAGGAGTAACCTAGCGTAGATTAACTAAGTACCTAGCTAGCTATGCCTATGTGCTAAGGTTAAGTGGGTAGGTAACAATTTTTAAATCGCTTTTGTACAACAACATGGATCAATGTGATGAGTGAACCGCACGACTATATTATAGACTAAGTGTTTACCTACTTGTTAAAATGAATGAACCATTCGATAATTAAAGACTATTTATTCGTTGATGCTACGTGATCCAGAACGCAACATCAGGAGAAGACAATTAGGTAATACACATAATAGATACACAACAAATCACAGGGTGTAATCACATTCACAAGCACGCGGTACTCACGCCGCTCCTGAACTTGAAGAACAGCGACATAAGGGCGGCGCGTTGGGCTGCGGCCGGGTCGCGCCGACACTGCCGCGCCTCCCGCCGCGCCGCCGCCGCACAACGCACACCACACAACACGGGCCACCTAGCGGTAGCTAGCTACAGGAGCTCATGGATGTCCATGTCCTACAAAATGTAATATTCGGCGATTGCACATTGCACTAATGTCCTGTCAGGGTTGTCTACGTGTGAATTACGCTGCGGTATAGCAATGAAATTTCATCCATACTGAGCTGAGGCCTAGCTCACACCACGGTAAAGATATAATTATACAGTATTGTGACTCGGCGCTGCCCTTGATTACCTACAGCTGCGCGGTACACAGACGCGATAGGGCTGCCCACAGTAAGTATTTTAATGTTATCGTGATTGTAGGTAAATATTTTATTTAGATATTTTTTTAAAATCGTTATGATAGAAATAGGAAGTGTTCAATTAAAATACATAATATTGTGCAGTAAGTTTAATAAAACAACCACGCTTATAAACTGTCTGACTGACATTATTGAAGGAATACGAAGTAGATAATACTGAAGATAAGACAATATTAAGGTCTTAAACTATCTATATCACGGGGTACACATAAAACCATCTCATTGCGTGTGCGCTACCTTCAGCTAGCGTTGCCAGGGCGCCAAACCTAATAGCCGGACAGACCAGCCGGTTTGGCCAGCTCACTTCTAGCAAGGACTGCCCCGTGTGCAACAACACAACAAAATGTGTTTTTATAATTTTTTTATATACTCTTTTTTTTATTTACTTTTTTATATATTATCTACTCCTATATTTTTTAAAAATGGATGTAAGCTGTTGATTCAGGGAATCCACGGTGCGAGCGTAACCGAGCTATCATTCTATAACATTTTATACCGTGGGAGAGCCATGTTTCGGCACGAATGGGCCGGCTCGACCGGAGTGACCTCACAGAAAATCGGCTTGAAACTACACTTACATTGTGTTTCGCCGAGTGAGTGAGGATACCGGAGGCCCAACTCCAAACCCTTGCAACAAAGCAACGGGGCCAAAACAGGCAACCGGGTAAGCGGGCCGGCAGGACCAAATCGGGCAACGCACTTGCGACTCTTCTGGCGTTGCGGGTGTCCATTACCATCAGGTGATCCGATCCGATCTCGTTTGCCCCCCTATCAAGTACAAAAACAACAAGACGTAAATTATAAGCGTAAATAAATCCTCGAATTACGAGGGCTAGGCGAGGACTGTCCTGGGGACACGACGCAGCACACTTTTTACGACGAGTGCCCCGAGTAGGTACTTACATGATGCTTTTTGAAAATCACAATTACTATTACTTTTTACTTCAATAATATTAATTTTGTCAAGTGTGGTACGTAGCCATAGTCTATTTAGTATTTACGTAGGTATCATTAACTCCATCTTAAAATATGTACTTTTCATACTTGTAGGTACCTAAGTAAAGCCCGGTGTTAACTAAACCGCCGCCGCTGAACACCCGCGACACCAGAGGAGCCGCAAGTGCGTTGACAGCCTTCTAAAAGGGTTTGAGCCTCCGGCATCTCACATCATATTTACGAATTTTAGGTTTGATTTTATATTAAATCATTTTTATCATTCATTCTATAAGCAAAATGATACACTACCCCGACACTATTAGTTGTAACCAAGTGTGGTATCATTATTTCTCTTCGAACTGTTAAGTTACTGAATACAATTCAAAGTCGAAGTACCTATATACTATAGGTCAACGGGAAGTATCTACTTCATAGGTATTGATCCCATTGTCAACATGCGACATAAACGGAGCTTATGCGGCCGTGTCTTTTGATTTCGTATCTTAGAAGTTTGATTTTTCACAGCTCCAAGGGATTGCAGATCCGATTATTTGATATTAATTTCAGCTTGTAACGTCCAGCGTTGCTAAGAATAAGGATCTTGACAGACGGACGACAAAGTCCTGGTACTGGATCCTGAACGGTTCCATTTTTTCGTATGAAGATCACATGACGTTCCTAAAAAGATAAATCTATTCGAGCAGACTTTTTTTAACAGCTCATCTCTGTGTAATAAAACGCTATGCACCGTAACCAGTAGGTAGGTACCACAAGTGCTTCCTACGCTACGTCTGAGTGTCAGGATGAGTGCGCAGGCGCGATATTATCGACCACCGCCGCGTTTGACACCGGCATTCCGCACCCGCTGATGTGCGATAACATTGGTTAGCCTTAACACGGACTGTGGATATCCCGTAAGATATCACAAAACGCGACTATTTTATACATGGACGACAGGGACGTAGACCTCTGTACAATCGATATACGAAATCGTAAAGTTAGAATTCGGGTGTGCATACGAGGAAGCAGAGTATTCAGTGACCGTCAAGCGGTGTAAACATAATTTGAGTGAAGCGATGCGTCTTCGGGTGTGGTCTTGGTGGGCCGCGCTGCTGCTGGGCGCTGTGCGAGCGCGCGAGCTCGACCCGGCCGCGTGCGCGCCGCGCTTCGACGTGCAGCGCGACAAGATCATCCGCACGGAGGAGTCGCGCGACATGGGCGCGCGCTACCTCTCCGAGCTCGACGTGGGCGCGCGCCACGAGTGCTTGCGCCTGTGCTGCGAAACTGACTCTTGCGACGTTTTCGTCTTCGAGGAAAAGGTACTACCAACGAACGAGCTACGGACCTACGGTACGATATGGTAACAAGTTAACGATGGCGCGGCGTCAAAGCTGAAATTAAAAAGAAATATAACTAAGACCCTAGTAAATCAACTAGTTGTTTTTTTAAATTGCAGCTGATAGCGTACGAACACCATTATTCTTATAATATCAACAAAAGAGTCTGTGATGGTTACGCAAAAGTTGAAATTGATCATCCCGCCGTGATGATCACCTTTTTCTTCGAATAGATATGCGCATTTATGGTGTAGTGGTGACGATGCAGGGTCCGGGCAGCTGCTACCTATTCAACTGCGGACCGCCGGAGGACTTCCGCTGCAAATTCACAGCGCACAGCAACTTCAGCAGTGGCGTGCTGGCCATTAGCCGGCGCCTAGCTGAGCTGCAGGACCAGGAGCGCCTGGCGCACCACGAGCAGGAGCTCGCTAGTCTAAGGTAAGTAACATCTCACTACGTGCCTAGCTCATACTGAAAATAGCTGATGCACAAACGTAAAAGTTCGCGTAAAACCCAATAATGAATAGGTCGGTGCACTCTATTTTCTGTTTAATTACGAGTAGTTTTCACTGTCTGACCAATGGACAGTAACTATTATTAGGACGTGCATTAAGAGTACCTTTATGTATAGTTGAATTGTTACTGCCTCATTAGCCAAGTGGTCCTGAGCGCGACTGCTACGCTAGAGGTTCTGGGTTCGATTCCCAGGTCGAGCAGTGTTATTGGGTTTTTCTATGAAATTCCCAGTAGTAGCTCGGAATTAGTAATTTGTGCCCGGTTAATGACAATAGGCTCGCCCCCTATTACATGGGACCTAAACATACCGGTGAACTGTGGGTGTACATTAGTACGCCTCTGCCTAACCCTTCGGGGAATACAGGCGTGATGGTATGATATGTAGTTGAATTGTTATGGGCCACTCCGCGCCGCCTTTAGCGTTAGGGGACATCGGCCATCACATAATTAGTCAAGAGCGCATGAGCGTTCCCGGGTATGATGAGTGACGTGAGTCTGTAAAGCTGTGACTGAGTCGCTCATAATGTTTCCGTGGCAGGAGCGGCAGCGCCACCAGCAGCACGGCCAGCACGTCGGCCGCCACCACGGCGCCTCCGCCCCCGCCCCCGCCGCCCCCGCGCACCACGCCCGCGCCCGCGCCCGCGCCCGCGCCCTACGTCGACCGACCGCCCAGTACGTAAAGTTAATTATGTAGTACTGACTAGCTGCACCACGCGGGGAATGGAACTGTGTGCCTAAGTCACGAAAAGCGTTGCGACGTTGGACCTAGGTAGGCTTTTTGATTGCGTGTCCGACCAAAATGAACGGTGTCCGGCTTGCTCGGCTTTTGCTAGGCTTTTTAGATTGCAATAGAGCGAGCGCCGAGCGTGGCCGAGAGAAGACGGTCGCTACCGCAGGCCGCCGACCGCCTCGCGCCGACACAAAATCCTCAATAATGTAGGGTGTCCGGCCTTTGTACCCAAATGTCCGGCCGAACTGGCTGGTCTGTCCGGCTATTAGGTTTGGCGACCTGGCCACCCTAGTCACGAGCCCGTTACTTTTTACAATATTAGATAGGACTATAAAAGACAAAAGATAGCCTTTGTCGTTCTCCAAAATCAGTTCAGCTGTTTAGGCGCGAAAGGGTAACAGACAGATATTTGCTTTCCTTCATCATAATTTTTTTAACGAATTTATATTTATTTCAGTAAATAGATCTTTTAGCGGCAGATTTTTTGTAAATTCAAGTCTTCGTATGGTGTGACAGGCGGCGCGTCGCGGTGCAGCCGCTACCAGTTCGCGTGCCGGCGCGGAGGTGAGTGCATCGCGGTGTACAACGCGTGCGACGGCGTGGCGCAGTGCGCGGACGGCTCCGACGAGGCGCCCGAGCTGGGCTGCCCGGCGCCCCCCGCGCCCGCGCCGCCCCCCGCACGCCCCGCGCCGCCGCCCGCACCCGCAGCGCCGCCCACGCCGAATCCCCAGCAGGTCATACCTCTAAGCCTCATGAATAGACTATGCAACTATTCTATTACACATCGCCATAGCCTCACTTTCGAAACAATTTCCTTCTCATCAATCCCATGCTGCCGTCTCCATAAACGGACAATAATTGAAGTTGCTGCCGTTTCCAGGAAAGCGTGGATGCGGCAGTGGCGGCGGCGGTGGTTGGCGAGGGCGCGGCGGCATCGGCGGCGCTGCCAGACCGGTGGCCGCACCGCCTGGCGCAGGCGCAGCCTCAGCACCGCACCTATAGTGGTATGCGCAGCTTTTGTCACTATTATCCCGTACCTTACCGTCCCGTACCGCCTTTCTCAAAGATTGCAGTAACTCTAACGATATTTATCTACTTACCCTAATTAATCTTCATGACTATCAGCCTATATTGGTCCACTGCTGGACAGAGGTCTCCCCCAATCTGCGCCATTTCACCCTGTCCTCAGCTTGTCGCGTACAATTTCCGCCAGCAACCTTTCGCAGATCATTACTCCATCTTCCCAAAAGACGTGTCATACTACAGCGGGTGGGAGTGGCGATGGCTGATGGCGGTATAACGCAGCTTCTTGTGACAGCAGTGTCAACGTTAGGAAAAACTGTGTCCCTGTGTTCGCCAATAGCTACACTGGATGTTGTAGGTACCTCTTAGGTACTCGGAACTTTCGACTGAAGACTTGAAATACCTACTTATGAAATTTAAATCTGATCTACCTTGCATCTCTTTCTTCAAAGTGACAATGCCTTTTACGTATGGTACACAGCTCATATCAATCTATACATTTCCAGTACATGCTGAGCTCGCTTTGTAATAGGCTTTACCACAATGAGAGATCTACGAAAATTGACTCCAGAAAGGTCAGCTACGGGACCCAAATGTTCTCCAGCCCACCGACAAGCCGGGCCTCAGTTTTCAAGACCAGGGAAGCGATTCACATAAGTATACAATGCTGTTTTACGGTAGTGGGTCCTGTATGATGTGGGCGAGGATTTCTATTGAAGCAAAAATGGGCTCTGTGGCGTTCATTAGGAAAGGCAGTGCACGAGTTTATGCTGATAATAATGATGGACGATGAAGACAAAAAGTTTCGGTGACTTAAGTACTTGGTATTCTGCAATTCCTCAACTAATGAATACAGTCAGTCGATTAATAGACATCGGTGTCGCGCGGAGTATTCACTAACCTGCTCTTGTGACGCGACTAGGGTTGCCAGGCGTCCAGATAAAGCCGGACATAGGTAGGCTTTTTGATTGCGTGTCCGGCCAAAATAAACGGTGTCCGGCTTGTCCGGCTTTTGTTATGCTATTTACATTTCGCAAACGAGCGAGCGCCGAGCATGGCCAAGCGCAGGCGGTCGCTCCCGCAGGCCGTCCGCCCCCTCACGGTGTCCGGCCTTTCAACCCAAATGTCTGGCCAAACTGGCGATCTGTCCGGCTATTAAGATTGGCGACCTGCCAACCCTAGACGCGACAGTCTGTAGAAAATAGGTACCTTATTCGCACGCTTGGTTTTCATACAGACGGAGGAACTTGATGTTCCATTTAGTTTTGTCTGTGGTGGCCGCCGTTCTAAAAAAAGTAACGGTCGTCATACTACTTAAGTCAATATCTTTAGCAGGATACAGGCACTGTCCCTCCACACAACGGCATTTTGCTGCGATTGCAGGCTATGGTAGGTAGGTAACTATCATGAATGTTGTCAGAGGGCCCTGCGAGCTCGCACATCTTCAGCCACAAGGGCGGGCTGCTGCAGGAGCCGGAGGGCGGCGCGCAGTTCGCGGCCTTCGAGCCGCCCTGGCCGCGCCGCGCCTGGCCACCGCAGCAGCCTAGTGGTATTATTAGTTTAACAGCACACATTTTCACATGGTTTTGAAATTTATTCCTTCATAGTAAGAGTAGGTAGGAAATGCTGCCTTTTTACACTCTCTACAATTAATGTTGGGATCGTGCGGGTTAATAAAATATAGATACTTATAGGTAACTTACCTAGGTAGATTTAGGTAGGTATAAATAAATTTTTAACATTTTCCAGGAGCGAATACAAATCTTTCAAGACTCCTCACTAGACGCACCACTTGTCATAACATTTTCAAATTATTGTTTATCCTTTAGTTAGATGTGCTAATTCTGCCTTTTTGACCAGGTATAGGGGCGCCCCAAATCCTTTTCAGGGTTCCGTACCTCAACTAAGCCTAATTTTTTAACTAAAAAGCATTTCAATGCCTTCAAAGCTGGAAATAAAACTAGATATCAAAGCCAGTAGTACCTATGTATACTTTCAAAACAATTCATTAATCAATTAAATATTCGAATCCATCATTATTTTGAATTTATGACAGACCATGTTCTTCATGATCAGATTTATTATATTGCTGGGTAAACTTAGGTACCTACTTCTTATCGAACTACATATAAATTCATAACTTATTGCACAAAGATATTTACATTTTAATGTAATTTAAAAATACCATCATGCCTGTGTTCCCCGAAGAGTTAGGCAGAGGTGTACTAGTGTACAGTCACGAGCACAGATATGTATACACTTGGCAAATTTCAAAAGCGATTTTCTCTTAATCAATTAATTGAAATTTTATGATGTTATGAACATAGTAGTTTCGAGTAATGAATTCATTATTTCAAAGTTTGCAATCGTCATTTTTTATTAATTGATTTATTGATGCTCGTGACTGTACACCCACAGTTCGCCGGTATGTAGGTTCTATGTAATAGGCCTATTTATTTATTGTTAGGAAGATTTACAGACAAATAATAAAAATAGTATATAGAAAATACAAAAAGTCCTGTGCCAATTACAAATCTTCACCAATAATATATACAAGTAGAAAAACATGAGAGCTATTAGCTAACAATGTATGATAGATAAGAACGAGAATTACACTGCTAAAGATTATGGTGATTATCGTAAAAACCTAATTAACAAAGAAGTTATTGGCTAAGAGTGTTTTAACTGAAGTATTGTCATTAAACCGGGCATAAACTCCAAACTCCGAGCTGCTACTGGAAATTTAATAGAAAAACCCAATAACACCTTGCTTGACCTGGGAATCGAACCCGGGACCTCTAGCGTACCTAGCAGTCGCGCTCAGGACCACTAAGCTAATGGAATTTCTTTCATACATTTTATATCTTGATTAGCATTTAGCATTGATGGATTTTTGCAATTTGTATGTAGATACCTACCTAGCGTGCTATGTGCTAAAAAAAATATTCTTTCTTTCTTTCAATTACTCAACCGACATGAGTGACGTGACTCACTCAGTTAATACAATGCCGACTAATGATGCTTTTTACTAGTTAGGTACCTAGACCTACTTTTTATTATCTAAACATATCCAAAAATAATTTAACGGACGCAGGTTTGAACCTTGCCTGACATAGAATTCTTCCATTACCTACCATATATATTTTTATAATAGTATATATATATTTTTTGTCAGTACCTATGTATTTTGTTTGTGATTAATTTATACTTTACTAGGGTCCCGCCCGCGGTTTTACCCGCGCTGCCCCGTCCCTAAGAGTCGTAGCGTGATGTTAAATAGCTTAAAACCTTCCTCTTGAATCAATCAATCTATTAAAAAAAACATCAAAATCCGTTGCGTAGTTTTAAAGATCTAAGCATACATAGGGACAGACAGCGGGAAGCGACTTTGTTTTATAATATGTAGTGATATGTATTACCTAGTTTATACTTATTTTAGCAAACAGTGTTCGTTCACTGAATAAATTATTCTTTTCATTTATAACTCACATATTAAATACATTTTTAAATATTTTTATAAAAAATTGAAAAAACATTTAAAAATATAAAATATAGTAGCCCACCGGTATCGGGAGCAGGGTCCAAGCTACCGTGGTGGGCCCAGAGAGAGGAACCTCCTGACAATGCGGGCCGTGTCCAGAAGTACTGCCTTCTGAATGAAGCCCTTGATCCAGTCATCCAATGAGAGCCTCCATAGGTGTTGGTCGAGGCTCGTGGCTATTAAGCCATTGGCTGATACAACGATTGGAACAATGATCGCTGAATCCACCTCCCACATGTCGACAACCCCGTGTGCCAAATATACTTAGATACTTTATTTCTTTTTCGGCTCTCACGAGGTTCTCGTCATACGGGTCGGTGATGTCAACAATCACTGCTCGACGCCCTAAACGATCTGTCACCACGATATCGGGCATATTTGCAAGAAAAGTCCTATCAGTGATGATAGATCGGTCCCAATACAATGTAGCATGACCTGCATGACCATTTTCGAGAACTGGGACGAGCACATACTTGTAGTACGGTACCTCCGATTCCATAAGATTGTATCTCAAGGCAAGTTGCTGATGGATAATCCTGGCTACCATGTTATGTCTGTGCAAGTACTCGCCGTTAGCTAGACGCGAACAACCAGAGATAATATGTCGGATAGACTCCCGGACAGTGGCATGCCCGACATATGTCAACCGTCCATCCTTCACGATTTATATTTTCGGTAGTTGTTCGTCATCATAACATCGTCCATAATAGCACAAACAAACCCTTCGGTTTCTCCAAATAGATCCGAAACGTAACCAGGAAACGAACGTTAAGAAATCTACACCAGGCTCATGGAGAGCCCGGTAATAGCGTCCGTGTAGCTCTTTACCTTGCCATACATTCCTACGATAGTCCGTACTATGTACTACGGGTTTGCGCCAGTTCTCTTTAGCCATGGAGAGAGGGGTAAAGCCCATTGTCCACTGCAACCACATCTCGATGCATCGCACCGACACATCGATGTTTTAAAAAAATACTCCATGAGCCTACACACCTCACGGTTGTGAAGGTTTTTGGCATTTAAAAATCCTCGAACCCCACATTTTCGCGAGATGTATAGCCTCATTACTGAGGAGTGTGGGTGTTGCATTCGATAAGCGGTTAGCAGTGTACGGACCTTCTTATCCAAGGCATCAAGTTCAGTCTGAGTCCACTTGAGTACGCCGAAGGAGTACATCAATACTGGCATGACCCAACCGTTGAAAGAACGCACCTTGTTTCCGCCTGACAGACTTAAGACTTATGTCAGACGTCCGAAGAAGCGCTCCTGCAACGATTGTTTCATGTCAGCCCCGTTGATACCTAGAGCCTCTGACATACCCAAGTACCTGTAAGTCTCCGTTGAGGCGAGAGATCTAAGTTAAGTGGATCTAAGTCGAGAGTTGAATTCCCTCAGATTCCACAATCTCTCCTCGCTTTACATTCATGACAGCACATTTCTCCAGACAGCCTGAGTTATGGTTCTGCTTACAGAACTCAATCCTAATCGGTTCACTGATCCTTGAATTTGTCAGCATCCTGGATAATGAAGGACTGTCCTCCATTGCCCCATACACGACTGCATGATGGTGCGAAGCGTACCATCTACCTTATAGAGCCATGTATGTGGCACCGAATCATAGGCGTTCTTGTAATCTATCCAGCATGTCGACAGATTCTTTCGGAATCGGCGAACCTGTTGGCTGATGTCATATCTATGAGAAGCAGTTCCTTAGTACCACGGGACCCGTTCCTACATCCATTTTGAGACGCAGACATAACTAATTGAACTTTCATCTATATAGGTTACTAATTATTTTTGCTCTCAAAATAGATGTAAGAAGTTTATATTATAGACCGTCGATAAGCAAAAAAATTTAAAGCAAGCAAAGCATTCTTATTCTATTCTTATTTATCGTTGGAAATGTTTAACTACGCGAATGCAAAATATGTATCATCATCATCATCATCAACAGCCTATTTCGTCCACTGCTGGACGTAGGCCGCTCCTAAAATAGGTATGTATAATAAAAAAAAATTGCCCAGAGATGAAAATTAACCAAAAACAAAGATTTCAATTTTCGTTTTTGATTTGGGATTATTTTTCTTTTTCGAAAATACAGCATATTCCTTCCGCCCATCCTTTTTGTATTTTCATTGTTTAGTTCATTTCAGTTTTATTCCTTGTGCTGGTTTGTAGGTAGTACTTATTCCCAAAAATAAAAGTACAGTAAGTGTGTGTGTGGCCAGGTATGGAGGGCATGTCAGCGGAGCGCGGCTGGGGCGGCGCGTACTGGCCCGAGCCCGACCCGCGCCGGGCCTGGCCCGTGCCGCGCCCCGACCAGGTAACTTCAGCACGCTATTGGAGATGCCCATAAAAACGGGTAACCTGCTTACCTAGATGAAATGGCATAATTTATAATATTACCTACAAATTTTCACAAATAACTATTTTAGCCCAAGTTCTATTTTTGTCTTGTCAATGGACGAACAACCCACTACGAATGTTATCGTAAAAGGATTAAATATCAATTTTTAGCATTTCTGAACAACTAACCATCTGTCGATGAGAGGACGGACGAGAATGGAGGGTGTTAATGAATTTATACAGCTTAGGGTCTAAATTCAAGGAGATTCCGATGTACATTCCGCCGAAGACGATGCCCGAGGTTCCGGTGGTGTACTCGAGCCAGCAACAAACACTCCGCGACAGTCCTAAGAAAGGATTTGAATTACTCAAGAAAGAGGCCACAGATCTGCCACCAGCTGCAGAGGTCGCGCGCGAGCAGCGCCCCCTCGTGTCTCTCGACAACAATACCAACAACAAACTAGTCAAACAGGTGAGCTTTTGCGTGTATGTTGACATTTGTGACGTTCTAATGACCCATATACCTACCTACTCGTACTCATATTAACATGCAAAGTAGTTTTGCTTGCTGTATTGCAACAATAGGCAGAGCTGTGTGTCTTTGCAGACTGTGCAGACAAGCAAGCCTTCAGAGAGCGTCGTCAAGAAAGTGTCGGCGGCCGCGGCGCACGTGCACTACCCCACAGCCGAGCACGACGAGCACGACGGCCTCAGCGAGCACCCGCCGGCCGCCACCATGCTACTAGTGCTAGGTGCTCCTTCATTTAAATAAAATATATCATGTTGTTTACAAGTTCAATGTTGAGCACGAAGCAAGAGACATGATTGTGTGTGCGCGCAGGGCTGGCGATGACGGCGGCCATGGCGGGCATGCTGGCGTGTCGCGCGCGCGCGGCGCGGCGGCGCCGGCGCATGCGCAAGGCGCCCTTCGCGCACGACGCCGACTACCTCGTCAACGGAATGTACTTGTAGCACGCTGCTTCACTTGAATCATTCAACAGTAATATGCAATGGTGCTGATCCTATAATTCTACATCGAGGCCGTACCACAATGTTTAACGCGATCATCTTTAGTTTGCGAAGAAGGGATGGCGCTATCATTACGCACCTCCGTCTCTCTCAATCGCAAAACGATCGCAATGAAACGGTTTAGTACGGCCTTTAATGATTCTAAATTAATGCTAAGACGGCGAAAACACGGAACGAACGATGCAGGACCGCCCTGGTGGCTTCATTGAACGCGAGCATCAATATCCTGAACCACTGCGGATAATCCACCGAAACTGTTTGTGAAACTGGGCGCTTCCGCTCGACGCCGGCAATGCGGCCTCGCCGTCGCTTTATGTTCGCTCCATTTCCACCAATAATATTAAGAGTTGTCGAATTGGTATATTCAAAGTAACAACGTATGTATTGGTGATGGCGACTGAACTTATCAGGACTTAAGGCTGATCGTTTCGCTCAGCCCGCCAAATTCAAATTACAATTGGTTTTTCGCAATTTGTAGGTTTATAACACATTCTAGAATCCTAGCTGTAGTAATTGCGACATTAGCTATACAATATTCACAACTGAGCATTAAAAACTTTGCTTAATAAACGTTAAAGAAGCTAAAAGTAGGGTCAATCATCAATTTTGGCCAAAATTGACGATTGACACTACTTTTAGCTACAATATCGATTTACAAGCAAAGGTTTTAATTCTCAGTTGTGAATATTGTATAGCTAAAGGCGCAATTACTACAGCTAGGATTCTAGAATGTGGTAAAGACCTACAAATTGCAAAAAACCAATTGTAATTTGAATTTGGCGGGCTGAGCGAAACGATCAGCCTTAATGGCATCTATCCGTAGCTCGTGATTTTATGTCAATAACTAGGTACTTGCAGGATCTAGATTATAGGGAGGTAACTTTAGGTTTAGTAAAAGTATAAATCTAATTTTGATCAAGAACTGGACATTTCTATATTCATAAATAGCATTGTTGTTATACTTAACTATAATCAACTGCCACCAATCAGAGATGTACCTAACTTATATAAGATACAAGATAGGTACGTATTTTCATCTTCTATCTATGAAACTTTTTTTTAATTCATTTTGTATCTTGTACTTAGGTGTTGTGTGGTATCTTAGTATTTTGTAAATAGCTAAAATACTTTTAGTTACTAAGGCCCACTTGCACCAACTTCTTAAATGTGTTTAAATTGTATTTAAACACGAAATTTCTATGAAAAATTGTGTTTAAATTCAATTTAAACATATTTTAAAAGTTGGTGCAAGTGGGCCTAATAGTTACTGATTCTATGGTGACAGACATCGTCATATACAAAACAAAACTTCAAATAAGTATAACACCTGTTTGCCAAGCTTTGCCCCTGGTGGAGCGACTCTTCTCATTTGGAGGCATGATGATGAGGCCTCATCGAAGAAAAAGGAGTGATAATCTGTTTGAAAAACTGGTTTTACTTTAGTCTCAATTTAAACGAAAAAATATAATATTATATTGTGTCACGATTTAACTATAATAGGTACCTCCATGTAAAAATAAACTTTCTTTAAAAAAAATGTTTTTCTACAAAAGTAACTAGGTAGGTATTCAAAAGATACGTATTTTAATCTAGTATTTCAGATACTACTTTAGTTTTGATAAGCGACACTGCGATCTATGCTATGATGGAGCGCGCTTGCCTAAAAGAATAATTTATAAAAGTGTTACTACAATTAAATCGAGCCGATTTTCTGTTTTGATTGAATTACTTAGAACAAAACTTTTCATGCTTGTATGTGTTCGAATTCCCAGCACTGTCCAAATAAATATATTTCTATTCTATTCATGCGATCTCAGAGGCTGACGTATTCAAAATCACTTTATACCTCACCTAATCGGAATGTGAAGTAGTTAACAGATATAATACCTACCCATATAATCGTTATTAGAGTAGTAGGTAATACGTGATTGAGTATTGCTATAGTGCTACACCACAACGTTATACGTCGAGGCGGACGTAGTCCCACGTCTGCCTCGAATGCCTGTCCTTTTTTATGGGCCTGCCACACACTCGACGAGTAGCATGGGAAGTAGCGTGGAAAGGAGGTGTAGCGACATCTATCGCGCTACATAGATACGACGGACAAATCCTGAATCGCGCAAGTGAAGTTTGCGACGCAAAGCTGCATATATACAACCGCCCGACATCAACCGTCGGGCCGCGGCCCGCCAGGCAAAACACCCGCCTGGTCGGAGGATCCTCCCTTTGGTTGGAGGGGCAACACTCCTCGCTCCTCCACAGTGGTGACCCCGACGTGATCACCAGTGTACCCACACTGGTGACCTCCGAGCAGCCTTCGAAGACCAGCAGCAGTCATCACCGTCGTCTTCCCTCCAGCACAGCACGAGCAGCGAGTCACACAGCCAGCCAGCACTATTCCGGCTTCAACGGGCATCCTGACCACACGCCTGCAGCGAACGCGCATGCCTGGTCAGCACCCTCGGCCGACGTCAAGCAACTTGGCACAGCACACTGCACTTCGGCCGGTCAACAAGCAGAGGCAGTCTCTCCTGGTCGACGCAGCAGCCAGCCACTACTCAAGCACTGCACCACCTCGACTCACTGAGGACTACGCAACATCACCCCGACTCACTGGGGCATCCAACGCACCCACCGCTACACAGTCCCGACTCACTGCGGACTACGCGGCAACCTGTTCCGACTCACTGGAACACTCACTCTACTGGCACTGGCAAGCTCTCCAGACGCACTGACCGCTGACTCATCGACTTCCAGTCTCGGAGGGGAGTGATGTAGCGACATCTATCGCGCTACATAGACACGACGGACAAATCCTGAATCGCGCAAGTGAAGTTTGCGACGCAAAGCTGCATATATACAACCGCCCGACATCAACCGTCGGGCCGCGGCCCGCCAGGCAAAACACCCGCCTGGTCGGAGGATCCTCCCTTTGGTTGGAGGGGCAACACTCCTCGTTCCTCCACAGTGGCAATGACATTGTGAGGCAACATTACTCGTCATGCCGCACGTCATGCTCCTCGTCGTGCCCACCGCTTCCTATTTTGTCGGTTTTTTGCGCGCGAGTCAAAGGACCGGCAATACGAGCGCGAGTGGCTGGCCATATAATCGCGCGGTCGCAGTCCGCATGAATAGATGTGATCCACCATCTCCGTTGGCGAGGACGACGACGACGATGTATATTTCTTTTTACGATCTTTATATAATTAGCTATACTAAAAATGCATAGCGCGCACGCTGGCACAGTTTCATCGTCCATTGTCCAACAAAGGCAAATGACAAAGTGAGGAGCGTCGCGATTAATAGCGCGAGTAGAGCAGTGTGGACTTGTGGACAGAGAGGGCAACATCGCGGCAAATTGCGGCAGCGAGAAGAGCATAGTGTAGCGGCCGCATTAGGAAGGAAAGTGTAGTGGTTATATACATGTATCCATGTATGTACCTACATACTTAGATTTTCATTATATTTGCCAAAAAATTAACCATTCAGATGTTAGTTCGGAAACATTACTAGGATGGGTGGTTTTGATTGCTGCCGCCATCTTTTCAGGGTCCACTCGGAAACCATGCTCATCAATAATGGTAGGTACCTACCCACGTAGGGGTAGACCGGGTACAATTATAGCAGGGTACGGTAATACCATTGGCAATATCTCTTTAACTACGCCCCACAAATCTCTCGTTTCTCAGCCTCGCCCTAAAACTCATGCCGACAAACTGGAAGAGCAGACGGATCGCCTGATGGTAAGCGATTACTGCCGCTCGCCCATGGTCACCCGCAACGCCAGAGGAGTCCCCAGTGCGTTGCGTTTAAATGGGTTTAGTAGTAAAAAATGTGTTTTGTTTATGGTTATTTTAGCTGTTCTACTGAAATAGTACCATATAAAAGGATTATTTTCTAAATAAAACTGTGCGTTTCATTTTATCAAATCACTAGTAAAACTAACCTCTGGGTCGTTTGTACTAATTCCCCCGATTCGCTTTACTTAAGTAAAATATGTATGATGGTATGGTTCCTACTTATTTAAAGATAACTTATACTTAACCAAGTACCTAACCAAAGTATCGACAATAATGCCAAATGTTAGCAGTTAACTGAGACTAATATTAAACCTGAAATGTTACAAAAGGCTATTTGACAATGCAAAAAATAAAGTGTCAATTACTGTTATCAGTATAAAAGAAGAGTTTAAAAATGGTTAGGTATTTATTAACGTAAGTTGAAAATAATAACTAATTTAAAAATCCGTAAAGAAAAATGCATATTTTAAACGTTTGTCACGTGACATAAAACGCTCCTGATTGGGCGAGATTATGATGACGTCACCTACTTGTAAACCTCGTTTCGTGGATGTTAAGTGATGTGCCACAGACCAGAATACAGGCAAGTGACGTCACCGACCCCATTGCAGCACCATAGGTATTGTGAAAGTAGCGTTTTGGCGCGCTATAAATATTGAATTTTTAATTTGATATTTTTCAGCAAATATGTACCAGAATTAAAAAAAAGACTTTTACTGGGTCCCATAGCCTCTACTAGGTACATATTAAAATATGGATTTAAAAACTTGTCCAATAGCATAATGTCCCCGGTCTAACCTACCTACTTTACTTCCTTACGTAAAAAACTCTTCGGTTAATTTTAAATGAGTCTCCAAATAAGTATTTTTAATTCAAACGTCATTACAAAATACAGGATAATTTAACTTTGTCGTTTACAGTTCGCATAGTTCGCTAGTATGTTTGGGTCTCATGTAATCGGGGCGGGCACAGAATTACACTCCGAGCTGATAATGAACAATTCATGCACCCTATACCGACGTTCATGCATGAGGAGGTTAATGAACGTAGATGAAGCGAATGTATTATGCCAGGATCGTAGCAAGTGGAAATCTATAGTCTCTGCCTACCCCAATGGGAGACAGGCGTGAAAATATGTAGGTATGTATGTATGCATAACACCCAATAACACTTTGTTCGACAGATCGAATCGTACCCAGGACCACGCAGCGTAGCAGTCGCGCTTAGGTCCACTGGATTATTTAGATTGCCTTTTATCTTCAACCTTTTTAAAGTCTTAAAATAAAGAAAATTGGGCTAGGTCCGACGATTCAACTAGGGTTACCAACTCTCGCAAGAGCCAACCCGGGAGGATTGTAATAATTGTTAATATAGTGTAGGTAGATTATGTATGAAATTATTGAAATTTATATTGATGAATGATTATAAAATGTATGTGTACTATTTTCAGACACAATCGATGTTTTTTTATTGAAATTAATAAAAGAAAAAAATGAAAAATAAATGATTTTAGTAAATAGGGAGGGAAAGGGTGGAATTTTGAAACTACTACTTTAAAAAGTAGTTTAATTCCAATGTCTAATATTCACGTAAGTGTCGGAAATCAGTAGGTATAATCTCAAATATTTGATTTTTTGTAAATAAAAATGATTTGATTTGATTTGAAAATAATATCAATATAACGCTATAATACCCGTATAAATAGTTTTATTCCAATGTCCATGTTCCAAATTGTTTATGTAAGTAGGTCATTGTCAGAAATACTTATATGTACCTATTTAGTTTTTTTTGTGAACATGCTCTCTATACATAGGTACACTGTCTTTTCTCACAGTTTTAATGTGTAATGGCATAATATATTTATTTACATGGCATACAAATACAATGGCATAATACAATTGTTGAAAACATTCCCACGTGGAGAATTTCATTGTTTGTTGTTCTAGGTAGTTACTGTGCTAATGAGAATTTACTAATAGGTAAATATGGGTCTCTAGTAGATTATACTTCAAGTAAACTTTATAAACCATTCAAATATCTAATATGCAATATTTTATGTTAGACTAGCTTCTGCCCGCGACTTCGTTCGCGTAGCGTGATGATATATAGCCTATAGCCTTCTTCAATAAATGGGCTATCTTACACTGAAATAATTTTTCAAATCGGACCAGTAGTTCCTGAGATTAGCGCGTTCAAGCAAACAAAAACAAACAAACAAACTCTTCAGCTTTATATATTAGTATAGATATAAGCGGAAATAGTCTAAGAATCTTATCAATTATCGCCCCCATAAAATGCTCTCGACACATCACCAGTGCCGGATTCCCGCCTAGGCCTACAATGCCCCGGTCGAGGGGCCCACCCGAGGCGGGACCTACAAATAAGCTCAAAAGCCTGGCTTGCCTCGACGTGCCCGGGGCCCTGGACCTGTAACTCCAGGCCTGCCCATCACTACGGCATATCCGACATTCCCCTCTCTGCGACTACGCTTCCTGCTTTGTGGGAGTTCTGATTCCCAGCGACCGTCGCAAAATAAGTTTGCTGGGCGTAACCGTAAGGGTTCATTTCGGCAGTCCTGGCTGTACTGCCCGGGCTGGATCCCGAATTCTAAGCGGCAGCGCAACAACGACAGGATTCAATGTCGACGCGTGTTCCGCGAAAAGGGAAGTCTAACTATTACTTCAATCCTGCCAGGGTCCAGGTCACCCCTCTGGAGGGTTTACTAGGCTTATCCGTGTACAGTGGGCAGTGCCCCGAAGTATAAAACTTGAATTCAGATGCGGTCCCAAAAGATAACAAGAGAGGAAAAGCGAGACACGAAAGGTAGCACCGACCGGAAAATACAGCTCCCATCTCTAAGATCATCAATCCATCCCTCCAACCACGCCTACGTCATTTTATTATATCCCAGAAATAATAAAGATATCGTTAATCCGTTATCATTTATCTACAGCTATTTTAACCGACTGCTGCACTGCCAAGAAGCAGAGCTTTTATACCTTACTATTTTTGAAGTCGATAAAGTCTATCATGAGCACCGTGTAGTCAGAATAGAAAACTCGCTTTGTAATTTTGGTATTAATAATGTCCTACTTAATATATTATATTCATACATTTTATACATGATTATGTATAAAGTTGATACAAGGCGCGATCGGCGGTGCGGCTCGGGGGGTCGCGGGGCGGGGCGGGGTGGGGCGGAGCTGCGCGGGGCGGGGCGGGGTAGGGCGGGGCTGCGCGGGGCGGAGCGGGGTGGTGCGGGGCTGCGCGGGGCGGTGCATCACAGTGGGCGGCGGTGCGCCAGCTGGCAGTTCTCCACGTACAGCTCCTTGACCAGTACGTCGGCCGCCGCCAGCCGCGCCAGCAGGCGCCGCGCCGCCGCCTCGGCCCGCGCAGTTCGAGCGCGCAGCGAGCGCACCTCGGCTGCGCCGCTGCCGGCCCCGGCCCCGGTCCCGGCCCCGGTCCCGGCCCCGGCCCCGGCGCCGGCCCCGCTCCGGCGCGCCGAGGCGTCGAGGCGCCTCTCCAGCGCTTGGATGTGGTCGGCGAGGCGCGCGGCCCCGGCGGCGTGCGCTGCCAGTTCAGCTTCCTTGTCGCGGCGATAGCGAGCGTACTCTTCTTCGAGATCTGTGAACTGCCCCTCGAGACTGTGCCGCTCCTCGATGGTGGGCAGCGTGGGCGCAAACTGTCGCTCGTACTCGGCGATCTTGGCCACGAGCTCGGCCAGCCGCTCGTCACCGAGGCGCTGCTCTTCAGCGTATGCGGCGCGCTCCTCCTCCAATTTACCGCACCAGTACTCTTCGCACTTGTCGTACTCCGCCTTCATCAATTCGAGACTGCTCTCGAGCTCCCTGAAAACATATTTCAATATACCTACATTAAAATGGTATATTATAATGGCAGGCGTGCTCGAAAAGCTATTTTGATCTACCTTTACTGTGTTTCATATAGAACTCACACAACCGTTTGGACAGTTTCTATAAAACTAGGTAAGTAGGTACCATTTATGTCGTCCACAGTCACGCAATATGTTCTAGGCACTTGAAGCAATTTTGGAGTTCGAGTTGAAAGTTCTCGTGGTTTTGGACTTCGTTAGGCAAGACCTAAAACAACCTAAAGCTTTGAGATATAGTATTGGATGCAGCACACGGTAGCTACGTTTGGCGAACTGAATCATGATTTTCAAAATAAAGCACAATTTGCAAGTGTTGTTCTGAAGTAAGTCTATTCATTATAATTTAAATGGCAAAACATCAAAACAATCAACTGTCCACTCTCAAATGGACAGTGACTTTGTCAATTTAGAAAACCTCTAAAAAACAACCTTTACATATTTATGCTCGTGACTGCACCTAAGTAGGTACTACTAACTTGACAAGATCGGTTAATTTCTGTTTGTTGTCTTCGTGTGTCGGCTCCGCATCGGTCTGCGTGGCGGCGTGGTTGTGGTGGTGGGGGTGGTGGTGGGGGTGGGGGTGGGGGTGTTGGTGGGGGTGGGGGTGGGGGTGCGCGGCGGGCAGCGCGTGGCGCAGGTGGCGCGCGCGCTGCTGCAGGCGGCGCACGCGGGCCGCGACGGCGGCGCAAGACGCGCACGCGCCTCCCTCTCCCTCGGAAGCCTCATCGCTGGGTGCCAGACCTTGTACGCTTTCGAAGATCTCACTGAGCTCTCTCGTTACTGCATCCACGGGTTCAAGGATCCCTTGCTCTGTCCTGGACTGACTGACCAGGGACGAATCGCACTCCTGTGTAGTGAAATAATTTGATTGATCAAAAAACTGAAAAATATTACTAATAGCTTTCAAGCATATACGTCCAAGCTCGTCGCAAAGTCGCGGGCAGAAGCTAGTTATTTTATAATTTGATGGAATTTCGCTGAGCCCGTCAAATTCAAATTACAATTGGTTTTTCGCAATTTGTAGGTCTATAACACATTCTAGATTCCTAGCTGTAGTAATTGCGCCATTAGCTATACAATATTCACAAACTTTGCTTAATAAACGTTACAGAAGCTAAAAGTATGGTTGATTGATTGACACTACTTTTAGCTACAATAACGATTTACAAGCAAAGGTTTTAATTCTCAGTTGCGAATATTACTACAGTTAGGAATCTAGAATGTAGACCTACAAATTGCGAAAAACCAATTGTTATTTGAATTTGGCGGGCTCAGCGTAACGATCAGCCTTAAGCTTCTCAAACTGTGCGCAACGTAGGTATTTCACACTATGGAGGTTTCACATTACCTATAGGTACAATGTCGCAGTAGAATTGTATAATTCACTATTTTACATAACTGCTAGCTGCTTTACAAAGTGGCTCTGTTATATAAAATAGCTGAATGGCATCCACCTGGATTCCATTGCGATACGTTTATCAAAACCGCTACCCTCATATAGTTGTTTCGTAGAATAATTTATTTGCAGTTACGATAAGCGTTTTGTGTAAAAAAAGTATGACATTTAGTAATATTTTGACTGGTTTTTAACCCCCGACGCAAAAACGACGGGGTGTTATAAGTTTGACGTGTCTGTGTGTGTGTGTGTGTGTGTGTGTGTGTGTGTGAGTGTGTGTGTGTGTGTGTGTCTGTCTGTGGCATCGTAGCTCCCGAATGGATGAACCGATTTTGATTTTGTTTTTTTTGTTTGAAAGGTGAATAAGTGGGGAGTGTTCTTAGCTATGTTTGATGAAAATCGGCCCAAGATGGCCGCCGCCACAAGATGGCGGTTTACATATTTTTTCACAACTCCCACAATATTGGTATCAAATGAAAGGGCCTGACTAGTAGAATACTATACACTATGAAAAATTTCAAATCCAACATGGCGGCCTCCACGAAATGGTGAATTTATTAAATTTTTTCACTACTCCCTCAATAAAGGTATCAAATGAAAGGGCTTGACTAGTAGAATACTATACACTATGATATAAGATATCTAATAGCTATGAAATAATTGTACAAAAGTTGAATAACTAAACGAAGAAAATACCTAATTAAAACGCAAGAAAATAAAAGAAATTAAACAAAATAACTAAGGAGTCCCTACAAAAAGTGTGAAATAACAAATTAAATTAAAAATTTAAAAAAACCCCCGACACAAAAATATACCTGAATCCCTATAAAAAGAAAAAAATAATCTTGAAATTATAACCCTTCGTAAGTACGTATGAAGTTTTTTGATTAAATTTTGTCGCGTCGGGGGACCGCTCTCTAGCTCTCGCGTGTCTGCCCGCTCGGGTCGCCAAACTTGAATATGTTACGCTCCGCCCACTTTACGCCCTCCCGCGCGTCGCGGCGATGTACGCGCCATCCACATCAATTCTGAATTCGCGCGATTCACGTTCGGGAAGCAAAAGGAAAGGATTCACATAATTAGAGAGCGGTCCCCCGACGCGACAAAATTTAATCAAAAAACTTCATACGTACTTACGAACGGTTATAATTTCAAGATTATTTTTTTCTTTTTATAGGGATTCAGTTTTATTTTTGTGTCGGGGTTTTTATAAATTTTTAATTTAATATTTGCAATCAAATTAAGTCTTGACAGGGTAAATTCGGGATGATATATGTTTATAATGATTAGGTTGGAACTGTGACCAAACGAAGCACGAGCCGACGAGTATAGTTCGCGCAAAATAACTTGACTAACCAAAACTAACGGAGAGGGGGAAAGTTTGCGCAGTGCATTTGCGTGCAAAATGTACTAAAAATCGACTACTGCGCATCCGCCATTTTGGTTCAAGTTATTTTGCGCCAACTGTAAAGCGAGCGGGGCCACGGCAGCAGCCGGCGAGTGCCAGAACCGAAATGTAGCCATTGTCTATAATTATATAGAAGAATTTGGGTTAACTTGACGAGCTTATGCCACACAGCGCCCCTAGCGCCCAATTTTGAAACTAAAATTTACAATCCAACCTTTCATTTCACGCTGAAATGCCTACATGTTTTACAGGACAGCTGAACGTCAATTCTTAACGTCAGTCCGCTATATTGATGAACGCAAAAAGTTGATTCCTTTCCGCGTGTTGAATGTCACCAATTATGCAAAACTGCTGAACGTTATTCAGATATTTTACATATCAGAGTTGTTTTGTAAAGCAGCTAGTGGTTATGTAAAATAGCGAATTATACAATTCTACTGCGACATATATAACATGAGTTACTGTATAATATGGAAAGAACCAACAACAAAATTTTCAAATCTAAATGACAGCTAGGAATACAATTTCATTGAGGCAATAACGTTGTCGTATTAGTCTCTAGAAAAAAAGTTGACATTCTTTGTTTACTTCTTTATCCTACTCAAATATTTAGTTTTTACATCGGTCGCTGCCCATTAGCAGCAGATAAATCCTATTTAATATGTTCCGTGATGTCGTCCCTGTTCATGTAGGTAGAGTTAGGGCTAACGCGCACTTGTGATTTTTTGTCGACCGATAGTTTAGTCGCTGTAGTAGTCCTGTATAATTTCATGTCGATTCTTATCGTCAAATGCGCGCACTGCCATATAACTCCATAGTGAATCCCAGAACGATCAAACAATAAAAAATAAATAAATCGATAAATAAATCAAACGATAAATATCGCCCGACTAAAAAATCACAAGTGCGCGAGCGCTCTTAGAATAACTGTACCTACTAATCATCATTTCTGGTCACAATAATGGTTTCTGATTTATATGTTTAATTTTCTTGTTTTATCATAATTAGTACATACATTTAAAACCTGAAATAGAAAAATATTAGATGATGGCGTCATAGAACCTTCACAAACTGAATGGACTAGTCCTATAGGTATTATTAGAACCTAAAAAATTAGATGCTATAAATAATAAAAAGTGGAGACAGACTGAGAGAGACATAAACTAAAGAAAATTAAATGATAATATAGGATGATAAAGTCCCATTACCAAAATATTAGATTCTTTATCATTTAGACCTTAGTCAATCATATTATTGTCAGTGTTCTTTAAAAACCGAATCCAGACCAATCACGACTTTCACTACTAGTACAGGCCAGTATCAAATGAGACGTCGATCAGTCCCTAGAGTGCTGTTAGTATTTTATATAGTTAAGGCCTATCATGGCTAGACAGGAATTAACTATATAACTATATTTATTTAGATGACTGTATTTGCTTCCGACGAAACTTTGAAACACATAACATAAACATGATAGCAATTTTTGAATGCCTTAAATCATTAAATTTCAAATCATTAAACTTCAAATTAATATCCTAATAAATGTAGGTAAATTCTTAAAATCAGAAATATTATATTCAGGTCATACAATATTCTCTGAAGGAATACAACCAGACTCGGAGAAAATTAAAAGTCAGATCAGCCATCATATTTAAATTATTTTTATATCAAGGAGATATAAAAAAGATTCCCTAAACTTAAATTTTTATCCTAATTTTAAAGAAAAATTAAGATTAAAATTTAAAACTTAGGGAATTAATGCAATAGGTCGAAGTTGGGGATGTCTAACGAAATAAGAAGTAATATGAAAAGATAAAAATTTAATGATAATAATAATCATAATTGCTTGGTGCTGTGGTGAAATCTCTACTATTATAAAATTGAAAAGAAGCTGCGTCTGTACATTGAAGATGTTCAAAAAAAAACAAGTGGGTTGGGGTATATAAATGTATCTGAAACCAAAAATGCGATTTTTTAAATTCTTGTCTGTTTGTTAGGGTTGGCGCAAAAACTACTGAATAGATTTTAATTTTGTTATCAGCTTTGGAAAGTATATGCTCCAACTTAAAATCTGGTGACCTTCTTATTTCAATTAATTAAACGGATCCTGAGATACAACTTCACATCTCTGATGTATAGAGACCCATACAAAGAAGAGATAATCTCTGTTGGATTTTATTAATTATATTTTTGGAATCCATTTCTAATCGTAATATAGGTGAGCTTCAGGTAATTTAAAATAAAAATGAAATATGAAACCAATTTAAGAAGCAATCAATGACATTTCATTATACCATAGGATATAATATGACCAGGGCTGGGCAACATAGGTACATGCTATAATTGAAATACAAATTAAAAAATACTGTATCGCAAGTAATTAAAATACGAAATACAAAATATCTTTAAGCTATTTTTAATTGAAAAACGAAATACAAATTACAAAATAAGTAATCTAGACCAGCATTGGCTGAAAAGTGGAGGAAAACAAGATTTATTAATCACTAAAACCAGTTTCCATGAATACTAGATTTATATATGTACTGTCAGACAAACAGCCCATTGTTGGAGAGTGAATAAAACCTGCTAAAGAAAACAATCTTTAGCTATTTAAACTGCCTCATTAGCCAAGTGGTCCTGAGCGCGACTGCTACGCTAGAGGTCCTGGGTTCGATTCCCAGGTCGAGCAAAGTGTTATTGGGTTTTTCTATGAAATTCCCAGTAGCAGCTCGGAGTTAGGAATTTGTGCCCGGTTAATGGCAATAGGCTCGCCCCCTATTACATGGGACCTAAACATACCGGCGAACTGTGGGTGTACATTAGTACGCCTCTGCCTAACCCTTCGGGGAATACAGGCGTGATGGTATGTTATGTTATGTGAAAACAATCTTTCTACAGGTCTTGATTTTTTTATATTTGGATAGCGGTCAAGAATTGAAAGGTCTTTGCTTCTATCATGTAGGAAGCTCTCTCCAACTCCAACTCCATTTTACATGTCCTTTACACTCTCGCCTCGAACTCACACTCACGATCGCTAAATGAAGGTTAAATGTATTTGGAACCCTCAAGTACTTATTTGAAATAGTAATTACAAAATATCTCGGCGTCAGGTATTTGAAATACAAATTAAAAATTAAATTACATTTTAAGGAAGTAATTGAAATACAAATACGTATTTGTATTTCAATTACAAGTAATTCAAATACTGGCCAACCCTGAATACTAAGACTCACCTCCGAACGTTCAAGAGTTAACATTTCATGGAGCTCGGTAGACAGGACCCCACCTCGCGCAGCGGAGGGCGTGGCGCCCACCGCCCGCGCCTCCAGCGCCGCCAGCAACTCGTCGTTGCGGTCACGCAGCGCCTGGTTGTCGCGGCGCAGGTCGCGCAGGCGCTCGGCCAGCTCGGCCGCGGCGCCGGCCTGCTGCGAGGCCGCAGCGCGCTCGGCCGCGGCGCGCAGCTCGGCCGCCAGCCGCGCGCGCTCTCGCTCCAGCTCAGTGCGCCGCTCTTCCGCAGCCGTCGCCCGCGCCTCCATCTCGTCGGCGCGCTCACGCAGTCCACTCACCTCACAGCGGAGACGCGCCTCCGTCTCGGCGCGTCTCGCTATGTCGGCCTCCAACCGGGCCTGTGCAGAGGCCGCACGCTCTCGCTCGGCCATATTCTCGGCAGCAGCTTGACGTATCGCGTCGGTTTGACGCGCCTCTGCGCGCCGAAGACTAGCTTTTAATTCAGCTTCGATACGAGCGTGGCTTTCGTCGACCTCCTGGGCTAGAACTCGAGCATGTCTATTAGCTTCGGCGACGTCACCCCGAAGTTTGTCTCTTTCGGCAGTGGCCAAGTCTGCGCGACGACGTGTCAACTCAAGACGCAGACGGTTGAGAGCGAGCGCGGCCAATAGAAGTAAGGAGCGCGCGTCCCGCGGCTCATCCGCAGACTCTGCAAGTGTGCGCAGTTCATCGTCAAGAGCACGCTCAAGCTCAGGTGGGTAGACTGCCACGGCGCTGAAGCCAAGTTCCACAAGCAGACGGCGCGGTTGCTGCACACCAGCACGCTCCCATGCATCGAGCACTAGCTCACTAGAGAGGCCAGCAGTCGCTTCATCACCAGACGCATCGGCTCTGCTGTCCCCACTCACTGTGGAAGGCCGCACTTCATGTGTGGCTTCTTCCATGGTAGTTGTCAGTGATACATTTAGTCGCTCGAAGAACTCGCCTACAGTTGTATCACTGTTCCCATTGTCATCAAATATACGCTCAACAAGTCGCCTGTCAATTCCATCCATGTTCAGCCTACGACACAGAGCAAGAGCCTCGTCTCGGTTGATAAGGCGATCGTGTTCGAAACTGTTCGAGAAAGCAATGCCGTCTTCATTGCTGTCAAAGCCCATATTGTCTTCACGGCTCTCCATGGCCGAGGTGCTTCGTCTGCACCTTATACGCTGTCTCGTTCTTTTGTCATCTGTCTCTAGACGAGAGGCGGACGATGAGCGCGGACTCAGGACCTCGTCCGCTGCGGTATCTGAACGGGGTGGTCGAGATCGACGACCATATTTTTTTGAGCCGTATACAAATTTAGGAGCCACTTCACGACCGGAGGAATCGTCGTCACTGTGATGCGGTGGCGGATCAGGCTGTGGTGAGGGTTCTGGTAGCACAGATACAGCGCGCGCTGTGTCGCCGCTGGAAGCTCCCAACACGGCTAGCAGCCCGTTCCGAAACTGGGCGAAAGTAACACGGTCGGAGCGCCGCTCGAATAGGGTATTAACTAAAGCTGCACCGCGATCCTCCAACTGCAATGCGTTACACAATTCGTGAACCGCTGGTTTGTCTAGGGCTTCCTCGTTATCTACGTCAAACGTTTTAAACACAGAGTACAGCTGTTTTTCATAGTGATTCATGGACGCTTCGTCCATATTAGGGCGGAGAACTATTATAACGTTCTGTAACGTTAATATCTCGCGTCTACATTAATTTATTAATCACATATTTTATTAGTTGTTCAAAACAACAATAAACCTAAAACCTAACTTTTTAGAATTATCATCAAATCAAATTATCAATGTGTTAAGTGTCAATGTGACATAGTCATTAGCGTCTAGAGGTGTAACTAATATATTCGTAATAGGTATAGATATTATGATACGAGTTGTATATTCATATTAGTATATATTAGTTTAGCGTAGACTATTACCAGATATTAGTCAAATAATAGGCACACCGAGAGATCAGTGTTCTGATATTCGCGGTGACTTGCGCGGCTGTGTGCGTCGACAAGCGCGCTACGGGAGGTTGCCGCACGCATACACACAGTTACTCTGCTGCGACCGCGTCATAGCGAGACGATTCGGGGGAGTGAGCGAGATGCATATATGATTCGAAATGTCGAATAGAATAAAACGCTACTGCTTACTTCTGTTTAACGTGTGCGTGTGTGAGTGAGATTTCTAAAGACAAAATTATACACGTCGGGCTTTGTATGCAAGCTGAATGTGATGGTTACAAAGTAAACACTCAATGAAAACAAAATCACTACATTTAGCGCTGAATAAATTTCCGAACAAAATGTAGTTTTGAGCCATATTAGGATACCATACCTATTACTGGGTAATGGTCAAATATTAGTCAGCCATTTTGAGATTCATATTCTCTCCGTATTCGTTAACTCTAACATAATATTGATATCGTAACTATTCTCAGAATAGGCACGATATCAATATGGCTGACTAATATTTGACTATTACCCAGTAATAGGTATGGTATCCTAATATGGCTAAGTGAATATATTCAATAATAGTATTACTTAAATATCGTCCTAATATAACACCTCTATTAGCGTCAATGTCCAATTGATATGTCATATATCTGATATATCTGTCAACACCATTGAAGTAAGATAGTTACTCTGAGATGCACTACAGCACTACACCTAAATTGTCATTCCTCAAACCAAGGAACTTACTTAGAGTTCCTTGCCTCAAACAAACATCATCATCATGCACAGGATCCTGATCTGATCTCTATGATTCTAGATACTAGGAACGTGCGCGTCGTTATAAAATAATCAGTCTGAAAAATAACATATATATAGCTAAACTAAACTCTGCGCTCATGGTCAAACATGGTGCTGTGGGTGACAGTTTCAGTAACATTTATTTTCACTCTTGAAAGTTGCCGCGATTTATAAATTATGACTTAGTATTTCAGCTATTTATATCATTAATAACTGTTGTAAATCAAATTAAACCTAACCAGAATGTACTAGTCTACAAATAAAATCAAATTGAATGAAAAATTAAGCAGTGTTATGCGTATAACGTAACGCCATAGACGTATTTAGTGATGGGATGTACTGCTACGATGGATAGTCGATATTTTTTATAATAAAAAACGTATTATTGTGCGTAGGTCCATTTTTATTGTTAAAAGGTCTATGGTTATACAACAGAAAATTTATAGGGTAAGGTAAGTAGGTAGTTGCATAAAAGGCTTGCTTGTTGCTTAAACCCGATTTTGATTATTTTATATATGCACAAAGATAATTATGGAGCCATAAAAAAAAAATATTGACAACATTAGACAACTGAATATCACAATTTTCATAACGTAATACATACATTGTACAACTGAATAACACCATTTTCATAACGATATTAAAGAGAACTAGATTTATGCTGAGAGTCACCCGCACCATGATAAAGCGCAAAGAGATCGTTCACCTTTAAGACGTAAGTTCAGAATGTGAAGGCAAATTTCGACATGGCAGATGGGACCACATAAAATTGTAAAAAAGGTGTGTCTGTACATTGAAGATATAAAAAAAAAAGTGTGTTAGGCTTCGGTATATAAACTTTATAAACACCTCCGAAGCCAAAAATGTGATTTTTAAAATTCTTGTCTGTTTGTTACGAGTTGGCGCAAAAACTACTGAACCGATTAAAATTTTGTTATTACTGTTAGAAAGTATATATGCTTCAACTTAAAAACTGGTGAACTTCTTATCTCAATTAATTGAACGGATCCTGAGATACAGCTTGACCTCTGATGTATACAGACCCATACTAAGAAGAGATCATCAATGTTGGTTTTCCATTTTTACTCCTGATATAGCTTCATGTGACCAAAGCCGCGAGAAGAAGCTAGTACAGAATAAAAACCTTTTAGGAGTTTCAAAAAATAAGGCGTAAGACATGATTAAGAAAACGACTTCGTCCAAGAAGTGGGACTTTTGAAAGATTAAAATAGGAAATTTCTCCATCAATTACAAGCAAGATCTCCGAACTTTTCACTTTAGCGTTAGGGGTAAATGTTTTCAGAGTTGGTATCACTATTACCCCATTGATACTTAAGGTGCCACAAAATTTTTGTTTCACGCATTTCTTTATTTTGCCATAATGCCTTGGTTTTGAGGTTTTGTACCAGGGCAATAAGGCAAAAGACAGAATAAGGATATACCTACCTACGTGACTCAGACTTTACCTCGAGAGTAATACTTACTTCAATGGTCAGACCTGCTCAGTCATAATCTGAGCTTCAATGATACGACGTACAGACTAACAGACTAGTTGACGAATGGAAATGATGGGAGATGGACATCATAGATCAATATACCCTCTATGGACAATGAATGGGTGTATGGGCCTGGGCATGTATGACTAGTGTATGACTAACACACTAAGCATAGACGTCAATGACGTAATGTCGATTGTTGATGTAGACATAAGGGAATTTGGATTTTAAGCAAACTTATCAGAAGCATAAATTAGATTTCAGATTTCTGAAATCGGTTTTTGACATCGATCTTACAATTTCGATCGTAGATAACAGCCTTATCTCATCTCATAATAGAAGCGATCTAAACTATATCCTATTAGTTATTGAAGTAATTCTAGTTTTATTTATCAATGATTCAATGTCATGTGCATTTTTATCTTGTCTCTTTTACTCCAACGTACGCTTGCTTAATCTTTACTAATATTATAAATGCTAAAGTAACTGTCTGTTTGTCTGCCTTTCACGCCTAAAAATAAGTTTCAAGCTTGCTTGATACTTATTTTTAAGCTGTTGATTCGTTAAATAAATATCACATTCAGAGTTTGTAAAAATCAAGGGTGTAAAATGACAATAGGGAATAGGGGATGACAGTTTGTATGGATTCTATGGAAATATGTAAGGTTTTTGTGAATGTTTTATAAGTTTGCGACAAGAGACAACATAATAGAGCTATTTTGAAGTAACAGGTCGGTCGGACACAATAGGGTATTTTACACCATGTAAGAAAAAATATAAAAATGAATGTTTATGATAGATTTTTAAAAAACTAAACGAGAAACGTTAGTATTTATTTAAACAAATGCAATGTAAATTTTTCATAAATAAATTTTAAAATAATTATAAAATAAATTTTAAAATTCAATTTCAAAAATAGTCTTTTTTATTTGTTTTAAAACGCCATCCGCCATATTGGATTCCGACGTGATGTCACTCCGATAGTAACTTGACGTTACTTGGTCTTTTGCAGTTGTATTGTTTACTAACGAAGTGACGTCACGACCCGAAGTAGCATGGCGGCTAGCGTTTCTGCGCGAAAATTCAAAATCATAAATTAAAAATAGTTTTTGAGGCATTTTTCGGTTTTATAAAACTGAAATAAAATTTCTACTGGTTCATTACGATCTAAGGATTAATTTAAAACAGTTTTCAAAAAAAGGTGTAATACCCTATTATGAAGTCCACGCAGACCAAGTCGCGGGCGGAAGCTAGTTATAATTAAAGCTAATGTATTACTTTAGTTTGTATGTACAATGTAGCAATTGCGATTGCGTGGTGCGTGGTGGTGCGGTTTGTATCATCATCGGCATATCGTTGGGTAGGTACCATATTAGGTACTGACCGTTTACGTTGGTTTTATCATCTCATATTAGTCTGTGGTTGTATCGCGTTTTCGATTTCCAGAGGTTGAATTCGGATTTTAGTTATGATTGGATTTGGATATATCGGAATCGGATTCACTCATCCATCATGACTCATGTCACATGTCTAGTTCCGTGATATCAAAAATCAAAACAAATAATATTTTTATACAAAATATTTTCCTTTTGCCTTTCGCTTAATATATTACTGTACTCTCTGCTTTCGCCTGTGTAGTTTATTTGGTTCTTATCAGGTAACAGGTTAGTTTAAATGTTTAGTACCTATCTAATATCTTTGTGTTGTTGTGATACTCTTGTGATCTGTTGGATCTTAAATCATATTCATTATTGAGTTCCGTGTATGAGATTTTGTTTTTAACATTATAAACTTAACGGAAGCGAAATATAAATAATTAGATACCTACATATTATGTTCAATACTACCATTAACTACTTACCTAGTATAAATTACAATGTGTTTGCGACCCGGACTTGCTTTTACAACAACAAAACAATGCCTATCAATAAATTAAAAGTCCTAAATATACATTTTAATAGCTTGGTTTTATTACATTTCAGATACCTACCAAGATTCTTATGATGATGGATAATACTAGTAAACCTAGCAGTAATAAATACTATCAAATCAAAAATTTTGTGAGCAAAGATCATCAAATTGTCAAATCTGAAAGCCTAACTACTAAGTGTTGTGTTACAGTAATACTGACTTGTAGTTTAGTACTCATTGCATTAGTTACTGCATCATCCTTGATTACTTTGTACCTAGCATGGGGGAGCCGATTAAATGTGCCTGTAAATATATTCTGGATGAATCGTTTATCAAATGTGGAGGGCATAGCCACTAAAGATGTTTCATCCAAAGTGATTTCCTGCTACTATAACTTCCCTCAAGACCATGAGACTAACCAGTTGATGCTATTGGATATTCACCCACACCTGTGCACTCATATTAATCTGGCATTTGCACAAGTTGTCAATAACGAGATCAAACTAGAAAACAATCAGTACCAAGTATTACATGATGCAGCTAAACTCAAGCTTAAAAATCCTAACCTCAAGATTCTATTGTCCGTTGGAGGTGGCAAAAATGATAATGGCTTTCCAGATATGGTATCAAACCATGCATCAAGAAAAAAATTTATTAAGTCCATTAAGTATTTATTAAGTAATTACACCCTGGATGGTATCGATCTTGATTGGGAATTTCCAGCATTGCATGACATGCAGGTGGGGGGTCGTGAAAGACAGCATTTTTCACAATTGCTTCGGGAAATTCGTATGGAATACAATAGAGAAAAGCGTGATTATATCCTGACAATAGCAGCAGCAGCTCCACAGATAATTGTTGATATTGCTTATGATGTTGACCAACTGAATCAATACCTTGATTTTGTAAATATCATGACATATGATTTTCATTTCTACACTAAGTATACACCTTTCACTGGCTTCAATTCTCCACTTTATCAACATGGCACAGAACAGTTGTACCTGGCCACTTTGAACATTAACTATACCATCAACATGTATATCAACAAGGGGCTTGATCCAAATAAAATTGTGGTTGGCATACCTACATATGGACACACATTCACTTTGATCAATGCTAACAACCACCAAGTGAGCAGTCCAGCTTCTGGCTTTGGATCACTTGGCTCATTAGGTTTCATTAACTACCCTGATGTGTGTAGTTTTGCGACAAATACAAGTGATGTTACCATAGTAGTAGACAATGAAGCAAAGGTGCCTTACCTATACCGGAAGAAGGAATGGGTTTCATATGAAGATCCACAGAGTGTCATGGAGAAAGCAAAATTCATAATAGAGAATCAGTTGCGAGGAGCCATGATTTATTCCCTGAATGCTGATGACTATCAGGGTGTGTGTCATGGTGGGCTGTCTCCGACCAGTAGTTTCCCACTGTTGGTTGCAGTGAGTGAAACATTAAGAAATGTTTAATATTCTATTGAAGGAAAGAATTAAAATTAGGTAGGCAAGCCATAACCAGCATTGGCGATGAAAACACAAATTAAAGTTTTGAGTTTAGAAAGTTACCTGTTTTTTCCTCGTCACATAAGTTATTTTGTACATGGTGCAGGATTTCATAATTCGTGTAAAGAGAATGAACAACACTTGTGCACTAGGAAGCGTAGGTAGGTGGGTCTCTGTGGCGGCAGTACGGCCGTGAGTCGCCCACGCCGCGAGTGGTCGCGAAAGGCCGCGAGTGGCCGGTGGGCGCGGGCGCCGCGACTCCACTGCGCTGCTCCGAGCGTCGGTAGCTATATGCTCATCCATATAGAACCGCACGCGACGAATACATTATACTTTTAATTATCTTTTACAGTTGGAAAAAAAAAGTACATACCTTACAGTTTGATTTAAAACGCCGCCGCGCTGTTTGTTTTAACTCCTATGACTGCTAAAGTGCTAATACTATTCTGCTGCGTTTGACTGCAAAATCAGCGCGGGTTATAGTCGCATTTATTATAACCAGTGTCATCTGACACAAAGTCCAGCGGGACGAAAAGGGGGGCGTAGGCCTTCGTCACGTACTCACGTAGTCAAATAGAATTATCCTATCTAGGGAAATCACTCGCCTCTTCAAAGTTTAATTTGAATTATGGCGCACAATGTTCAGCGCTTTTTACTCACAGGTGGCAGCACTGATGGCGACACGTGACACGGACTATTTTTTGTCTCAGGTATGGCTGTGTGGCTTTTTCTGGCTGGGCCACCATAATCGATTTGAATTCTGATTGAACAGAGAATTAGTCGTAAAATATTAGTTTGTCAGTAGTTCAAAAATTATATGAGTAGTCCTATTATCGAGAACCAAAGCACCTAGCAGATATCTGGTTGCGCCCAGAATTAGTCGGTCTGTTGGTCAAAAGATATTTGCGAAAACATTTTTATATCCACAAATTTAATTAACTATTATTATTAGAGACAAAATAATATATTATAATACTTATACTTATTGTTAGAACAATATAACTGTTACTATTTGAGAAGTTTTGTTATTTTTTAACCGACTTCAATAAGGAGGAGGTTCTCAATTCGATTGTTTTTTTTATGTAAGTATGTACACCGATTACGCTGAGATTTATGATCCGATTTACGTGATTCTTTTTTAGTTTGATGCGGAATAGTCCGAATAGTTGCCATTTCTTGACGACCTCTGTGGTTTAGTGGTTCGAGTACCGGACTGCTGACCATGAGGTCGTGGGTTCGATTCCCACAGGACACAAAAATTTATCTGGGTGTTTCTTATGTAAGTATTATAAGTATGTATTTACAAAAAAAAAGTATATAAGTATTATATCCATTGTCTAATACCCATAGTACAAGCTCTGCTTAGTTTGGGACTAGATGGTGCTGTGTTAAAATGTCCGAGAATATTTATTATTATTATTATTTGTATCTCCTTTTGGATATCACGGCGTGCCTCCCGTAAGGAAGATACCCGGTCCTTTGGAAGGCTCGCGGGGGGACATAGATCCAACGCGCAGAGGCCCCTTGGAGAACGTTGATCTAATATGGGATGGGGCACCCAACCGGAACACTTCACAACTGCACTATGATAGTACAGCCTTGAAGTATTCCGGTTGGATACAGGACTATTGCAAAAAGAGGAATTTATTTTTTCTGGGATTATGGATGTGTGTGTTAGGTGGACTGATAACTTCTATTGCCGGAAGAAAACGGCGTCTGCCTTGAGCCTCGAATAAACATTCTCAGGTACGGCAGACGGTGACTTGCCAACTCACTAGCTGGGCCCCCCGAACAACTGCCAGTACTGACAGAAGGCGGCAACAGCGGCTAAGGGTGTCGAGAGGTGTGGTGTTTCCATTTTATGATTTATTTTAAATTATGAATGTTTTTGTTTACGTGGACGATGATATTTGGAAGCATAACCCAGACATATCTTTTATAGTTGTGTTCGGCACAGACCCGAACTTAGAAAGCCAGGCTGGGGCCCTAGGCACCTTACATTTGGGGCCCCCTATCGTAACATTCCATTTTCATCCGGGTTAAAAAAAGAGGATTTCAATTCGTCTCTTTTTTTTTGTATTTTACGCTATTATTCCGCCATTTATAAACCGATTTGGAAAATTATTTTTTGTGTGAAAGAGTATAATCTCGAGGTCGATGACGACGTCGAAGTATGTTAGAGATTCTAGTCGCCACTCAAAATGTTGAAATAGAATAATAATATTATTTTTTATTTGGTGTTAAAATTATTCGGTGTGGCCTGCGCTTAACTCAGAGTAGGTATCTCTCAGCAAACGTTAGTTATTGGCGTATCATTTGTGATCCGTATTTTTTTTTGACATTTATTTCGTGTAGGACGATAAGATTGGCAAACGGTTCTGAGTAACTGCTTTTCCTTTGTTTAGGTTTCACACCAATACCACGATTATACCTACAGCCTATAAATGAAGCATTCGAAAATAAATTAAAATTTAGTACCGAAAACATAAACACTGCGTTTTTGGTTAATAAAAGCGGCGGCAAATAGACTTTTTAAAAATGTAGGTAGGTAGGTAGGTACCAATAATAGCGTAGCGCCGACGATTAATAAAATTGTAAACGGTAAATGTCAGAGGCTATGAATATTTGAAAAACAAGAATAGGTGCAATAACAATACAAAGTAGACATGGTCGTTTTTTATTTGTACGCATAACATACCATACCATCGCGGCTGTATTCCCGAAGGGTTAGCAGAGGTGTACTAAGGTAGATCCACAGGTCGCCGCCGGTATGTTTAGGTCCAACGTAACTTATAGGGGGTGAGCCCCAGGCACAAATTTCAAAATCCGTGCTGCTACTGAGATTTTCATAGAAAAACCCGATAACACTGCTCGACCTAGGAATCGAACCCGGGACCTCTAGCTTTTAGTTTTCAGGAAAACTTTCACTACATTACCGAAAATCAAATGACTCATTAGGTTTTAAGCCACATTTGAAATCATAAAAAATCATTGCACAAAAATGTTCACGATGCAGATCCATTTTTTTAATGAGAAGATTTGAATTGGCTTAAAAGTGTGGGTGGGGGAAATTTGAAAATCGAACAGTGGTATTTTTACTTTCAAATATTCGAAGTTTTCAAAATAATTACAAGTGGCTAGTGTCATAAACATAAAAACTTTTTGTCGCAAAACTGTGAGTGGCCTAGTTGGCGCAAAATAACTTGAACCAAAATGGTGGATACGCAGTAGTCGTTTTTTAGTACATTTTGCACACAAATGCACTGCGCAATCTTTCCCCCACTCCGTTAGTTTTGGGTCAAGTTATTTTGCGCGAATTTATAAATCAGTCTCGTCTACAAACGGGGACCGAAAAAAAGGTTGATGTGTTGTGCAATAAAAGATCAATAATTAAAAATAGACAGGAAGCTCTTTTAATATGGCACCTACCTTACAAGTACCTACGAATAATTTCACATATATGTAACCGTTTCGTTGATGGCAAAAATTGTAGGCTAGGTCAAATGATCCACCTTAACATCACGTGATAAATGGCACTCTCTAGCAATGCTTATACCTACTTATAACAAAAAAATACCAAGGTAAGTATACCTTTATAAACTTGTATTCCGGGTGTGCAATCCGTTTGCAACCATCTCATAATAAAGCAAATTGCCAGTAGGTACCTACTTACTAGGAAATGCAATAATGAGAACGGAAGCACCTATAGTAGGTACAATAATAAGTATTTCTGCGCCAATGATAAAGTGAACATATAGGTTTTTTTGTTAGGTATCTATAAACCTACCAACAAAGTTAGTAAAATATTTTAAGGTGTACCTAAATCACAACAGTCATTAAGTGAATACGGACATAAGGGGATAATAGGTATCTAATTAAAGTATAGGTACGTAATTCCTCCATATTGACAGTGAAACAGCACCATTCTGGCAACTTTGCAGGCTTTTTTTAAAGCACGTAGGTAGGCATTTTAATATTGATTGCGTTTTGCATGAAAAAACTCATAGAAAGCTTTGTTACATTTCTTTTTATCAAACTAAAACTAAGGCCCACTTGCACCAACTTTTTAAATATGTTTAAATTGAATTTAAACACGGTTTTTCATAGAAGTTTTGTGTTTAAATACAATTTAAACACATTTAAGAAGTTGGTGGAAGTGGCGCTTAATCTTCTTCCTGTAAAGTTGTCAAAACAACCAAACTTATCAAGAGCGTAAGACAAGTTCTGCACTGAAGCCTTAGCTTGCGAGTTGTAAGCCACAGGACCTATAGGTACCCTACGCCATCGTAAGCTTTCAATAATGTACACAAGTGTTCAAAAAGCGCGATTGTTTAAAATTAAATACAAAGAAACGTACCTAATCTATTTATGATTTACAATCTTAAACTCTAAAAAGAAGTAATGTTGAAAACTACAACACAATACCTAACCTAACTGTCGTTATTTCTCTTGCCAGACATACTTAGTTTATTTTATTGAATTGAGTATACTGCACATTCCTTGACACAGGAGTACATATTGCTTCTGGGGGTAGGTATGTATTTACACATTACATTTAGGTAGTTACTTTACATAGAATATTCCTTATTATTTGAAAAATAATATAGGTAATACGGTAATATCGGTAGTGCTTATACGATATTTTTTGGGCATTCCAAATAGTTTCGGACCATCACTCATCACATTAGGTATGTAATTTAAACATTATTTTTAGGGTTCCGTACCCAAAGGCCAAAGGGTAAAAACGGGACCTTATTACTAAGACTTCGCTGGCTGTCCGTCTATCTGTCACCAAGCTGTATCTCAAGAACCGCGATAGCTAGACAGTTGAAATTTTCAGAAATTATGCCGCTATATCAACAAATACTTAGGTACCTACTAAAAACAAAATAAACTAAATATTTAAGGGCCCTTAAATATTCCATAAAACAAACGCGATGTATGGTACGGAACCCTTCGTGCGCGAGTGCGACTCGCACTTGGCCGGTTTTTATCTAGCTGTAAGATACCTCTGAGTGATGACCCGAAACCCGGGACAGTTATCGTCCCAGTATTTTAAGTCAAGACAGTCTCTATTTTGAAGTTTAGGTACTTAAATTAGGATTACTTATTCAGATTACTAGTTATTATGCACGTTCATAATAATAATAATTAATCAAGGCGATGCCGTAAACAAATTAGGTAATTTAGAAGAAAGAGTCACGTGGCTACTGCAACGACCCCGGACCCATATCACTTGAAGAGATTTGTTTTAGAAGTTATTTTAAATAATCTTCATTCTCAATATGACACCAAACCACTGGTCTGTGTGAATGTTATCGGTGCCTACCTACCCTTGCACCAGGTTTATGTGCATTTTTTATTAACTTTATTTTGATTCGAAATCAAAAAAGGAGGGCGTTCTATGTTCTTCTATATATGTATTTATGTATTTATTTATGTTCCGATATTTTCGTCACCTGCGGATTGATTTCATAAATTCTTTTTTTTATTTGAAAGATTAGGTAGGTATGGTATGCCTCCGAGTCCGAGATGATATTATTTAAATTGTCAAGACCTGATCACAAAATTTAGAACAAAACGTAAATAACACGTAACATTAGTTTATGTCAAGGCTTGGAGCCGGTTTAGAATTTACCGGAGATTAATTCAATTCTGTTTTTTCGATTTTTCGTTCGGATTATAAACGTTCAAAGAGCGTTATTGAAAACCCTCATTAACCGGTTTATTCCGCGACATCCGACGTCGACGACGCGATGGCCAGTCCACGCAGAGCTCGACGTATGTCATGTTTGTGATTTCGTGAAATAGCTTTTGTTCATTATACAGGTTTATTGAACAAAACCTATTTCACGAACTTTATAGCGGGAAAACCGTTTGAGGTTACGGTTAGAACAAAACCGAGTGAAAAGTTCACTATGTACTTAGACCTTATTAACCAGTTTGAATTTTTTTCGGTTTCCATGCCTTGATATACCTACCTAAACTATGACATCGTCAACATTCCGATCTCAAAATTTAGAAATATAAAACTTTTATAGTTAGTTACTTAGTAAAACCGATTTAGAAAACATTAAAAAATGTTAAATCGTTGGCGAAAACAAAAGATCGGATCAAATCGAAGGCACCGACTTCCGAAACTTTTTTTGTAAGTACTTACATGAAAGAAGAGAGAAAGAAACTAAATTTATTTGTAAAAGAATGAAGTACATAAATAAGAATAGAATTTGTAAAAGAAATACATGAGTGAGAACCTTAGGTACATTATTAGGTATTACCTATAAAAGGTTTTTTTTTGTTTGAGTTCTATTTATTTCTAGGCGGGTGTTGTTTCTTTAAAAAATTTTAGTATTTTATAAGAACAGAACATCCTCCTTTTTTGAAGTCGGTTAAAAAGTCTGGTACCTAGGTACCTTACACGCCTAAACCAATTTTAATGAATTTTGATAAAGAAAAATCACATCTCAGTTGCGTTGACAAGGCAAGCAAAATAACTTGGCTATTGCAGAGATGACATTTATTTGTAGACCTCGTAGCTTCCAGCGAATTCGTGTCAAAACCTAGACTAGCTCATCGAATTATTCCCATTTGTCCCTAGGCACAGATTTCAATGTTTAGAGCTCTACCTCCAGGCCCGTATTTCCCCTTAGGCCCACAAGGCCCTGGCCTAGGGGCCCAGCCAGCCTAGGGGCCCCAGTTCCAGTGGCGGAACCTGCGTACAAGCTCAAAAGCCTGGCTTGGCCTATAAAGAAACTTTATTGAAAATATTCTTTAAAGTCTTGAAAGGATATTACGCTTTCGAGCTATTTAAAAGTTAGTGGTCTTATTGTGGACACACTTTTGCCAGGACTCGTCTACCAAATTATCAAATAAACCGACGTCATCTAAGAAAGAGTTGAGTTACGGTCGTTTATCTTACTCGCACGCGCGTGCACTATAACATATCTTTACAATGCACATATTCAGAAATTACTCATTTACTAGGCTATACACAGCTACAGAAAGTGTCTCTGAAAGTAACTTTTTAATTTGCCGGTTCGCATATGTGGGAGTGGGCCCCCAAATGCCAAGTGCCTAGGGGCCCTGGCCCCCTAAATACGGGCCTGTCTACCTCTGGCATTGATTGAAAGGGTCCTGGATGCCGCGGTGGGATGTTACAGTATGTTTAGGGACGCGACAGAAGGTAAAGGCACGTTACGTGCGTTTAAGCATCACGTTATGTTTAAGCACGCGAAGGGATGCTGAGGAACGCCAAGGCATGCGACAGTATGCGTTGGAGTCCGCTAACTTACGAATGCAGGATCAGGCAGTGCAAGCGGGAGTCTATGCAAACCGCATTCGCGCCCGGTGGGTGCTGACATTTAGAGACAAACAGGACTTAAAAGTTGAATCTATCATCATCATTCAATCAATTTCAATCATTCAAGCCTACTTAGACATTCTTATCATAATCATAAAAGTATTTAAGATGTGACCAGCATGTACCTAATTTGTTCATATAACAATACCTGAGCTTAAACTTTGCTAAAAATAATACTTATGATAGCAGATAATTACCTAATAATAAAATGTAGAATATGAGAGAGCAAACTAGGTAGGTATCCATGTCCAGAGTATTTTTTATAAATGCAGATAGGTATATTATTTTCATGTACAGTCTTAATAATTAAATTAAGTATACCCTAAAGAATAATAATGGGAAATACAAATAAGTTTTACAACTGGTTTACATCACATAGTCCCTGATATCACAAAGTGCACATCTTGACTGGGTCTGATGTCAACTTATAATGGTAAGTATCTATGTACTTAATTATATTATTGACACATTTGTAGGCTTTGTATGCATCTGCTGAGCTGTCATGCAATCTGCTGAGATTTATGTGGTAGGCACTGCAGATATTTATACATCTGCTTTAGGAATGTTATGTTTTGTGATAATTATATAGAGCACTGATTTCACCCACACATTCCACTGCACCATGTCATCATTACCTTGCTAACTTACACTATGAAACTGTTACAGTTAACATTGTAGATTTCACACAAAATGTAAATTCTTTCATATCACAAACTATAGGTATATAATACTCTATCCTTTCCTAGGCATATAAAATATGATAAAATTGTGTATAATTTTTGAGTATCTAATTATAAGGATATGGCAACTTAACAACAACTTATTGTCTAGTGGAATACTCTATGAGCTAATGGCTGGTGCGGTGATGTCAACACGACATGAACCAACTTGTTGGTAGCTTATCATTACCACACTCAACCACCAATGTCTTGTGCAGCACAATATAAATGTACACTAATAACTAACACTTGTTCCATACTATGGCATGGCATGGAATTCAATGCTGATATGTCCAAAGTTTCATTGCCAAGCCAACTACATTAACTCTCACATCAATATTAGTAACAGAAACAAAGGTATAAAGATATCAATTTAAAAATATTTCAATTTTGTAACCAATAGTGTTGTGTAACTCAGCTCTGAACCAGCTCAGAGTCTGATGACATAAGCATTAGCTGCTGAGCTGTGGCTCGTAGACAAAAGAAGCAGCTTGCAGCTAAATGAAAAGTACACCTAGTTTAAACTAACAGTCAACAGTCAGTAAAACCTGTTGAAATGTACACCATGCTGAGAGTCTAGTGAGCTGTCACCTATGGCAAGATGCCAAGTAAGCAAGCAAATGCACAGAAAAATAAAACAACTGCACTGTTTCAACTACTTGTATGGCTTAGAGTGAGCTGAACTGTGAGCCGATAAAGAAAGAGATTGAGAAATATATTGAGTGCCTGTGCATATTTCCTAACCATGATTTGCATCATCATGATTAATGTTAACATGTCATGAAACACCTCATATTCATGAAAGAAATGTACTTTTGTGTTGTACTGTGATTATTTTAAGGGTATCAATGTAGGTACATACCCAATATCTCTTGGAAAGTTTTCAAACTTTCAAACTTCAACAAATTACACTGTTTTAACAAACTTGCACCTATATTGCTAAACCACCCTGAACCATTATTATGATCTACAGTCAAAATACATATTATAGTACTACTAACTAACTACTTAGTCAATAAATCATAGCAGGACGGTTCTGTCAACACATGTCATCAATTATATAATTATCATATCATAAAGAAGCAACATTTTGATATGTGTAAGACTACATGATACCATAGAATTACTTGACATTTCAGCATTTCATATCAATTACTGCAGTGTCTGCTTATGACCTGATACACAGGAGGCAGTAGACAATGCTGAACATCATGTAAATATGGATACAAGTTAAAATTTAGAAAAAAAATATGCAAGCCAATAATATTTGGTGAAGTGGGATTAGCACAGTGTTACGTTTGCAGCCAGTGGAACATGAGGCTGTGCACAGTAGGGTAATCAAGTTCGGCGTTGGGCGAGTTCAGCAGCTCGCGCAGGCTCAGCGGCGCGTCGGACGCTAGAGCGGCGTCGGTTAGCTCGGCTGCCGACTGTGCCGAATTTTCATCCGATGCGCAATCGGAAGCAGCGCGCTCCCGCCACTTATCGTCGTAGTTAAGGTCACATAATGTGGGTGGCTCATCACCGTCGCTAAACTCTTCTTCCAGCAACAGTGCGCGCGACTTGGAGCGAACCGCATCGCCATCTACGCTGTCACGTCCGCCGCCACTGTTACCACCCTCGTGTTGTCGTCTAGCATTTTTTAACGCTCGGTATCGACGTGACCGTTCTCTCTGCAGTCTTCGTTTTCTCTCATCTGCCCTTTCTAACTCTTCGGGTGTTTTCTTTAGTGAATTCTTACCAAAAAAATACCTCATGAATGATTCGTCACAGTTCCGTTTCGAGAGATAGCTTGCCATTAGTTTGTAGTAATATTGATTATCCATTCCAAAATTATATTGTAGTCTTGAATATTACCTTTTCGTCATAAAACAATAAATAACTAAATTTTTCGAAATTGTGAAATAAAAATAATGAGAACGCGACATTCACTCAAGTGACGTCACTGGCGCTGTCCGTCCTGTCACTGATGACATTGATGACAGACCTTTCTTTTTATTTTTAATTCAGGGCACTGGTGATGGCAAACAGACAGACCATCCATCCAGTGTGACTATCTGGAAAAAAGATTCTAACGAGCTGAAAATCTGCCACGTACACTGAACACCACTATGACCAAGGCCATCTTCACATCTTGCGTTCGTATCAATCTGAGATATCAATGAATGAAAAACTGACATTTATTTACTAGTGTTTGGGTATATACAACGTGTAATTGAATTAACTGAAAACCTGAAACTAGTTTGTTCAGAATCGATAGCCGGATCGATTACACTACTTTTTAATATAGGTTGGTAGGTAACTGCCTCATTAGCTAAGTGGTCCTGAGTGCGACTGCTACGCTAGAGGTCCTGGGTTCGATTCCCAGGTCGAGCAAAGTGTTATTGGGTTTTTCGATGAAATTCCCAGTAGCAGCTCGGAGTTAGGAATTTGTGCCCGGTTAATGGCAATAGGCTCGCCCCCTATTACATGGGACCTAAACATACCGGCGAACTGTGGGTGTACATTAGTACGCCTCTGCCTAACCCTTCGGGGAATACAGGCGTGATGGTATGTTATGTTATGTTAATATAGGTTAATTTTTACCCATTTTTCCTTATTGTATCATGTCGAGTCTAACAGTTTCTCAAGCAACTAGACATGCGACGAGTTGTGTACGCGCCATTCACGAAATCACGACCGATGTTTACGTTTGAAACAGAATCCTTACTACGTCATTCATACGTCAGACACCTGCGGGGCCGAGTGGGACGCATGGCCAGCGCCTAACGGCCGATAGGATAAAAGACAGTCTGCCCGACGCTGACGCAAGTGCCACATCGCGATTCATCAGAAGAGGTGCTCATGTACCTACGCGCGCATGTGCGGCTATCACCCGCGTATCCGGCGTACCTAATCATGGCTTTTCGATACACTGATATCAGTATTGTGAAATGGTGAGGATGTTAGCGCGATTCGATGATTCCTAACATAACTTAGCTGTGCGCAGTTTTCGTGAACGTTTTGGAGTGTCTGTATCTAATGCTACAATGTTAGCGGCTACGAAACGCCTACGTGACCACGTTTAGGCCATCGACAAGTGTTGATCAGGCCTGGACTTACAGGTCCAGGGCCCCTAGGCACTTGGTGTTTGAGGCCCCTTCAAGCTTCGAGGCAAGCTTATTTGTAGGTCCTGCCACTGACTGGAACTGGGGCCCCTAGGCTCGCTGTGCCCCTAGACCGGGGCCTTGTAGGCCTAGGTAGAAATCCGGCACTTCTTGAAGACCCAAGTAGAAACATTCTTTGGACGACGATTCTTATTCTACCAAATAAGAACTCTTAACCACCACACCACACGAAAACTCCAGAGGAAGTTTCATTCCAGCACAGATTTTCGCTAAATGTATCGGGGCGGGTATCATCAGACCATAATTACGTCTTAGGCCCAATATTTTTGCAACACTTAACTAGTGATACATACCTAGAACTCCTCACCGTAAATTTTCTTTAAATAAAATAACATCGGCATTTGAAACTGTAGGTAAAAACAATGTAAGTAAACGTGTAATAAGCTGTATCGAGCAAGGTGAATCTTTGCTACGATAGGTAGGTACATAATTTTGTAACCTACTTTCTTTAAATTGTTTTGAATAAGTTGTTCCGTAAGCCTAATATTTGTAAAAATCGTTATTTAAAATCATTTAAACACGCCAACATACTCCATGTTGATAAGAAAACATTGCAAGGTCTCTTGTAGGTACCACTTCGTATGTTTCAGCGACTCATAAATAATATGGGAATAAGATCTCTTAAAACAAATATACTCGTGTTTCTTGTTTCAATAGGCATGATGACGGTTAGCAAGAATTACTAAAATAATATGTTCATATACTGAAATATAATTAATATGTTTAGAAAAAAATATTTATTTTTATTTATAAGACGGGATTATTAATTTATTTGATAAAATAAAACTCCAAAATACACAAGTCCGCCATGTTCAGTTAAACACCAATCAGATTCAATTACGTCACATCTATGTTGAACTGTCACCGTCACGTAAATTTCGTACGAATTTCGACGATCTCCGCGCTTAAACATTGTTTATTATGTATTTCCTAATTGTATATTACTTAGTTTTTTGTTCTACAATTTGTTAAGAACTTATTAAGTAATGGAACAAGGGTTTACCAAGGCAAACAGCTCTAATTTGCCCAGAGTTGATTTGTTAATGCATGCTGGGGCAGTTCCTGGCATCAAACAAAGACTTCTGTTCAGCAGAATTTAGAAATGTTAAAACTACAATGTAAGTATTATTTATTATTAAATAAAAACTATATTAAAATTACTGTAACTATACGTTACAATAGTTAAAAAAATAAAATCACTTTTAAAAAGCACAGCTTCATATGTTCAGTTTTAATAATGTTTTTATTTTATAAAATATGCTATCAAAGCTATCTCGGGTTTGGACTACATTGAAATATATTACAACAAAATATTTATCCAATAGTAAACCTAGTTTGCAATTAAATACTGGAGTATTTGAAACGTTTATCTAGGGAAGGAAAGAAAAGGAAGCTGCAAAACTGTGTGTCAAAACTTATATCTTATTGTTTTGTTGTGTGGCACGTAAACAAATAATTTATCAGGGTATTTTTTTGAAGTATTATCACACTGGGGAACAGCACACCACATAAACACTTGCGAAGTCATGTCTAAATAAAAATTAAAAAAATATCATCTGATAAGTTGTTTAATCTCCTATTGTGTACGATGCCAAAACATAGAAGGGACGTCATAAGCAGACGCCATGACACCAGCGACCGTTTTCGCGCTAATTGAAAAACATTGAATTAAAATAGCATTTTTGTATCATAAACCATGTTTTATTGCAGAAATAATTTATTTTTCGGAAATAGTATATACATAAGAATATTTTAGAACAGTTTTTGAAAATCAGTCATCATGCCTATTGCTAGCCGCCATAGTCAAAATATTTAAATAAAATAACGCCTCGAATGTCATGACAATGAGTATGGTAGGTAATTAAGGTTTTCTCTGCAGTATCGAACGTGCGGTTAATTAAGTTACGGAGAAATAACCCCATTTGTTATTTTTATAGGTACATACTATCACGCCTGTATTCTCCGAAGGGTTAGGCAGAGGTGTACTAATGTCTTGGTGTGGTAATAGTCTTGTTTAGGACTATTGCAATTAACCGGGCACAAATTCCAAACTCCGAGCTGCTACTGGGAATTTCATAGAAAAACCCAATAACACTTTGTCCGACCTGGGAATCGAACCCAAGACCTCTAGCGTAGCAGTCGCGCTCAGGACCACTAGGCTAATGATGCAGTTAGTTTATTTTTTATGAATCTGTGTAAACGATAAGTCCAGATAATATCCGGTTTTTTCGAATCGAGGCAGAAACTTGATCGCCGCGCCCCGTCCAAAGATTTTGGTAATTTTTGTGACCGGAATTTTTACACATAACAGTAATTTTTTAATTAATAATTGATTGATTAAGTAATATGGTGAAACAATTTTTGTTTAAAACATAATAGGTATTATTGTTTTATGAATTTGGAGCCCACTCAAACTACCACCCGCGGCAGGTTTGCCCTGCATGTTTCTAGTTCAAAGCCTGATAAATGTGTGATAGAAGTTATAGTCACATTTATTGCCTACGCTTTCAAAACTATGCAAAATGATCACAGGTTATTCACCTTCAGTTCTAGCAATATGAAACTATAGTAAACGAACGAGGTACCTCATGTGTGTAGCAATTATAAATACGTCGACGCTTATGAATGAATGTAGAACTTTGAATCGGTAAGAATGACTACAAAACCAAATTTTGCTAATATCTCCGGCGATAATTTTTGCACATAAATAATAACTTAGTAAATAAATTTATTATAATAAAAACTAGTTGGAGTGTCTGAGGTTTTCAGTTATTTCAATTACACGTTGTATATATATTACCAGAATGCACGTGGTCTGCCCACGAAAACAATAAACTTCATCGTAACCTTTAAATGAATTCTTATGATGTAGTCATATTCACGGAAACATGGTTAACTGATAGTATTAATAATAGTGAGTTATTCGATGGTCGATACATGGTTTGGAGGCGGGACCGGGACTACTGTAGGACAGCTCAAATTCGCGGGGGTGGAGTGTTGATCGCGGTGAGGAACGATTTAACTGTGTTGGAGCGCTGTGACTGGCGTACTACCGCCGAAGATATATGGATGACCATTATTCTGAAGAGGTCCAGACCAGCAGTAAGTTATTATCTACATATATGTTGCTTATATCTTTGTAAAGAAAATGCTGGTAATTCGTACACATCTCAGCTACAAAACTTTCACCAGAAACTTAACCACCTGGTAACCACCCACCCCTCAGACACATTTATTATAACTGGAGATTTTAACTTTGGTTGTAATGTGGAATAGCGTAATTGTAGTGATGGATTATATCCTACGACTATAATTATCTTCCCGGCACATTATAGACTTCTTCGACACAATAAATACGTGTAGCCTTGTGCAGTTTAATGGTGAGCGTCATCGCAACGGCAGACTTTTAGACCTTATTTTTTTCTAATAGTGCATTAAAAGTGAATGAGTGTTGTGACCCGTTAGCGATACCTATCGATTCGCATCACAAGCCGCTTGTGATCAATGCCGATTTCGCTGAAATCCATACATACATAGAAAACTGTAGTATACAATATATGTTTCACCGAGGCGATTACCCTGCCATTATATCGGCACTTTACAACATAGATTGGAACAAGATATTATCAGTGGGTTCCCTGGATCAGGCCGTTACTAATTTCTATGGTAAATTATACGAACTTAGAGATTTATTTATCCCCATGAAATCGACGAAAAAGTTATCTCATCCTCCCTGGTATAGCAGTGCATTAATAAAAATATTAAAAGAAAAACGTAAATATCACATTAAATACAAAAACTATGGTCATTTAACAGATTATCACTCCTTTTCTATTTTACGAAACCGAGCTAAACGTTTAGAGAGGGAATGTTTTGACACATATATGAGTAAAATTGAGTTGTCTATCTCTAAAAATCCCAGTCTTTTGGTCATACGTAAAGAGCAGAAAACGTTGCAACACGTTACCTAACGTATTGAACTATTTGGGAACATCTGCAGACACGGGTGAGGGTATAACCGAACTGTTTGCTTCATTCTTCCAATCAACCTTTCAAGAACCTGACCAGGGACCCGATGAATTGGACAATATCGTAAACGACCCCTCTTCTAGCCTGGTAAACGTTAGTACTATTAGTGTGTGTCCGAATACGGTATTAAATCTACTAAAAGGTCTAGATCCATCTAAATCCGGTGGACCAGATTTGATACCTTTTATTTTTATTATTAATTGTGCAAAAAGCCAGCCAGTTAAACCAGTCTGTTTGCTTTTTGAGCGGTCTTTGATAGAAGGTATAGTCCCTAAAATATGGAAATCGGCATTCATTACACCGATCCATAAAAAAGGGGATAAATCTAATATAGAAAACTACCGGCCTATATCGAAATTATGTCTTCTGTCTAAAGTTCTGGATAGAATTGTTTATACACAAGTTTATTCAGCCATGAAATGTCAATTTAGCGACGAACAACATGGGTTTCATATGAATCGATCAACAGTTTCCAATCTTGTCCTGTCAAATGAAGTAATTACAAGTTGATGTTATATACACCGACTATAGTAAGTGTTTTGATCGTATAGATCACCGTGTCCTCCTTCAGAAACTATTATCTGCGGGAATACACGGTGACCTATATCGATGGTATCGATCTCCTCCTACATAGATAACCGGACGCAGGCTGTAGTTTTACGTGGTTACACATCTAGGTGGAATTTTGTTCCTTCTGGAGTCCCTCAAGGCTCGATCTTGGGGCCTTTGTTGTTCACAATATTCATCTCTGATGTAGAAAAATGTTTTAAACATTCAGAAATTCTCCTATACGCAGATGATATGAAGGTCCTTAAGTTAGTACGCACTGTGTCCGATACTATGAAAGTTCAGTCAGACCTTGACCGATTTGCTATATACTGTAATAATAATAAATTACATCTAAACGTCTCCAAATGTTTTCAAGTAGTGTTCTCCCGTCAGAAAACACTAATTGGTTCGGGATATGAGTTATATGGTCGTTATTAATAAGGTAAGCAATATTAGAGATCTTGGCGTATTACATGACAGCAAACTACTTTTTGACGAGCATATATAATCAATTGTTAATAAAGCTTCTAAAGCTTTAGGTTTTATTATGCGTAAATGCTCCGACTTTCGATCACTGAAACCTGTTAAAGTGCTCTATTGTTCTTTCGTGCGCAGCCAACTTGAGTACGCTTCCCAAGTCTGGAATCCACAGTACGAGGTCTACAAATCTCGTATAGAGTCCGTGCAAAGGAAATTCATGCGGTACTAGGACTATAAAGCCAAACAATTTTCAAACGACTACGACCACAGATGTAGACGATACCACTTCTTACCTTTGGAAACAAGACGTCATATTAACGATATCTGTTTTCTAGCGAACATTGCAAATGGCACAATTGAACTTAGTAAAATACTCATTCAAACTAGTCGGAATAACCAGAGGAAGCGACCACTACTACACGCACCATTTGCATCTTCAAATTACAGACAGAACGCCTTTTTCATTCGCAGTGTAATTTTTTTTAATAATTTACCATCAAACTTAGACATAGACTTATTTAACACTAGCGCACGTAGAATTAGATTAATTCTAAGTACGGAATATTTTGGTGACTGATGCGACAATACTGTGATACTGGGTGACTTGATTCAGCACTTGTATGTTATAAATATCATATCTTTGTTCCTACGCATTTGTTATAGGTGCTAATTGCTTAGAAGTAGTTATTCTTGGAAGTTTTATGTTTTCATTCTTCAAGTCATAGTCGACCTATTGTAGTTCAATTTATGCATAAATGTGGAAGCTTGTCATTAGCAACTGCCATTGATAATATTCTGTATCCATATTTGTTATTAGTCTGTAAGCTTTCTGTAAAATAAAAAAATAAAATAAATATACTATAACTTGTCATTGGGTATCTTTGACTATAGTCAAAGTTGGGTATAATCAATTAATTGGAAATAATTTAAGCGTTTTGACCGGGTAAATTCGGGATGAAAATAATTCTAAATCGGATAGGATAGAATCTGGCATCTTGTGATCACTGTTCTAACAGAACCAGAACCACAGACTACTAAGAGATACTAGTATAACAGAACTGTGACCACAAGATGCCAGAATCGAAATGTTGTCATTGTACATAGCATAAAATAAATTAGGTTTATTTTGATGAGCTTTTGCCGGGTTGGCAGTGCCCGATTTCCGCCTATACTTCGACTTCTAATTGTATTCAGTAACTTGGCAGTTCAAGGGTTAGGTACCAGTTTTTGACAAGAAAAAGATAGTGAGGTGGTCAAAGAATGAACGAAATTGAATGAACTTACATCTTATTTACGATTTTTTAGTTTAATTTTATATTAAACCATTTTTATCAATCAATGACGACACGTTTGGCGATCGGCTTCTGCGACACGTGTTGTGGGTTCGATCCCCACACGGAGCAAATATTTGTATGATCTACAGGTAGTTGTTCCAGGTCTGGGTGTTTGTGTATGTGAGAATTTGTCTTTGTAAACGCACCCACGATACAGGAGAAAATCCTAGTGTGGGGCAACGTTTTTTCACGAAAAAAAAAAAATCTTTAAGCAAAATCATTCACTACCCCAACACTATTAGTTGTAGTATGGTATCATTATTTCTCTTCGAACAGTCAAGTTACTGAACACAATTAAAAGTTACAAAGCTTACAAGGCTCCAGTCTCAGTGGCGGGACGTACAAATAAGCTCAAAAGTAGTTTTAGAAGCACCACCCCAGCAGGAAATGCAGTAAGATAAAATTGACTGACACAGCGCATGGTAGACGTTGCGGATAATAAATTGGTTAGCTACAATTCCAAGTGTTTTGAAAATAAACATCAACTTACGCACTCTGCCCGTCAATACATCCACATGGGCCTTAGTTTAAGGTGTTATCTAAAATTACGCCCAGGTATTATTTACACTCTATTTGAGCGCAGTTACAATTTAGTGAAGTTTGAGTGAGACATGTGTGAGCTGTGAGTGTTAGATTTTTTTTGGCTGGGATGTTGAACTAATAGAAAAAGTGATAAATTTAGTTTAGCTTGTGTTGAGTGTTAGGGTGTGAGCCAAAAGCCAGTCAAGGAGCCAAAGTTCTGACCAGGAGTCTGCGGAGAAAGTTATTGCGGTATCATCTGCATAAGTCTGCAAACTTGGAATACTTACTCGTAGATTGCAGAGGTCATTTATAAAAACCAGAAACAGTGTAGGACCCAGAATACTTCCTTGTGGCACCCCATACTCAATAGGACGCTCGTTACTAACGGTGTTTCCTATTCTAACCACTTGCGTTCGACCTCTGAGGTAACTTTGGAAGAACTGGAGTTGTGGACCTCTGACACCTATATTTTCGAGTTTTTGTAGAAGGGTTTTAATGGGAACGGTGTCAAGCGCTTTCGGGAGGTCTAAAAATACTGTAAGTACTTTTTTATTATTATTAAGGTTTGAAACAATAAAAGTAGTCAATTCGTGTACAGCGTCAGAGGTGGACTTTTTTACGCGAAAACCCAACTGCTGTGGTGAAATTAGATTAAAGTAAATATAAATATATTCTGGGACATTTTTACACAGCACCATCTAGTCCCAAACTAAGCAGAGCTTGTACTATGGTTACTAGACAATGGATATAATACTTAATACTTTTTTTTTGTAAATACATACTTATAATACATAATAAACACCCAGACGAACACAAACACTTATATTCATCACATAATTTTTTGTGTTCTGTGGGAATCGAACCCACGACCTCATGGTCAGCAGTCCAGTACTCGAACCACTAAACCACCGAGGTCGTGCCCCAAATAACCTCTCAACCTCTTATTAATGAGGCGTTCCAATACTTTGGACTGAGCACTGCAATTGGTCGATAGTTGTTAACTATCTTATCTTGTGTAGGGCCGAGGCAGCAAGGCCTCAGTGCACTTCGACACAATGGGATCTTTTGTGCTTCCCCTAGATAATCTATTCCTCATCCCCTACCAGTTCTACAAACAGCTCTTCCATGAGCTTTATAATGAGGCCTGGGGGTATGAGTCTGTAGTCCTCTGGTCTTGGATAACCCTGACCCAAAAGGCACAATCGCTTTCCAGCGATTGCATCGCATATACACAGAAGGTGTTCCATGCTCTCAATTTCCCTTTTGCAGGCCCTGCAGGCTGATGTATCCGTCAGACCCATCTTTTGTAGGAGAGCGTTAGTCCCGAAGTGTCCGATCAGCGCCCCCATCAAAAGACGGGCCTGCCGGCTTCTTGAGTTCCAAATGGCATTTTGCCATTTCGATGAGGATCCTATGAATTTCTTGGAGTGAGCAAGTCCCGTGAGACTCAACCACTCATCCATGTGCCTCGCCCTTGCGTACTCCCGAAATGCCGTTTTGACTGTGCTTGGGGCCAGTCCTACAAATGGTTCCGGTCCAATTAGTGAGGTTCCAGAACCTTCTCTAGCCAGCTCGTCAGCATGCTCGTTGCCCACAATACCCCTGTGACCAGGGACCCAAACAAGCCTGACCTTGTTTCGCTTTCCCAGCTCATTAAGAGTTCAGGCAGCGTCCATGGTCAGCCTTGAATCGATCCTGTAGGAGGTCAGGACCATGAGTGCCGCTTGGCTGTCACTAAGAATGTAGATAGACCTACCTGTGGTACCGCTCCTTTCCATCTGTTGTGCACAGGCAACAATAGCATATGTTTCCGCTTGGAAAACTGTGGTTAATTTGCCCGTGCTTTGACTGACCTTATGGTCCCTTGCATATATGCCCGCCCCTGTACCCGATTCGGTTTTCGAACCTTCAGTGTACCATATCAGACTGCCCTCCTCTGGTGGGTCGAGTCCCTTCATCCATTCTTCCCTTGACGGTAGATGAACCTTGTAAGATCTCTTGAACCAAAACATGGGCTGCATTTTTTCGCAGTGCATGTTCGTTAGTTCTTCAAGGCCTTCCTGTATTTTAAGCTTTGTGTGTTGTGGGGTAATGATGTAATCTATGTACTCATGTTTAGTTAGTAACATTATAATCTCATGTAACCGCATTTATTATGATCCAATAAATGCGGTTACATGAGATTATAATGTTACTAACTAAACATGAGTACATAGATTACATCATTACCCCACAGTGTCTAGTTCTAGGCTTAGAACTATCCCACAGGCCATTTATTGCCAGTCTGTGTAGTGCAAGACGGGCCTCAGTCTCTATGACAATATGTAGCGGTGCAAGGTTGAGTACCTTTCCATCGCCGCTGTTGGTGTGGTTTTAGTAGGCATGCCGTTCGCTGTAGTTTAGCGAGGGCTTTCCGGCATATCCCTAGTTGCGTCCTAGGCCACCAAACAGTTAGTTGTTAACTAAGTTCCCATCGCCACTCTTGAAGATGGGGTGAATAACTGCACTTTTTAATGAAGTGGGAAAGACGGAGGTCTGAAAAGAGAGCTTAAAAATATGGCATATAATAGGTACCAGAGTAGGTACCTTTTCAAAATGGTAGGTGATATCCCGTCCCAGCCAGTTGCTGCACTGGATCTTAAAGAATTGATAGTTTTCAGGATCTCATCACTGTCGGTTTCTTCGAGGACAAAGGAAGACAAGCTGGTAGGAGTCTGTGACGAGGTCGTTTGTGATGGTTGCACAGATAAGCGATGTTGTATCGTCGTACACAGTATTTACATAAGCGATATTTACAAATGAAAGTTAATAAGTTTAAAACATGCTAGCGTGATTAAGAGTCATGCATCATTAGGGTGAGATTTTTGCAGCAGTTGTTGATCGTTGCTAAGTTGCGAGATTTGCAGCAGATGTTGGTCATTCTTGACCAGAATGTATTGACTGTCAGCATTTTTCTTCAACTTGACACGACCATTTGACGTCCAGCAATAGGCGTACCCATTCTGCTTGGCGAAGTTTCTTGCTGTATAGAAAAGTTTTTTGGATAGAGCGGTAAGTTGTTCAGCAATATAGATAGGGCCACGAGGTTCTTCAATAAGTGAGTTGAACTAATTTTATTTAATTTTACTTATTTATTTTTTATTATCCAGCCAAAAACTGTGCCAGCGGCCAAAATTGTCTTAAAATTATCACCACCCTTTACACACTTGTTAAACACACTTTTTTATTTCATTATCTTCGCTACAGCTGAGTGGTGGCCACCGGGCTACTTCTGACGTTCGATGCACGTAGGCCGCAAAATTATGCTGCTGCAACCACATCAAGTATTCACTTCTTCATTTCCGCCAATATGATTGAACAAAATGATCAAGCAGTTTTTTTGTGGTCAGTCAAATTGACGAGTTCAGAGACAGTTACAGAGATGACACCATTATAAAATGAGACATTGCGCGCAACCATGTATTAGGTACGATATTAGTATGTAGTCCTACAAGTACGTTATGAAGTATGCAAGGCTGCATCTTATAAACAGTCACCAAATTTAAGGTAAAAATAAACAAGTCAGCTTATTACATAGTGTATTAAATACTAAAACACAGCAATGTCGGTGCGCTTGACGGCGGCTAGTCCGTCGTCCCAGGTAAGCATGGCGTTGAAGGAGAAGTAGAGAGCGATGGCGGACAGGAGGTGCCACAGGTCGTGCGAGTCGTAGAACTGCAGCACGCGGCACTCGTGGTTCAGCTGCCGCGACAGCGCCGGCGTCGTCGACCTGCAACACACCACACGTGCAACATACTACTTGCAACACACTACATGCAACAGACTGATGCACGCCTGCATGGTGCACCTCCTCGACTCGAGCGATCAACAAATAACGACAAAAAGAAAGTTAAGAAAACGATAACATGACTATGAAAAAATCAAATTAAATCATGAAACAAGACAATTTTCCTATGTCCAGGAACAGCGGAGTCCAGTTTATAGCCGTGGTCACATGCTGCTTGTGACGATTGCGTAATGTGAGTCGGGTGTAAGTTCTTTAACTTTTCTGTGGCTTGGCTTACTTCATTGATTAAATATTAGATGCATTTCCGCAGCCTATTTTAATTAGGTAGTAATGTCACAAACATAAATAGTAATTAGTTAAATAATGAGAGCACGCTAGTTGTAGGAAATTTTAACCATTAATTTTGTCGTTCGTCTTGGGCTTGCTTTATAAGCTTCATTGCATTTTCTGTAAAACCATAATATAAGGCACCTTATTTGGTAAAATCGATACCTAAGTTCGGTCTCCTTTTTTATTTCGCATCGGTCAACTTGTGGTTATTTCCTAAAATAATCTAGCTTACTAGCTTCTGCCCGTGACTTCGTCTGCGTGTACCTACTTCAGAATTAGGTCCGAACTGGATAAAAAGTAGCCTATGTGTTATTCCAGACTGTAATCTATCTCTGTGCCAAATTTTATCCAACACTCAGTTTCTCTGACGCGAGCTACCTATGATGTGTTTTATATAATACTAGCTGACCTGAGAGACGTTGTCCTCTCCAATTTTCAACTAACTACCTCGAAAAAACTTATAGAAAAAAGGATTCGGGTTTTCCATATTTTTAATACACTTAGCGCCATTGACTTAATTTACAACTCTTAATTTAAAAAAAATGTTCGCAAATATAAACAGACATACCTACATAGATAAAAATCTCAAATAACTGTTTCGGCATCAGTAAAGATTAACGCACTTTAAAAATTCTGACCTGAGAAGTTAGTACCAGTTTTCTTACAGTTTACCAGTACCTTCTCAGGTCAGAATTTTTTGGTTAATAATGATGTAAAAACGTTTTGAAGATTGCATCGTGTTCAGCGACTTTTGGCGCTGCCTGTACATACGTGGTATATTATTTTATGAATTGATTAGATGAAAACTCTTTAGAATCTACACTATGGAGGTTTCACATTATAAAATCAGTTACTTTAAAGCTGGATGCTATAAAGAAAAAAACAATTATTTGTCAAAATTTGTCAACTCAAAATGACACCTGTTATCGAATCAAATTTCATTGAGGTAATAACGATGATTCTTGGTCCGCTAGAAAATAAGTTGTCATTCTTTGTTTACTTCTTTAACCTACCCAACTATTTAGTTTTTACACCGGCTTGTGCTCCCTGGATAAATCCTATGTATGTCCCGTGATTCCCTGTATAAGTAGAGTTAGAATAACTGTACTAATAATCAATTCCTGGTAACAATAATGGTTTCTGATTGATGTGCTTTATTTTCTTGTTTTATCTTATTTAGTCCCTGTAAGTGTATTTTTTTAATTTTATTACTTGATTCTGTTATAATTTTTGATCCGTGCTAGTCTAGTACAGAAATACTTGAAAAAGAAATTGACTACAATGGTCATTTTTAAAATTCAACGTTTTCAATGGTTAAAATATTAATAACTTTTGATAGAGAGAACCGATTTGAATAAAAATAGCCTAAATGTTAATCCAAGAAACAGGCTATGTATTCCTGCCCACTTCCTCCAAATCTCTTCAGTAGTTATCATTTGATGCGCGGTCAAACATACAGACAAACCGACAGACAGACAAACCGACAGACAAACAGACGGACAAAAGTTCCAAAAATAATAGAAATGGATTGTGTTACCGATTCTGAGTCCCCCAAATTAGTTTTTTTGTAAATATAAGCAATGTACAGACACGGCTCACTTACATTCTTATTATATGTAAGATAATGACTCGACACAAATTAGTCAAACCAACATGACAATAAGGGCCACTTGCACCAACTTCTTAAATTTGTTTAAATTGTATTTAAACAGAATTTTTAAGAAGTTGGTGCAAGTGACCCTAAGTGTGGTGTAGTATTGAATAAAGTATGAGCATGAGCATGATCATGAGTAGTGTTAGTAGGTTAGGTACCAGTCGGTGCTGCCGGAGGTGAAGAAGTAGAGCGCGGGCGCCCAGGCGGCGGCCGCGGCGCCCAGCTGCAGCCACGCGTACCAGCGCGGCCGCTCGCCGTGCAGCAGCTTCATGCTCAGGTAGAACGCCATGTGCAGCAGCGTGTTGCACAGCAGCACCGCCAGCAGGTGCCCCGCGAAGTCCGCGCTCTGCGTGAACAACCTGCCCACCGTCGAGTGCTCACTCACTACATGCTACGCGCTACACGCTACGCGCTACACGCTACGCGCTACACGCTACGCGCCACGCGGCACGCGCTACACGCTATACGCACCCGTAGAGCGCGAAGCCCCAGTTGACGGCGTTGGCGATGAGCAGCATGACGAGGCGCGCCGTGTACAGCGGGCGCAGGCCCCGCAGCGGCCGCGCCGCCAGCGAGCGCGCCGCGCGCTGGAAGCTATCCTTCTCTGCAGACACGATCATGTCAATCATGTAGGCTACGTACTACACATCAATGAGCACGGTACGCGTGCTAAAGGAAAGTTTTATAATTATGCCATTTTGTACTTATTGACTTGATCAATAATTTTATTTATGTGTAAGCAATTTTTGTTTGTATAACTGACGAAGAATAATTTGTGAACAAGTACTTAATCAAAATTATAATATAACGTAGATATACCATTTCAATAGTTTATAATCGTGTGAACAGTCGGTGACGAGTTGGTGAATGCGGTGCGGCGCTGGTGCCTATACAATCACGTAATCCAATTCAACTAATAAAGCGCAAACCTTCTGCGAACCCTAAGTGTCTACAAACTGACCTTTACCCCTTTACTAACAAAATTGAGTAGGTACTTTGTTTAGTAGTAATTTGTATTTTTTCAATGACATTGGGTGCTTCTGTTTGTGATTTTTTCTGTTTACGTTAATATTTATTTAAAACAGAAGGGCCTAGTGTGTACTAGATTAATTTTATAGAGCTAGCGTACTAGTTTGTATGTAAGGTTGGTGGCGGTGGCAGAAGGTATTATAGTGGTAGGTACCGACCCAGGCGGAACTGGCCGACGTAGTAGATGCGCAGCGACAGCAGCAGGAACGTGAACACGTGCAGCACCGTGAACACGCTCCAGAACAGCGGCCCGCCGCCCAGCACGCCCCACACCACTGCCAACAACAACAACAACAACTAACACAACTAATACTCACCACACCCAGACTCCGCTTTGTAGGGGGCATATAAACAACATTCATTATAACATAACAATACCATCACGCCTATACCTACAGTACTGATGTATACCCACAGTGTGACAACACAGTTGTGTTTAGTTCCCATGTGATAAGGGGCGAGCCTATAGCCATTAACCGGGTGCAAATCCAGACTCCGAGACACTACTAAGAATTTCATAGAAAAATCTAATAGGTAACACTGCTCGATTTGGAAATGGAACCGTGACACTAGGGTATTCGAGGTAGCGAGTCAATCATAAAATAATTTACTTTTTTTTAGATTATAAGAGGATCCCAAAGTCTAAAGTCTAAATGTTATATATGTTATGCTATATTTATTCATTATTGTATTATAGCTTCGTGTGTAATGTATGTAACAATATGTACCTACATATAATCGTGGGTCGGATATTTTCGTAATCAACTCTTACTTCAGAAAAACGAAGCTGTTACCAGGCCTGGACATAAAGGTCGTGAGCTCCTAGGCCGGAGTCTTGTAAGCTTAGGCGGAAATCCGGCACTGGCTTGCTTGCTTGGCAGGCACTTGCGGAGATCATTTTAAAACTGGGATTTAGTATTTTTTGTAAATTTGTGGCTTGTAATGTTGTGGTTTGTGTCAGCGAGTTAGGTAGTTGGGTAGTTGGGGTAAGGGTTAGGGTAAGGGTTAGGGTTAGGGCACGTACCGAGCGCGATGAGCACGGCGAGCACGCCGAAGGTGACGTGCGCGCGCGCGTTGACGTCGGGGTGGCGCGCCTGGTAGATCTTCACCATGCTCAGCACGGCCAGCACGTACATGAACGCCGTGTCTGTCACATTACATGGTTACACGCATGTCACAGTCTTACCTACCTACCTACCTACTCTTAGGGCCACTTGCACCAACTTCTTAAATCTATTTAAATAATATTTAAACACAATATTTCATAGTAAATTTGTGTTTAAATACAATTTAAACATATTTAAGAAGTTGGTGCAAGAGGCCCTTAATGAAACAACATGTAATACATACAATTAAATGCAACATTGTACAAATGTATAGCGACAAAAACAGACCGAGTCATAGTACATTCATAAAACTGAACAGGAGATAAGGGCCCTGTGGACTGATTGACCGTATTAAACGTTATACCCAAATCAATCGTAATTCAAAGAGAATTTAATAAATTATTGTCATTATTCGGATTCGGACATTTTAATCTAGGTTCCTATTCAACCATTTCCTCCAAAATATTTGTAAGTGAATGTAATTTTTTATAAATTTACGAAGTTTCGACCGATTTTCTGGCCATTTGTTTTCAGTGAAGTAGGTAGTAGTAGAGAAAATGGTCGTTTTTTGAACATGGGAGAGCCATGCTTCGGCACGAATGGGCCCAAACCCTTTTAAAAGGCGGGCAACGCACTCGTGACTCTTCTGGTGTAGCGGGTGTCCATGTGCGGCGGTTATCGCTTACCATCAGGTGATCCGTATGCTCGTTACCCCATACCTATCCCATAGCCCGTTATCCCATAAAAAAAGTATAGGAACCTAGATTATGCATTACGATTTGTTTTTGATTAAATTTTATGGACAGTTCAGTGTCTGCCCGACCTTTAAACAGGAGTACTTATCATCAATACGAAAACATCACACTGGTGAACACCAGGAATACGTTACCGAACTGGAAGTTGAGTCCGTTGGGGCAGACGTGGTAGGCGGCGGACAGCAGCGCCACCATCATCATAGCGGCGCCCAGCGACGACAGCAGCCCGTAATGCGCCGGGATGCCGTACTCCTGCCACGTGCCACCACAACATTATTACACACCCGGTCTAATGTAGCCATCGGTACATACGATAACATCATAATTCTTGCTGTAACATTGTGTGAATAAATATAAAAATATTAAATTATTTATTTATTTAGTACGTGGAGGACTTACAGCTATAAAAAGTAGACAAAAAGAAGAAAACCATAGTCACCAGAAAGCCAATTACAAATCCTTGCGTATAGTGTTATAATAATAATTTATGGTGTGAGCAGAAAGCATAACAAAAAAGAAATAACACATATCGCCTTAATTAAAATAAGAATTAGAGGACTGGAATAGTAGAGTTATAAAAAAGAACAAAGTTGTAAGTGTAATACAACCTACCGCTGCTGGAAAAATTTGAGGTTTGAGTGCTTTCTGGCCGAGTTCACACTGATAGCAATAAAAATCGGAGCTATTCAGTCAGTGTAGTGTAGTGTAGTGTAGTGTACTTATATAATATAGTGTGGGTGTGCGCGGGTACCTCGTCCCTGGGCTTGCGCTGGCGGCGCAGGCGGCGCCGGCGCACCTGCAGCATGAACAGCGCGCCCAGCAGCAGGTAGCCCGCGTTGGACCACACGTGGTTGAAGTCGGCCAGCGCGCCCGCCGGGTGCGCGCACAGGAAGTTGTAGTAGCACACGTCCAGCGAGCCCGACACGTTCAGGATCTGACGCAAACAGGACCTCCTTATTACGTGTAATATCATTATTATTTATTGAACTATTTAAAATATTTGTATGTTTTTCTAATATGTTTTAAGCCAGAAACACAAGATTGCCAAGTTCCTTTTAGGAATCTAGTGAAACTGCGGGCATCAGCTAGTATTGTAGTAATAATTTTAAGGATTAAACTTATTTTAAGCAAAAAATCTGTTTTGAATAAAATTATTTCAATTTCTAATGTGTCGAGACGTATGCGGTGTAGGTGTAGGTGTCGGTATACGCACAATCTGGAAGGCGGCGACGAACTGCAGCACGGGGAGCGCGTAGAACAGGCCCACGGTCCACAGCGACTGCAGGTAGCGGTCCGAGCGCGCCACCAGCACGCGCGCGCGCCGCCGCGCCAGCGCCGCCACGTGCAGCCGCGCCGGCAGCCCGAACGGCCGCCGCCACCCGCCCCCGCCCTGCACACTGCGCACTACACATACACGCCGGCAGCCCGAACGGCCGCCGCCACCCGCCCCCGCCCTGCACACTGCGCACTACACATACACGCCGGCAGCCCGAACGGCCGCCGCCACCCGCCCCCGCCCTGCACACTGCGCACTACACATACACGCCGGCAGCCCGAACGGCCGCCGCCACCCGCCCCCGCCCTGCACACTGCGCACTACACATACACGCCGGCAGCCCGAACGGCCGCCGCCACCCGCCCCCGCCCTGCACACTGCGCACTACACATACACGCCGGCAGCCCGAACGGCCGCCGCCACCCGCCCCCGCCCTGCACACTGCGCACTACACATACACGCCGGCAGCCCGAACGGCCGCCGCCACCCGCCCCCGCCCTGCACACTGCGCACGAATGGGCCGGCTGAAACAACGCTTGCGTTGTGTTTCGCCGAGTGAATGAGGTTACCGGAGGCCCAAACCTTTTAAAAGGTGGTGTTGCAGGTGTCCATGGGCGGCGGTTATCGTTTACCATCAGGTGATCCGTCTGCTCGTTTGCTCCCCTATCCCATAAAAAAAAACAAGATCCAATCTTGTAGTCTTATATCAAAAAATCCTCAACATTTGTTCCGCAAATTAGACATCAAAACGTAACATACACGTCTCATCTCTCACATTTAAAGTATTACTTAGATTGAACATTATACCTCTTGTGTAGCGTCATTTATCACGTAGATCCCGTTACTGTTAGAAGGGGCCTGTGCATCAGACACTCGCAGAATATCATTATCGACAACAGTGTTGACATAATTATCAGCAGCAATGTGAACATCACCAGAGGTGGTCACGCTTGCGTCACTGGGGGGCACAGCGTTGTTTATATTGCCGTTGTTGGGAGAATTCCTTCTACTATTTGTAGAATTTGTGACGGTATTAGAAGCATCAGCGTTATTTGTAGAAGCAACGGCGCTGTCAGAGGTAGTGGCGCCGGCTGCAGTAGTGGTAGCGGTAACGACAGAGGTTGCTGTAACTGTCTCGCCTTCCTCCTCGTCCGTGTCACTGTTATCGCTACTATCGAAAGTCGCAGCTGCGATAAGGAAGAAATTATTTGTCAAAAAGTTTTATTTTATTATATAAGTATAGCCTAATTTGTAAAGCATAAAATATAGCCTACGCTACAAAGGTTAATAATTATACGGTGCTTATAAATCTTTAGAATCTGACGCATTTGCGAGTTTTGGAACTTAGCATAACCTAACTCACTAGCTACCATCACGGCTCTCTCCTACGCAAACACTCCTACGCCTGTAGGTAACACCAAGGTATTATAGGCTGAGGTGTACTTTATTATATATATATGAATGAACTCACTAGAGTCTCGGCGGTGTCGCGGCGGTCTCGTTGGCATCGCACTTTCAACCTCCGATCTTGTGCCGTCATCTGGTTCTAAAACATCATACCATAATATGTAGGGTTGATTAGGTATTCCAATACGCATGCAGGTAGATTGATATAATTATGACTATGATAAATATTGCATGGCGCGGATACTGACTGTGCGCGAGCACGGCGCGGATACTGACTGTGCGCGAGCACGGCGCGGATACTGACTGTGCGCGAGCACGGCGCGGATACTGACTGTGCGCGAGCATGGCGCGGATACTGACTGTGCGCGAGCACGGCGCGGATACTGACTGTGCGCGAGCATGGCGCGGATACTGACTGTGCGCGAGCATGGCGCGGTTACTGACTGTGCGCGAGCACGGCGCGGATACTGACTGTGCGCGAGCATGGCGCGGATACTGACTGTGCGCGAGCATGGCGCGGTTACTGACTGTGCGCGAGCACGGCGCGGATACTGACTGTGCGCGAGCATGGCGCGGATACTGACTGTGCGCGAGCACGGCGCGGATACTGACTGTGCGCGAGCACGGCGCGGATACTGACTGTGCGCGAGCATGGCGCGGTTACTGACTGTGCGCGAGCACGGCGCGGATACTGACTGTGCGCGAGCATGGCGCGGATACTGACTGTGCGCGAGCATGGCGCGGTTACTGACTGTGCGCGAGCACGGCGCGGATACTGACTGTGCGCGAGCATGGCGCGGATACTGACTGTGCGCGAGCATGGCGCGGATACTGACTGTGCGCGAGCATGGCGCGGATACTGACTGTGCGCGAGCATGGCGCGGTTACTGACTGTGCGCGAGCACGGCGCGGATACTGACTGTGCGCGAGCACGGCGCGCGGCCCCACGAGGCGGCGCACGCGCGGCAGGCGCTGCGCCAGCACGACGCCGCCGAACGCCGCGTAGAACAGCGCGAACAGCGCCAGCGTCGCGCCCGCACCCGCCGCGTACTGCGCGCGGGACAGCGCCGCCTGTCGAGCACACATGCAACAAACAACAACACCTCGATATTTCATGTTGTAGTATATTTGTTCTTAATACTTATTTATGCACACAACCGTAAAATATAATATCTATATATAATAACTAGCTTCCGCCCGCGACTTCGTCCGCGTGGAATAGTTACTTAGTCTTAGCGGGATGATAGCCTATAGCCTTCCTCAATAAATGGACTATCTAACACCGAAAGATTTTTTCTAATCGGACCAATAGTTCCTGAGATTATCGCGTTCAAGCAAACTTGGCAGGTGGCACTTGACAGGTGGAAAGAAGATGATGATCCCCTTCAGCGGCTTGTAGTACCTTTTGATTGAAGCTCACTTCAAGATATAGCCAATATTGTTAGTTTGTTAATTGAGTATTGAGTATCCGAGCGGAACTTTAGTAAAATATGTCATGGGAACAGGAATAATAAAAGAACGCTAAATCAGGATATGTCCTTTAGAGCGTTTGTTGGGTCCGAGCGGACCCAAGCTCGGTCCGCTCGGACCCAAGCTCGGTCCGCTCGGACCCAAAACACCAATAACACTTTGCTCGACCTGGGAATCGAACCCAGTACCTCTAGCGTAGCAGTCGCGCTCAGGACTACTTGGCTAATGAGGATTAATATCATGTTTATAAAAACACCTTCGCAAATAATGCATTTGGAATTTTAGAACAAAGTTAGCATAAAAAAGGTTATATTGAGCCAACCTTAAAAGATAGACATATGCTGCCGCGGACTTTTTTTAGAACTTTTAAAGAGGAACAATTTTGTCATACATGATTTTTGCGAAACTAACCATTTACGCAGCGCACGCATCGGAAGCTCTCAAACGGAAAAAAACCCCGATTTCGAAACATTCTTCATTGATGCTCCGCTCCTATTGGTCTTAGCGTGATGATATATAGCCTATAGCCTTCCTCGATAAATGAGCTATCTAACACTGAAAGAATTTTTCAAATCGAACCAGTAGTTCCTAAGATTAGCGCGTTCAAGCAAGCAAACAAACAAACAAACAAACAAACTCTTCATCTTTATATATTAGTATAGATAAGGGCGAGGCCACATCATTGCGTTGGTGCACAGCAAAAGTGAAGCATTAATTTAAAATTAAATCGTATTATTTTATTAATTAATTCAGGCTATAGTTGGCGCAAAAGCGGATGCGCATCCGCTTTAATCCGCTATTTAAGTAGTAGTAGTAGTTTTTTAGTACAAACGTTTGTTTAGTACAAAAGTTTGCACGCAAATGCACTGCGCAAACTTTCCTCCTCTACGTTAGTTTTGGGTCAAGTTATTTTGCGCGAACTATACACGGCCTATTATCATGAAGCTCAGGTCGAGAGTATTTAGATTTAATCGATTAACATACGCGGAAGGTCATATTTTTGCGGAGAATTTTAACACCGCGATTCAGACGGAGGGCACAACGCCATCTATCGATGTGGACGTAAATTAAAACTAATATTATTGTGATGTGTGTACCTGTGTGCGTATGGTGAGCGTCTTGCGTCGCGGCGGGCGCTGCGGCGGCGCGGCGGCGGCGGCGTCGCGCAGCACGGCGGCGCGCCACAGCCACGCGTCGTCGTGCCGCGCGGCGAGCGGCCGGCACGCCGCGTCCTCGTCGTGCACCACCACCACCACGTAGAAGCCGCGCGGGTACCGCGACCGCTGACACACACACACACACACACGCTCAGAGCCGCCCACTCACTCATTGCAGCGGCCCGCACTACGTACAGTTCTTGCATCCTTATGCTAAGGTCCCACGGCCTGTATTAAAACAGGCCAGTCCCTTGCCAGCCTGAGAGGCCATGGGAACCGTCAGGCCCCGCTTTTCCATTGGCCACTATGGGCAAGTGCCCAGGGCCCCGCGATCTAAGGCCCCTACTTCTCACTCCTTTTGTTTTTTTTGCATTTCTTTAGGAAATAGTTCCCTGACATATCATTGTCATAGGGGACCCCATTATCACCGTTCCTAAGGCCTCCAATACTTAAAAGAAGGCCCTGGGAACCGTCGCGTCTGATGAAACCTGCGGCGGTCTGTTGTCGCCTGTCCGATCCATCGTGAGTCAGTTCAAAAGCCGGTGGCCTACGGTCGCACTAATCGTATTTGAAAATGGTATGGTGATCGCTTACCATCAGGGCCCCAAGTCTGCTATTAAGTCGTGTCAAAATTGTAAATCAATGGCCTCAGAATTGATGATTTTTGACGGTTTTCTCTACGAAATCTGTCAGTTCTAATGTCATTTAGTGCAATTCAACAACCATTCTGATACAACTGAAATAGCAGACTTGGGCCCCTGGTGATCCGTCTGCTCGTTTGCCTGTTTTCACATTTAAAAAAAACGAAGAAACACCAGAACGATAGGGACTGTGGAGATTAATCAACATGGGCGGTGACAGGCCTCGGCAAACCTGGCATTGTCCATCACCCCAGAAACTTAGCAAGGCTATACATAAGGAAGACCACAACAAATGCCCTGGCGAGCTACACGCCGTCGACATCGAAATAATCTCATAGATATGCAGGTATCCTAATCTTGTTTTACATATATACATAAGATGATATGAATATAAACTGCGAAAAATAAAGTGCATGCCTTGGATTTGCACTCAAAACCTATAATTAGATAAAATAATATGAATAGGTAGATATGACTGTTTACGTAGTATATGAATGAAGTTTGGGTAATGACTACAACAACATAGAGAAACCTAGAGAAAGGTTTAGTACCGAAAGTTGCATTCCACCGGAGTTCTGCACGGTCATCCTCACTGTCGTCGCCTTTTCTAAGTCTTCCAGTGTCTCGGCTATTGGGCACTGAAATGTTGTAAAAGTACAGGATGCTTACTTAACTTACTTTTGGTTATATGGAAATGACTTCCGCGTCAAATGAGATGTGGTTGAGGTGTGGATTGCTCTGCCGTAAAGAACAAGTGCGAAATATTAACATTTCATTAATTGTGGCGAGAGTCAGTGACGCTTAACATCAGGTGAAATGGCGATCAAGCGTAAGCCTATCAAGAACTAAAAAAAAAAACTGCGGTCATCAAGCGTACGAATGAAGCTACGATATATATTTTATATATGTATCTCAATATTAATTCAGTGTAGTTCGTCAGGAAACCAGAACGATAGATTTTGATATAGGTACTAGGTATTATTCGTGTTATATAATAGTAGTAACAGTAATAAAAGAACCTGACTGACTGACGTATCAAAGCACAGCTGAAACCGCTGGGTCCAGAAGCATGATGAAATTTCGTAAGAATGTTCCTTTCATGACGTAGGTGTATTTCATCGTGGGAGAGCCATGCTTCGACACGAATGGGTCGGCTCGACCGGAGTGATACCACGGCCTCACAAAAAAACTGGCGTGAAACAACACTTACGTTGTGTTTCGCCGAGTGAGGGAGGATACCGGAGGCCTTTATTAAAATAATACGATGCCCCACACTAGGCTTTTCTCCTGTATCGTCGGTGTATTTACAAACACAAATTCTCATATACACACACACCCAGACCCGGAACAACTACCTGTAGATCATAATATTCGCTCCGTGTGGGGATCGAACCTACGATACGTGTCGCAGAAGCCGATCGCACAGCCGCTACGCCAAACGTGTCGTCCTTTTTAAAACACGAGCAACGCAAGTGCGATTCTATGTCGCGTGTGTCTAGATGGGCGGCGGTTTTGCTTTTAATTCTTTTTTCTTTTTTTTTTTCTTTTTTAAAAAACGTTGCCCCACACTAGGATTTTCTCCTGTATCGTGGGTGCGTTTACAAACACAAATTTTCACATACACAAACGCCCAGACCCGAATAACTACCTGTAGATCATACAAATATTTGCTCCGTGTGGGGATCGAACCCAAACGTGTCGTCAAATTCCACCCCTAATGGTGCAATATAGGGGTGCAAAATTACGATCCATCGGTGCGACGCGCATGGAAGTACTTTCGGGCCACTAGGAGTATAACTTTGAGTGGAGTGGAGGGTCTGGTAGTGTTGTGACTTGTGGCGGCTCCCCCTCAGGCACTGACCGTGTAGTTGTGCACGGCGACGGTGGCGCACACGTCGTCGGCGGAGCGCACCACCAGGCGCACGTGCCGCTGCTCCGCCGGGAACCGGTAGTACTGCACGTGCGGCGCGCCCTGACCACAACCATTACAACTTTACTTCTACTAGTATAAAGTACTCAACAATATTTTTGGCCGGGCTGAACATAGGCGCAAGCCGCTGCGCAGAATTCATTTTAAGGTATGTTATGGGAAGATGCAGGAACACCGCGGGTGCACGGGGCGCCCACCGCGGTCCCCCGCTCGCGTCCTTGCAACTGTGTGTGTTACGTCCGTATTGTGAACCACACGCTCATTGCGTTCTGACGATACAGTCGAGTTCAGAATCGTTCATTTCGTTTTTGTTATTGGTAGTTAGTGTTTTTGCTATTATTTGTTATTATTGTTCGTTAGTGTTTTGTTATTATTGTATGTCAGTATCGTGTTATTGAATTGGAAGCCATTATGTAGGTAATACTTATAATAGATAAAAAATATCGAGCAAGAATATAAGGAAAGCGACTGAAGTATTGATAAAGTTGACTGATGAATTGTGCATACATGGAAGCGAAATGAATCGGAGGAATCGGAAACTGATTTTGAAGCCGAAGACGATCAGTCTTCCGATGGAATGGACCTCTTCATAAGGGTGTGACTTTTATGGAAGGTTTGGTATGGAAGTTTCATATATTTTATGTTATGCTTATGTATAAAATAAAAATCTTTCTACTTACTGATCTAAAACTAAATAGGATATTTGCATTAGTAATTTTCCACTCGACTGTTCCATGCGCAAGAAGGCGGTTGCAAGAACTTCAGCCCGGCCAAAAAGATTGGGGATTACTGTACATACATTTTACGAAAGCAACTTACAAGTGTAATTACATAATCGGAACACAAAGCAAGCAACCTTCATTTAGTAACAATCATTTCCTCTCAGATTTGGGTAATGGCGTTAGACATCTAAAAACTAACATACGGTACATCCTGAACGTGTGGATTTAGAAGATAATAAACGATGCGAAAGACGCGCAGTAGTAGATAGTACCTAGTAGTCAAAAAAGAAAGAAGGATGAGGCGATGTATGTAGGTTTAAAGATAATCCGGTTAAATTACTCCCGTGTTCCAGCCACACCACATCATTGGTTATCATTGGAAAGTAATCGGACATAGATAGTAAGCAGGAAAAAGATATTCAAAGTAAGTAGGTATTAGTCTGACTTTAAACCACATATTAGGAAAAAACTTAGTCAACAGCAAATATGTAGTTCCGTAAATTGTGCGAGCAAGTACCTGAACCGCCTCGACGATCGTGGAGGAGTCGAAGCCTAGCTCCCAGTCCGACACGAAGGAGGCGCGCAGCTGCACCGTGCTGGAGGCCGCGCACGACGAGCCCACGTGCAGCGACAACTGCCCCGGCGCCGCCTCGGACCCGTCCCCGTCCCCCTCCCCGACCCCGTCCCCGTCCCCGTCTGCCCACCTCAAGCAAACCATCATTTTGTTTACCATAGGACGTATACTTAACTAGCTTCCACCCGCGACCTCATCCGCGTAGAATAGTTACTTAGTCTTAGCGTGATGATATATATAGCCTTCCTCAATAAATGGGCTATCTAACACTGAAATAATTTTTCAAATCGGACCAGTAGTTCCTGAGATAGATAGATTCCTGCGTTCAAGCAAATAAACAAACAAACTCTTCAGTAGATATAGATAAACTAATTCACAAGTACCTACTTAATTTTTATTTTGACCAGAATTAGCGCTACTGTAAAGCCCGTCACACACCTAGCTATAATGTATATTACTATAAACTGTAGCTAGACATATTAAGATATATTTGACCGCACACGTAGCTTTTTCCTTCTCCCAGCCTTTTTCTAACTATGTTGGTGTCGGCTTCCAGTCTACCCAGATGCGGCTGAATATCAGTATTTTACACGAAGCGACTACCATCAGACCTCTACAACCCAATTTCTGGGGTATACCGATATTCGGAGGATAGTCTGGTTATCAGGCTTTTTTTTCGGGCTCCTGACTACCACACAATTGTCATCAATGTTCGTATGACAACTGGGACCGACGAATTTACGTGCTCTCTGAGGAATCGAGGGGTCTCGATCTTAAACACCCTGACCGCGGCGAGCGCAGTCTAACATTGCATCAGCTCCTCTAGACAAGTGGCATGAACGCTAATTGAAAAGAATAGAATAGAATTCTCAATGTATGCAAATGACATGTTACAACGCACAAATGTTATCTCTATACATTTTGTTTCTAATCGTTTGTCTATTCGAACTTCAGTAGCCCAACTGCCCAAGCACGAACACTTTCGAAAACGTATTCGTATCGAAATCGATAATAATTTGTATGAGAAGGAGGTTAATGAAGGTAGATGAAGAAATATATTATTAGCTAGGTGTGTGAAGGGCTTTATAGTAGGTATATAGGTACATCAAGGAGAAACGCGCTATGTTAGCATCAGTGTATACAGTATGTGGGTACTGACCGCAGTGGTCGCTGAGCGCGTCGTGCTGCACGCTGTCGTCGGGGCACAGCGTGCGCTGCAGCTCGTGCAGCACGGCCGCGCCCGACCGGTACGGCACCTGCCACGTGCTCGCGCCTGCCGAGTGACAACACCATCACCACCACCTACTAACATACCTACATAGCCAGATATCCCGTCACTGGCCCGCCCCCAGTTGGGCTAGTTCTATCCTATCTTCAGCTAACGTAGTTCCCACTAACAGATACTGACCATATTTATACATTGATACGATTAGATAAATATGATTTGTTTTGGTATTACGTTTTTGTGGGCAATTCAAGCCCCGCCGGACCCCTAATCCTGGGAATCGAACCCAGGACCTCTAGCGTAGCAGTCGCACTCAGCACCACTAGGCTAATGAGGCACTTTTGGTTGAAATACGTTTGAAAAAAATACTATATTTTTCTTGCCAACATGAAACAGGCATGAACTGAAAACATTGTTCGTAAAGAGCAATGGTGTCTAAGTTGCATGCTAGGGTTAGGACTGTCAATCACTGAATTGTTTTTAATTAGTGTGTTGGTGGTGTTCAATCAGGCACTTTACCGACTCTGCGGCGCGCAGTGACGAGCAGCGGCTGCGCGGTGTCGCCGCCGTCCGTCCTGATCCACAGGCGCACCGGCCCGTCGCGCTGACCCACGCTCTACAAATACATACATCAATTATATATATTATGGGATATCCCCCATATCCCAACGAGCAGACAGATCACCTGATGGTAAGCGATAACCGCCGCCCATGGACACCCGCAACACCAGAGGAGTCACGAGTGCATTGCCAGCCTTATATGTATACATATAAAGATATATATATAACTTTACCTATATATAATAAACCCCGCAGCACAGTCATTGATATCATGTTCTTACAATATCATTGAAGTAACAGGATACCAAATTTCAAATCGATCAGACCTGTACAAGTTGTTCACATCCCTTCATCAAATAAAAAAGAACGGATAATCTTCAAACGGCAGACAGATTTTTTTACACCACAGTTATGAACGCTCGATCAAGTCACCTTTCAAACTAAGAAAAATGAATCAAAATCGATCCATTCGTTTAGGCCCTACAATGCCTCTGACATTAGAGATACACACGTTAAACTTACAACACTCCTTGCCTCGGGGTAAAAAAGGGATTTACGGAACCGGGACCTGAGCGAGCTCATGAAAAAGGGGCCTCGGTATGTCTGTGGTTGTGCGTACACAAGCGGACTTAGTATACAGATTCTGCTTTCGTAACGTAAAACTGTTGAGGCCATACCTGACCACTCTAGAACGACTAGAATTAGACTTAGCATTGTATAACGATGGTCTTTTAAATAAAATGCTTAGCAGCTTGTGATTTGTGCTCTCCTGGCACTCATGCAGTCTGTCCAGTCCACCACTGCTCAAATGATTAAAACATGATGGGATCGGAATGCACTAAGTACACCACGACACCAGCACGGCGACTCACCGGCACGAACGGCAGGATGTACTCGATGGACGCGTTCACCACAAGCTCGTACGTCTCTTCGAAATTCAACCTGTCGGGCAGTGCCACAGATACAATATAATGAATTTTATATACATTTTTGATTTAGAAATGAATGGGTGCTTCCATCTAATATGCGAAACAGAAACGACTGCGGCCAACGCGGAAACGATACTCGCGTACTTACCGATAACCTACTAACCGTTAGTCAGTAGATATACAAATAAACAATATTGTACCTAACCATTGAATAATTCATTAGGGCATCAATAATTCATTATTTGTATAGATGCTGAATGCGTTTATGGTGTTGTTTGAAAAGATATTATTGAAAAAGCTCACTGTTTCCACACGACGGATACGTTAGCATCCTGCGCATGCGCGTGCGCCAGCGCCAGGGCCGCCGCCAGCAGGGCGCAGCGCGCTCGCCCCCACATGTTTTGTTTGCTGCTGCTCCACGAGGCACTCACACTCAGACACACATCGTACTCGGGACACTCGAAACCACACTTCTCACTTGTCTTTAGGGCGATACTGTTAGCTCGTTGCACGAAAAATCTAGGCGAATCACCGCGTTATCTGACACTCATATCTGAGCGCGGATTGATAAGCAGAATGATATGGATTTGTGAGTCATTAGGTCGGAGGTGGGAAACGGCTGCTCGGAATTTGGATCAGTAAGTATAGGTACCTAGTTGTTGCCTTTGCGACATCATAATAATTACGTAGACAAGTGTTTTTGTTTTTATTCTTGAACGGCTTGCGCTTGACCCCGCCAGTTCGTTTTTCGACGTAAGAAATCATCAGAAATGTTTTGATACTATACTTACACGTTCTAGTAAACCAGGTCACGCTTCGCTGTGGGTGTTTTTTTATGATAATATTTATAAAACATGTTTTATAACATGTTTACTAGAATATGTAGCGAAATAGTTAATATATATTTATATTCGACTCGCAGGCAGGATTCGAACCTGCGTCTTCTGGTTTGATACACCAGACGCTATGACCACTAAGCCACCGCGAGTCTAAAATAACTTTATAATCTTAGCATGAAAAATGCAAAAAAATCACAAAAAGATATATTTATATATTCGAGTGCAACGACAAAAATAATTAGTTATAAACGTAACGTGTTAAAATTAATCGATTGACTAGGTACTACGGATTTATTACCTACTAGCACATATAATAGAATACTAGTACTACTAGCTTCTGCCTGCGACGTCGTACGCGTAGCGTGATGATATATAGCCTATAGCCTTCCTCAATAAATGGACTATCTAACACTGAAATAATTTTTCAAATCGGACCAGTAGTTCCTGAGATTAGCGTGTTCAAGCAAACAAACAAACAAACAAACTCTTCAGCTTTATATATTAGTATAGATATAGATGGGAGCAACATACGCAGGCTCCGTTAAAACAGCAAATTTATAAATCCAACTTATAAAGTATATAACGAAAAATTAAAATCCGAAAAAACAAACTGAAATTTCAATGTCTAGGTTCAGTTGATTTTTTCTTCGCAGTAACTTGGGTTTAAAAAAAGAAAAAAGAAAAATAATTTATTTGCGTAGAATACAGGTGGTACCAGATATAAAATTGGTGGTTATGGAACAATACCATATTCTGCCTGCATAAAGCATGCAAATTAATTTAATATTTATGTTCATTATAATTATTGAGTTAATTATTATTAATATGTATTATTATTATTAATAAAACACTAGACACAATAAAATATAGAACCACATTTATACAAATCAGAGACAGATGCTTTTACATTAGATTTTTAGTGACAAACATGCTGTAAAAACTCTTGTACAGTATATAAACATTTATCTATCAACCATTTACGTAAATCTTTTTTTAAATATTTGAATGGGAGTTCCATATGGACTTTGGCAATTTATTAAACAGTGATATACACATGTGATAGACATTTGACTTATCTAACGTTGTCCTACAAAATGGAATTTCTATTTTTGACGGATCTCTCGGTCTGTACTTTGTGTAACTATCACCTTTGAAATTAAAAAAATCACTATGCTTTCTTACAAATATAGATACTTCAAAGATATATATGCAGGCTAAAGTCATCAAATTAAGTTTTTTAAACAGAGGCCTACAAGAATCAAGTGGTAATACACTTCTTCTGTAGAATGAAAGCCTTCCCTATATCTGTAGAGTTTCCCCATATTATTAATCCGTACCTTAGAACACTCAATGTAACCTCTATATGCTATACATGCTGTTTTTCCGTCTGACACAATACGGAGTTTTCTTAGAGCATAGGCAAATCGACTAAGTTTACTGCAGACATCGTCTATGTGTTGCTTCCAGTTACAAAATCTGTCCAATGTCATAGCTTAAAATTTTAGTTTCTGTTCTTTCGATATTATTATTTTTAATTTTTATGTTTATAATTATTACTAGCTTCCGCCCGCGACTTCGTCCGCGTGGAATAGTTACTAAGTCTTAGCCTGGTACGCGCGGTACTTGATCATTATTTTGCTGCGATGTTATTTTAAAACTGCGATATCTCCTAAGATATTCATTGAAATCCAATGATGTAAAGAGCACTTTTGTTTTAAATTAAATACTTCTGATGAATAACGTATTTATTTGGATAAGGATTAATATCATGTTTATAAAAACACCTTCGCAAATTATGCATTTAGAATTTTAGAACAAAGTTAGCATAAAAAAGGTTATAGTGAGCCAACCTTAAAAGATAGACATATGCTGTCGCGGACTTTTTTTTAGAACTTTTAAAGAGGAACAATTCTGTCATATATTATTTTTGCGAAACTTTAATCGTTTACGCAGCGCATGCATCGGAAGCTCTCAAAAGGAAAAATCCCGATTTTGAAACATTCTTCATTGATGCTCCGCTCCTATTGGTCTTAGCGTGATAATATATAGCCTATAGCCTTCCTCGATAAATGAGCTATCTAACACTGAAAGAATTTTTCAAATCGAACCAGTAGTTCCTGAGATTAGCGCGTTCAAGCAAACAAACAAACAAACAAACAAACAAACAAACAAACAAACAAACTCTTCAGCTTTATATATTAGTATAGATTTTTGTTTTTACCTTTGTATGTACTAAATTGTATGAATTTAGTTGTAGATATATTAACATTAAGATTATTTGATTGTAACCATGTTAATACTGACTGTACTGCATCATTTATTTCACTCTCATACGATGTGCTTTTATCTTCATAAGGCACTATAATAGATATATCATCGGCGAAAAGAATACTTTGACAATTTACGGCATCAGGTAAATCATTGATATACATCAAGAATAATAAAGGGCCTAAAACGCTCCCTTGTGGAACGCCATACTTATTTACTCTAAAAGTAGATCGGAGCACAGTTAATTCACGTTCGTTATTTAATCTGGTAATTTCAACACATTGGTGACGATTTGTTAGAAAGCTTTTGATCCAGGCTAATGCCACGCCTCTAATGCCATAGTTTTCACACTTATTAAGCAAAATCTCGTGATCCACAAAATCAAAAGCTTTACTCATATCGAAAAATGTCGCTACAACTGGATTCTTTTTATCGATGTGTTCTGTTAGTGAAATTTCAATGATATGATTAAGGATTGGCGCAATGACGTGAGCACTAGCTTTAATAACATTTGTAGAAATAAGATCGTATCCTACTGCCCTACTTTATAACTATAAACTCGACACGACTGTTCCGGGACATTGGAAAATTGTCTTTATGTCATTTTCTTCTTCTAAAATAAAAGAAAGTACATATGTGAGAAAATAATTTATTGAGTATAACGTGTATACGATAAATAAGTAGAACGAGGTAACATTGTAGCCTAGGGCGCGAGCGTGGCGGCGCTAGCGACGGGAGCAGGCCAGAGCCGGCTCGGACTGCGAGTGTGGGGCGCGGGGGCGGGGGCCGGGGCGGGGGCGGGGGCGGCGCGAGTAGCCCAGCCCCAGCTCGTGCACCACGGCGCGCACGGCCGCCAGGCACTCGTCCAGCTGCGCGCGCGTGTGCGACGCCGACAGGCAGAACCTGCACACGTTGTTATGCACATCTTACTGCTTTACTAGATATTATACTTATAGAATGTGTAGTTTGTGTGTGTGTGTGTGTGTACGCACCGTATGCGCGCCTTGTTGAGCGGCGTGGCGGGGAAGCCGACGCCGACGGTGGCCACGCGGCGCGCCGCCAGCCGCTCGACGGTGGCGGCCATCTTGCTGAACGTGTACACCAGCGCCGGCACCACGGGCGAGTCGCGGTGCCCGAACGTCACCACGCCCAGCGCCTCCAGCCTGCACACACCCACACACGTTACTACTACGTAGATTCACATTGCTCAACATTGCTCCATAAAGTGAGTCACATACTGGTCTCTGAAGTAGTGCGTGTTTTCTCTGAGTGTTTGTATTCGCTGGCGGCCGGCCGGCGTGTCCAGCAGCCTCATAGCGCACAGTATCTGCTGCGCCACCGGCGGCGACATCGCGTGCGCGTACGTGTGCGCATGCCCGTGCAGACGGATCCAGTTTATTAACTTGGCTGAACCTGAAATCATGTTCAATGAAATATATTCTACTATTGATTTGAATGACAGACGACATAGTCTTGACAAAGAAACTAGGAGGAAAGCAAGAGTACCAGCGATGTAGCCGCCGGCGGCGCCGAAGCTCTTGGTGAAGGTGCCCATGAGCACGTCGACGTGCGCGGGCGGCACGCGCGCGTGCTCGGGCACGCCGCGGCCGCGCGCGCCCAGCGCCCCGATGCTGTGCGCCTCGTCCAGGTACAGCTGCAGCCCCAGGCGCCGCTTCAGCGCCACCATGCCCGCCAGCGGCACGATGGAGCCCTCCATGCTGTACACGCCTTCCACCACCTGCGCCCGACATGTGCCGCGTCACTTCACTATCATCCGCCCGCGCCCGCCGGTGATATCAGACATCATCATCATCCTAGCCTTAGCCTACCTAACTAGACTATTTTTGAGGCGGTTTCCAATATTTGTTACAAAAAGCAGACATAGAACATAGCAGATGCAACATAACTTTAGAGATCGATTGGTCTGCGTAGCGAGTGTCAGAGGTACGCACCATTCGCAGACATTTTGTTGGCTCACTAGTCACAATTACAGGTAGTAGAGATTGTGTACCAGTCCGGTTCATAAATATTTTTATCCTATTTTCCAGTACTTCTTTAAAGCCTTAGACTAGTGAATACCTATTTGATTATTTATGTAATAATGAGACAGCTTTTACTATTTACTATGATAGAAAATAAAAACTTTATTCTGTACTTAATCAAATCCAGGTCTTTTATTTAAATCAACTTGCAGTGGAAGATGGCCATTCACATCGCAAAAAGATATCGAACGGTACTTCTTGCGACTTTCGAGCCAGCAGCTCTTTCCACCGCTGATAATCCTGGTAGATATGGACGGGGGTCTTTGAATTGATCCGTACAATCCACCATAGCAGCCGCACTAGAAATGGATGTTATGAGGCTGCGGTGGCACGAAAGACAACACGCGCTCGAACGGTTCTAGCTAAAATGGAGTCGAGTTGTGCTCCACCTGTTCACAAGAGTTATGTTGCGATGGCTGCCCTATACAAATACTGAAACACCAACCTATAGTCCAGACTTAGCTTCTTTAAATTATTATTTATTTCCAAAACTGAAAAAATAACTTCAAGGAAAATAATACTGATGATGAAGGAGTGAAGTCGGCTATTTAGTCATATTTTGACAAGGACTTACAATGACGATCTTCCGCCAGGTGCCCTCGGCGATGGCGGCGCGCGCCAGCTGCTCGAGGTGGCGCAGGTCGTTGTGGCGGAACACGCGCACGCTCGCGCGCGCCAGCCGCAGCCCCAGGATCAGCGACGCGTGGTTGTTCTCGTCGCTCAGCGCCAGGCAGCCCGGGCCCAGCAGCCCCGGCAGCCCCAGCGTGTTCGTGCCGAACCCCATGCCCACCACTATCGCCGCCTACCATTTCAATTTCATTGAGACATCTGTGTGTAGCTGTAGTGTATTGTAGTGTAGTGTAGTGTTGTGTGTAGTGTTACCTCGACGCCGAGGAAGTGCGCGGTGGTGCGCTCGAGCTCGTGGTGCAGCGGCGTGGAGCCGAGCTCCGCGCGCGGCGAGCACAGCGCCAGGCCGCAGGCGTGCGCGGCGCGCGCCACGGCCGCGTGCGTGGGGCCGCCCGCGCCCTCCGCGAACCCCAGGTAGTTGTACGAGCCCAGGTTGATGCAGCGCTGCTCCGCGCCCGTCAGTCTGCACCACACCACACGCGATCGTACAAACACTCTTTATACTCCAATATGTCCCATCACAAACCAGTTGAAATCAGTATTAATATCGGCACCGATCAAAACAATGACACATAGAAAACTACTTACCTTTTTTAGTAAGTCTTTCACTAATTCCGGCAATATAGGTGGCGCAGTTTAGAAAGGCGGGTTAATAATTGCTAACTTGGGCGATTTGACAGAGCCCTGGGGCCATTATCCGGTAGCCGGTATAACTAGAGAGACAGCGAAGACCAGACTGCCATAAAAAGAATTTGTTGATATGTCAGGGCACTAGGCATTTTGGGCCCCTTCATGCCAGGCTTTTAAGCTTATTTATAGGTTGCGGTACTGGGACTGGGGCCCCTAGGCTGGCTGGGCCCCTAGGCCGGAATCTTGTAGGCCTAGGCGGAGATCCGGCACTATGTCGAGACTTATGAGTGCGTACCTATAACTATAAGTTACCTGAAAGTCCAGTTGCGGTCATCAGTGCAGCGCTCTTTGAGCGTGACTTCGGCGCCGGGCGCGGAGCATATGGGCCGGTTGAAGCAGTGTCGCACGCGCCGGTACAAATACCGCGAGAAGAACGTCTCGAACGGGTCGTACAGCGGCGCGTACCCCTGCGGACAAGTCGTAGTACACATCAGTGAGCGCTCCTGAAGTCGTGGACAACGTGCCTGAAACATCTGCGACCCAACAACATACCTACGTCAAAATTTTCTAGAATTTCCAGATTCTCATACTCTCACATAGTATCAATAAAAGCAGTTTGCCTTGGCAACGCCATTTATATTCCTGCACTAACATTTTTATTACAAAATTGTTCTTCTTCATAGTTACGAAGTATTTTTTTTTAAGCCAATGAACGGTTTGTTTACTTGTTATTATTTATGCAAAGTTTTGTAAAGATCCTATGCCCCACATAGGTATAAGTGCTTTCCTATTGAACAAGTGAGTTCGAAGTAATAAACTATTAAAACAACAAAAGTAATGCACCCCAATATCCTAAATAAATATTTACAAGGTGCTGATAACACTAGAGATTATGCAGTTTACATTAACATATAAAATACTAGCTTCTGCCCGCGACTTCGTCTGCGTGGACTTCAGATAAAAAGCCCATGTGTTATTCCAGACTATAATCTATCTATGTGCCAAATTTTATCCAGATCCGTTCAGGCGTTCTTGCGTGAAAGAGTAACAAACATCCATTCATCCTCACAAACTTTCGCATTTATAATATTTTATTATTAGGATAGGATGGGGTATAATTATTGATTTAGTTATATAGGCATATGGAAAGTATAAAAAGTAATACTTAGAATTAATAGCTTCTTTTGTAACGAAACTATGCAAAAAACTACACCAGTCTTTGGAAACACATTAACCCAACATTAAGCATTAATCGCTGAACAGGTTTTAGTGACATACCAACAATAAAGAAATGCGTTAAAAAATGCGGACGGCCTGGTAATTAAAAAAATATTATTAAAAAAATAATCTTGTTCTATTGTTGGGCAATATAATATTTTCCTTGTCTTTTTGCTATTAACAGAGTATTCAACCGCATCCAACGTTCATCCAAAACAATTGTACGTGTGCACTTCGATGTAAGCCTAATCAACGTCGCAATTAACGTCGTCACTAAGTATGTAGTACGTTTGTAAAACAAACATTTTAATGAAAGTTTGAGAAACAAAATGGCCGTATTATATACAATATCACGTTATAACTTACTCCATGTAGGTTTGCACAATTTATCAATCATGTCTTTTAGTACAGTTGAGTGGTTTTCCCTTCAGAGCTCCAAAACACGCCACATTGAACAAGCCATAGAGCGAAGCCGAGGGTCCAAGTAACTCACTCAGCAGCTTGGAAGTAGCCACCTGACGAAGCTCACTACAAACGATTGCCAGACCGTATTGTCAAAGCCGGAATCTTTCCGAGATTGAAGACTTATATGGCTGACTTTATGCCGCCCATGTTCGTCGTCCACAGCAGGACGATTGCGTTTCTAGAGTCAATCTGACACGCCACTTCACCGAAAAACTGCCAGAAAACAGCCAAGACGAGATTGTGTTGGCTCGCAAGACAGCTTAAAAATGGAAAAGCTCCCAGTGAAGATGGATTAACTTCAGAGCTACTGAAGATAGCGTGGAGGACCTGTTGTTCAGGAGTTGCGATACCTTTTTAATTCCATCATTCGCTGCGGCAGAACTCCAAAGGCGTGGCGTGGTATGTTCTGTATTTTATGAAGGGAAAAAAACTCTTAATGTCTATAGACCCATTTCTCTTCTAAGCCACATCTATCTTTATTACCTCAATGAAAAATTATTACATTACACCTACCTTTATTAGCGGCGGTAGTCTAATGGCTAGGGCGACGGACTTGCGATCATGTGACGTGACGCCTATTGGAGATTTTTACAATGTATGGGCGGGACAGTATAAGTACAATGTAGCCTATATGTATAGTGTACCTATATACAGTGAATCTATCCGCTATCATCCTCAAAACTGACGTCACAATAATTTGTGATTATTACTGCCATCGTCTACTATAGTATGTCCACTATAGTAGACGATTGGTCTCAATCACTTTGATTGTGCCGTTGACGTAAGTATGTAAAACACATCTGTAAAAAGTATAAGTAATGCTTTTTACCAAGTATGTACCTACATACCTATCAATATATTTTACGTCGTAAAGCTGAAACTCACCAAGGCCATTCAACACAATAGGTCGTGTTAGAAAATAGCTAATCTACTGCTCTTGACTGTAACATTATTTCAAGGACCGACGCCGACGTTTACAGTAAAATAGAATGTCTGTCTACGGTTCAAAGTAGCGTAAGTAAGTGATACTTTAACAGCTACCTAATCATAATTCATAGGTGTTCACGTTATCGTTCGTACTTCGTAGTATGTAGTACCCAACCGAATAATTGTACAAAACAAAACTAACCTATATTATAGTGCAAATGATGACATCACTCTTGATGTTTGGGATCGCCACGATAACAATTTGATAGAGAGGCATAGATAGGCACCACAAGGCTATTTGCTAATGATTCAGTGGGTGGCGCAAAACTGCAGAATTTTGCGGACATGACATGTTCAAGGTGGTGCGAGTTCTTCCCCGCAGAGCCGAGATTCGGCCTTTAGCAATTTTTTGAGATACGTTACAGACTCTATGCGTTGGAATCGTATAGTTTTATTCTCCGCAGCCGCCAATCTGCATCAATTGAGCGGTGTAGTGTAGCCCAGGTATGCGCTCGCATGTGCACGACACTCGTCGAAAGCGGAGCACACTTGCTATGTACAGACCTACCGTACGCTTTGATTAAATATTCATAACATGAAATTATATTTTTAACGAGAATATCCATTTACGTTTAATTTACGACTAGCTGTTCCATGCGAATTCATATCATCGCGAGAAACGTTTCTGCTTCGCCCCTGTGGGTCGTATCGTCATGTTATATAGCATATAACCTTTCTCGATAAATGGACTATCTAACACAAAATTTTATTTTCAATTCAAACCAGTAGTTCCTGATATTAGCGCGTTTAACCAGACAAACAAGCTCTTCAGCTTTATAATATTAGTATAGATACGCGGTAGCGTGTCAAGCCAAGTTCAAGATAAAGGAAATACAGACGCATTAGCCGTGTGTATATACAAACAATTTGATTTGATTGATAGCTTATACGTATACTTAAATTTTGTTAATCAACTCATTTTATTTATATTATTATATGCATGTTACTGTTTTTATATTGTAAGGTCAACATATATATTTTTTTAAAAGCTTACTGGGTCGCACATTACTAGTATTCTTGTTAACCCCTCGTGCTAAGCTAAATGCTTGTGTTACGAGTGGGTTCACGTCGGTAGTGCAATGGGTGGGGTTCGAACCGGCAACCATATGATCGCAAGTCCGACGCCCTGGCCATTAGGCTACCGCCGCTGTAAATTTTACTCTTAAAAATTTTGGTTTGTTGGTTATAACAAGCGAAGTCAAATATTGACCAGGATAACCTACAGAACTTGACACTCATTTACATCTCAATTCTTTTGTCGGCGTAGCGGTGACAACAGTATCAGATAGCCCTCTGATATATATTTTTTTTCTACTTTGTTTTACTACTTGCTCGTTTTCGTTTTGTTTTACCTTTCGTTACATTAATTCATCTAATATACGTGAAACTTACGAATTCTTCTTGAATAGATTTGCATTATACTGTAAGCTTCTAATCGTCAATGAGGAATTTTTACTTTTTACATCTATACTGTAATTGACTTGACATAACTTGACATGACATAACTTGTTGTTGTAAGCTTTAATTTTAACCACTATTTTAAGATTTTTATAATTAATTGTATCAAATAGTCTCAGTAAGTAGTAACTATGTTGTTTTAAGAATGTCATTAATTATTATTCATATAATATTTTATTAATCTTAAGCCTTAAGCCCGATATAATTGCACTCAATTGTAATCAATTTCAATTTTATTTTATTAATGTATCCTTTGCATGGTCTCACTGTTAATAATAATGTATTGTAAGCTGTGGTTGCCTTCAACAAATGAGCACAAAGCTTGTAACACTGTGATTGTATAATTATGTTTTCAATGTGCATCATTTAATGGCAGCCCTTAAATAAATAAATAAATAAATAAACCAGGTACTTATTATTGAACTTGACTTCCATTTTCACATTTATTATTTTGGTGGGATAAATATTACTTAGAGCGTTTGTATGCCAAGTGAGATGGTGTTAATAAATTAATTAACAGTTGACGTCCATAAACAAATATGTTAATAATTAACCGTTCCTTCCTGTGAAGCAAACAGGTCAATTACCATCATTAATAGGAACAATATCAGTTATTTATTACCTGTTTATTGAGTGAGACACAGTAGCCGCTAGTCATGTGTTCACGACGCGGCGACGTTACAAGTAATAAATAAATATAAAGAACACTGTTTTAATTTTTCGTCGAACGTTAAGTTTTGTATAATTTTATTTGTTGCAAATAACAAAAAAGATTTTTCTTATATACAATCCAGTAACTAATCTGCTATAAAGCAACGATACTACCAGGTTTTTTATTGTGGGTTACTTTGAACTTATGTACCCACTCATCTAGTATGTGTTGTATGATAAGTAGTGAACAATACAATACCCGATACGTATCTCTAATAATCTAGATATATTTTAATGGGTTGGAGGTGGTCACTTCCTTTAATGGTATTCTATCCTTCGGCATAACACTTATTGTGCCCCGATAAGCTCAGTCAGGGCTAACAAACATTATACCTACCATAGCATATGAAGCTATATAAAGCTCCCTAAATGATGGCAGAAGTACACAGTACGCTAGTTTCTTTCGGGACTGGACATCTGATCTAGTTTCACATTCTACGTTGTATTCTACAAAGATGGGCCGTTGAAACACATTAAAGTACAGTGTAACCAGTGTGTATAAGGGCAATAATTAAATTAATTTAGCTTAGCCATTAACATACCTACTTTATGCGGTTATCTATACTAATATATAAAGCTGAAGAGTTTGTTTGTTTGTTTGTTTGTTTGCTTGAACGCGCTAATCTCAGGAACTACTGGTTCGATTTGAAAAATTCTTTCAGTGTTAGATAGCTCATTTATCGAGGAAGGCTATAGGCTATATATCATCACGCTAAGACCAATAGGAGCGGAGCACCAATGAAAAATGTTTCAAAATCGGGGTTTTTTTCCTTTTGAGAGCTTCCGTTTTGGAAGGTGTTTTTATAAACATGATATTAATCCTTATCCAAATAAATACGTTATTCATCAGAAGTATTTAATTTAAAACAAAAGTGCCCTTTACATCATTGGATTTCAATGAATATCTTAGGAGATATCGCAGTTTTAAAATAACATCGCAGCAAAATAATGATCAAGTACCGCGCGTACCACGCTAAGACTTAGTAACTATTCCACGCGGACGAAGTCGCGGGCGGAAGCTAGTTTACTATGATTCAGTCGGGAAATTATTTACTTAATATGAATACTACATGGATTGTTGTAACTAGTCAAGGAAGTAAACGGGCAGGTCCGAATTCTTTTTGTTATTATGTGTATAATTTTAGAAAACCATTAGTGTTAGATATTCTACATGCCCTTGTCCCAATTTATCTGGTTTGGGCGCAGCATGCATAGTTGATGCAATTAAAAGACTAATAGTCGATAGTGTGAAGTGTCATTCATTATTACCATTTAACAAACGTTTGTTAAACTAAAAATCGTGTAAACTTTATAAATGAAATGAATGTGAAGGCGCTTCGTGGGCTTCGTGTAGAATACGAGACAAGGCCTTACCCTTTGAAGGGTACGCTGGACCGCAGCCTGTCGTGGTCATGGTGAATGTCACGAATCCTATGGACGTGACTATATGGTAACATAACATAACATACCATCACGCCTGTATTCCCCAAAGGGTTAGGCAGAGGCGTACTAATGTACACCCACAGTTCGCCGGTATGTTTAGGTCCCATGTAATAGGGGGCGAGCCTATTGCCATTAACCGGGCACAAATTCCTAACTCCGAGCTGCTACTGGGAATTTCATAGAAAAACCCAATAACACTTTGCTCGACCTGGGAATCGAACCCAGGACCTCTAGCGTAGCAGTCGCGGTCCGGACCACTTGGCTATTGAGGCAGTTACTGCCTCTACGGCTACTACATGACTATATGGTAAAGTAAGGCAAATACGGTTTTTAGTCAGTAGGAGTACAACATCTGCCGCTGCATCGTCCCGCGTTCCCATGAGGATTTTCCGTATTATTAAAAAAAAATGAGGACATTCAACATGGATTTTTTAAAAAAAAAAGCTTATTAGCAATGTGGGTCGCACACTACTAATTCTTGTTAACCCCTCGTGCTAAGCTGTGTTACAAGTGGGTTCACGTCGGTAGTGCAATGGGTGGGTCTCAAACCGGCAACCACATGATCGCAAGTCCGACGCCCTAGCCATTAAGCTACCGCCGCTTACGAATTAAAGGTGTAGTGATCGTCTGAAGCTTAAATCGATATTATTAAAATATTTACCGCATCCGAAAAATATTATTCTAAAAAAGGAAAAAATAACGTAAATGCAAGAATAAACATGATTAAGATTAATTTTAACCTAATTTTCCGTGCGTCATGTCGACGTAAATAAAAAGTATTTCTTCTTCTTCTAAGAATATATCAATACACCTACGTATCTTGCCCGATTTTTCTCCATATGATCAACCTTTTGGATCCATGGCAACTACAACATAACGTTTCATAAACGCTTTTTAAAATCTTATGAAATAAAAACATTTGAACTTACTACTTACTACTACGAAGAAGTCAGCTATGATTTAATGCAGATTACATAACTCAATAATCTCGACATATTCCTCAATAACCGAATTAGGTAAATTTTTAATTGGCATAAATATTTGGTTGCTTAAACGGTCGTCTCGATCATAGCGAAGCGTAGAATTTTATTGCTAATCTCTCCAAAAACCCCCTTTGTATACTTAACTCAATCTATCCAAGATTGAGTTAAGTATACGCATTAGTATACACTACATAACTCAATGGTTGACTTGAAGGGAATATATTGACAATTAAGTGCGCTAAAGACAGAAGTAAGCTAGCTTATCGCATATTGACGGGCAGTTATCGTGGATTGCGTGGTGGTAGTGAGCTGGTCTGGTACTTGACAGAACCGGGTCAATAACCAGATAGATACCAATAAAATTAAATTTAGTTTAAACTAGCTGACCTGACAGACGTTGTCCTCTCCAAGTTTCAACTAACCACCTAATAAAATCTTTGTATTCATATTTTTAATAGGTACACTTAGCGCCATTGACCTCTGAATACCTTATTTCTGACATATAATTTTTTGTAAATGTAAGCAATGTACAGACACGGGTCACTTGCATTCTTATTAAATGTAAGATAAGATAATGTATCCAATACAAAGTGGAATTTGGGTTTGACATCTACTATATCGAGCAGGCCAACGGCTCACCACGGTAGACAAACGGATAGCTAGTTTATGAGACTACATAGCTACTCCTTACTTGCTAAAAGTTGGCTTGTTGTATTGTACCGATTACCTCGAGAACTATCGGCCGACCCTAAGCTAGGGAAGGTGAGCCGCAATATTCGCGTTTGAAGGAATACCTATTCGTAGATTAGTAACAACAATACTATCATAAACTTAATAATGCGTGCGCGCTACTCACTGCGAAGCAGCGGCTGGCGACGTGTGTGTGTGTGTGTGTGTGTGTGACACGTTCCATTTTTTAAATTTTCTTGTATTGTAATCTACAGCGCGGCAAAGGTCTGAACCGTAAGGTCTATCTATCTTCTTTTACCCTGTTCTATTTATAAAATCATTTTCAGTATACTAGAAAAATGTTTAAATGTCTTTTTAACTTAACACTGATGCAGTAAGGGCCTTGCCGAGTAACAATTGTGTAACAAACACAAATTTATACATACACACACACCCAGATATCTCTGACCCGGCAAAGCCATCGAAACCCCACCCCATCTCTCAGCAATTACACCAAGACCAAACGTTTCCGATTCCCGACATCCATGATACATTTTATTCCAATTTATTTAAGGTTTAAACTTTTTCAATTCAAGCCCATACCTCTCTATTCTTCTCAGTGGCGACTTTGGGTGTGAAGAGCAGCTGGTTAACGAAGCCGAGGAACATGAGTATGTAGAGGCCCACATGTGTGAGCGCCGCCGTCAGCAGCGTGCACTTCTCGAATGATCCAGGGAATGTATCATATGATGACCAGTCCATCTTTGGTATACCCCTGACATCGGCACCAACCTTCTGTACAGAAAGGAATACACAATTTACTCTCAGCGACAGTAAAGACCTCATATTTGCGCCGAAATGGAACTGGTTCAGCATAATTATGACAAACAGATTTGCCTGACACTGCTTTTCAACCAGACCCCTTGTTGAGACAGTTGACAGGGCTTCAAATGATTGTGTTTAATATAAATTGAATATAACTGCTTCATTAGCCTAGTGGTTCTGATCGCGACTGCTAGAGGTCCTGAGTTCAATGAGTCTTGAGTCCCATGTAATAGGGGGTGAGCCTATTGCCACTAACCGGTCACAAATACTCCGAGCTGCTACTGAGAATTTCATAGAAAAACTCAATAACACTTTGCTCGACCTGGGAATCGAACCCAGGACCTCTAGCGTAGCAGTCGCGCACAGGACCACTTGGCTAATGAGGCAGTTTAACAATAGAAAATTGTGTTTAAATACAATTTAAACACACAAGAAGTTGGTGCAAGTGGGCCTTATTCATCTATTATTTATCTATGTATATAAAAGAAAGTCGTGTTAGTTACTTCATTTATAACTCAAGAACGGCTGAACCGATTTGGCTGAAAATTGGTGGAGAGGTAGCTTAGAACCAGGAGACGGACATAGGATACCCCGTTCCCGTGGGATGTGATGACAGACCGAATTCCACGGGGGCGAAGCCGCGGGCAGAAGCTAGTTACTTATAAAAAAAGGGAATGCCACAGCATGTAAGAGCTGACCAGCCCCAACAGACAGCACCCTAAAGCTCTTGATAACAGCTCAGAATTTTCATTTGTGCTTGGTTAATAGCCATTTTACATGGGACTTATTATATATATATATATATATTAAAAGCTTACTAGCAATGTGGGTCACACATTAATAGTATTCTTGTTAACCCCTCGTGCTAAGCTAAATTCTTGTGTTACGAGTGGGTTCACGTCGGTAGTGCAATAGGTGGGGTTCGAACCGGCAACCACATGATCGCAAGTCCGACGCCCCAGCCATTAGGCTACCGCCGCTTTTAATTATATGTATAACCATGTCACGTATTACAGGTTTTATTATTACTAAAATTTTTTTTGGGTTTTAGTCAGACTAGTAGTTTTTTATTTTATTTTTAAGTGTTTTGACTTATTAGTCCCTAGTACTTATTGTTGTCCCCAACTATTTATAAACAGGATTTGTAAATGTGAGTACTTTGTAGCATGTCTAAGTGGACACCTAGTTTTATGTACTTTAACAATGTGTGTTTTCCACATAGTTTATTATTTATTTTTTACATCAACTTCTCCACTTTGACATTAAGCTTCAATGTTCACATAAGCTGCTATCGCAATATTGTACCTATCAGTGAAGATTGTAACTTTATTTATTTTAAAAGAGTATCCATTGAGTTTCTTGCCGGATTCTTCTCCATAGAATCGACCTTTTGGAACCGTGCAACTAGAATCATTATGTTTCATAAAAGCTTATATGAAATAAAAACATTTGAACTTTGAATTTGAAACTATAAGAACCTTATAATTTTATCAAGTCAAATTTCACTAAGGGTAATTTACCAAAAATGTTTATTCATAACAAAGATTAAGTAGGGTTTATTCCCATTAGTTCTACTAAACAGTTCTATTGTAGAACTAGTGGGAATTTTTTTTCTCAATAGTCTAAACTACGATTTAAGTAGAACAAAATAGTAGAACTAATGGGAGTGTTTATTTCCACTTGTTCTACTAGTTCCATTCCACAGTTCTACGGTAGAACTAATGGGAATTTCGGTTCTCACTAGTTCCACTAGTCCCAAATAGTAGAACTAGTGAAACTTTACTTCCAAGTAGTTACTCTAAGGCGATTTGCACACTGTGTTTGTACTCATATGTCTGGAACTACTACTGAGGCATTTATTAATCACTCGTTCCATTTTCAAAGAAACTATTGGGACTAATTTTGAATTTCTATATCACTAGTTGCACTTGTGAAATTTTTTAGGGGTGTAAAAACACTACAGGCAAATACACTAGTGAAATTTTTTTGGGGTGTTCTACGATAGAACTGTTTAGTAGAACTAATGGGAACGAACCTTAAGTAGTCTGCTCCTAATACTCCTACAGAAAGTTCATAAACTTTTATTCAATTTACTATCATGCAAAGTACCTACAACTGAAAGCTAAAGGAATAAAGTGTTAATGTTATTGGAACAGACCCCCTGGTTCTTGTGTGACCAACTGAATTTAATTAATAAGTTGTGGGGGGACTATTGAATTAATACAATGAGACATGGATAACACTAAACATTAGTCCAAATACTATTACAATGTTATTATTATGGCTTTGACGAGTTTTATTTCAGAATTTAACGTAGGATCTCCACAGTAGGTCATCAGGTCAGCACTCTAGACCGAGGACGAGGCAGGACTGGAGCACACCTTCCTACAGGGCGTGTCGACTATCACCACCGCGACTAAACATCGTTCGAGTGATCGTGACAAAATATTTGGAAGGTTATAAAAATAAATGAATATCTACTTACACTGTCACCGTTTCCGAAATGCGTAGACATCACATATCCATTTTTATGATTGGTCATTTTCCCATTTAGCAACGTTTCCTCTTTTCCGTTACATTCCTGGTTTTTCTTGTGTGAGAGTAATGTAAATGCACGCTTATTAACATCAAGACAACTATTTTCTACCGCCGCAGCCATCCTTGTGAGTGAAGTGAACTTGCTTGTGGTTGTGACGGTTTCACGGTTGACGGTTGTGATTGTGAGTTGAGTTTGAGTTTGGTGTCTGTCTGTGTCACTGTCATGCATGTCACACTTGACTTGTTTCTGTTTGTCAACTCCACCCACTCTAAGACTGACTGACCCTCAGATCAGAGCTGACTTGAGGATCAGAGTGATTACCTGGCCTGACCTGGCCTTTCTGTCACAGTGTCAGTGTCAAACAGTGTGTCAAGTTCAATATGATTTTATATTACCTATTTAATTTAAACATAAAGTAATTAATTTCGGAGCAATAATTTACGAGTAGGTAATTAATTAGAAAAATTAAGCACAATTAATGATAATAAGATTAATAAGAATTTCTTATATATACATTAATTTTGATTCGTGCACGATAACTTTTCCCAGTTTCTGAACGACGGCATACGTCGGTAAAACAGAATTAAAATAGCGCGCCTTCAAAAAAGGTCTGAATAGAAAAGTCAATACTTTTCGCAATTTCTTGCTTGCATTAGACATTTTGTATTTTTGCGAAATATTATTTACAATAACTAATAAGTACTTACTCTTATAATTTTAGAAAATCTTGTAATTTTATTTACCATAAGATATAATTTCGATTATTCACTACCTACTTATACTAAACTACCGGTGAGTAGCGCCGCCCCCGCTGCATCGGAGGGGTCGGCGATGAGTAATACCGTTCATTTCTCGTGCTGAGTGACGTCGTGCAGCCGCGGCCGGCGAACGACTCACAGACCGCAGTACGATACGGCGAGGACACACGACAGGACCCGCCCTCCGCGTTCGCAGCTTCTCGCACTCGCGCTATCCCCGCACCCTATCGATCTCTCTAGACATCGGTCTTTTTTATTTTTCACATAAGGAAGCATGGACAGTGCCGACGCCCTACTGGAAGGTCTCGCGAGTGGAGACCCAGCGCCAGCCGCCGACGTGCCGTCTGCCGAGCCAGCCATGAAGCGCGATCAGGACTCGACGGACGACTTCGAGCATCTCGACCGCGACGGCAAGCGCGAGTCGGGCGAGTCGCCTCACCGCCAACCCGCAGCTGCCGCCACACGCAGTTTCCTTGACATGGAGCGCGAGCTGCTGGCGGAGGCGCCGCGCGCGCCCTCGGCCTCGGCTGACCACATCGCCGACAAGTTCACAGATAGTGAGTCGGACGCTGACACTACCGGCGAGTCGCCTATGCACCGGCCGGAGGCGGGGCGCACCGGCGGGTACACCCCTGAGCCGCCGCACGACCCTACGCCCGTGCTTGCGCCCGCCGCAGCACCTACTCCGATTCCTGTTCCAGTTCCTAGCGCCCCAGTAGCTCCGGAAAAATCTTTACCAGAAGAGCCGAAATTGACAGTGACTCCAATCCCCGAGCCGAAATCAGAGCCTCTGAAACCAGAACCTCCAAAACCAGAGCCGCCAAAACCTGAGCCTATGAAAACAGAACCCGCACCGCCTCCGCAGCGTGCAGCGCCCGAACCGAAACGTCAATTAGCGCATGTGATTGAGGCCGAAGTCATCTTCTGCCAGATGGGACTCGGTAAGATGACATGTTTCTTTTTTGTTTCCATAGTTTATTAGGTACCTATCTCTCCGTGTGGTAGCTGCTATATAATATTGTTTTATTTCATTCTGCTCGTCTCAAACTCTGAACGGCGTTATCCTATCCCCAAATTTGATACCTATAAGTGAAAACACTACTTCCGCAGCTATAAATTGCAGTGATATCATTGTCCGTGTCTGAGGTGTCTTAGCGCGCCGCGCGGCTCTTTTTTGTGCGGCACTGAGTTTTAGAATGGTTTCATTTGGAGTCGAGGACTGCACGCCACGGAGCGTGAAGAATCGTCTACAGGAGAACAATGCCCGCGCACACCAATATTTTATCTACACAGGTGCATTACCACTTAAACCAGATATCGGCACTTCTTGAAGTTGCTTTCAAATGAAATGATAATTAAAGATGCCATTACTTATAATTATACTTGTAATAGGTATAAGTATTGTTTTTGATTAATTCAAACTAAGATTTAATCCCAAATGTGGCTTTCCTAGGTGAATAAAATTATTAAATTGCGTTTGATACGTAAAATTATAGAAAATCAGTTGATATAATAACAAATACAATGATAATGATAATATAACACAATGGGGGTGTGCGCGGGGCAAGGCGGGGTAGCTGGGTTGGCACGGGTGGAAGAGGTCGGCTGCAGAGGTGGCGGAGCGGTAAGAGCATTGACCGCGCTGCAGCGACGGAGTAACGGCACCCGCGGGCCCACACGCTGCACGCGGACATCCGACCGACCCGTACTGACACCATACCTACATTAATTCAACCACCCGCCCCATACTAGTCTCCTACAACACTCCTTTTTTAACCCTGCTCTTGTTACTTGGTCCATAGTAGCAACAGCAGGGTTAAAAAGGCCATATTGTGACGTCGACGCTTAGCCAATATTATTTAAAATCATTTGATAGGTTAGGTATCTTACTGTTTATTACTGAATAAACAGTAGGTAAGGTACTGACCTATACTAGTCACATTAAGGTGTTAGATGAGTGACCGTAAAGTTTCTTTTGGGTAGGTCGTTACATATATGTATCTACCTGGTTTATTTCCTATTATCAATTCCAGATACTTAAACTAGTCATTTAGAATTAGAACGACCTAGTCACCACCCATAAGCATTTTATACACCTGCCTATAACTATATAATATAGGTACCTATATAGTCTAGAATAAACCGAATATTATCCTTATCAGATACCTACTTGCTTTTATCTTATCTATAGTAGACATATTTTTTTAAGAACGTGTCATTCAATTAGGTGCTCTTTTCTATAGGAACTATAGAAAAGAGGAATATAGGAATATCATAAGCTCAGGAAAATTTCAATAATTAGTACCTACCTAGGTACCAATGCATGATATGCATCTCATCGTAATCGTCATATTATATAAATGATTGACGGTTTGGTGATAAAAAGAGATGAAAAAGTAAAACAACAACTAGGTACTAATACCACAGGCAGGGTACAAAGCACAGATTAGCCAAACACTCGTGAATGGACAGTTTCTCAACTGTTTCAATTCCACTATCGAAAATGTAATCCCTACTTCTGAATTTCTTTGATAATGATTCTTTGTACAGTCTATCCCAGTTAACTTGTCTTTTTTGGTAAACAAATATGGCGTCCTAGTAACCAGAGACAACTGATAGTGGTTAGATAATGTTGGGAAATCATGAATGAATGACTGAACTAAATACTCTTAGCCAAGACTATTGAAGAAGGATTCTCACCTTGACGAGTACTCATTTGTTTTTTAATTTTAAATATGAAGTGAATGTGTGAAGTGAATATGAAGAAATAAAACGACAACTGCAAAACATTAATTTATTAGTAGTTCCTCTAAAATACACGTGTCAGAATCTTTCGTCAGAAAATTCCGTCAAATGTATTATGAACCTCTGGTTCGGTGCATCTGATGCAGTATCATTGTACCCGATAGAGTAAACCCACCCCCAACAGGTGCCCGACAAGGCAGTCCACAAGGACTTTCAATTAGCTTGCCCACCTCGACGAGCAGCACTAGGATAGGAATGCCTACGGAGAACGACCCACTCTTTGCCATGCAAGCCGTCGGGTCCTGGAGCAGTATTTCTGACCTTGAGACTTCAACCACCACTCATCTCGTCGTCACTGTGGTCCGCAAAAAGTCGACAAATTTCCTAGCTACAACTATTATTGTTCTTAATTCTAATTCTTGTAAATTCCATCTTTAATATTTCATATTCTGATGTCAGCACAGGGTTCATGATTAAAAACGTAGTATGCTAAATAGCAAAAAAATGCTATGGATAATATTGTACACAATATTATTTTTGTGAAGATAAGGACTTTTTGGATTTTTTGCTCATTCACATAAATCAAAATCATTCATTATTTTGTCACATCCCCTAAAATTCGTAGATAATCTAGAGTTTTGAAATTTCAAATTGTCATGATTATTTTATTCTGTGAAAATGTAATTACATAAAATTTCGTTTTTATTAAAAATAATAGACTTTTATAGTGATTTCGAAGCAGTTTTTGGTGTAATTTAAAGTGTATGTGTATAATGTAAGTGTTAATAAAATCGTTTCCTACATCAAGTGCGTGATTAAAGAAAAACTTGTGATTTTCGCATCGGGAAGGGTTTGTTTACCAAAAAAGACAAGTCCAAAAAAACGGACTGTATAAAGTAGCCCGCGGCATAATGTGTTTCATGAGTGTACGATCGTAAAGAGCGGCGGCGAATGACGCGTGGTATGGTATGCACAACGACGCCACCATCGCTAATTTTAGCATCGCTGAGGCAGCATCGCGCTGCGCTCATAAGCGGAGCACCCGCCGAGCGCTCACGTCGCACGTTCACCGCCCACCAGTGACTGTTCCGTCCAAGTGCTGACTTGACATTCATGTAACATCGTGTGGTCGCGCTGTGAGTCATAGCCGCGAGGACTTGCCTTTTGTGTGGATATTATTGTGTGTGTAACATGGGATCCGGAAGCGTCGAAGATGTCACACGTAAGTCTTATGTTTTTGATGGATGTCGACTGCTTCAGTTATTGTACGCTGCTTCTTAAATCCCGACCGGGTATAGTTGTCTTTGTGGTGGCAGGGATACTTGGTGGCTATTTGATCTCACGCAATTAATAATTTCCATATGATACATCCGTGCATTATTCTGCACTAAAAAAAACTCTGTCAGCTGAACCCTAAACTTCCGCTGTTAATTTGGCGCAATTCGGTCAACAGTTCAGGAGCAACTATGTTGAAAATAGGTTTTGATGTACCTACATTTGTAGTAAGTTTAGAATTAGTATTAAATTCTGAAATATCTCAAGACATTTTTCTTATGTGTCGAGTATTGGTTACTTGTCTTATTTTTGGTCACATCTATTTGTCCGAATCGACCTTGGCGCGCTTGCTCTGCAGAAGTGCATTTTCGATGTTGTTATTTATGTAGACCTGTACAGTACATCCTTTGATTTAATTGTGATCATACTTCCTAGCTCTTCGTTCAATATCATACAAGAGCGTATTATTTTTCTTATCATCAAAACTGAATTAGATATAGAAATTTGCCCAAGCATACCAAATCACGAAGAAAAATACAAACTAAGAAGTCTTCTTATAAGTAAAGCGGAACGTCTGATTCATACAAAGCGTTTGATTGTCTTGGGTAACAACACCACAAACAATCAATGATGCGGCAGGCTTGAGGCAAGCCGTGTGCCCCTGATCATACTTCGAAGGGGAATACGGGCGTGATGGACGATGGTATGTTTAATGTAGGTATGGTCCTAACTACATGATAACACAAAATGAGGCCTACCAAAAGGACCCCAAAATTTTTTAAGTTATAAAACTCAGGGCTCATCAGTTATTTCACGATTTTTAAATTATTTTTTAGGTAATTTTGGTGGTAGGTAATGACATTTTCTGAATCCAGAAAATACTTTGAACAAGTGTCGTATATTTCTATAGCTACCAATAGTCTGATAGCAATCATCACCATTATGTTGTCATGTTGCCAAATCGGATTGCTATGACTGAAATGTTTGATTGATTTGTCAGAACCACTCGTATTCTCATATCTCAGCTGTGCTTAAGTAGGTCGAGTGTCACCATGTTCAGTATTTCTCTAAGACTACGCTTACTAGCTAGTACCTAGTAGATACGATTTAAAACGTTCTGCATGGATGTTTATGGACAGCTGATGACAGAGATTATTCCACTTTGCAAGTGAATTCAATAAGAGTATCTAGATCTACTTAATTCATATCGATTATATCCTGATCCTAAAATCTAATCCGAACGTCAAATATAAAATGTTTTATTTCAATATGTCCGTCTTTCATATTGAGCCCCTGTTAGCTGCGTGTTACGAACTGGTCTGGAAAATCCCAGACATCCATGTCTGGGTGTGCAATAAAGGCTAGGCCTCCGGTGTGTGTTAGGTCGCGAGGGAGGGCGCGGGGCGGCGATCGATAACGTAACTCGCCAACCACCACACAGACACACCGTCTGCTCTCTTTATTTAATCGGATCAAATTGTTGCTAGCCTGTGAACTATTACTGTACGACATATTTTTCTCCTGACGGATTGATACCAAGCATATCACACTATGCTATGGATTTTTATTGTAACCAAATTAGAAACAAGCATATGAGGTGCTTGATGGTCAGCTGTAACCACAGTATAGGTACAGATGTCTGCAGTTAGTATCCATAGTCCATATACCTATGATTCTATTTTCTGTGCCTATGCCCCGTAATTTCACTAGCTACGGAAGGGCTATCCTTTCGAATTTGATCACCACATAATATATGACATTACTTACTATAATATGTATTTGGCAATGCTACACTAGACATCATCGTCAACGAACTGTTCCCGACAAATGTGCGTTCTGTACAGTTATACTTAAACGGATCGTGCCTGCATGTGCGGTGGGAAAAACCGATAAAAAATCAATCACAGGCATATAACCCTCTTCATGTCTGCAGGCATACCTCAGCTTTGATTTTTTTAACAATGTTTGCAATGGACAGGTACAGTGTATTGGTTTATCGAGTCTCTAATCGGGTTTTCTTCTGCCAGGCCGTTCCGGAAAGAAGTGGAACGTCATTATCTTTACTATTATAAAATTGTAAAAAATCTGTATCTGTACATTGACGATATTAAAAAAAAAACAAGTGGGATATAAACAGGTACATAAACACAACAGGTATATAAACGTCTGCGAATCCAAAAATGTGATTTTTAAAATTCAACAATTAATTAAACGGATCCTGAGATACAGCTTGACCTTTCTGATGTATAAAGTTCTATACAAAGACGAGATCATCACTGTTGGTTTTAATTTCTTTTTAATTCATTTGTAATCCTACTATAGCTTCAAGCGAGCGAAGCCGCGGGCAAAAGCTATTACTTATAATTATTATAAAATTGTAAAACCCGGCTTCTACGTGGCGTATCAAGAACAATGAACAAAAGAAACGACGACCTCTGTGGTTTAGTGGTTCGAGTACCGGACTGCTGACCATGAGGTCGTGGGTTCGATTCCCACAGGACACAAACATTTATGTGATGAATGTAAGTGTTTGTGTTCGTTTGGGTGTTTCTTATGTATTATAAGTATGTATTTTGGAGTTTAGGCGGGAAAATGAAAAGTGCACATTGTCGATTTTATATTATTTTTCATAACTTTAATTTCTCCGAAGTTTAATGTGTAATTATGGTGGATAATTAACCATTAAGTGTTCGTGAGCGTGTGAGAGTGTAGGCAAATGATATAAAATTGAAAATCGTGACTTTTTGGGTTCACTCCTAAACTCCATCGAAGCCTCAATAAAGTTTCTACCGTTTTATTGGGGCAACTGAACAACATTAAACTTGACACTGGCGAACACAAAAAGTGTGGTGCCATAAAATCCCATGATGGGAAATATTACCTACTTGATTACTCTAATACTTGACATTGGCAAATACACAAAAAGTGGGGTGCCATAATAAAAAAAAAAAAAAAAGTATGTATTTACAAAAAAAAAGTAAAGGGGAGAGTAGGGTAATGGGAGTCAGCGGGTAATGGGAGTCACACTTACATCCACGAAACAGTACATGCGAGCAACTCGTAAACGGAGTCCCAACCCCCTCCCTGGCCCCCTAGCGCTGCCTGGAATGGCTCGCGTCAGTCAGCGCCCGCGCTATTGAGATACGTGTTTTGTTTTTGTGCTCCGCTGATATAATTTTACGTCAATGCAAATTACATGGTAAGTATCGAATATCTTGCAGTATGCGATTAAGACATCACGAACTTAGTTAGACGTTAGAAATTGTGATGTGCAGTTCAGATTACGTCAGTGTTTTAAAGTTTTATTTTATTTTATTCTTTTTCTCCTCAGTGTAACTGTGGGAAATGAGAGTCAGGTGACTCCCATTACCCGCAGATGCGGATGAACCCATCCTTTTAATACTAGACAACCATGCTAGTCACATATTTCTCTTTACGTCTATGAATATTGCAAGTCCAATCACATTCATATGTTGTCTGTGCCACCACACACTTCACATAGAATGCAACCCCTAGATGTTTAATTTTTGGTCCGCTCAAAATGGCCTATAAAAAGAATGTGACTTATTTTTGAAAAGTCATCTTGCAGAAAAGATAACCCCCTATGACGAAGCATCCTTGGTGAGGATAGCATTTAAAAATGCACTGGGTGGAACTCACCTGAAAGTTATGTCTGCGATATGTGCTAGATTTTCTTTGACTCCGATTGCCCCCAGGGTGACTACCATTACCCCCATGTTGGTGTAATGGGAGTCAAATCTGCTTTATTTTTTAACTTTTATAATATCCAAAGTTGATTGCCAAAGTGACTGATAATTATTATGATTAAAATTTTATTTGAGTTCTCGCTTAAGTGACTCCCATTACCCTCTTTTACCCTACCTATATGTATTATATACATTGTCTAGTTAGTACCCATAGTACAAGCTCTGCTTAGTTTGAGACTGCTTAGATGGTTCTGTGTAAAAATGTCCCAGAATATTTATTTATTTATTTATAATGCACCAGATTTTAAGTTCCATGCACAGTCGTATTTCCAGCAATAAGACTGTGAAAACCGATTCCAATTTCATGCAGACAGACAGAAAATTTATATAAATTGTTGTTCTGGCTTCTCTAATAAAGAACCCCCAAGGTTAGTTATAGAATCCTAGTATGACGTCACATATTTTGCAAATTTTGAAACCTTTCTGTATTTTATGGTACTTACGTAAAATTTGTCTATAGTGTAAATAAAAGAAACATCTTTAGATAAAAATTATCTCTATTCAATCGAAAATAAGGTTCAAAGCACAGGTTCAAAGTAAGTTTCCCACATCACTGAGCGTTCAGCGGTAATAATAAGTGCGTGAGCGCCGGCGTGCCCGCGCCGCGGCCGTTCAAAAATCAATAATAATAATTTTGTGTGGAATTTAAACAATAATCGAATGTAGTCACATCGATTCCACCCTGTGTACATACATCAGCAATACCTAGTCAGTTTAGTTTGGTTGTTATTACAGAATTCAAACTTACTTTTACGCCTTCGGATTCCAGTTGTAGTTGTGATGTTGACGACGAAGGAATTTTGGAAAAAAAAAACATGTGTCGCTTTCTTTCTCGTCATTTTTATTATTTAATTCTATGTCAAATCAAATGCTTTTTATTTCAAATAAGCTTTCACAAGCGTTTATGAAACGTTATGATTCTAGTTGCACGGTTCCAAACGGTTGATCCTATGCAGAAGAATCCGGCAAGAAACTCCATGAACACTCTTTTAAAATAAAATAAGTTACAATCTTCACTGGTAGGTACTGGTATGATTTTAGATTCCACTTTACCTTCAACATTGTCACTACTTTTTAAACTTTTCCATAAGTTGTTAACTTCTTGTACAATTAGTTTTTTTTAGGTTTTCGTAAAGTAATCGTTTAAAGATCGTGTTTTAACACTTAGGCCCACTTGCACCAACTTCTGAAATTTCTATGAAAAATTGTGTTTAAATTCAATTTAAACATATTTAAAAAGTTGGTGCAAGTGGGCCTTAAATTAAAATAGATTTTGGAATGTGACGTCACGAAATTTAGGACCCCTCCCACCCCCATGTCACACAATGTCACACTTCGTCCATCCCCTCCCTCCCCTTAACGCGTGACGTAATTTATGGAAAGCCCCTAATAGATTACGATTACGTAGATTAATTAACATCTCTGTGAAGGGACAACAGGAACAGTAATGTTTTTTTGCTAATATCCATAGAACTTCAATGAGGGAAACAGAACTGGCGATTACAAATGGCACACAGGTAGGGATGACGTCACCGTGGATTCTCAGTCGCGGGGTATTTTTAGCCGGGCGCGACATGGCGTCGCACACGTCACATATGTTTAATTTACAATGCAACTTGCTCGATTACTACGATAATGTATGTATTCTTTCATTGTGTATTTGCTAATCACAAAAAACTAAATAGATTTTTGCCTCTCTTCAAAAATAGGACTTTTTAGTAGCTCCGATTCAGCTCCGATCCTTTACACACTTAACACACGACATTAAAATTCATAAAAATAAAGTAGAAAATAAAGTTAGATACCAACCAACAATTGATTGAAGAGAGACAAATTGACAGGAAAAGATTCAAAGAACCACAAAATCCGTCTAATTCAGACAGCTATAGAAAAATAAATCCTCACTGAAATCAGACAAGCAGGGAATATCAAGTAAAGGAAGGTAGACCTACAATAGCCTCCCCGTGTCAGTCTGTTCGCGAGAAATTCAAACACTACTGAAGGGATTTTTATGTCGTTTTCACTAATGGACAGAGTGAGAAAGGTTTTAAGTTAAATAATATAACGCTACGACTAGTCTTAGAAACGAGGCAACGCGAATTTTATAATAGTAGAGATGAGTGTGAATATGAGAACTTCTTCATTAAAAAAATGTGACCAAATGATTAACAGCAAATGAGCAATAATAACTTATTGTTTTTTTTATTAATTAGGTACACTTAATTGGCCATGGGAAACAATCTTCCTAATTAAAGTCTTAATCATCACTCAATAAACACACTAAAACGTAAACTATTAGAAGTGCGTATCTAGGCTACTATATAGACATGTAAGACATCCCTACTATATAGACATGCCTACCTAACTCGATTTATTTTCTCACCAAGTCACATTTCTGTTACTGAGAGCAGTTCTAATTACATCATTAATTTTCTTGTGTTGTATGAATCATAAACGACACATGAGGATCTAATATTTTAATTCCCGGATTGTAAGATGTCTTGAGCGTGGTTTTAAGGTAAGTTTTGGGTTAGCATGTCTTTGCGTCGCTATTCCACTCCCCGAGAAGACAACTATAGTTTTGGTGCAATATGTATTTAAATCTGTTTATCTGCCCTACTATAATATTGCGATACACTAAAGTCATGTTTCCAGTAACAATAATTTATAGCGGGTTTCTCTGATATGTTCTTTTACGTACATTTATGAGCCTCCGACGTTTTTAGTTTTCTCGAGCGATGTCTTGATAATCTTTTTAAATTCTCCTTGATTGTAATGTTTGATTTGGTTAGCTTCTTTTACATTTCGGCATAAATCCGATTTCATTTTGTTGTCATTGTTGGTCACTTTTTTGTGCTAAGGTTTACGATGCGTGACGGTAACACGTTTCGAAAGTTGCTTGAGTTTCATTGGTTTGTTTGAAAAAAAAAACTATTCTGCAAGGAGAATATCGATGACATTATAACATTAAAAACAAGTCTGTACCATTATTGGATTCTTACTTAGCAACATTGGTACATTTTGTAGCAAATATGGGCTAAACGACGATCACGTCAGCATCACGGTTACCTACATGATTCATATGATTCATCAATGATACATAACACAAGGTAACCGGTCCGCAATAGCACATAAACACAACGTCGTCGGCGACATTAGCGTTACTTTGCAACCAATCGTATTCTCCATAGCTACGTTAAGTTATTAATCCATGCAGGTACCTATAGTAGGTACTGGTGAGTACAAAAGGCGAATACACTTTGCAGGTCAGTGCAGCTCGACTCTGACATTACCTATTTCATGTAGACCGGCGGCGGCGGGACCGGCGACCCGCGCGCCCAGTAAACAACTTGTATAGGTACCAGACACCGTTATCTCACTCGTTACTTCTGTTTGTATTACTATTTGAATGTAAACACTGCGTCCAATTATCTCTTATTCTTTTTAAATCGGAAAAAAATGTTCCTATACTTACCTACCTACTTACTAACCACACTATGCTATCTCTATTTCTCTAACCCTGTGTCACTACACACTGCTGTACTTAGAATGTAAGCTAAGCGTGCCTAGGTGGCTATCTGTTATACTTATCCTATTGAGGGGTGTTGTGCGGTGGTGGTGCCGCAGCACGCTAGGGGTGCTGGCTATACACGACGTGGTGGCGGTGGTGAGCTGGATGGGTGCGCATGCGTGCGGGCAAGGCGCGGGCGGGGCGCTGCGGCGTGGGGCGCGGAGGGAGGGCTCGGTGCGGGGCTGCGCCGCCAGTATCGACGCGAGAGTCCGGCGCGGCGCGCGCTCCGTCCGCCGCCTTCTTCCACCTCACGCTCGCGTTACGTAAATCACCACCATGCCGGACTCCGGGCCCTCCCTCTGCAGCGTCCTCGACCCGCGTAAGTGCCCCACCCCCTCGCGCCGGCTTCGCTTCGCCCGCTTTCCTCTCTGTCTATCGCGACTAACCCGCTAACGCGCAGCCTTCTATTCCAGATGCCTGGTTCGACCCGCAGAGGCTGCACCCCGAAGGTGAGTAGTCTTGGTGAGCGGGGGGCAGAAATACGTAAAGGTGGCGCGCCGCCAACCGGGCCGCCTTGCCGCCCGGGCAGCGCGCCTCGCCCTGCGGCCCTGCACTGTGACCCAATGCCGTGCACCTGCTGGCACATGTGTGAGCTCAGTGTTAACTCCGCTCCAGTGACAATAACGATAAATAGTATACTCGCGGCGCGGCGGTGCTTCAGGCCCCCTGTGTTGTCGGCTGTCGCGAGTGACTGACAGTGGCGGTGGTGGTGGTGGTGGTGGTAGCGGTAGCGGTTGTTATGTCTGGCAAACCTCTCGCTCCGTGTTCTGAACTTCCGATAAAATACCTACCTACGATAAAATTGGACTATGTATCGCAGTCGCCGCCATTGACAGAACAATAATAACGTCTCCCCTTGCCGAATCAAGGTTCCAAAAGACTAGTGTCCTAAATACTTATATCAAATACATTATTTATTATGATTATGTCATGTAGTGTTTTGCAAACGAAGATATGAAGAATGTTCATAACCATGATGATTATGAACATTATTTTGAATGATATTTTGATGAACTGTAATCCTAAATTCCGCGAAAAAGAAAGGTACTTACTTACTTTAAACTGTCATTGGTCTCGGAGGTACTTAAAAAATTCCACTGCACTGTCTCGAGTATTTATATCTGGCGTTCCTACGTATAGGACAAAAAGCAAAAAGGTGCAAATATCTGTGCAGCGTGTACCTAAGTAACTAATTCTGTGTCGTCACGGCTGCGACAACGACGTCTTTATAATTATCTCTCATGTGATAAAGTATTGTAGTTTATCGCGCTGCTCGCTTATGGCTCATAGTCCGAATCTTGGATGTCATTAATATTGTGTTGGTAATGAATATTTGGCGTAGCGCATGCGCGGTGCCATGCTGCTCACCCTGCAGACCGCCAGCCAAGATGAAATTAGACTGATTTTAACTGATGCTGAGGACAATAACTATCTGAATTATATTGTCTGACAGTCCATCGGCTTGACCTGTCCAAATTAATGTTATTCTTACATATTTTAGATCGTTCGGAAGATGGCATTTTTATGATGGGATCGCGCTGGCAACCAGTAACGGCGCTTTGCCAATAAGTAAAAAACATTCCACTATTGGCATACGTTTTAACATGGCTATTTTGCCTGAAATCGTATCTTTTCAGCTGTAGGTATGTGACCGTGACCGTGACCGCGCAAGGGTTCCTCTCATTCCCAGACACTTCAAGCGAAGTGTAAAACTAGTCCCGATGGTTTTGTGAATATGTTTATTTCTTCGTGCTGATTGATGAATGATTCAACCGCGTTCATTGTAGGTATCTGTACTGTCCTAATTGAATTAGAAGCGAGTGCCCCCAGCTGCCCTCCACGTGTAGGTTCACTTGTTTTACTAGCTCTAGAGAAGTCTAAACTACACGTTTTAACGGAAGGCTGGCTTTTCTTTGTTTCCTGGTTTTCTAGGCGATGAGAGAAACTTGATCGGATACTCGAGGTCGCTAGAATCTTATCCACATAAGTATTATGTATAAATCTGCTACTGGATATCTGATACTGATTGCGACATGCCTAGGTAGTACAAGCACAAGGCCCACTTCCCATCTGACGCCATTTCAATATTGTCTAATATAATAATACTCGTCTAGCACCATAATCCTTGCACCGTATAATGATTTACCAATAAAAAGCAAGTTTCTCCTTTATTTCATACTTGCAGTTGTGTTGCATACTTGCACTGTTTGGCGTGGTCGTGCCTACCATTACCTCACTGATAGATTTAAACTCACATGAATTTCATCTGTGCGTTCTTATTGGGTTTTGCCTTGATCTAATAGCTACTTACTAATTATTGTACCTACTTACTACCTGCTATAATAGATACTTGCGTCATGCATACCTTTAACGAGAACCATAACTTCATAATTGATCGTTTCTTTGTCATGCATGCGATAATGACGTAAAAAAATGGCGAACAGCATGCATGTATTCAGTTTTATAATTTCTACATTGATTACAACCAATAAGTGATGTATTTATTACATAAGTTGTGAACATTCTACGAGAGAGAGCGATACGTAGATATAGATCCACATTTGAGATAACATGTGCGTTGTACCTAATTCAGAAGCCCTGATGGGACATTTTGACGCCATGTGGTGTTCCAGATATAGGTATGTTTATGTACCCAAGCCTGTCTTAGCCCATCCCGATGCCCTTGGGCATAACGAGAGTCCGGGGCCCCTTCAAAAAGTAAATAATTGTATGATACAAGCCGAGACGAGAGCCCTAGCCTAGGCCTAGCCTGTGCCACTTGGGCCCTTTTGGGAAAGAAGGAACTGTATGTATTTATATGCCATAGTCATACAATGCTCAAAGACATTGAAAATTACGATGTAGGGTCGGTAAGTGGTAGATGATTTGCTTCCTCTGGCCCAGTCCCGGTGGCGACTTGTATAGCGGTAGCACTCACCTGTCATTCAAGTAAACATACCAATACTAGGTGAGGCAAAAGTAGTGCCCTAATGTGAATTTACTATAATGTCTGCTGTAAATGCCAACGCACAATGACATTTGCCGTCATTTAAAAATAATATATATGCTTGAGAGATTGTATATTTTGTGTGTGGAAATGAATGTTCCTATTGATTTGTTAGGTTTGATTCGACCGATTAAGATCTGGAGGCACTGTAGTTTCCCAAGTCGAGCAATACAGGGGCATGCCTTCTTGTCCTTCCATCCTTTTGTCTGCCACGAATCCTCCAATTCACGAATAATTTTAACCCCTAGGTATATCTTCGGTGAAGGAAAGCTGCGGTTGGAATTTCAGTTACCAAGAGTACTTATTGCAACTACCTCTACCACCAAATTACAAATATTTTAATACGAAATAACTCAAGCCAAAGTTTTATTTGATTATATTATGATTATTTTTCACGGCGATTTCACATGCGACATTTCTGCAGCCCTACTTTTCGCTCGCAGTGAATTTTCATTCTAATTCACTTATCGCCATACTAGAGCAAAATGCTTTTCATGAACAAAATACGATTTTGAGCAGGCTGTGTGAATAAAAGTCGCAGGTATGACGTATGAAAACTTATTTCATATGATTTTTCACATGCTATCTGCGAAATGTTCCATGTCTAGATGTAACAAAGTTTTAATGTTGAGTTTTTTATTGACTTGTTAGTTTTGCCTGCTAAAACTATGATCAAATCGGTTGAACTATCCCTAAACTTCGTTGGTTTTGCAATTACATACATTATCGTGGACTCTGGTCTGATTATCGCCGAAGACAAAGAGTCGTTAGTTCACCTTATCACGGTTATTTTCCTTTGTTAACAGTTTCCATTTATTTACACCTATTGTGGTCACTTATGTACCTACTTAAAAATTATGTCTTACGTTTTTGTTATATTGACGTTTAACCATAAATGCACTTACATTTAGCTTTTTTTTAATGCTCTGTCTGGGTAAATGGGTTTAGAGTGGAATGTGTCTCGGTTGAATAAGATAATTTCTGTGTAAGAGAGCAAGCACTCGGGAGGCGATCTTTTACTGGGACTGTGCGTTATTTTTACCGCTGTGTGCCGTGTGACGCAGCCCGGCGCGCGACGCGGCTGCCGCTGCCGCAGCGACCGACGCGACGTGGATGTGTCGACCTCTGCCACTGTTTGTCTGCCGACTCTATGTTGTGATTAACGTCATCTTCCGTAAACCGCGCCCTACAATTAATATTCAATTCATGAACACCACTCGCAATTGCTGTGTACTCGCAATGTACCAATGAAGATTGTAACTTATTTTATTTTAAAAGAGTGTCCATGGAGTTTCTTACCGGATTCTTCTCCATAGGATCAACCTTTTGGAACCATGCAACTAGAATCATAACCTACGTTTCATAAACGCTTTTAAAAGCTTATTTGAAATAAAATCATTTGATTTGATTTGATTTGAACGTACGATTTGCTACCTCTATGCATAAAATATGTCTCTACGGTTCCAGAAGGTTGCCTTATAAGTTACAATCAAAATTTACAGGTATTTTTAATTTGGTTCGGTCCATAAGTAATTCTCTTCACAACAGATCGTTATTATAACTTATGTATTTGTATTAAATTCAGTATAAGTTAAAACTCATAGTTTCCTTAGGAACAGAAAAATAATTTTTTGTCCCGGTCTCGCTAGAAGCGTCGTCATAGTAACAATAATACTGTATTCCACTTATTGATAAGGTAATTATGGCTGGATGCCATTGACCGTGCGTTGCGCAGTGCCAAGTGCGAGCGCCTGCGTGTTTGTACGACGAAGCCCGGGGCGGCGGGTGCGGGGTAGCGTACTTTTCTCGTCGCGTCTCCGTTGTATGCGCGCGCGCACTGATAATGAAAGGGTTTTAACTTATTAACTTTCAGTTTCAGTGAACGCTGAAGATGTCTTCAAAGTCGTTTGTGACTGGCAACTCTGAATAGTTTGATTGACACGTACTTTCACTTCAGGTATTTTGTTTCCTGCGCATTGCGGATAGTTTTTGTTAGGTGTCTTGAATTTATAAGTTGTTGCTTATTTGGAAAATCGCATAACTATAATTATGTTCATGTTCGTTGTTCATTATACTAGTTCCCACCTAAATGTGCGTGTCAGAGTAGTTCTAAGCTATGGCAGTACGTTGCAGAAATTCCGTCGTCAGGTTTTTTTCTACTAAATCGTTCCTTTTGAATAGACTTTAGTATTATTTGATGGTGCGTCATACATTAATATTTCATAATTAATTCAAACATCATATCGATATACCTACCTGCGACCTTCCTTTTCCCGATATAGTTAGTAGTATGAGTCATAACATAACATCAATTGAATCCAATCCATCGAATCATGTCTGTTTCTTTATTATAACCCTTTAATGCAATTGAATTTACTGAAGTTATTTCGAGATATCGTGATTATCTATATTCGTTTGAGAAACGTATGTTTTATGCCGTTGGTGGGTATAATTTCATACGTATAATAAATAACTTGTGAATAGCCGTCCGAGATGGATTGCGGTGTAATTGACAGCCCTATCGTGTGTCGCACTGGCAGCTTAGTTATGGAAAATGTACTGGCGTTAGCAATCCGGAACAGTAGTCTTATTACTGCACAATACCTACATACAATGCAGACAAATAAGTAGATCCAAATGCTATAAGTACGCTGTACACACATAGCTATAAGCGAGCGTTCGACTTTCGCGTGTAAGTATTCTCGATAGTATGACAGATGGATGACATAGTAGTGAGTGTCGAGCACTCGAGCGCTGGGGATCCGTCGCGTGGCAGCGGTTCTCGCGGCGGTGCGCGGTGTGAGGTGTCAGCCGCGGGTCACCGTCACGATGACGTGTGTGAAAGGCAGGGCCGCGTGGCGCGCGCCATGTGCGCGAGTGCGGGGCGGCCGCGGCGCCGCTCCGGCCGGCGGCCGCTCACTCCGTCGCCATGGCGCGCCCCAAGCACTCGCCGCGACACAACGCGCAATACGAGCCGCTCCCGCCCCGAGGACCAGGTACACTGCACAACCTCACCGACGACAGCCCCAAATGGCCTGACTGCCACGTATCGGGTTGATCGTCCCTTCTGGACTGTGTCGTGTAACGTATCAGTGCGTCTGGTGTGTAGAGTGCACCATTACCCGCGAGTGCATTGCTAAGGCTCCGTGTGGACGTGGAACGGAAGCCCCCACCGTGTTACGTGGCTACTGGGGTAAACAGTTGGTCGAACGGTGTTTATTTCAGAGACTACTATAAGTTTTCTCTCATAATTATAAGGTTTCAATTTTTAAAATTGCAATAATTTACTTACGTTGAATTTAGTCACAGCAGCATAGAGTATTAGATACCAGCCAGCATATTATGTAAAATTTACGATTAGGAAAGTGTTTTATGGTCGAATAATTTAAGGTGGTAAACGATAGATACTACAACGGTAAATACTAACTGCATTTAGATTTAGACTGAGATTAGAGTAAGACTTTTTAGTTTCTTTGTTCAAAACATTGAGTTTTAAATAATAAGCGGTCGTCGTCGTCTCTATTCGCATTACTGACCAAACCGGTTTTATCGACTGAACTTTCTCCGCGACAAAATAGTCGGATTTATAAACGCACCACTATAAACTGTCGTGACCTGCTGGAGTGGGTTATCCTGAGTGTTTAACACTATGTAAATATCATATAGTCCTCGATAAAAAATGATTGTATACTTGAATCAAATGATTGTATTTACCACAGTGCTCTCAACAATGTATTCGGACACCCCAATGCAAATGGTAGAGTGATGCCATCAACGTTACTAAGTCCTGTGCGTGTTTTATGAAAGATCAAGGCAGGACATATTTTCATCATTTCTATCGTTAAAACATAACATTTGTAAAGTGAAATAGGTACCTAGGTAGGTACCTAATGCTATCAAAAATTTTGAAAATTCATTCAATTCATCAGTGTTCCGTCTAAAGAATACATTTTATTATGTTTATTTGAACCCATCGATGGTAACGTAAGATAAGTAGGTACGGGCTGTCTACACGAATAGCACTGTTGTAATAGTAATACGTGTGGGTTGCGTGGGGTGTTCGCAGTGGAGTCGCTGATCTACTGGCGGTCGGCGGCGCACAGCGGGCTGGCGCTGGGCGCGGGGCTGGCGCTGCTGGTGGCGCTGGCGTGCTGCTCCGTGGTGTCGGTGCTGGCCTACGCCGCGCTGCTGGCGCTCTCCGCCGCCGTCGCCTTCCGCATCTACAAGAACGTGCTGCAGGCCGTGCAGAAGACTAATGACGGTCACCCATTCAAGTTAGTATTTTATTTATATATTTAATTATATAACACATGCGATGTTTTGGTAAGAGACACCTCGTGGTCGTAAAATATTTGACGCCAGGGTACTCCTGTGTGGCCTCTGATATTATTAAAGGTAAATATAACAAAGCCAACGACAAAAAATAACAATCAGCTCAGTATATTGTTAAGTATCAATACAAGTACTAATACCTAATGATGGTTTTCAGACTGGAAAATGTATTTTTGAAATTGTATTGGAACATTGTCTATCGTTCCTTTAAGTAAATAGGTACTGAAGTCTCCTTGAATTATAATAACAGCGATAGCGCAGCGCACTAAGATAAATAACAATTAAGATAAACTATGCGAGAATCCTAAGACATTAAAATGACCAGTACTTACCATGACAATATACATACAGTAGAAGCTAATAACCTCACCTCGCAAGGACAATATTCAAACATTTGTATGCCCATTAACAATATTACTTTTGTACGGTCAACAACACATCATGGTATCCAAAACCGTGATATTTCTTCAATCGATTTTATATTTGATCTTCAAAGAATAGATTTTAATAATCCATTTAAAGGGAAAATTGACAGTACCTATGTGCGTAATTTGATGTGCTGGACGTAAAATCAAAATGTTGTTTGTCTAACTAAAACATTGATGATAGCGAATTTGGTGAATTATCTAAAACGTCGCGCAGCATCGCGAGACACGACTTGACGACACGATTCAAAATGTTCGCCTTAGATTAACGTGCATTGATAATTATATTGGTATAAGCTTCGTACACACTGCGGATCGAGCGGCAATCCACTAACGTTATAGTGTGTTCTGGACAATAATCAGCGCACTTGTATTTATTCAGATGTTGATGAACTTACGTAATCATTGTCAGTGATCCAATTTGTTCCAATGGTTTTAAAAATGTTGCTAGCCGTTACCTATCACATGAACCAAAATGAATTATGAGAAATTTTATGTCCTTCAAAACTAAATACTTATATTATAGCACACACATTATTACGCCTGTAATCTCAGAAAGGTTAGGCGGAGCGGTACTAATATACACCCACAGTTCACCGTTATGTTAAGGTCCCGACTAAGGAAGAAGTCAAAATGAAAAATACTTAAATGAATTTCTTGTTTTATTAAGAAATCCGAGCCAGCCTATGTAATAATAATAAATAAATTAATTGCGTTTTGAATTTTACGTCAAAGGAGACTGCTGTTACCGGGTGTGTTCCACGAGCATTAATTTTATCTGGAGATCCCGAATACTAGAAAGGTCGAGTAGCATGTCAAATGAAACATATGCATCGCAGTCCTGTAATTGTGTTCCCAAGATAGTCCACTTATTGTTCCGGCACGTTTGTACTTGTAGATATTGTAGCTGGTTATGCTGCAGCTGATTATAAAATAACTTGGTCTAAGTACCTACGGTACCAATTGGCGTCTCATTGTTAAACTAATAATTAGGAATTTATCCTAATCATAACTGTTTTCAAAGTACATATTATGTTAAAATTTAGAACGACATACCATGGTAGGACAGGTGTATGTACTTAAATTATTTTTTTTAAGAACAGAATTTGGAAGCTGTTGACATTGTTTGAGCAGTTTTCCTTTTTGTAATCAAGTAGGTACACCTACCTTCCTATTTACGAAGTATGACATATGAAAATAATATGTACGCATATTTTGTAGTGTACTGTGTTGCTTAACAAAAAATGGAATTAGAAAGTATACCTGCCTAAGCACCGTGTCATATTTATAAGCTGCATATTTTTTAATTACGCGGCGTCGTAAAAGATTGATAGCGGTTTGCATACATATATTAGACAATCATCAGCTGGCACTGCTAGCTAAAGTTGAAGTGGTACCCAAAAAATAAAGAATCTCTACTGCTCTCCTCTTTTATCAGAAACTAAGGCCATAACTGGCAAGCTATGTCTGGCGTCTACATCTTCAGGGAATAACTTCACGAACCTACCTAGTTACCTTCTGCCGACGACGTTGTAAGATTGGAAACTATTGTACAGAAGTAATTATTAAGATAGATAGGAAAACCCTTGATCCATCACGGGGCCTAAATCTCGATAATAAATGATTTCAAAAATTATTTAGTTTTAGCATTTTGTTAAGTGGTTTGGTTTAAATTCCAGATGGTTGCTGGAGAAGGACGTCAGCGTGCCGGCGGAGCGCGCGCAGTCGCTGGCGGCCGGCGCCACCGCGCACCTCAACGCGGCGCTCGCCGAGCTGCGCAGGTAATGTCACCTAACATAACATTACATTACATAACACTACACGCGTGCCTACGTTATTACTACACTTGATGATCCCTGGATCTTTAAAAGCGCGACGCCTATTTATCCTACATATTATAAAGTCTCCTCGCCACGTGTCTGTCTGTCTGTCCGCGATAAACTCAAAAAAAAATTACGACAAGATTTTGATGCGATTTTCACTAATAGACAGACTGATTCATGAGAAAGATTTCAAGTTGTTAAAATCATGGTGCGACCCTTAGGACCGGGACATTGCGGTTGAACAGGCTAATGTCCTAAATGCCTTAATTTCAAAAGGGTCTCCGCCAGCATTTTCTCTTATGAGGGTGGTAGTACGGGTAGTATATAGCCCCTCAATGTCGGTCGTCCAGCTGTCTATGTAGGTAGTATGTAATACATATAAGGCGTTATTGCAGACTGTTCCTGGTGGAGGACCTGGTGGACTCGCTGAAGTTCGGCGTGCTGCTGTGGTGCCTCACGTACGTCGGCGCGTGCTTCAACGGCATCACGCTCATCATACTCGGTCAGTGCCACGTCACACGTCACACGTCACATGTGCCACTCCATCACAGCACAGCGGACGCGCTCACGACCAATTTAGTAACACTGGATCGCTGACGACGCAAGTCTCGTTGAGGCTTGTAAATAAACAGTTTCCACCCATGTAACTATTAAAATACGACACATTATGGTTTCATGGCAATATTATAATAGCGCTATAAATTATTATTCATTATTCACAACTTAGTAATTGGACCTTAGCTTAAATTTCCTTGTATTAAGGCACGATTTTCCTAGTCAACACCACGATTCCAATTCAATTGAATTATTGTGTCTCTGGTACTTCTTATCCAAATGTCTGAATCACCAATCTAGTGGTAGTGTTAAATCTATATTCAGATCAAATTCTTTTTTAAAAAATTAAGTAAGTTTTTTTAATTAAGCAAATATATTTCAGTACACAGAATTTGAACTGACTGACTAGCCTAGTGGTCCTGAGCGCGACTGCTTCGCTAGAGAGGCTAGAGGTCCTGGGTTCGATTCCGAGGCCGAGCAGTGTTATTGGGTTTTTCTATGAAATTCCCAGTAGCAGCTCCGGCTAAACATACCGGCGAACTATGGGTGTACGTACAAAAGTGTGTCTCTGCCTAACCCTTCTTCGGGGAATTCAGGCGTGTTGGTATGTTATGTTTATGATTGTATATTTTGGATTTTACATTAATGTAATAATAATGCGTGTATGTTGCAGGGTGGATAGCGCTGTTTACGCTGCCCAAGGCGTACGAGATGAACAAGGCGCAGGTGGACGCCAACCTCGAGCTCGCGCGCGCCAAGATCAACGAGATCTCCGCTAAGTGAGTATCATGCATAATTATTATTAATTAACTGTCTCATTCGTCTACTGGTCCTAAGCGCGACTGCTAGAGGTCCTGGGTTCGATTCCTAAGTCAAACAGTGTTATCCGGTTTTCTATGAAATGTTCAGTAGCAGCTCGACCCCTATTACAACTGGGGGTGTACATTAGTACTTACACCTCCACATAACCCTTCACGGAATACAGCCATGGAATGTCACTTGCAAATATTATGCAGGATTGCCCAAATTTATGATTGGAAAAGGGATCAATACAAAATAAAACAGACTGCCCGTATAATATGAAACCTTTATTTTTGAGATTGTATGGTAAGACGATTCTTTCACCTTGGTCTACCCGTGACCATGGATGCTGAAGGTTGCTGTAAAGCAAACGTAAAAATATTCGCGTGTCAGAAATCACTGCTACTACTATATACGATTCTGTGTATGTAGATCGCTAATAATTCAAATGCTTTTATAAAACTTTTGAAGTATGTATATAAAAAATTGTGAATTGTTTACATGTTACACTTGCTAATTAAGTATGTGCAAAACATGTCTGTTTCTGCAGCCGGTCGTGTCATATAAGACACTTAGCACATGACATTGAGTGTGTTTGGTGCAAATCAAGTTCATTTTCACAGAAATGTTTTAAACGTAGGTAACAAGGTAACAAAACATACCTGTACAGTATTCTGTTATCTGTGCCTGTACCCACTTCTATAGGTAGGTACCAGTAGGAACAATCAACTACTTGATTTGGTCACTGAATCTGGCAGCAGCCCAAAGCATTCTGAGTTGTGTATATTTCACACAGCACATAATCCGGTATACGGTCTTGAGCTGTATTCCCCGAAGGGTTAGGTGGAGTGGAGGTGTAGATACTAAAGTACACCCTCAGTTCGCCGTTATGTTTAGGTCCCATGGAATAGGAATGGGGGGATCCAGTAGGCAGCCACGCTGCTTTTTTATAATGATATATTTCCTCCATACATTCCTCCATTGTCATTATAAGACTAAATACTGAACTGTATTTTCTTTTGTTATAAGTACTCAACCCCTCAAGATGTGGCTATAAACTTTATGGCCACATCCTGAGAACTAGAATATAAAAGTAAAATATTTTAGTAATCATGTTATTATTTTATTTAGAATTTACCGTCCATGAACCGGTTAACAGGAGGAACGCAGGTCGAAATCCTGACTGAGATCGAATGTTTCTTCCACCGAAGTAGATTTACATATTTTAGGATCAAACATCTTGTATGCCAAACTCGATGAATTTTTAATGAAATTTAGAACATTTATATATGTACGTTTATTTCATATTATAACACAAGCACTAATCACTTAATAAGAAAGGATTTTCGGATATTTCCATTTTTAGGAGAGAATATTGTTTTTTTTTAAACGAATCGTAGCAATTGGCGGTCTATAGTTTCTGCCTACCCCCGTGGTACACAGGCGTGAGTGTATGTATAAATGCATGAAAATTTGAAGTATAGTTATGAGAGCGGTGTTCCATTTTGTGGTTGCAGAGTGCGAGCGGCGGTGCCGCTGGGCAGGAAGGCGGAGAGCGAGAAGGACAAGTAGGGCGAGCGAGCACGCGCGGAGTACTTCACTGTTTGTTATATTTATTATTATTATGTACTATTAAAGATAACTACTTTACGTGTAAAGCTTTATGAGACGAGTCATGCGGAGATTATTGTATTTGCTTTTTGAAATTTTAAATTAAAATAACTGTCGAACCGACTGTGAGTTTTATTTATTTTTTAGACTTTAAAGCCACGATGTCTCGGCAAGACGGAATCGAGCAAGCAAACCATTCAATGTATTGCGCCAATCTTGGAGAGAGCTACAGGGATTAACTTGTCTCTTTCAAGTGATTCTGTAATTTATATGTAAGAGTGACAGCGCATCGGGGTTCGTTGACTGCCTTTTCGTGGAAGTGACGTGCACAAACGAGACTGGAACAAAAGATACACCGAGCGTTATATGATTCATCGACAGGTAACTAAGCTACACGTCTCATATTCAATATAAGCTGAACTCGCATTGTATAGGCTTTTCGTATATGTACTTAGAGATCAGCTGATATTGTGCAGCCGCCAAGGTGTATCGCTGAATCACATATATATTTTTTATTCTTGATAGGCCTACGTTTGATCGCCAGTTCACCTGAATTAAGCGACACTGCGACCTAAGATGGAGCGCGCTTGCCTATAAGAACCCGAGGCACCCAGATTATATCTATCGGGGAAGAACCACTCTGGAAGCGCATTCCACATTTCGGCGGTACGCATGATAAATGTGGTCTTAAGAGTTTCGTTCGGGTTTTCGAAATATCTACCATGAATCGATGTCGCTTTTTTGTGCTTCTGTTCGTCCGATAGTAGAAAGGGCAAGGGGGAATAACATCGTGGAGATAATACACTCTCACTCATTATTGTGATTCATCAAAAGTGACAATTAGTGATTAGCATCCCAGCTATTTAGATTGCTATTATGAGCTGTTAGCATATAGGGGATAAGCCAGGCACATCTGTGACGGACGTGAGGGTAAATCTTATAAGAGTCGCTTCTATGTAATGCATTTTTTACCGTGGGAGAGCCACGCTTCGGCACGAATTGGCCGACACGGCCGGCACGTTGGCAAGAAGGCGGGTGCAACAACTTCAGCCCGGCCAAAAAGATTGGGGATTACTGTACATAACTAACTTACCTACTTATTACATTTTACATAATATATAGGTACCTACTTACCTACTTGCGTCTCGATTTCATTTCTTTGACTGTTTGTACTTTTCACCGGACAACGCGTATTTGTTTGGTTACTTTCATCTTCTAGTTTTCATAAAATGGCACTTTCGTCAGCTTTCGCCACAGTACTTTCAGTGATGCATTGGTTTCCTTCCATGTTCAGCGAGATGCTGTTGCTTTGCTGCCCTGCATATCAGAGTCACAAATCACGAACACACGACGGAGTGACAGACACTCAGAGGTAGTCTTCAGCAGTAAGAACTCGAAATCTTATCTCTGTCTAAACTAAATACGCGGTACGCTAAGGGTACTTACCTTTTTTTGACGGGGTTGGAAATGCTTTATGCACTATCCACCACTCCGGGGAGAGCGGTGAGGTGTGTCGGACTCCGCTCTAAAAAGATCGATCTACAGACTAAAACCACCAACCTCGGCGTTTCGCGTCACCACTGTGGTGCCGGGCCTACGGGAGCGCTGTAGCATTCATCCGCGGACCCGGCAGTAGCGGGCCGCCTCTTGCGGCCCCCTTCGCGTAAGGGGACACAGACGTAGACGTTCTCCCTCCCCTTCTACCGATCCGCTGAGCGGGGCGCGGAAACTGCAAACCGCGTCGCCAGCTCGGGCCTTGTGAGTAGGCGGTCGGACTTCCCCAAGTCCGCCGCCCGAGGCCCTTTATGGTGGTTGGAACAGGGCGTTGTCTGCCCTGTTCCTACGCCCGGTTTAGTTTTAGTTTAGTTTAGTTTATTATAAAAAGAATTCAATACATTTTACTAATAAGTACTATCTTACAATTAAATTGAGCATGGTTTCATATATATGCCTGAACTAGGTGGAACCTGTGTTTCAGGCTAGGAAGAGCAAATCTTTTACAAATTAACAATTACAAATAAACTTAAATGAAAGTATCTTAAGTAATAATAGAGATAATTTACAACAAAGCTGAGGGTTTTATTTGCAAACTACGAGTAAATCTTCTGTTTGTTCATATGAAATTGTACGTAAATATTGAATTATTCGTTTTTTGCAGCTAAAATAATTTAACTTATAAATACTTAGTTCTCTATTTAATCTATTGTACAGAAATGGGCCTAGGAAAGTAAAAAATCGAACTACAAACACATATTTTGAGGTAGAATTAGAAGTGCAGACTATATCATTCCGTCTCTTTTTTGTATGCATATAAAAGGTGCGTAGGAAAGAAAAAAGGATGGAAGTTGGCAACTTTTAAAATAGCTCTCTGGGCTCGTTCAAGAGGAAGTATATTTGTTTTTAGTGCTCCTCCCCATGAAGTAATACAATAATTTATTATAGATTGGCACAAGTAAACTTTTGTGATTAATTTTGAATCTGCGATTGTCCGGAGTTTTTTAAAAACAAATATTAATTTGCGCACTCTTTTAACCAGACCATCTATATGTTGTTTAAAGGAGAGTGTATCATCAATTATAACCCCAAGATATTTTAAGTTGCTAGTTTTAAGAATAGTAGGACAAGTGCATAGCTGACTGAGTGGTTTTGACAGTGATGTGCGTATAAATGTAGGTTAGTAATGTTAAGGAGAGGCTTGCGCATGGTGAAGTGAATATACCTTGTCTTATCAGCATTTAACGTTAGTAAATTGCTTTGAAGCCAATTATTCACAATATTAAAACCTAGTTGAGCGTTCTCGTAGAGTTCTCTGCTGGTTTTAGCAGAAAAAACAGGATAGGTAGGTAGGATATAATCTTGCCGTGTTCAATATTTAGACTACACAAGTCGTTGATATAAATTAGGAATAGTGTGGGTCCCAGGATACATCCTTGTGGAACACCATAACCAGTGGTTTTTTGATCATCGCTTGTAATATTATCGATTTTAACACATTGGTAACGATCGTGTAGATAGTCACTAAGGAGTTTCAGCGATACTCCTCTGATACCTATAGCCTCTAATTTGTTCAAAAGTATAGAAACAGACACTGTGTCAAATCATTTGGCTAAATCAAGGAAAATTCCCAAAGTCTGGTTCCCTTTACCAAGTTCTTGTGTGACATAATCGGTCAAGCTTAATACCGCATCTGCTGTAGATAATTTGGCTCTAAAACCAAATTGCGCAGGTGATAGGAGACGGTTCTTTTCAAGGTAGTTAACTAGTCTATTGTTTATAATTTTCTCTAGTATTTTTGATATTGAGGTGAGTAACGATATTGGTCTATAGTTATTGACTAGCTCTTTGTTTCCTGATTTAAAGACAGGGATTACTACTGCTTTTTAAGGCATTTTGGAAAAGTCCCTGTAGATAGATAGTGTCGAAAAATATGCGTTAAGTGAGGCACCAAAATATGCTTGAAAAGTTTCAGAACCTTATTGCTTATGCCATCCCATCCAACTGCGCAATCATCCTTTAATCCGGAGATTATTCGGTCTATTTCGTACTCGTCAGTGTCCAGCAAACCGAAAGATTTCAGACTACTGCTATTAATCGACTTTTGGGATGCTGTCAGTCGGGTAGGAGATTGCTTAGAAAACTGTTGGGCAAGGTGTTTTCCTACGTTCACAAAAAAGTTATTTACATTGTTAGCTGACAAAAGTGGTGACGGATTAGTAAGTAGAAGATTCGAATTTGATTCACGCTGTTTTGTGTTATATGTGACGTTTTTAATAATTTTCCAAAGTTGCTTGCTATTGTTACCAGCTTTATTCAATTCATTTTTACTCGCCCGGTGCGAGTGCGCCGGGCGCGGGTCGGCAGGGTGGAGGCACTAGCTATCTTACCCTCTCTGCATCCCTCAGGGCTCCGTTCTCTCCCCTCTCCTTTTCGCGCTGTACACTAGCGATATTCCTAAAAGCTCCAAGTCGGAGTTGGCCCTATACGCCGATGATACGGCTATCTACTATTCCGGCAAATCCCTCCCTGCTATCACCAAGATCCTCCAGACCTCGGTCAATGCCATCGGCACTTGGTTTAGGAAATGGAGAATCGAGGTTAACCCATCCAAGAGCGCGGCCGTTCTTTTCCATAAAAGCAACGACCGCTCCATTGAAGCCCGACCCATCTCCCTCTACGGCCAACCGATCCCTTGGGAAAAGAAGGCCAAATACCTGGGCGTGATTCTAGATTACCGACTCTCGTTCCGAGAGCACATAAAGACGGTACGCTCCCGCGCCGCTTTCGCTCTCGGGCGTCTCCACAGTATGCTCAATGCACGCAGTAAATTATCCCTTAAATATAAGGTGAGAATTTACTTGACGTGCATCCCTCCCATTATGACCTATGCTAGCGTTGTGTTCGCACACATCGAAGGGTCTGGAATCCATAGGATGCAAACTCTTCAAAACCGATTTACGCGCAAAGCCACGGGCGCTCCGTGGTACGTGCGTAACAGGGAACTCCACGTAGACTTAAAACTGCCTACCATCAAGCAGTTTATGAAACGCGCCTCCAAGCGTTACTTCGATAGGGCCCCCCATCACCCCAATCCCCTGGTGGTCAGTAGCGTCGACTACATCCCCTCCTAGATTAGTAGAACTCGCCTTCCAAGGCACGCTCTAGCTTACCTTGATGACCCTATAACGGTCCTACAAGAGTCGAATAGAGAGACTAGCACTCTCAAAATACACTCACACAAACGCCGCCCGATTTACCGTCCTCGCCGGCGAGGCCCGTCGCGAAGACCCAGTAATGGTAACCCCCCCCGACCCTTGCTCGAGCCGGCCCGCGCCGAGCCAGTAGCTTTAAATTAGTCCCTAATAATAATTTAAACCAGATCCAGCCGTCCCTAGCTGCCCCCCCAGCAACGCCCTAAGCCGAGGCCCGTGTCCCGCAGGGGACGCCCTTAGCTGCTGTTGCTTAATTTTAAGTTGCTCCTGGCTGGAGGCATTCGGTACCTCGCCACCAAGTTCGGTTACGCTGATAAGATTCCCTGAATCAACAGCTAATGTCCATTCCAAAACAAAAAAAAAACGGCTCACACTCTTTCTTACTTCGTATTTCGTATGAAATAGTTGCTCTGTTACATTGTGTTGATATTGATAGGGATATTTAAGCGTTAAAGTATTTTAGCTCTTTGTTGCTACCCAACTTCCACAGTGTTGCCTTCAGCCTAGTTAGTCATCAATACACAATACGCATTCCCTTCCCTTAGCTTCCCTCCCTGTCCCAGTTGCAAAATATTGAGCATAACCAAAATATCAAGACAAGATCGATGAACGATGGTCATAGACTCGACACAATACAGTTGTACCTAAGCAGTGTATTGCATGCAGACCAATTGCATACAGAGGAGGAATGAAATGAATGTCAGATGGATTAGCAATTTTGCATAAATGCAGTGTGCGCTGCGCTCCTCTCTGGTACTGCTGTTGCTGTGCTGAACACACAGACTCTACCTACTATCAACTACTACCGGAGGTTTAGGCGGACAAATGAAAAGTTTCTACCGTTTTATTGGGGCAACTCAACTCAACAACTTATACTTGACACTGGCGAACACAAAAAGTGTGGTGCCATATAATATTACAATCCCAAGCAATCCCTTATTGGGGAATATTATTTGATTAATACTTGACACTGGCAAATACACAAAAAGTGTGGCGCCATAATAAAAAAAAAAACTACTACCAGGCATACCCATGGCCATTATTGGCTGGACAAAGTAGACAATGCGAATGAATGAATGATAAAAATAATAGGTTTTCAGAGGTTTTCAGTCACTGATTACTAAATTTAATTTATTACCCATGTTCTTATCAGTCTATCTTGGTTGTATTTTGGTTGCAGGTTGTATCTCCGCATTGAAATATGTTATTACTCTGAGTAACTATCTCAGGTTGTAAGTATTGTTTGATTATTTGTCATAGAACTATCAAAATCTATATAAAAATTCAATGCTTTTATTGAGGCTTTTTGAGGCCAGGCGGTTTTATTTCAAATAAGCTTTTACAAGCATATAAACGTTATGATTCTAGTTGCACAGTTCCAAAAGGTTGATCCTGCCTATGGAGAAGAATCTGGCAAGAAACTGAAAAATTGACATTCTTTTAAAATAAATGATGTATTTAATATTTGCATATTAAATATATAATTAAGTGTTCGTGAAAGTGTGAGAGTGTAGGCAAATGAAATAAAATTGAAAATCACTGGGTTCACTCCTAAACTCCATCGAATCAATAAAGTTTCTACCGTTAGGGGCAACTGAACAATTCTGGCAAATATAAAAAAGTGTGGTGCCCAGTGCCATATTTATAAAAAAAGTAATCTTCCTCCTGTCAAAAAGTCTTTAACTTGTCAATGTCAATGTCAATCAATTTAAATCAAATTTTGTGTAATACACTATGAATTTTTAGCAAATTAATATTAATTTTTCGACTCAATGAGTCTTATTATTGCTCGTTTATACTACGTACTATTTCGTATTAGATCGATATCAAAGTTGACTTCCAACAGTATAGTATTTAAGTTTTGGTTAAAGTGAGTAAGCGAATGATGTAAGAAAGTTATTTGTAACATTTGTATTGAAAGAGAACTCAAAACAGTGTGAACTGCATTGTGATACTGAACGGACAGTGCTACAAGGTTCCTTAAACTTTCTGACATGGAGAGTAGAGCGAGGTTTGTGTTCATTAATTTACCACCAAATAGCACAGGTGTAGGTACAGCATGCAATGTATCATTAGAAAATCATTTTAAAATTATTGAATCTATCCTTTTATTCTCATTATTTCTCAAAAAGGTTACAAAATTACTACTTTCTTAATTTTAGTGGTTTTGGTTAGTGTCATTTGAATGATGGTTTTATTTATTTATTTTCTATTTGATGGTGCATTTCAAAAAATACTATAATTTGTATTAATTGTAAACCTTGAAATTAGTATAACAATAAAACTGGAATTTGACTGCTTTGTTTGACCTGCATCATTTAATTATATACCTAGCTTATTTATTATTTTCTGATGAATTGATTATTCTAAACTATAGTCTCTCACAAATTTTGTGTCCTAATTGTTACTGTCATGATTGGTAATATTTCTGGCTTATTATAAAAGTATTTAAATGAGCACATCTAAAATAATATTATAGTGTGCAAGTAACAATCGTTCTTAATAGCTGGGTACAACACCACTGTTTGCTTGTATGATATTTTTTACGAAAACTAGTCAATAGTTTACATAAATACTGTAATCTGTTAGGGCTATTATGAGTAGTGATGATGTAGTTAGAGTAGTTAATTAGTGTTGAATTATTGTGGAGCTGAATGTTGTGGTTTCAGGTGACAGGTGTTCTGTGTAACACAAGAGGATAATGCCAGCTTCCTTTGCACAGTATGTAGACATTATTTTCCTTCTCATACTTATTAACCTCATACAAAATGTTGTGGGTTGGTTTCAATCAATTGGTCAAATTATCTTGTTGAGATATAATTGGCAAGCGCATAAGAACTGAGTTGAATTGTAAGGATTGATTGTGTATCAATTGTTTTCAATTTAGAATGTTTATTTTTGTTACATAACAACTAAGTGATTGTTACATTCCAACAATCAACAGTTATCAGACATTTGTTCAATAATAAGTGTGACATTAACATGCATTGTGTGATTACACTATTTATTAACAATCTTAAGTTGTTGAGATATGACATTATTATGCATCTTGCAAAGTTCATTACTATACAACATCATTTCTCTAGATGTCCGACAGACTGGTCCAAGCCCTAACACATTTTGATTAAAGTCATATGACATTAATCAAAATGTGTTATATACAGTCCGTTTTTTTGGACTTGTCTTTTTTGGTAAACAAACCCTGCCCGATGCGAAAATCACAAGTTTTTCTTTAATCACACACTTGATGTAGGAAACGATTTTATTAACACTTACACTATACACATACACTCTAAATTACACCAAAAACTGCTTCGAAATCACTATAAAAGTCTATTATTTTTAATAAAAACTAAATTTTATGTAATTACATTTTCACAGAATAAAATAATCATGACAATTTGACATTTCAAAACTCTAGAATATCTACGAATTTTAGGGGATGTGACAAAATAATGAATGATTTTGTTTAAGTGAATGAGCAAAAAATCCAATAAGTCCTTATCTTCACAAAAATAATATTGTTATTGTACAATATTATCAATAGTATTTTTTTGCTATTTAACATAGTACGTTTTTAATCATGAACCCTGTGCTGACATCAAAATATAAAATATTACAGATGGAATTAATAAGAATTAGAATTAAGAACAATAATAGTTGTAGCTAGGAATTTTGTCAAGAAGGGGCAGACATTCCGATGCGGACCACAGTGACGACGTTGTTCCCGAGGTGAACGGCGTAGAAATGAGTGGTGGTTGAAGTCTCAAGGCTAGAAATACTGCTCCAGGACCCGACGGCTTGCATGGCAAAGAGTGGTTCCCGGCCTTGGCGGCTCTCGGGCCTCGATTGAGGAAGTTCCTTAGCGCACGAGGGGCCCACGGGGCGCACGGGGAAGCAGATCCTCTGCGAAGCCGGGACGCCCTGCAGATTCTCCGATAATAGGCATTCCGATCCTAGTGCTGCTCGTCGAGGTGGGCAAGCTAATCGAAAGTCCTTGTGGACTGCCTTTGCGGGCACCTGGTGGGGGTGGGTTTACTCTATCGGGTACAATGATACTGCATCAGATGAACCGAACCAGAGGTTCATAATACATGTGTCGGAATCTGATGACTCTTTAGAGCCATCAGATTCTGACACGTGTATTTCAGAGGAACTACTAATAAATTAATGTTTTGCAGTTATCGTTTTATTTCTTCATATTCACTTCACACACTCACTTCATATTTAAAATTAAAAAACAAATCAGTACTCGTCAAGGTGAGAATCATTCTTCAATAGTCTTGGCTAAGAGTATTTAGTTCAGTCATTCATTCATGATTTCCCAACATTATCTAACCACTATCAGTTATCTCTGGTTACTAGGACGCCATATTTGTTTACCAAAAAAGACAAGTTAACTGGGATAGACTGTATGTAGGTATATACTACATATATAACACATTAGTTATAAGCATATGCTTATAACTATATACATATATATGTATGTATACTGCATCAAGAAGATAATGCACACATATAGGTAACATTAGGTTTCCCCTGTGCAAGAAGTTATCCTGAATGATACCGCTTTGGGAATAATGGGCAATTCCTGAAATTTACTTTCCTTTGTAATGTGTGTGTAATATTATTTCACATCAAAATTGTGCTATCAATTAACATGTTACCTACATTTAAGGATGCTGTAGGTAAATAATAATAATACCTACAGATGTTATGTGGTGCTGGTGGGTGTTCAGAAAATATACATATTGATGTCTGTAAGTTGTGTGTCTGTAAGTGACCCATTATTGTGTTGCTAATATTTTTATGTGCTTTCATCATTCGGGGCTTACTGTTACAAAATATATCATTTTCATTATTTACACATCTCTGCATTTTCTTTATAAACCTTGTGACATCTTTAATTACCTGAAATATAAACATTAATTTAAAACCAGGTTGAAATGCTGTCAGTTGGTGTGCTCAGTTCAACTATTTGATAAGACAAAAAATTTCATATTACTAATCTCTGATATGAATGTTAGTCAACATTGCGAGATGTATTTTGTAGCAATGGAGTTGACTCAAGACAGCAAGTTATAGTATCTGTGATTTATGAAAAAGGCACATGGAGCTTCCTGCAGGCAACCACCTGGTGTACATAACATCAACTTAAATATCTTCAGATACTATAAATAACTTCAAAATACCCTGTACATACTACACATAATTAACCAATAGATGACTTTTTGCATGTCGCGATCCGATGTGTCTGTTGATATTGAGCGTGGTGTATGTTCTGCTTGACCCATCACATGGCACATGTCACAGTTGAAGCCCCGCGGGCAGGCGGAGCGGCCGGCGGCAGCGCCGGCGCCGCGCTCCGTCCCCGCGCGCGCCGCGCTATGACGTTCTCCTGCCACCGGTAGGTAGTTACTCGACATCTCCTAATATCTGTGTACCCAACTTATCAAACAAGTACGCTATAAACAAATATTTCAGCGGCCGTGTGTTCTTTAACAACAGCCTCCCAGCTCCTGGCACCAATCATATCGTATTTACTTATGCAGATAGGTACTACGAGCCAACACTTGGACTGTACGTTCTTCATTCAAACACGTCTTGTTTTTATAGCTGGTCGCGTCGGAATTTATAAAAAAATTAACAATAACGACTACGTGTCCGTTGCTGACTGGTTACATCACAATACTATTGCACGTTGAATTAAAACCACATCAGCATTAGCTGTTCATACCAATTAATGCAAGTGATAAGAACGTTTTTTAAGATTTTTTGAGGATGTAAGTGGTCATTACAACTAGGTCGGTTGGGTGAGCGCGCTCGGCCGCACCGCTGCCGGTCGCCTCGCGGACACGTCGCCGCCGTGTGCTAGCGGGCTCCGTGCGGGCCCTCACGTCCACCTTACTAACACAACATCAGCTACTAATATCTTGCGCTAAAATGGATGACGGGTATGTTTCAAATTGCTTTTTCTTTCATTGTGTATCTTAGTAACAACATACATACCTATTTACAATATAATATTACACTGGTCTACAAAATTTAAGAAATGGATATGAACAAAATATCTATTAAACTCTTTTTAATCAAGAATTCCTCTTCTTTCTGTTTACCCTTTGTTATAACATTCAGGGGAACTCTATACTCAAGTTCCAAAAGTAGTCCACATACATTTGTCCACAATTTTTCATTGTCTTACTTTTAACGATTAGGTACAATGTTCATCAAATACAAGGAAAAAACACTAAAATGTTTTTTAGTAACATATTGTAACCAGAAAGTATCAGTAAATTCACAGTAGATTATTTGCAGATTCAATATAAAAAACAAAACAATTCTTCGAACTATTTTACTTTTTTTGGCATGCGAAATTGCGACTAGGTACCTATAGTCGCATCTCATACAAAGCCAAAGCAAAATTTACGCGAGAAATCACGATATTAATACTATACTATACTAATACTATAGGGCAATGAATGAACAATAAGGGCTAATTATCAGTTTCAAGTTCTTTATTTAAATTAAGCAAATTAAACGCTGATGAAGTGCACTTTCATGTAGACCATTGTAATTATTATGAAGCTAACTAAATTCACACATCACGTGGCCTGCTTAACCTTAATTAATTCTTCATTATTTATAAATAAGGGATCGCTTCTCCTTGGCCCTGAGGCAGCCACGAGAACACTTCTGGGCTCAGGAAAACTATGCTTTATTAATTGTTATGATTATAGAAATAACATGATCATCTAAAGCTTCCGACAACAGCAACAGTATAGTGTGACATTGATATCTAAATTACAATTTTTGGACTCAATATATCAATTACCCATTAACGTCGTAGAATAATTATAAAATTCATTTGGACAGACGTAAAGTGTAGAAGTACCAGTTTAAAAGTCCGAGTTGTACTGTCGTCTTTATGCAGGGACACTTAGGTACGGATGGCAGCCGAAAGTAAATAAGTATTCACCGTGACGATGTTGCTTTGCTGTTTCGAGCGACAATAATTAGATAGGTACCTGTCGTATTGGTCTGAGTGTTCATCACAAATAACAATAACTTGGAGAGCGATAACATTAAACTGTAATTTTTATTAAGGTGTTGTTGACATAGTGAGTCCGGACGTCATGCGCGGACGCACCACAGTCGAGGCGCTTGTTTCATGAATTTACACGTTTTATCAGAGACAGTTCCATCTATTACTTAGCGATATTAGTATACCTACCACTATTTGTACCCGCACGGTTACTATCTATGATTATTGCCTTATTATTTTCGTCATTGTATCGGTTTCCGTTCACTACATTGTCAGTCTAAGATACTTTTGCAGTAAAATTCTCGGTATGTATCAGCAGAACGTTTTTGTAATAAGCAAGTCCTATAAATTCAGTACTCCGGCTGTTCATTCATCAATCTGCGATCGGTTTCTTGATTGCAACACGGTTGTATTGTAAACAATCATTTGCTAATCTTATCCGCGCGTTATCCGTACTACTATATATAAAGCGCACATTTCACCAAACGTTTATTTAATGTGACAATTTAGTTCTTGACAATTTAATGATTTCTTTTGTCTAAGTATATAAACTAGGAACTAGTTTTGTTATTGCTAAGTTAAGTTATTGCCCGCCATATATATTATACCTAACTTGTGAAACATTACATAAAGAGGTCGCCGTGTCTCAGGTTGACCGAAGACAAAGAGAGTTCGCCGTGCCTCGAGCGAGGAGACAAAGTCACGGTCAAGATGTGGGGCGCTCAGCGGCGGGTGACGCTGGACGTGCTGATGGCGTGTTGGGGCATCGGCACGTGGCTCGGGGTCAACGGGCTGTACGTGCAGTTGCCGCTGCTGGTGGAGCGCCTGCCCGAGGGCTGGGCGCTGCCCTCCTCTATGGTGCTGGCCGTGCAGCTCGCCAACAGCGGCCTGCTCATCTACGGGCTCTTGCGCCGCTACATCCCTAGAATCTCGGACGCGTTCTACATCTACGCTCTACTAGTGATTGGAACGTTCGCACTCGTGCTCAACGCGTTCCTGTACGACCGGACGGCGCTGGTGGGCAGCAGCGAGCGCTCTGTCGCCTACTTAGCATTGACATTTTTCGCGGCGCTAGTGGGCTGCACCAGCTCCGTGCTTTTCTACCCGTACTTAAGGCACTTCCGTGACGTGTACTTAGCGACATACTTAGTGGGGGAGGGGTTGAGTGGGTTCGTCTCGAGCATCCTGGCGCTAGTGCAAGGGGTGGGCGGCGCGCCCGAGTGCCTGCCCAACGACGACAACAGTGCGCTGGTGCCGCACTACAGCCCCCCGCGGTTCAGCATCACGGTGTTCCTGCTGATGCTGGGCGCACTATCGGCGAATAGTTTTGCGGCGTTCACAATCATCAACAACTATAAAGGTTTCGCGACGGAGCGCGTGGCGCCGTCGGCGGCCGCCAAGGACGACGAGGCGACCTCGGAGCGGCCGTCGCTGCTGGTGCCGCGCTGGGTGGGCGTGATGGCGCTGATGGCGCTGCTGAACGCGCTCAGCAATGGAGTGATGCCGTCCGTGCAGTCGTACTCGTGCATGCCGTACGGGCAGCGCGCGTACCACCTGGCGGTGACGCTGGGCGCGATGGCCAACCCGGCCGCGTGCCTGGCCGGCGTGTGGCTGCGGCCCGTGCCCGGCAAGCTGCTGGCGGCCATGCTGGGGGCCACCGCGGTACCCTTCGCTTACATCCTCGCGACCGCATTGCTCAGCCCTGCGCCCCCTCTTCAGCACTCCACTGGCGGTGAAGCCTTAGTTGTGAGTATAATAGGATTATTCAGTCTTATTTTGAAGGGCAAGTGAAAAATTGACCAACTGTGAATGTCGTTGGTCGTACGGAAAAATGTGCAGTGTTCTTGTAATTTTTTCAACTATTTACGATTACATGATAGTTTAGTTCGGCACCATCTCGCACATGTTCCTCTGTAAATCACTCCGAAGTCTACAGCGCTCGTTTGACATAGGAACCTCTGGGAAGTTATAAAATTAAAGTTATTTTAAATATACCAGAGTACGTTTTAGCTTAAACATTTTTTTTACTCGTATTTATCGCACTGTGATCTCTAACAATTCATAAAAACTCCTTCGTCCATGACTGCCATTACTACATTGATAACATTAGCACCTGCATGCGCCAATGTGTGCCTACGCAGGAAGGGCTTTCTGTACGTGTGTATAAATATCATCATCATCCACAACACTCATTATCCTGCAGCTGGATATTGTTCTACCTCAAACTATGCCTTACGCCTCGGACCTACGTAACTTCGTAACTGTATTCTACGCAAATAAATTATTTTTCTTTTCTTTTCTTTTCTCGCATCGAGGTTGCACTGAGACTTCAAAATTCACATAATTTACATATTGTGCATAGTTATACGTATGTAATACAATGTTTTCTTGTTTTGTGTTTATTCCCCAACTGACCTCTGTTTTAGAGTCAACCAACGCTTAGTACACGAAGTGTATGCATCTGGTTGCGTTTCGAGTTAACATCTTAATAATAATATCGTGTTTAATTAATAATTAACGATAGTACTGGCTTCTGACACTTACAAGAATATTAGACATTGAAATAAAACAAATATTTTTAGGCCGTGACCATGCTGTAAACTTTAAAGGATCTGAATGTAGGAAATATTAAATAATATAAATATAACGCGATCAAATCCACAAAAAATAGTTTTATTTTAATTAACGATATGATAATCGATTTTGGATTACCTCGGAATTATCAGGGCTAATTCGGCAACGATATAAGCATTACTTAATTCATCATTATTATTTCGTTTCTAGTGTTCTTCCAGTTTCATACACATTTTAGTTTTTTTAAACTATGAAGTTATTTGACAGCTGAAGCATGATATTACCTTGCAGCGAATAGATGTAGGTACACACTTATTTTTTCCATCGTGTGTGACCCCTATAATTTAATGACATTGTGTAAATAATACGCCAACTTAAAGAAATGAGGTCACCTACATTCATCCTGACTTGGAACGTGTTATTTATCGCACAGAATACCCAAACCCGGAACAGATAATATTTGTTCAGTATAGAGACAGAGTTGGACATCCAATATACATCATTAAAATTGAAATGTTTATAAAAAAAAATGTTATTTAGTGTTTATTATGTTCCCCGTTCTGTAGTTCTTGCAAAAATATCAGCGTCAGTAGTGGTCGGATTATAACAAAGTAATAATGTTTTGATTAACTATGCTGATATCGTATCTACTGGCTGTAGCTCTTGTGATTAGGTACTATCTGTTACATAATCTTGTAACCAGTTATTATCATAGTGATCCCCGTGGCGATATCTGTCATGTCTGCGAGACGAGCGAAGCAATCCAGCCTTCCGCAATGAATTTAATAACGAGGCTGGACGCATTCTTCCGACTAGTTCTGTTCCAAAAATGATAAATGTCTCAAATCTCAATAGGTATTAAGAGGACTACCTAACAGTTTGCAGACACCAATCCGTTTGGCGACGCTTAACTATGATCAAACAACCGTGCTAAACGAATTGGTGATCGAATCCTTAGGCTTAGTCGACTACATAATAAATTTAGTAAAATCGATATCTATGGCTCTTCCCTTCATTATTTTAAGCATCAGTTGTTTCTCACAATAAATTAGTATATACATACTACTACGATAGTTTTAACTCTTAATTTAATAATCTAAAATCACTTGTAATCATATTTACTTTGGCATATATTCTTGGTCAAGTTAACACAGCATAAACATTGTTTCTGATATTTTGGCTCGTCTACCTTTACAGTTGATATTTTTTTTTATATCTATTAATCCGTATATTATTTTTTTGCAAGTAGTGTTTACCGCTTAATATTGTACATCTAGTATTAGTGTAATGTGCTCTATTTAATTATGCATGGATGTAACAATTGTTGGTAAACCAATAAAATAAAATAAAAATAAAAAAATAAAATAAAAAAATAACGAGCGCAGACTGAAGTCGCCCCATGTTTTTGTCACTGACAGGATGTCAATGATTTGACAACTCTGTCCGGTATCGTCGTGAGTAAATAGGTTTAGTTATTAGTCACAAAAGCGGCTGGTGAGCGGACCGGTGTTGGGTATGCGCGACAGTACCTATTTAGGTATATAATATAGTATAGTGTTTGTACTTGGTTGTTTGTTGTTTGATGTCAGGTGGCGGCGTGGGTGGCGGCGTCGGGCGCGATCGCGTACGCGCGCATGTGGGTGTACGGGTGGGCGCGGCACGGCGGCGCGCGCGGCATGCGCCTGTGCGGCGCCGTCGGACAGCTCGGCTCCGTGCTGGGCTCCGGCTCGCTGTTCTTCATCGTCAACTATACACGACTGTTTGTGCAGGCTGATACCTGCCCCGCCATTGACTCACATACCAACCTATAGTGTACATAGACATACATACCTAATTTAGACAAATATAATATAGACTATTTATGTTGATGTTATGTTATATTGTTTTAATTCTATTTCCTACTAAAATGACCCATCAAAATAAAGACAGTTCCTTGGTAATTCTTGCATCATTGTCAAATTAACTACATAAGACATTTGACTAAAGTATTTGAGATTTGCAAGTCTATTACAGAGCAGCGACAGCTAGCACCACTTTGTAGTGCGTGCACAGCCTATTGATAACTCTATACAGTATAGGGTTCAGTTGCAGTCTATAAACGGACGGGAAGTGTTATCACCTAAGCAGATTGAATACTTCACCTTACTGAACTATATATGCTCATCGATAATACATAAATATTATTTTACCTATAAAACAAACAATATTATTGCTTTGATAATCTTATATATATAAAAGAAAGTCGTGTTAGTTACTCCATTTATAACTCAAGAACGGCTGAACCGATTTGGCTGAAAATTGGTGGAGAGGTAGCTTAGAACCAGGAAACGGACATAGGATACTTTTTATCCCGTTCCCGTGGGATGTGATGGCAGACCGAATTCCACGGGGGCGAAGCCGCGGGCAGAACCTAGTTTATTATAAAATACACTTTTAATAATAAAATAATCACAATGTCTAGTAAATTTAGAATTGAGATAGTGTATGAAAATATTCAAAAACTCTGTACCTAGTTAGTGGGTAGGTGATAGGTATAGTAAGTTCTTAGAAGCATCCGTTGTATTGCTTTTCGGTAGGACTGTAAATATTTATGATAAAGCTCTAAGAGGAAAGGTAATGGCAAGTTATGGTGGTAAATTGCTGTGGAAAGAGGCGGCTATACCAAAGCTCATACAAATTCGGCAAAGAGTGAATGTTAGATAGTTCGATAACAATTTTTTACCCGACTGCCGAAGGAGGAGGGTTATGTGTTTGACGTGTATGTATGTATGTATGTATGTCCGTTCCTATGTCCGCTCGTAACTATTCAACGGTGCAACCGATTTAGATAAATGATACCTCATTAGATTTGTCTTGATGGCACGAGTGTCACTGGGTACATGAAATTAAAAAAAAGACAAAATGGCGGATTTTATGCACTTTAATGCGTGGGCTGAAAAATATGTTTTGAGCATTCCGTATCATGTATTCTCCAATTTTCGGTAGCAATTAGCGAAAGCATTACATTACTTTATTGTTAAGGGACTTGTAGGAAATCATCTACTTTTTCATATAAATAATTTCTTCGTTAATTTCCGTAGGTAGTTTTAGATTGAGGTTAGGAAACCTCAATTCGTTACAAGAATTAAATCGTTTGCGAAATCTTGCACAAGTAAATAACACACCTTAGTTTTAAATTAAGCGTCTGCAGATTTTTCGTAGTTTTGCACTAAAAATCCGGAAACAAGTTACGTAATTAAAATAACTAAAAAACCCGACTGCATAAAAACACTTTAAACAAAACTAAAAAGACAAAAACAAGTCTAGTAGTCCAGACCTATGTAAAGTAATATTGAATAACTACACATATAAATAATAAATTATAACGTAGAATAAAGTCAATCTTGCAGTCGGGACCCATTACTGGGAATTTTAGAGACGGTCACGATTTTGAATGGGTCCCGACGGCAAGATTGACTTTATTCTACGTTATAATTTATTATTTATATGTGTAGTTATTCAATATTACTTTACATAGGTCTGGACTACTAGACTTGTTTTTGTCTTTTTAGTTTTGTTAATTTACTATACTTTACTATACTACTAATTTACTGTAATTTACTATAATTAGTAGGTATGATGTATGCATGAGATCGTCATTGAAAGGAGAGTGAATGCCGGTAATCAAGTGAATGAGGCGCTACACACTCATGAGTAGCCGAAGAGTGTCCCAAAAAGGCGCGGCAGGTAATTTGGGGAGTGTTGACGCCGACACTAATGTTTCGTCGGGAAAGTGGTCTATGGCAGAAGAAACATGAAAGTATAATAAATGCTGTAGAGATGGAAGCGTTGAGAACTATATTGCGTGGGGTTATCTTGAAATATAGAATGAGAAACAGTGTGATACGGGAGCGGTTTGGTGTGAAAGATGTAGGTAGGTAGTAACAAAGATTGAGAAAGGTACCTATGTTAATTAAGGTCGTTTGAGCAATGTAGAGAGGATGAGTGAACGGAGATTTACAAAACGAGTACTTATACATGTCGAGTACGGATGGAAGAGTTCGAAGGGGCCGACCTCCACGAACGTACCACAACAGAAACACCAGTGGTATCACTCGTGCGTTGCCATTTTAGACTTTAGTTGTAATGCCTTATTTTTCACTGGCACATAAAACTTCAAACATACGTAATATTGACAAAATATTTCATATGGCGATGAAATTCATTCATGAATGGCTGAAGAACTCACAGTTCCATAATACAATGGACATTTAATGATAACTTCGACGTACACGGCGATTATATGGCGACATCGGAGGAAAGAGGAAGTTTACTCTTATACGAGTAATACCATTGAAGAGACTGTTTGTTTGTACTGTATTCAATACAATTGGCACTTGAAACTTGTGGGTAGTTAGCTATGAGGAAATATCACACAGACGTAGCTGTCGGGTTGGTGGTTACTCAGGGTAAAGATACCTTGGTTTTACATAACTGTTAACGGCAACTTTGTTTTAAACAACTAGTGTTTTAAAGAACAGGCTCTGCTCAACACGTGGCATTACATGAACGTTTTGCGTTCTTCAATACAGCGCATTACCGTACAGCGGTATTGTAAAATACCGTGAAATGAAACATTGGATTGTAAAGTTTAGTTCCAAAATCGGTTCTGGCAGTCGTCGTCATGATCATCAGTCATAAAAATAATAATCATCATTATCATCAAACACAGTCGTCATCATCATCATAGTCATCATAATCATCAATGTCGTCATTATCGTCAACATCAGTGTCATATTTTTTTTTCACTTATTTAAAAAAAGCTTACTAGCAATATGGGTCGCAATTACTAGTATTCTTGTTAACCCCTCGAGCTAAATGCTTGTGTTACGAGTGGGTTCACGTCGGTAGTGCAATGGGTGGGTTTCGAACCGGCAACCACATGATAGCAAGTTCGACGCTCTAGCCATTAGGCTACCGCCGCTCTAGTCATAATAATAATATTTATCATCATCAACATAGTCATCATCATTATCATCATCGTAGTCATCATCATCGTTAATATAGATATAATCATCGTCGTCATCATCATCATCATCTTCCACATCAATGTTATTTTCAAGATCAACATTGTCATCATCATCAGTATAGTCATCATCATCAACATCAATGTTGTTATAAACATCACCATTATCGTCGTACTCGTAGTGATCATCATCAACAACATCAATGCCGACATCATCATCATCATCATCCTCATCGTTCTCATCAATGTTGTCGTCATCATCATCATCATCATCATCGTCAACATCAATGTCACATTCGTAATCATAACATCATTAACAACATAGTCATCATCATCAGCATAGTCATCATCATCATAACTAGTCATCTTGAACATCAATGTTGTTATCAACATCAATGTCGTCATCATCTTCAACAACAGTCATCACCATGTTGATGATAATCATAATTAATAGTCATCTTCAACATCAATGTTGTTATCAACATCAACATTTTCATCATCATCATCAATATAGTCATCACTGTCATCAATATAGTCATCATAATAATCATCATCAACATAGTCGTCATCATCATCATCAACAACATATAATCATCGTAGTCATCATTATCATCATCATTGTCAACATAATCATCATCATCGTAGTCATCATAATAGTCATCATCATCTTCTTCTTCTACATCACCATAGTCATTATGAACATCAATGTTGTTATCCGTTTGAAAAAGTTCTTGTCGGATCATTAACAAACGAGCAAATTAAAGGTATTCTATCTGACCTACTTTAATTATAATAAAATCTAGCTCTCTCTTCCCTAGACTTGTTAAATAATAGAAATAGGAAAGAAAAAATAACGGTATCCAATTATCCTCCTCCTCCTCGTATTCTCCTACATATTTCAAAGGTTTCTTTGTTTGCTAATCGTTTTCGCAGTAGATGATTAGAAAATGGCTTGTTACCGTGGAGTGCGCTTGTGCTCACTCATTGATTTGTTTGACTTTGCTACATTAACCACCCATGAGTAGGGTCATTATTATAATAGTGCAACAAGATTGCTTCACAAACATAATAAAAACTTGTTAAATGATCGCAGATTTAAAATCTATTAAGGAGAACTCTACCTACTTGACTGAATATTATTATTATAGGGAACCGGATATAATGTCGTTTATTATAGGTACATATAAATATTACGAGTATTGCTTGGGCGCAGATATTTAAATTACCTAGATATCTATGTTGTTTTATAAATTACATAAAGCGAATTAGCCGCGGGCTCTACTGTGCGCCGCCGTAAGGGTTCCCTAAGCCGCATAGTTCGTTGGAAAAACCTACCTATCATTTAATCTTATGTAATTTGTTTATCTTGACTGCACGACGTGTCATCTTTATCTTATCTATATATATAAAAGAAAGTCTTGTTAGTTACTCCATTTATAACTTAAGAATGGCTGAACCGATTTGGCTGAAAATTGGTGGAGAGGTAGCTTAGAACCAGGAAACGGACATAGGATACTTTTTATCCCGTTCCCAATACTTTTTATTCCACGGGGGCGAAGCCGCGGGCAGAAGCTAGTTATATATTAAAACAATTAATAATTATTTGGAAGAATAGTGTATAATTTTGCAATTCTTCTTTTTAGTGCTTCCTCTTAAACGCCTTAGTCTATTGTTAGACTTGGCTATGTATTGGCTTGAGGGTTTCAGGCAGTGTTCATCGCTCCATAGCATCGTGGATGCCATGGGTTTTATAAGGTTTATAGTGACCTACTTCGTCACCAAGGGCCTGTACATGATGACGGGTTTTCTATGCTGGCCGCCTGGTAATCAATCAAAAATAATATCATTTTATAGTAGACTACTTAGCTGACCCGACAGACGACAGACGCCTATGAATATTGAATTCGAATTGGTATAATGGATAAAAAAATATAATTATGTTCCGCGCAACTTTCTTAGTTTTTTTTTTCATATGAACCTTTACTAAGTATAACAAACACAGACACACACACAACAAAAAAGAATTATGCAAAATTGGTCCAGCCGTCCGCGCGTGATTCCGTGCCGTGTTCAAGGCAAAATAGAGATTCATATTTATATATATAGAAGATATGGGCACTATATAATAAGATATGAATGATGGATAAATGCTGTCTTCCTTTTGATAATAAAAAGAAAATTGCGATTGACTTGAAAATTAGTATCACAGACCTTAGATTGCCTCGTTGTGGTCGCAATACAACAATTCTGATAAATCTAGGAAATACTCGAGTCGATTCGGTTTAGCGTCGTACAATTTTAGAGCAGATGTGTGAACTAAGCCGTGTTGCGAGTCGCGCCGGGGTCAGACTGGTGGTAGTGTCGGACTTTGGACGGGCGCCGCTGATGGCGCCGCGCGGCCGCTTCCGGGAAGCTATGGTGCTGGACCTCACCTGTCCCGACGCGGCTCTGATTCTCAAGAAGGTAGGTAATATGCTACTGTACTGCATTCATTATAATATTATTTCTCGAGCTAAGTGTTATGGTCTGACAGTTTTTTTTTTAAATCACCTATTTATTTATTAATTTTAAATGAACTTATGGAGGTAGGACGTATGTAGTTCAGTTATTTATAAGAATGATAATGATAATGTAGTGTCATGACATGTACCTATGTATGCTAACCTATGAACATATATCCACGTTGCCGTGTGTCGTGGGTTCGATTCCCACCCGAGGTGAATATTTGTGTGCCGCATAGATATTTGTATCGATACTGGGTGCGCTTTGTTTCCGTTAGTTATTGGTTCTTCAAACCAACAACTCCCCAGCGACACGTACATACCTGGCTATTGTTCTGTACTTCTAGGGATACACTACTTACTTAACTTTCCTGTAAAACTGGAACCTAGAAAACTGTGCTTGTGCTCTATGACATTGCTTCTAGCCAAATTTCATGATTCTAGGTCAACAGGAATAAATGGCTGTATCTTTTGATATCTTTGACTTGGAATTTGGTTTTCACGATTCCGCGGGATTGCTATTTGATAGCTTCATACTTGCATGCATTCCTGATAAAAAGAGTCTTCACAGACGGTCAGAGGGACAGCAAAGTGATCTTATAAGGGTTGTGTTTTAATGGTGCGAAACCCTAAAGAAGACTTATAAATAACATAGCAAGAGTTGTACAAAACTCTTCCTAAGAGAGCTTAGTTCAGTAGAATATTGATATTTAATTTAATAAAAAATCGTTGCTCCGCACTGGGATTGTCTCATGGATATGAGTGCTTTTACAAACGCAATAATGTTCACATACACAAACGCCCAGGACCCGGAATAACTAAGTAGGTACGGACCTACGGGTAGTTCAAAATATTGATTCCATGCGGGGATCAAACCCCTCATCATAATGTAATTATGAAATAGGTAGATATTTTTCTACCATTAAAACATCGTAACAAATATTAGAAGAAACTTTCGGGTGTGTTAACACCGTGGGAGAGCCGTGCTTTGGCACGAATGGGCCGGCGCAACCACGACCTCACAGAAAACCGGCATGAACCAACCCTTACGTTGTATTTCGCCGAGTGAGTGAGAATACCGGAGGCCCAAATTCTTTTAAAAAGCACGGCAACGCACTTGCGACCCCTTTGGTGTTGTGTCCATGGGCGACCATCCATTGTTACCATCAAGCGATCCGTCTGCCCTTTGGCCGCCCTATGCTATAATTAAGGGTCATCTGACGTATTATGTGAACAAGAAAACTAATGAATATACAGAGACTACGTACTCACACATATATAGGTAGGTACCTAATAAAAATCAAATGGATAGTGAAAGTGTCACAAGGATAACAAAATAATTAAAATGTACGTAACTATACCTACGTAATTAATAGAGCATTTCCGGCAAAATGAATTCAGGCGCTGTGTTTACGACTACTTATTTCAGGCTTCCTCAGCGCGTGTGTTGAACTACCGTCACTCGTGGTTGCTTGTCCACAACTCCACATACGAGAGGTCTGCAGTCGACTCCACTCTATCCGAGTACGAGATTCTGCCCGACGCGGATGTGGTGTGGTCGTCACCCGACAGTCTGGTAGACCTGTACAAAGTAAAGTCCGACAAGCCGTTCTTGCAGACCAACCTAGGCTTGACGAGGAACTGCTCCCGTCAGGACCTGGTAGCGCTATGGAGCGCACTGCCCGGCGTAGTGTCGAGGAGGAAGGATTTGAGAAACGTGTCATTGACAGCTGTTTCTATAGTAAGTATCGGTGTTAATTAATGTATCTATCAGTATGTAGCCAACAAGGACGTGGCCTTGTAGTTTTAGTTTATTCGGTTTAAGGATAACTGTCTTTGATGAGTAAGGTAGGCAAGCACCACCGCTACTTATGTAAATCCTGTTTCATTTTTTGACGCTAGTAATCAGTTATACGGGTTCCAACGAACCATTAACAACCAATAGACACTAATAGCTACCTTATCGGTAGCTATTCGTGTCTTCGACACGTTTTAATTAAAGTTTACGTAGGTACCTACATTGTCCGAATCTTCGGTATCAAATAAATACATACTCATTTATTGTTATCAACATTCTGGTTCTAGAGCTGAAAGAATTTCGATTAAGTACGTTGGCAACCTGATGTCTTCGTCGTAAAGATTCTTGCAGAATTATTTAGTGAAGGAGAAATTCGAGTGCGGGCAGGATTTAAACTTGCGTCTTCTGGTTAGGTACACCAGACACTATGACCACTAAGCCACCGCGAGCCTCACCCACCAGGTCAACATTTTGCCTTCACATTCTGAATTTATGTCGTAATACTAAGAATACCACAAATTAATAAGAGATAGTAAAAGCCACGGATTTATAAGACCCTTCATGAGAGGTCCTTATTAATACACCTTTTATTCGAGTGCACTGTCATACTCCCATAAAAGGTCGCATGGAATTGGGAGAAGGAAAGATTGATCTACTCGTAACTTGAAGAGGAAACGTCGCATACGCACGTCACCTAGGCTGTTAGGTATGGTGAACGCTGATACTGACTCAACCCGAGATCCTCAGTGAGATCTCGTAGACTTTGTGGTAAGGTGTAAGTTACAGATAAAAAATATATAATTAGGTAGGTACCTAATTAATTAGATAGGTATGTCTGTAAGTTTGGTGATAATTCCAGGTAACGAAACCGGAACACTTCCGAGGCTGGTCGGACCTGCGCAACCGACAGGTCGACACATTCCCCAAAGTCACTTATCCGCTCATGATGCTCGCCGCGCAGGATTTGCATTTCCGGTACGTATTCACTAAGGCATAGGAACGAACCCATTATCCCTGTTGTATACATACCTTGGTGACAACTGAAATAGTACCTACCGTTTACCAGGGGAGAGCCATGCTTCGGAACGAATAGGCTGGCTTGACCGGAGTGATACCACGGCCTCACAGTAAACCGTCGTGAAACAACGCTTACATTGAGTTTCGCCAGGTTAGCGAGGATACCAGAGGGCAGAGGTCCAAACTCTTTAAAAAGGCAACGGCATTGTGACTCCTCTTGTGTTGCGGGTGTCCAAGGGCGGCGGTTCGCTTACCATCAGGCAATCCGTCCGCTCATTTTCCTACCAACCCCATAACAAAAACGTGTCCAAACTACATGAAATAATTATTCCATACGAGACGCGTAGGAATCTTATAAAATTGTTTCACAAGATTGACATTTGATGTAGCCTTGTAAGTTGTACCTTATATGTAGGTATTGTTAGATATTTCCAGGAAGTTACATTTTTCAGTTAATGGTTTCACCTATAGACACTCGTATACATATTTCCGTCTATATGGTGATTATAAAGGAGAAAATGTTTACCAGTATTCCTAGCAAATCCTTGTTATTTTACAATCAGTGTAAATTATGTAGATTGTGTAAATATTTCCTGCGTTGTGTTTTTTTTGTGACCGATGTCGTAATTTGTAGTTTAGATCATTAATATTGATGAAGAATAAATAAATATTAATATTTTATAATAATTATTCTGACCACTATTTGTTACGCTACGGGTGCGTAGATAAATAATCTAACTTCACGGTTCTTAATCACCGTTCTGTGTCGGCGAGCGGTCTGCGGGAACACAAAACGTCTTCGCCTCTTCAAAATGTTAGCCACTAAGTTTCGTGAGCTTCCTAACGAGTATTGAGCAGACTGTCTAAATTTTTAGAAAACTAATGAAATGAGATACCTACGCTTTCACCTTTACGTGTTGACTTTTTTAAATCTGTTTCTAGCAATGTTGCTCGAAATCCTGTAAGTTTGAAATAGTTCAGTTGTTTTGATTTGTTTGATATAATTTGTTAATATCATGTGTGTGGTCTTAAATATAATGTGACAAAAAGTCAATGCATGGTCTTTGAGACGAGTAGTGTAAAATGCCTGCAAACTATTCCATCAGTGTTCCTAAACGGTGTTTCCTTAAATTGGGTGAAATAATTTAAATACTTAGGGCATCTGGTCACTACTGACCTCAAGGATCACGCAGACATCGAACGGGAGCGGAGGGCTTTGTCAAAAAGAGCGAATATGTTGGCGCGCAGGTTCGCACGCTGTTCTGATCAAGTTAAGATCACCCTCTTTAAAGCATACTGCACATCTTTGTACACGTGCAGCCTGTGGGCTAGCTATACCTACACAAGCGAGTTACAATGCCTTCCGCGTTCAGTATAACAACGCGTTTAGTGCAATTTTGGGGCTGCCCCGCTACTGCAGTGCCTCGGGCATGTTTGCGGTAGCACGCACCGACTGTTTTCACACCACCATGCGCAAGCGGTGCGCGTCCCTGGTGCGCAGGGTGCGGGCCAGCTCCAATTTTGTCCTAGCGATGATCGCTGGGCGATTGGACTGCCCTTATGTCAGGCAGTGTTGCAGCAGGCATATAGCCAGTGCACAATAATGAGCAATTCAATTCTGTTTGTCTTATTCTGTTGGTTATATTTATTATGATTATTTTTATTTGGATTGTTTTATTTTAAAATGTGCCCAAAATTGTAATTAAATTATTAGGTAGCAAATGTCATTAGTGTTCGATAAAATTGATTTCTTTTTTTTATTTTTCATTTTATTTTTATGACAGTGTATTTATTGTGATTGTGACGTATATTTATTTTGTTTTAATTGTGAATTGTAAAACCTATGGGAAAACCTGAAATAAATGGATTTTGATTTGATTTGAATATGATAGTGGCTATTCAAGACATTTAGATCGATTTTCCAAAGTTCATGCAATCGAATCACCTGCACCTATCCTAAAGTGTATCAGTACACACTGATTTCAGGTTCAACCTGATGCAGGTGGACTTCTACGGCGTGTCACACAACGGCTCGTTCGACGGCATGGTGGGTCACCTGCAGCGCCACGAGGCGGAGGTGGGGCTGGCCTCGCTCTTCATGCGCCCCGACCGCATGGACGTCATGCACTACTTCTCAGAGACCTACGTGCTCTCGTCAGTTACTTGTCAATTCTATACATAATCAACCCATTATAATGTTCCACTGCTGGACACGGGCCTCCTCTCAGAATGAGAGAAATTAGGCTGTAGTCAACCACGCTAGCCTAATGCGGGTTGGCAGACTTCATACGTCGTCGAGAAATTCTCTTGGGCATGCAGGTTTCCTCACCAGTGTTGCCAGGGCCCCTGAGTCGAAAGTTACGTTTTGTTTCCTGAAAAGTAACATTTTTGTTGCAAAAGTTACATTTTGGGATCTATGATGTCTAATGACCTTTTTTTTTTAGCTCCTGATTTTTCATTAATTGTTAAAAATTTGAGTTAAATTTGGATGCGTTCGTGTACTGTTTGCAATAAAATAAAAATCTAGTATTACTTATCTCGTTGTTCTCAAAAGTTACGAAAAATGCCTTAAATATAAAAATTACTTACATGTTACGCGAGGGGGTCAAAAGTTACGAAAAATGTAAGAAATGTAACCATCTGGCAACGCTGTTCCTCACGATGTTTTCCTTCACCGTTTAAGAGCGGGATAATTAACTACATAATTATATTAATACGCATAGGACTCCGAAAAGTCACAGGTGCGCGCCTGCGTGCCAGGATTCGAAGTTTAAGTCGTCATATCACTAGGTGCTCTTTTTAAATTCGACGCTTATGAAAAGTTAAATAATTCTGCTCACTACGGCCCCCAGTGCGTTTATTTTTTCTCTGGATATGTAATCTAGAGAGAGGTGCATGCTGCCCTCTCCCTTCCGCCGTCTCTTTTACAAACATTAGTTACTTGCTCGCAGTGCCACATACTTTCTTCTCACGCGGCTGGAAGTGAGAGCTCACTACCCACTGCCCCGATTCGATCATGGTGCTGCACTGCCCACGCCGGGTATGCGTAACTCCAATGCGTACTGCGCCGTGTTCTCGGAGCCAGTCATAATAGCTTGGTGACAACCGGCCTTTCCCGAAGAACCCGAGAGCACTTGCGTGAGCCAGGACGCCTCTCCAGCCACTCCATAATGGGCCTAACCAATGTTCCAAATCAATATCGCCTTGAGAATCAATGCCTATAACTTGCGCATGTGCCTATAGGCCACAGCTGTTGATGGAAGAGATTGGGACGGTGGATTTTGTTTTACTGGAATCAAATGGTATCGTGGAATTTTTGAATAATTGCTTCTGAAGTACTGAATATAAGTACGATTTATAGATAAATTTCGTTATTGCAATAACATTACTTTTTACGGACTTTGTCATGTTATATTGGTCATGGTTAGACTGAGGTGATGGACCCAACAAAAACATCCAAATTTTAATAGAGAAGATGCTAGCGTCTTAGATTCTATAAAATTTTAATCCAAGCTTAACACTACAAGACCAAAGAACACGGTGAGCTCATTCTGGGTGAATCGGATCGCTAATAATTAACAGAAATGTAAGCTGTTAGAGTACAATAAGACATTTCATCCAACATCTCAGTCTAAGTAAAAAGTAGTTATAATTTAATAAAATTTCAATGTCGCGCGGTAAAATTCGCGTAAGTGTCAGAATCCTTTTGATAACGTTTTTATTTCTACGCAGTTTACCGTGGGAACGTAATTCTTAAATACCGACCAATGTACGGCATTGTTTGGTTAGTTAGTCGTCAGTTAGGTATCACATGATAGTGTAACAGTCACTAATGCTATGCTAATGTAACGCTTGTTCCCAGAAATTCTTTGCGCTCGACACAGGAAAACGTTATGCCTACCTAGTGTATTAATTATTAGACATTTTGAATGAAAAATTAATTTTGGTAGTACGTGGTACGTGGTAATAATAAAAGGTAACCGTCTGCATCCACCTGCAAATTAGGCGGTCGTAGAGAACCCTAATATAACTTTTTACTTAGGAAAGAAAACGCACTTAGTTTGTATTATTTTGTTATTTATTTTCAGAATCGGTGCTTGTACACCAGGTCGCAGTATACTTAAATAAACAAAAGATGATATGTGTTCGCCGCCGGCGAAACTACCGCGTAATAGGTGTTTATCAGAAAAATACAGTTGTCCATTTCTATAGTGAATTGAATTCCTATAGTGGTCGTGATGAATGCCACGAATCCCATGGCCATGAGTCATGGCCGTACTAAGTACAAAAAAGGTCAATAATAAGAGTAATTACTTATTTATCGGCTATTAGTAATCTTTTAGTAATTGTGAAAGTTTTATAGGTACGTTACGAGATTACACTAAATGATAAATGACGTAATAAATAACCTAAGTAGGCAATAAACCTACGTTATCATGTTCGCAATATGATTAGTTGATTAAAATATGTAAATCAAATACTTTTAAGTATTTAATTTAAAGGTACGTGACAGATACAGTGACAGATAGTATTATAGATTATGACTCAGCACTTGATGAGTTAGTAGGTACATGTATGCAGGTCGTCGAGGTTTTGTGTTGCGAGCCTAATTGATGGCATGTCATAAAAACTTAAAGCTATCTATCCATTTAAAACTAGCTTTAAAGCTAGTTTAAAGCTTGAAACTATAGCTAGCTATAAACTTTAAAGCTTTCTATATATCCATTTATTTTAATCACGATTAGTTGCAATAATATCAATATTAATAAATAATTAATTGGTAGCTAGTTTCATAAACAAACATTCATTGAGTGATTACAGTGAAATTACTTGTTGGTTATTTGTAATCTCCCAGTTAACTATAGATTGGTGTCACGCAGGGTGGTGAGTAGCGAGGGGGGGGGGACGGCGTTGAGGTGATTGGACGGAGACGCAGTCTATTTTGATCTACGCATATATTAAACCACACTGAATGTTTGGAGCACAAAACCTCGGTGGTTGTTAGTTCATCATTGTTAAAGTTATGTAAATCACACAATTTGCACATAATCAGCGACTCTATCTGTTACGTATTTTAAATAAATCTATTTTGATATAATCTCCGCCGTGGATACCTACCTACTTATACCGTTATCTTGTTAGCAGCGTATCTTAGCGACTCGTACTTTTAACTTACCTACCTCAACTTTCACGCTCTTGGCCATAACTGCGTCTGCTGAACGTGAGGTCCTGGGTTTAATTTCCAGGCCAAGCAGGTGTAATTTTTTTTACTAACTAAAATACTTACCTGCTTCATTTAGTTTTGATAGAGAACACTATCTATTTTTCTTTCTTTCTTTCTATACGTTCGTGGGATGAAAGCTGTAAGTAGAGTATGGTTTCGGTTTCATAATATTTTTTATGTCTATTATTTACATAAATAAGTACTTATTATAATTCCACGTTCTACATTTGTGACCCTGTTTGTGCCTTCCAACAAGCAAAACTTTTGATAAAGTTTAGCATAGCGTAGCGGCTGTGAAACCGATTTCTGCGTCACGGGTTATGGGTTCGATCCCCACACGGAGCAAATATTTGTATGAACTACAGGTACCTACCTAGTTGTTCCGGGTCTGGACGTTTGTGTATTGAGAATTTGTCTTTGTAAAAGCACCCACGATACAGGAGTAAATCTTAGTGTGGGGCAAAGATTTTTAACAAAAAAACTAGAGTCAAACCAGCTAGTCAGGAATAAAAACATCTAAATAGGTACTTATTAGTAGATAGAAGGTAAGTTCTTCCATATTGTTTTGGCACCGCTTGAATGAATGCTGTGATAATCTAATGTTATGACCATTGGACTGCCAAGACAAATGTCTCGAATCCAAGGCACACACCTCTGACTTTTCGGAGTCATGTGCGTATTAATAGCTAATCATCGCGCGCTTAAACGGTGAAGGAAAACATCGTGAGGAAACCTGCACTCCTGAGAGATTCTCTCAAAGGCGTGTGAATTCTGCCAACCGCATTAAGCTAGCGTGGTGGACTATAGCCTAATCCCCTCTCTCATTCTGAGAGGAGACCCGTGCCCAGTGGAACTGAGTGGGTCAGTATAATGGGTTGATTATGGATGTTATGAATTAACTTAGTCGCTGTGATTCTGTATGTATCTAAGTTTTCCTCCTTTACCAGGTGTATAGTTTATTGAATAAGTATTTACCCGTTATTTATTGTATTTTTGATTCTGTTAACCTGTTGTGGTAACCTAAATAATAAACAATACACTCAACACACATTATTACGCTCCAGTTAACGCGCCGCCGAGTACCTATCGAACGGATGTTTTAATAACTACCCGCAACGTATCAAAATAATGAGAATTTTTATTTAAATTATTATCTACTTATTATTTTCATATAAGTGTGAATTATGTTTGTAAGTATTCTTAAGAGAATAAAGTAATCTCAAGCGCGATTTAGGCTATACATGCAAACAGACTGTATGAGTGAAAGAAGTTGCCGGACCAGTGTACAGCTGTGTAGTCTAATTCCCTGTGAGACCCCAGACCCAAGCCAAACAGTGAAGTAGGTCAGACAGGCAGTTTCTTCATTACAGGCTTGCATTCCTGTTCCGGCAGCCGTCCCGCTCTGCCGTGTCGAACGTGTTCCTAGCGCCGTTCAGCAGCGGCGTGTGGCTGGCCAGCGGTGGCGTGGCGGCGGCGCCAGCGCTGCTGCTGGTGGCGGCGCGGCGGGTGCGCGAGCGCACGCGCCGCGCTAGCGACCTCGCGCACCTCACCCTGCGGGACACCTGCACCTTCGCGCTCGGCTCGCTATGCCAACAAGGTGCCTTATTATTACTGTGATTCTGATACTACCGACTGGTCTTTACACCCTTTTTATAAAATCAACCCCGGTTGTGTTTCTTGTACCTACGGGTCCCCGGTCGTGCTTGTGTATGGCTTTTTATTGGTCGTGTATGGCCTCTGAGTGTGCATTAAGGTGTTTTGGTGCTTGAAAATCGCTAAACGAATAACCTTATAAACCCGACCCAATTACTTCATATCGATGTCTCCCCATACTAAATGAATAAAATTATGCTGACAAAAAGGCAGAAGCGCTACATATCCTACATAGGTATGTTATACGTGAAGGTTTCCACATAACGCCGGCTGTGACGTCGATCCGCGTGGTGATGTTCACGACGCTGCTGGCGTCGCTGTTCCTGTTCACGGCGTACTCGGCCAAGATCGTGGCCATCCTGCAGACGCCCAGCAACGCGCTGCGCACCATCGACGACCTGACGCACTCCCCCATGACCATCGGAGTGCAGGACACCACCTATAAAAACGTCTACTTTCTTGTAAGTATGGATTAATGAACAAAGCCAACTCAGTTCGGATTATCTGAACACATATGACTGGAAGTTACCGCCTACTTATCGAAAGTCCCGAATACCCAATATGGTAGACCGACCATCGATGTTCCAACTGTCACAAAAGCCTCCTCAAAATAACAAAAGGTAGGTTTATACTAGATGATAACACAAAATCATCTACTCTCTACAATCTCTCTAATCTTTCTCTTCCTAATTGTACTTCTTTCTCGTTTCATCAGGTTACAGAAGGGGATGTCAAGAAAGCTATCTCCTCAATATCCACAAAAGCGGTGGGCAATGATGGACTCCATCTCCAAATGCTTACGTTTATCCTGAATTACATTTCTCCCGCTATTACCCATATGATAAATTACTCCTTTGAGACTAGTTCCTTTCCCAAAGCTTGGAAGATGGCTCATATCCTACCGCTTCCTAAAGTCCCTAATCCCACCTCAGTTTCCCAGTTCCGTCCTATATCCATTCTTCCAATCCTATCCAAGGTACTTGAGAGTATTGCTAAGAAAAAACTGTCTTTTTTCCTCTCTTCCAACAGCCTGTTGAGTCCATACCAATACGGTTTTCGCCCAGTAACAGCACTTATAAAAAATCACAGATTATATCCGCCTAGCTATGGAAAACAAACAACTTACGATCTTGGTTTTATTGGATTTTAGCAGTGCCTATAATTCGGTTGATTTCGACATACTCTTAGGATTCCTAGCCTCTCTTAATATATCCCCTTCTGTTCTTAACTGGTTTAACTCATATCTTCGGGGCAGCTCGCAATCGTTCCGCTCCAATGAGGTCTCCTCAGAGTGGCGTGATCTTGTTGCGGGCGTCCCACAATGTGGCGTTCTATGCCCTCTTCTCTTTTCGGTTTTTATTAATGCCATTACTTAGGTTCTATCGTCACACTTCCATCTCTATGCAGACGACTTGCAGCTTTATCGCCACTTTAAAATCGAAGAGCTGTCGGACACGATTGAGGCTGTAAATAATGACCTGAAAAATATCAGCCAATGGGCTCAATCATTTGGTCTTTTGGTAAACCCCAATAAATCAAAAGCGCTGATAGTGGGTAGCAGATACTTTTATAATCTCCTGAGCCAGCACTCTCTCCCACCTATCATATTTAACAGTGTGCCTATAAGTTACTCCAAAAGCGTTAAAAACTTAGGTGTCTATTTGGATAATAATCTCTCATGGAATACTCACATCGCAGAAGTAAGCAGGAGGGTCTATTGCTCGTTCCGCTCCTTAAAGCGTCTCCAAAAGTTCCTGCCGTTTCAAACTAAAATAACTTTTGCTCAATCTCTTCTTCTTCCTCTCATCGACTATGCTGATATCTGTTTTCTTGATGCCACCGAAGAACTCCTTAACAAACTGGAACGTTTGCAGAATTTGTGCATTCGCTTCGTTTTCAGCCTCCGGAAATATGATCATGTTTCAGAATTCCGGGAGAGATTGCGGTGCCTGCCTATTCGTCAACGACGAGATTCTCACATCCTTTCCTTTCTGTAGTTCATTCTTCACAATCCTGACTCTCCTCTATACCTACGGGAACGCTTTGAGTACCTTGTCCCTAGGGGTAAGCCCTGTCGCAATAGCTCTTCTCTCCTTCTTCGTACCGCCCAACACACTATAGCCTGTTACCACGGCTCGTTCACTATTCGGGCAGCGACACTATGGAATTCTCTCCCACATTCCTTGCGTGATAGCACTTCCTTGGATGTCTTCAGGAGAAGAATTAAGGAATATTTTCTTTCAAAATCTTTATAATTGTAGGATATATATTATGATATATAAAATATATGTGTGTATATAAACTTGTATGTGTAGGTATATATATTTATGTAATATATATATTTCTATCTAAGTAATAATAGAATGTACATTGAATTATATTTAACTGTATGTTGTTAATTTACTTGACTCTATCTTGTGCACTTCACTATATCCTCATTTTACACACATCTCTCTATCATTCAAAGGGTTTTCTGGAAGAAAACTCTACATGGAGTTAAGCTCGCCTTTGTACATCCAATTTGAAATGTACTTACCTTATTAAATGTGTACAATAAAGATATAATAATAATAGGTTACATAAATACAAAATGATCGCAGTAAACGTCGGTAAACTTCTGGTCTGGTGAGCTCTGGTAAGCCCCGAGGCTCACCATTTACTTAGAGCTCAAAATTCCATGTTCTAGGAAAGCACTGATCACTCGACGCAGCAGCTGTACCGGCGGAAGATACTGCCGCAGGGCGAGCGCGCCTACCACGGCGTGCTGGACGGCATCGCGCGCGTGCGCACTGGATATTTTGCCTACCAGGTACTTAGTCTGAAAGGCAAAAATTACCACTTTTTGTGAATTGTAGTATGTATTGTAGTATGATTCGCCGACACAGTTGCACAGCGTGCTATGCAACTCCAGTATAACGTGACCTGTCATTGTCAAAGAAAGGTAAGTTTCTGTATTGTACGAAAAGCACATGCAGTATACTCTAGTAGACTGATTCCAAAAATCTGATCTCGGATAAATCTCAAAGATAATTAGATCTCAGATCTCCAAGGATACATAATTAACACATATACTGTCCCACTGTTGGGCACGGGTCTCCTCTCTTTCGGATCTGATGGGCACGGATCTCCAAGGATAAAAGAGTAATAAGAGTAAATAAAATAAAGTAATATTTGTCACAAACGGCGAATACGGACACGGGGACCATTAGGTCATTGTTTGTATGCAGGTGGAGCGCAATTCGGGCTACGACATAATAACGCAGACGTTCACCGAGCGGGAGAAGTGCAGCCTCAGCGAGATCGAGGCGTTCAAGGTGCCGCTCGTCTCCATCCCCATGAGGAAGAACTCCGGCTACAGAGAACTGTTTGCTACCAGGTAACGTATCATTCGATATTGCTGTTTCATAAAAAAATATATCAAAACTTTTACATATGGCTTAATACTTATGCTAGTGGGTAAGTATTGTATAGGTATCAATACATTTCACTTTTGGGTGTTTGGCTTGACTAGCTACAGCCTGCGGTTACACCCGCATCCCAAGAGGAGTTACTCACTATATTGTCTCGACTTCTACTGTAGGCAGCGTATCAAGATGAAACCTATATGAAAAGGCCGTATATATATTTTTTAACACCTCTTATGTACACACATTGGCTTATTACATACTAGCCTCTGCCTCCAGTTTCAGTCACGTCACATAATTTTTTACGTGAATATTTTAGTTATTATGCTATTCGGGGTAGAAGGCAAATCAAGAAATCAGGTCAAAAATTCGCCCCGACCGGTCTTGAGTTGTAAATTTTATGGTATAACTAACATATTCTCTGTTCTGTAAACTAACACTACATACTTTGTTTTCAATTTCAATTTCAATGTGTTCGTGTTCGTACGTAAGTTTTAACTTCTGCGGGCACTCCCGGAGTGCAACCCGTTGTTTTTTTAATCAAACAAGATTTCAATCTTGTTACACACACAGAGACAGTATAAGTATAAGTATAAGTAAAAGTAAAAGAAGTATAAGTAAAAGTAAAAGAAGTTTAAGTAAAAGAAAAATAAGTATAAGTATAAGTACAAGTACAAGTACAAGTACAAGTACAAGTACAAGTACAAGTACAAGTACAAGTACAAGTACAATTACAAGTACAAGTAAAAGTAAAAGTACAAGTACAAGTACAAGTACAAGTACAAGTACAAGTACAAGTACAAGTACAAGTACAAGTACAAGTACAAGAACAAGTACAAGTACAAGTACAAGTACAAGTACAAGTACAAGTATTAGTATTAGTATTACTATTACTATTAGTATTAGTATTAGTATTAGTATTAGTATTAGTATTAGTATTAGTATTAGTATTAGTATTAGTATTAGTATTAGTATTAGTATTACTATTACTATTACTATTACTATTACTATTAGTATTACTATTAGTATTACTATTAGTATTACTATTAGTATTACTATTAGTATTAGTAATCGTATTCGTATATTACTAATAACTGCCTCATTAGTCTAGTGGTCCCAAGTGCGACTGCTAGGCTAGAGGTCCTGGGTTCGATTCCCAGGTCGAGGAAAGTGTTATTGGATTTTTCCATGAAATCCTCCGTAGCAGCTCGGAGTTAGGAATTTGTGCCCGGTTAATGGCAATAGGCTCACCCCCTATTACATGGGACCTAAACATACCGGCGAACTGTGGGTGTACATTAGTACGCCTCTGCCTAACCCTTCAGGGAATACAGGCGTGATGGTATGTTATTCGTACTGAAATCTTGTTTGATTAAAAAACCAACGGGTTGCACTTCGGGAGTGCCGGCAGAAGTGAAAACTTAAACATTAACGTTGTGTTATTCGTATTAGTATTCGTGTCCGTGTTCGTGTTCGTGTTCGTGTCCGTGTTCTTGTTCGTATTCGTGTTCGTGTTCGTATTCGTATTCGTACTGAAATCTTGTTTGGTTAGGTTAGGTTATTATTTCTAACTTATCTGAGCGACGTTGACTTTCTACATGATTAAACAAGTGTACTTATGTTGGTTTTTACAAACATCAAAACCTCATATATATACAGCGATGGTACTGTCACAATATTTAAATCCCTAAAGTGTGGCTTACATTTATCTGTTGTTCATAATTTGCAGATGGCTCGGATGCATCTTTTTTGTGCTAAAAGTACGGAGGATATATTTGTAGCATTACCCCAAAATATGAGTCCATACCTTAATGTGGAGGCTACATATCCGTGATATACCGTTAGGAGCAGTTTAGTTTAGTTTAGGGCAGTTTTGTTTGCAACTTTATCTAACATATAAAGGGCATAAGAAAATCGGTTAAAGTCTCAAGCAAACACTATCAATTTGAGTTTTCCATGCCATATCATTGTCAATATGCAAACCTAAAAACTTTGTAGTATTCGATTCTAGTACTGCGTCTCCGTTGTACCTGATTTAGTATTGTGTTGATTTTCTTTGTCGAAGTTTAAAGTCCATTATTTTAGTTTTATTTAAATTAATTTTAAGGTTGTTGGCATTTAACCATTCTATAATTGACACCAGGCATGTGTTTATATCTAGTTCAATTTATTTAAAGTTGCCCTTGTCGAAAACAATAGTGCTATCGTCTGCAAATAAGCACATCTGATGTCTGGTTACATTGGGGAAATCATTTATATAGCAGATAAAAAGTAATGGACCTAACACAGACCCCTGTGGAACACCATACGAAATTGATCTTGTACTTGAGGAGTAAATTGTTTCAGTTTTTGACTTAATGTTGACTTGGCTAATCTGAGTAAACTGTTTTCTACCTTCTAAATACGATTGTATGAGGTCAAGCACATTACCTCTGATGCCGTAGCTAAAGAGTTTTTTTAATAGTATTTTATGGTCAACATAATCAAAAGCGCGCGTCATGTCCATGTACATTGCTACAACCGGTTTTCTGTTGTCAATGTTGTGGTGTATATTTTTAAGAAAATTGTACACTGCCATATAGTTTTATTTTGCCTGAATCCCATTTGTTCCCTACAAAAAATGCTGTTTTTTTTTCAAAATAATTGTTGAGTCTATTATAAATTACTTTCTCAAGAGTTTTTGAAAATATAGTTAATTAACGCTACAGGTCTATAATTGCACATTTTTGTTTTGTCATCTTTTTTGTGTAGTGGCTTAATAATCGATATTTTTAGAGCTTCGGGAAAAACTCCATTGTGTATACAGGCATTTATTATTTATAGGTATAAAGATATAAAATTAGTAGGTATGTGTTGGATTCTCAGCTCTGTGGAGAAAGAAGCGCGTGAACAATACATGTATGATGATGATGATGGTAACTTTCGATATATTACAGCCGTGTCTAATCCCATAAACTTTCGTTGGTATATCACAGAATCACGGCTTACCTACGAATTTTCCCAGCTTAGATAAAACGTAAACTGTCTCAAATCAAGTGCCTTCCTACCAAATAAAGTGCGCGAAATATTGTCGTAAGGGTCCAGGACTTTGATTTTTTACTTCCTAAGTAACGTAATCTGTATTGTATTGGAGACATTGTATGTAGGATGCGTTGGCAGCGCGAAGTAGGTCTGATGGACCGTACGCGTCGCATCTGGCTGGTGGCGCGGCCGCGCTGCGAGGCCACCGGCGGCGGCTTCGTCAGCATCGGCATCATCGACGTGCTGCCCGCGCTGCAGGTACCACAGGCACCACCTGCCACTTGACAAACAAGCCACTAACGTACATGAAAACATTTACCAGTTCATCTTATGCTGCATGCATTGTATTGTATTGAAAAGGTTTAACTGCAGTTAAACCTTTTCAATTCCTACATTGCAATGTTACTTGTACCTACGACTGCCTCATTAGCCAGGTAGTCCTGAGCGCGACTGCTACGCTAGAGGTCCTGGGTTCGATTTCCAGGTCGAGCAAAGTGTTATTGGGTTTTTCTATGAAATTCCCAGTAGCAGCTCGGCTAATGGCAATATAGGCTCGCCCCATATTACATGGGACCTAAACATACCGGCAAACTGAGGGTGCAGTACATTAGTACGCCTCTGCCTAACCCTTCGGGGAATACAGGCATGTTATGTTACTTGTACGACTATGTTAGGAAGGAACTATAAGAGCAAGTTCAATATTCATAGTAAACATATTATGCAGGCTCTAGCCCTGGGCGCGCTGCTGGCTCTAGTGCTGCTCGTCGCCGAGCTGGGCGTGCACATGATGAGGAGCAGGACCAAGTTGTAATGAGCGCTACTGAAGGTTTCTAGTACGTATTGAAATACGATGAAAATTATATTTGTGTATATAACAGCATGTTCATTACCTCTATTTTGATCATGGACATTTAATAAATATATAACGAGCAACAAAACGTTTTTTATAAGTGCAATTTTTGTGAAATATGTTAAACTGCTATAAAACATTTCTTAGTAGTGTGGAATATACAGTAACAGTGACCAGTTAATGGCGTTACGTTCATTCTCTATTCGGTAGTACATGGTAGTACTGGTGAACTATCTGTCTAAAGAGGTAGAGGCGAAGAGAGGTCTATGTCTTACTGGACACCTCTGTCTTACCCTTCAGGGTATGAGAGGCGTAATAGTTCCTGTATTATGTTATAAAGTCTGTCGTTTCAATAAATTATGCAATAATCCCACAGCAAAAAGAATATTCATGGTTTTTTAATTTTAAGCAATTTTCAATTATTTCTTCCCCTATAAATTATGTGGTTTACTAGGAAGAAACATTAAAAATTACCCAAATTGATCCAGCTCTGCTCAAGTAGTTTTGAACAGCATTTGATTTATATTTACAAAGATTAATTACTTAGGTATATGTAAAACTTTTTGAAGTAGGAAAACACTGATTTCTATAGCAACATTTTATTTATTTTCAGTTATATTTACAGAAAGTAGATCTAGTAAAGAAACAAAAGAGCACTAAGTTGACTGCTGCACGAGCCAGAGCACAAGAGATGCACCACTAGCAACACGAACGAGGTTGCACTTGAACTATAGCAGTACCTACAGTGTACCAGAAGATACCACCATACACTAGGAGTGCGTTCCACTTGGCGAACACGACGATCAAAATGCTCATTTAGTCGTTCCACTTATCGTCCGGTGTCGTTGTAGTCGCGGCGAAAACGTCACTCATGACGTCATGACTTACGCTCACGCGAAGCTCACGACGACCCATCTAAAAAGGTGGGTCGTAGTGATCGTTCCACTTGGGTTTACGACAGTAACGCTCACAAGCAAGTGGAACGGGAAAAACTGCGGTCGTGAGCGTGATCGTTGTGAACGCCAAGTGGAACGCACCCTAGACAACGTATGTTGAGTTGTCTGTTTCAAGAGTGACTATTTCAAGCACTTCTCTTTACAAAACTTGTGTGATGAGTATGTGTGACGCTACAAGAGCTGCACGGCGAGCAGCACCAGCAGCGCCAGCAGCAGCGCGGCGCTGAGCGCGCGGTCGGCCAGCGCCGCCGCCGCCGCCCACGCGCCGCTCTCCGACCCCACGCACGACTCCTGCCAACATTCACGTAACTTGTAGGCGGTGTTGCATCAAACTTACCTACATATTAGTCACATACTAACTATTTTAGTGAAGGAAAAATTCGACTCGCAGGCAAGATTCGAACCTGCTTCTCCTGGTTTGATACACCAGATGCTATGACCACTAAGCCACCGCGAGTCTGCCTGCGAGTCGAATTTTTCCATCACTAAACTAGCTTTATAATCTTAGCGTGAAAAATGCAAAAAAAGCACAATAAAATAGTCACATACTAATTGAACATATTTGTGATCAAACTTGTTGACTGTATTATGTAAGCTAGATTGGTTTGAGGTTTGGGAACGAAGTTCCTCACGCTTCCTTTCAACTCTGAGTTAATATTCAAACAATGTAATTCACTTGATTAATAAAATTGTGAATCACATCCATTTATTTCAAGTTAAAAAAATATTCCTCGCCATCTTCAATTTCAAAATAAATGTCATTGTCGTTATCAGCACCTCTCGATGTTTCGAAATAGAAACTCATAAACATTTAAGTACTTATACCTATAGAAAAATAATGTCCTCCATCGAAGATTTCAAAATTAATGTGATGTATGAAATCAGCACCCTGAGCAACCTGGAAATTGACATCATCGTCATCATATCAGCCAATAGAAATCCACTGCTGAACAAAGACTTCCACAAGGACCACTGCGTAACAACTTCAAGAACAGAGTTCCCAACGGATATTGGGATGGGCGTTTGACATGACATTTGTCTTGCCCATGTTTATTTTAAGACCCACCAACAGGTGGCTCTTAAAGGAAACTTGGGAAACTCTGTCGAAGTCATTGCGGATTATGCTAAACTCTTGCGGAAATTGACAACCATATCAATTTATTTAGAAATACTAGTAAGCTATCTTGTCTCGAGAGAGTGCGAGTAATGCTTTTTCGTCACATGACGATTTCTACCAGTTAACTGCAAGCCGCCTTCAAGAACTTAGTTTAAAAATAAACACAATTGGGGAAACATTCGAATAAAGATTAATTAACTACACCGTGAGGTCATAGGTAGATGAGTTGCTGATGCTGATTATGGACTGCGGTTTGCCTGAGACGCAGCAATCGAGAAGGGTACTGACTCTCCCGTGCAGGAGTCAAAGAAACACACACCATTGACATACCCAGACGTCTTACCAGCGATCACGTCAGATATCCCGAGATGCGGAACGATGCTGAATGGCTGTGAGTAATGTAATCGATATAGAAGTATTGGAGGTAATGACATACATGCGAGGGCGTGAGCTTGCATATATTAGAGAGGCTCGACAGCAGAGTGCGCAGCGCGCGCGGCGGCGGCGCGGAGATGCGCGCCACGCGGCCCACCAGCGCCGCGGCCGCCGCGCTGGCCGCGCCGCACACGCACAGCGCGCACATCACCGACATAGCGCGCGGCGTCGAGTGCGCCTCGGGCAGGCGCACCAGCGCAGTGATCAACCTGTGGATACATAACATTATATAATCTACCCATTATATGTTAGGACTTCTGGGCACGGGTCTCCTCTCACAATGAGAGGGATTTAGGCTATAGTCCACCACGCTAGCCTAATGCGGGTTGGCAGACTTCACACGCCCGCCGTCGAGAAAATCTCTCAGACGTCTAAGTTTCCTCACGATGTTTTCCTTCGCCGTTTAAACGCGTATACGCACGTAACTTCAAAAAGTCAGAGGTGCGTGCCTTGGATTTGAACTCGAGACCTTTGACATGGCAGTCCAATCGTCATTATCACTAGCTTATCACGGCCTATTATGGCTTTTTTAACCTGTGGGTACCCACAGGTCTTAGTTCCAGCTGGGAATGGTGGTCCCAATCCCAGCTGGAACTACTTAGCAATTTTTTAGTCTAATAAAAAATATATTTTTTTACTATAAAGAAAGAAAGAAAAATACTTTTATTTGCTTCGACATGACGCACGTAATTTTATTCAAGTTCATGCGACCCGTTGATACGACCCATTGACTAGGGATCGAATCAACCGGTAACCTAAACTTTCTACGTGTTTTTTTTTTTTCAAAAGCTTACTAGCAATGTGGGTCACACATTACTAGATAGTATTCTTGTTAACCCCTCGTGCTAAGCTAAATGCTTGTGTTACGAGTGGGTTCACGTCGGTAGTGCAATGGGTGGGGTTCGAACCGGCAACCACATCACCACATGATCGCAAGTCCGACGCCCTAGCCATTGGGCTACCGCCGCTTTGTGTATTGATAAAAACACTAAGGCATGCCATAGGTACTCGTATCTAAACAACGTTTCACGTGGGAGCGCCGTGCTGCGGCACGAATGGCGACCGAAACGGCTCGACCGGAGTGATACCGGCCCATTCGTGCCGAAGCATGAATCTGAATTTTGCACTCAAATACACTGCGCAAGCTTTCCCCCTCCGTTAGTTTTGGGTCAAGTTACTTTGCGCGCTCTATATCACTAATTTCTTTAAAAAATCCTACCGTGTCTCAAACTGATTTTAGGGTTTCGTTATTATAATTGTATCACTCGATATTTTAAAGGTACTAGGTGTTGCGCTTATTAAGTTACACGTTGTAGATGGATCCTTACCATAGCGCCGCAGTGAATGAGGCGCAGGCGGCGAGCGGGTGGCGCTGGTGCGGCGGCAGCGCGGCGGCGGCGGCGAGCTGCAGCGCGCCGGCCAGCAGCACGGCGGCGGCGGCCAGCGCGTGCGCCGGCGCGCGCCGCGCCACCCGCACCGTCCACGCAGCCACGCTCGCCTCTTCCTCGCCTCGTTGCCAACTTAACTCTACGCCGTTTACTGTCTGTATTTCCCATGACCCAGTCTCGAATACCACAGCATGCTGAAAACGATCGGGTTTCTTTTGCTTTCAAAATCTCACTAAAAAGTACATAGCGCAAAACAAAAACCTTCATAGAAATTTGTATGCTCGTACATCTACCTACATTATAGCTGTTATTTCAGTGTTCTAGATAGTTTTAGGTTTTCTACAATGTCTAGGAATATGATTAACTTCTGTTTTGATTAATTTTGGTTCATTCATATGGCGTAGCACCTGTGGTTCTTACATTTTTTGAATGCCGATTTTAAGTGGGGTATCTCAGGTGACCGCTAGAGGGTAAACTAAAACAAAATATACTTAATCTTCTATAGGTACTTTCGATACTTACTTTAAACTCACTGATGACCAGTGTCAACTCGTCCTTGTTGTACGCTCTGGAGCCGAATTTGAAGGTGCAGGCCTGCGTGTCTCTGGGCCAGTCGTCCAGCGCCAGCGCGACGGGCGCGCTGATGTCGAGGCGCGTGATCCACGACACGGCGCCGGCGGCGTCCAGCCGCGCGCGCATCCGCCCGTCGTCAGCGCTGGTGGCCGCCGCGTTCAGCACTGCGATGCCGGGTAGCCACAGCCGCTCCGCCGACGTCAGCGCGCTGTCGCAGCCCCACTCTGTGGCGTTCCATTGAACTCGAGGCTCCTTCCATGTCTGAAATACAAACAACCTTCATTTATACAGATTTTTTTCATATAGGATGGTAGTACCTACTGGCTGGTGGATAACAGCTGCTCATCCGTTTAAGCGTACCTACTGATAAAAAAGGTAAGTAGGCGTATCTCAACGTTTTCAACTTATCTAAGTGACTAAAATATAATATGATGTATATGTGCGACTAAAAGAAAGAAGAAAAACGATAATTTTCGCATCTCTGGATGTAGGGTTATTGTTTTGCAAGTTTTATGGTTAATCGTAGGTAGCTATCGTGTGCAATAATTGAATGAATTATCAATGAATGCTTTGTAAATGCATTTTTTAAAACAGAACAACAAAAAATCGTAGTTATTGCTGAGCATGTAATTTCGGGCTCACCATCTTGAGGTCAGCCAGGAGCCTCATGACGGCGTGCTGATGGTCTATGGTGGCGTGCTTGACATCGAGCGCGACCTGCACGGTGACGCGCACGTCGGGCGAGGCCTCGCGGTCGTACTCCGCCAGCAGCGTGTCCACCTGCACGGACAGCTGCGTCGCGTTGGCGCACTGGCCCCATGCTGGCGTCGCTCCTGGAAAACATTTACAAGAACAATAGAAACAACCACTAAAGCTAAGGAACTCTTCGGTTAACACCCATATTTGACGTCCGTCGTTCACTTGGACAAGAATCATGCAACCTTAACCTCAAACTACACTTGATGTACTACTATAACTAGTTATCGACAGTGACGAACTTTTTAGAAGATAGACGAGAACGTTTTGCGTCAGAATATCTGGCTATGCGCACCCGGACGAACTTCTGCTGCATGAAGTTTAAGCACACACAAGGGCAATGAAAGTTCAACCCAGTACTTAATAAGTCTCGTCAACAGCTTCAATTCCCGCAAACTGGCCAAACAAAAGAGTTATATTTTGATGGTGATATCAAAGATAGTGACAGTGTACCGTATAAACAGAGCAGCAGTGCAGTGAGCAGGACAGCTGGTCGCGACGCCATATTGTAACTGGCGTCCTAGTGCGGCGGGCAGCGAACTGGCGTGCACAACCACCACCACACAGGGATACACAACCTTTGGCTCTCATTGCATTATCTATACTCTATACTTTAATATATAAAGCTGAAGAGTTTGTTTGTTTGTTTGCTTGAACGCGCTAATCTCGGGAACTACTGGTCCGATTTGAAAAATTCTTACAGTGTTAGATAGCCCATTTATTGAGGAAGGCTATAGGCTATATATCATCATGCTAAGACTAAGTAACTATTCCACGCGGACGAAGTCGCGGGCGGGTCGCTAGTGTATTATAAAACAAAGTCCCCCTTTTCGTCGTTTTCGTCTGTCTGTTCGCGATAAAGTAAAAACTACTGAACTTTCATGGGGTTTTCATGAATGGACAGAGTAATGCAGCAACTTCAGTGGTTGTTATTTTAAGACTTCTACTTGTGCCACTTCTGTTTTAAAAATCCAAACGGCAGGACTGAGCTACTTACCGACGTTGTCAACGGTAGTTTCATTCTTTCAATAAGTGCGGTAATTTATACTTCTCCTGGCCCAAACCGAGTTGTTGTTACTGATGACTTAATAAAAAGGAACTTTGGTGTCGATCCTCTCTCTGTTCCAAGCAGCGAGTTGCTCATAAGTACCTAAGGGTAGAAAATAAATGTGTAGATACAAAGTGGTACCAACGGTTGCGCCCCCCGGGTGTGGCGCGGCGCGTGGGCACGCTATCGGGGCAATATCCGCCCTCACAAGGACAGACCGACTACATTGTATTTTTGTATGATATTTATTATTATAAAACATGTTACACGTTTCCTTATTGGAGTATATTATATTTGATTTGCAGTTTTGGTCAATCAATATCCACACTCTTTTAAAATAAATTACAAAATAAAATATATATTTGATCAGTCCAATTAGATATATGGCTGATTCAAATATCTCAAAATAAATGTTTGTTTCGGGATAGAGATGTTTTTAGTAATGAATTTTTATTCGGTCTAAGTAATAAACGACATATTTTCACGCCTGTCTCCCATTGGGGTAGACAGGGACTATAGATATCCACTTGCATGCAGTAATAACTACTTACATAATTATCTTATAAGTAGATATTATGCCAATGCCAAGGGGTTGATTTTCGGTACGCAAATTACTATTCGCAAGCCTTCTGCTTACTTAAGATTAGATATAAGCTGAACAACTATTTTGTCCATTGCAAATAAAATATAGTTTTTAGTTTAAGTACATTTAAATATTTAGATAGGGAATAAAATTCTGTGTGTATATTTTGCGTTTATTAATACCTATAATTTAATTAACATTCAACAAAAAGCCTATACTTACTTAAGTTGTAGATTTATTGTTGTACGATAGCATTATTGATAACGGCACACATCCTTTCACACGTTCAACTAGGAATCAGGCGCAACACGAAATAAAAAGTAACACAACGAATAATGTGCACGATAACATTTTAGTTAGTTAGTATTTATAATTGACACTGAACTGAACGATATTTTGTTACAATTTTTTTTTTTTTTTATTATTTTCTTGCGGCTATTGTATCACTGCGACCGAAAATGGTCTATTGTGATCGCCACTCTTTGATTTATAGTTCACCGCTGAATCCTGCGGCTACTATGAACTGCAGGATTTTCCTAGGGGTGAGCTCTTTTATTTCATCCGGGCTTAAGGTATGTTTCCCTAGATGAGCGCTACGCTTGTGCATTAGCGATCCACATTCCCCAAGAAGATGAAGTGGCGTTTCATCAGCCTCTTCACAACGTCGACAGGTTCGCGTATCGCTCAGCCTTAGGTTGAACATGTGCTTGTTTAAACAACAATGTCCCGTTAAGGCTCTTGTCACAATGCGCAGATTGTTCCTGTTCAGCGCAAGTAAAAGGCATGTATGCCTTTTATTATAGGCTTTAATCAAAGCTTTGGAGTGGTCCACGCCTGGCGATTCCATCCAGAGTTTGGTAGCTAAGTTTGGAGTTTTGTTACAATAGTACAAGGTCTATGGAATGATTAGCGCACATAATACTGCTAGTAGGTACCTACTACATAAGTTGCATCCTTTTTATGCATCAGTACGTGTTTGTGAACAAGTAGGTCTTAAGTGCGATACCAAAATGAAAATTATTAGTTTCAATGACGTGAATAGGTATAGCTTTTAGCCAAAAGCTATATTCACATTCAAAACGTGGGAGAGCCATGCTTCGGCACGAATGGGCCGGCTCGACCGGAGTGATACCACGGCCTCACAGAAAACCGGCGTGAAACAACGCTTGCGTTGTGTTTCGCCGAGTGAGTTGAGGTTACCGGAGGCCCAAACCCTTTTAAAGGCGGGCAGCGCACTTGCGACTCTTAGGGTGTTGCGGGTGTCCATGGGCGGCGGTTATCGCTTACCATCAGGTGATCCGTTTGCTCGTTTACCCCCCTATCCCATAAAAAAAAAGAAAAACACGTCATAAGACTCGTACTTCTAGCAATCACATTGTGTATTAACATAAAAAGTACTTATTTAGGCAAGTACATGTAAGAAACTGTAGATAATACACAAACAATCAAACCTTGTACATACCTATTGAGTTTTGTACATTGTTGTGATGTTAGATACATAAACATACAGCAGTACATAACATCAAATTATACAGACCGTACGTAAATTATATTATTAAGAAGAAAATCTTATACCTACTATAACTCTATACATAATTAAACAATTATTTCAGATTTAAAATATTAGGAGTTTCAACCAGATTATGGCTGACAGATAGACACAAACTATTCGCAATAAGTATGAATGTGATGATAAGATATATAACAATGACCAACACTAGTTTTAGCTAAGCACATATTAACAATTAAGACTTTAAGGGCAACTTGCATCAACTTCTGAAATATGATTGATATAGTCATTTAAGAAGTTGGTGCAAGTGGCCCTAAATCTATTATTTATAACAACAAAATTAAATTCATTTCAAACAAAGAAGAGCATATCATACCATCACGCCTGTATTCCCCGAAGGTTTAGGCAGGGATGTACTAAGATACACCCACAGTTCGCCGGTATGTTTAGGTCCCATGTAATAGGGGGCGAGCCTTTTGCCATTAACCGGGCACAAATTCCTAACTCCGAGCTGCTACGGAGGATTTCATAGAAAAATCCAATAACACTTTGCTCGACCTGGGAATCGAACCCAGGACCTCTAGCCTAGCAGTCGCACTTGGGACCACTAGACTAAGGAGGCGCACGCCCACGAGGCAGTTAACAAAAAAAAAACAAAGAAGAAAAAAATATTAAAAATACGCTTCTGTAACATAAACACAGCTACAAGTACAAATATGTCATGTACACGGCACGTATTATAATATTAGTTCGATTATTGAAATTAGTAGTCCATTGTGATTTATACTAACATTCATTATTGCATACCTATAAGTAACAACTATACAAAATATAATTAGGATTTACAAGGCCGCTTCTGATAAATATAAAATCGTTCGTCCTGACTGATAAAATCAAGACACAGCCTAGAAAGTAAAAGACTAGAAAGTCTTGAAAGTTGAAATTTAATACATACCTACCTAGCCTAAACCTACCTAAGTTTATTTTATTATGTAAGCATCCGCCTAAGATATAGTTATTTTTAGAAATTTCTACTTGAAGGGCGGAAATTGGGTGAAACTTTGTATGAAAGTCTTTGATATTGAGAGTAACAGAGGTAGAAATTTGTAAATTGGAATAAGAGGGAATAGGTGTTTGTTTTGGAATTTTGATTTTATAAATGGGATCATCAGAAATATCATATCAATATTATCACAACCACGGAAAACAGGCAGTCGAAATAAAAATCTAAGTATATTCCATAATATAAAAACATTGGCGGCGTCTTGAGCCAAGCCGTGGCGCGCGAAACTATACGATAATTTCAAGATATTTGGCACTCTATTTTATTATATTATTTGACCTTATAATGTGTGGTGGATCTAAAATATGAAATTATAATTAATTATGAAGTTTATGATGTAAGGCGTAATGTGGGTAGACTCATTTGATTTTATTGAAATCTACACACTTTTTTTTATTTTGAATACGGCAGCTAGTATGTCTCCATCCTCGGCAGTGGAACCAAAGATCACGGTAGGTTCCGTTCGGTCGCCGTCGCTTGCGGTACTTGGCGGAATTCACGTATTTCTTTGTCAATAACACCTTTGTGGTAATTTTCTCGCGAGTTCCGCTCGCTCATAGCCTATCTCAGCATAATGTTGTGACAATATTCGTTCCGCTATGGTTAAAAAATATAATAGAACTTGTGTGAACTTTTTGGTGGCTCGTGGTGGTGTTATTGAGGTGTTTGCCAGATGCTGCGTGGCCCAGAGCTCCATCGACAAGGACATAAACTCGAGTAACTAAGTACTTTTGTATATTTCTATTTTGTAGATTTTCTTTAGTGTATTTAAATTCACGCCTGCTCAGAGTATCCCCAAACCCTAGACTGAGACAAACACAATAGTTTATATGAATCAACTACCTAAATGGAAACAGCTGTCCTTAAGAACATAAATTGTAACCATTAAGATAACCTGTTTAGGTAAACACAAACAAAGTAAAACTAATTGTATTAGGTAAAGTTATTTTAGTGAAGGAAAAAATCGACTGCGAGCAGAATAACTTTACAATCTTAGCATGGAAAATACAAAAAGATTGTAGTAAGCTAAGTAATATCGAGGCCCAACAAAACTATTATAATTTTATATACCTACACACAGTGCTGTGGCTATTAATATTATAACTTTAATCCGCCTTATCTACAACAACAATGAGTTAAAAAATCCAAATAAGCGAATAAAAAAGCAAGATATTAGTAAATTTACATTATTATAGTTTAATTACACCTTCATCAATGTACAGAAGCGATAAAAAATAGTTGATAATAAAAATATAGGTAACTTTAACACCGTCGTGTCTTATTATAGATACATAATGTACATGGAGGATAAACAATCACAACCTACATAGCAGAGAACATAGAAGTATTGTAGATGTAGGTACTGTGAACGATAAAACTTTGTGTTCGAAAAAGCAAATGATTAGAAGATAAAAAGTTATTCTTAACACTGCCTCATTAGTCTACTGCTACGCTTGAGGTCCTGGGTTCGATTCCCAGGTCAAGCAAAGTGTTACTCGTTTTTCTATGAAATTCTTAGCAGCAGCTCAGAGCTTGGAATTGTTCCCGGTTACTGGCAATCGCCCCTTATTACATGTAACTGTGGGAATAATTAATATATCTCTGCCTAACCCTTTGGAGAATACAAGCGTGATGGTATGTTTTATGTTATATACAAAATTACTTGAAATGAGTAAATTAGGTAGGTAGTAACTTATTTAATTACAAACCGGGATAAACCGAACTGGTAGGATGCGAGATAATATAATATTGGTCGACCCACTATTGTTATACCTACCATAGTATGAAGGAACTGTTAACACCGCGATATTCGGGTTATTACGCGGTTTAATTATTTAATATAATAACATAACATAACATACCATCACGCCTGTATTCCCCGAAGGGTTAGGCAGAGGCGTACTAATGTACACCACACTTCACCGGTATGTTTAGGGCCCATGTAATAGGGGACGAGCCTATTGCCATTAACCGGGCACAGATTCCTAACTCCTGCTGCTACTGGGAATTTCATAGAAAAACCCAATCACACTGCTCGACCTGGGAATCGAACCCAGGACCTCTAGCGTAGCAGTCGCGCTCAGGACCACTTGGATAATGAGGCAGTTTATTGTTAACAACACTGCTAAGACTGTTAAATTAGCATAAGGTCGAGACAAAAAATCACAAGAGTTATTATCAGATTTTCAAGGTTCGTCATCTGACGTCAAACATTATGCAAAATGTTACTTCTTGATTTATCTGATACTAGCTTTTGCCGCGGCTTCGCTCACATGAAGTTATATTAGGATTAAAAATGGATAACAAAAATTATTTAATCAAAACCAACGGTGATGATCTCTTCTTAGTATAGGTCTGCATACATCAGAGAGGTCAAGCTGTACTCCAGTATCCGTTCAATTAAATGAGATAAGAAGTTCACCAGTTTTAAGTTGGAGCATATGCTTTATAACTGTGATAATTTAATTCTACGAAATTAAAATCTATTCAGTAGTTTTTTAAATGCTAACCCGTAACAAACAGACAAGAATTTAAAAAAATCATATTTTTGGGTTCGGAGACGTTTAAATACCCTACCCCACATGTTTTTTTAATATGTTCAATGTACAGACACAGTTTTTACGATTTTACAATAGTCGAGATAATTTCTTGATAAATAAGTTCCTTTAATGTGTTTTTTTTATAATACGTCAGCTAACAATCGCAAAGTGACAACATAACAACAGTAACAATGGCAGACTGGGCAAATCATAGTAATTAAACTCCTATCTTTAAAAAAATATATGTAAATCTAGCTTAATAATTACAATTATTAATTTTTAATCATCATATCGGCTACTACCAAATAATTTGAGGTATTGCATTGATAAACAAATAATATCGCGGTGGCATTCCGAAAATGTCTGTTACCGCAAGATTTACAAGTGCACAATAAAAAATACAATTACTTGTGTCAGATGCTTCCTGACAGTACTAGTATTCTATTATCTGTGCTGACAGTATCTTACATCATGTAAGTATGTCAATTCAACACATTCAGCCTCGTACTTACTACGCCGTAGTGTCCTTGTGAGGTGTGATGCACTACGCCGTAGCACTTCCTTGTGCTTTCAGCGTACTACGCCGTAGCACATCCTTGTGCTTTCCACGTACTACGCCGTAGCACTTTATGTAACGCCGCATACTACACTGTAGCGCGTCTTCGTGTCGTACTCGTACCGCTTCTATCCCAACTACTATAATATAGTCTATGGCTGTTCATCAGTTCCTGTTACGATGTCAATACGATAGTGCACTTCGGGGTGCAGGGCATAGTGCTACGCGGTGACACGGCGCACCGCGTTACCGTCGTGCCGACTACTGCGTGGTCGGCCCGGGCTGGTGACTGTGTGTGTGTGAGGCGTGCGGGTGTGGTGGCGGAGGCGGTGGTGGTGGTGGTGGTGGCGGTGGTTGCTGCGCATGCGCGGTGGGCGGCAGGTACTGCCAGTAGGGCGGCGCGTCACCCGCCTGCGCCTGGCACGCGGCCGCCAGCCCCGCCCAGCTGAACCGGTACGCGTAGCGTTTGCCGTGCACCTGAATATGACAGGACATGATAAATACAATTAAAACATTTCATTGCGTCTGTATTCCCCGATGGGTAAGGCAGAGGCGTACTGATATACACCTACAATTCGCCGGTATGTAATAGGGGGTGAGCCAATGGTATAATTTAACTTTATAATATCATTGGGATGAGCCGATTGCCATTAGCCGTTTAAGCCACTGTAAAAAGGGAATTCATTATTTGGTAATACATATATTTAAAATTAATATCTTTCATAATAAACGTGGTGAGTTCCTTTTATAAAGTTTTATCTTACAAGCTGTAAACTAAAAAAAACGTTGCTTCACACTAGTATTTTCTCCTGTATTATGGGTACGTTTACAAACACAAATTGTCACATACACAAATACCCAGACCCGGAAGAACTACCGGTAGGTTGTTCAAATATTTGCTCCGGGCGGGGATCGAACAACAAAACGTAGAGTAGAAGCCGATCGCTCAGCCACTACGCCAAACGTGCCGTCGAATTTTTTGCCAGAGTCAGACAGTGTACCACCATGTGGCAACCTACCTAAATTAATATTTTACCTAAAAATAAAATTAAGACACGTTGCTCGCTCAATAACAAACCGATTAAGATATTCGTAAGAATCCCTTGTCAATTAAATTCCCAGTAACAGCTATAGCCAAGCAATAGGCTCGCCCCTAATGGTATAGACTTAAACATACCGGCGAACTGTGGGTGTACTTATGTACGCCTCTGCCTTACCCTTCGAAGAATACAGGCGAGGTGGTAGTATGTTGATGGTATGTAAGAATCTATGTTACACTATCGTTCATAGCCTACATATTATTCACGTGGGAGAGCCATGCTTCAGCACGAATGGGCCGGCTCGACCGGAGTGATACTACGGCCTCTCAGAATAACGGCGTGCGTGAAACAACGCTTGCGTTGTGTTTCGCCGAGTGAGTGAGGTTACCGGAGGCCCAAACCCTTTTAAAAGGCGGGCAACGCACTTGTGACTCCTCTGGTGTTGCGGGTGTCCATAGGCGGTGGTTATCGCTTACCATTAGGTGATCCGTCTGCTGGTATCCAAAAAAAAAACATTTTTTTTAGATAAGCCAGTGTATCACTAAGCGTGCGACGTAGTAAGTGTTATTTATTTTATTTATATAAAGTTTTTTTAGTTCAAGCTAAGCCAGGTGTTACAAATGCGTCAAATGTACAATGTTTTGATAACTTAACCTTCACACTTCGTCGCGCCATGGCGAGCGCTACGATGGAATTGTAATAGAAAAAACTGATAAGATGGTCATATCGGCTTACTCGTGTCTCATACATCGAAATTTGCGTCATTTGTGATCTATTTCTCATGGCCAAGTAAACTAACATATGTAGTTTAACGTGTGACACTGTTCAAATAGACGAAACTTAACTTTATCCGTTAGCTTCTAGGAAAACGAATATATGGACTAATATAATAAATACGGACAAGGTACGTTTGGTGTTGTAAGTGTGTGTTGTTGGCATTGCGCTGAGTTTTTTTTTGAACAATCAGACGGATCGCCTGATCTTAAAGCGATTACCGCCACCCTTTTAAAAAGGTTTTGGCTTCCGATATCCTCAGTCGCTGGGTGAAACTCGTGCAGGTTTTCTGTGAGACCGTGGTATCACACCGGTCGGCCTAAAAGTGCCGAAGCATGGCCCTCCCACGGTAGCATGGCTCGTCATGACATCATATTCACACGCGTGACCAAAATGTATGTGATCTACAGATATTTGTTTCCTTGTATTAATGTTTGTAAAGTTCTACCTGACACAGGGCTTACCTCCTAGTGCGGGAGCCAAATAGAAATAAAAGATAATAGGTATTTAGTCAACAAAAAAAGATTTTGCTTAAAATAAATATAAACTGGATAATACAACGTATAAATTAGAATTAAAGTTACAATATAATACATGTGCTTAAACTATGTAGCTGTATTTAAGGCGAAAAGAGCAAAAAAATCTAGAATGCTAACTACTTATATCTTTCCTTCTTTTATTAGTATAGTCAGTGCTGTAAGGAAGTGCTGCTTGAATACTTTGCTCATTATAAATGAAAAAAAAAGTTGCAGAAGAAAAAAATAATTGTATTATACATACCTTGCTCATGATGTTCTTGTCGTAGTAGTAGCGTAGTGCGCGGGACAGTTTGTCGTAGTTCATGTTGGGTTTCTGCTTGCGCCGGCCCCAGCGCCGCGCCACCTCGTCCGGGTCTGACAGGCGGAACTCACCCTCGCCGGGGGGACCCTGACGTGTAATCATAAGATGGTAGTAAGTAAAGAGGTGCTAGCTATAATCAGTACGTGGGCCACCGAGCTCTGCTCAGGACAGATGTAAAACGTTACTAACTAAATACATTTTTCGCCCCCATACCCCTATTTATGAATTTATCTTTTTGAATTATCTCTCTAATACATATAAGATCATAGGAGGTCAGGTTAAGAGGCTAATACCTTCTACAATAATATAATTTATCGAAATTATTCGCGCCGTTGTTTAGGACGCAATTGCAAAAGACTAGACGTGGGAGAGCCTTGCTTCGGCACGAATGGGCCGGCTCGACCGGAGTGATGCCACGGCCTCACAGAAAACCAGCGTGAAACAACGCTTGAGTTGAGTTTCGTTGGTCCCCTATCCCATAAAAATATATATTGCTCGGATAGGATTGATCGTGGAATTAGTGGCATGAGTCCAATCGACCTTCCCAAATTAGGTATTCTCAATGGAGACTTGAAGGGCATCAGTACGTACCTCCCAGCAGATGCCGGGCGCGCCTGCCGCCAGCTCCTCCAGCAGGAACTGCCACAGCTGCACCTGTCCGCCCGAGGTGCGCGCGCACCCGCTCAGCGCGCCATACGGGTCTGAAACAGATACGAGCGCAACTGTCATATTGAGAACACTAATCATACATGATGTGGTTAAGTTAATAGGTAGGTTCGACCAGAATTCTTAATAATGTTTTTTATGTTAAAGTATGTGTATAAATGTGTAATTAATATGTATGTCCTGTAAGTAGATAAGTAGGTGCTTTTCTGCATTACAGCGTGTTGAGAGCTTCAAAGATTAAGCAAAAGTATTTATGTCCTACCTACACTATAACTTCGCTGATACGTTTTTAAGTCCCGTGTATAACTAGAAGCTGTCTATCTTTCAAGTAAGAACAGGCTCATCCTAATGTTTCATGCGACTTGCTAACTTTATAATACTTGTTTTTAAATACTGATTCATGATCCACTTCACTACTAAGTGTGCTGTATTTGTGGAGAACTGTATAATTGACGATCGTAAATTTTCACAATTGAAAAACTAACAACTAATATTCCAGTGTTATTGTCATTCAGTCACCGAGACAACTGGTAATCTCTTGGTTCCCTTGCGTGTAGAGTATATTTAGATACTCTTCGCTTAAAATCTTATTGTTGTTATCCTAAACCTAAAGTTTAAATGATAACGAACCAACGATATCTAGATAACTACGAATACACAGAAGGGTGATTATTTGAAAAATATTAGAACGTCATTTACCTCATCCCACAGTTAAGAATGCTAAAACTAAAATTAGGTATTTTAATGAAAACTTAAACTACCCCCCTGCCGTCAATCAATAAAGCAAAAAAATAAAACAATCTGCAACTACTATAATGTTAAGAGAGATGAGAAGAATGATTTACAATATAATTTTCGAATATTCACCCAGAAATGGTGATAACCTTGAAAAAAGGATCACAAATTGGCATTCTGGTGTGACCTGGTGACATATTGGCGGGATGTAACAGCTCACCACCTGAGCCAGGAGGAGGCGCAGTTCGCACATTAGACTTGTTGTAATGATGTCACTTCATTGTGGCCCTAATCGTGGCGACCTTCAAAGGCCTCACTCGTCGCCTAGACGGACTGCATTCCCACTGACAATATCGTTGCAGTTACCATCTCGCATGAATAAATTACTTAATTGTCATGCAGTCCGTTCAACTACTTTAATACTAATATTCAGAGTTTGAATGATAAGGATCAAAATGGTACCGCTACCGAGTACTCGTTATCAATGCAAACATCCCCGCCTTATTCATAAAAATATAAAATGTTCGATAAACGTCGCTATAGGTAATATGTTTTGTGTTCATTTCACTGTCACAGTACTCGTATATCACGTGTCAAAAGCAAACAAAACACTACTGTATAACTATGGAAGGTTTATAAGACGTATTATATTTTTATGAAAAAGGGGGTTTGCGTTAAACATATAATTAAGGGGTAATACCAGGAATTAAAACTTGCGAAAGGATGGTAAGACTGCTTCTTCTCTATATGAGATACCTTAATATATTTTTTATTAAAGTAACATACCATCACGCCTGTATTCCCCGAAGGGTTAGGCAGAGGCGTACTTATGTACACCCACAGTTCGCCGGTATGTTTTGGTCCCATGTAATAGGGGGCGAGCCTATTGCCATTAACTGGGCACAAATTCCTAACTCCGAGCTGGGAATTTTATAGAAAAACCCAATAACACTGCTCGACCTATCGAACCAAGGACCTCTAGCGCAGCTGAGTCTGAGTCGCGCTCAGGACCACTTTGCTAATGAGGCAGTTTATTAAAGTATTATATATAAAAGGCAGATATCTACTTTCGGAATACGAATAGTAGTAGTTTCTAATATTTGTTAATTTAAAAAGAAAAGTGTTTATGTATGTTGAACTTAAATTAATTTCCAAAATAAGATCCGCAGCAATTGTTTTAACAATACTATTAGTAATATAAATATATCGTAATTTGTACTAAACAATATCGTCGGTTACATTTGGCGAATAAAATATAACACAAAAATCGAGCACTTTGCGCATAGATAACGTATTATGAATTGCGGTTATTACTTATTTATAGATATTGTATATTGTTTCTAAGTTTACAAACTACCTATCGCAAAAGTATCCCCAGTATACATAAGTAATGTATCTTTTTGTGATTTTTTTCCATTTTTCATGCTAAGATTATAAAGTTCTTTTAGTGAGGTAAATTCGACTCGCAGGCATGATTTTTTTTTAAAAAAAAGCTTACTAGCTTTGTGGGACGCACATTACTAGTATGATACTAAATGCTTGTGTTACGAATGGGTTCACGTCGGTAGTGCAATGGGTGAGTTTCGAACCGGCAACCAAATAATCGCAAGTCCGACGCCCTAGCCATTAGGCCACCGCCGTTTCATTCGAACCTGCGTCTTCTGGTTAGATACACCAGACGCTATGACCACTAAGGCACCGCGAGTCCCACCTGTCATGTCGAAACGTACCTTCACATTCTGAACTTACGTCTTAAAGGTGACGTCAGTAACATCTATTGACAAGCAAATTACTTTGCCTCTCAACCGCCATGACACAAGGTCCCCTTGATATGGAAAAAAACACAATTTATCGTAGTGGTTATATTTATACGTAGATTATATTCCTAGACACGCGATTTCACGGCATCTTGAAACTTGGCAACTGCAAGTTGTGTGGATACCGAGACTATTAAGAGCTGTCTTACCGTGGCAGAGATGCTGGAAGCGGCGGTGTTCGCTCGCACTCAGCCACAACATCACTGCGCACACGGGCACATCTTACTTGACACTTTTAGTTACTTTATATCCACATGTACACACCAACAAAATAATATCTTATTTTACATAAAAGTATGTAACTATAACTATATAATAATCAGTAGCTCTAAGAACATTCAAATTATTGTTACTTATTTTCAATAAACATAGAAACATTTAAGAGGAAGTCGCGGAAGCCGGATATGCGGCCGGATGCGGCACCGGAAGCGCGCGAATGTGGCGGAAGAGACAACGAGGCGCCGCCCCCGCCCTGACGACGAGGGCGGGCGGGGATGCAGTGTGTCCCTATGAGACATACATCAGATATTGTATCAGTATGAAATTCAAACGACCGAATCATAGCTAAACCAAAGCATTATTAAGTGGAGTCAAATGATTTGAGTTATAGATATGAACAAGATATGAGGTGCTAAAGGTTTCGCTTCATGACTTAGCAGTGATATAGGTGCATATTGTTTCATTGACGATCTTGATTTGTCCTAAGTGTCCCTGACTTCGTGGAATACTAGTGAAGTAGTTTTTGCTAGAATGATAAGCCATAGCATGATAAGGAATAGCCACCATGAGTGTTGTTGGTAATATTTTACTAACTTCTGCCCACGACTTCGTCCACGTGGAATAGTTTCTTGGTCTTAGCGAGATGATATAAAGCCTAATAGCCTTCCTCAACAAATGGGCTATCTAACATTGAAAGAATTTTTCAAATCGGACTAGTCGTTTCTGAGATTAGCGCGTTCAAGCAAACAAACAAACTCTTCAGCTTTATATATTAGTATAGATAGTGTTACTCGTAATGTTTGTATTGAATTAAGTCATATCAATATAACGCGATAAAATCCGTAAAAAGTAGTTTTATTTAAATAATATTAATTTTATCAAAATTATGGTTTAAGAACTTTATTTCTCAAAAAGAATCAAAATCACTTCTGCTAATCATTAGGGCGGGCAATGCAACAGTTACTCCCATATCTTGAATAAGAAAAATGTGGAGAAAGTAAGAAGAACATCAAAAACTTTTCAATATTAAATCCTCTAAAAGATGTTTATGTGTTTTTTTAAAGTAAGTACCTAGATATATAAAGAGGTCTCATTTTTACATTTCAAGATAGTTCTCTTTCCGTGGTTTCTTCTAGCAGACTGCAGCGCTACATTGGTTTATTAGAATAATAGATGAAATAGCTTAGGTGACAATCATAACACATTCATAATCTACACAGCACAGCATTAATCCCGCCCTCCTATTTAATCCCGTGTCTGGTGTGAGCGTGGTGAGTGGCTTAGCGTCACGCTGGGCGCGGAGTAATGAAGGCGACACGCTGCGCCAGAACCGATGACTGTGAGCCCGGGAGCCACCCGCCTCTAACCACGACAAAGTTCAAAGTTCAAATGTTTTCATTTCAAATAAGCTTTTACAAGCGTTTATGAAACGTTATGATTCTAGTTGCACAGTTCCAAAAGGTTGATACTATGGAGAAGAATCCGGCAAGAAACTCCATGGACAACCAATGTAATAAACACAGCAAAGGGTACAAGAGCTTACTTTAAAAAATATAATAAAATGTAATTAAACGACTCCGCATTTTTTTTAAATATGTATGCATTCGATGTTATTGACAAGTCGTTTATAACTAAGACTCTCTCTCTTCATTGTATGTAAGTGCCAAATTATAATATGTTCATTTCATTAAAGTTTAAGTTTATTATAAGTGTTTGTGTTCGTCTGGGTTTTTCTTACGTATTATATAAGTATTGTATTTACAAAAAAAAAGTATATACGTATTATATCCATTGTCTAGTAGGTACCCATAGTACAAGCTCTGCTTAGTTTGGGACTAGATGGTGCTGTGTAAAAATGTCCCAGAATATTTATTTATTTAAGAAATCGAAATATGTAGGTAATCTGTGGTACCTCATTATGTATGTAAAATCTGAAGTGTCTAAATGTAATGTGATATATGTGGAGGAGCGAGGTGTGTTGCCCCTCCAACTAAAGGGAGGATCCTCCGACCAGGCGGGTGTTTTGACAGTTGATGTCAAGCTGTTGTATATATCCTAGTTGCGTTGCAAACTTCACTTGCCCGATTCAGGATTTGTTCGACGAAGTTTGTCTATGTAGCGCGGTAGATGTCGCTACATATAAATGTCTTCAAAAGATTATGATTGTGTAAATAACTAGATTTAATATCATTATTTAAGTAGATGGATAGTTGTAGAAAAATGAACTATAAAAATGTTTGGACATACCTATTGACTAATTTATCTAAAAACATACATACCATCAAACTGTGGGTGTACACCAGTACAGCTCTGCCTAACCAACATACAGGCGTATATAATAATGAATAATTTGACGTTTAAGTATCAAAATTTAAAATTTAAACATCTGTTTTAAGTAAAAAAATCATAAACATAATTAATCATATTTCATAATCTAAAATACAAATTATTCATAGTATGCGTAGGTAGACGGACACAGTTTTGATGTATTACACGAAATTACTGCCATGTTGGAATGTTGTTATGTAGATCGTAACATCCGTGAATCGAAAGCAACTTCAGTCTTCTAATCATTTAGAATGAAATTTAGACAATAAAGTTCAGGATCCGTCTACTTATCTTTAGTTTACTAAACACTATCTGTACTCACGACTATCGTTTACGTGACTCCTGCGCACGCGCCGCCCACACCGCTAAAATAACCGACAGTGGGTGGAAATTAATTTGATTTTGCTAGATTTTCTATGATTATACTTAAAGTAAATATTATCAAGATTAATGCGTTCCCAGACACTGCACCGAAAAGTTTCTCTAACATCATTAATTATTGACATTACATTAAGTTCTATCTACCTACCATCGGAAAGTGAAGAATGGGCCTAAGTGGCATTCATCTACAAATGTTTTTAAATAACAATACAACAATAACATTGCAGTCAAGAATATAACCTCCCATTTTATATATATTTCAGCGAACCTCAGCGTCCCTAACTTCCTAGTGATCACTTTCCTCTCCAAACACATCGGACTCAAACAATGAATTTAAGACTCATAGTGATAAAATAATTGCACCGTAACTTGCAATAAACGAAAGCTTTTAATGCTTTTCTTAAAAAAAACAATTCAGAGACAATAATGGAAGAAAGATAATTTCAGGGGTTGTTCCATAATGCATGCTCCACCGCGCCGCGCATGCATAATGCATGGGCGTCCCGCGGCGCGCGGCCAATATAGCTCGCCCTTCGGCGGGCCGCGCCCTGCATGGCTTTACGTGATGCTCGAGGGGAGACAGGTCAAGTAATGAGTGTCAAGATACCCAGTATCTGATAGAAAGGTTTCCATTTATGAGTCTGCTCGTTGATAAATGTTAAGTTACTTGTAACAACTACACTGGCCTGCGAAACTAAGCAACCACGAGTCCCACCAGCCAGGTCAAAATTTGCTTTCACATTCTGAATTTAAGTATTACGAGTGACGTCATTGACATCTATTGAAAAGCAAGTTACTTTGCTTCTCAATTTTACTTCAAGGTTTTTATCGGCAGGTCTGTACATAAATTACTAAAACTACTTACTAAGTTGTGTCAAAAGTCAAAAATTGTGCTTAGAGTTTCAGTGTTTGGTCGTCAAATTGATTGATGATTCTAGAGAGAGATGTTCAGCCGTGTTCCAATGTTGATTTCTGCTACTATTTACTTTCTACTATAATTATGACATAAATAATAAATAACACCCGAATTGATCAAGCCTATTTAATTTTATTTAGGTATGTAAGTAGATCGATATGTAACCTAATTAAGAATAAGTTCTAATGTTCATTGATACAAAATACCGACAAGACTATTACAAGAAAGAAAGAAAAATATATTTTTTGTCACAGAATTTAGACAGGATCGTTTTGGCATGTCGTGAGAATGGATGAAAGGCGACTAACGAAAGGGATTTACAATGCGAAAGTTAGCGAAGCCGTCGGGAGAGGACGCCGGTGTATGGAAATATGTATGAATGTGGATGAAACAAAGGAGGTATGCAAGAATTTTAGCAAGTGACGTTCTGTAGTTTCTACCTACGCCCATTTCTAATGGGCGTGAGTGTATTTACCTATGTATTTTGCTACAGAAAAACGTGAAAACAGACAATTTAAACATAGGTCTGTGGGAACAACATAATAGTCATGACACATGATGATCAGAAGAGACAAGTGAAACCCACGAGAATCAGTTGCCGAGTTTATTAATTCATTCATGCCTACCTGTGCTGATCCCGTAGTTGTAAAAATTAAAGGATCATTTACCAATCGGGATAACGCCAATGTATCCTACGCTATGCTGTACTACGAGATCATAACAAAAAGCTGATTTTCAACGACCAAATTAAAATATAAAGCGTGATGAATATCCATTTGTTTAGTTTTTTTTTAATAATTTAGGCTTGTGTCTCATTGGCACTGGGTGAATAAATATTTATTTTCTTTTTGTACGGCACAGCTACGCTACACCACACGTAGTAGGCTCCTAAACTATTGCCGTAAACACGTGCTCGTACATCTCACCACACTACCTGCCCCAAACTAAACGCAAAACAAATAAAATCTTGTACCTACAACAAGCAGCATCCGGACCCGATCATGATCGTTTACAGGAATCAGGGCCCTAATTTTATGAGTTGTTAATAAAATAAGCGTCACAAATTAATTTATGGCCAATAAACATAAGTGGCGGCCTCTATCTCGTAAAGCCGCGGTCAGGTCGGGCGCGTGTTTTAAGTAATAATGGCTCACTATGATCAGAGGGGCTCACCTACGTTAAAATTGTTTCGTATGCATCTCCTTACGATTCGTTCTTTTTTATTTATTTTTTTATATTTATTTCTGGAAATAGATGTTTTAAAGGAACTTTTACCAAGTCATTATTATGATTTTTTTTTAACTAGATGTCGCCGGCATTTCCGTACTGACGACCTCTGTGAAGAAACACCGAAAAAATTTGAAAATCATCGTCTCTTTTAAAGTCCAGACATAATAGTAGCAATATGAGAGTGTTAAAATGCAGGGTAATGTCTGAGATGGTCTTTTGATGAAAGAGCCATGCCATCAGTTACTGTGTAGACCACAATCTATTTATTCATAGCTAAACAGCCAACCAATAGTTCTTTTGTAGTTATGTTAGTTAATTAATGCATCATGCATGGGTTTGGATAGAGTGATTACACTAACGGGATCAGAAATCCGATGCATTGCTCATTAAAATAATCATAAGCATGCATTTAGACTGTTCATTATTATTTTGACTTGTAATAGAAAAAAAACAAAATCAATTTATTTGGCGAGTAATGATCCTATCTGAAGACAAGACAAAAGATTTTGGGTCTTATGGCAGTCACTTCATGTAATCCAGACGCGTCTGGCTAGACTGTATGCATGTCCAATATGTACCTACGTACGTAGGTACATATTGGAAAAGGCTAAAGGCTATACTGAGTGACCTCCAGACATCTATTAATACATTACTTTATAAGCGGAAAGTTGACTAAATATCTTTATTTGTAAAATTCTTATTATTATAACATGGAGTGGCTCGGCTCGGTGGAGGTCGCCGGTCGGTCGTCCTCTGCGGTTGCGTACTCGGAGATATATGATGGCGGACCGCGACATTACAATCCTTCTTAGAAATAGGGTATGTGGAGCACGCCATAAGCGGCAGCGACTTACTTATTAAACTTGCGATATTTTTTCAATAATTCAAATGCAAACTTAGAATATAATTTATTTTAAAAGGAATTAGTTGATGATGAGTGAATTTCGTTGAGAAAGCAGCTGGTTTAAAAACTTTTAGCAAAAAATAACTAAAGGCAAATATTTTCGGTAGGTATATATCGACGTGTATTCATATTATTATTAACATGACATCCATCAAAGGCAGAGGTCCCATGTAATAGGGACGAGCCTATTGCCATTAATCGGCCAAAAATCCCAAACTTCGAGCAGCTACTGAGAATTTCATAGAAAACTCAATAACATTTTGCTCGACCTGGGAATCGAACCCAGAACCTCTAGCATAGCAGTCGCACTCAGAAGCACTAAGCTAATGAGGCAGTTATTGTTTATTATTAATATTATGTTAATATTTTTGATAACTAATATACTATGTTACGAATTCGTATGTGAATTCAAAGCCACCATTAGTTAAGCGATCAGCATCGGATCACACACACGTATTTATTGTCCGTCTGACACTCTAACTGGTGAATTAATGTTGCTTTTAAAATTAATTACATTCAAATTTATATTAATAACATTCAAATATTACCCACAAAAAAATAACTACAAGCGTACAGCAAAACAAATCTAAGGTTTTAGTTAGGTACTACGGCGTAGCTGGCGTAGCAGTGTGTTAGCTACGTCGTAGCAGCCGACTAGCCCTGCAATTAGCAAAAGTTTCCAAGCTGTCACAATGCCTGCAATTAGTTTAATATTGATTAAATCTATATAATTATGTTCATATTATATATTATGCATCTTTGAAGGCATGTAGGTACCTCATCTGAAGTTCAATTCAGAAATGTCCATCCCAAGATTTTCTGAATGAAAGTGTAGTTAGCGACAAGGAAGGCCATTGTATGTATTTTGTTTTCGTTTTTCTATCCTTTGTATACTTTTGTTGTACGATAAAGTATATCTATATCTATACTAATATATAAAGCTGAAGAGTTTGTTTGTTTGCTTGAACGCGCTAATCTCAGGAACTACTGGTCCGATTTGAAAAAATCTTTCAGTGTTAGATATCCTATTTATTGAGGAAGGCTATAGGCTATAATTATATCATTACGCTACGCAGACGAAGTCGCGGGAAGAAGCTAGTAATAAATAAATATATTACACGCATACTATTGATATTAATATCGTGGATTGTTTATGATGATTGTAATAGCAATAAGCTATGTTATAGTGGGTTGTAATATAAAATAATCAACAATATAAAGGCCTAGCCTAGCCTGGCCTATTTATATACATAGTTGACCTATTGAAGTCCATAGATGGGCTAAATATCTAACTTACAAACTCATTAGTTACGGATAATGTGCGTTTATTATAAAACTAGCTTCTGCACTCGGCTTCGCCCCCGTGGAATTCGGTCTGTCATCACATCCCACGGGAACGGAATAAAAAGTATCCTATGTCCGTCTCCTGGTTCTAAGCTACCTCTCCACCAATTTTCAGCGAAATCGGTTCAGCCGTTCTTATGATAAAAATAGTGTAACTAACACAACTTTCTTTTATATATATACTTAGATAGATAAATACTTGAGACTAGTAATAATATGTTGCATAAATATCTCTATCTCTTGTAACTCAGACATGACTCGAGTTTTGAAATCCAGTACAGAAGGCGGAGCGTCCGGCGGGCGTGGCTTGAGGTGCCCCTCCTCGTGACGCCGCGGCTCCTCCTCACTGCACACAGAATCACGGACACGGATACAGGAAGACACCTTCAAACAATTGTGTACCCCCAGTTCATCTGTTTGCTTACAAAGCTGCTGCAACATGCAATATACTATAGAACCTCACTGAGTCACTGCCGACCGAAAACTTTGTAGACCTCGAAAAATACTTACGCCTGTTCCTATATATAGGTACGCTACAATTACGATTGTGATTTTTATAGCCGAAAACGTGACATGACATGACGTGTCGTTTAACGCTAACATTATGAGGCCCACTTGCACCAACTTCTTAAATTTATTTAAATTGCATTTAAATACAATTTAAATATAATTAAGAAGTTGGTGCAAGTGGCCCTAAGACGCTAACATTTAATTTAATAATTTGATTATTTTGAAAGCGGCGGTAGCCTAATGGCTAGGGCGTCCGACTTGCGATCATGTGGTAGCCGGTTCGAACCCCACCCATTGCACTACCGACGTGAACCCACTCGTAACACAAGCATTTTAGCTTAGCACGAGGGGTTAACAAGAATACTAGTAATGTGTGACCCACATTGCTAGTAAGCTTTTACAAAAAATTAAATAAGCTTTTACAAAAGTATAATAAAACTTATCGCACTGATACAAGTAGCAGAATAATAGTAATAGTAGTTATGACTGAGTTGTAATAGTAGAGTTCGGTGTCTTGGCTTTGACTATCTATTTTTTAAGCCATCACACGTCCGGAACATCTCATTATATCCAGAATCATTACGCGGTCTTGGCTAGATGGTTGAAATTTGGTCTTAGCCAAACTAAACCGTATTTTACTTGCCAAATAAAATAATATGATGCATGCATATTGTTACCGGTTCTTCTCCATAAGACCCTTACTTATTACAACCACGCACGCGTGTTAGATTTTGACGTTTCAAAAGTACCTACCTAACTATTTTAAAGATGTTGTGGAGCAGATTAAAGATTCTTCTACCTGTTTTATAAAACTTTATTCCAGATTAAATATATGGCTTTTTCAGAAAATACACTTGATGGTTGATCTCATATTAATGAAAATGATTTAAGAACTCATGATTGTGCACTTGGTGAATAAACATATTCCTAGCTAATAATACCTATCTATTTAGTTTTTGTTGTTGATCATTCGTAGGCACCTAACTAATTACATTACTGTTTTTAACCTGTGATAATTTTTGAGTTTGGCTTTAAATATCGTTCAGGTTGACATAGAGACAAACTTAGATAAAGATTATAATCGGTTAAAGAAAGATGCGTTTTCAGATCTGAGCGTAAATTGTTGTCAAGTTACATGGCTTCATTTACTTGCCATTTAGCGTCCGTGGAAATTCCGTCCGTGCAAACTGTTTTGTTAAGATTTCATTAGCTGTATTTGCATATGTTGTTGAATGATAATTGTGTGTGTAGGTACTATTTATTTATTTAATACTTTATGCACAATACAGATACGAATTTAATGCTATTAGCATTCTCTACCAGTCGATTATAGGGAGATTGAGAAACAAAATCTGGCAGATGCATTGATCGGGTGTGTTGATAAAAGGTTAATCAATAGATACGACACGTTTGGCGTAGAGGCTGAGCAATCGGCTTCTGCGACACGTGTTGTGGGTTCGATCCCCACAAGAGCAAATAAGTATTTGTATGATCTACGGGTAGTTGTTCCGAGTCTAGGCGTTCGTGTTTGTAAACGCACCCACGATACAGGAGAAAATCCTAGTGTGGGGCAACTTTTTATAAAAAAACAAACAAACAAACAATACTAGGCACTGTATTCAACAGAGATACAACATAACTATCTTCACTCACGCTCGGAAATATACACAATACCATGTACCTACAACTATGTAGTAATAGCAGAAGTCAATGTCCGCGGATGTCTATTGGGTCCGCATTGGCTCGCGTCAGTTCGCACGGTCCGCATTCCGAGCGGTGATTCAGCGCCAGTACCCGTCCCTCCAGTGCCGCCCGTCGCCGCGGGAATGTGAAAGCAGAGGAATCCGGTCGGGAGCACCACGGAACAGGTGCTCACCACTATTATTACTGTAGTGGAGGTAGTATCTGTAACGTTCATAAGCATAAAATGCTCATCCTGGCTGTAATAGCGCTCTGTAGTTTCTGCCTATCCGTTTATTTATTTATTTAAATAGACAGGCCGAAGCCAATTGGCACAACAATCATATAATTTATTTAACAGAGTCATGCATTCTTCTCACAAAAATCGGTCCAGCCGTTCTTGAGTTATAAATGTTGTAGATAACTTTTATATTTATATAGGTATAAATATATTCAATTTTACAATAACATATTCTATTTCTACCGTGATTAAATTCGTTAAATCATAAACAGGTTTAACTTAAGGCGTAAAGCCAGCCGTGACAAGGGCTCTTCATCATACAAATCCGTGTTATGACAGGGTGAGGGTATTCTAGGGCAACTCGACAATGTAACCCCTGACATTAATGGTAATGCGCCCCGTATACTGCGCCCCCTACAGGGGAGGAGACGCAGCCGACAGCCGTGTAAAGCACCCCCTGGGAGGGTAGTAGATGTGTAGCTACTGACAATTTCATGTAAAACAAAATAAGTGGAAAAGTTAAATGAAATCTGTGCATGTATTTTTGAATATAGCAAAAGCAAAACTCAACATGACATCTATATCTATAGGTACCTATACCTACTACTTATAATAAAATTGTAACGGGCCGATGTCTGCACATTAAAGATATTGAAGAAAAACTAATAGAGGGGCCTTTATTAGAGCAACAGAAGCTAAAACTATTTTTAGAATTTTGGTCTGTCTGTCTGTATGTTTGTGTCACATTGAATCGAATGCAGTTTTCACAGTTGTAATGCTGGGGTTTTAACTTAAAATCGGGTGCATGTTTCATCTTGATAAGTCAACTAGAAGCCGAGTTATCACGGATAATTATATCAAGACATATTCAGCCATTTAAAACGTTGGATTTGGTAAAAAAAATAACGATTGAAGTCAATTTCTAATCAGCAAATAATCAAGTTTTATGTATTTACACTAGCTGTTACCTGCGGTTACTAAAAACTTTACAAAAGAGCTGTTTAACATATTTTATAAGGCATTTTGCGTAAGGCGTTTGTGGAATCTACCTATTTGCGTGACCATTGTATTGAAATTTGTTTAGCGGTTTCGATGAAAAAGTATCAAATATTGATAACATAATTTAAATATGGATTTACTTCAATAGACCCATAATACTTGGGACCTAAGCATACCGGCGAATCGTGGGTACACATAAGTTCATCTTTGCCTAACCCTTTGGGGAATACAGGCGTGATAGTATATTATTTTATGGATTTAGGTAAGAGCATACACGGTCTTGCGGCCTTCTGTGTGACACGCCATCGCCGGCCATCGAGAACTCCCACCGCAAAGTTGGAGGCCTCACTATTACTTACGCATACAATAGGTACCTGCCTATTGTACAGTGCGGTTCACCATACCTACTTCATATGCACTTCCTGCAGTTATACGTCGCGAATATGTATTAACTAGCTTCCGCCCGCCACTTCGTCCGCATGGACTAGTTACTTAGTCTTAGCGTGATGATATAGCCTATAGCCTTCCTTAATAAATGGCCCAATCTAACACTGAAAGAATTTTTCAAATCGGACCAGTAGTCCGTAATTATTATTATTAAGTATAACACAAATATATGTACTGCTGTGTGTGCCAATAAATATATTTTCTTTCCTTCTTATCTTATAACTAACATATTCTTGTCTAAATGGAACATAGAACATCAATGTAGTAAATTGAATTTGGTTCGACACTGTTTCACGCTCAATCTAAAGCTGTTTTAATTTTAGCCGTATTGCATCGTAGCCTAATTTGATTTTAAGCCTGGCGTTGTGAAAACTAGGTACCCTTAGTACAGTATACTCGGGACATATTTCGGTGAGAACCAGAACTTTTCTGATGTATCTTTTTGGATAATCTGCGGTCCGGGTAATGGATTCTAGGATGTGCCAGTTCCCCTTCTCGCTTTGTTTTTATTTAATCTGAAAACCGAAGTAATTTACATAAAACTAATAAGAAGGAACCCTCCTACCTCTTGCAACCTCACAGGTTTGATAGGTAAATAACTATTTATCTAAGTCCTTTTTATATTTTTGTGGTACGGAAAATCCTCCAGTATCCAATTACGGGCTCGAATTACGGCCGAAATCTATAGATATACCTACAGCAATCGATAGATAGACACTGCTCTGCGGTCTACACAAACTGGGCATCCCTCCAGCGTGTACTACGCCGTAACGTTGCGTAAACTTAAGCAATGGTGACAACCTAGCATTGGCTCCCGGCGTAGGAGTCATTATGGTACTTCCCGAAAGGTTTATTGTAGGTAAGTCCTAAGAAACTTGAGAAAAACTGGTCACTAAAGTATTAATTTAACATACCTACACTTTAAATATTTTTTTATATATAATTTGTTTACTTATTCAATAACTAATAAATAGCTCGACTAAAATATATCTACACGCGGCGGATACACGGCGGGTCAGCCCACAGGATATATTACCGTGTAATTCTGCTGTTGCGATTGGCTGCGTGGGCTTGTAAGATAAGTAGTGTAGTCCCTCGTTAACCTATGGCCTACTGTTGCCAAACGCGGCGGCGCAAGCGCTTGTTATTTTCAATTATGTACGAGGCGCCGCACGGACGCGCCGCCGCCGCCGAATCACACGCGGTTCCTAGAACACGGCCATTGCCTAAACGGTTTAAATTTAGAATAACCGCCATTCTGGTTTACTCGTTGGTTAATTCGTTGTTTCATGATAGATATGATGATTGTTAGGTAAGACTAGGTGCATTCTAAGAAGGTCTGTTGCAATATTTTATTGAGATCATCTGGGAGTGGGACACACAGACTCAAATATTATGTTTTAAGGTCCGAACAATCCCTCTATTAAAATATTGATATATCTACAGCTAAATTAATACGTTTAGTTCTCTAAAATCTATTTGAGAAAAAGAAGGTAGGTACGAACTGAAAGTATTAAAATTAAACTTATTCGCCAAAGGCTCACAGGTTTGAGAGCTTTTCGAAAGAAATATTACCTCTCAACTCCTTAAAAAGCCATCGCTTCAGCTGGATTTATAAAGCACCAATATATTTAAGCACCTATAACGAATTAATTCTTGGTTTATAATCAATTATGTTATCCACGATAGTATTTAGATATTTGCATAATCCATTAGGTACCATACGGCGATTTTACCGAAATTAATACACTCAATCAGTAGGACAGTACAGTCTTAAAAAAAAACTTTTTATTTCATTGTCACATTAAAACTTTTAATCTTAATAAACAATAAATCTTACGCAAGGGCCTCCTTTTAAGTATATGAAATACCTGTGCTAGGAGACCCCTTAGAGTCTTAATGTTCTGCTTTTTGTTAAGGTCACCTTTTGCAACCTACAATTCTAATAAAAGGAGACGTTATTTAAATAAAATTGTATTTATACGACAACAATAAATCTACTTAACAAACAATGTCTATACATTGTGGTGTGGGTGTGTTCTTAGCTTGAAAATGACCAATGAGGAGGTAGCACAAGTAAGCTAACCTCTTTGTTAGTTATGTGAAACTAAACATTAAACAAGGTGTTAGTAATTAAAATTTTAAAAACGCAAAAAAAAACATCAAGGCATATTAGGTTGTCAGACAAGTTTAATTTTTGAGTTTAGGCGGGAAAATGCAAAGTGCACGTTGTCGATTTTATATTATTTTTAAAACTTGTATTTCTCCGAAGTTTGATGTGTAATTATGGTGGATAATTAACCATTATGTGTTCGTGAACGTGTGACAGTGTAGGCAAATGATATAAAATTGAACATCGTGACTTTTTGGGTTCACTCCTAAACTCCATGAAAGCCTCAATAAAGTTTCTAGTTCTACTGTTTTATTGGGGCAACTGAACAATTAAACAACTTATACTTGACACTGGGAAATACACAAAAAGTGTGGCGCCATAAAATAAAAAATATTTTTTTTTTATTATTACTTGCTAATGACGTCAACAATGTGCTCGTTGCGACAAACGTTTTTGTAAAACGAGCTTTGTAAGTTATGAGTACTGAGTCTGGGACAAATATAAAATAAAGATGTATCATGTAGGTAATAACGTGGGCAATTCGAAATTTTGAGTTTAAAAAATATTGGAATAACAATGGACTGTTCGGTACCAAACTTAAAATGTTTTTTATACAACTGTAAAATATATCACATTAAAAATATGATTTTCGAAAGGAAGCTGGAAGAAGCTGGATGCGACAAGCCGAGAACAGGGTTATATGGCGCACATTGGGGGGGCCTACGTCCAGCAGTGAACTACTATAGAGGTTGATGATGATCTGTGTAAAATATTATCTCAAAATATGGGTAACATAGTACTCTTTTTTGGTGAAATAATAAAGATTGCTATTGCGTGTGATCTATGATCACGCTTATCACGTCTATTGAGATTTACCTACGAGTACCTATCAAATGTGGCATGAGGTTGATAAACAATAAATATATAAACGGTAGGTAGATATAATCATATAATACTTATTTATGAAATCAACTAAAGTGCTGCCAAACGGTCTTCCTCTCTCCTGTCTTTTGCTGTGCCTGACAGGGCCCATAATGATCAATTTTAATAACCTTTGTAACACATGAAATTACTTCAATCTAGCGGAAGACCCCTAAAGAAATTGCAACCAACCACCATAAAGACCCAAATTAAAAAGCTTTCGTTAATATGACGATTAGATATTGTGCAAAACTGACACAACACTTGTTGCTCCCCCACGACGCATGCGCGGCTACCGGCGCCAGCGCATTACTCATACCAACAACGATGTAACCACGTGAGGAACGCGCAAACCAAAATAAACATTATTACTCACATTATAAGCTATTAATTCATTCAACAATTGGAGATCATAGTGATTCAATCCGGAACAGTGAATCACGATAGTTCCGAGTAAATATTGATTCACTTCCGCTGTAGTACTCTAGTATTTGAACATTTAGTGGCACATCTTGTGTGAGATAAAGTGTTAGTCACCCGCTAAAGGTAAACGTCGCCGTCCTCTGATAAACTACACTTTGTTTTATTTCACAACGCTTGTGCTGATAGATCCGGCCTCCAAACGTTCTGAATGTCTCAATGAGCTCGGAGAAAGTCAAATTTTAAGAATTATTGCCTTCAAACGTTTAGTCATCAAATGAGCCAACAAGCAGCATTCATCTAGTGCTTATTGAAGTTATTTTATTTAGCTGTGTGTCCATCTTACCTATCTTGATATTTGCGCGCGATTTTTCCTTGTAGGTTGGTATCATGTTGATTGTCTGGTTCCATTTGGCCGTTTGTTACCGTTTTTTTCATAATTTTCTTTAGAATATTAGAAAACTGTATATTTTTTGCAATGCGCAGAATAAATAAAGTATGGATAGTGGTTGAGCTGCTTATAAAAGTAACGAAACAGCCCAATTTCCTAGTACCTATAACAATTATATTATATACTGCTCCGGTTTTGAAGGTTACAGTTGTGAAATTGGAGTATTAACCAGTGAGTGTTACCGGTGATGAGGTATGGCATAGAGACGAGGTCGCTCTCTATGGGTGTCATAAGAAAGCTGAAGGTCAATTAGTAAGCTATAGAACTATACCTACTTGGCATATCTCTTCGCAGCGGAATCGGAGATGAGGAGATACCGTAGAAGAACAAGAATAAGGTTGCCGACATAACTCAAAGGATGTGTTTCTTGTGTGAACTATACATAATAGTCGTAATAAAACATTAAAAGAATATTTGTTCCCATCGTAAAAAAGCTGTCTATCAAAGTACCTATTAAGAGATTCAATCAACACTAACTGCTTATACTGACAGAAGAAAACTCGTCGACATTTCGAATTATATACGGTTAATATACGATCACCGTACCCGTACTAAATGTTTTCCTCGAGTTATCTAAACATTGATCTTGCTATCTTGAATTACATTTGTAAGTCACGATAGCAAGATCAATGTTTAGATTTCGATTATAGAATAGATCAAATGAAGGAGTGTAAAGACTTCCGTAGCATCGGGGCTGCGCTGTGACCACGTGTCGGTAATGAGTTGTATCAAAAATGTTGTGAATCAGTGCGACGTACGGTGCGGTGCGTACGTGACGGCGTGAGTAACGGAATGCTCTGGAGCGCGCCAAATATGCGAGCCATCTTGCCGACAACCTTCATCATGATACCAAATTCAAAATAAAATGACTAAATGACCTGTTTGAGTTTTCGGCGAAGCGGATATTATATTTTTTGGCATGGGAAACAATCATGAGGTGTTGATTAATCCGTGTGCTACTGCTAATGTGAGAAGTATTACTAAATATAGAATGGTATGGTCTGTGAGTATGTGTAGTATAGTCACCATCATAATATTTATATGGCAAATAGGCTATTAACACTATCTTATCTTAACTTATGCTCCATGCTGCATGCTTGGACACCCTCTCCGATGTTATGTACTTAGTATCCAAATAACATCACTAAATAATATAAGAAACATTAAATATTCATATGTTTAATATTACTTAATAAAGTTTAAAATGCACGATTGTTGTGCACAAATTGCCAAAATTATCCCAAAATGTAACAACATAGCAAATGTAATAAAAAATATATGACGTGCGGGTGTTTAAATAATACAAGTTAGAAAGGAAATTCAATATTAGTGGGCTCCAATATTTGAATAATATAAAATAAACTCGGGCGCCAGGAGCTCGCTACAACAATATGCTACCGGAAGCTAACCAACGATTTATGTTTGACACCTAGGCGAGGTTTCGCTGCCACCGTAAGTGGTTATTTTTCAGTTGACTCTTTTGAGGGGTTAACACAATATCGTAGGTATACACTCATACATATACATACATCCTTCACTAAATAGCAAGCCTACGGAGATATTTTTTATATATAACTGTATAGCTTTGTTGTCATGTACAAAAGTATAAAATTGCTGTTTATAGTACCTAAGACAATTCTGTTCGCAGCACGGTAAAGACAGCAGGCAGAGGGCGTAATGCGAATTACAATAATATTTTTTATACATTATAGAACTTGTAGTTTATCTTTTAAGTACCTAGCTACCTACTAATATAATGAAGAATCCCTGATTCCACATCATCAAGGAATTAATGACTATAACATTTTGGCAAGTCTACAACATGATACAATTCTCATCGTATTTGTAAACTTGCCAAAAAAAGTGCATGTATCCAATTCTTTTGACATGATCAACACATTTGGAGTATAAAAAAATACATTCCAAATACTTGAAACATTAGTAGGTAGAAAGAATAAAAGAACAATTGAAAGTGTGCAAAAACACTGTGACCCTAACGGTGTCTTGCTGTGCTTATCACATCGGACCTACGAGCTTCGGTGTGATGGAAATGTCGACGGTAATGACCGGTTATTACGTAAGAGATCTATTAAGATACGCAGCCGTTTTGGGGCGGATTGCGCCATTACTCCAGCCTCTGGGGATGAGGCCAAGGGACGAGAGATACTGATTCCAAATATAAAGAGATGGCTATCTTAGTTGTTTGAATTAGAATGAGTGTTTAAGATAACTTTGATAACTCATTGTTAAACAGGAAAAATAATTTAGAATTTCTAACCGAATAACAATCCACTAATTTCATTCCCATAGTTATGCTGTGCTCTGAGACAGTATTTAGCGATAGCTAGGAGTATTAGCAATATTTAAATTAGCGAATGTCCCGTAACTATAGTGTTACTTGTAGATGCGATCGCAGAGCAAGGGTTCTTTGGGTTTGATTCCCAAGTCGAGCAGTGTTAACGAATTTTCTCTATGAAAATCTCAGTAGCTGCTCGCAATTTGGATTCGCCATGTATTACATGATGGGACCTATAAAGGTACCAGCAACTGTACATGAGCAGTACACCTCTGCCTAACCCTTAATACAGGCGAATTGATATGTTATGATTTGTAGCGGTTACATAGTCATCTTTTACTTCTGAGGGTATAATGTACGATTGTTTTACTAATCCCAGCAACCTTCAATTAAAATAAAACACTATCAAACTGGTTTCTACAAAAAAAAACATGTGAGTATAGGCAGAATGCATTCCCGGCAGTCGCATAGTTTAGCGAGCGGTGACCCTCAGTCAGGTGACCCACATAGCGAAGGAATCGAAATTATTATTGTTTTACAGAAAACAGTTCTAAATATAATTTGAAATTCACTAGTGATATATATCGAAGAAACTACATAATTGGATTGTCTGGTAATTACGGTCCAAAGTTTTATTTCGGAGAAACTATGTGAGTCAGTACCGTGAGAGATGAATGGAACGCGCGCGCCAGCATGACTCATTCATTGCGCATCCATTCATAAGTTTTTGGCGCACTTTCTAGTCATAACTCCAGCCATCGACAATAGATGGCGCTGATTTCAATCACAGTTCTTTATTTTTTCTGCTAACAAATATCTCTCTTCTCTCTCTGTATTTTTAAATTGTATTCAACCTCATACTGATCGCTACATGGAAGCTTCATTGACTGACTATATAGGTACATACTTACCATTGACTGACACTGAGTCAATGGTAGGTATACCTATATGTCAGTCAACGCTCAGGCGCACTGGTACCGACCTAGTTTCAGTTGTAGTAGGGTAAATAGGTGCCTACCTAGGTAGACTTCCAGCTTTCTTAAAGCTGCAAGACCTAAAGGAGGCTTACTACTTGTCCTTGCTTATTGATGGCAACACAGGAAACGACAAGCAAAAGAAACGAAATGAAAGGAAGGTGTTATGTTCTTTAGACTTACTGTAGTCTGCAGCGGCGCTGGTGGTAGCCTGGTGCTCGGGCAGCGGCTCGGGCGGCGGCTGGCCCGTCGCGCCGGCGTGCGCGTGCCGCAGGTACGCGTGGTAAATGCGCGCCGACTGCTCACTGCCATCGCACACCTAAGTAACACAAAAAATTACAACTTCGTGCGTATTATATACTCATAAATAATTTTCTCCACACTGGATAGTCCAGATATACGCAGAGCTATTCTTTCATGGATAAATTTTTTGTTCAATACTGATGTACATTATTTTTACCAGATTTTCTATTCCATGAACCTCTTTAAGCATGTGTAGATTTGGTACTTAACTGACTTCCGTTAGGCCCTTCAGCATGAATCAGTCCCTCCTCCTCTCTTTCTTCTCCTCCATCCTCTTTTACACTTATCAGACAAACTAATCATATTGCCAATGCCATCCTTTTTGCCTTTTTAATGAAAAACTAACTCAAGTAGGTACAGACAGACTTATTTATATATACAACATTCTTCAATTAGGTACTTTAAAACCACAAACAGTTTTGGTTTTCATGTAAAAGGTTGAAAAGCATAAAGTGTTCAACATGACGTGACATCGTGGAACTCAATAAAGCCACTAAATCAACATGGCTGGGAACCACTCATCGGTTGGGTCCTAAAAACAGGCAAACACAGTTTTTACTTCGTGTAAGAAACGTGCGAGCCTGCACCGCTGACCAAACGATTCGATCCGGTTAAATTACAGTTAGTTTGATTTGAATGAATTACAGTATCCCTCTTTATGCAAACTGCATTGGGGGAAATACGTTAAAATATTTTAACATCCTAGGCTTTGTGCATTGAAAACTCCGCAACAACAGCCAGAAAAAACACAACAAGCCGGATAACTGGCCATTATAATTTATAATTCGATACAGAAACAGCAACTCATGATTTTATACAATTGCGTCAAAATAATTTTACGAGTGAAAGTCGCTCTTCAAAAGATATAATTTAATTCCAAATAATGAGCGAAAAATGCTAAAGACACTGAGAGACAAAATAGTTTTTATATTCTGTTACCGCAATAGGTTAAACATAACATTATTTATGTCATACGCCGATACCTCCACATATGTACCTTCCTAGTGGAGTGTTATGTTATATAGTCGACAATTCAAAAGTTCTTAGGTGAAGATGCTTAAGTAGATACGATTCCTTTGTAACTTTTCTTACCTGAAGCCAGTTTTCCTCTGTGAGTGCCAGCAGGGCTCGCCCCGTGTCGGGCAGCAGGTGCTTCCTGGGTGCGCTCACGCCGAAGGTGCGCGCCACCCAGCGCACGCACCGCAGGACATCGTTGCGCTCCCATTTCTCCGGATCTGGAACGCAATCAAATAAATGATTATAATATCAAATACTAGCTTCTGCATGGACTTCAGCATTGGGTCCGACCTGGATAAAAAGTGTATTATTCCATACTATAATCTATCACTGTGTATCTACCAAATTTTATCCAGATTCGTTCAGCCGTTCTGGCGTGAAACTGTAACAAATATTAATACATCCTCACAAACTTTCACGTTTATAACTTTAGTAGGGAGGGATGTACTATACTTAGTACAGCTTACTGTCTGTCTTATTACTACTGCGGATTGGCAAGAGTCTGTTTTCTCTCTTGCGGGAGGGGTACCGCCCCAGCACTGTCGATAAGGATGCACGAATTTAAAGAGGTCTGAAATGTTAACAACTCCCTGAAAAAACGTCTTACATTTGCACTGTTGCAGTCACCTTTAACTGTTATGCTCAGAACAACAACTTTGTCTTCCCCATCAGGCTCAGTGGTAGTGGTGCCACGACGAAGACGCTGACTGTAGCGAATAAATACAAGTAGACTTCGAATTCAGGAACAATAACTACAATAGTACGCAGACCTGGACTTAGAGGTCCAGAGCCCTTAGCCACTTGGCATTTGGGGCCTCTTCAAGCCAGGCTTTTGAGCTTATTTGTAGGCTGGCTGGGCCCCTGGGCCGGAAACATGTAGGCCTAGGCAGGAATCCGGCACTAGTAGTATGTACGTTCATATTTGACGGGTTGGAATCCCCGCATCTAACAAATATTTGTTATATGCGGGTTACAGTTGACTGTTGACTTGTTCTGGGTCTGGGTGAATGTGCATGTGAAGGTGTTTATAAAAAATCAAGGATACAGGAGGAAATCCTCGTGTGGTTCTCATTTACCCAGTAATTTCAGTGGCCACAATACACTTACCGGAACAGAATAATGTTAGCTCATTAATGCTTAGCTGCAGAATATTTGGCGATGTAGTGTTATTAGGTACCCAATAAATTACTTTAATTTTAGGTATTATTTAGGTACTTACATTATTATAATTTTAGTTCTACGAAAATCCGAAAGATCTGTTACTATCTGCACGCCCCGGCTAGGCACGGGTAGAGAAATCCCTAACTTTTTTCAAAATATTCTATAGTAGCATTAAAATAATGGAAGAATTTTTGAAATCGTCCCAGTAGTATTTGAGATTATTCGTTACATACATACAAATGTTTCCTCTTATATTAGTATAGATATAGAGTAGAATAGGTATAGATGTGATATACTTGTCGATGCTGAGGACTTTTGAAACATGATCAACTTGTCCGTGACCAGCATAATGGCAACAGAAGAGTCGCTGAACACACGGTACACCAACTATCTTCCCATACAAAACAACTAATTATTTGCAGTATGTATGTATCGGAAATAAATATTTATTTTTGTAGGTAATTTTAAAAGGTGCAAAACATTTATAGTTGTGTTACAAGGAATACCTATCACACATATGGAGTGTGTATCAGAGCACAATTGAGAAGCTGCTGTTGAGTTGCAATGGGGAATATTGCAACTCAACGAGATGATAGACAAGAAAGTAAAACAAACTTACTTTCCTTAGCTTGTAGGTACTGTTTATAAAGTACGAGTAATATAAAAGATGGCCAGATGATTTAAAAAAGTGGCACCCACTAAGAGTTGCCAAAGAAAAACAAAATTGGCAAAATTAGAAGGCCTATGTGTCTACAGGACACGCTAATTTGAATAATAATTATAACTGAAACTGCATCATTAGCCACTAGGCTAATGATGCAGTTTCAGTTCCTTCTAATTTTGCCAATTTTGTTTTTCTTTGGCAACTCTTAGTGGGTGCCACTTTTTTGGGTCCTGAGCGTGACTGCTACGCTTGAGGTATTGAGTTCGATTCCCAGGTCGAGCAAAGTGTTATTGGGTTTTTCTATGAAATTCCCAGTAGCAGCTCGGAGCATGGAATTCGTGCCCGGTTAATGGCAATAGGCTCGCCCCCTATTACATTTACATGGGACCTAGACATAGCGGCGAACTGTGGGTGTACTGTACATTAGTACGCCTTTGCCTAACCCTTCGGGGAAACAGGCGTGATGGTATGTTATGTATGATAATATAACAGAACTAAACTGGACTGGTGTGCATATTACGCTTAATTTAATATAAGTTTATATGAGCAATGTTTACTTTCTGAAATGAATAAAGGCTATTTCATTTCATTTCAATTTATCAGTGCATCTCTGAAGTTGTTCAAGTCACGAGGCGCATGGGCAGGCAGAAGAGCGCGATCATCCGGACTTTTTTCTGCGATCATACTTAGAGTAGAGCACTACTCATGTTCTTACTTCAGACAGGCACATTACTCTATATGTAGGTATCAGTCCTTTGATTTTAAGCAGTTTAATTCCGTATTCGAAGTTCCTATACAAACTCAGGTAAAACAAAATAAATGTGGGTTGATGTGTTTTGATTTTATTGAATCTACCCTCAGGTCTCTTCAACTATTTGGTACGGCCGGGGTATGCGCCTTGAAATTGAGTGCAATACGAAACGTCATCGACTGTGGTCGTTTGCTATCGTGCTCTGGAGATTTGTTGGAACTCGTGTTTGTAATTTGTGAGTAAATTCGTTGCGGCGTACACTTTTCCATAGTTCCATACGAGTGTTGCGCTGTGTTCACGGAGTTGTGACAATATTTGTCCCGAGTTCGTTAACTTCAGTTGTGTGTGATTTTCGGTGGATTCAACGGCGGCTGCTTGGCGGTCTGTGGCTTCACCGAACAAGGGCATACTGTTAAGTGAGTTATATTATCTGTTTAAAACTATTTGTTAGATCTTTCTATGAACTGTCAACCTATGCAGCTTCTTCTTATTCATCCGCCGCCTGAGATGATGAATGGGGCATATCGGACGCCACCTCGAGAGCTGAACTACCAACTTCAACCACACGGTGTTACGCGTCACCTGCTTAAGCGGTTTGCCATTCGTCCGCAACCCCTACCCACCGTAAAATAAGTAGTAGGTTCTTATATATCGTTTACACCCTTATTAGTAGGATTTGTATCGCTGGGTGACGGATTCCTTGAAGTATGATAAAGGTAGAATAAGAGTAGATAAGCCAAACATTGAATAACATTATGGGATTCGTAGCATTTTCGTTAGCAACGTTAGATCGTCTTCATAATACAGCCTCAAGACCTATTTCAGACTTACCTTAGTACTTATGTATTATTATGTAAGGGGTTGGACTAATCTTTCCATTCTTACCAGACTGCGCGACGCAAAGGAAGGTAATGAGTATCCGTATCGAATACATTTAACGAACTTGAAAAGGATTTTCCGTGTTTGCGGCACGAGGAACAAACTTTTCGGTTACAAATACAAATACAAATACAAATAGTTTATTGCCAGAAAAGTAACAAACAGAGAACACGAGTTATGGTGAGCCTCAAACTAAGCATAGCTTGTATCTTGGGGCTCAAAAAATATAATTCTTTATGATTTAGTTTGTGATTGAAAGTGACACCAGTTACTAAAAACTTGTGCAGCAAGCACCCGCGGCGGTCCGTAAAGACACCATCGTTACCATGACGAATAAAGGGAAGAGCAAGACCAAAGAAATGAGACGGACTTTTTGAAAAGTGATGATTTTAGTGTTTATAGACTGAACCTACTATACGGTACTTACATGTATCCAATCTGAATTGGAATACAATAACCTAATTATATTTGTAATTATGTTTGTGCAGCTAAATCATGTGGTCAAGTCATGTCAGACAGACAAGTTTCACTCAGCTTAGCTTGGCCAAAATACACATGACATTGACAAAGTCAGCTCGTGACAGATTTTGAACCCGGAAGCGTGTGCGCACACCTCCAGGTCACCTTATCTTTAATGATGAAATAATGTTAATCACATCAACAACAACAAATAGACAACAATCAAACGTGTTACAATTATCTCAACGGTAATGCAGTAACGTGCTAAATTCGTGACATAAAGGTCACTTGTTGTTTTTCTGTTAATTCATAGAAATCGATGTGTCAGTCGTCAGTCTATTTTGTGCCAGAGCTTAATCACAACTGGTTTTTGTGCAGTTCGATGAATAGATGTATCAGAAACCAAGTTAATAATGTACGTGGGAATATTATGCTTTTATGGGCTTGTCATTTTCACGTTCTCTGTAGTACCTACTTACGTACGTATGTAGTGTCCTGCTGATGGTAGCGTTGTATGTCAGATCGTTTTATTCCCCATAGAATGATTGGTTACACTTCCTAGTGTAGTACGTTTTCAGTTGTTGCTCTTACGTGCTGTAGCAATCATATGGCATTTATTTCAAATTTTAATTTATTCGACATTTTCAACATCTGCTCCAGTAACGAATTGAATAACTATGGAGTTACTCTTTGCTAGTTGGTTGTCAGGACTAACGGTCTAATTAAAATCAATAGTATGCCAAAATCGCATTACGAATTTACTTTATTATTAGAACTATGGTATTGCAAGATTTTCATTGTAAATGTTCAATGTAGTTCATTCATTAAAAGCCTAGTATCATTAATTAAATGCTCAATCATACCATCTAGTTTTAATAAGATAAAATTAATGATTTCCAGTAGAGTAACATTATTGTAAAATTGACTAAGTTTAAGAATTATTAATCCAAACATAAAGTTAAATGGATCTTTTTTAATTATTCATTATCTACTTATATCGTTTTCGCGATTTTCACAATCTTAGACCATTACAATACACTATGGTTTTACAACAGGCTAGTGAATGCAAAAAAAAAAAATTGTGCATTTCAAAAGTTCTAAAATAAAACGTAATTAGGTAATTATTATCTAGTCAGCTCAGCTGGGTCAATTTTGTTAAGGTGCTGAATAAAATGAGAAAAAGAATAGGCCCAAACGCTGCTCTAAGCTAATGCGATTAAATTCTTGTATGTAGCTACTGTCGAGGTACCGAGCTTACAATACAATTAAAAGGGGTTATATCGTATAACTTTAGTATTTATTATGGGGCGAAGCTCTAGCTCATTACAAGTCAGTCTGTCAAGACTCGCAGACTAGACAGTTCTACGTCAGATATAAAATTTCAAACTGATTGTTTATTCTTTAACCAGCCAGTCAACCCGTAATATTGTCGCCTTCTTGGAGCGGTCTCTCAAAAACTGGATATTTTTATTTTTAGTTTACCTAATACCAGATAGAACGGATTTAAAACATTGAAATATCGCTCTAACTTATTTAGAAAATCAATCGTGATAAGTATTTATTCACAACATTTGGGATCTACCTATCAGCTATCCTATCATCTAAACTATCAGCTAATTAATTATAAATAACAATTAAGTAGCAGTGTAGGTATCTATATCTTCACACGTAGAAACAATGTAGAGTATAAGGGTCACTTGCACCACTTCTTAAATATGTTTAAATTGTATTTAAACACAATTTTTCATAGAAATCTCGTGTTTAAATACAATTTAAACACATTTAAGAAGTTGGTGCAAGTGGGCCTAAATCTCATTAACATAAATAAATATTTTTCATAATAAATTGATCTCCAAAAACCTCTGATTCAACAAAAATTGTGAATCATTTACCTACTTATTTCCTATTTAGAAATATCAGTGCAAAACTATTCTTTATGACCCTGATACACCCTTGTTTACAAATATAATTACTTAATTAAATTGTTATCGTAGCTATCCTAGCGGAACTTTAAATGTAACATTTTAAATTAAAATAAATAACATATTTATGATTTTGGTTGGTATACAATTAATGATTCCGTTTAATTAGATTTTTATTCTAATAGACTCGAAGATTCCTACTTAGGTTACCTACCCATCTTTTGCTTTTTTCTTTCTATATGCTACACTAGCATCTGCCCGCGACTTCGTCTGCGTGTACTTCAGATAAAAAGTAGCCTATGTGTTATTCCAGACTATAATCTATCTCTGTGCCAAATTTTATCCAGATCCGTTCTGCCGTTCTGGCGTGAAAGAGTAACAAACATCCATCCATCCATCCATCCTCACAAACTTTCGCATTTATAATATTAGTAAGATTCCAAAAAGCTTAGAGTAGGTAATTGTGATTATTGTATATATACCTATGTAAGAGGTAAAAAAGGGCTAGGTTTACGTATAAGTCCCTACTTAAACATTATACGTACCAAAACTATCTATAGTGCTATAATGAATTCTGACAAAATACAATAAGTATCTAAGAAAGACGGATTTTTTTCCTTAACCGAAGATATACATACGCTGGTAGTACACAGGGATATATGTCACTGGGGGAGAGCTCCTCAAATCCGTGCATCCTTACACTTGAGACGAGGTTAGTAGTAACACCGAAAACAAACCGTAACAACTTCGATTTTAGCATTGCGAGTCCAAAAAGAAGGAGCACTGGTCACATCACAATCACAAAATCACATCACTGGGTGGTGGTGGTTGTGGGACATTACCGGCGGGCACGGTGTCATCCCCCGACTCGTCGACGTCGGAGTCCATGTATTCATTGCGGGGCGCCAGGTTGTCGTGCACACACTACAGCCGAGCACTAGGGGCCGCGGCGCGCGAACACGCACGTTTTTATACTAAAATTCGCGACGTCGCGTCATCGACGTGACGTAGTGATTCGTCAGTGCGATCTGCGCTCGCGGTGACGAGGAAAACGCTTTCTGGGAAGCTGCGCTTGCGACTCGGAACTCGCGCAATGCATGCACGCCGTGCAAGATCAATGCTTACACTGTCACATTGACAAATACTCATAATTATTTACATACTACTGAAATCTATAAAATATGTGTTCAACAAGACCTCATCGTACCTTCACGCTCTTAATTTGTAGGGTAAGTAGAGACTTATTAATTAGTTTAAAGTTCATGTATCTATGTAGTTCCTCATCGACACAAGAGAGGGCATTACCGATAAATAAAAAAATATTAACAACCAATATTTTTATTTTAAATATTAGTCACTGCGATTTTATCAGATATAGGTTCGAGTCATAATCGTAAATTTGATAAAATTATAAATAGGTATGACTTATAACATAAAAAACATTGGTTGTACATATCTACCTATTATTTAAGTACTGTTACTACTTAAACCTTATATTTTATTTTATTCTTAATAAATAGGTACAGAAACAGACAGGCTTGAGTGTAGAATATCTACAAGTCCATAATAATATGTCTATGTGACTCTTTGCAAACATAGCCGCGAAGGGAATGGTTTAAAGGTGAGGGTTCAATTCCCAAGTCGCTCTGAATTGTTAATCGTGTACCAGGTACCTAAATGGTAAATTAACTTAACATAACATCATAATTCATAACGTGTTTATGAGCATAAGTCCAAGTTCGGCTAGGTGTGCTTTATGTTAGGGCTGAAAAACAGTGTTACCAAGACCGAAGTGGTAATGACACTGTTCAGCAGGTGCCCCTGAATATATAGCAGAGCAGGGAAGAATTTGAGGCATGTTTGATTTTTGATGAATTTGATTTAATTATTTGGGACGCACCGTAATGGTCTAAAGGTACCGTTGTCTCTGAAATCAACAGCAGAATTGGGAAATTACGGGTCAACGTCAAAGGTCACAAGGTCAAAGGTATATGGCAATAGTTTTGCCCAATATCTTATACTTATGCGGCAAAGACACGGTGCCTGTGCCAGCACCACAACCGTACGTTAGATACATTAGGTAAGTATATATATCAAATGTCTACGCGACATCAACATAATTATTAAGTATTTTAATTATTATTATCATTAATAGATTTAATTACACATTGAAGATCGAGGAATACAAAAGAATACCAGTGTGAAATATAATAAACAATCTACTAGAAGAGGATTTCCGTAATTATAGGGATAGGTGTAGGTACTATCATAGTTGATGGCGGCATGAGCTGATTATCTTAACTACACACTAAAGATAGTTTACGTTATCCAACCAACGTAGCAGAGCAGATGCACGCATACAATATTTGCTAAACCACAAACCATTCCTAATTTATCGCTCCTTGAATAGTGTGCACTAGCGACCTCTGCTAGCATTTAGGTAACAGTTGCAAACTTGCAAGCTATTATCTACTTGACTTCTAAAATAACTAGCAACCACAATTTAGGGTTTTCTAAGAACGCCGCAATTTGAAGTCAAAAGTATGTTTACTTTAGCTATGCAAGCAAAAAAACCACTGATTTAATAATATTACAAAGAACGCAACATTGCGCCAATGTGACTGGCGGGAAAACCAGTGTGGCAGAGGCCACGCGTTGTCATAATGTATTTTTTCAGTCGCAAAGTGAATCGTAATGCAATGTTTTAATCAATAAAATAATGGATTCTATAGACGACTCTTCCTGCGGGATACGAATATAATTATACTACTATTTTTGCCACTCACAATTCCCAAAATCTTTTCTTAGCGTATGGCTACACACAAGCAACCTAGGTAGGACCTGAAGTATCGTGAGATTCAAAAGTGATCACACACACAACCATAACATGATCAATTCATAGTTTCATTACCATTATCGCCGTCATCATCATAAAGATGTTCAGTTTCATCGACTAGATGTTTGGTGACCTTTTCATTAGAATAGAATAATATTTTTTGAATGAAAGTATTACAAACATTTATATTTTCCGTGGTCCCCACACTAGGCAAGACTGTATCGTGGGTCCCATATAATCGAATTGTACCTACATCCAAAAATTTGCCTCCAGCACTACACACCGTTATCACCGTCATTGTCATCGTCATGACATTTTTATAATCATCATTAGTCATCGCCTTCATCAGCAATATTATGACCACTATCATCATTATTGGCACCATCATGATCATCATCAATTCATCATCATAGTCACAAATATCAACATCGTTTGCTACTTTGTCTAGTTGAGGACTATAACAATTGACGGCATCCCTTTCATTATCGTTATAATTACTACACTCTTAACACCATTATCGTTATTGTCATCGTGTCAATCACCATTGACATCAGTTTACTCATTATCATCATCCCCTTTTTTTATCACCATCTTAAACGTCTGTATCCTCATCATTATCACAATCAGTATCATCATCATCGTTATCATTATAACCGTCACTGCCATTACCTATATTATCACTGTTTTTTCTTTAAGTATTTGATTGTGTATTTAATGTAATTTTTCCTTCACTAAAATAAATGTATCTTCTTCTGCCTGGAAATTGCAAAAAATATCTCCGTCAGCGTTATCTTCAAGATATTTATTTATATGCCGCTGTTAATACGCATCTCATTAAATGAGCAACCGTCTAACAGCTATAATAACGTCAACTTCCTTCAATAACCTACGCTGTTTTACTACGCCTTGTTTTACTATATTACCAGTAGAGACCGTCTAAGTAACTTACATACCATCACGCCTGTATTCCCCGAAGGGTTAGGCAGAGAAGTACTAATGTACACCCACAGTTTGCCGGTATGTTTAGGTCCCATGTAATAGGGGGCGAGCCTATTGCCATTAACCGGGCACAAATTCCAAACTCCGAGCTGTTACTAGGAATAGAAAAACCCAATACATAACACTTTGCTCGACCTGGGAATCGAACCCAGGACCTCTAGCGCAGCAGTCACGCTCAGGACCACTAGGCTAATGAGGCAGTTAAGTAACTTTTATTTATATTGTCCATGGAGTTTCTTGTTGGATTCTTCTCCATAGGATCGTATTTTTGGATCCGTGCACCTAAACACATCTTTTGAATTTAAATCTTCTTCAACTTCACAATATTATATTTATTGGTCATCGCTATCGCCGTCATAATCAGCAGCATCATTATAATCATCATTGTCAGTAATAGGTATATAACCAAAATCATCACCCAACTGCATGACCATCATCACCATCAGCATTATCATTATCACTGTTCTAAGCTCTTAACATTACCCTTATTATTCCAGTTAGGTATAATATCATTAATACCGGCCTAATAGGATAATTTTAATCATCACCGTCATATTTCATTATCATTACCCGACTGCGCCAGAAGGAGGGTTTTTTTTATGGGATAGGGGGGCGAACGAGCGGCGGATCACCTGATGGTTTTTTTTTTATTGGCGAGTTTGCCGATGACGTCAATTCAGCCACATACGAAGTGAGATGGAAAAAACGCAAGCGTTGTTTCACGCCGGTTTTCTGTGAAGCCGTGGTATCACCCCGGTCGAGCCGGCCCCTTTGGCTTTGACCAAAGGGTATAATAATAAGTTGTACGCTTTGACTATCGATAATCAAAGGCCGGCCGATTTGAAACGTCAAGTAAAGCAAGTCAACGTCATTTCATTACGGGTGCCATGCACGTTCGAAAACTCTAACAAAAATACTCAAAACGCGCGTTTATGATTGTAATACTTTAGCTTAGTATATGAGAAAATTACTTCTAAAATCGAGTTCCTTGATACGTTATTAAAATCAAACGACGTTTGTGATAATAATTTTTTAAATATTTTTTTCATATTTTAGATCATAGATAAGAATAAATATCTGCTGGTTTTAGATTTCGAACAGTCGTTGTCACTCGTTGTGGGTGTTGGTATTGAGAAAAAAAAAGCGCGGGAACCTTGAAACGTGAAAGGCGCCAAATTTCGATTCGCATTTTAATTTAATCTTAAAAATTTGTATATTGTGATATTATTTCTTGTAATTATAAAAATAACTGTAAATATAGTGGTATAAGTGCGGTATATATGTAAATAGAAGATGGGAGGTGTAAAAAAACGGAAAAAAACGGACCCTCCTGATGACCGTTCATCCCATATAACATCATCAGACTCTGATGATGATAATAGCACAAAATATCAAGTCTACAAAGTGTCTGGGTACTTTAGAAAGTATCCTGATAATAGTAACAAAAAAGAATTTATAGTGTTTGTTTCTCACCAGGATGACAAGAAATCCTTTTCAGACAAAGATAGGCTGGCTATTTCCCATGGCATTAGGAAACATTGCATTACTGGCATTCTTCATCTTCGATCTATTAATAAATATAAAATTGGAATTACATTTGATGTATCAAATAATGCAAATGTTTTTTTGCAAAATAAAAAATTACTGGACGAATTATCTTTAAAAGCCACTATTCCGGCTAGTGACACGGAGGTGACTGGGGTTCTGACCTCAGTTCCTACGGACTTATCCAACAAAATGATATTTTGCTTAATTGGCAGCTCGCGAAATGTAATTCAGGTAAGGCGTTTCATGCGTCGCGTGCGGAGCGAGTGTGGTACGATATCGTATCAACCTACTCAGACTGTCGCTGTAACATTCGCATCAACAGAATTGCCTCAATATGTTTACCTCGACTCCTGGAGACACGAGGTAAGTGCTTACATTCCACCTGTGAAACAGTGTCTTCATTGTCTAAAGTTTGGGCACATTGCGAGATACTGCAAAAACTCGGAAGTATGTTCGATATGCTCTTTAGATCATAACTTCAAATCCTGCAAAGAAGACACTAAAAATGCAAAATGTGCAAATTGTGGTGGCAATCACATCGCCATTTCTAATACTTGTCCTCAAAAAAAAATCAAAATTGAAGAAAACAAAATAAAATCAAGAGCCATCAAATACTCAGAACTGTTTAACGAAAATTCATTCCCACAATTATCAATGAGAAATATTGAAACTCATATACAAAACCTAACAAAATCAGACCTTTTCATGAATATCATAACAAATGCAATAACAAAAATAGTACTAAATCAAAAAGACAATCCGATAAATTCAGCTTCCATAAGAGAAATCCTTAAACAAACTTTCAGAAATAGCACTTCTTCTATTAATGGATCTTAATATTATACAGTGGAATGCTCAGAGCATTTTAAGTAATAAGCTACAATTTACACGCCTTCTTTATGATAATAATATTCATGTTGCAATAATTTCAGAAACTTGGTTAACCCCTACTAAACATTTTTATATAAGAGGATATCAAGTAGAAAGAAATGATATAGGCAACATTCATAATGGTGTTGCTATATTAATTCATAACAGTATAAACTATAGAAAAATTAGCACATATTCTGATAACTCCTTACAAAACATTTGTGTTAGAATTGTTGTAAATAATAAAGAAATAAGTATTGTAAGTTTTTATTGCCCAACAAATTGTACTCCATCATTTGACAAACATAAATTTGAGTCTTTAGTAAAATCAGTTCCTAAACCAATGATATTTGCTGGTGATTTTAATGCTCATCACACATCATGGGGATGTAATTCTGTTAATCCAAGAGGTAGAGACATTTTGGAGATCATTGATGATAATGATTTAGTTTTGCTGAATACCGGTGAAGTGACAACTGTTGGTTCATTGACATGGCGTCCAAATGCTCTTGATTTATCTTTGGTTTCTTCATCATTGGCTCTTTCTTGTGAGTGGTCTGTACATCAAGATCCAATTGGCAGCTACCATCTTCCTGTAATTATTAAAGTTTGTGTAAATAATGTTAATGTAAATAGTGGTCTCACAAATAATAATAGAAGTATACCTCTGCCTATCTACCCCAATTTTAGAATGGTAGATTGGAAAATATATAAACAAAATGTAGATTTAGAATTTTCTAATTTTCAGGTGCAAAATTTAATGCCATTGGAAGCTTATACATTGTTCTGTAATACTCTGCATTCTGCAGTTGATAAGTCCCTTCCACATCGAAATACGATCACTTCTTCCACTTCTGTCAATAATAATTTTCATAGGCAGATAAAACATCCTCCCCTCCCTTGGTGGAATAAAAAATGTTCGGAAGCTGTACTAAAATCTAGGTGTGCTTATCTCAACTTCAAGAATAACCCTTCAGATGAAACATTTATAGAATTTAAAAGAATGCAAGCACTCAAAAAACTTACTTTAAAAACAGAACGATCAAATAGTTGGTTTGAATTATGTAGCTCCTTTAATCGATGCACTCCTGTGTCTAGAATCTGGAAATATATGCGTAAATTTAATAAAACATTCTCATTCAACAATAATGATGATAGCTGGATTCAAGGTTTTTTGCAGAAGTACACTCCAGACTATGTAAATAATAAAACAAATGTCACCTCTGTTAGTGAATCTAATTATGTAAATAGCTTTTTAATCAATCCCTTTTCATTGCAAGAGTTGATGTCTGCTATTGATTCTAGAAAGGATAGTGCTTTTGGTTTGGATGGTGTTCCTTACATAATGTTGAAACAGCTTAGTGAAAATGGTTTGCAGATTTTTCTAAAAATTTTAAATGATTTGTGGTTAAATAATTACATACCTTGCACATGGAAGTCTGATTGTTTGGTACCCATATTAAAACCAGATAAGGATCAGTTAAATCCAGACTCATATCGTCCTATAGCGTTAACATCTTGTGTTGGCAAAATTTTCGAACAATTACTAAAACAAAGGCTAGAATTTTATGTAGAAAAATATAATATATTACCTGCTAATCAATTTGGATTTCGAAGAGGTATGTCGGCTCGTGAAAGCTTCTGTCAGCTTCAGCTTGATATTCAAAATAGCATGAATAATAACAGTTTCTTAATGTCGGTATTCTTTGATGTGGCTGGAGCATTCAATAGTGTCAATATTGATGTTCTATGTTCAGAATTGCTTTCTGTTGGTATTCCAAATAAACTAGTTCACTGGGTATATAATTTCTTGACTGAAAGGGAAGTGTATGTTAAGTATAATGGTAAACTATATGGTCCACGATTTGCTTCTGTTGGAGTTTGTCAAGGAGGTATACTTTCTCCATTAATCTTCATTCTATATATTCGACGTCTAAATCTGATTTTGGGTTCAGACGTTAAAAATCTTCAGTTTGCTGATGATCTGGTTGTTTATGCATCTGGAAAAAATTTATCAAATATTACAAATATTCTAAATAAGTCCTTGAAAGGGTTGTCTGCATATTTTTCTTATTTAAACCTTGATATAAATGCATTAAAATCAAAATTGGTTGTCTTTGGTAAGAAAAGCAATTTCATTCCTTTTGTATTTTACAATCAAATTTCTATTCCTGTTTCTCATGAAGTTAAATTTTTAGGTGTTACTTTTACTTATAATCTTTCCTGGAAAAAATATATTGAATTAATAACTGCAAGAGCTAATAAAGTTTTTAATATTATGAAATCTTTGTGTAGTGCATCTTGGGGAGCAGATCCAAAAATTTTGTTGCTTTTGTACAAATCCTTGATCCGTAGTCATTTTGAATATGGTTTTCTATGTTATGCAGGTGATAGTAAGTTGGTAGATATCTTGGAAAAAGTACAAAATAAATGCTTGAGACTTATTACTGGAGCATTTAAAAGCACTCCTATTAATGTGATGCAAGTTGAGTGTAATCTCCCTCCATTAAGTATAAGATTCTCTTATTTAAGAGAAAGATACATACTAAGATTGTACAGTAAATATAATAATCCTTTGTTTTTAAATTTAAAACATTCTGCCTCACCATCCATTCGTAATCCTTTTTATTTACTCCAAGGTTTTAATGAATGTGTTAGATTTCTTGAAGTTCTCCAAATTTATAGATCACCTCTTCTGTCATGCTATCAGGGGGATTTTGAATGTGCATTCCCTGAAATAAACATTATTATTGATCGTCATTTATCATCTAAGGAGGATGTATACAGTAAATTTTCTGAATACACTGGTTACAGATTTCTTTTTACTGATGGTTCAAAAACTCAGTATGCAGTGTCTTTTGCCATTTTTGATGGGTTACTAAACTCAGGTATTGGATATAAAATAAATTCTAACACAAGTATATTCACAGCTGAGGCTGTGGCTATCCTTGCTGCCTTAAAACACATTAAACATAAAAATGATGGTAGTTGTCAATGGATAATAGTTAGTGATAGCATGAGTGTGCTCGAAAATCTTAAAAATAATAAGTTCAATGCCAACAATAACTATATTATTTATATAATAAAAAAATACTGGCAGGATTTGTTCCTTGAAAATAATATAAAAGTCTTATTTATGTGGTGTCCCTCGCATGTTGGTGTGGTAGGAAATGAGAAGGCTGACTATCTAGCCACAACTATAACCAAGTCTTCGAACATTGTTTCTGATTCCAGTAGCTATCTAAATATTTCAGTCCCATGCTCAGACATAGTTCCCCTTTTAAAGAAAAGGGCCTCTGATTTATGGAAAATACACTGGAACTATGCAGTTCAAATTGAAAACAAAGGTTTATGGTATGCTACATTTAATGTTCCTATTGGAAGTATGCCATGGTTTTGCAAAAACAATACTTACATAAACAGAAAATTTTACACCACTATTTTAAGGCTTCGCTTTGGGCATTGTTCTTTAAATTTTCATCTTTTTCGTTTGAAAATGGTTCAAAGTTCTCAATGTGACTATTGTAATTCTCAAGCAGAGCAATCTCTTTTTCACATTTTCTTTGAATGTTCATTCTTTGGCATTCAGCGCCTTGTGCTAATGGATGAGCTAATTGATTTATATGGTAGTTCTGATTTGGTACCGTGCACAATCCAGGATCTTCTTGCAAATAGTTTTACGTATTTAACATTGTTTAATTTCATCAATAACACAGTTGGGCAAATTTAGATAAATGTACCTAGGTTTATAGATATTATGTAAATAGATATTTATTTTATCATATTAGGGAGTTATTAGGGAGCATTTATGTAATGTTGCTCAAAAGTTTAAAATATACCTATTTCCGACTTGTTGATAAAATTGTACATAAAAAAAATAAAATAAGAACTGATGATTCTCAATTTCTCATTGCGATTTGAGTGAGATAATGAGGTTATTTTGTTACTGTCATTCCTAGGGACGACAGTGACAATGACATAGGACAGTGACAATGGTGACATGTCATCCATCATGCATTGTAAATTCTTGTTTTACATGCATGTAGGTACCTACCTTGATATACGAACATTAACCTGGATTAGAGATAGCACGGATTTTTACAAAAAAAGACATGGATTGTACTAATTTCCTAAATAACAAAAAAATGATTTTTATGAACACTACCTAAATTGGAAGTATTTACCAAACTAATGACTTGAAATGGATTTTTACAAAAATATAATCTTTTATACTAATGACTTAGCATGGACATTTACAAAAAATGAAAAATTTAATACTAATGACTTCTCATGGATTTTTACAAAAAAGAAAACGAATAACTGACTTAACATAGATTTTTACAAAAATGTAAATTTATAAGTATACCTACTAATGACTTAACATGGATTATTACAAAAAAAGAAAATTATATACTAATGACTTCACATGGATTTTTACAAAGAAGAAAACGAATACTTATGACTTACCCTCGAATTTTACAAAATATGGAATATAATACTAATGACTAGGCAGCATGGTCTCTGACCTTAGCCTGTTCCGTAAGGAACAAAAGTACAAAAAAAAAAAAAAAAAGGTGTTGGTATTGAGTTGAGTGGAATGTTTTGATATTTGATGTATTTAAATAAATTTAGGTTTATCGAATAATTACAATGGTCATATACGGTGTTTATATCGTCAGCAAGTCTGGTGGTTTGATATTTAACTATGACCACAACATTCCGCGGGTCGAAGCAGAAAAAACCTTTGGGTTTCCACTTGACATCAAGTTGCAGTATGAAAATAAGAAAGTTATTGTTGCATTTGGACAACGAGATGGCATAAACGGTAGATATCTACTTCACGTTGCTTACACTTTTAGAAATTAATTATTCATAACAAAATATTTGAACAATAGGATTTGTAGGTACTCCATAATTTTCAGAAGTACTTGTTACCTGAAATTATGATATTGTATGTTTGTTTTAGTTGGTCATGTCCTGTTGTCTGTGAATGGTATAGCAGTTAATGGTCGCACCATAGAAGATGGAAGAGATGTGTTTGATGTTATAGAAGCTAAAGTATGTACATCTACATTATTATTTAAATACCTTACTACAATCGCCTTTCAACAAAACTACTTTATTTCATATGAAAATTAGCAAAATCAACATATAAATATGGTATAGCAGGCTGTTACCTGTAGCTCCTCATCATTGTGCTAATTATATTGTGTTATTTTATTTTTTAAATAGTTTTTTTTTTTAATTTAAAATTGTGCAAGATAACTTTGTGGCACCATTTTTGTCCTATGTATTTTGTTAAGTACCTGAAAAAAGTACTGTGTACTGAAACAATCATGACAATTTTGACAGAATGAAATAGTTGACTTGGGGCTCAGCATGTTCAAGGGATGACAATGATGTTATAATGTCTGAACTCTGCCAATCTAGAGACCTGCATGGCCTAACCTATCCTTTCTCATTCGAAAAGATCTGTGCTATTATGACATTTGTTTTTTTTTTCAGGAGAACTTCCCTCTAAGTCTGAAGTTTGGCCGTGCACGAGCCACAACTAATGAGAAGATTGTACTAGCCAGTATGTTCTACCCACTTTTTGCCCTCGCCAGTCAGCTTAGTCCAGTTCCTAAGTGTTCAGGCATTGAGTCACTAACGGCTGATACTTTCAAATTGTCCTGCTTTCAGACATTAACAGGTATTTATTAATTTAAACATTCATGATTATGAGAGACTATCCTGACTAGCTAGGATTTATCCTCTACTATGGCCATTTTTAATATTATTGACACAAATCCAACAACCATTAGTAAGCTGGACAAAAATATTTCTTTAGGACAGAATTGTAACCATGTTACTTGTCTAGTTGTATATGTAGGTACATAGATAAACAAGACTTCTATATATATTATTAATTACCTTAATCCCCCTTATTATGGAAGTACTTTGCCCAGCAGTAAGGAAGGAATGACAACTTAATATTATGCATATAGTATTAAACATCTTTTTTCTTTCCAGGTGTAAAGTTTATAGTAGTTACAGACCCTAACATGCAGGGTTCAGAAGTCGTTCTGAAAAGGATATATGAGTTATACTCGGACTATGCACTCAAAAACCCATTCTATTCCTTAGAGATGCCCATCAGATGTGAACTGTTTGATACTTCACTACACACACTGCTTGAGCTGGTAGAAAAGTCAGGCACCACCAACTTATAATTAAGTCATAGAGTTGTTATGTTCATTGAAATAAGTATTGATATTATAATGTTTAAGGTAAATTTTGTTTAGAATTGTGGTGCTAACACCTGGACAGATTATTTATTATGTGTGCTACTCTTGTATATAAGTGCAAGGAGGAATAATAGTAGACATTAAAGTATGTAGGTGTATATAAATTAAATAAAAAATATATAAAAAATCAAATTGTATACTTGAAATTAAATCTTTGAAAATTAAAAGAACTGCAAATAAGCTATATTTTTAGGGTAGAAGGATGAAGAAATCAAAAGACGATTAGTTTACAATAAAAAATTTATTGATATAATAATTATTTATTTTTAACAATTCAAATGGGCCTCTGCCCCGGCCCGCGTGGCCGATATAAGTCTACATATAATCATACCGTTAATAACCGAACACTCCAACCTTTGTACTTGCTACATGCACATGCACATTATTGCCTGATATTTGGTTCAGATTGAACTCCGCGCAGATATGCTTAGCCTTATTCCAGCATCGAGGCACGCAATGCGCATAATTTCATCAACTATGAATACACAAACGCACGTGTTCGACCTTCGTTGTGGACATTCGTGTATTCTATGATTTGGTAGTAGATCTACGTAAAGTACCTTGTCTTCCGAATCGATGTAAAAACTCGTAGTCGTATTCAATGTGAGCATTGCGTGCTACGACTCTACAAGGCATTGTGCGAACTACAAAAGCTATGTATAATTAGTATCTCTAAAATATAGTAAAAGACAATCAAAAAGAAAATGTGTTAAAAACGGCTGATCTCAATTTTCCCGGCAAGTGTTGCGTCTGCGCGGGAGTTCGTTACACCAAGCTCGTTATACTCTGCCCTATGTATTAAGTATTTACAGATCCAACTATTACAATTGCCTAGTGGCAGGAGACGGCAGTAATGAAAAACTAAACCAGGCAGAAGCAATGCAAATCACTCACAAATTAAATAAAGTATTCAGCTTCACCTGCAGCCGTATTCCTGGTGTAATTTTTTAAAACCGGTTTAATTCTGCAGTTTCCAACTTACAATGCAGTTGACAATCTAAACTATTACATTTATATCAATGTGATTTTTTTGCGCATACACAAGTATTATATTAGGTACATACTGCATAGCACACATATTTTCGAGTAAGCATTTTAATATATCGAATCAAATACAAACTAACAAGGAAACCCACATTTACAAATATAGAGCTGTACATATAATCACATTCCATCACACAAAACAGCTGAATGTTTGTTGACCAATCAGGTCGTTTGATTATAAGAGCATTTCCTGATTGGTTGGTTATGTCGTGTTGTTCAGCTGCGGGGTAGGACAAACGTGTCAAGTATAACGGCCTATGTGTCTAAGTTAAACCTCGCGAGAGATTCAGTGGTCGGTATAAAAATAGAGCCGTGAGTGGTCACCGCTACAAAATATTACCTCTGCTTGCTATAATATATGTCTGCTCAGAATCAAACGCACTACACGTCTTAGTACTTGACATAAATACATACAATAAGTAAGTATCGAGGGTATTTGACACTGACTGCATAAGTATTACAGAGAAGTGATAAATTTATCCATTTCGTGTTGAATGAAATTTGTTTTAAGTACTAAAAACGTGTACCGTGTAATGACATGAGCAGAGCAGTCTTAATTAATTTATTAAGATACTTAAATATATTATCCTAGTGGTGTGGCGGGCGGCGCGGGGAGGGCACCGTACCTATTCCTAACATTAGTCCGACCTTAATTTAGTGATAAATATTTTAGGTTATTACTTTGTTCACCAAAATATAATCTTATCGCTCGAAACCTTACACAAAAATTTGCGACCATAATTTTTTTATTCTTTTTTTATAAAACATACATATTATAACAACTCTGTGCTGTTCTAAGTTTAGATAATATCAATCGATAGAATTCAGTATGGCTGTCACGCATCTGGCAAATAATTTTGTGTGAAATATACTCTGAAGCCTATAGCTATCTTACAATATCGTGTCGTGTCTGTCCTGACGTAACTCGCGGGCGCTATAGTGATGCCTCGCGCGTTACGGGGCAGCTCTCCCGCGCCGCTGTGATGGCCATGTTTATAATACGCGTCGTCTGTGCCTGATACAATGAAATCTTGAAACAGTGCTTTTAAATGGTACATTACACACATTAATTTACCGATTTAATCAATTCAAATGCACCGTTGTCGCGACACGCGGCTCCTCATCACCTCATCACCAGTAACGCACACACCATCGCTACATATAATTTGCAGTCACGTATCATAATAAAATCTATAAAAGTTACACAATTTTAATAGTCGATACAGTACAATTAAAGTGCGAGTCATATGTCGCTAGGGAAGGTCACAACGCTTACAGGGCTTGCCTCCCAATGTCACTTACGCCTCGCCAGTGACACTGTTGGAAGGTGCGCACTGCATATAATTCTATCAGCCAATATAAGTATGCACGACCATACTCATGTATTTGTATACATTTTTGCGGGAACCTATTTGGTTTGGGTAGATTAGTACACTGACTTACAAGCCTACACGGCATAGGTTCGACTACAGTTTCATCGGTTGAGAGCCAAAGCCATGAATACCAACTTCGGAATCTTGAAATTGGTTGTCGTATAGACGTGAGCTAACATTTGGAAACTTCAAATTTATTTTATTTTCCATATAATTCCACTCAATTTCTGGTTAATATACTACGTACACAATTTTCCACAGTCGTGTACTGATGCACACCAATAGTCCATAAATGATTTATGACGAGAGGGCGGGTATATGATACCCGGTGTCGGTTGCGATGATGCGGCGCTAGCAGAGCTAGTCCAGGGTCAGCTTGCAGTGCAGCGAGGAACACTGCTTCTGGCAGATGACCCCCGGCGGACACCGCGTTCCTGAACGAGATACGCAGCTCAACAATTTATACTGTAAAATATAACGCAGCGTAAACATGTCTATGTATAGTGATAATGCCGAACCAGTGAGGATGATAGGGAAGGTGTATTCACACAAGGGGCGTGCGCACTGTTAGTGTAGTGGCACAATAGGCGGCGGCATCATCCTTGCACTAGGTTAGTGTAGTGGCATCACCCTTGCACTGGTAGTCTAGTGTAATGGCATCATCCTTGCACTATGTAGTGTAGTGTAGTGTACTAGGACTGGTGCGTGCGCGGCCCCCACAGGCGCAGCGAGTAGTGTAGTGTAGTGTAGCGGCATTACCCTTGTACTAGGACTGGTGCGTGCGCGGCCCCCACAGGCGCAGCGAGTAGTGTAGTGTAGTGTAGCGGCATTACCCTTGTACTAGGACTGGTGCGTGCGCGGCCCCCACAGGCGCAGCGAGTAGTGTAGTGTAGTGTAGCGGCATTACCCTTGTACTAGGACTGGTGCGTGCGCGGCCCCCACAGGCGCAGCGAGTAGTGTAGTGTAGTGTAGCGGCATTACCCTTGTACTAGGACTGGTGCGTGCGCGGCCCCCACAGGCGCAGCGAGTAGTGTAGTGTAGTGTAGCGGCATTACCCTTGTACTAGGACTGGTGCGTGCGCGGCCCCCACAGGCGCAGCGAGTAGTGTAGTGTAGTGTAGCGGCATTACCCTTGTACTAGGACTGGTGCGTGCGCGGCCCCCACAGGCGCAGCGAGTAGTGTAGTGTAGTGTAGCGGCATTACCCTTGTACTAGGACTGGTGCGTGCGCGGCCCCCACAGGCGCAGCGAGTAGTGTAGTGTAGTGTAGCGGCATTACCCTTGTACTAGGACTGGTGCGTGCGCGGCCCCCACAGGCGCAGCGAGTAGTGTAGTGTAGTGTAGCGGCATTACCCTTGTACTAGGACTGGTGCGTGCGCGGCCCCCACAGGCGCAGCGAGTAGTGTAGTGTAGCGGCATTACCCTTGTACTAGGACTGGTGCGTGCGCGGCCCCCACAGGCGCAGCGAGTAGTGTAGTGTAGTGTAGCGGCATTACCCTTGTACTAGGACTGGTGCGTGCGCGGCCCCCACAGGCGCAGCGAGTAGTGTAGTGTAGTGTAGCGGCATTACCCTTGTACTAGGACTGGTGCGTGCGCGGCCCCCACAGGCGCAGCGAGTAGTGTAGTGTAGTGTAGCGGCATTACCCTTGTACTAGGACTGGTGCGTGCGCGGCCCCCACAGGCGCAGCGAGTAGTGTAGTGTAGTGTAGCGGCATTACCCTTGTACTAGGACTGGTGCGTGCGCGGCCCCCACAGGCGCAGCGAGTAGTGTAGTGTAGTGTAGCGGCATTACCCTTGTACTAGGACTGGTGCGTGCGCGGCCCCCACAGGCGCAGCGAGTAGTGTAGTGTAGTGTAGCGGCATTACCCTTGTACTAGGACTGGTGCGTGCGCGGCCCCCACAGGCGCAGCGAGTAGTGTAGTGTAGCGGCATTACCCTTGTACTAGGACTGGTGCGTGCGCGGCCCCCACAGGCGCAGCGAGTAGTGTAGTGTAGTGTAGCGGCATTACCCTTGTACTAGGACTGGTGCGTGCGCGGCCCCCACAGGCGCAGCGAGTAGTGTAGTGTAGTGTAGCGGCATTACCCTTGTACTAGGACTGGTGCGTGCGCGGCCCCCACAGGCGCAGCGAGTAGTGTAGTGTAGTGTAGCGGCATTACCCTTGTACTAGGACTGGTGCGTGCGCGGCCCCCACAGGCGCAGCGAGTAGTGTAGTGTAGTGTAGCGGCATTACCCTTGTACTAGGACTGGTGCGTGCGCGGCCCCCACAGGCGCAGCGAGTAGTGTAGTGTAGTGTAGCGGCATTACCCTTGTACTAGGACTGGTGCGTGCGCGGCCCCCACAGGCGCAGCGAGTAGTGTAGTGTAGTGTAGCGGCATTACCCTTGTACTAGGACTGGTGCGTGCGCGGCCCCCACAGGCGCAGCGAGTAGTGTAGTGTAGTGTAGCGGCATTACCCTTGTACTAGGACTGGTGCGTGCGCGGCCCCCACAGGCGCAGCGAGTAGTGTAGTGTAGTGTAGCGGCATTACCCTTGTACTAGGACTGGTGCGTGCGCGGCCCCCACAGGCGCAGCGAGTAGTGTAGTGTAGTGTAGCGGCATTACCCTTGTACTAGGACTGGTGCGTGCGCGGCCCCCACAGGCGCAGCGAGTAGTGTAGTGTAGTGTAGCGGCATTACCCTTGTACTAGGACTGGTGCGTGCGCGGCCCCCACAGGCGCAGCGAGTAGTGTAGTGTAGTGTAGCGGCATTACCCTTGTACTAGGACTGGTGCGTGCGCGGCCCCCACAGGCGCAGCGAGTAGTGTAGTGTAGTGTAGCGGCATTACCCTTGTACTAGGACTGGTGCGTGCGCGGCCCCCACAGGCGCAGCGAGTAGTGTAGTGTAGTGTAGCGGCATTACCCTTGTACTAGGACTGGTGCGTGCGCGGCCCCCACAGGCGCAGCGAGTAGTGTAGTGTAGTGTAGCGGCATTACCCTTGTACTAGGACTGGTGCGTGCGCGGCCCCCACAGGCGCAGCGAGTAGTGTAGTGTAGTGTAGCGGCATTACCCTTGTACTAGGACTGGTGCGTGCGCGGCCCCCACAGGCGCAGCGAGTAGTGTAGTGTAGTGTAGCGGCATTACCCTTGTACTAGGACTGGTGCGTGCGCGGCCCCCACAGGCGCAGCGAGTAGTGTAGTGTAGTGTAGCGGCATTACCCTTGTACTAGGACTGGTGCGTGCGCGGCCCCCACAGGCGCAGCGAGTAGTGTAGTGTAGTGTAGCGGCATTACCCTTGTACTAGGACTGGTGCGTGCGCGGCCCCCACAGGCGCAGCGAGTAGTGTAGTGTAGTGTAGCGGCATTACCCTTGTACTAGGACTGGTGCGTGCGCGGCCCCCACAGGCGCAGCGAGTAGTGTAGTGTAGTGTAGCGGCATTACCCTTGTACTAGGACTGGTGCGTGCGCGGCCCCCACAGGCGCAGCGAGTAGTGTAGTGTAGTGTAGCGGCATTACCCTTGTACTAGGACTGGTGCGTGCGCGGCCCCCACAGGCGCAGCGAGTAGTGTAGTGTAGTGTAGCGGCATTACCCTTGTACTAGGACTGGTGCGTGCGCGGCCCCCACAGGCGCAGCGAGTAGTGTAGTGTAGTGTAGCGGCATTACCCTTGTACTAGGACTGGTGCGTGCGCGGCCCCCACAGGCGCAGCGAGTAGTGTAGTGTAGTGTAGCGGCATTACCCTTGTACTAGGACTGGTGCGTGCGCGGCCCCCACAGGCGCAGCGAGTAGTGTAGTGTAGTGTAGCGGCATTACCCTTGTACTAGGACTGGTGCGTGCGCGGCCCCCACAGGCGCAGCGAGTAGTGTAGTGTAGTGTAGCGGCATTACCCTTGTACTAGGACTGGTGCGTGCGCGGCCCCCACAGGCGCAGCGAGTAGTGTAGTGTAGTGTAGCGGCATTACCCTTGTACTAGGACTGGTGCGTGCGCGGCCCCCACAGGCGCAGCGAGTAGTGTAGTGTAGTGTAGCGGCATTACCCTTGTACTAGGACTGGTGCGTGCGCGGCCCCCACAGGCGCAGCGAGTAGTGTAGTGTAGTGTAGCGGCATTACCCTTGTACTAGGACTGGTGCGTGCGCGGCCCCCACAGGCGCAGCGAGTAGTGTAGTGTAGTGTAGCGGCATTACCCTTGTACTAGGACTGGTGCGTGCGCGGCCCCCACAGGCGCAGCGAGTAGTGTAGTGTAGTGTAGCGGCATTACCCTTGTACTAGGACTGGTGCGTGCGCGGCCCCCACAGGCGCAGCGAGTAGTGTAGTGTAGTGTAGCGGCATTACCCTTGTACTAGGACTGGTGCGTGCGCGGCCCCCACAGGCGCAGCGAGTAGTGTAGTGTAGTGTAGCGGCATTACCCTTGTACTAGGACTGGTGCGTGCGCGGCCCCCACAGGCGCAGCGAGTAGTGTAGTGTAGTGTAGCGGCATTACCCTTGTACTAGGACTGGTGCGTGCGCGGCCCCCACAGGCGCAGCGAGTAGTGTAGTGTAGTGTAGCGGCATTACCCTTGTACTAGGACTGGTGCGTGCGCGGCCCCCACAGGCGCAGCGAGTAGTGTAGTGTAGTGTAGCGGCATTACCCTTGTACTAGGACTGGTGCGTGCGCGGCCCCCACAGGCGCAGCGAGTAGTGTAGTGTAGTGTAGCGGCATTACCCTTGTACTAGGACTGGTGCGTGCGCGGCCCCCACAGGCGCAGCGAGTAGTGTAGTGTAGTGTAGCGGCATTACCCTTGTACTAGGACTGGTGCGTGCGCGGCCCCCACAGGCGCAGCGAGTAGTGTAGTGTAGTGTAGCGGCATTACCCTTGTACTAGGACTGGTGCGTGCGCGGCCCCCACAGGCGCAGCGAGTAGTGTAGTGTAGTGTAGCGGCATTACCCTTGTACTAGGACTGGTGCGTGCGCGGCCCCCACAGGCGCAGCGAGTAGTCGTCGGAGGCCGACACCAGCACGTCGTGGTGCAGCGGGTTCCAGGCCACGCAGTTGACGCAGCGCGTGTGCCCCGAGATCACGGCGATTGGCTCCTCGCCGCTTATATGCCAGATGTACACCTGGAACATAGTACATGGTTGCCTCGTCAATCGAAATCACCTCGACTCGGGGTAAAGGCGGCCCACGGCCAGACATTTAAAGAGGCTAATGTTGTACCTTATTGTCCTCGCTGCCCGACGCGATGAAGTCTTGGTGCGCGCCGCCGAAGCAGGCGTGGATGGTGAAGTGGCCCTGGCTCAGGCCGCGGAACCGACGCACCAATGTCCGGGCACCTACACCACAAGGCTAACATACTGTACTGGTTTTTTCTTTGTCATAAAAAATTAAGTAATATAATTAACTAGCTTCCGCCCGCTACTTGGTCCGGTTGGAATAATTACTTAGTCTTAGCGTGATGATATATAACCTATAGCTTTCCTCAATAAATATACTAATCTAAAACTGGAAGAATTTTTCAAATCGGAACTGTAGTTCCTGAGATAAGCGCGTTCAAGTAAACAAACAAACGAACTCTTCAGCTTTATATATTAGTAAGTATAGATAGATAGATGAAGGATGAATAAGTTCCCATAAAAAAATAACCAACAATAAGACGTTCAAACGGTACAGAAATTCCTGAAATTACGTTCCTTTTATGCAACGGTTATGAATTTACCTCACAATTTCGCCCTCGCTCAATTTTCCATTTGTACGATATATATAGCCAATGTCCTATAATTAGTTAGAAACTCCTTCAAATGTTATAGAAAACGCCAACTGATATCTTTCATTCTTTCCGTGAACAATGACAAGATGTTTAATTAAATACTCGAGTTAAAAGAGTAGGTGGCTAGTAGCTGTGACGTAGGGGCCTAGTGAGACCTGTTTAAGCGAATCAGGCAGTTAGAATGTGTAAAGCAGTATAAGAACGCACGTATGTCCCAGAGGTGCACGCCCTGGTTGGCCACGTTGAGCAGCAGCAGCGAGTCGGCCGCGTTCAGCGTCATCGCCATCACCGCGTGCTCCTCCTGGATGCTGCAACACACAAGCTTCAGGTAACCAGCCATTCGGCCCGCCAGCACCTGTGTTCCTATGAATCTTTTTTCCATCAAAAAATCAATTTCTTGATAAATAAATATTTAAAACCATAGATATATGTAACGTCAACAATGGCCACGAAATCAGTTGTAGTATCTCATATTTTGTAAATTTAAAAGTAAAGTGTCAATAATTATTTCCACGCTCAAAGCCTTGCGTAGTGCGACTCAGAAATCTAATTTTTTTTATTGTGATTTCGTCGGTAACTATGGAGTCTTTGAAATAATTCTAACTATATTTATGTTGTATTTACATAATGACTGTGAAGTATCGTACAATAGAGACGGCAAACTTTGTCACGTAGAGCGGTGGTAAGGGCGTTATCTGCTTTATAACGGCAACAAAATGTGTTGAGCAAAAAAAACAGGCTTATACTAAAAAAATACTGATCAAATGTTAGTTAGATCCCAACTTGGGATCGATAGTGACAGTTTTTACGCTCATAAATTACTTCAACTATCAATTCATTAATTTCATGTATAAGAAACAGATAAGTAATATTTGTACATAACTTACATCTTCTTACGTAAAGCCGTTTTTGGGATAGACCTGGTAACAAAATATGTCTAAGAACCATGACCAAGATGGCTCCTCATAATGTTAATGAGTTAACAAAAAATAATAGTGCTGTGCTAGCAAAGCTCTTTTCAACGATAGGGTATGTTGTATGATAGTGAAGTTGATAATACATATGTATGTAATTTTCTTGAAAAGTCAGGTGCCTCTGACGTACGGACAGATCGCGTTGCCACAAGCTGAGGGTTCCATTCAAACCCGTAGGGTACCGTACGTTAAAAAGGTAAAACAGCGCCTTGCCAAATCTAGAAGGGCCTGGTCTACGGGTTTAGCTGTGTAAATAGAAAGGGAAAGAAAGCGAAAGTGGTTTATATTAAATTTGTCGTCATCGAACATTGCTGTTTGTCTTGTCTATTGTTGTAACGGCCAGCAGGCGGGGTGAGGTCAGAGGGTGTGTTAGTGTGGCACTCACAGGTTGGAGTCGGTGAGGTCCGCGAAGTCGTAGGCGCGCACGCGGTGGTGCGTGTCGGCGGCCAGCAGGCGGGTGAGGTCAGAGGGTGTGTTAGTGTGGCACTCACAGGTTGGAGTCGGTGAGGTCCGCGAAGTCGTAGGCGCGCACGCGGTGGTGCGTGTCGGCGGCCAGCAGGCGGGGTGAGGTCAGAGGGTGTGTTAGTGTGGCACTCACAGGTTGGAGTCGGTGAGGTCCGCGAAGTCGTAGGCGCGCACGCGGTGGTGCGTGTCGGCGGCCAGCAGGCGGGTGAGGTCAGAGGGTGTGTTAGTGTGGCACTCACAGGTTGGAGTCGGTGAGGTCCGCGAAGTCGTAGGCGCGCACGCGGTGGTGCGTGTCGGCGGCCAGCAGGCGGGGTGAGGTCAGAGGGTGTGTTAGTGTGGCACTCACAGGTTGGAGTCGGTGAGGTCCGCGAAGTCGTAGGCGCGCACGCGGTGGTGCGTGTCGGCGGCCAGCAGGCGGGGTGAGGTCAGAGGGTGTGTTAGTGTGGCACTCACAGGTTGGAGTCGGTGAGGTCCGCGAAGTCGTAGGCGCGCACGCGGTGGTGCGTGTCGGCGGCCAGCAGGCGGGGTGAGGTCAGAGGGTGTGTTAGTGTGGCACTCACAGGTTGGAGTCGGTGAGGTCCGCGAAGTCGTAGGCGCGCACGCGGTGGTGCGTGTCGGCGGCCAGCAGGCGGGTGAGGTCAGAGGGTGTGTTAGTGTGGCACTCACAGGTTGGAGTCGGTGAGGTCCGCGAAGTCGTAGGCGCGCACGCGGTGGTGCGTGTCGGCGGCCAGCAGGCGGGGTGAGGTCAGAGGGTGTGTTAGTGTGGCACTCACAGGTTGGAGTCGGTGAGGTCCGCGAAGTCGTAGGCGCGCACGCGGTGGTGCGTGTCGGCGGCCAGCAGGCGGGGTGAGGTCAGAGGGTGTGTTAGTGTGGCACTCACAGGTTGGAGTCGGTGAGGTCCGCGAAGTCGTAGGCGCGCACGCGGTGGTGCGTGTCGGCGGCCAGCAGGCGGGTGAGGTCAGAGGGTGTGTTAGTGTGGCACTCACAGGTTGGAGTCGGTGAGGTCCGCGAAGTCGTAGGCGCGCACGCGGTGGTGCGTGTCGGCGGCCAGCACGCCGCGCGCGCCCGCCCGCCACGCCAGCGCGTTGACCCGCACGCCGTCCCAGCTGTTGACGAGCGCGCCCTGCACACACACACTCGCTGTAGCCGCGGCAGGCCACGAAGGCCCCGCCCGCCCCGCAGGCCGCCCCGCCCGCCCCGCAGGCCGCCCCGCCCGCCCCGCCACACTCACGTCCAGGCTGCAGTGGTAGAACTGGCCGCGCGCGCCGCCGCACACGAACTTGTCGGACGCAGAGTGCCACGCCACGGCCGTCAGCGAGTCCTCCTGCGAGTGCGTCATCTTCAGGTGTAGCTGCTCCGTCTGACGACAATACAATTAAGACATATAGCGGTCGCTTCGAAGTATATCTTCTAGAGACGACGGGAGCTGACTGACTCACTTACCTCCATATTCCATATCCACAGGTCGGGACAGTCCTCGGGCCCTGCGGCAATCAAGTAGCGACCGTCAGGACTCCACGCCAGGAACGACACACCATATGTATGGCCCTCCAGGGATTTCCTGCACACAAGTAATACCTTAAGTGTCATAACTAAACGTAGATGTAGATGTAGGCACCGCACGTAGGAAAGTGATATACCTGAAGGAGAGTCGTTTGGCGACGGGGTCGAAGTCCCATATCATGACGGTGTTGTCCTTGGAGCCGGAGGCGAGGCGCATGCCGTCCGGCGACCACTTGCAGTACCAGACCTCGTCGCAGTGCTCGTTGAGCACCTGCAGCGAGTGTATGGGGAAGTGGTCGGCGGAGCAGTGGTGGTCGGCCAGCAGCGTGAAGGGGATGGCGTCGGGCGCGGGCGCGGGCCGCTGCGCCGCGTGGAAGCGGCAGCGCTCGGCCTGCAGCAGCGCCGCCTGCGCCAGCAGCGCGCGCAGCCGGCCCGGCGCCATCATGAGCGCGGGCGGCAGCACGGCCTGCACGCGCGCCAGCACGGCGCCGCGCGAGGCGCCGCCGCCCGCCCAGTGCGCGCGCGCCTGCAGCTCGCGCGCGTCCGCGCACATCATCAGCGCCGACAGCCGGTGCACGCGCGCCGTGTCGTACTGCAGCGGCGTCAGCTCGTTGCGCAGCACGTGCAGCGCGTCCAGCACGCGCCCCGCCTCCAGGTGCTCCAGGTACTTCTGCTCCAGCACCACGAACTTCATTTCCTGACATCACAACATTATAATATGTACAATATGTACATCACTCACCTGAATTTCAACTACAGGGCCCAAAGTCTTCTATTGTACTTTGTCAAAATCGTCTTTGAACAACTTCGGTAGATATTGTTGGTTATTACAGTTTGGCTACCAAATCTGCCAGTACTTGTATCAATTTGTATCATTGAACGAACATTCTAATTTATACATAAAATCAATTAAGGAATCCGCTCAACCAGAGATCCTTACGACACATGATATACATCAATATACCTTGTCGTATGGATTAGTAGCAGCAGCCATCGCAGTTTTCCTGTGGTTCCTGAGGAGAAGGTGTCAGCGAAGCGGGGGTTTCCCCGTCCAAGAACGTTCCGAGAGCGTACCAGCGAGTGTGAGTGTGTGTATAAACCAATCTGAGCCAGAACAAAGCTCTAGTGTAAGTGCGCGTAACCTACCCCTGTCCGAGATGGGGTCGAGAGTAAGTGTTAGTGCGCGCGTATCTAGTGCCTCAAAACGGTGGTCGAGCGTACGTTTGAAAAAACGGGACATGTCGACTTCCCTATTGCCAAAAGATAATCAGTATTTTCTATTGATGACTCAACCGTTTGAGCATGATACAGCTATAAGTTTTACTTATTGTTTGATCACCTTGTAAATCATTCATTAACTAACATTGTCCTAACCATCTTTAGCATGTAAGCCCACGCTCACGTAACTCTTTATTTTTATATTAGCTTTTTCCACTTTTTCCCTCGGGAGCATGTTCGATGCAATCATTACGATCGAACACGTTTTGTTGATCTAGCAATCCGACGCCGCAGCCGCTGCACTAAAGTGCGCTGCGGCCTTAGTGCATATTCGGAAAGCAACCGGGTGCATTCGTATTAATTAGCAGCTCAATCAATCATAGCATCATATCATATCATTAGCATAGCATAGTAACCGTTTCGGCAATAAATCGTTTACAGTTTATCCGAGTGTTTAATTTAGCAGCATAATCGTCCATACGACAAGGTCGCGTCTCCTACAATTGCAATAACAAACTTGGGCCTTTGGTGCACTACAAATACGATCAAATGGTAAGCATCACTGTTGAACTCATAAATACACATTGTAAAAATGTGTCAGATCAGCATGGGCGCATGCACACGGCTAAACATAATGCAACGCTCACGGCTAGGTTGTGTGGGTCGACGTGCGGCGAGTCGCGCAGCAGGTCGTGCAGCGCGCGCAGGTCGTGGTCGGCCTTCACCCAGTCCCCGGCCAGCACGTGCTGCCGGAACGTAGCCGCCGCCGGGTGCTCCAAGTGTAGACCCGACTCCTCCATCAGCAGGGCTGCGCTACGGCTGCAAAACACACTTTACTCACGACCCGCAGTAAAAATGTTAATGCGTTAATTACTAATTCGCAGTTTAAAAACTTCAGAAGAAAAATGTGCATTTGTAACAATGGACAGGAATACAGATTACACTTCAGTGGTCTGTTAAGATTTATGTAAATACATAAGTTATCGCCAACTTTGAGAAAGTCGGTCCTACGCAATGGATTGTGGCAGTTAATATTTATTGTACATTTACTGTAGACTACGTGCGGTAGTAGGTATTACTTTAGTAAGCAAGTGCTGTAATTGATAAAATTGCCCATTACAACACTTTGTTACCAAGTGGCGGGACGAGCCTCGCGTGCCGCGGGCATAGATTGCCCAAGGACTCACTAAACTAGCTTAGGTATACCGTCACAGCTGTTGGCATAGCATGAGCGTGCTTAAAATAAAACCTGCTTTAAAAAAACAAAACAAGTTGTCGCACAACCTCATGCCGAATTTCAATATTTTACAGCTCAGTTATGGATCATGATATCCACCTACATTTACTAGGATTACGCGTACGCGCGTCTTCTGTGGCGTACGTGTTGCTTGCTTACAACACTTTAGTGTCATCAATAGTCACGCAATAATGCACACGTACTTTATAGTGACTTCAGGGTTAAAGGAGATCAATTTAAAAACATCTATCTATACTAATATATAAAGCTGAAGAGTTTGTTTGTTTGTTTGTTTGTTTGTTTGTTTGTTTGTTTGTTTGCTTGAACGCGCTAATCTCAGGAACTACTGGTTCGATTTGAAAAATTCTTTCAGTGTTAGATAGCTCATTTATCGAGGAAGGCTATAGGCTATATATCATCACGCTAAGACCAATAGGAGCGGAGCATCAATGAAGGTTGTTTCAAAATCGGGGTTTTTTCCTTTTGAGAGCTTCCGATGCATGCGCTGCGTAAACGATTAAAGTTTCGCAAAAATCATATATGACAGAATTGTTCCTCTTTAAAAGTTCTAAAAAAAAGTCCGCGACAGCATATGTCTATCTTTTAAGGTAGGCTCACTATAACCGTTTTTATGCTAACTTTGTTCTTAAATTAGTTATTTTTTTCCTTTTGAGAGCTTCCGATGCGTGCGCTGCCTAAACGGTTAAAGTTTCGCAAAAATCATATATGACGGAATTGTTCCTCTTTAAAAGTTCTAAAAAAAAGTCCGCGACAGCATATGTCTATCTTTTAAGGGTGGCTCACTATAACCTTTTTTATGCTAACTTTGTTCTAAAATTCCAAATGCATTATTTGCGTAGGTGTTTTTATAAACATGATATTAATCCTTATCCAAATAAATACGTTATTCATCAGTCTTTAGAGCTTTTGTTTTGTATCCGTGCGGACCGAGCTCGGGTCCGCTCGGACCCAACAAACGCTCTAAAAGACATAATATCCTCATTTAGCGTTCTTTTATGATTCCTGTTCCCGTGACATATTTTACTAAAGTTCCGCTCGGATACTCAATACTCAATTTTCAACTAACAATATTGGCTATATCTTGAAGTGAGCTTCAATCAAAACATACTACAAGCCGCTGAACGGGATCATCATCTTCTTACCACCTGTCAAGTGCCACCTGCCAAGTTTGCTTGAACGCGATAATCTCAGGAACAATTGGTCCGATTAGAAAAAATCTTTCGGTGTTAGATAGTCCATTTATTGAGGAAGGCTATAGGCTATCATCCCGCTAAGACTAAGTAACTATTCCACGCGGACGAAGTCGCGGGCGGAAGCTAGTACTAATATATAAAGCTGAAGAGTTTGTTTGTTTGTTTGCTTGAACGCGCTAATCTCAGGAACTACTGGTTCGATTTCAAAAATTCTTTCAGTGTTAGATAGCTCATTTACTGAGGAAGGCTATAGGCTATATATCATCACGCTACGCGGACGAAGTCGCGGGCAGAAGCTAGTTATGTAATAAACAAATAAGTATTCGCTATGAATGTTTTTTGTTATGTTAAGATGGGGGTAAACGAGCAGACGAATCGCCTGATGGTAAACGATTACGCAACACCAGAGGAGTCGCAAGTGCATTGCCGGCCGTTTGAGCTGATTTGAGCGTAACCTAAGGGACTGTAAGTGGGAGGATTACAAAGTTGAAAAAAAGATTTTTTTTTTTCAGTAAATTCTGCAAGTATCACGACAAAAATATAATCTGCCGATTACCACAAGCCGAAGTAATAAAAATGGTCTATGCAGCTGGAGTAAGGCATGTATTTTTTGTATTGTACCTATTATTAACTTTTTGTGATTTTTTTGCATTTTCCAAGCTAATTTTATAAAGTTATTTAGGGAAGGAAAAATTCGACTCGCATGCAGGATTCGAACCTGCGTCTTCTGGCTAGGTACGCCAGACGCTATGACCACTAAGCCACCGCGAGTCCCACCTGCCATGTCGAAATTTATTGTACCTATTATTATTTTTTCTCGTCTGTTCTGTTCTTTAAACTACTTGTGGTAGCTGCCGTCAGGATCACATTATGCGGTTGTATTATATAAATCAAGAGTAAAGGTCTGCCCACTGTTTCAAGGACGGTTTCAACCCCCAACCCCCTTGCCTACGGTCGTGCTTTTAATTCCTGATATAAAAAATAATTCATTGTAAGGGTTTTAAAATAGCACCTCACTGGTTTATTTATTCTGTGCTATAAAACAGAGATCGCTTTAACTTTCGGTTGTGATTTGTTTAATTAGAATTTCCAGTTTATGAAAGTAATTAGAACATTGCGGTTTTCCTTCTTAATGCAATAGACAATTATAAGGTCTCCTCAACAGAACTAAATAATTCAAACAATCAAAATGTTTCAACTTCCAGTGTAATTTTTTGTCTTTCACAACCAAAGTTGGGGAAAGCGGCAAGCGCATCCACTAGCAGGCGCATTGCTCAGCTGCTCTGCAGATAAGTGCGGTAGAAAAGCGTTGTTCAAATTAGTTTTCACTAGCGTCCCGCCCGAAAATTCGCTCAGTAGTTTTTGAGCTTATCGCGAACAGACAGACAGACGCCGCGGGCACTTTGTTTTATAATGAAGGATTGTTGAATTTCGATTTTCTTTTTAACAAACAACCAATTAATAAATGATAAATTGATAAACCCAGTACCAATTCTCGCCTTGTATCTTATTAATTGTATTATGTTGAAAATTTGATCTTCACTAGCTCTAATAGTGAAGGAAATACTCCGACCGAGACTAATCTTTTGATGTTGGCCGAGACCGGGAGAATAAAAAAGTATTTCAGCCGAGACCGAGACCGAGAGTCGCAAAATGGAAGAGATAATGTTTCACTGTGATACAATTACAAATGAATGTACGAACCAAGTGGCACTTGTTCATTGTTTACTTTGATTATTTGATTTGGCAATTCTTTAATTATTTGGAATATTACGTAATATTACGTCGACCTGAAATACAGCCTTTTGCTTAGTTTGGGCACCAGTCACTCACAACGTTATATACATCTATTATGTTGCACAAACAATACCATTTTACAAATAAATGTTGTGTAGAGAAAATAAATAAATTAAGAATGAAGTATTGAATGAGTGCATGAGGCATAAATTTCACAATTGTGGAACTTGTGATTCTCGGCATTGGCTGAGAGTCACCCAAAAATTAAGTGGTGACCGATACCGAGACCGAGAACGAATTTTTTGCCGAGAATGGCCGATACCGAGATCTGGTTCGGATCTCACAATATAATTATCCTAACTCTCCCAGTCTCCTTCAATATAGCACAGCATATTGAAATTATATTTAAAAAATCTGAAAAAATAGTACAATATAATAGGTAGTATAGGTACCTATGCAACTTTGTTTACTGGTGAAAGATAAAGTGGTAACAAAAATTTAATAAAATAACAGACAAACTATAAGTAATTATGATGAAAGTATTTCTTGCTCCAAGTGAGTCATGTACCTCAGAACAATAAAATATTATATTTTGTATTTTTTTATCTGAAAAAAAAAACACTGAATATCCACTAACAAAACCAACCCTATGTTACAGAGGGTCTTTACATACTAACAGACAGAAAATATGACTAGACTCATTGGATTCAGCAAAGTGATATATAAGTGATAGTTAATAAAAAAAAAATATAATCTAAAAACAAAGAGAACACTATCATAATGACCTTAACCTGGTGCTGATACCTATTTTTTGAGTAAATTAATACACTAATGGCAGCTAATATGACATAAAATAATCTAGGTTTTTTATACTTAGTCATAATATTTCATTCATCCAAAAAAAAAATAAGTACATGAATAGTCTCAAAATATTCTAATTTAATTAATTCAGCCATAATTACACCCAGAGGCCAAAACAAAGGTTTTTGGATTATGTCTGTAATACAGGACTTGCTGGATTAATTTCAAAAGAAGCCTTTATTAATTAAGCAATGTAGGTATATAAGGGCCCTAGCAGCATAAAAACAATGTGTCACATTGTGTCTTTAATCTGTAAATGGGCTAATATCAGCAAGTGACACAAGGAAACACATTAATAGAAACAATAACAAGTTTCTATGACAATCAAACAGAAAAAACCTGCTTCCTTATGCATGCAGTAACCAAGTAATTAAAAACCATAAGCCTTTGTTTACTTTGTTATGTTGGTGCACAATAAATACTAGTGTTGTAATGTCTATGTTGGACACTGAATTAAGATTGCTGAACACATTATATCCCTTTATCTTCTACACTTCATGTTATAGTATAATTTTATTATTTCTTATGCCTATATGTAATTATATGATTATATTAAATTTGTTTAATTTAAAAACAATGAAATTAATTTCTTCATATTAGCTTGCATCTGCCAGATGAAAAAAAAAGAATTAATTTAATTTAAATGACCTCTTTGTTCTGCTTGGTTTATTATATACAAATAAATAGACAGAGTCAAATATAAAAGTTGCTATACCTAGCTACTAAAGTTATTAAAAATATGATAACTTTTCGAAAATTTTAATCAGCCCTTATTTAAATTGTGTTTGGGGCCTTCCGGCACATGGACCATAGATTTTGGATTGTCTGTAATTTGTTGGTTTATAATAAAATGTAAACACATATACTTGACTTCTAGAAGCAAGCCTATGTGCTGACTGCTGCCCACACCTCAAAATATGCATTTTCATTATTGTTTACAATTTAACATGGGTGTTGTTGAACTAGTATTTTTTTTAATTACATAAGTGTTAGTTTTGGACCTGAATCTTAGTTTAGAAAATCTTATTGCCTATTCATCCAAGGGCATCAAAGGTTGTTAAACTCTATTTAGTAACGTTATCAAACTATGATCTGTCATTACAATATGATAATGTTTATGTTTAAAAAAAATGTAATGTAACCTTGCCATAAGCACAATTAAGAGAAAACCATTGTAATAGGAATGTTTTGCAATACTAGGGCTGTGTTTTTAGTTGTTATGCCCGTCTCAAATAAAACAGCTGCATAAAAATAAAGAGTAGACACTCAGCTTTACTCACTCGAGTCCCACAGAGAGGAGGTGCTGACCGATGAGGCGCACGATCTCCTGGTCTGTCTGAGTCATGCGCAGGCCGGGCGGCTGCATGTCACCGTTGCGCGGCGCGGCGTCGCCGTTGACCTGATGCGGCGGCGGCGCGCCGTTGGCGCAGGGCTGGTGCATGTCTGCGGGCCGGGCGGGCGGCGACAGCCTGCGGGTCCGCTTGCGCGGCGGCCGGTGCCCAGCGCCCTCGTCCCCCGAGTCAGTGGAGGCCAGGCTGGCCCGCTGCGCTGCGCCCGCTCGCCGCGCTCGTCGGAGCGCCGAGATCACGAGCACGCCCGCCGCATCAGCCTCGACACCGCGGCCGAGTGACGTCACGGCCGCCCGATACGCACCACCCGCGTTCAATAGACCATTTCCCTTTGTTCGTCGCTGCAATATTCTCGCTCCTGGCCAACTGCGTCGCGACACTATCTCGTCGAATGTATACCTTTTACGCGACTACAACCGAGAAACTTGTACCGTTACGAAACCTTTCGATCGCTGTACAGGTTTGCAGTGTCCGCGATGCGTACACAAAAATCAGCTGAAAACTATACGACAGCAGCTGTCTTTCTTCGCTAGTGCAACATCGCCCTTCTTTCCGTTTCGGATGACGCTCGTATCATGTTCGGTTGCGCATCGGGCGAATTCGTGGGCTACACCACCATCAACGATCTCAACACGATTCCTAATTTAATGACCTCAAAAAATTAAATAATATTAAGCGTACGTAAACATGTTGCAACTGTTGCAAGCAAGCGAGTTCATTAAGTAGAAAAAACGTATTGCATTGTAATGCCGAACATTCTATTTTACTAGGGCTTATAAATATAAATGCTGCTTTCAATAAAAAAATGCTATAATAATTATTCTCGCATTCTTAATATACTAAAATTATGAAATCACAATCAATCAATCAATACAATCCAATTTATTAGCCATAGTTTAATATCAATAAAAAATAAAATAGATTTATAATTTATTTCTTCTCTTGTTAATTCATTCTATTTTTCAAATTTGCTTAAATTGGAACGTTAAAATTTTTAATCTACATCCCTCGTAGGTAATTAAATCATAAGAGTACTTAGACTATTTAGCCAATAGACCCGCCTCTTACGATCATTCCGCTCTGTCAAGGTCACTACATTGATTAAAATATCTAACACGTAAACTGTTTTCGGAATCGATTTTTCATAAACAGAATCGTTTTCGCTCAAAAAGGTCATCATAAATAATCCATGCAAAATACCGATACGTGCAGTTAATATTTATATAATAACATCTTATTTAGATAAAGATAGAGTTATTTTTCATGTGTAAGTATTAAAGTTCATTTATTTCTATTTAAATCACATAATTCAATTTATTAATAAAGATCGAGGACGTTACCGATTCAATAATCGAGTATAAAATAATCGTTTAGTTCAAGCATGCACTCCCTACGAGACTACCCGCACTCCCCACGAGACTAGCAATTTTTTTTACTAACAATATCAGCCTTCTTCTAATAAACGTAAGATTTAAATTTGAAATATCCATCTAAATGTCATTTTTTGATTTTCAATTATATATCATCCAATAGGATGTCACCATTTATGATTTCCAATTGTAGGTCTTAATGCAGAATTACCTTTTTTTGGCAATTATAGGCCTTATATATATATATTATGACATAATGCATAAAACTCGGATATTAAAAAGTGTAGCGAGACTATGTCCCTCTTTTGTTTTGTCATTTTAATTAATGATGTGATAGTGATTGTTTACGATTTCGAATCGATATCGATATTATTTTCGTGTTCAATGTAAGACCAAATTATAATAATTGCTAAAGATCACTAACGATGAATATCATGAATTTATGATATCACTATATTTTTAGAAAATTTAATAAAATAACATTTTTGGAAATGATGTATTGATGCTATTAGATATTTTATTTGTTACTTTTTCAGATCTACAAAAGACTTTCATTTAAAATGAAGTAGGTGTGATTGATAAATAATAGCTTAAGCCGTTGCGGATAAATGTGTTGACAAAAGAATTTATAAGTTAACATATTTAAATCGTATTTTAAAAATCATTGAAAATGATTTCTAAGATACGGTACGGTTGGGGTTTCTTTTACCGCTTAGGTGGAAAACCAGCACATGGCCCGTCTGATGGTAAGTGGTTACCGTAGCCTATTATATGAATGCTTGCAACACCTGGTGTATCATTCGCCCGTTGCCGACCCTGTAAAACCTTTTCACACCTGGTAGACAACCCACAACACCGGTACCCCCACTGCCAACATAACGCTTCCTCGCGGAGCTCTGGCGATCTTGCTCACCGTTAGGAGCACAACATAGTACAGTGCTATGTTATTTGGCTACTATTTTCTGCAAAGTGTAGGTATTTCCCCAGTTGGGCAGCTCCAAATGTAAGTGGAGTTATTCAATTCCACTATGCCCTGCCTCTCGGGGTGTTTCTTCAAACACATTATTTTCTTTTTTCGATATCCGGCTCAAAGAAATAACGAGAGCACGGAACATAGCATGCAATGAGAGCATTGCATTAAAAATAATTATGACGCAAGATATTAAAAAGGTGTGTATGGAGGATTTTAATTTTGCAAATAAATAATTACATATAAAAATAATTTGTAATCGTTGTTACGTTTTTATCCATTCTTCCTAAAATAATCTATCGATATAAAATATCGACATAGTAGCTTCCTAATATTTTTTAATGTCTTTTACGTTCGTATTGTCGTCAATTCTTATAATATGTTGACGTATTTGACCTCTATGTGTGCGTAAATTGTGTTAGTGGTGAAGATTTTGATATGATGTGCGAGTTCGTAGCGATACAAAATGATTTTGAGTATGTGTGCAGCAATATCTATGTAGTGTTTCCTCCCCCCGCACCAAAAGTGACAGACTTTTTTGTTCATAGAATTAAGCGCGTTACTTGTCCAGGGATAGATAGTCAAAGTCAATATCCTTCTCATACTAGTATCTCTTAGTAGTCTGTGTTCACCTCCTCCTCCGTCCGTCATCTTAAAACTAGTATCTTAGTAGTCTGTGGTCATCATATTTACAAAATATTACAATACAGAGTACCTACCTACTAATTAAATAAAGTAGTAATTTTCAAGGAATTATAACACAAACGATGAAACAAATATTTTTCAAAATAATCTTACTGTATTTGTTTGTAAAGCCGACAAACTTACAGCTTCTTATAAATGTTAGAAATCAGGTTAGTAGTTTAAATAATATTGTTGTCAAAGTTTAGAGATCATTTTGTCAACAAACTATTGGGTTTCGTTTTTAGGTGGAAGTAATTTTTTTTACTTACAAGATTACAACTTCTAAGATTGCAACCACTCATGTTCCTTCTAGCATCAAAACAGATAGTTTGTTTTATCCAGGGTGGCGATGTTATGCAGGAGAACATAACAGCAAACGTTTCTGAAGACACCATCACCCTGGAGTTCATGCGGCTGGACGGAGTGTTTGTGTCGCAACTGGTAGACTTCACCAATGTGAGTGAACAAAATATTAAATAGTGAAAAATCACTTTATCCAAGGTTTTGGTATATCGTACTTAAGTACATAGTATTTTTTTCTGTTTTGATTCTGATGTATGTCATATCAAATTTCGAACTAATTGTGTTATTATTTTTTATATTTGGACTTCAGCTACAAATCTTTAACCTGTTTGTAAAATTATGTGGTACATTTAGGAGGTGGAGGCAATGAAGGTGATAATTCCCGGTGAAGAGGAACTGGGTCAAACTGGACATCAAACCCTTTGTTTTCTTACTCACGCTGCACAGGCGGACTTTATAGCTCCTGATGCCATGGCCAAACTGAGACAGGTATGTTGTGTTTTACACATTAAAAGAAATTATACCTACAGGGTTATTTGTAAAACAATAACAACGTCACTGGGGCCCAAGTCTGCTATTTCAGTTGTATCAAAATGATCGTTCAATGGTATTAAATGACATAAGAACTGACAGATTTCATAGACAAAACTGTCAAAAATCAACAATTCTGAAGCCATTGAGTGACCATTTTGACACGACAAATTAGCAGACTTGGGGCCCAGGTAGGTAATGCCAAGTGTAATGACTTCTGTAGTAACTTAGTAAGCAACTAAGTCTATTCCTAATATTATAGAACGCAAATAGTTGTTATATTGCTAAGTTGCTAAAGCTTAGTGCGGTGGATCAAAGTTTCGTATAGGTGTAAGCAATGTCTCATCATCGAAGTCCAGCCATTTTTATGGGATAGGGGAGCAAACAAGTAGATGGACTACCTGCTGGTAAGTGATAACCGCTGCCCATGGACACCCGTTGCGTTGCCTGCCTTTTAAAAGAGTTTCGGCCTCCGGTAACCTCACTCACTTGGTGAAAGACACCGCAAGCATTGTTTCACGTCGGTTTTCTGTGAGGCCGTGGTTTCACTCTGGTCGAGCCAGCCCATTTGTGCCGAAGTATGGCTCTCTCACGTGGCTTTGACACCTTTATCAATATAAAGCATGCAAGCAATATAACTTGGCATATATCTCTTGACACCATCTCCTGAGTGCTATCTCACCATTTATTTGTTAAAGTAATAAACTGTGAAACTTGCATGAGATAATTTATGACGTAAGAATGAGCCACTAGTGTCTAATAAAAAAAAACCTATAGGTATATTATGAACTAAAACCCAATTACGAAAAAGATCAACTGAAAAGCATGAAACAAGAATAATTCCTGTCACCACTTTCCAGGTTATAGCTGTGGTTGTAAGCCATCATGATAATATATTGGTGCCAGCTTTTAAGTAAAATTACTTAACAATTTATTACTTTGTTAATATTAATATAAATTCCTACTTAAGATATTTAGGAAGAATGCAGGGTTCAAGATATTTTGAGTGTGCAGAAAAACCCTGGCACAATTCGCGTAGCGGAGGAGGATAAAGGCTGGCGGCAAACAACGGCGACCGCATGGGCAGGCCGCGCGCTGCGCCTGCTGTCGAGCGGAGCCGCGCGGCACTGCGGCGCCGCCCGGGACCGCGTCTACCTGCGTGCCGCCGACCTCTCGCGATGGGCACCTAGACCTGGTGAAACACTTGTTGATGCATGTCATTGTTTAAAACTCGTAATAGATTTCTAGAAAACATAGCATACCATCACGCCTGTATTCCCCGAAGGGTTAGGCAGAGGTGTACTTAGGTACACCCACAGTTCGCCGGTATGTTTAGGTCCCATGTAATAGGGGGCGAGCCTATTGCCACTAACCGGGCACAAATTCCAAACTCCGAGCTGCTACTGAGAATTTCATAGAAAAACCCAATAACACTTTGCTCGACCTGGGAATCGAACCCAGGACCTCTAGCGTAGAAGTCGCACTTGTGACCACTAGACTAACGAGGCAGTTAAAATTACTAGAAAATAGTTATTAGAAAATACGATTATTATTTTGATAGACAAAATATAGTAGGCATAGGCAAACTACACGAGTTTGTTATGGCCACTTTGTCTCCTATGGGAATTAATTGCCTCCTGGCCTTTATTGAGGAGTTGGGGTGGCTCGAATAAACAAATGTTTCCCCACGTCACGCAAAATACGCGCTTTGTCGTGGAGTTGCGGAAAATAATCCGGGCTCAGAGTCCCGCTGGCGGACAACGTTAGCCGTTGTTGCTTTAGTTTAAGTCATTGGGTGCCTCGCCACCGAATCAGCCCAGCTCAGTCAGTTCAGCTCAACAGCTTCCGTCAATTCATAAAAAAATATAATTGATGTTCTCACAAAAATTACTTATTTATTATCTCTAGGTACTATTATAAAATTGTAAAAAAACTGTTTCGGTACATTGAAGATATTTAAAAAAAAAACAAGTGGGTTAGGGTATATAAAAGTCTCCCAACCCAAAAATGTGATTGTTAAAATTCTTGTCTGTTTGTTACGGGTTGGCGCAAAAACTACTGAAAAGATTTTAATTTTGTTAATACTGTTAGAAAGTATGTGCTCCAAATTAAAAACTGGTATATTTCTTAGCTCAAATAATTAAACAGAACTTGAGATACAGCTTGACCGTACAACTATATTATTATACTCTTTGGCTTGACCACTCTAATGTATAGAGTCCCATACAAAGAAGAGATCATCACTGTTGGTTTTTGAGCTACAAGTGAGCGAAGCCGCGGGCTGAAGCTAGTTATATTATAATTACTTATTCATAAAAATATAAAACATGAAACTTATAGCTATAACTGTCAAATCAAGAAGACAAAAAATTATGAGATACTTAAATAAAATATGTTTTAAATTATAATAAGGACCCCCTTATTCATTCATAAAATATAAAACGTAGCTGCAGACACGATTGTCCATGTAAAGTATCTAAATGGAGGCAAGTTTAATGGTGGTTTATTTGGCGACTATATGCCACAGGTATGGATCAGTCATCATATACTACTGCAGTAACACCATTCCCTGCGCATGCGCTTTCGTCAGACGCGGCAGACGGGAAGCCTGCAGTCGGCCCATGCATTGCAGAGCCTGACCATACTAAAGAGTGTAATTGTCACATGGAGGTAAGTAGTAAATAGATGTTTTGGATCATTGATTGTTGTTGCAAGTCCCAAGTAAAAAATATTTCTGTTGTAACCTTTTGGCTGTATTCAGGTCATCACTAAAACAGTATTACGTTAATGTAATCTATACACTTGGGTCTCCAAAGTTATCCCCATACTTATCGATATGGAGTGCTTAGTGTGGTCGGTTTAAGTTTCGTATAGGTGCACCTTTATCAATATAAAGCATTTTCTGACTGAGCAATCCTAGGCAATTCAGGTCAATAAGTGTGTCTCCCAAAATCCCCACACTAGTGTGTTACTTCTTATGCCTCTTTATTTACACTCATGATCTTGATCTTTACAGGTATGTGTCAATTGGTATCCTTGTGGATTGAAATACTGTAAGGGCAAGCCACAAGGCGGTTTAAGCTACCGGTGCGGGATTAAGACTTGTCATAGGTGCTATCGGTATCACTTCTACGTGCGGCGGCGCGACGCCTGCCTCAGCTATACGTGACGACGCGACCGGTGGCCGCCGTGCCAACGCGCACTCTGCCAAACCTACCATCTAGTCTTTGTATTAATAACTTTTGTACTTTTAAATCTTCATGATTACAAAAGAATTTCTGTCCTGCAACCACCAAAAATATGGTGCATGTAAACCTATAATGATTATGCAGAATACATGTAATAAATGCACTTCTGTAAAGATGTTGTTACAAAGCTTCAAGTTCTAATTCAGTAATGCCCATACTGACCTATTGACTGTAGATCAAAACAATAGTTTTTGCATTGTTTAAGGCATTGACAGGTTAAGAAATAAACTTTTTATTACTATTTTAATGTTTAATTACTATCACTAAATTACAATATTATATTTATCTATTCTCTACAGGCTTGGCTTACAATATTGGGAACAATGTGTTGTGTGTGATTCAGTGGTGTGTCAATGGGCAACATTGTTATGTACTCAGTCCTGTATTTACACTGTGCATTACCTACAGCTGTTGACATCCATTTACAAGTTCTTTTAAAAGAGGTACCTTTGTATTAAATTATAGTACTATTAGAGCCATTGTGGACTGTCAACTGGTCATTGTCGAATCAGTTGAGGGCAACTTTTCTTTGACGGACTGACAATTTTCTTGTGGTTAAATAAGGTGTTACCCAATTGGTCGCCGGTCACCATTTTGGTTGCAGTTGATGGTTGCGAAATGAGTATTATTGAAACATTAAGAACACCCAGGAAAAGGATCATGCCGGTTCTTTCTGAGCACAAACTGTATTTTTCTCTCCATATCTTCATTGTAAATGGCCTTGCATCGCTCATGGTTCACACGTCTTCTTGTCTGTAGTTAAATTTAATGTTTGTGAATTATAAACGATATTTTTTTAATACAAAATTTAATGCCCGTTTCTTATATTAATTGGGTAGAGCTACTTCAGGTCCAAGATTCAGATAGGTACTTACCTGGAAAGGTTTTTCATAGTATCTAGTGAGTCTGTACTGCTCGAGAATGCCTTCCTTGCCCAGGATCCTGTTGACCAGCCGGCATGCGTCATCCACGTTGTTGTTTTTCACAAACACTGTACGCGCTATAAACGAAGGGTGGCGGTTCGATAATAATCTTAATGTTAGAAACATATTAGCAATTATTTGCAATGCAGAATTGAATTTTATAGGTTAACGATATTCTGTCACGGTCACAAAATCAACAAAAAAATTGTCTGTCAATGTCAAGTGACACTAGAGACAGACAATAATTCACAATTTGACTTTGACAGCATGTCAACATGTACACAGATTAAGAATACATTGCGACTCATTGCCAAAAGAAAAAAAAACATTAAGTACACAGTCTGTGTCTCATCGAAATTATTGGAGTGAGCCTAATGAGGGGTATTTAGACAAGGTTTCATGTCCGTGCTGTTGCCCAGTGAAGATTTCTTACTGGAGCTAATACCGGATGTCAATTCAGGTCACGCTTAACCATAAAATGCATTGTACTTGGAACAGAATCGACATGAAAAAAATCAATTCTATAGGATAAGTAGGTAACTAGGTACCTATGTGGTTCTGATTCCGTTTGCGAGATTGTATCTACACCAAAAAACAAAAAGAAATACAAATAACATTTTTGGCGTAAAACAAACCATTTTTAGGGTTCCGGGTTAGCTGATGTATTTCTGTTGGCCCCGTTTCTGGGGTCCCATACAAAATATGTTTTTTTTGCCAATTCATATCTTCAGAAATTTTGGGCATGCGTAAAAATTCTTCTAGGCAAGCGAGCTCCGTCTTAGGTTGCAGCTTTGACTATAGATAGATAGTCAAAGGGTTGCAGTGTCGGTTAACATCAGGCGAACCGGCGATCAAGCGTAATCCTATCAAAAATAAAATAAACGGTCTCCTTTCCGTTATTGCCAACAGGTTGGACGGGCCCTTCATACAACACTGGCAGGCCTTACATGCACCCATATATAGGGCTTGGGGCAGGTAGAATCATGTTAATTCATTTTCATTCATTCAATTATATTTATTTATTATTTTTATATTATTGTGTGTTAAAATATGGACTATTTATAAGTATCGTCTGAAATAAATGTTTTATTATTATTATTATAAATAAATAATAATAATCAGGTCATCATGTTTGTCATAGTAATACCTACCTGCGGCTGTAGGTAACTATGCCATGAAGGTACTCGATTGTTTACAATGCTAGGAATATAGAGATAAACTGGCTATCAGGATTTCTAGCTCCTGAATACAGCTAAGAAACTTCGAGACAGTCCGCCTAGTGCATAAATAACGACCTTGCGAATCGTTTGATCAGCCATGAGCCCCACTTACCTACTTAATGATACATATAGCTACTTCGGCAATGACGCGGAGAACCAGCGGGAATCACTGCAGGGCAGCTGCCAATCATTGGGCTACCAACAGTGCTACGCTGACAACACAGACACCCCATAACGAGAATATGTTTCTGTCCTGATGTTGCCAACGTTTTTAACTTAACCAGTATGTGAATGATACTAGTTCACAAGAGAATCACTAGTAAAAGTTACGCTGTTCTGTTCCTTTAGCATGGATTATTAACCCCCGACACAAAAACGACGGTGTTATAAGTTTGACGTGTCTGTGTGTGTGTGTGTGTGTGTGTGTGTCTGTCTGTGGCATCGTAGCTCCCGAATGGATCGTGGGACCGCTCTCTAATTGAATTAAATGGATTGAGGACTTAGAACCTTTATAATAAACGTAATGTCGTTTACGAAAACGTTAGGCTAATAATTAGAGAGCGGTCCCCCGACGCGACAAAATTTAATCAAAAAACTTCATACGTACTTACGAAGGGTTATAATTTCAAGATTATTTTTTTCTTTTTATAGGGATTCAGGTTTATACCTTTTTTGTTCTATTTGTGGTTATTTCATCATAGTTTTTCTTTTAGGTTTTTAAGTAGATTTTTTTTAACCTGTCAAACGCCACTTTTTACCCGACTGCCGAAGGAGGAGGGTTATGTGTTTGACGTGTATGTATGTATGTATGTATGTATGTATGTCCGTTCCTATGTCCGCTCGTAACTATTCAACGGTGCAACCGATTTAGATAAATGATACCTCATTAGATTTGTCTTGATGACACGAGTGTCACTGGGTACATGAAATTAAAAAAAAAAACAAAATGGCGGATTTTATGCGCTTTAATGCGTGGGCTGAAAAATATGTTTTGAGCATTCCGTAACAGTATTGTATAAATCTTGCACAAGTAAATACCACACCTTAGTTTTAAATTAAGCGTCTGCAGATTTTTCGTAGTTTTGCACTAAAAATCCGGAAACAAGTTACGTAATTAAAATAACTAAAAAACCCGACTGCATAAAAACACAAAAAAAAACTAAAAAGACAAAAACAAGTCTAGTAGTCCAGACCTATGTAAAGTAATATTGAATAACTACACCATTGAAATGTTTTCATGATCTTGCAGTCGGGACCCATTACTGGCAATTTTAGAGACGGTCACGATTTTGAATGGGTCCCGACGGCAAGATCATGAAAACATTTAAATGGTGTAGTTATTCAATATTACTTTACATAGGTCTGGACTACTAGACTTGTTTTTGTCTTTTTAGTTTTTTTTTTGTGTTTTTATGCAGTCGGGTTTTTTAGTTATTTTAATTACGTAACTTGTTTGAATACCTATCTACGGGGCGAGGAACACGGGGGGGCCGCTTCCGGTAAAATTCGTCTAAGAACTGAACTCACTAAAATTCTTATAAGAACTGAACGCCACCAGCTATCTCCGTTCTGTAAACGGTAATAAACTCTTGAATAGTTTTTCTATACAGAAATATAATAATTTTGACACCAAGACTAGTTCTTATATAAGTTTTATTCACTGGAAGTTGAATAACGGTAAAAATCAATGGTTGAAAACATCTGGTTGAAATAAAATAAAAAACACATAAATATTAGTAATACTTGTTTCAATAACAAGAATATAAAATGTTCTAACGATATATCATACATTATTAGTTAACATTGACCGCAATGTTGATAATATTAATCCACTCGAAACTCGACACGGGCGATAAAGCGAAGTCAAGTGGGCGCCATGTGTTTACGATCACCAGATGTTATTTTTTTTGCTAACGGCACCAGCTATCTCCGTTCTGTAAACGGTAATAAACTAATGAATAGTTTTTCTATACCGAAATATAACAATTTTGACACCAAGACTAGTTCATAAATAAGTTTTACTCACTTGCTTGAAGTTCAACGACGGTCAAACATCGACGGTAAACACAACTGGTTGTAACGAAAAAAAAACACATAAACTTCACTAATACTCGTTTCAATAACATGATTATGAAACGTTCTCACGATATATCACACACTATTAGTAAACATTGTATCAAAAATCCACTTGAAACTCACACCGCACCGTCAAGTAGCCGCGCCAGATGGTATTTTTTACGACCGGTAATTTTATTGTTTTTGCGCCGCTCACTCAACACAAAGCTATTGTTCTCGCTTGATAAACTATTCCGTGATTCGTCACGTATTGCCGGTAGAATTATAAACATTCCGCCCGTTAAAATAAAATAAAAAATGATAGAACACACCGAGGCGCACTAAAAGTTTTATGAGCCAGCCACGCCTTTTTTTACTTTGTTGTAAAAATCGAATGAAATTATGGAAACTTTTTTTCTACCAATAAATGTATCTATGCGAAATTTACTACAGTGCATTCCAAATATTCGCTTTTTACCACAGAGCATGTATAATTTGAAATATTAGTCGATTTCTATGACGAGAATGTCAGTCGCCATTATTTTTTGCGAAATTTTTGCGATTTTGTTTCGAAATTTAGATAACTTTTAGTCGATTTCTAAGTGTTGTAAACTTGTAATAAATGGTAGATTTACTCTAGTTGGCTATGACTTGCCAAAGAGAAGTATGCTCTAAAAATTACAAAAAATATTTGAAATGTTCAGGTAGTCTTGGGACCCATCGGTCCCTATGGAGCTACCTATATCGAATGTCACGTAAAAAATGACCGTTGGGACCGATCGGCACGTACATAACGGCGAGCCGCGATGGCATGATCAACTGGTGGTCGCTAGACATGGTGCTGTTGAGAACTGCCTACTCCTCCAGCCGTGACTTAAAGATCGTTACAATATCAGCCAATTTTTATCCTCCAAGGATGTAGTAAAGTAAGCAGAAGACACCAGGCCTGAATACCTACAAGTGTTAATTGTTTCCAATTCCAAGGTACATAGATAATATAACTACAATGATTTTATAATATCACTAGCTTCTGCCCGCGACTTCATCCGCGTAGCGTGGTGATATATAGCCTATAGCATTCCTCGATAAATGGGCTATCTAACACTGAAAGAATTTTTCAAATCGGACCAGTAGTTCCTGAGATTAGCGCTGTCAAGCAAACAAACAAACAAACTCTTCAGCTTTATATATTAGTATTGTTAGGGTACTTCTATATTTTATTATAATAAAACTCATCCAACAATGTATTTTTAAATGTTGTGGGTAGATTATCCTTGTCTAGTCGGTTAATTGACGTCCGATTGTCAAACCGAACTTTTATAAAGCCGTGATAGCATTCGGCTGGGCAGTCTGTTACGAGACGCCCAAGTGACAAGTTGTGCAAATTGTGTGATCATACGACAGATATTCTGTACCAATTGCAGGTTATTGAATGTACTGCTGGTTATAATGATAAATATGTAATACATGAATAGATATTATGTGACAATATTAAGGTAATCTAACTGGCATTGTTTTTTTTACGAGATGTTAATAGAATGTAGATGTGTACAATTATAACTAATTATTGGATTATATGGAAAATTATCAGTAATTATCATTAATACAAATCGAGCTGCTTTGTGAATATAATATTTGAGTTCCATTGACTGTTTTCTTTTCCTCCATTATAATACCCTCACTTGAAATTTTTTATTAGCAGTGCCACCCCTTTCAACTCAGAAGTGGGATAAGCGAATATTCCCATGAACTATTCGCTTATCCTGCCCACATGATTTTTTTTCTTTTTTTCTCTCTTCCTCAAATACCAACAGGGTTTCTATCACAGTATTTTCAATGGAATTCATTAATTATCATATTTACCTATGTATTTTTTTTTAGAATCAAGTGTTTAAGCGAAATATTAAAATTAATAATGTCTGCCAATTATGGTTGCGATATACTTCGCTTAATTTATTTAAAATAAGGATTATAATATTTGATTCTGTCTCATTAACGGATCATTACACCGCTTTGCCATACTCTCTGGAAGCAAATTCACATTACACTGCTTTGCCAGGGCTACTCTCTGGAAGCAAATTCACATTACACTGCTTTGCCAGGGCTACTCTCTGGAAGCAAATTCACATTACACTGCTTTGCCAGGGCTACTCTCTGGAAGCAAGTTCACATTACACTGCTTTGCCAGGGCTACTCTCTGGAAGCGAATTCACATTACACTGCTTTGCCAGGGCTACTCCCTGGAAGCAATGCATCACTACACGGCTTTGCCAGGGCTACCCTCTGGAAGCCATTCATCGCCACACTGCTCTGCCAGGGAAACCAGAGCTGGTCTCTGGAAGTACCCTTGTTACGCATCTGAGTGGATAATATTATATTAATAAGCAATGGTATGCATACTTACAAGAATCATTTAAAAGGGTATTAATTCAATCAAACACAAGTTTCAGTTACGAAGACAATTATTAAATTGAAAACTCCCGATCAGAAGATGGATAATAGTGGTGTTAACACGGACTGCATAGAACAGGAGAGCCGCCACCCCAATTCTGTAGGCGAGTGTCGACCCTCAAAGCCAGTACCAGGTATTATGTCAAGTGAGGGAGCGGGAGGGAGCCCGAAACTGGGGCAAAACCGCAGACACTTGTCTACTTGTAATAATCTTAATGCTCTTTCTAATAGACCATCTCGATCAAGGGTGCTCAGGAGCCCGAGCAGGGAGTCGACGAGACAAAGCTTGAATAGCAGGGAGTCTCGTCGGCAACGCTCTAGAAGTATCATTTTAAAATCAAAGAGTGGGGAGTCGACGAAACAACACCAGTATGGTAGGGAGTTTCGTCGGCAACGCTCATTAAGTTATTCAGAAGTTCAAGCCGAGAGGCGGTGGTACGCCGGGACGGCGCCAAATCTCCACGTCAACACCCTCGGTATATGACTGCAGCACAATGCCATTGTTCAAAAACCTTCGAAAACATACCTCGCGGTGGTCGACATGATTGCGTCGAGAAGTGTAAAAATAAATCTAGGTATCGTTCTCGTAGTAAATCTAAAGAATATTGTCTACGAAATCATAGTCGACTCCGTGAGGATAGGCGACACAAGCGTGAGGGTACCGAGACAGTTAATCTTAGTAATTCGAACGGTAATCATCGCACTACTAAACGAAGAAGATTACGTTCTCGATCCCCAAGCGCTGATCCCAGTAGAATTGCGAATTCTGAGTCTCCCAAGCCTGAGCAAACTAGTAGCACTAATGTTTTAAATAAAGTTTTAGATATCATAAAAAATGTAAAAGGTCAGTCAACATCAAAACTACAACTTAACAATGTATTACCAGAGTTCGACCCAATGTGTAAGGATCAGAACATATTGATATGGTTAACTAAAGTAGAGGAGTGTGCAGAGATCTATGATTGGAACGAAAAGGAAATCATACACTTTGCTCTTCCAAAACTTACTGGTGTTGCAAAGTTGTGGTATCAGGGCCTCAGCACAGTCCTTTATTCATGGAATGAATGGAAAAAGAAATTATTAGAATCCTTTCCATATCGTGACGATTATGCAGAACTGTTAATATCAATGTTGGCTAAGAAGGCGCGTTTTGGCGATTCCCTTGAGTATTACTATTACGAGAAAATAAATTTATTGAATAGATGTGGTATTAATAATCGAAAAGCGGTTGATTGCATTCTAAACGGTATTGAGGATCGTGCTGTTAGGGTCGGAGCTCAAGCAGCGCAATTTCGAGAACCTGAAGATGTACTTAAATATCTAAAAACTGTGAAGGTTGGAACAAATAGGGACATTAGGGACAGAACGGATAAACAAAAACAAGATAAAAGAATAATTAGAACTAATACGAGTATGTCAGTAAACCAGCAACCAGGTTCGGTTAAAAACATAACTTGCCACAACTGTAACGTACCTGGTCACAAAAGTTTTCGATGTACAAAGCCAGCAACAACCTGTACGGTTTGTAATAAGTTAGGGCACTTAGACCTATTTTGTAGATCTAATCGAGATGGAACTCGTACAAAAAACGAAAACTTAAGCATAGCTAGTGAGGAAAAGCTCGTCTCCGAACTTAACGTTTCCAATGAATCTAACTCTAAATACATTATAGAAGCTTCGATTAATGACACAAAATTATTGTGTCATGTTGACCTGGGTAGTCAGTGTACGCTTATTAGAGAACGCGAGGCTAAACAGCTCAAATTAATTTGGAGTACTAATAATTTACCATTAATGAGAGCTGTTGGAGGGTATCACGTTAAACCATTAGGCAAATGTTTTGTTGATGTAACTGTTCAGGACATTAAAGAAAACATTGAAATCTTCGTGGTAGAAGACCAGGCTCTAAAGTATCCTGTACTCTTAGGCCACACGTTTACTGAGCTACCTAAGATTATCATCACCAAAACCCCAGACAAACTAATTTTTGAAAAAGTTCGCGAAAAATTGTTTATAGAGGTACATGAAAATGTAACGATAGCCCCAAGTAAATTCTATGTTTTATCAGTACAGTCACGAGATAATTACGACGGGGATATATTCGTGAATGGTTCCATACGCGGGACAGTCAATCTGGAGTATTACTTGTTTCCGGGACAATACACAATTAAATACGGTACAGGTCGCTTAATTGTGTTAAATATGTCCGACCGCGAATTATTTTTTAAGAAAGGTACCCTATTAACACGTGCTCTCCCACTAAGTGGTTATAAGAGTGTTTCTGCTGTATCTTTCGAGGACACTAATAATGATGATGATAGAATACAGTGTGGCCCTAGCTTAACAAGTCCGCAACGCTTACAGTTACGCAAACTTTTATCAAAATACAACGATTGTTTCTCGTCAGGATTAAAGGACTTGGGCTTAACTACAGCCGGAGAAATGGTGATAGAATTAGAGAATAAGGAACCCGTGGTGTATAGGCCATATAGACTGTCATTATCAGAGAGGAATCTTGTCCGTAATATGGTTGACGAGATGCTCGATGCTGGCATAGTTCGAGAGTCATCATCCCCATATGCGAGTCCTATTGTTCTGGTCAAAAAGAAAACGGGGGAGAAGAGACTGTGCGTCGACTATCGTGCGCTTAATAAGCGAACGAAAAAGGACCACTATCCTATTCCCCGCGTTGAAGACCAATTAGACAGACTCTCAGGACATAAACTATTTATTTCTCTTGATCTCTCATCTGGTTATTACCAAATACCAATCTCTGCATGCTCTCAAGATAAAACTGCTTTTATAACGCCAGATGGACAATTCGAATACACCCGAATGCCATTTGGACTTGTAAATGCCCCGTCGGTCTTTCAAAGGACCATGAATAAGATACTTTCCGAGGCAAAGATTAAGTATGCACTGGTATACCTCGATGACGTTCTTATCCCAGCTATAGATTTCGAGCAAGGCCTTGCTAGGCTAGAGGAAGTATTAATTCTTATTAGAAAAGGAGGGTTAACGTTGAAATTGGCCAAATGCAATTTCTTCTTTACAAAAATTGAGTTTCTAGGTTTTGAGGTTAGTTCAGAGGGCATTAAACCCGGAATTCAGAAGACCGAAGCAGTAGGTAATTTCCCGACCCCGAAAAATCTTCATGAACTGCGCCAGTTCATTGGACTCGCGAGCTTCTTCAGAAGATTTGTCCGTGGCTTTGCAATCATATGCAAGCCGCTGACCGATCTTTTGAGGAAAGATTCGGAATGGAAATGGTCTAAGGAGCAGGAGAATTCGTTTAACTCTTTAAAAAATGCACTTATTTCTAGGCCTATCTTAGCTCTTTATGACCCGAAACGTGAAACTCAATTACACACTGACGCATGCAAGTACGGCGTTGCAGGAATTTTAGTGCAGAAAGGCGATGATAGTCTCTTTAGGCCAGTATCATATTTTAGTAGAAAAACCACACCGGACGAACAACGTCTGCATTCTTTTGAATTAGAAACCCTAGCTGTTGTAGCTTCTTTAAATAAATTTCGTGTGTATTTATTAGGCGTCCCATTCAAAATTCTTACGGACTGTAACGCATTACGAACCACCTTGACTAAACGTGATCTGATTTCACGCATTGCACGTTGGTGGGTTCAGATACAAGAGTTTGACTGTGAGATTGAATACAGGCCGGGCTCTTCCATGGCTCATGCAGATGCTTTAAGTAGAAACCCCTTAGATAGTATTAACGAAGAAGATCGCGTATTAGACATTCTAGCCGTAGTAGCAGAGGACTGGATAGCTACTGTTCAATCTAACGATAGCGAAATATTGCGTATAAAACGAATTCTAAGTGATAATGAGTCCGAAAAGATTGTTGATATAATAAAAAACTATAAATTAAAAAACGATAAAGTATACCGTATAGTAGGGCCAAATGGTGATAACGATTTACGGTGGGTTGTGCCAAAAGGGGTCCGATGGCAAGTAGCAAAAATAAATCATGATGACATCGGGCATTTTGGTTTTGAGAAAACGTTAAATCGAATTCGACAATCTTATTGGTTCCCAAAGATGAGGCGATTCATAAAAAAATATATTCGGTCATGTCTAGAATGCGCTCATCATAAAGGTACAACTGGTAAACAATCTGGTGAATTACACCCTATTGAAAAAGTGGAGATCCCATTCCATACTGTTCATGCAGATCATTTAGGACCTTTTGTACGTAGCAAAAAAGGAAACGTCTACTTGCTGGTGATAATAGATGGGTTCACAAAGTTTATTAACATTAGGCCTGTCAAAAATACAAAATCTTCTACTACCATAAGAATTCTTAAAGATCACATGAGCTACTTTGGAACTCCTGTAAGGCTTATAACAGATCGAGGTACATCATTCACTAGTAATAGTTTTCGCTCATTTATAAAATCTCACGGTATTAAACACGTCCTAAATGCAGTAGCCACTCCTCGTGCTAATGGGCAGGTGGAGCGATTCAACAGAACTATTCTCGATGCCTTGTCTACCAAATGCCACGGCAAAGACGACAAAAGTTGGGACGATTATGTATCTGATGTACAAATTGGAATAAACACTACTGTACACAAAACCACCGGAAAAAGCGCATCCGAACTTTTATTTGGATTTAGGGTTAAAAGCACTACCGAGAATATACTTAGCGAAATAATTGACCAAACTTTAGGAGTCCTAAATCCTGATAATTTGGATAAAAATAGACGTGAGGCAGGTAAACTGATAGCTCAGCAACAGACCAAAGATAAAGAAAATTTTGATGCTAAAAGTATTGTCGGGACATCTTATAATATTGGGGATTTAGTTAGCATTAAAAGGGAGACTCCAAGCGATGGCAAGTCAAAAAAGTTGGTAGTTAAATACCAGGGGCCTTACAGAATTCTCAAAGTATTACCCAACGATAGATTCCTAGTAGAAGATACTCCATTAACTCGAAAAAAGGGCAACCGTCGCTATGAAAACGTGATTGCACTCGACAAAATTAAACCTTGGCTCAGTTTCGATAAAAATTTTGAAAGTTCAGAGTCCGATGACGATGAAAGCCAACATTCTGATTAATTGTCGCATAAACGTCACAAACTTGATTATAATTTATATTGTTAATTTACTGAGACCTTATTGTATTATTTACTAGATGATCAAGTTGCTATTGTCGTCACATTATGAATTGTGTATATTTTTGTAACATATTGATGATCATGATTTATATTGCTCTTAAAATGATGAAAAAGTATTGTTATACAATAATTTTTATTTTTATTGGAACATGCTGCACAAATAATTATACAGAGCGAAGGGACTCTCTCTAGCAGGATGGCCGAGCTGTTAGGGTACTTCTATATTTTATTATAATAAAACTCATCCAACAATGTATTTTTAAATGTTGTGGGTAGATTATCCTTGTCTAGTCGGTTAATTGACGTCCGATTGTCAAACCGAACTTTTATAAAGCCGTGATAGCATTCGGCTGGGCAGTCTGTTACGAGACGCCCAAGTGACAAGTTGTGCAAATTGTGTGATCATACGACAGATATTCTGTACCAATTGCAGGTTAGTGAATGTACTGCTGGTTATAATGATAAATATGTAATACATGAATAGATATTATGTGACAATATTAAGGTAATCTAACTGGCATTGTTTTTTTTACGAGATGTTAATAGAATGTAGATGTGTACAATTATAACTAATTATTGGATTATATGGAAAATTATCAGTAATTATCATTAATACAAATCGAGCTGCTTTGTGAATATAATATTTGAGTTCCATTGACTGTTTTCTTTTCCTCCATTATAATACCCTCACTTGAAATGTTTTATTAGCAGTGCCACCCCTTTCAGTATAGATTAATAATAACATTGTTTTAATACCCACTGTACCTATTCATAATTGAAGAAATAGTACTTATACAAATCCTTAATTTGCATTTATTATTATAATAAGGACCCGCCCGCGGTTTCACCCACGCATAGGAGCTGAGAGTAGGTATATGGTAAGAAAATGAATGCATCAAATGCATATTCGCAAACATAAAATATTACCTAACTATGTACATATAGAACATTATTTTTTAGTATACGCGAAACTTGAATACCTACGGCTTATTCAGCGTAACTGAAACTGAATCGATACCAATATTTTTTACTACCAAATTATATTTTATCCCAAAAATATTAAAAAAAGTTACAAGTGGGACACCGAGACACCGAGCGGCACAAGTCACGGCATTTCAAAGAGGCACTAAGGCGCGGGCACACAGCGGGGCGGGGGTAATAAGACGTGGTGAGCATGGACAACCAGGTAACATGACAAGCTTTCAACTTTGTGATTTTTCGTGATACAGTTTTGAAATTTTAGACAGATTCTTTACATAAAAATACTAGACACGTGTTTCGGGTTTCGCATACCTAATACTAAAACTAATGTTGCTTACGGTCCGCCTGATGGTAAGCAGTTACCGTATGTTCGTAAGCCTATGGATGTCTTCTTTGAGGCTCGCGCGTTGCCGTCCCCGTAAAACCTTTTCACTCCTTTTATGAAGCACCCCATGCTTAATTTTTTTCTTTCATAGATTTGCTCGATGTAAGTATTATCATTTCGATAAGGATGTAAACGACCAGTGTAAGCTGATCTGTGGAGATGTGGGTGGGAACGTGCGGGTGTTGCTGTTTTCACCACATCTACGCGGTCCCTTCAAGAACCAAGCTGGATGACCATTAATAACAATACGACAGAAAAAGATATCACGATTTCTTTTTCGCGAAATTTAAATCGAGTTTAAACATGAGTAAACTCTTTATGTACCTAATTAATTTAAAAAATATTAATTGTATTTTTATGACACCGCCAATAACTGTCAGTGCATGAGTACCTACGTTAATCGGTGATATTGATAAGGAAATATTGAATAGTATTATTTTCTGGTCTAAGATTATAATAAGTTGAATATAATATAAGCGATAATGGCAAATGAAAGTGATGCGAGGTCTATTATATCCGTATCTTCGAAATCTGAAGGCAGCTCAGCAATGGCGGCCAGGATGCGATGGCGAAACGCCGCTCTACATGACCGGTGCAGCATGAACGATATGGTGATGATCAAGGGAGCTTTTGATGCCGCACACAAAAATAAAATGACACCGATAGAGTTTAGAAACTTATTGAAAATTATGTTAAATGTGGAATATGATGACGAGGCATTTAACATACTCTTTCTGAAGGTACGGCTTTATGATTATAAATCGTTTTAGCTACTTATATTTTCTAAATCGGTCAGTGACATCTTTAGGATGCATAAATTGGCTACGATTGTCTACCCAAAGAGCAAGAGCACACTCAATGATCAGGGCGTATGCGTTTAGTAACCTCACACAGCTACAGCAAGATTCGCGCAATTTATTTTAATCATTAGATTCTTAAATAGAAAGATCCTAGTTTGAAGGTTGTTTTTTTTTAGCATACCATATTCTGGTTTCTGACACTTACGCGATTAATAGACATTGAAATAAAACTATTTTTTACAGATTTTATCGCGTTGTATTAATTTTATTTAATTCCCGACGTTTCGGATCCTTTACAGCATCCATAGTCACGGGTAGACTGAGGTGTTGGACGTCTTAATGTTAAAATTACTAACAGCTACCTTACATTTTTGTTAATTATTAGTGATCCGATTCACGCAGAACTCTACAGTCAGTCTACCCGTGACCATGGATGCTGTACCCAAAAGGATCCGAAACGTCGGGAATTAAATAAAATTAATACAACGCGATAAAATCCGTAAAAAATAGTTTTATTTCAATAGGTACCATATTCTAATAAAAAAGTATAATAAGATTGATGCACCTGATCTTCATGATGAATTGTGTCGATTTTTTGTTCCCAACAACTACCGTCGCAACTGAAGACACGTTTTGTTTGCCGTGCCCTGGTGTCGCAGCGTGGCGCGTGCTAAGTCGCCAATACCACGATCGCTGTCTGCTCTAAACGCTCTCCTGTGCGCCAATCCTGACTGTGACTTGTTTGTGGATGGATGGCCGTTTATACTGTCGGAGTGTCTGCGTTTTTGTGAGAAGGATGTATAATCGTGTTTGCATTTATTTTAGTAAAATGTAGTCGGTATAAGTTGTCTGTGTTTTCAATTATTGTAATTGGTCTGTACCGTTTTAATTGAAGTAAATAAATAAATTAATAATCATTTCCGAATTATGACTTACCTAGATAAACACAAGCCGCACAGGAGAGATCGACTGGGACGAACTGGTGTCCCACCTGTTACTGGGCTATTTCGGCAATGATGCGGAGAATCAGCGGGAGACACTGGAGCTGCCAATCATGGGGCTACCCACCATCATGCGCTCACAACACAGACATTCTATTTCCAGGATAAGCTTCTGTCCGGATGTCGCCAAAGTAACGTATTTATCTAAATTGACAATTACTGACAGATAATGTCAGTCTAAATCAAAAAATTTACAAATGTATTGGTAGGTAAGTACTAATTCCAATCCCCAAAAAAATGAACCAAATGGTTATGGGCGTTTTACACAAGATTCAAAACAACGAGCAAGTCGAATTGCTCTTCAAAACACTTAATCGAAGACGTAAAATTTTAAGTGTATAATTATTAGCTATCTTTGTGCCGGTGAGATTAAATACTGTATGTCCGACACAGGATCGCAGTACGGACCCAATGCAAGGCACGTACATAACGGCGAGCCGCGACGGCATGATCAACTGGTGGTCGCTAGACATGGAGCTATTGAGGACTGCCTACTCCTCATGCCGTTCGTATTTTTTTTATCATTCAATTTTTTTTGTAAAGCAGTAAGCTTTTTAAAAAAAAATTAAAGCAATGTGGGTCGCACATTACTAGTATTCTTGTTAACCCGTCGTGCTAAGCTAGATTGCTTGTGTTACGAGTGGGTTCACGTCGGTAGTGCAATGGGTGAGGTTCGAACCGGCAACCACATGATCGCAAGTCCGACGCCCTAGCCATTACGCTACCGCGGCTTCATTATCATTATCATTAAATAAAAAAAAAATTAAAAAAAATATCATTAAATAATATATTAAAAAGTGAAAGTTTGTATGGCACAGTTTGTATGGAATTGGTTTTTAAAGATCTTCTTATCGCATGGACAGCTAACGGAAGGAGAAGAGCAAGAGAAAAGATATCATTGAAAACATTAAATTAGATTGGCCCAGTATTCCGCTTTTTAAAGTTACCTAAGACTGGAAAAGTCGTACTACAGGCAATTTGGATGAAAGTTTACATCACTTTATGTCGCGACTGAAATCGCGGGGAACAGCTATAACAAATATAACATTACAATTTACAGGGGTGTAAATTTATGTGTGTGTACATGGAAATGCCCCGTAAAGGTATAATTAGACCTTGCTGCTATTAGAAACAGTGCAAGTAATTTTTGACATTTCAAAAGTGCCTGTAGGTAGTTCATATTACAATAAAAAAATGAGTATGAGTTTAACGGTAAAGAAAAATTCGTACTATATGCCTCGTAGTCCTCTTGAGGATTTCACGTGGAGTTATAGCCTAAGCTGTAAACTGGTCGAGCTTGATTAGGTAGGTACTTATTTTCGTACCCAACAGATACAATTCCCTTTCACAGCGCACCTAAAGGTCCGCACCACGTGGGTGACGGACATGGTGTGCATGCCGGACGTGAACATCATCGTGACCAGCTCCACGGAGCGGGACTTGAGATTCTATGACTGCACCGCACAAACTTTCACCTTGAAAATTGTCATCAGTAGCTGGGAGTATATGGTAGGAACAATAGCTAATGTGAATTGTTTGTATATTCCTAGCTTTACAACGGATTCGGCATAATTGCTGGTTGTATTGTAAACCTTCATTTTATAGAGTAAGTAGTTTTGATGAAGAATGAGGCCCGTTCAACCCTCTTGACGCAAACGTTCTTATTTTATGATCATACGCATACTTACTATATTTTTAGCAGTATTCTTCGCTCTTCATTATTAGGTACAATAAACCCAATATCTTCATTCCATAGATCTGCACGATGTATTATTACTTCAGCAAGGACGAAGCCGATCAGTCTATGCTGATCTGTGGAGACGTGGGAGGCAACGTGAGGTTGTTGCTGTTTTCACCGGTGCAACGCGGCCCCTTCAGAAACGAGGCCGGACGAAGTTTGACATTGCTGCGACATGTAGACCTGCAGAAACGGGTGATGATGATATTTCGATTTAAGATAGCATTAACGACAACAATGACAATGCATAGGCAATTTCTATGTTGGTTGACCCGAAAAAACTCTAAGTATAATATATATAACAGGAAGAATTGTGCCAAATTGCTAAATGACCAACGGATCTCAAATAAAGATCTAATAACGACAAGCTGCCATCTTCTTTACAGCTGTTACCATAACTTGGCATAACTTCCAATATTATACTTAGACCTATCAACCAACCGATACCTATGCAGATGTAAATATATTCCGTTTACTGTCGAATATGGCACTCTTTACTCGACTGGAGGCAAGGAAGGGCAAAAAAGGCCAAGGAATTTAGTAGCAGCCATTGCAGAACCCTCAACTGAATGCGGGTTCAGAATCAGCTCTTATTGTCCGTAAAACCGAAGTAGAGTTTAATTTGTTTATAGTTTAATTTTTGTTTAATATCCTCAATCTTGTGTAGGTCTGTTTAGTGCATTACTTTAAATTGTCTTTTCTGCAGTCAGGTTTTTTTTTTATTGACACCGGGACTTCATGTTACAGCCTCACATGCTACCAGAGCTTCGTCTAGTAGAGTTACACCGTATACACGGCGAGTGGGTGCGACAGGTGTCGTACTACGCGTCACTGCACTGCGTGGTGTCCTGTTCTACTTGCATAGACTCACTACTCATGTGCGACATACACGGTTCCAAGACGCATAATATGTTCAGAGTAGAAAAGGCGAGTTACATCGTGTTGTTTTTCGAAAATAATGTGCATACGAGTACCTATGCCATGTATTTAAATGATCTTTTTTTATGGGATAGGGGAGCAAACGAGCAGACGGATCACCCGATGGTAAGAGATAACCGCCGCCAATCGACACCTGCAACACCAGACGAGTCACAAGTGCGTTGCCCGCCATTTAAAAGGGTTTGGGCCTCCGTTATTCTCACTCACTCGGAGAAACACAACGCAAGCGTTGTTTCACGCCGGTTTTCTGTGAGGCCGTGGTATCACTCCGGTCGAGCCGGCCCATTCGTGCCGAAGCATGGCTCTCTATTTTAATTTTGCAAAAACGGCAAGCCTAAACCTCTAAACGGTCATCTTTTTTAATGAATGATCCTCTTTCTCCGAGACTAACTACGCGAAATAGGTTTGAGATGTAGAAATGATGTTTGATAGTTACTTTACTTATTGGGCCCCGAAACTAAGATAATATTTTTTTATAAGTAGGTACAATTCGGTTCATTGTGTGGTCACAGTTCCAACCTAACCTAACCTAAAGTATATTTAAAAAAAAACCTAACGGATATTTATGTTCGTAACCTTGAATGCCGTTTATTTATAATTTATACGTTGATCAATCATTAGAGACGCAATAATTAATATACCTACACATTAAACTATGTACACGATCATATTGTGATTATTATAACTGTTGTGATTATGCTCCAAGTTTCACGGATTCTGCGTAAAAATTCCCAGGGTATCCACTGCTTCGCATTCGAAGAGGAGTCACATATCTTGGTGACAGGAGGGCCAGACTGTGTGGTCCGAGTATGGAACCCTTTTGTGCCAGCCAAACCTAATGTGAGCTTCCCAGGGCACCACACCTGTATTATTGCCATTGTACTTCAGAACAAGGGACAAACCATATACTCATTAGCAAGGGACAGAACTATCAAAGTGTGGGACGTGCAAGGCCACACATGCGTTCAGGTTAGTTTTGAGTTGTACCAGTAGATAATTATGTAGGTACATCCTAATTGTGTCCGAAACATTAATTATTATGTTAAATTACCATGAGTTTTCTTATTTCAACAACATTTACGATGTTAACGTAATTAAACACCCTTCTGCTGTGTAAAAAATGTCCCAGAATATTTATTTATTTATTCTTTTTTTTTCTGCAGACCTACATCGACATACCGTCAGTAGTTGGCGAGCGATCTCCTATCTCTGCAGTGTACAACCCAGCCACTCGCGAGCTCATTCTGGCAGCCATCAAGATAGCCATTGTGGTGCTGGACGAGCAACTGAACCCGCTCCACACTGACGGCTCGACGCACTCGCGCGCAGTCGCCAAAGTACTATATAACCCGCTGTTCAAAGTCATTATAACTTGCGGCATGGACAGTATTATTATAAACTGGAATCCGATCAATGGTAATCACTTATATTTAAAGTAAAGGTAGGCACGCAGATACGTGATACACTAGATTATAGCTTTGCCAGGCCGCTGCCGTGGCCTCGCTCGCTTAGCTCTCTCGGCTTGTGCATCGTTTGGTCGGGATCCCTTTTTTTCTCATAATGGTTTTTGTTCTAATTTAAATAGGGTATTTAACACCATGTAAGAAAAAATATAAAAATGCATGTTTATGATAGATTTAAAAAAAAGTAAACGAGAAACGTTAGTATTTATTTATAAAAATGCAATGTAAATTTTATAATTCTATTTCAAAAATAGTCTTTTTTAATCTGTTTTAAAACGCCATCCGCCATATTGGATTCCGACGTGATGTCACTCCGATAGTTACTTGGTCTTTTGCAGTTGTATTGTTTACTAACGAAGTGACGTCACGACCCGAAGTAGCATGGCGGTTAGCGTTTCCGCGCGAAATTTCAAAATCATAAATTAAAAATAGTTTTTAAGGCATTTCTCGGTTTTATAAAACTGAAATAAAAATTCTACTGGTTCATTACGATCTAAGGATTAATTTAAAACAGTTTTCAAAAAAAGGTGTAATACCCTATTGTCATAATAAGTTAGGCATAATTTTCTTTGTCGTAATAATAGTATGCCATATTGCTTTTAGCATATTGTGTTATTAAGTATAAATATTGTATATCCTATTGTTTATATTCATAACTTTGGTATGCATAAAGTTGTAAAGCATAGTGTTTATTTGTCTAATAGTTATTTGTGATAATGATCAAAAAGCATAAAGGAAACGTAAGTACTTTACGAATATTTATGTATTTATTCATAATTTTCATGCGTAATTTCAAAGTAGGTATTATGTACTATTATGGACTTTGGGATTGAGGTGTCTCAAATTTAGGATACAAGAGCGAGCGTAGCGAGCTCGGAACTTCGGGCATCCATCTCAGATAGGTTAGGTTAGAAGGGGATTGCGGGATCTAGAAGATCCCCGCCATCCCCTTCGTGGTTATTTTTTTTAACCCACCCAGAAGTAGGAGCGCGGGGCTCCTACTTCTGGGTGGGTAGGAAGTAGGAGCGGGGCTCCGTCAATATTGCCCATTATGCAATGTATGACGTAAAATCGTAGGAATAAAAATAGAGAACCTAGTGTAATATTGTTATTAAAAAAATTGTAGTTAATTTTTCGGAATATTTTTTTTTATTTCTTTATATAGGATTAAAAAATATGATTAAATAGTTATGGCAAATGAGTATTATGCGTAACTAATGTTAGGACAAGTAACAATAAGCAATGTTAAATTATGACATAAAATCGTAGGAATAAAAATAGAGAACCCGTTTGGTCACAGTTCTAACCCAATATTTGAAACTATTTCATCCCGAATTTTAACGAACCTATATTATAAGAACCTAAGGTTGAAATAAAAATAATAGTATCAAAACCTGGTTTTAATTGTTCTGTCCATAGGTGATTTTAAGTATTATGAATAATTTCTGAACGTTTGACGTTTTTCTAATATTTCAATAGTTGATATCACACTGCTCTCTCATATTGGGCATTTTTCAAACAGTGCGGGCATTTTTTGGTCCATTACATATATCTACATTCAATATTTTAAGTATTTTTAGGTAACTGCCTCATTAGCCTAGTGGCCCTGAGCGCGAATGCTACGCTAGAGGTCCTGGGTTCGATTCCCAGGTCGAGCAAAGTGTTATTGGGTTTTTCTATGGAATTCCCAGTAGCAGCTCGGAGTTTGGAATTTGTGCCCGGTTAATGGCAATAGGCTCGCCCCCTATTACATGGGAGCTAAACATACCGGCGAACTGTGGTACGCCTCTGCCTAACCCTTCGGGGAATACAGGCGTGATGGTATGTTATGTTTTTTAGGTAAACGCAACCTCCTAATTCGAGACGCGCACGTGCATTTACTGCATGGCGAGCTGATCCCAGTGGAGATCACCGCCTCGTGTTTCGATCCTGGCTACCAGCTGTTGCTCACCGGTGCCAGGAACGGAGAGCTCAAGGTACTTATAGCAAGTATTATTATTATGTGTTGTATGGATTAGCGCTGCCGTATTCGGTGACTTTTATGATATACTACTTACCCTACGCAAAAAAGGAGTGTTAACGTTTAACATCTGTATCTGTGTATCTATTTATGGCCTTGTAGAGCCCAAAAGAATGGACCAATTTTGATTCAGTTTTTTTTGTTTGAAAGGTGAATTGATCGAGTTTTCTTTTCCTAATTATGATTTAAGAAAATCTGGCCAGCCGGCCGTTCGAAAATCATCAATTATTTTCAAGTTGAAGGGATGTGAGTTACTTCCACAGATCTGCTCGATTTGAAATTCGATACCATGTTACCTACTTCAATGATATTGACAGAACATGGTAACCAAGACTTCACGACTCGGGGGTTTTTAAAATTTTAATTTATTTTTTGTTTGTATCTTGCCTTCTTCCATATTACACTGCGGCTGGTAGGTGTGGAATTTCAACACGGGTTTGTGCTTGAGAGTTATGACCATCAAGCATATGTGCGAAGTAACCGGATGCTTTTGGGTGGAAGGCAGGTAAGAAACTTTTGTATTTTTTGACTGAGCTCGAAAATTTTTACAACCAAATATTAGCAAAACGCAAAATTAGATTTTTTCACAAACACAAAATTTTAATTCTTAAGACTGGAATTGCTAGGCAGCAATTCCTGTCTTCTGATTTTCAATTTAAATTTCCTTTTTCAATAAGAGATGTAGCACGTCTTGGGTTTTCCTTTTGTTATATTTTATTCGGAATTCCTTCGTACTTAACTCTCCTTTAGCTCACTAACGGCTGAAATTAGTAATCTATCGTAATTTGACTTTTACGGATCATATGTTAATTTTCGCCTATCCTTTTTCACCAAGAGAAAAAACGAAGAATATAAATGTGTATGTTCATAGGATTCTAGCGGTAGGTTGGGATCGCCACGTAACGGAGTTTGAGGACACCGGCATGGCGAAAATCGGTAAGAGCTGGGAGACGCGGCACACGGACGACGTGCTGGCCGCCGCCGTGCGCGCGCCCCTCACTATCGCTACCGCCACCTACAACTCCGAGTTGATACTGTGGAAACTGGAGACCGGTCAGCCCTATAGGTAAGCAGTTCTACTCCTGAAAACGTACAGTCATGTCGCAGTGGTCAATTGTTGTCGTACAATACATCCTCGGCACCTCATCTTCTACCGCATCAACCTCTCTTTCTCTCTCGGTTTCTCCTTTTGGCCTTGTAATTTCCACACTCCACTCCCACTATAGGTACTCTTTTGCAGTAACAAGTTTATGTTTGTTGTTCTTGCTGAGTTTCACATCTGACATCCTTTTATGGAATGAGCCTCGGTCCGTAATTAATAACCATCATCGCATGTACTCACCAGGCGATTCTCGTGTACTGAGCCGACGCTGCGTATCAAGATGCACTACAGCAAACGAGACTCCAGGCCTTCAAAGGTCGCTTTGGAAAAGCCTCCGAGAAAATCAATTTTTCGCAAAATAGGGTGAGTAGCAATAACACGCCACGCGAGCTAACAGTGGGTATTTAATTTTTTCATGTGTCAATTTTTTTCAATAGAGTAGGTATCATCCGAGTTCCGATGGTTTGCTGGTTTGCAGTATATTAACTTTTATGGATAACGGCTATACTCTGCTCTGATATAATTACGAAGGTGATCGAACACTTGTCCTAATTATTGTGCACAGAATGGGCGCTCGTGAAAACGTGTGTGCGTCAACAGCGATCCAGAAGGCCACTGCAAGGCGCGTGTCCACCGTGTCCATGCCTGTTCGCGCGCAGAACATGCGCCACCTCGCGGTACAGGCTATGATCTTCTTGGAAACACGACCACAACATGCGAAAATCGGTCGGTTCACATTTCCACCTCTTATTACCACACGTTACGCTTTACTGAACTACTAAAATTATACATGATATAGTTTTCATACCTTTAGCGAGATTCCAAAATAAATATCCTGTTTCCTCCATATAAACGAGAATCTGACAGATTCCTATCGATAACGGGTGTGGATAAGAAATATTTTCTAAACCTCACGAGTTTGTAATCGTTTGCAATGCATTTCATGCAATGATGCATTTAGATGTTTCACCTACCTACGAGGAAAATTTAATTTTCAGCAAAACGAACAAGATTCAACCCTTCTTTCTGAAGTGTTGTAATTATTATGCAGATACCACGAATAAAAGCAATACATACAGTGCATAAAAAAACACTCGTTTGTTTGTCTTAAAACTGATTTAAAGATAAACGGCAATGTTTTAGCTTCTCTTCTACTCGCGCTGGAGAACGGCCAAGTGCAGTGCTGGTCGGACCACTCAGCGGGTGGCTACCAGGGTTCGTTCCAGGCCATTCATATGGCGGGCGACTATGTGTCAGCCTTCGCTACCGATGCTAAAAACGAGTTTCTTCTCACCGGAACCACTCAGGGTTACGTCAAAACGTGGCTCATGAGCAACTATCTAAATAACGATGAAACGGTAAGATTATTGGACTGAACACTGACCCCAAATCTGCGGAATCTAGTCCGGGGTTGAGTCTGAGTTGCCCACAGATACAGAAAAAGAGACCTCTGCGTTTTGGCACAATGACCTTGTCTTCAACTTGCGTATGTATAACATAGTTTTATCATTATATCGTATTTACAACCCAATTTACTGTCCCAAAGCTGGGCATTGTCCACCACGCTGACCTGACTTCACACGTCATCGAGAAAATCTCTCAGGTGTACATGTTTCCTCACGAGGTTTCTCCTTCACCGTTTAAGCCCTTATCTTGCCGAATAATTAAGAAATTTTGGAGATATGAGGGGACCATTTCGAAAAGAGACTGTAAAAAAGAAGTTTAAGCCCTGGGTTTGAAAAATGAATACAGTAGAGATAATTGTACCTAAATGATGTACTTAGGTACACGTATGCATGCCGCGGCTGCGTCTGATGTTCCCGTTCCTGTGGCGCGACCGCATCGAGGGCCGCGCCAAGCGCAGCGCGCGCGACCAGCCCAAGCCGCTGCTGCTCAACAGTTACCGCGCGCATCTGCGCTGTATCACCACCATGGCCTATATCGACGAACTTAAGATAGTCTTCACGTATGTTCAACCAGCCGTTAAACGTTGATACTGCATTCCGTGTATGCATAAACTGATTTAGTTGTTTATCAAGCGAAGGTTAAAAAAAAATGTTAGATACCGAAACCGAGGTACCAAGCACTACCTACAGCACTACTGTCATTGCTGAACCTGTCTTTTTCTGTTAGTATTTATATTAGTTTTAGGAAACTCGTTTTTATTATAATGTTTATGTTATGTTAACTCATTTCTTCACTTTATTGTTTAATATCATATATTTATTATACTATTTTGTTCGCACAGTGGTAGCTCGGACTATAGCGTTCGCTTGTGGCGTCTCTCTGGCGAGTACCTGCAGACCCTAGGCAGCTTCGTACCCTGGACGCTGGAAGTCACCCGATTTCCACCCGATGTCAAAAAAGTCGCTAGTTCCACTACCTTTAAGGTTTTTTTTTAATATTTCGGTTGATTTCTTTTGTGGTTTTAGTTTTGACAGGTAGGCGGACATGCGATTGGATGTCCGCCTACCTTTAATCTGATACTGGATCATTGGTCAGTCAGCGTATTCACGGGATAGCCTGCTGTTACAGAGGCGATTATGGAGTTCATATTTTATAATCAAACACTTAAAGTAACTTTCACTTGTCTGGTTTCATGTTTGTTTGTTTATAGGTGTTTAGTGGTGGCAACGTGTCACGCTACGTGCCAGGGCAGGAGGAAGTGGACAAGTTGCGCGATATTACAGACAAAGAGCTCAAGGAGACGTTCGGTGCGGCACCCAATGAACCCCTGCTCGGGCACTACTTCTCCATGCCACAGCGTCCTGAACGACAGGATCGGATACAACTTGACGACTCCCTACCCACGGTCAGTAATGAATAATTCACCTGGTTCATAATAATTCACAAACTAGGTACTTATATTATTTTAATAACACCATTCAAGTCTCGGTTAAAAACCATGGCTTGGTTAACCATCTTAATGCTATTCTAATTTGTGTATGTGTTTTAGATCCCATTATACGTGCACCTGCGCATGGCATCGATGCAGCCTGTGCGGCGGCCGCCAACACCCGAACTGGTGCGCGAGACACGATTACGAGAAAGAGAGAGAGAGATTACAAAGAGCAAGAAGATGGCGCAAACAACTCATCTACAGCTACAACTGCCGCCTGTGCAGTAGCCTGGACAGGAGGCGTCCCACTCATGATAAGCAATAGATGTAACGCCGCAGCAGTACAGAGCCATACGAACACCTCATTGACCTTCATTCCACGATAAAGAACTGTTAAATTATAGAAGAATCATTAGAATAGCTAAGCAAGAGAAGAATGCTTACAGACATTATTGAATGGTATTGAAGTTAACTACGTAAAGAACGGAAGGCGCTTTACTGTAGTTATAGCAGTACTGAGTTTAGTACTAGGATTAAACTATGAATGAACTAAATAAAACGCTGTCATAAAACGCAGTTTATCCCCAAAGCAAGGATTATCTCTGGTACCAAAGTTAAACCACTGAGACCCCTAGTTTATCTTTCGACTAACCTTGAAATTACTTTATTAGAGCCAGAATCTGGTCGTTGTCTAATGTCAGCAATAAGTAAGACATCGGTATCCTGTGAATCCTTTAAGATTTTAAACAATAAAATAATTTATTTATTAAAAAATGACTCACTAACTTTTTCATCAGAACATTTTTCCCCGAGCGAATGTGACCCCATTTTTTCTTTTTCTGTTCCGTTTAGGATACCGATCCATAAATTTATTTTAAATTGATACTGAGACTTTACCTGGCGAATTAGATGCGGATTTCGAATTTGCCAACTGTGTAAGTTGTGCAGATTTAAAAATCCGTCCTTTTTGCGTGTTGCCTCATCTGATCACAAAATATTATTTAAAACTGCAGATCCTTGCTATTCTTCCTTATTACTTGTCTACAAGATTCGAGACGATTCTATTTCGCCTATTGTAAAGTAAGAAGTAAATGTTTAGATACGAGGACTTTGGAAAGTACCTAAGCATAAGCAAAGTGCCATCTTCCCAAAGTCCGCCCATTGAAGTTGCGTTCGGTGTGTTAGTACGTCATATTTTTACTCTGAGGTTAGTACTCAGGTTAGTACGATACTCTACTTCACGCTGTCAGACCAGTGAAAATCCATCCATTTTGGTTTTTGTCCCAATAAAACGGTAGAAACTTTATTGATGCTTTCATGGAGTTTAGGAGTGAACCCAAAAAGTCACGATTTTCAATTTTATATAATTTGCCTACACTCTCACACGTTCACGAACACTTAATGGTTAATTATCCACCATAATTACAAATCAAACTTCGGAGAAATTCAAGTTTTGAAAAATAATATAAAATCGACAACGTGCACTTTACATATAGCATTTTTATTTAGGTATTTAATTTTTTTCATCACACACCACAGCTCGCTTTCACCGCCATTTGCAAACACAATACTTAGTTTTTTTACAAATAAATTTACTCAGATGTCGGAAACCTAAGATCTAACCTGAGGATCTAACTAAACCAAGAAACCCAAGAATGTTATATTAAATATGTTGCCTATTTTATGTACTCTCTCTAACCTAACATCGACACCTGTGACTATAATTTGACAATTATTGGACACTGAATAGTAAAAAATGTAACAGAGTTTTGGCGGGAAAATGAAAAGTGCACATTGTCGATTTTATATTATTTTTCAAAACTTGAATTTCTCCGAAGTTTAATGTGTAATTATGGTGGGTAATTAACCACTAAGTGTTCGTGAACGTGTGAGAGTGTAGGCAAATGATATAAAATTGAAAATCGTGACTTTTTGGGTTCACACCTAAACTCCATCGAAGCCTCAATAAAGTTTCTACCGTCTTATTGGGGCAACTGAACATTATACTTGACACTGGCGAACACAAAAAGTGTGGTGTCATAATACAATCCCATGATGGGAAATAATTATTACCTACTTGATTATTCTAATACTTGACACTGGCAAATACACAAAAAGAGTTACGGCATTATAAAAAAAAAATGTAACAGAGCACTGGCTGGATAAAAATAAAATTATATTTTTTCTACTTTTTATTTTGACAATGTCGCGTTTTTAACTAAACCTTTATACGCGACAAAATTATTATTATTATTAATCATTCGATGACATTTGTAGCACTAATCGAAATTTAATATATTAACGTTTTATGGTTTTTATTTGTATAATTATTTTAAGTAACAATGGCAAACGAAAGTGATGTAAGGTCTATAATATCCATGTCTTCGAAGTCTGAAGGTAGCACTGCAGCAGCAGTCCGGTCTCGATGGCGCAACGCCGCCCTGCACGACCGATGCAGTATGAAAGATATGTTGATGTTGAAAGAAGCGTTTAGCGTAGCATTCAATAATAAAATGATGCCCAACGAGTTCAGAAACTTACTTAAGACTATGCTGAACGTCGAATATGATGATGATGTATTCAAAATACTCTTTTTAAAGGTGAATATCTAATGATTTCACTTTACATACTTGTGTCTAAGCAGTATCTCAAAATACCTATAAGATAACGGGTCCATCGACAAATATACGTACGTACATATAGATTCGAGTCAGCTGGTGTAGTTAGCATCCACAGAAAGAACTGCTTGTCATAAGGCGGGTCGTTAGTAATCTTTTTTGCCACCATTTTTTTTACTCTTGTTAGGCTTACGCTTGATTGTTATATTGCCTGATGTTATGCGACACTGGGACCTACGATTGAGTGCGGAAGCCTAGAAGAAACCGATTCACTCGTGATTTAAAGACACTCAGATTATTACTATCGTGGAAGATCCAGTCGGGAAGCGCATTGCACATTTCGGCGGCACGCATGATAAAAATGGACTTAAGGGTTCCGTTCAGGTTTTCGGAATATCCACCATTAATCGATGATGCCGTTTTGTGCTTCTGGTGGTCCGATACATCTTAGAGGAGCACTACATAAATTTTCTGACTACTGCAAATGAACGTAATCCATTATGCTTAGATGAACACGAGCCGCACCGGGGAAATCGACTGGGACGAGCTGGTGTCTCACTTGATCCTCGGCTATTTCGGCAACGACGCGGAAAACCAGCGGGAGTCATTGCAACCGCCAATTATGGGGTTGCCTAACATCCTGCGCTCGCAACACAGACACCCTATATCCAGGATATGCTTCTGTCCCGATGTGGCCAAGGTAATATAATTAGTAAGTATAATTACCTTTGCAATAGGTACTTGTTTGAAAGCCAGTATTATACCATTTATTCAGCTGCACCAGTGAGACGCGACCGCAAAAGAGAGACCTAAAAAGAGGAAAAATAGCTACTAAGTATGCCGTGTTTGCTGTGTCAAATTTTACTTTATGCGAACTTATCTATTCTTATATGTAGGAGTTAGTAGGAGTTGCTACTAATATGGTAACTATTCTACATAAAATCTGTGCTGTCTAGTGCATCAAATACTGCACGCTAGCTAACGTCATTGATGACGTATTTTGCACTTCCTTGGCAGAGAGCAAAGATTAAAAATAATGAATAAGGTTTTTTACAAAAGCATTTAGGTTCGCATAATATGGTCCGACACAGGATCGCAGCACGGACCCAATGCAAGGCACGTACATAACGGCGAGCCGCGACGGCATGATCAACTGGTGGTCGCTAGACATGGTGCTGTTGAGAACTGCCTACTCCTCCAGCCGTGAGTAGCAGATGTGATCGGAGTATTTACCCCGAATTTTATATTTCTTTTTTATCTAATAGAATATGCTTCCTAGTTGAACCCATAAACATTTGCTTGATGTCTGACTAGGTCTATGTTTTGAAGATCAGATACACCACAAAATGTTTGAATAGGTTTTTTTTCTGTACGCTTTCTTAGTACCTATGTATCTATCTAATTCTATCTAATTAGTTGTGACATAAGTATCGATAAGTAATTTGCGCATTTGTTCATTCCCTTCTACAGCTCATCTGAAAGTCCGCTCCACGTGGGTGACGGATATGGTGTGCATGCCGGACGTGAATATAATCGTGACCAGCTCCACGGAGCGGGACCTACGTTTCTACGACTGTACCGCCAAGACTTTCACCTTAAAAATTATCATCACCAGCTGGGAATTTATGGTAAAAGAAACACATTTACCTAGGCAATATCCATTTTAGTTGATCATCAAGAAGAAATATCTTTCCTTCTAAGAACTATGTATCCAATAAAAAAAAATTAAAATCCCATGCAAGCACGCCTTCTGTCAAAACGCTGCGTCTGTTTCGTGTCACGCTTCTATGATAATCACATCGCCATTATTTATTTGCTGCTGCTAGGTCCTTTTCATATCTTGAATATGAGTATATAACTGTACTATTAACTTGTTTCATAGATCTGCACAATGCACTATCACTTTAGCAAGGATGACCAAGAACAGTGCATGCTAATCTGCGGAGATGTGGGTGGCAACGTGAGGGTTTTGCTGTTTTTTCCGCAGCAGCGCGGACCTTTCAAGAATGAAGCCGGACGTGCTTTGATTTCGCTACGACATGTTGATCTTCAGAAACGGGTGATCACTATTTTTGTTCCACACTTACACACGCTTTAAATTGGCTTTACAAAATGTTATCAGCGTCTTATATTGTTTCCGTCATCTTTTGTTGCAAAATTCCTTTAAAAGGCGATTTATTTTCATGCAAAAGATTCTTCGCCGATTTATGATGGTTATCTGCTGTATTCTGAATATTCTATGTTGGCTTATTATTTCCAGCCCCATATGCTACCAGACCTGCGCTTAGTAGAGTTGTATCATATGCACGCTGAGTGGGTGCGACAAGTGTCGTACTACGCTTCGCTGCACTGCGTAGTCTCATGCGCTACCTGCCCAGATTCATTGCTCATGTGTGACATACATGGCTCCAAGACACACAACATGTTCAAAGTTGACAAGGCAAGCTGTTTGATGTACCTACCTATTCACTTGGCACCCCAACAGTAATATATTTTAAAAATAAATGCGTGTAAATAAGTCTGTCTGCCTGTTAGACGTGAAAAGGTAACACGAAGGTGTGACTCCTAAAAAGCTGAACCAGTTTTGGTATAAAGACAAATTGGAACTAAGAGAAGGACATAATATGTTAGCTTGTGTCTCGGCGATTGGCAACAGCTTGTATGAAATAATGCAATGATAATAATTGTGGATGGACAGCATCATCCACCTATTTACTCTAAGCACGTTCTGCTATTCTCCAAAATTATAGTTGTCCATGGTAATGGGTATGTTATTGGATTAGGTATTTATTACATTCATTATTATATTTATTTATGTATTATTTATTATATTTATGTCCGCGCCGCAGAGATGATAAACCAATACAAAAGCATAATAATAAGATGAAAATCTTTATCAGGGCATACAATGTTTCGCTTTTGAAGAGGAATCACATGTGCTGGTGACAGGGGGGCCAGATTGCGTTGTGAGAGTGTGGAACCCTTTCGTGCCTGTCAAGGCTAGCGTGACCTTCGTTGGCCATCACGCCGGGATCACCAGCATTGTACTGCAGAACAAAGGACAGACTATCTACTCATTGTCTAGAGACAGAACACTCAAGGTGTGGGATGTACAAAGTCAAGCCTGCGTACAGGTAGGGCAACAGTAATACCTAATCAACAATTATAGGTACCGTTTATTATTAACTCTCATTCTAAATCTTTGGTAGACCTACATCGATATACCGTCAGTAGTGGGCGAGCGGACGCCTATTTCTGCAGTGTACAACTCAGCGACTCGCGAGCTCATCCTGGCAGCCATCAAGATAGCCATTGTGGTGCTGGACGAGCAACTGAACCCGCTCCACACTGACGGCTTTACGCACTCGCGAGCAGTCGCCAAAGTCCTGTATAACCCACTGTTTAAAGTAATCATCAGTTGCGGCATGGACAGCATTATCATCAACTGGAACCCGGTAACTGGTAAGTCGGTACTTAATTTTAGCTATTTACTTAGTTTATTTCTGCTTAATTTAGTCAGATACTCGCATAAAGTGTTCCCGACAGCCCCAACACCATTCTCAGAACGTTAGGTGATAGGTGGGACTCTCCGATCTTGGGGCGATGGATATGACTGGATGCAGACAAGTAGACGCTCGGATCGGCCTCCCTAACGCAGCTTAAAATAAGAATATTACTAACACTAGTTTATAAGTTTCTATTGTTAGGTACTAACAAAATATGGATGTAATTCCGAAATAAAAATATATTATTATTATTATTATAGATAAACTTTGGGGTGAAAAAGACTCAAGAGTTAAAACTTTTTACCGCAAACGTTCCGCAACCATGGGTTCCAACCGATTTTTAAAGTTTATTTCCTACTGCTGCTAAAGTGTTTTGCTACATAAGTACTACAAATACAAAGTAATTTACTTCACGGTAAACTACTTTATCGTATCATTGGACTGCACGGTTATATGGTATATTTATTTGATGTATGTCTCTGCAGGTAAACGAAATGTACTAATTCGCGACGCTCACGTGCGCATGTTACACGGCGAGCTGATCCCCGTGGAGATCACCGCGTCATGCTTTGACCCCGGATTCCAGCTACTGCTCACCGGAGCTAGAAATGGGGAACTTAAGGTTTGGTTACAATAGTCCTGCGCGGGCCACTAAGTATGATACGTGTACTTTAAAATGGTATTGAAATTGGCGAGGATTACATCTAATAAAAAAAACTCTCAATTAAACCCAACTAAAATGATTAATACAGAATTATATAGAAATAATATAATTTCAAGAATGTCAGTTCGACGCATTTGCAAATGGACCAGCGGGGACGGCGACCTAAAAAGGTGGCACTGGTGGGTGGCCTCACCTTATTAGGGAGAGGTCTATGTCCAGTATAAGCCTAAGATAAACTGAATTTAGGGGATGATACTTTTAGGAATTTCGAGGTTCTAAATCTAGTCACACATTTCGCTATAGGTCCGTAAACGTACGTAAAGAAATACTCAATATATTACTACACAATATTGCCTAAGTTTAGCTTTTATTATTTTTAGGTGTGGAACTTCAATACGGGTTTGTGCTTAAGAGTGATGACAATCGAGCACATGTGCGAAGTCACCAGCTGCTTCTGGGTCGAAGGCAGGTAAGCGATACTACCTATTCTGCCCAATGGGCAAAGAGAGAGCTTTCCGTCTTCCATGGACCACTTGAATGTTATAATTGCTATAAATGAATGTTATAAATTTTTGGTGAAAGTTTTTTATTATTGTCCGACCTCCAAGCGCAAACGGAGAAAACTAGTAATAAATAAAATAGTTCAATATACTAAAATGTAATCGGGATCAACTTTATGGCTAGACAAAATCTGCTAAAGTAATTTTGTTGACATTCTACTCAAAACATAAAATGGGGATAGGATTCTGGCGGTGGGTTGGAACCGCCACGTGACGGAGTTCGAGGACACCGGCATGGCGACGACCGGCAAGAGCTGGGAGACGCGGCACACGGACGACGTGCTGGCCGCCGCCGTGCGCGCGCCCCTCACGCTCGCCACCTCCAGCTACAACTCCGAGCTCGTGCTGTGGAAGCTGGAGACCGGACAGCCTTACAGGTCACTACTAATCACTAGATATGCATCATGGGAAGGGTCATTCATATGCTCTAAGTGCTTTGTTCCAGTTAGATTTATTTCGACGTTGGTTATATTTGGAAATAAAAAATATACTTAGTTCTCACTCTGTGGACCCTGTTTTTACTCAAAATAAGTTATTGTAACCAAATGGGCAAGCCAGGGTCCCTAATTGGTCAATGCTCGACACTAATAAGATAAATCGGAAGCGTACGCGTAAGCTGAGTGGGAGTTTATTTGGCATGTTAGCCAAATAAAAATTTTCTTTTTCTTATTTAATATAATGACAAAATATATTATAATAAGAAAGGCAAACAAAAGGGTCAAAATGAAAAAAATATACATTTTTAATTATATTTTTGGAGTGTCAGTACCTTTTCTTATGAAGTGTGAAGTCATAATAATTATGTCTCATGGCTGGACCAAATTGAGATCTGCATATTAATATCGAGCAAAATTGAATGCTTGAGATTAGAAACTGTCATCGGTATCATGATGTACCTAATTAATAAAATTGCTTAATTTATGTATCAATATGTGATCACCAGACGGTTCTCTTGTACGGAGCCAACGTTGCGCATAAAAATGCACTTTAACAAGCGAGAGTCCATCAAGCCACCATCCACCACGGACAAAACCGGGAGGAAACATTCATTTGGCTTTCGCAAACCCGGGTGAGTAATACTTTACAGTTCTAAATAGTTCATGTCGTACTAACAAGTAAGTATTCACATCATAATTATTGAATTACGAATAATTGATAATAAGTGTACCTCCATTTTCATCATATACACACACATAAGTATTTTATTGTTTATTGGTGTTGTTGCACCATGGGACTTTTTAAGACACCACCACAAGATAGGCAGATACCATAATATAGCAGTCATGAGTGCTATGGTAGAGTCAGGTGTGTCGAAGGAAAATAAATATTGAATATCCAGGACATTGTCCAAATAAATGTTTCACTATTGCATGGTGTCTGCAGTATGGGTGGTGCTCGTGACAACGTGAACGCGTCGGCGGCGATACAAAAGGCAACTGCGCGTCGCATATCTACGGTGTCTGTGCCCGTCCGTGCGCAGAACATGCGCCACCTAGCAGTGCACACCATGATTTTCCTGATAACACGACCCCAACACATGCATGTCGGTCAGTACTAGCAATACCAATAACAAGCTAAGTTTCCTTAACTTTAATATGTATCCTATTCATTTCAAATGCACGCGATTTACACGTAAATAGTTTTAAACAGATAATGAATTATTTAGGTTCCCTCCTACTTGCGCTGGAGAACGGCACAGTGCAGGTCTGGTCGGACCACTCAGCGGGTGGCTACCAGGGCTCGTTCCAGGCCATCCATATGGCGGGCGACTACGTGTCAGCCTTCGCCACCGACGTACACAATGAGTTCTTGTTTACCGGTACCACCCAGGGATATGTAAAAGTGTGGCTGATGAGCAACTACCTTATTAACGAGCCGGTCAGTGTCAACTTATTACGATTTCAATTCATTTCATTTAAATATAAATTAAAAATATATAATTATACTTTCTCGTCAAATAGAAAATGGTCAAGTTAATATGGACTTGTCTTTTATTTAGATACTTAATATTTATAATAAAATAAGCTATCATTGTTATTTCGAACTCATTGAACTATAAATACACATTATATTATTGACTTTGGCGTGAATATATTTTAGACTAATTATTTATTTCTAATTACTTACCTTATTCACAGCCATGCCCGTAAACTGCGCCATTGATTGTTTCTAATTTCTTCATTCATTGTCTCCGATAATATGATTTTCTTCCGTTGGCACAATATAAATTTGAGCTTGCTGTATACTAGCACGACGCGACGTGTCATTTGGAATGACTATTTCTTAGGACGGCCTCTTAATATACTAACTACCCACCCATATTAATCTATGTATGTGTTATATTTTTATGAACTCACATTTCCTTCTTTTTATATTTCTTATTTGTAAGATATCTTTACATAAAATTATTGTTCGAATAAATATATATTATTATTTATGTATTGTGATTATTTTAGTTCATGTATCATTTATGTTTCCCGCTTCCGTGCGTCACTGCAAGGGTGCCACTGCCAACTGAAATCCAGCGCTGGGCATTTGATACCCAGCACATACTGAGTTGGTTAGGTACCCATTCAGTACGGACATGACGGCAATGTTCTTTCTTTTGTTTTTACTTGTACCCATCAAAATTTGATGTGTATGTATTGGTATTGTATCCGTCTGTTCGTCCGAATAAAATGTTTCTATTCTATTCTATTCAATTCGATTTAGTAACAGATTACAGAAAACGCAAAAATCCATTGTTCTTGCACCCCGGGGTCCATGCACTTTGCTGAATGAAGTACTGATTTCTTCGATAAAAGAGCGATTTCCATGTAGTACCTCCACTCTCAGTTGACCAAAAATCTCGTATATTATGCATAATGGCAATAGGTCGCCCCCTATTACATGGGACCTAAACATACTGGCGAACTGTGGGTGTACATTAGTACACCTCTGCCTTACCCTTCGGGGAATACAGGCGTGATGGTATGATGATGATTATGCATAATTTGTAACAGGTGCACGTCAACATGCCGCGGCTGCGTCTGATGTTCCCGTTCCTGTGGCGCGACCGCATCGAGGGCCGCGCCAAGCGCAGCGCGCGCGACCAGCCCAAGCCGCTGCTGCTCAACAGTTACCGCGCGCATCTGCGCTGTATCACCACCATGGCCTATATCGACGAACTTAAGATAGTCTTCACGTATGTTTTACTAGGAAAAAATACTAATCTAGCTTTGCTTTACTAGCCAAGATAGAAAATGATGTGCAACAAAACTAGTAGGCAACTGCAGTCACCTTACGGGCTACGACTCAAATCAATGCGCTGTCATCATCGTCGCAATATTTTCTAAGCTATAGGGGTCGGGGTCAGCTTCCAGTCTAACAGGATTGCAGAAGGGGTTGTTCAGCTTAGTTATTGTCCCCTATCCTCACTTCATTATACGGATTAATTTGGTTTCACACTCAGTGGCAGTTCGGACTACAGTGTGCGCTTGTGGCGTCTCTCTGGCGAGTATTTGCAGACGCTAGGCAGCTTCCTGCCTTGGACGCTGGAAGTCACCCGCTTTCCGCCCGACGTAAAAAAAGTCGCCAGCTTCACTACTTTCAAGGTACTTACTTAGAATTTTTTTAAACCCCGATACAAAAACCATGATCTTCTACTATCACGTCGGCTTGATCTATGATTCATAATTATTTTAATGGAGCCAGTCCGAAGGTTAAGCAAGGTCGGTATATTTCATTTGTGGTGATGACTGTTAAGGTTCAAGGTTAAGGTGTTGACTCGAATTTAACAGAAGCATTACGTGCATAGGTGTGGCGCAGTGGCTATGTGTCGCGATACGTGCCAGGTCAGAAGGAGGTGGACAAACTGCGCGACATCACTGACAACGAACTCAAGAATAAGACGTACGGCGCGCCGCCCAGCGAGCCGCTGCTCGGCCAGTACTTCTCGCTACCGCAACGGCCCGAGCGCCAGGACCGCATAGTGCTTGACGACTCGCTGCCCACTGTCAGTACCAACCTTCATTATCTGTAGTCTTGCCACAAAATCCACACGCGAAAATGTTTGGCACTCATAACATCAATCGTGTTTTCTGTTATAACCAGACTATCAACTCAACTCGCACCAAACTATAACATTACTCTTTTAGACTTTGACAATATAACGTGATTGTGATGGTTGTGACTCAGATCCCGCTATACACGCACCTGCGCATGGCGTCGACGCAGCCGGTGCGGCGCCCGCCCACGCCCGAGCTCGTGTGCGAGACAAGGCTGCGGCGCGCAAGGACGAAGAAAACACATTTTGACGGCACACAACCGGCTCAGCAGCAACCAGCCCACCAGCAGGGCCAGCGCCTGTCGCAGCAACCGCCGCACGTGCTGGCACAGCGCCCGTCGCAGGCAGCCACCGAAACACATGCAGCACTGCAGAGGACCTCAAAGTCTTAACGATGCAGACAGAGTCAGCCTTTACTTATTACTTACTTAGTATAATTACTCGTTTATCTGTTATTAAGCTTACCTATATTGCGGACAATTTCTACAGACGCAGCGATGCGACGCGGGATCGTATTAAGTACTTATTGTTAGTGCCTATCGACTAGGGCACATGTAAGTACATGTTTAAGTAAGTATTTTTCAGTTTTTGTAGTTTTTCTTTAGATAACATCGTTTATACTTATGTTTGTTATTTGATGCTTTACAAATTGTTTTCTAATATAAAATTTATCTTTGTTTTGAATGGACCGACCGACCGACCGACCGGTTTTAATTAGGCTTTGCCAATAATTTTCGTGTTTATTATATTTTTATGTAGTTATGTAAATTTTTTATGATCTGGTTTTAACGATTTATTACTTGAAGCATGCTCCCGGGATTTGGTTCATACCTAGAACACTAAAAAGAAGTTGGTGTACGAGGGCCAGAGTAGTTTTTAACGTTTACATACTAAACATTATCGCCGTGTATTTCTCACTATACAAGTTGAATTGATTTTATTTCTTTAACTTACTAGTTTAATATACCTATATAAATATAATTTTATTTATTATTAATTATAGTACCTAATATTTTTTAATTTGAAGGCAATAAAGACATTTCACAATCGTAGTTGTTTTATTGGCGTAATATATAAAAGGTTTTTTAATAATATAAACCATAACACTAAAATTAAATCAAGCTAATAAATTAAGTATCTTAATAAAGTTAAATCATACTACAAGTTATGTAGGTACATACGTAATAATATTAAATGATCTAGGTATACTATCGTAGAAATTAATTGAAATATAAAAAATACTGGTACCAGCAGGCGCAGCAGATGACAAATGCACTAAATTTCAATTTGCAAGTTTTCAGTAAGACGTACGTAGCCCTGCACCTAACGTGATGCTCTATGCTGCGTGCACCAATATGCTCAAGCAATCTTACTCGCCCTCCCTTTAACCTTCTCACTTGGTCGTTTCACAAGCTTCTGCTTGTTCACGTGGGCCCTATCTAGCAGATCTTCTATAAGAAAGAGCTCATCACAGTCCACTGGCAAATTGTTACCCTCGATGCCGACACGCAGCAGTCCCGTCGTCGCTCTGGGCCCCAGCCAGCTCTGATGCGTCAGCACCTCATACAGTACCGCGAGACTCGGATACTCTAAATTATTGTAAGATAGATTAAGAAAACACAATGCCATGTTACCAATACAGAAGACCTGTCCGCCGCGTAACAACGTCTGGTCACTGCTGAACGGGTCGGAGAAGAAACCGATGAGCTCATTGGTCATTACGTCCGCTCTCTGGCAGTGCGTACCACCCGAGCTTGAACCTGTCGAGATGCTTAACTTCCTCTGTGCTCTCATAACCGTCCTTCGCTTTGACAGTCGAATTTCGTCTTGACTTTTTTCTACAGTCAGATCTTTAATACATCTTGCATACACTTCGCTTCTGAGCCTCAAGTATTCAATGTGTCTCGACCTCTTTTCAAACAATTCGTCATTGGACACTGGAAACTCCATAAGACTTCTAAAAATACTGATTGCTCCAGAATCAGTGATGTAATTCCCAGCTAGATTAAGGCATTGTAAGGTGCGGTTGGTTCGTAGAACTTTGCCTAATGCGCGTGCACCCGTATCACCGATCCTGTTCGATACGAGTATTAATATATGGAGCGTTTTAGCGGCGGGGCGCGGGTGTGCCAGCAGCGCTGCTAGCTTTGCGCAGTCTTCGTCGTCTAGCTTGCATCGCGCCAGGGATAAATACCGTAAGCGGGACGGTCGCCCTAAGAGCACCTCGTAGTTACGCCCGGCAACTGGCGAGTCATCGAGGCAGATCTCAGTGATGTACGAATCTGATAAAAACTTGGAGATCTCGTAAAGGACTACAGTGGTAAGTGGTCCCCAACGTACCGTTAGCCTGTACAGATGGTGCTGGTAGGGTATGCAAAACCCGATCACTCTAATGAGTAGGCGGGGGATCTCTATACAGCGGTTAAAGACAAGCTCCACTAGGTGACCGGCAGAATCCTTGACGGCGGTAACTACGATGTCGAGCGCGTCTTCCATGAAGTCAGGCGTCACGATCTCAGTCTCTTGCTCGTGCGTGCCGGACACGGGCTCCGCGCTCGGCGGGCGCTGCGGTGGAGCCGTAGTTTGAGGTGGACCTAAGGTACGTCGCGTCTTTTTCACTTTTTCGTCAGCTTTATGGTATTCACCTGCGACATATTTTTAGTGTTATCGACTGGGTCAGCATTTCCCAAACAAGGGGTCGCTAATATTAGGTGGTTTTTTTTATGGGATAGGGGGGCAAACGAGCAGACCGATAACCTGATTGGTAAGCGATAACCGCCGCCCATGGATACCCGCAACACCAGAGGAGTCGCAAGTGCGTTGCCCGCCTTTAAAAAGGGTTTGGGCCTCCGGTAACCTCACTCACTCGGCGAAACACAACGCATGCGTTGTTTCACGCCGGTTTTCTGTGAGGCCGTGGTATCACTTCGGTCAAGGCGGCCCATTCGTGCCGAAGCATGGCTCTCCCATGTGTACAGGTCTTCCTGACTAATGCATTTAAGCCATCCTTCTTTTATATGGTTCTGATTATGATCATTTTTCTTCTTGACAGCAAAATTGGGTTATTCAATAAGATGAGGTGGCGGCCCAACCTACTGAGACCATTGAAATAAATCTATATACTAATATATAAAGCTGAAGAGTTTGTTTGTTTACTTGAACGCGCTAATCTCAGGAACTACTGGTCCGATTTGAAAAATTTTTTCAGTGTTAGATAGCCTATTTATTGAGGAAGGCTATAGGCTATATATCATCACGCTACACGGACAAAGTCGCGGGCAGAAGCTTGTGCAATAATAAAACGCATCCGACCGACATCAATGTTAGGTACCCGTACACTTTAAGTAAGTACCTACGTATAGGTAACATACATAGTGCATGTAGGTATCTGGAGAGTAACTGCAAGGAGAAATGTTTTGCCTATAGGTTCTACCGACTATCGTAAGTACTACGTAGGTACTACTTTTTTATTAAACTTGTGAAGTTGATTACCTTGTGTTTCGACGTTGATTTTGACTCTAAAGGGAGCCTCGAGTTGGCAGCAAGCATACGATAAGTAGGCAAGCATATTCTGCGGCGAGGGACGCCATCCTGCCGAAAAAAGTTCCTCTTCATCAGATAACACATCCATACTGCGGACTTCACGTTATAGTTAGGTTATATATATTAACAAAAATATCGTTTCGTATCGTTGATTTCTTGATTATAAGTCTAGATAATTTTAGGTAATTATAATAATATATGAATATGAATAGGTATTACAGTGACACAAAATTCTGTACGACTCGTATTTGACTGATTCGTTTTGTCAGAAAGACACGAGAAAGACGATTATCAGAAAAAAAATTGCATGCCAGTCACTTTAAAGAAGAGGTTGCCGGTCTTTACTATAACTTCAGGCTGAATCGATTGAATCTATACTAATATATAAAGCTGAAGAGTTTGTTTGTTTGTTTACTTGAACGCGCTAATCTCAGGAACTACTGGTCCGATTTGAAAAGTTCTTTCAGTGTTAGATAGCCCATTTATTGAGGAAGGCTATATATCATCACGCTACGCGGACGAAGTCGCGGGCAGAAGCTAGTTACTGATAAGACACGCGTGACTCCGTGACTCAGCTAGTCAACAGACAGATATTCTTCAATAATGTAAGTTGGGTAGCAATGCCTCTTTTTTGTCTTAAAGTTAAATCACACCTACCTACCGAGTTACTCATAAACAAATGGTTCCTGTTCCCGGGCACGCACACAACAATTCCTCAAACTTTGATCGCAATCAGATGAACGGAATGGGAACCCAGACTAAAATTGAATAATACATGGGTACCTAGCCATCTATTTTACCTAATTCACAAAAAAAATACTTTGGAGATTCAGTAATCTCCAAAGTATTTTTTTTGTCAGTTGTAAATAGATTTATTTCTCGACGTGGCAAACCTGATGAAATAATTTCAGATAGGTAATGGTAGGAATTGTGTAGGTCTCGCAAATGATTTTTCTAAATTTCTATCAAAATGCTCTGACGATTTAATTGAATACACGACTCAGGACACCAAATTTTCTTTTACCCCGCCTTATGCGCCTCGTTTTGGTGGACTGTGGGAGGCTGGAGTTAAGTCGTGCATGCACCACTTGTTACGAGTAGTTGGTAACGCACACCTAGCATTTGAGGAATATAGCACTGTATTGTCACAAATTGAATCTGTCCTCAACTCCCGTCCCATTAGTCCTTTATCCGCAGATCCTAACGACTTCCTTCCTTTGTGTCCATCTCACTTCCTGGTTGGTCGTATTCTAACAGCGCATGCGACTGAACAACTGACCGAAGTTCTTGTTCACCGGCTGACACGATACCAGAGGCTCGAGCAACTCAGACAACATTTCTGGATTCGATGGTACAAGGAATATATCTCTGAGATGCAAACCAGGACAAAATGGGGACAAAACGGACGAGATCTTCAGCCAAATACACTGGTCGTCATCAAAGAGGACAACACTCAATCAACTCAATTTCAATAAATAATTAAATAATTATTCTGGGACATTTTTACACAGCACCATCTAGTCCCAAACTAAGCAGAGCTTGTACTATGGGTACTAGACAATGGATATAATACTTATATATACTTTTTTTTTTTGTAAATACATACTTATAATACATAAGAAACACCCAGACGAACACAAACACTTATATTCATCACATAAATTTTTGTATTCTGTGGGAATCGAACCCACGACCTCATGGTCAGCAGTCCGGTACTCGAACCACTAAACCACAGAGGTCGTCATACTTTGTAATTATCTTCATACTATCCGCAATAAACCGAATTTCAACTGTAAATTAATAGTCTCTACTACGTTATTCAAGAATCCTCTGAATCTATACACGCACTTCGGAGCCGACTACACAACCCAAACATTACCACCAATATCGGTGTTGTAATTCTCAGTTGTGAATATTGTATAGCTAAGGGCGCAATTACTACAGCTAGGAATCTAGAATGTGTTATAGACCTACAAATTGCGAAAAACCAATTGTAATTTGAATTTGGCGGGCTCAGCGAAACGATCAGCCTTAACGTGCATGGTCTTATGGCCGATGTACTTTGACAGAAGGGTTAGCTCACTTCAGCTATCTCCATTGGCTAAACGCTCTAAGATAAAAAGTAAACATGGAAGCACGTCAGGGTACCTTTCTCATTCTTCGTCTTTGTACACAGTTCGTTCAAAATATCTGCTGTCTACCCATACCGGAATAGTGGATGAAGAGGCGCGATAGCGCCTTCAGTTTCCGGCTGACGCAGATGCGATCGGGACACGTTAGTATCTGAAAGTACTTTTGTCGTATACGCCCGATTCTTAGCACTGCGTGGGTTGCCCCGAGAACACGGCGCAGGTACCCACAGGGGGTATGCTCAGGCAGCACAGCACCGTAATCTTGTCGTGGCAGTAGGTGGTGTAGTGACTAATCTTTCCTTTCCGGCCGTTTTGTTCAACCACACCCGCATTAGCTCGCATACTTAGCTAGCATAAATAAGAATAAGTACCTACTAAAGAATAAAATGGCAGGTTTAAAAAAAACAGAAACGTTGCCTCACAAGTTCGGCCTGAAGCTGCTGAGCCCGTTCATGCCCTTCGTCACTGAGGAGCTGGATTTTCCCCTGTATCGTGGGTGCGTACTGCGTTTACAAACACAAATTCTCACATAAACAAAAGCCCAGACCCGGAACAACTACCCGTAGATCACTCAAATATTTGATCCGTGTGGGGATCGAACCCACAACACGTGTCGCAGCAGCCGATCGCTCAGCCGCTACGCCAAATGTGTCGTCTGAACATCTGAATAACGATTTTCTCCCGAATATATTTTATTTTAGCATTCGTATACAATCAAAGACTACAATATAATATAGGAGACAATACAACAAAGAAATCAATATCCTAGACCAACTGGAAGGTTATAAAGTATGCTCCGAAATTTCACTTTTATGCAGGCTGAAAACTTTTTCGGCACACCGATTCATTTAAGCAGGTATGTACATACTAGCTTCTACCCGCGACTTCGTCTTCGTCAGTATTGTATCCGACCTGGATAAAAAGTAGCAAGTAAGTGTTATTCCAGACTGTAATCTATCTCTGTGCCAAATTTTATCGAGATCTGTTCACCCGTTCTGGCGTCAAAATGTAACAAACATCATACATCCAAACGTGAAAGTTTACGTTTATAATATTAGTAGGGAAATTTTTAACTAAAATTTTTTTTTTTTAAAATAGGTTCCGTAATCCCAGCCAAATAGGTACGACTGTTTTTATGTAATCTCAGAATAATAAAACATCGAAATGACATTCTAATTTGTATTATTATTGCCACCAGGAAACGAAAATATATAAACAAGTTAAAACATTGTATTGTAAGTTATTCTATCAGAATAGTTTGTGTTTGATATTAATTTTGTGATTACAGGTATTTGCGTGTTATAAGATATATGTAGGTATTTGCTACTGGCGTTGATCACATTGCAGTGAGCAGCGGGTTGCAAGACGGCAGCAGTGTTGGGTTACACGTGAGGGCCGTGAGGGTCAGGCCGCGTTGTCCCGCTTGACGCCGCTGAGCACGATGTAAGGCGACTGTGTCTCGCGCTGCTTGTCCTGTAACATCTGCAGCGTGCCCAGCGGGGTGTCCGTTGAACTCATCTTCTTCATTAGCTGTAATTTTAATGAGGTAATTATTATGATCAATGAAAAACAGTTACTAAATTTAACGAGTCGAATAACAAATTACACACAATGCAAAATCTTTTATTTTTGGGCGCCGGGGCCCGTGCGGTTGTTGGAATATTTTGAACCAAACAAAAGTGGAAGCATAAAATTTGTGATTTCAATTGCAAACTATATAATATCCATGAACAAGTAAGCATGTTGCCTTAAATAAAAGAATAATGGTTATATCTCACCCCCTCCTGCACTGCCTTTTTGATTCTCTTCTCCTGTTTGTTCTTGCCGGGCCCCTTGCCATGGAACTTGTGTGACAGGTACCGGAAGGCCTCCTTAGGGCAGAGCGGGCGGCCGTCGTCGTCAACGTACTCCAGCTTGATGTTGGGCCGGAAGTTGTTCTTCTCGCGGAAGTCCTGCAGCGGGCCCGAGTGGCCGCCGCGCTCGCGACGCCCGTACTTGTCGTCCTCACTGCGCAAGAGGACACGGTTGACTCAAACAGGTCGCGGGAAAGCGGAGCGGTGGCACTCGCGCGGGTACTCACCCATAGGTCTTGTCCTCGATGGAGTAGTGGCGCGCGGTGAGCAGGTGGCGCAGGGCCGAGGTCGGCTGCGGCGCCGCGCCGTCGCGCTCCAGGTAGCCCTTGCTGAGCGCCAGCTGCAGCGCGCCCCACACGCCCGCGCCCAGCGACGGCTCCGCCTCCAAGCCCACGCAACCACCTGACACAAACACCTATCACTGAGTAGCCCTTGCTGAGCGCCAGCTGCAGCGCGCCCCACACGCCCGCGCCCAGCGACGGCTCCGCCTCCAAGCCCACGCAACCACCTGACACAAACACCTATCACTGAGTAGCCCTTGCTGAGCGCCAGCTGCAGCGCGCCCCACACGCCCGCGCCCAGCGACGGCTCCGCCTCCAAGCCCACGCAACCACCTGACACAAACACCTATCACTGAGTAGCCCTTGCTGAGCGCCAGCTGCAGCGCGCCCCACACGCCCGCGCCCAGCGACGGCTCCGCCTCCAAGCCCACGCAACCACCTGACACAAACACCTATCACTGAGTAGCCCTTGCTGAGCGCCAGCTGCAGCGCGCCCCACACGCCCGCGCCCAGCGACGGCTCCGCCTCCAAGCCCACGCAACCACCTGACACAAACACCTATCACTGAGTAGCCCTTGCTGAGCGCCAGCTGCAGCGCGCCCCACACGCCCGCGCCCAGCGACGGCTCCGCCTCCAAGCCCACGCAACCACCTGACACAAACACCTATCACTGAGTAGCCCTTGCTGAGCGCCAGCTGCAGCGCGCCCCACACGCCCGCGCCCAGCGACGGCTCCGCCTCCAAGCCCACGCAACCACCTGACACAAACACCTATCACTGAGTAGCCCTTGCTGAGCGCCAGCTGCAGCGCGCCCCACACGCCCGCGCCCAGCGACGGCTCCGCCTCCAAGCCCACGCAACCACCTGACACAAACACCTATCACTGAGTAGCCCTTGCTGAGCGCCAGCTGCAGCGCGCCCCACACGCCCGCGCCCAGCGACGGCTCCGCCTCCAAGCCCACGCAACCACCTGACACAAACACCTATCACTGAGTAGCCCTTGCTGAGCGCCAGCTGCAGCGCGCCCCACACGCCCGCGCCCAGCGACGGCTCCGCCTCCAAGCCCACGCAACCACCTGACACAAACACCTATCACTGAGTAGCCCTTGCTGAGCGCCAGCTGCAGCGCGCCCCACACGCCCGCGCCCAGCGACGGCTCCGCCTCCAAGCCCACGCAACCACCTGACACAAACACCTATCACTGAGTAGCCCTTGCTGAGCGCCAGCTGCAGCGCGCCCCACACGCCCGCGCCCAGCGACGGCTCCGCCTCCAAGCCCACGCAACCACCTGACACAAACACCTATCACTGAGTAGCCCTTGCTGAGCGCCAGCTGCAGCGCGCCCCACACGCCCGCGCCCAGCGACGGCTCCGCCTCCAAGCCCACGCAACCACCTGACACAAACACCTATCACTGAGTAGCCCTTGCTGAGCGCCAGCTGCAGCGCGCCCCACACGCCCGCGCCCAGCGACGGCTCCGCCTCCAAGCCCACGCAACCACCTGACACAAACACCTATCACTGAGTAGCCCTTGCTGAGCGCCAGCTGCAGCGCGCCCCACACGCCCGCGCCCAGCGACGGCTCCGCCTCCAAGCCCACGCAACCACCTGACACAAACACCTATCACTGAGTAGCCCTTGCTGAGCGCCAGCTGCAGCGCGCCCCACACGCCCGCGCCCAGCGACGGCTCCGCCTCCAAGCCCACGCAACCACCTGACACAAACACCTATCACTGAGTAGCCCTTGCTGAGCGCCAGCTGCAGCGCGCCCCACACGCCCGCGCCCAGCGACGGCTCCGCCTCCAAGCCCACGCAACCACCTGACACAAACACCTATCACTGAGTAGCCCTTGCTGAGCGCCAGCTGCAGCGCGCCCCACACGCCCGCGCCCAGCGACGGCTCCGCCTCCAAGCCCACGCAACCACCTGACACAAACACCTATCACTGAGTAGCCCTTGCTGAGCGCCAGCTGCAGCGCGCCCCACACGCCCGCGCCCAGCGACGGCTCCGCCTCCAAGCCCACGCAACCACCTGACACAAACACCTATCACTGAGTAGCCCTTGCTGAGCGCCAGCTGCAGCGCGCCCCACACGCCCGCGCCCAGCGACGGCTCCGCCTCCAAGCCCACGCAACCACCTGACACAAACACCTATCACTGAGTAGCCCTTGCTGAGCGCCAGCTGCAGCGCGCCCCACACGCCCGCGCCCAGCGACGGCTCCGCCTCCAAGCCCACGCAACCACCTGACACAAACACCTATCACTGAGTAGCCCTTGCTGAGCGCCAGCTGCAGCGCGCCCCACACGCCCGCGCCCAGCGACGGCTCCGCCTCCAAGCCCACGCAACCACCTGACACAAACACCTATCACTGAGTAGCCCTTGCTGAGCGCCAGCTGCAGCGCGCCCCACACGCCCGCGCCCAGCGACGGCTCCGCCTCCAAGCCCACGCAACCACCTGACACAAACACCTATCACTGAGTAGCCCTTGCTGAGCGCCAGCTGCAGCGCGCCCCACACGCCCGCGCCCAGCGACGGCTCCGCCTCCAAGCCCACGCAACCACCTGACACAAACACCTATCACTGAGTAGCCCTTGCTGAGCGCCAGCTGCAGCGCGCCCCACACGCCCGCGCCCAGCGACGGCTCCGCCTCCAAGCCCACGCAACCACCTGACACAAACACCTATCACTGAGTAGCCCTTGCTGAGCGCCAGCTGCAGCGCGCCCCACACGCCCGCGCCCAGCGACGGCTCCGCCTCCAAGCCCACGCAACCACCTGACACAAACACCTATCACTGAGTAGCCCTTGCTGAGCGCCAGCTGCAGCGCGCCCCACACGCCCGCGCCCAGCGACGGCTCCGCCTCCAAGCCCACGCAACCACCTGACACAAACACCTATCACTGAGTAGCCCTTGCTGAGCGCCAGCTGCAGCGCGCCCCACACGCCCGCGCCCAGCGACGGCTCCGCCTCCAAGCCCACGCAACCACCTGACACAAACACCTATCACTGAGTAGCCCTTGCTGAGCGCCAGCTGCAGCGCGCCCCACACGCCCGCGCCCAGCGACGGCTCCGCCTCCAAGCCCACGCAACCACCTGACACAAACACCTATCACTGAGTAGCCCTTGCTGAGCGCCAGCTGCAGCGCGCCCCACACGCCCGCGCCCAGCGACGGCTCCGCCTCCAAGCCCACGCAACCACCTGACACAAACACCTATCACTGAGTAGCCCTTGCTGAGCGCCAGCTGCAGCGCGCCCCACACGCCCGCGCCCAGCGACGGCTCCGCCTCCAAGCCCACGCAACCACCTGACACAAACACCTATCACTGAGTAGCCCTTGCTGAGCGCCAGCTGCAGCGCGCCCCACACGCCCGCGCCCAGCGACGGCTCCGCCTCCAAGCCCACGCAACCACCTGACACAAACACCTATCACTGAGTAGCCCTTGCTGAGCGCCAGCTGCAGCGCGCCCCACACGCCCGCGCCCAGCGACGGCTCCGCCTCCAAGCCCACGCAACCACCTGACACAAACACCTATCACTGAGTAGCCCTTGCTGAGCGCCAGCTGCAGCGCGCCCCACACGCCCGCGCCCAGCGACGGCTCCGCCTCCAAGCCCACGCAACCACCTGACACAAACACCTATCACTGAGTAGCCCTTGCTGAGCGCCAGCTGCAGCGCGCCCCACACGCCCGCGCCCAGCGACGGCTCCGCCTCCAAGCCCACGCAACCACCTGACACAAACACCTATCACTGAGTAGCCCTTGCTGAGCGCCAGCTGCAGCGCGCCCCACACGCCCGCGCCCAGCGACGGCTCCGGTGGTGACGGTGGTCATAGATATGTATTATAATAGTAAACCTGCGGCAAGATCGGCGGGCTTTTCGTTGTCCACGTCGACGCGGCTCCACGCGCCCGCGTTGTTGTCTACATCTGGTTCCACTTCCATGTCCTCGCGCTCGAAATCCTGATGGCAAAAGATGAATTAGTAGTAATTTTAGAAAAAGTATTAATAACCCATAACTTATTGGGACATAATAGCATTTGCGTTCATTCTCTTAGTCATTTCCCAACGTTGTTCGTGTCGGTTTCCGATCGGAGTTTGGAGTGTAGAGGGAGGGTACATGAGGTACGTGCCATGATCTCAGCGTGGTGGTCGCGGTTGCCGGCCAGCCCGTACGTGGGGATGTCGCCCAGCGTGCGGCAGAACTCAGCCGTGGCGTCCAGCACCATGGCGCTGCTGCTCGCTTCACCGCCCTCCCCGGCTGGCTCTTCCTTCACGCTCTCCAGGATCTCTTCCACCTGCAAATACCCGAATATTTAACTAACATGGAATAATATGTTGATCAGCAATGAAAAAAACTCGTAAAACTTTGTAATATGAGTGAAGATTTTAACTAGAGGAAATAAAAAAAATATTAATGGAGAAATATTTTTCCCAATTCCCAAAATATTCGGAATTCGAATTTTATTGGTTGTTTAAAATATTTAGTTGTGCCGAGTTTAAAATGTGAATGTGTATGTCGGGTACCTTGGGAATGTGTGTGTGTGTGTGTGCGTGGTGGTGCGGGGAGGCGCGGCCCGCACAGCGCAGGCGGCGCGCGCGGGCCAGCGCGGCCTGCAGCTCGCTGTCGGGCTCCGTCTCCTCCTCGTCCACTTCCAGCGGCTTGCCTAACAGTTCCGGCTTCACTTCTACACACAGTTACATACCACTTAAATTTATCCATATTATACTGTGTTCTGCATCTAATTCAAAGTATTCAATTATACAATGTAGGTCACCTGTATCGTCTGTGTCGAGCGGCGCATTGGCAGCGTCGTAATCGTCCACATCTATAGGCTCGTGCTTAACTTTTTTACGTATTTTGCCCTGCACAAATAAAGATAACTATAGCCAATTAACACAAATACGAAAGCACTACGCAAAATTCGTTTAGCTAAACGTATAGATAATCATGTGTATTGTTTGTTACCTTTCGCTTGGTCTTCTTGAACTTGGCTTGTATCTCGTGTTCGTCCAGGTAGTCTGACGCGATGCGCAGCGCTGGCAGGCTGAGCGATTCAAGCCGCTTGTCTCCGCCGCCTTGGATACGCTCTTGTCTCTATAACAGTCAATCCAAAATAATATTTTCAGATATCATATAATAAGGGACTTAATTGTGATTTATTAGGAAAAAATCCGTAACCCGAGAGCTACCACTGAGAATTTCATAGAAAATAATTTAGTTAACTTGGGAATTGAACTCAGCACCTCACCCTCAGTAGCCGCAATTGCACCATTAGACCATTGCGGCAGTTCAAGATTTATTCTTGATTGACATTAGTGGCATTGTTTTAAATTTGACGATATGAAAAACAGTAATGAGTGCCGCCACTGACCATCATGTCGCGGAACGTCTTGGCGTCTGGCGCGTCGTCGTCGCCGATGAGGAAGCCGCGCTCGCGCAGGGCCCGCTCCGGGCGGACCTCGTCGTCGTACTTGGCCAGCACGGGCCGCCGCAGGCCCAGCGCCGCCGCCTCCAGCTCGGCCTCGTCGTCGTAGGCGCGGTACCCCGCCTTGGCCTTCTTAGCTTCCAGTAGATTCTGTATATACGTGATCGATATTTAGTTACAAATGAACATTAAAAATAGTTGGTGAGCAATTGAAAAAATAGCGCGCGGTTATTACCTTCTTGGTCCGCTCGTCGTCCACGATGTTGACGTTGACGAGTACGTCCTCGTGGTCCTCGGCCAGCACGTCCTTGTCGGCCAGCGTCAGCACCACCTCGCGCTCGTCACCGATCTGCCGAAAACCACTTATTGCCAATAACCGGGCTCAAATCCCAAACTTCAACATACTATTTAGAATTTCACAGAGGACCTCTAGCATAGTACTCGCAGTCGGGGCACTAGGCTAATAAGACATTTACAATATTAATGAGATCAAATTGTCAAATTAAATAACATTTATATTGATCTTGGATTATGTTCATAATTATTATATTAGCAAAAATCCTCAGATCATTAAACTCAAATCTTCCTACATCAAGTATACAAACACTTATATTTTGGCGATACTTCTACTTCTCTCTAGTGTCAATGGTTTATAGTAGGATAATTTTTGTTCAGAGGTTAGATGACTACGTTACACAGCGCTAGCACAAATACCAGCACCTTTGATTCGTACAGCATTGAGCATGAGCACTGACCGCATCAATGTCGTGAGCGACCCTAAGCCCCCGCAGCTCGTTCTGTGTGTAGCTCTTCTGCCTGTCTTCGCGCTCCTCCTCCGCTACCAGCGCCGACACGCCGAACACGGCGTCCATCTCGTCCAACATAGCAGCCTGAGAAAGTGAAACAACAGAAACCTTAATCATAAAATTAATATAATATTTGCACTATTAATTCCCCTTTATTAATCACTATCACTAAATAGTATAAAACAAAGTCGCTTCCTGCTGTCTCTGTCCCTATGTATGCGATTTAGATGCGGTTTTTTATAATAGATATAGTGATTCAAGGGGATGGTTTTAAGGTATTTAACATAACCATACGACTCGTAGGAACGGGGCAGCGTGGGTGAAACCACGGGCAGGTCGCTAGTAAAAATATAAAACGTTTTATAAACCTTCCATAGCAATCATGTGTTTTGTCTTGTTTTGGAACTTGATATTCCATGAGACAGAAAAGAAGATCAAGCTAAGGTGATTTGAGCTACATATGCGGCATTTAATTTTGCATTTTGATATTCTGAATGTCTCATGTTAGCATGCATGCTGCATGTGAGCAGTGCTTGTTGAGGTTGAGCAGAAAATGGCATATTTGCAAGAATTTAATTTAGGATGATTTTCTCTTTGGGACTAGTAAAAAACGAATGATAACATACCCTCTTAGCTGCTTCACGTTTCTGTTTGTCGATTTCGCGTGACCTCTTCACCCAGGCGGACGCGTCGTCCTCGTCTGATTCCTCGGCCAATAGAGTCGTTTGTAATCTGGTTTTCAACAAGATGTTTAGTGCAGTACAAGCTGAACATTCTACGAAAACTTTACATCCGATACTACAATTATGTTAGAAAGTTATCGATTGCTGCTATAGGCACACTGGAATGGATCCCGTCCAACTTGGTAACAAAGAAAACACATGAGCAGATAATTTATGGCAGCATTAATTCAAATATACAATCGATCTTAGCTGTGGTAATACTATTATTCTTTTATTCTTTAATATAAGCAATTGACTGATCTGATCATCAATGAGCATCACTTACTTCTGTTCAATAATCCTCTTCTGCTTATGCAGTTCTAGCTTTTCTCGTATCTTCTCAGATTTCTTCTGCTGTGCGATGTTGGCCGCCGGCTTGTGGTAGAACTCGCCCAAATCGTCCTTAATTTTGCCATCATCTGTAACGTCGTGTATAGCACCTCTTACATAAGTACATAATAATAATATATTTATAACATAACACATTTTCCGCCTCAGACAGGAACACAACTGAGCTACAACTTCTGATATTAAAATTTTTTGCATTTCCAACATCAACTCCATTAAAGATGTAATAAGAATAAGAATGAAATGGAAATGAGCCATTGTGCACTAGTGGTTGCATTTGTAACAGTTGAGTACTGACCTGCGGTTCTCTCGGCGCGCTCAAGCGGCTTGAGGCCGAGCTTGGCGCGCAGCTTGTTGGTCTCCTCAACGGACAAGCTCTCCTGCGCCCCGCCTCCGCCTCCGCCTCCGCTACCCGACGCCGGCGAGTGGGACCTCTCAACTGTGCGAGCCGAACCCTCAGAACTTTTCTCTCTATAAATAATTATTGATTAGTAAACTTAAACAAAGAAATTGGAAATAAATGTCATCACCATAGGAAGGAAGAATGCCTGGAATTTAATTTATTTTTCACCACAATTTATATCTTTGAAAATATTTATACAGAAATGTTCATGACAGTTGAGTAACAGATCTGAATGGAAGGGAAGATGAGTGCTATTTACCTGTGGTTGTCGGTATCATTGTGGGCGCGGTGGTGTTCCCTGGCCCGGCGGTCGCGCTCCTCGCTGCTGCTGCGGCTGTGTGCGCGGGGCGCCGCCTCCTTGGCCAGGTGCGAGTCCACTGGCACCTCCTCAACTATAACAATCGAGACTCAAGCTTTATATACATTATGCATACACTTGAGGATAATCTAAACATTTATAACACAAATTAAAACCTAATTAGATCATTAAATTTCTTTTAGATCCATAAAATAATTGTTCAATTATAAAATTTTACCATTTATAATTTAAACCTAATCTAATCTTGTGCCACTGAGTTAAAATTATTACTAACTAGTTTAAACTGCAATTTTCTATTATATTACTTAAAATGTAAGTGTTATTCTAAAAGGACAATTTAATTTGGAAATTAAATTGAGGTGTCACTTATTAGGCAATGTTTTTAATAAGGAGTACCTACATAAAATTACAAAATGCAACAAGATACCAATTATTCATTTTCTGTGAAATCAAATAAGAAATGACAATGTTTTAATACTTACATATTAACTACAGTATAACTGAAATAGTACAATGAAGAAGAGGTTCTTCTTCATTGTACTATTTCATATATATCCTTTTTGAAGTCGGTTAAAAATAATAAGAGTTAAAAAAAGAAAAAGAAGAAGAAAAGTTTTTAAGTTATTCAATAAAAATGGGATTTGTAGTTATGATTACAAATAATTTTCTCATCTGGGATTTAGAAAATTTGTAAAAAAATCCATAAATTTTAAAGTTGTCTATAAACTTCCTTTTGGTTTTATTTTAAGACCACATTATAAATCTATATTCTGTCAATTAAATGATTTGTTCAAGATATTAATCTAAAATGTTAAGTTATATACATTTTAGATTGATCTACTCTAATTAGGCTTTTATATGGCTATGGCTTAACATATTATTTTGATTGGAAATTGAAATAATAATAAGATATTACTTTTGTTAATTACACTTCCTTCTTTTTTAAGTTACAAGCTCAGCTCTTGTCAGTGGCAAACACCACTGTTCTATATCTACTGCTTTTTACCTCTTGATACTTCCTAGTACAGTCAATATTAATATTACTTGTGACAAGTCTAGGTGGCACATGTTCAATATTATTGAAACAAACATTTTGTAAATGTAATATTGACATTTAAACAAATAAAAAGGAGACAGTATCTTTAGTGAACCTTTTGCCATGATCAAAATCTACTTTTGTGGTTGACTGGGACACATAGTGTTTACTTTTTGAAACAGTTAGTTACCTTCTTTTTATATTTCGTTTTAAAATAATAAAAAAAAACTCTTTGTTGGAAAAGGCTTAAGGTTGTTAGGCAACAGCATTTTCTAGAATCACTTACTATAATTTTTAACTCACTAATCCCATCCATAATGGCCTTCTGATGGGCTATTGTATTTATACTAAAAACAGAATTAATTTGGTATGCACCCACACTTGAATTAGTGTATTTTTGGATAGTGCAAAAAATTTCAGAAGGTATTTAATTATTAAAGACAAATTGTATGAAACAGAATGAGTCAAAATGAGCAATTGAGATCTATGAACTAAAATGATAATTTTTTTGATTATGAATAGAAAGAAAACAATAACAAGTACAGAATATTGCTAAAATACGGAGAGTCATACTGTATCATGTTATGAAATGTCTTATGATTGAGAACCCAAAATTATATCTACTTAATTTGATGAAAATAAATTATATAAGGTTCTATTGCCATTCAGACATACTAAAATTCACAGAACTTAAACTAATAGAAATCTGCTGAATTGACAACAAAACAGAATTTGTAGTTTTAGAAAATAATACTAGCAGAAATCCATGGCAGTTTTTAATATGGAGTTCATTCCCACAGGATCACTACTCCTCTGCCGGTCTCTCCATTACTTTACAATACCTACCTGAAGTCAGCTGGACAGGACGCGGTGGAACTACTCGAATGCCACCGAGTCTGAAATAACGAGCAAACAATGCCATTATTTTGTCAAATGGGAATACCACCGACACCACTTATGATTTCCAAAAATAAAATCCTACATCTGTTTCATTGAATAAATTATAAAGTAAACAATAATAATTTTGTAAAACTGTAGAATAAGTAAATGCTTGGAAGTTGCGATTACAACTTCGTAATACAATGGCATTGGCAATGGATGGATTTATTTGATCATTTTGTAGATAGTCTTGGAAATAATCAGTGGTGTCTGGCGAATCTCATTTAAATAAAATAAGTGTAACTAACCGTCTGGGGAGCGGTCTCGCTTGCGATCCTTGTGTTTGCGATGCCTTTTGCGTTCTCGTTGAACTTCCTCATTTTCCAGCGGCGATCGAGACCGACTCCTGTGCTTCTTTTTTTTGGATTCTTTCTTATGTTTCTTGGAACCCATTTTAATGTTTATTTCTTACTTTCTGCGCGTTTACAAACAATTGTATCACGTTTTTATTTTATTCACTGATGGTCTGATCCTAAGAGTTTAATAATTAGATAGTGCTAGTGGTCTCATCATCCAATCGTAAATTCGAATGACGCCATTTTACTTCTAAAAATTTGTCAATTTTGTTTGACAAGATTACAAGATACTATTTTTGACATGGCAATATTGTATTATCCTTATCTAATTAAGGTGGATCGTTCACCTGAGCCCGCCAAATTCAAATTTCAATTGGTTTTTCGCAATTTGTAGGTCTATAACACATTCTAGATTCCTAGCTGTATTAATTGCGGCATTAGCTATACAATATTCACAACTGAGCATTAAAAACTTTTGAATTTGGCGGGCTCAGGTGAACGATCCGCTTGTCTCACGATAGCTCTATTTCAAGCTTTGACTATCTATCTATAAGGACCCGCCTCTCATGATCCTTCCCCTCTGTCAAGGTAGTGGATTAAAAAATCTAACGCGTTTAACAAAACTGTTTCCGAAATCGATTTTTCATTAACAGAATCGTTTCCGCTCAGTAAGGTCATCATAAATGCTCCGTGTAAATACCGATATACGTGCAGTTAATGTATGCAAAAAAATATCTAATATCTTATTTAGATAAAGATGGAGTTATTTTCCGTATGTAAGTATTAAAGTTCATTTATTTCTATTTAAATCACATAATACAATTTATTAATAAAGATCGAGGACGTTACCGATTCAATAATCGAGTATAAAATAATCGTTTAGTTCAAGCATGCACTCCCCACGAGACTACCCGCACTCCCCACGAGACTATCCGCACTCCCCACGAGACTAGCAAATTTTTTTTACTAACAATATCAGCCTTCTGCTAATACACGTAAGATTTAAATTTGAAATATCCATCAAAATGTCATTTTTTGATTTCAATTATATATCATCCAATAGGATGTCACCATTTCTGATTTCCAATTATAGGTCTTAATGCAGAATTACCGTATTTTGGCAATTATAGGCCTTATATATATTATGACATAATGCATAAAACTCGAATTTTAAAAAGTGTAGCGAGACTATGTCCCTCTTTTGTTTTGTCATTTTAATTAATGATGTGATAGTGTTTGTTTTCGATTTCGAATCGATATCGATATTATTTTCGTGTTCATTGTAAGACCAAATTATAATAATTGCTAAAGATCACTAAAGATGAATATCATGAATTTATGATATCACTATATTTTAATAAAATAACATTTTTTGAAATGACGTAACTAAGATTATTGATTATTTTTGATATCCAGTATTAGATATTTTATTTGTTACTTTTTCAGATCTACAAAAGACCTTCATTTAAAATGATTTAGGTGTGATTGATAAATAATAGCTTAAGCCGTTGCGGTTAAATTTGTTGACAAAAGAATTTATAAATTAACATATTTAAATCGTATTTCAAAAATCATTGAAAATGATTTCTAAGATACGGTATGGTTAGAAGGTCCGGGGTTTTTTTTACCGCTTAGGTGGAAAACCAGCACATGTCCCGCCTGATGGTAAGTGTATATATAGTGTTAATGTACCCTATTATATGAACGCTTGCAACACCTGGGGTATCACTCGCCCGTTGCCGAACCTGTAAAAATCTTTTCACACCCGGTAGACAACCCACAACACCGGTACCCCCACTGCCAACATAACGCTTCCTCGCGGAGCTCTGGCGATCTTGCTCACCGTTAGGAACACAACATAGTACAGTCACAGATAATAGAATACTAGTAGTACAGTGCCATGTTATTTGGCTACTATTTTCTGCAAAGTGTAGGTGTTTCCCCAGTTGGGCAGCTCCCTATGCCCTGCCTCTCGGGGTGTTTCTTCAAACACATTATTTTATTTTTTCGATATCCGGCTCAAAGAAATAACGAGAGTACGGAACACGACATACCATCACATCTTTATTCCCCGAAGGGTTAGACAGATGCGTACTTAGGCGGCGAGCCTATTGCCATTAATCGGGCATCAACCCTTAATTTTATAGAAAAACTCCAATAACACATTGCTCGACCGGGGAATCGAACCCAGGACCTCTAGCGTAGCGCTTCTGTTCATATTAATATAATGACATAATGAACAAAATCGTATTTACTCCTACTTATATCTCGTGGGAAACAAAATGCTCTGTCTAGTGTTATTCCTATATATTAGCCTGGCAAAGAAAATAAAAAATCAAAATGAAAGAATCAAACTAATTGGTATCAAAGTATTTGTAACATAACGTCCCCAATATCCGCTCTATCTATACTAATATTATAAAGAGGAAAGATTTGTATGTATCAATGTATGTAACAAATAAACTCAAAAACTACTAGGCCGATTTCGAAAATTATTTCACCATTTGAATGCTACATTATTCAAGATTAACATAGGCTATAGAATATGTATTTCGAAAAGTTTGCGATTTCTCTCACCCGTGCGTTTATTTTCCAATTACATAGTATGTTACACCTATTTATCTATACCTAAACAGTTCCTTTGTTTTGTATCTCATTAGCATGCAAAGAGAGCATTGCATTGAAAATAATTATGACGCAAGATATTAAAAAGGTGTGTATGGATGATTTTAATTTTGCAAATAAATAATTACATATAAAAATAATTTGTGATGTTGTTACGTTTTTCTCTATTCTTCCTAAAATAATCTATCGATATAAAATATCGACATAGTAGCTTCCTAATTATTTTTATTGTATTATACGTTCGTATTGTCGTCAATTCTTGTATGTTGACGTATTTGACCTCTATGTGTGCGTAAATTGTGTTAGTGGTGAAGAATTTAATATGTGTGAGTTCGTGGCGATACAAAATGATTTAGAGTATGTGTGCAGCAATGTCTATGTAGTGTTTCCTCCCCCCGCACCAAAAGTGACAGACTTTTTTGTTCATAGAATTAAGCGCGTCACTTGTCCAGGGATAGATAGTCAAAGATTTCAAGCTCTCAAGAGCATGCCTGATAAACTGATGACATAATTATATAAACGTGGGGTCTGGTCTTTTTATCTTTATAGTCTGTGCTAGTCTCAGTAACAGTCTATAGTCTATCCATCCGTCAATTTAAATTTAATAGCGGGAAAATGTAAAGAGCATGTGTCGATATTTTAATAGTTTCCAAAACTTGAATTTCTCCGAAGTTTAATGTGTAATTATGGTGGATAACTCGTGGATAATAACCATTAAGTGTTCGTGAACGTGTGAGTGTAGGCAAATTATATAAAATTGAAAATCGTGACTTTTTGGGTTCACTCCTAAACTCCATCGAAGCTTATATTAAGTTTCTATCGTTTTCATGGGGCTACTGAACAACCAACAACTTTATTTGCCACTGGCGAACACAAAAAGTGTGGTGCCATAATATTATCCCATGATGAGAACTGTATTACATTAAGGATTGCAAATAAATATTAATAAATAAATAATAATAAAAAAGGATTAATTTCATTATACTGGTAGTAGGACTGGAAAACAGGTGCAGAGGTGATAAATGAATTTATTTCTGTAATAGATCTTGGCTGATCGTTTAGCTGAGCCCGCCAAATTCAAATTATAATTGGTTTTTCGCAATTTGTAGATCTATAACACATTCTCATTCTAGATCCTAGCTGTGGTAATTGCGCCATTAGCTATACAATATTCACAACTTTGCTTGTAAATCGATATCATAGCTAATAGTGTCAATCGACAATTTTGGCCAAAATTGACGATTGACCCATATAGATCTACAAATTGCGAAAAACCAATTGTAATTTGAATTTGGCGGGCTCAGCTAAACGATCAGACACTTTTAAAGAGATCTAGATGGCGCCGGCATTTCCTAACTGACGACTTCTGAGAAGTAACGCCGAAACAAACTTCATGGTCTCTTTTGGCCAGACAGTATGTAATAGTTGATATTACAATAATAATATTAGTAGAGTAATATTATGCGAGTGTTACGATGTAGGGCAATATCTGGACAGGCCTTTTGAAGAAAGAGCCATAGCAGCAGCTTTGAGTTGACCTGTCCTAACTGACGGCACGCATTGCACAGCACGTTGCCAGGCGTCCGAATAAAGCCGGACATAGGTACCTAGGCTTTTTGATTGCGTGTCCGGCCAAAATAAACGGTGTCCGGCTTGTCCGGCTTTTGTTAGGCTTTTGACATTTCGCAAACGAGCGAGCGCCGAGCTTGCCCGAGCGAAAGCGGTCGCTCCCGCAGGCCTTTCCTCAAAATTAGTAATCCTCAATAATGTAGTGTGTCCGACCTTTCTACCCAAATGTCCGGCCAAACTGGCTGGTCTGTCCGGCTATTCGGTTTGGCGACCTGGCAACCCTACACGCATACATCAGGCATCGTGTAGCTTAACCATTATTTAGGGAGCTCACTAGGTGAGTAAAACACCCTCCGCGATATTGTTCTTTCCTCACCCCTCCAAGTTGGTGCATACGGGATAATAGGCAAAGCATTAACTGCTTCTTTTTATGGTTACAAATTATGTAGGTACCTAGTAATAAACAACCAAGCAGAAATAACTCTGCTCAGTTAAAACTGTAGACCACTAATTAGGCTTGTTTTTGCTCCGAGACTGAACAGAGCGCTAGTTCGGTCTTCTAGCGCAAAGTAACTTGATCCAAAACTAATGGAGAGGGGCAAAGTTTGCGCAGTGCATTTGCGTGCAAAATGTACTAAAAATCGACTACTGCGCATCCACCATTTTGGTTCAAGTTATTTTGCGCCAACTGTACTATTAGTACAGTAGCTCCCTGAAGGAATTGTGAACAAAAATAATCAGTGTGATCATGAATATAAAGTTCAAAATAGCTCACTCTTTTTTGTACTGCTTCCATATTATTCCCGCTCAGTTGATAGTTCGTACAGAAAGATCCAAAGATTATGGATATAGATAGTGAACGACGAACGGACGAAGACTAAGGCCCACTTGCACCAACTTCTTAAATGTGTTTAAATTGTATTTAAACACGAAAATTCTATGAAAAAATGTGTTTAAATATAGTTTAAACATATTTAAGAGGTTGGTGCAAGTGGCCCTAAATGTACTAAAAAGTTAAAATCGTTAAACCAGTACTAGATAGGCTGCTATGTAGGCATTGCAGGATACGAAGTCCAAGTCTGTCAATAACATCGGCACTGTGACATCGATGAAGAGTCACACAAGGCCTTAGGGCTTAGGCGAATATAATGTATGTAAAAAAAAAAAAAATGTATGCCACAAAATAACTAGACATAATAGAAAAATGATTTATTGATTTATGAAACTCAACAGCACCTATTTAATAACTTACAGCATACTCCATATTATTTCGATTTTTAGACTACAAGGCAAGAACATATTTATTGTGCAATTTAGGTATTGCCAATTTTATAAATGTTAGACAATAGGACGGCAATGTTTAACGGCTTTGCCGGTAAATGCTCAATAAATACCGAAACAACAATCATATCTATGTTGAATACTGAAGGGCTCCAACATTATAGCCTCATTACGTTTGTGAGATAAATCCTTGAACTCTCAAAACTTTATAATATGATTTCCTTGATGGAAGTGAACATTTGGGATGATAAAATTATCGAGTTTTATCAATATTGATATGTGATTTAGATATTTTGCAATTTCAGGAATGTACATACAAAAATATATTTAAAAGATACAGATATGCATTTATGCTCAGCTTTTAACAAACTTTTGATATTATATAACAGTCTCATAGATAGCTAGTATTGTGTACCTACATATTATAAATCTACATATACCTTTTATTATAAATCTATAAATTACGCCTCACATTCGTCATATTTCTATAAACGTTTTGAAATATCCAAAATAGTTATTACGTATATTCTTGAAATTTGTAAAGCGTCCTATACGCATAAGCGGGTGGGCAAATTCAATGCGCCAGTAGGTACAAAACCGATCGATAATCGACCTTGTCGAGCTACAAAACCGACCCGAAGCAATAAAAGATAGTCAAAAATTATAACATTCACATTACATGTAGAATTTAAAGTGATAGACTATTTGTGTACTAAATAAATCAATTCGTAAGAACATTTGATTTCATTTCATGAATAGTATAAATTACCAACTTGTTTAGTAATGACGAAGGAAAAGTATTTTGGTATGCAAGAGATACGAAGTTATCTGTAATTTTTGGATTTAGGTAATAGTAATATAACAATAGCTGCCTGCAAAATTTTATAATAACTTCCATAGACAGGCTTTCCTAGACCAAATGGTCCAAAAGGAAATCTCGGATGGGAGGTCACACTATTCAATAATAGGTATAACATTTGCTATCATCAGTAGTATAGAAATTATTAACATTAAAAAAAACATAAATTTACCTTTTTTAATTGAATTTAGGCTTTTTAAAGAGAGTATTATATAATTGACAGAGCCCTCAAATTTGGCTTGAAAATGTTTAAATAGTTTTAGGATCAGGATGGAGGCTAAATCCAATGTAATAATATCAAAGTTAAAAATATGTAAATTTTGCAATTACATTTGGTAACTTTTCAAATGGTGATAATTTATATACTACTGAGGATAGCCGTATGATATTTAAAGGACCTATTATTAATTAGATAGTGTCACCTCCCATCCCAGAGTTCCTCTTGGACCATCATCTGGGACAACCTGTATAATTTGATATCACATTCACCTATAAACAATTAAATTCCATGCGAGTCTATAAAATATGTATATAGTTATAGGTATATAAAAAAATCCAATTTTATTTATAAAATCGGTATGAAAACATTCGATTTCTTTACTGCGTAATAGTTTAAATACTTAAGTTTCTTATTTATAAGTCTTAAATTTGGCACAAAGATGTCAATAACTACCTGTGTCTTATACAAATACACCGACACACAGAATAATTGTTACTTCTATCATTATATTATATAAACAACAGTTTTTCTTGTAATATACAGCCACATTACTTGCAACTGTCTAGGCTATAGTATATACAAAATATTTAATCTGTCTTAGACTCATTAAAATAACGAAATTTTATTATTAAATTAGAGTTATTTATACCTTTTCACAATGGTGTTTATACAATTTCACTATTTGGTCAAGTATTTACGGTAAAATGACTCATTATCATGTCATAGACAATATTTATGTCAATCGCAATTTTGTATGCGACTGTACGTGTCGTGTCACATTTCATTTTTTAAAACGACTAACCCGATGAGTGATTGATCTCCTCTACCGAAAAGGGCAGGTCACAAAACCGGGTCAGCTAGTGTAGAGGGTATATTGATCTATGAGCTAGTGTTCTATGTGGAACTATAGTAGTCGGATGTTTTAGCTGCCATAGATAAACTGACAGTTGTTTTTTATTTTGTACACAAAGTCATTAAATAAACTGTTGCCACACATAACTTTTAAATTATGAATATAATAAATAAAATGTCTTATATAAGTGACTCATTTATATTAGCTGATTAATTATTATGTAAAGCAGCTAACTAAGGGGAACCTTATAATGAAAAAAAGAATCGAAGAATGCTTACGCAATCTACTAGGAGATTATCCTTGCAGCCTTTAAGTATTTACAGTCCTTTGCTTGTTCATTTATATTAATTTTGGTAGGTTTAGTTGTACACTCGTTTAAATTACGTAGTTGGTGACATAATATTATTTAACATGTATATTTATTATAATAATTAATTTAAATAATCATATTTTAACAATACCAGTAAAGTGACATTATTTAACCGTCACCCAGATAATATAATGTAGCGGCTTGTGATAGATGGACTTGTTGTACTGGTGGGTATCGTGTGTGTGTGTGTGTGTCAGAGTCAGAGCAGCGCATGCGCAGGCAGGATGCGCACGGGCGCGGGGCGGCCGGCGCCGGCGCCCGCGCTCTCCCACGCCACCACCGTGCCCGACTCGTAGCACCCGAACAGCAGCTGCGAGTCACTGCTGTACGTTATGCTGTTGGCGAACAAATACAAACCGATATTAAAATACTTACTAAAGTTTGCTATAAAATGTATCAAATCATGAATAACGTAACAATTCTGCCACACATTATCCAATAATAGATTGTTCATCAAGGTTGACGTCGACGCTTGCGAGGGCCACTCGAGTTTGTAATGTGTACGCAGCCCGGCCGCCACGCAGTAATATAATGTATAGAGTAGTGTGTTATAGTATAGTATAGTATAGTATAGTATAGATAGAGCAGGCGACCTGAGCAGCGGGTCGGCGGCGGCGGGCGGCGGCACGTGCAGCAGCGCGCGCAGGTCCCACGACGAGTACAGGCGCACGCCGCCGCTGCGCAGCCCGGCCGCCACGCAGTAATATAATGTATAGAGTAGTGTGTTATAGTATAGTATAGTATAGTATAGTATAGATAGAGCAGGCGACCTGAGCAGCGGGTCGGCGGCGGCGGGCGGCGGCACGTGCAGCAGCGCGCGCAGGTCCCACGACGAGTACAGGCGCACGCCGCCGCTGCGCAGCCCGGCCGCCACGCAGTAATATAATGTATAGAGTAGTGTGTTATAGTATAGTATAGTATAGTATAGTATAGATAGAGCAGGCGACCTGAGCAGCGGGTCGGCGGCGGCGGGCGGCGGCACGTGCAGCAGCGCGCGCAGGTCCCACGACGAGTACAGGCGCACGCCGCCGCTGCGCAGCCCGGCCGCCACGCAGTAATATAATGTATAGAGTAGTGTGTTATAGTATAGTATAGTATAGTATAGATAGAGCAGGCGACCTGAGCAGCGGGTCGGCGGCGGCGGGCGGCGGCACGTGCAGCAGCGCGCGCAGGTCCCACGACGAGTACAGGCGCACGCCGCCGCTGCGCAGCCCGGCCGCCACGCAGTAATATAATGTATAGAGTAGTGTGTTATAGTATAGTATAGTATAGTATAGTATAGATAGAGCAGGCGACCTGAGCAGCGGGTCGGCGGCGGCGGGCGGCGGCACGTGCAGCAGCGCGCGCAGGTCCCACGACGAGTACAGGCGCACGCCGCCGCTGCGCAGCCCGGCCGCCACGCAGTAATATAATGTATAGAGTAGTGTGTTATAGTATAGTATAGTATAGTATAGTATAGATAGAGCAGGCGACCTGAGCAGCGGGTCGGCGGCGGCGGGCGGCGGCACGTGCAGCAGCGCGCGCAGGTCCCACGACGAGTACAGGCGCACGCCGCCGCTGCGCAGCCCGGCCGCCACGCAGTAATATAATGTATAGAGTAGTGTGTTATAGTATAGTATAGTATAGTATAGTATAGATAGAGCAGGCGACCTGAGCAGCGGGTCGGCGGCGGCGGGCGGCGGCACGTGCAGCAGCGCGCGCAGGTCCCACGACGAGTACAGGCGCACGCCGCCGCTGCGCAGCCCGGCCGCCACGCAGTAATATAATGTATAGAGTAGTGTGTTATAGTATAGTATAGTATAGTATAGTATAGATAGAGCAGGCGACCTGAGCAGCGGGTCGGCGGCGGCGGGCGGCGGCACGTGCAGCAGCGCGCGCAGGTCCCACGACGAGTACAGGCGCACGCCGCCGCTGCGCAGCCCGGCCGCCACGCAGTAATATAATGTATAGAGTAGTGTGTTATAGTATAGTATAGTATAGTATAGTATAGATAGAGCAGGCGACCTGAGCAGCGGGTCGGCGGCGGCGGGCGGCGGCACGTGCAGCAGCGCGCGCAGGTCCCACGACGAGTACAGGCGCACGCCGCCGCTGCGCAGCCCGGCCGCCACGCAGTAATATAATGTATAGAGTAGTGTGTTATAGTATAGTATAGTATAGTATAGATAGAGCAGGCGACCTGAGCAGCGGGTCGGCGGCGGCGGGCGGCGGCACGTGCAGCAGCGCGCGCAGGTCCCACGACGAGTACAGGCGCACGCCGCCGCTGCGCAGCCCGGCCGCCACGCAGTAATATAATGTATAGAGTAGTGTGTTATAGTATAGTATAGTATAGTATAGTATAGATAGAGCAGGCGACCTGAGCAGCGGGTCGGCGGCGGCGGGCGGCGGCACGTGCAGCAGCGCGCGCAGGTCCCACGACGAGTACAGGCGCACGCCGCCGCTGCGCAGCCCGGCCGCCACGCAGTAATATAATGTATAGAGTAGTGTGTTATAGTATAGTATAGTATAGTATAGTATAGATAGAGCAGGCGACCTGAGCAGCGGGTCGGCGGCGGCGGGCGGCGGCACGTGCAGCAGCGCGCGCAGGTCCCACGACGAGTACAGGCGCACGCCGCCGCTGCGCAGCCCGGCCGCCACGCAGTAATATAATGTATAGAGTAGTGTGTTATAGTATAGTATAGTATAGTATAGTATAGATAGAGCAGGCGACCTGAGCAGCGGGTCGGCGGCGGCGGGCGGCGGCACGTGCAGCAGCGCGCGCAGGTCCCACGACGAGTACAGGCGCACGCCGCCGCTGCGCAGCCCGGCCGCCACGCAGTAATATAATGTATAGAGTAGTGTGTTATAGTATAGTATAGTATAGTATAGTATAGATAGAGCAGGCGACCTGAGCAGCGGGTCGGCGGCGGCGGGCGGCGGCACGTGCAGCAGCGCGCGCAGGTCCCACGACGAGTACAGGCGCACGCCGCCGCTGCGCAGCCCGGCCGCCACGCAGTAATATAATGTATAGAGTAGTGTGTTATAGTATAGTATAGTATAGTATAGATAGAGCAGGCGACCTGAGCAGCGGGTCGGCGGCGGCGGGCGGCGGCACGTGCAGCAGCGCGCGCAGGTCCCACGACGAGTACAGGCGCACGCCGCCGCTGCGCAGCCCGGCCGCCACGCAGTAATATAATGTATAGAGTAGTGTGTTATAGTATAGTATAGTATAGTATAGTATAGATAGAGCAGGCGACCTGAGCAGCGGGTCGGCGGCGGCGGGCGGCGGCACGTGCAGCAGCGCGCGCAGGTCCCACGACGAGTACAGGCGCACGCCGCCGCTGCGCAGCCCGGCCGCCACGCAGTTCACGCTCACGCCCTCTGGCGCGTTCGAGTAGCAGATGCACGTCACTCGCTCGCACACCTTCACGCTCCCTGTCATCAAACAACATACATTTACTTAAATAATCCAAATATTTTGGTTAATACCGATGCCTTACGACCAAAAAGGGATAAGCGACATTTTTTATTAAATCGTCTTAGGCCCACTTGCGCCAAAAGTTAGGCTAAAATAAAATAACTCGGGTTTAGTAACTTCGGGTTAATTATTTAAAATTTAAACTCAACATCCTGTTGCGCCAATGAAAAGAAACACCGAGTTAGCTAACTCGGTGTTTCTCTATTTTACGCTGGTAACATCAAAGAGGTTTTGCTCCGTAATGTAATCCAACCAACTAAGAATGAGTGAACTATGAGTGAAATATTTATACACCTCTCTTTTGCACTCGAACACTTTGTATAAGACTATCTCACGTGATTTGTTTTTTCAAAGACATTTCAATTTGATTGTTTGTTTTTGAAACCATTCAGTCATTTTCGAGTCATTCAATATTGTCATGTCAAATCGCTTTTGTTTGGACGTGTGATTTTTGTAAAGTCCGAGCTAATGTATTCGACGATTTCTTCATCATCATCAGACAATAAAAAATCACTCATAATTATTGTTTAGGACACAAAATATTATAAAATCTGACTGACACTGCTTTCACTTCTGCAACCCAACATAACCTCTTTCAAACGAAACAATTTTGACATTACTAATCCGGAGTTAGTGACGTAACCCACCAAAAAGGTGGGTTAAAATTTTAAAAAAATAACCTGAGGTTAGTCCCTAACTCTTGGTGGTGCAAGACATAATTGTAATTTAACCCCATATTAGCCACTAACCCCGAGGTAATTAAGTTAACCTGGGGTGGCGCAAGTGGGCCTTATACATATATTATGGTTGGAATGGGCTTTTTTTTCTGCATCGATTGGTCCAGGTTGCATGACTACGACAAACTTTGTTGTCGGTTAGGCGGTAAAATTTTACGGCTAAACGACGGACGTATTTTTTGTTGTGGTGGTTGGACGAAACTAGTATTTCAAAATTCACAGTAAGGCTTTTTAAGCTTGCATAATTTTTTTTTTGCTATAACGTTAACCGGATTCATTGGTCCTAATACATTTTTTTGCAAATAATACCATAATCAAATTTTGCAGTTCATTCGAAAAAAAAGATGTCATTTAATACCGCATTTACATTTTAAAAAAAAGATGTCATTTAATACCGCATTTCTGATAATTTATTTGGCACTTAGTGCTATTTTTCCATTACGCCATATCAATTATCGATGTCACTTAGGCCCACTTGCGCCACCCCAGGTTAACTTAATTACCTCGGGGTTAGTGGCTAATATGGGGTTAAATTACAATTATGTCTTGCACCACCAAGAGTTAGGGACTAACCTCAGGTTATTTTTTTTTAATTTTAACCCACCTTTTTTGGTGGGTTACGTCACTAACTCCGGATTAGTAATGTCAAAATTGTTTCGTTTGAGAGAGGTTATGTTGGGTTGCAGAAGTGAAAGCAGTGTCAGTCAGATTTTAAAATAGTTTTGTGTCCTAAACAATAAATATGAGTGATTTTTTATTGTCTGATGATGATGAAGAAATCGTCGAATACATTAGCTCGGAATTTACAAAAATCACACGTCCAAACAAAAGCGATTTGACATGACAATATTGAATGACTCGAAAATGACTGAATGGTTTCAAAAACAAACAATCAAATTGAAATGTCTTTGAAAAAACAAATCACGTGAGACAGTCTTATACAAAGTGTTCGAGTGCAAAAGAGAGGTGTATAAATATTTCACTCATAGTTCACTTATTCTTAGTTGGTTGGATTACATTACGGAGCAAAACCTCTTTGAGAAACACCGAGTTAGCTAACTCGGTGTTTCTTTTCATTGGCGCAACAGGATGTTGAGTTTAAATTTTAACTTATTAACCCGAAGTTACTAAACCCGAGTTATTTTATTTTAGCCTAACTTTTTGGCGCAAGTGGGCCTTAGCCTTTTTCCCCAATTTTTTTTTTAATTATGGTGGTTAGATAAGATAAATAGAAAATAATAAGGTATGAAATTGCAGTTTTATTGTATTAGGTACTTCGAATTGACATAGAACCTACATGGTTTGAAATTTTTGAGTGAAACTTTTTCTCATGGTACCAATGAAGTTCTTCTTTAAAAAAATGTGCAACATTCGATTATCCACTTTTAGTTGTTTTATTTTTATTCAGCTTAGACAAGAATGATGCATAGCTACTTCGAAAATTCGAGTGATTTTTGGATACGAGTTCCGACGCGGAACTAACGCGGCAGAAACAGCTCGTAATATCAATGTTGCGTTTGGAGAGGTAAAATATTTTTACTGATAGTTTGGGAGTAAAATCGTAACAATTAGAAATATAGAGGCTACTTTCTTAACATATTTATTTCTTTTATAATTTTCGGGGCAATAGGGGTCTTGCTTTGTATGGTGTAGATTAACGTCCCTATATATTTTTATCGATAAAAATTACGGAGAAAAACCCCTAAGTCCCAGGTATTTCTAAGGAAAAATACTCACCAACAAATCTGGCATTGCACGTATGAACTCGTATCAACGACTTGTATTTGTAGGCGGCGTCCTTCTCGTAGGCCTCGGCGTCGTCGCCCGCAGCCGCCGCGTCCGCCGTCACGTCGCTCTTGTTGTTGTTAGTGTTGTTGTTGTTGTTGTTGTTGTTGTTGTTGCTGCTCGCCATGTCGTGCACGGACGCGACGTCGCAGAGAGTCTCGCTGATGGTCACGTGCGTCACAGACAGCATGTCTCGGTTCGGGACGGTGCGGATGTATGTTAGCCTAGTGAAAGTGAATGCATTATTATTATGTAGGTTGTTGTTTCTGGAACATGTTCACGGAAACGTTTATTGGGAGATTTATTACAACCTTATTTTTAGAACATCTGAAACTTGAACATGGTTTGTTCAGAATAAGTAAATGAAATTTTGTACATAGATTTTTACATAGAAATACTAGACACACGCGTCTGTCTGGTTTCTCATATACTAAAAATAAAGTAGTTTACATGCAGGATTTTATTTTAAAATGCTGAGTAAACTTTGGGTAATGGTAAAAACGGGTATTGTGTGCAACGTTACTTGTTGAGATCCCAGAGCACGATGTTGCCATCAACGCTGGCGGTGACGAGCAAGGCGGCGCGTGTGCACGCGTATATGTCGGAGATGGGCGCGGTGTGCGCGTGCAGGGCGCGCGTGCGCACGCGCAGAGCGGCCGGGGCCGGCGCCGGCGCCGGGGCCGGGGCGCCGCCCGCCGCCGCCCCGGCCGCCGCCGCCACGCTCACGCGCACGCACACCACGCGCCCCGACGCGTGCCCCAGCACTAGCGGGTACGGGCAGCCCGCTGTCACGCACGATGCTACCACCTTTGTTATCTGACAACACAAAATAACTAATGGATTTACCATTTAAACATAACAATGACAACATCATCCAACAAAACTAACATTTTCATCATTAAATGCACTGATATTTCACATACATATATTTATGTATACATTTTTTTATTTTTTTTATTTGTATTTCTATTATTGTAATGTCTAACCAACACATTAGCCTTCAATTAAAAATTCTTGTGCGTCGGTATGGGCGAAAATAATAATAATAATTTTCCTTACCTTCTTTCTTCTTTAATTGAAGGCCAAATATACAATTAACTAATAAAACGAAAATTATATTCTTGTTTATCATTAAATGAATACCTGTTCTGACAACGCTTAGTAGAGTCCCGTATACTTATTAACTAATAAAATGATCACGTACCTGATCCAGAGCGCATACGTGCAGCAGTAAGTCCGGCCGGACGTCGCGGCGCCGCTTCAGGCGCACGATGTTGTCCGAGTGGCCCCACGACACTAACGCCAGCGGCGGTTGACCGTTATTTGACGTTGGCTCTCCTGGAATTTAGAATACATTTGATAGTCATTTGGCAACGAGAACAAGGCTCAAGCCACTCTGAATTATCAGCATTCAGCAACGACGCGAAGAGCAGATTTTCAATAAGCTGGGTGTCTTCGACTGAGCTAGGCGGTATTTCACGTCGCGAGAAATACCGCCTAGTACAGGCGGCGCGGCGCGAGCTCACCACGCTGACGTGGCAGGCGTGAGGTGCGTGAGGTGCGTGAGTGGTGAGTACTGACCGTGCAGGGCGAGCAGCGCGGTGGCGCGCGGCGCGGCGGCCACGGAGCGCGGCTGCGGCAGCGGCGCCAGCGCGGCGGCGGCGGCGCGGCGCGAGCTCACCACGCTGACGTGGCAGGCGTGAGGTGCGTGAGGTGCGTGAGTGGTGAGTACTGACCGTGCAGGGCGAGCAGCGCGGTGGCGCGCGGCGCGGCGGCCACGGAGCGCGGCTGCGGCAGCGGCGCCAGCGCGGCGGCGGCGGCGCGGCGCGAGCTCACCACGCTGACGTGGCAGGCGTGAGGTGCGTGAGGTGCGTGAGTGGTGAGTACTGACCGTGCAGGGCGAGCAGCGCGGTGGCGCGCGGCGCGGCGGCCACGGAGCGCGGCTGCGGCAGCGGCGCCAGCGCGGCGGCGGCGGCGCGGCGCGAGCTCACCACGCTGACGTGGCAGGCGTGAGGTGCGTGAGGTGCGTGAGTGGTGAGTACTGACCGTGCAGGGCGAGCAGCGCGGTGGCGCGCGGCGCGGCGGCCACGGAGCGCGGCTGCGGCAGCGGCGCCAGCGCGGCGGCGGCGGCGCGGCGCGAGCTCACCACGCTGACGTGGCAGGCGTGAGGTGCGTGAGGTGCGTGAGTGGTGAGTACTGACCGTGCAGGGCGAGCAGCGCGGTGGCGCGCGGCGCGGCGGCCACGGAGCGCGGCTGCGGCAGCGGCGCCAGCGCGGCGGCGGCGGCGCGGCGCGAGCTCACCACGCTGACGTGGCAGGCGTGAGGTGCGTGAGGTGCGTGAGTGGTGAGTACTGACCGTGCAGGGCGAGCAGCGCGGTGGCGCGCGGCGCGGCGGCCACGGAGCGCGGCTGCGGCAGCGGCGCCAGCGCGGCGGCGGCGGCGCGGCGCGAGCTCACCACGCTGACGTGGCAGGCGTGAGGTGCGTGAGGTGCGTGAGTGGTGAGTACTGACCGTGCAGGGCGAGCAGCGCGGTGGCGCGCGGCGCGGCGGCCACGGAGCGCGGCTGCGGCAGCGGCGCCAGCGCGGCGGCGGCGGCGCGGCGCGAGCTCACCACGCTGACGTGGCAGGCGTGAGGTGCGTGAGGTGCGTGAGTGGTGAGTACTGACCGTGCAGGGCGAGCAGCGCGGTGGCGCGCGGCGCGGCGGCCACGGAGCGCGGCTGCGGCAGCGGCGCCAGCGCGGCGGCGGCGGCGCGGCGCGAGCTCACCACGCTGACGTGGCAGGCGTGAGGTGCGTGAGGTGCGTGAGTGGTGAGTACTGACCGTGCAGGGCGAGCAGCGCGGTGGCGCGCGGCGCGGCGGCCACGGAGCGCGGCTGCGGCAGCGGCGCCAGCGCGGCGGCGGCGGCGCGGCGCGAGCTCACCACGCTGACGCCGCCCAGCGCCGGCGACCCGCACCAGCGGCCCCAGCGCGCGCCCACCACGCCCGCCCACACCGCCACCTGCGACCACATAACATACACTAACGTTACATCTCTTACAACATCCACATAGGAAGTCTATTCTTGTAGAGCCATACGAGAAGAAATAATATAATTACTGAACTGAAGATCGGTTCTCACGCAAATCCCTTAATGAGCGCTAACGTACTTATGTACGTACGTGTACTGAATGCGAGGGTAGCGCTAGCGCGGCACGCGGCCCATGGCGGGGTCAGTACCTGGTGTGCGGGGTGCTGCAGCAGGTCGGGCGCGGCGTGCGGGTGCGGCGCGCGCAGCAGCTGGCGCGGCGCCTGCCCGTACGTGCGCACCATGGCGGCTGCTGCCGTACGGTGCACTTCATCCTCTAGGGCTGACGGGTCGAATCCATAGTACGTCTGCATCAAAAATTGTGGCCTGAATCATACTCTACTAACTACGGATTTTCGTATCCGTACCCGCAGATATCCGAGGTGGAAAAAGATCTGTATTAATTACATTTTGCATTAGGCTATGCAATATAATATGAGAGGAATACGTACGCAGGCGGGGAAGACATTGATGGCGTCGAGCGCAGGCTGGCCGGTCTGCTTGTAGCCGAACACGAGGTCGATCCAGTGCGGCAGGCGGTCGGTGACGTGCGCGGCCTCCAGCGCCTGCCGCTGCAGCAGCGTGAACAGGCGCGCGTCCGCGGCCCACGGCGGCAGCTCCACCGAGTCCACGCCCGCGCCGCACTGCCGCGTGCCCAGGTTCAGCCCTGACACACCATCGCTATAGTTCGCGCTAAATAACTTACCACCCAAAACTACAACCAACAACTAACGGAGAGGGGGAAAGTTTGCGCAGTGCATTTACGTGCAAAATGTACTAAAAAACGACTACTGCGCATCCACCATTTTGGTTCAAGTTATTTTGCGCCAACTGTACTTACTAACTACATAACACAGCACATAGTCACCTCTCACTTCCACCCGTAATTCGGGCCATGGTAGGAAGCGAGAACGCGTTTGAAGCTTCCGCCTTCTATTGCAAACAAGTTATGCTTGGCTGCAGAGAGGGAGTGAGAATTATGCACTTCTCTCCCGATCCGCAGTAGACGCACCGCGCGCAGGAGGTCGCGAGGCGAGAACAGGGGCCCAGCAAACATTGGACCACAGCCTATCATGGCCAATGTCATGAATCCCAAGGCCACGACTTTGAAGCAAACCACAAAAATAGGCAGTCAAAAGCCCAGCATAATGTGAAACATATGTATGCTTACCTTCGTTGTTGTGGAACAGCTCTGGCAGGTAGAAGAGCTCCGGAATAAGCTCTTTGACGTCGGTGGGTGAATCATTGGTTATGAGCCGCCACGTGGTCGCCAGCGAGTGGAACGTGCGGTCCGGCATGTCGAAGTTATTGTCTACGAGCATAATTATGTTATAACAGTTAGGGCCCATTTACACGATGTAAATTTCTTGGCTAGAGCATACAATAAAGTTTAAGGAATTAATGACTCATCGTCCAAACGGCCGCTTCATCACCCCTTATTCTCCTTTGAGGTTGCAGGCCCTTAGAAAAGGGGACTCTGCTTGATCATGGTGTGATCCCAAAGAAATGGTGTACTGTGAGGACTAGGGGATAACTCTTTTCAAATTTCTGTTTCCCAGGGATGTGCCCTTACTTACAGGCTTCGTATAAGGGGGTCTTTTAAGGAGGCTAGTACCCTCTTCCATGTGCTGAACGTGACCATCGGAGTGGTGTTATGGGTCAAAATCCCACTCTCTGGTCGAGCTACCAAAGACCGGTTGCGTTTTGAAGTTTCCCCTACGTAAACATGAAACGGATATTGGATATTCGTAATGTGCAAACCTTGATAGTTGAGGAACAGTTCAGTAAATGGAGGTAATCGGACTAGATAGTGTAGTACTCCGCCTGAGTTGGAGTACAGCGACGCGTAGTGATGCGGCTGACGCAGCAGCAGCGGGCTGCAACCTTCACGACGCGCTGCCTTCAGGTCCTGGAAGATATTCCTGATTGTCAACGTCTACTGGGTGCAGTATATGGGCTAGCACAATTTTGTTTTTAGGGAAAAGGAGTGGCACATCCATTTTATTGGCATATATCACTAACATATTCATAAAACATGGTAGCCTCAGCCAAGAATAATCATTACTTACTGAAGATACTACTCACATTATAAGTATTAATATAGTGTTGTTCTCTACTCTTGTTCTGCACGGCCATGGGCTTGCTGAGGTCCCTGAAGGACCTGGGGTCATTGAGGTCGAGGATACGCGAGGTGTAGTCGGCGATGACGAAGGGCAGCACTGGGTACTGCATGAGGTCGTTGTACGAGCGCCCGCCCAGACCGTTCAACCGCATCAGATACTCCCAGTTGGTGATGCTGCCATTGCGCCACTGGGCCATGGCGTCCGTCAGCGTGTCTGGCTCGATCCTGAACCAATTATTGTGTATAAAACTTTATAAATATCCTTGTCTATTTTTAATCTACACAGAAAATATAATAAAGTGCCCTCGTGTCGTGCCCTAATTGTCGCATTCACCCCAAAATCTTCTTATATTATAATTAAATAGAGATAATATAACGAATCTATAACGTTGTATCAGATGTGAGTATACCTGGCGGGCGGGTGCGGGCAGGCGGCTAGCGCTTTGAGGAAGGCGGTGCGCTCCTGAAGATCGGCGAAGGCGAGCATGTGCGCGTGGCCCGAGCTGAGGAACAGCTCCACGCCGCGCTCCTGCAGGCACCAGCGCCGCGTCGACACCTGCACCACCGCCTCCAGCGGCCAGCTCTGCGCCTCGGGCGCCGCCTGCACCTCCGGGATGTACAGCCTGCAACCACTACACAGTAAACACCGGCGCAGACATGGTGGGCACCCAGTGCGTGCTCGGCCGCCACGGACCCGCAGGGGGCGCCGCCTGTACGTGTGACGCACCTGTCCTTGCGGCGCTCGGGGCGCGCGTCCTCGGGCACCCAGTGCAGGCAGCGGTCGGTGAGCAGCAGCTCGCCGTCGTGCTCGGCCGCCACGGACCCGCAGGGGGCGCCGCCTGTACGTGTGACGCACCTGTCCTTGCGGCGCTCGGGGCGCGCGTCCTCGGGCACCCAGTGCAGGCAGCGGTCGGTGAGCAGCAGCTCGCCGTCGTGCTCGGCCGCCACGGACCCGCAGGGGGCGCCGCCTGTACGTGTGACGCACCTGTCCTTGCGGCGCTCGGGGCGCGCGTCCTCGGGCACCCAGTGCAGGCAGCGGTCGGTGAGCAGCAGCTCGCCGTCGTGCTCGGCCGCCACGGACCCGCAGGGGGCGCCGCCTGTACGTGTGACGCACCTGTCCTTGCGGCGCTCGGGGCGCGCGTCCTCGGGCACCCAGTGCAGGCAGCGGTCGGTGAGCATCAGCTCGCCGTCGTGCTCGGCCGCCACGGACCCGCAGGGGGCGCCGCCTGTACGTGTGACGCACCTGTCCTTGCGGCGCTCGGGGCGCGCGTCCTCGGGCACCCAGTGCAGGCAGCGGTCGGTGAGCAGCAGCTCGCCGTCGTGCTCGGCCGCCACGGACCCGCAGGGGGCGCCGCCTGTACGTGTGACGCACCTGTCCTTGCGGCGCTCGGGGCGCGCGTCCTCGGGCACCCAGTGCAGGCAGCGGTCGGTGAGCAGCAGCTCGCCGTCGTGCTCGGCCGCCACGGACCCGCAGGGGGCGCCGCCTGTACGTGTGACGCACCTGTCCTTGCGGCGCTCGGGGCGCGCGTCCTCGGGCACCCAGTGCAGGCAGCGGTCGGTGAGCAGCAGCTCGCCGTCGTGCTCGGCCGCCACGGACCCGCAGGGGGCGCCGCCTGTACGTGTGACGCACCTGTCCTTGCGGCGCTCGGGGCGCGCGTCCTCGGGCACCCAGTGCAGGCAGCGGTCGGTGAGCAGCAGCTCGCCGTCGTGCTCGGCCGCCACGGACCCGCAGGGGGCGCCGCCTGTACGTGTGACGCACCTGTCCTTGCGGCGCTCGGGGCGCGCGTCCTCGGGCACCCAGTGCAGGCAGCGGTCGGTGAGCAGCAGCTCGCCGTCGTGCTCGGCCGCCACGGACCCGCAGGGGGCGCCGCCTGTACGTGTGACGCACCTGTCCTTGCGGCGCTCGGGGCGCGCGTCCTCGGGCACCCAGTGCAGGCAGCGGTCGGTGAGCAGCAGCTCGCCGTCGTGCTCGGCCGCCACGGACCCGCAGGGGGCGCCGCCTGTACGTGTGACGCACCTGTCCTTGCGGCGCTCGGGGCGCGCGTCCTCGGGCACCCAGTGCAGGCAGCGGTCGGTGAGCAGCAGCTCGCCGTCGTGCTCGGCCGCCACGGACCCGCAGGGGGCGCCGCCTGTACGTGTGACGCACCTGTCCTTGCGGCGCTCGGGGCGCGCGTCCTCGGGCACCCAGTGCAGGCAGCGGTCGGTGAGCAGCAGCTCGCCGTCGTGCTCGGCCGCCACGGACCCGCAGGGGGCGCCGCCTGTACGTGTGACGCACCTGTCCTTGCGGCGCTCGGGGCGCGCGTCCTCGGGCACCCAGTGCAGGCAGCGGTCGGTGAGCAGCAGCTCGCCGTCGTGCTCGGCCGCCACGGACCCGCAGGGGGCGCCGCCTGTACGTGTGACGCACCTGTCCTTGCGGCGCTCGGGGCGCGCGTCCTCGGGCACCCAGTGCAGGCAGCGGTCGGTGAGCAGCAGCTCGCCGTCGTGCTCGGCCGCCACGGACCCGCAGGGGGCGCCGCCTGTACGTGTGACGCACCTGTCCTTGCGGCGCTCGGGGCGCGCGTCCTCGGGCACCCAGTGCAGGCAGCGGTCGGTGAGCAGCAGCTCGCCGTCGTGCTCGGCCGCCACGGACCCGCAGGGGGCGCCGCCTGTACGTGTGACGCACCTGTCCTTGCGGCGCTCGGGGCGCGCGTCCTCGGGCACCCAGTGCAGGCAGCGGTCGGTGAGCAGCAGCTCGCCGTCGTGCTCGGCCGCCACGGACCCGCAGGGGGCGCCGCCTGTACGTGTGACGCACCTGTCCTTGCGGCGCTCGGGGCGCGCGTCCTCGGGCACCCAGTGCAGGCAGCGGTCGGTGAGCAGCAGCTCGCCGTCGTGCTCGGCCGCCACGGACCCGCAGGGGGCGCCGCCTGTACGTGTGACGCACCTGTCCTTGCGGCGCTCGGGGCGCGCGTCCTCGGGCACCCAGTGCAGGCAGCGGTCGGTGAGCAGCAGCTCGCCGTCGTGCTCGGCCGCCACGGACCCGCAGGGGGCGCCGCCTGTACGTGTGACGCACCTGTCCTTGCGGCGCTCGGGGCGCGCGTCCTCGGGCACCCAGTGCAGGCAGCGGTCGGTGAGCAGCAGCTCGCCGTCGTGCTCGGCCGCCACGGACCCGCAGGGGGCGCCGCCTGTACGTGTGACGCACCTGTCCTTGCGGCGCTCGGGGCGCGCGTCCTCGGGCACCCAGTGCAGGCAGCGGTCGGTGAGCAGCAGCTCGCCGTCGTGCTCGGCCGCCACGGACCCGCAGGGGGCGCCGCCTGTACGTGTGACGCACCTGTCCTTGCGGCGCTCGGGGCGCGCGTCCTCGGGCACCCAGTGCAGGCAGCGGTCGGTGAGCAGCAGCTCGCCGTCGTGCTCGGCCGCCACGGACCCGCAGGGGGCGCCGCCTGTACGTGTGACGCACCTGTCCTTGCGGCGCTCGGGGCGCGCGTCCTCGGGCACCCAGTGCAGGCAGCGGTCGGTGAGCAGCAGCTCGCCGTCGTGCTCGGCCGCCACGGACACGCAGGTGGCGCGCGCCATGTACGCCACGGTCTCGTGCAGCTGCAGCCGCGCCACCAGCCCGCCGCGCACCTGCTCCCAGCGCCCCACCACGCTCTGCAGCGGACTGCTGCGGACCGCCGTCTCTGCAATCACCATACTTATCCAATCGAGTGACCGGCACGCGTTCGTCCCGCCCGACCCCTTAATAAGGTACCAACTAACCAGCTTTATGTCGGTACTGAGGCTTCAAGAATTTCGGGTGTATGTGCAGATGTGCTCGACGTAGCCGCACGCGGATGCGGCCCGGCCCTTCCGTGGGGTCCAACTGCCAAGACGTGGGATACGAGCGCGGGTCGTGCCACACCGCTGTCGAATAATATTAAAATGTGAATGAATGGTGATGAGCGCGGCGGCGTGCGGTATGCGGCACGCGGCATGCGGCACGCGGCATGCGGCATGCGGCACGCGGCATGCGGCATGCGGCACGCGGCATGCTGCATGCGGCACGCGACACGCGGCATGCGGCACGCGGCATGCGGCACGCGTGGGTGGCGGCGTACCCTGCTCGTGCGCGTGCGTGTCCACGAGGCGCTGCCAGGCCTGCGCGGCGGCGGCGTGGCGCGCCTGCACGCGCCGCAGGTGCTCCATGAACTCCTTCCTCTGCGCGTTCTGCACGTCGACTACGGCCCGCGTCACGCACATCGCGCTCTCCGTCACCTTGCTCGCTAGGCCGTCCTTGCTCCACACCACTCTAACATACAACAAGTGTATACAGGTAAGCATTTATATAATAGTCCACAAAACCTGGTCGTGTCAATTAAGAAGTAACAATAGTGCGACAAACTTGGCAATGACGGATCGTGTCCGGCTGGCCTGGCGGGCCCAGCGCTGCTCGTCGAGGAGCAGCAGCGCGGCGGCCTCGGGCGCCAGCGCGTCCCCGCCCACGCGCTCGCTGAGGCCGGCCTGCGTGCTCTCGGCCCAGGCGCGCGCCCAGTCCGTGATGGCCAGCTCCACCGGCGGCGTGCCCGACTCCGCCGCCGCGTGGATGTGCTTCAAGATCGTCAGCAGGTATACTGCTAGCTATGGAACGCCATGTCTTTTACAGATATATCTAACTACTTAAATATACTTTTATAATTAGACATGTATTGTATCTGTTATTATGGTTTGTCCATTTATATGGTTTTTTCACAGCTCACGCCCATGAAGTTTGGTATTGTTTAAGTTAAAATTTCATATAAATAATAAATTCATGGACGGGTACCGCCCCCTTAGTACATCACTAAGGGGGCGGCCGACACATAACGATTACTACGATTGTGCCACAGATTACAAATAATCGGTAATCGGTATAATCAACTCGAGGTATAACAAATGCGAGAGAACACAGCAAACGTAAATGCGTTAAAATAACGGCAAGAGTAAGTTGAATAGCGGAGGGCATTCCCTTGGCCTTGAGATACATTATTAAAAGACTAGCTTCTGCCCGCGACTTTGTCTGCGTGGACTTCAGATAAAAAGTAGCCAGTAAAGTAGTAGTAGTAGTGGATGGATGGATATCCACACAAACTTTCGCATTTATAATATTAGTAGGATAAGTAAGATAGTAGGATTAAAATATAAGGGGCCTCGTTTTTCCTAATGACGGTCGGTTAAGGTCGCTATTTCGATGATACTGTATAGCAAAGTAAACCAAACGTGTGTCAAGGTGTATTTCCGTACTAATTTTACAATGCGCTTAATGGACAAGTGTGCAACCTACATAAAGATATGTCAATAGAAATCGCAACACTCGTTAAAGAGCATAGTGTATATGTGGTGCTGTACCTTCCTGAGCTGGGTGGGGTCAGCGGGCGTGAGCGCGTGCAGCACGGGCGCGGGCGCGTGGTACAGCGCGCGCAGCAGGGCCGGCTGCAGCGCGCGCGTGCCCGCTGCCGGGGCAGCTATCCACCAGAATAGCTCCTGCAGCGGGCTGGCCCAGTCCGCGCCGCTGCTCACCCACCACTTAGGCCGGGACGCGGCCGACCCACTCACGGCTGCAATGTTCATTTAATTTTGTTGGGTTTATATTCATTAGATACAGAATTAGATTACATTCGTCCTTTTTGCAGTGAATAAAAATTGGTTTGGTTGTATATATTGACAGATTTGAAAAAAAAAAAAAATGTTCATTTGTAAGTATTTTCAAAAATGGTTGATATTTAAAACTACTTAAAAAAAATTGAGTTAATTTTTTTGGAAGTCCTAACAAAAGATCCTACTTAATCGAAGGGACGGACTTCCGAAATTATTACGCACATAATATATTTTTTGTAGGTTTTAAATTCTTGAAGTCGATTTAACTTTTGGTTCAAAGTTATTTTTCTAAGGAGGCTTCGCGACAAGATAAGTATAGGTGCGTCGGTACTGTGACATACCGAGCAGTAGCGTGTCGAGCAGCCGCTGCACGAGCGGCGCGGCGGCGCGCTGCGGCCGGTGCGGGTGCTGCGCCAGCAGGAAGGCCACGGCGCGCGCCACCGTGGCCAGGTGCCGCGCCGCCAGCTCGCCGCGCTCGGCCCGCGCGCCCAGCCCGCCGCGCCCGCCCCGCGCGCCCCGCCCGCCCCGCGCCGCGCCCTCCCCGCCCAGCGACACCGCCGACGACAACACTGCGCACACATACACATCAAACACAATGTAAATAATATAGTACGTACCTAAATAACATTTTATAACTAATATTTTGTCATGTAGTACTTATTTGGATTTAATAATTGATTTGCATTAAAATTCTGCAATAGAATTGAAGTATTTTTTTTTTAATATTAATAACATTATTATATCCCGAAAAAAGGTCAAAAATGACGCATGGCCCCTTTAATGCTTGTCGCTGGTCTCCACCTAGAGTCGTCGTGCACGCTATGTAAGTGGAGCGAGTGATTAGTTCTCACCGGTGGCGAAGTAGTTGTGTTTGGCGTGCGCGTCGCTGTCGCAGCAGTGGTGCAGCCGGTCCCCCAGGTGGTCCAGCTGCGCGTTGTGCGCTATGTAAGTGGGGCGAGTGATTAGTTCTCACCAGTGGCGAAGTAGTTGTGTTTGGCGTGCGCGTCGCTGTCGCAGCAGTGGTGCAGCCGGTCCCCCAGGTGGTCCAGCTGCGCGTTGTGCGCTATGTAAGTGGGGCGAGTGATTAGTTCTCACCAGTGGCGAAGTAGTTGTGTTTGGCGTGCGCGTCGCTGTCGCAGCAGTGGTGCAGCCGGTCCCCCAGGTGGTCCAGCTGCGCGTTGTGCGCTATGTAAGTGGGGCGAGTGATTAGTTCTCACCAGTGGCGAAGTAGTTGTGTTTGGCGTGCGCGTCGCTGTCGCAGCAGTGGTGCAGCCGGTCCCCCAGGTGGTCCAGCTGCGCGTTGTGCGCTATGTAAGTGGGGCGAGTGATTAGTTCTCACCAGTGGCGAAGTAGTTGTGTTTGGCGTGCGCGTCGCTGTCGCAGCAGTGGTGCAGCCGGTCCCCCAGGTGGTCCAGCTGCGCGTTGTGCGCTATGTAAGTGGGGCGAGTGATTAGTTCTCACCAGTGGCGAAGTAGTTGTGTTTGGCGTGCGCGTCGCTGTCGCAGCAGTGGTGCAGCCGGTCCCCCAGGTGGTCCAGCTGCGCGTTGTGCGCTATGTAAGTGGGGCGAGTGATTAGTTCTCACCAGTGGCGAAGTAGTTGTGTTTGGCGTGCGCGTCGCTGTCGCAGCAGTGGTGCAGCCGGTCCTCCAGGTGGTCCAGCTGCGCGTTGTACAGCGCCCGCTGAGCACTTCGGGCCACGCGCCCCGCGCTCTCCGACCCCGACAACTCCACGTACGACAGCATGTGGTGGATCTCCGATATCGTCTGCCAACACCAACCCAGCTAATGTCACACCTATACTTAAGGCCACTTGCACCAACTTCTTAAATGTTAATTGTTGTGTGTCTTAAATGTTTAAATTGTATTTAAACACAAAATAACAATGAAAAATTGTGTTTAAATACAACTTAAACATATTTAAGAAGTTGGTGCAAATGGCCCTTGCTTATTCTAAGTTATAAGCTAGTTTTTTTTAATCTGTACTGATTTCTATTAGGTAAGTTAACTTATCTCTATGTGATTACATATTATATGATATTCTTTGTTATCACTTCACTATCACTGTAATATTATAAAACACAGTCCCTATACTTAGTGTTCCCAATGCGTAATAATAATAATAATAGGCAATGTTCTCAGCGTTGATGAAAAAAATACCTCTTTTATTTTAAATTTACTTTGAGCTTTGTCAATCAATACTAACTTATTGCATAGCATCATGGGGTGGAGCGGGTAAAACTTTATTACTAACTATTGAAAGAGCACAAAGAGCAATTCTCAAGGTGTCAACTTGTCCCTTTCCTGTTTTCCACTACGCCCTTTCCTGTTTTCCACTAGCCTCCTGTATAAATCCTGCCAAGTACTAACTGTCCGACAGCTATTTGTAATGAGCATAGTATTAAAACAGCACACATCTCTACCCTTCAGCACTGAGTTCACTAAAAAAAAGACGGAAAGATATAGTTTGCCCCCAACCTGTAGGAACTAAACATTCTTTCATATCCAAATTTTACGTGTTTCTGGGGCCGCTCCTTTACAATAGACTTAATGCTATAAAGAATATTTATTCTCTAAGTTATAGCACTTGTAAAAAACATCTACAGGAAGCCCTCCAGAGCATGTCCTACGAGGATACAGAGAAATTGTTAATTGTGTTAAAGTAGGCATTTATTGTGTTATTTTTACTTAATTTTTAGTTTATTATTGTTATACGTTATATGTTAATTTTTGTATATTTATGATTGTGTGATTATTTTAGTCCTTAAATGTATTTATATTTCTCGCCTGAAACACAGGATTACCTAGTTCAGGCACATAATGTAAATAATATAGTAAGATTCTATAACTAATTTAATCATGTAGTACTTATTTAGATTTGAATAAATGATTTGATTTGATTTCTGAACATGAACTCAAAAATTGCTGAACGTATTATTAAACCGTTTTCGGCAATCAAATCAAATCTAAATTTATTTATTTATTTATTTTATTTTGGAAAACCAACAGCTATAAAATGGAATAAAAAAAGTAAATCAATATGTGTCATAAAGCCAATTACAGGTTTTCACGGTTAGTGACAGACTTTAAACTAAAAATACTGAAGGGACACTAATGCAAGACAACTACAAGTTATGTTTTAAGTAATGGTTAATTATCAAAAAACTTAATGTTGAGCATCTTTCTTGCCGCAAAGCTTTTAATAACAAATAAATCAAGGGTGAACTCTTTGCATAACTTATTGAGAATTCTGCTTGCCCGCACGATAAATGAGTTTTGCCTATAATTTGAGGAACACTGCTGAACAGAAATAGGGGGATTATATCTAGTGGACCTGTTTGGGACGTTAAAATTAATTTTCTGCAATAACTCAGGGCTGTCAATTTCATTCGACATTATCTTAATTAAAAAAGAAACGTCAGCTGATTGACGACGATTAGTGAGAGGCAAAATATGAAATTGTTTGCATATGCTTGTATAATTGTCGGAAGAGTATGGAATTTTTAACCGGTAGCATAAGTACCTAATAAAGCGTCTCTGAATCTGTTCTATTCGGTTGATATACTTGTCATAACACGGATTCCAGATTTGGAGAGCCAAATTCGAGGTGGCTCCGAACATATGTGCAATATAATATTTTCAATGTTTTAGCTTGCTTAAAGCACTTGGACAGCCTCATAATAAATCCTAATGATTTAGATGCCTTGGCCACTATTTCGTCAATGTGAACATCAAAGAGCAACTTGCTATCATGATAGATGCCCAAATCACGCACTACATCACACCTCGGTACCAGTTGACCCTTTAGTTGGTAAGAAGTTGGTATGAGAAAACGTTTACGACTGTAAGTAACAAACGAGCATTTAAGGGGGTTCAGATCTAGCTTATTTAAACGACAATAATCATCCAAGCGCTTTAAGTCTGCTAGAAGGCACTCCATATCCTTGATTGAGGATATAGAAGAAAAAATCTTCATATCGTCGGCAAAGCACAGTAGGTGAGAGGTATGTAGGCAAGAGTCGATGTCGTTTACATAGATAATGAAAAGCAGCGGACCCAATAAGGAGCCCTGAGGAACCCCACTAGGAACAGAAACCCAGCTAGAAATATAGTTACTAGTGACAACAGCTTGTGACCTGTTCTCAAGGTATGAGGTAAACCATCTCAAGAGGTCGCCCCTAATACCAGTGTAAAAAAGTTTTGATTTCAGGATATTATGGTCAATTCTATCGGTATGAGTCACAAGATAAGAGATTTTTTATGGGATCACGTGAGGGTCAGTAACTACCGCAGCCCATGGATACCCACAACACCAGAGGAGTCACAAGTGCGTGGCCCGCCTTTTAAAAGGGTTTGAGCCTCCGGTATCCTCATTCACTCGGCGAAACACAATGTAAGTTTTGTTTCGCGCCGGTTTTCTGTGAGGCCGTGGTATCACTCCGGTCGAGCCGGCCATTTCGCTAAAAAATTAGCTACCTAGTGACGTAGATTGTATATTTAAAATCACGCTACGAGACGATTGAGCAAAATGAATGAAACCGCAACCCGTCTTCTTAATAACTACATTATACATTATGTATTGTAGTTCGCGAGGTGGCACTAACCTGCATGCTGTGCTGAGCGGAGAGCGCCTTGATGGCGACGCGGCTGAGCAGCTCGTGCAGGTCCTCCAGCAGCAGGTCGCGGCCCTCGAAGCTGTCGTCGCCCATCTCGCCCACTGCGCGCACGCACCGGACCACCACCTCCACTAGCGACAGCTCACTCAGCATCTTCAAAGATGCCTGCAGAGACAGCATTAATTATTAATGGATTTTATTATTATTTTAATTCACAAAACTAGCTTCTGCCCGCAGCTTATCTCACATGAAGCTACGAGTATATCAGGAGTAAAAAAAAAATTTTTTTTTAATATCTTCAATGTACAGCTTTTTTACAATTTTATAATAGTAGAAATTAAAAAAACTATAGTTTCAAATTATAGATAAACTACCTTGTCTATAATCCTTCTGGCTAAAAGAGTAATGTTGTGTGCGAGTGGCACGTCGCCCAGGCAGCATGGGAGTAAAGCCAGCAGAGGCGGACTGCGATGTAGAGACTCCTCCGTCACGTCCACCCAAATGTCGTCCTGTAAATACCATCATTGCCTTAATAGATGTGGATAAATTAGGCCTAAGTTAAACAACCAGCCTAGCGCGAGTCGGATTCCCGCACCGAGGGTTCCGTATTTAAAACAACATCGAAATCTGACGACGGCGTACCAAATTTGTTTGTAAACGCACAACAGGAGAAAATCCTAGTCCCAGTAAAAATATGTCAATATAAGTAATGTTGGACATACATCGAGTTGGTCTTCCAGCGGCACGTCGCACTTGGTGAGCAGCGCGGCGCACGCGGCGGCCAGCTCCCACGAGCCCTCGTACAGCGATATCTATTGTCAACACGGAAGTACATATAATTATATTGTTATGTAAATAATAGAATTATGAGCTATGTATATTTTTAAAGGACTAGAATAATAATTCAGGAAATTATTCATAAATCATTTTTACATTTATTTCATTATCATATTAAAAGTGCTTCAAAACCAAATCACAAAAGAGTAAGCATTTAAAAAATAACACAAAAATTAACTATAATACAAAGGGGTATATTATTATGATGATGAATGTATGTGCAGTATGTATAATTATTTAAATTATCACATTCTTAAACGGTAACGAAAAACCTCGTATTCGGGAGGAAACTTGCATGCTTGAAAGATTTTCTGAACAGGCTTTACAAGCCTGCCAATCCGTAGGAGAAGGTTAGCGTGGTGGGCTATCTGAGAAGATCCGTGGCCCGTTGTGGGTAGTCTAGGGTTGATGATGTATGTGTATAGGTGTATATGTGTGTAGTTTAGTGAGCCGGCACGCGCCCGCGCCGCGCGCTGGTTGATGATGTATGTGTGTATAGGTGTATGTGTGTATAGTGACCTGGTTGGCTAGGTGTATGTAGTAGTGCAGGTGGTGCAGGCGGCGCGCGGTGTCGGGCGCGGCGCGGCGCGTGAGCGCGGCCAGCGCGCGCACGGCGGCGGCCCGCGCCCGCGCCGCGCGCTGGTTGATGATGTATGTGTGTATAGGTGTATGTGTGTATAGTGACCTGGTTGGCTAGGTGTATGTAGTAGTGCAGGTGGTGCAGGCGGCGCGCGGTGTCGGGCGCGGCGCGGCGCGTGAGCGCGGCCAGCGCGCGCACGGCGGCGGCCCGCGCCCGCGCCGCGCGCTGGTTGCTCAGCACCACCAGGCTCTCGGGGCACACTGCGCCGCAAACTCCCTGCCACAACATACCCATATCATTATAGCCGCCCAACAACATCTTACTGACAACACCTAACATTATCAGAGATTGTTGTTAACAAACGTTTACATTACATAACATACCATCACGCCTGTATTCCCCGAAGGGTCAGGCAAAGGTGTACTAAGGTACCTACATCCACAGTTCGACGGTATGTTTAAGTCCCATGTTATAGGGGGCGAACCTATTGCCATTAACCAGACACAAATTCCAAAGTCCCGAGCTGCTGCTGAGAATTTCATATAAAACCCATTAACACTGCTCGACCTGGAAATTGAACCCGGGAACCCTAGCGTAGCAATCGCACTTCGGACAACGATTACAAACGTCGTTAGAACCTGATTATTTAAAAATATTTGATTTGAAGCTAAATTTTTATAGAGTAGAATAATTCAGTAATTACTATAAAAGAATAGGTACTTATATGTTCCGAAGCATAGCGGTATATTATAACGTTATTTATAACACACTAGCTTCTGCCCGCGGCTTCGCCCCCGTGGAATTCGGTCTGTCATCACATCCCACAGGAACGGGATAAAAATAAGATCCTATGTCCGTTTCCTGGTTCTAAGCTACCTCTCCACCAATTTTCAGCCAAATCGGTTCAGCCGTTCTTGAGTTATAAATGGAGTAACTAACACGACTTTCTTTTATATATATAGATTTGCTCGTAAAGGGTCTCTTATTTCACCAATTTCAATATGGTATTGTATCTCATTACGTACTTGTGCAAAACGCACGGTTTATCAACATACTCCGTCTAAAACGAACGATACTTTTTTAAATCTTAGCAAAGAGTTTTATGTCACGTTTTATGAATAAAATTAACTTCGGGAGATAAAATATAAAAAATAAAAATTTCATTCTTTAATTTTGATTTGTAACAAAACACAAAAATATTCATTTACTGTATTAATAATGGCTGTTTTTTGTGCCTTTGCCTTAAAGAATCTCAACTAATAATACCTACAATTATTTTTGGATTCATTTGAAAACTTATAAATAAGCTATAGAGTATTTAACTATTTACTGACACAAGTACCCAGTATATTTTGGTAGACCATTGTTCTACATTATATAAAAATACAACTTATATCAATTTTTTTTTATTATAATAATGAAATGTAACGTACATTCCGCTATATTAATAAATCTAGGTGAACTTTCCGCTATATTAATAAATCTAGGTGAACTCTGAGAGGGACAGCGCGTACGCAGTCCCTCACTACCAAAAATTACGCGTCCGAGTTATCCACATTAGGGATAATCGCAAGGGTCAACCCGCCCGCAGTGCAATGGGAAGGCCTCGCCCTGGGGGAACCGCCATCATGATCACGGTTTCCCCTACGCCAGGTAAGTATGAATTCATTTCTGTACGACCCGAGGGTCGTTCAACGACGGAGAATCTTAACACCGCGATTCAGAAAACGGACCGAATTGCACAACGCCATCTATCGTGGATAGTAGCAACTAAACTGTCATGGCGCCTATTATGGTCGTGCTTGATATTAACCGGGCAGGTTAGATCTAACACAAAAATGGCGGCCGCTAGCCTGTTATCCCACTCACACTTATGAAGAAATATCTGTTAAAGTAGGATAGATAGTAAGGACGGGGTGATAGATAACTTGACTCTTACAAACATTATGTTATTCAATGTGACATTTACTTTGTTGTTTATTTTTAAGCAAAACACGAATCTAAAATCACACGTCAATAATAACAACCAATTTATATTTAATTTAAAATCAAAATCTATTCATTAACATAAATTTCTATAAATAGAAAATATCACGAGTTCGCCACGGTCGAATTTTAGGGTTAAGTATGTATAACGCGTGTAATGTTGTTGTAGATTAATTGTAATTGCTGTGACAAAAATTAATATAGGTCATAATATTTTGGTTTAGTCTCAATGAGGGACATGACTGTGATAAAATATGATTAACCAAATATAGGTATATATATATATCCTTGAATATTAAACATCTGTATCAATATTAGTAATGAGTATTGAGTATATTTGTGTACATTTGTTATAATTTGTAAATATATTTTTAGTGTTTAGAGCAACAATTAACAATTTGGTGTGAATTATTTCAATCGAAACTTGAGTGTAATAAATATTACACTCACCACGAATACGTTATTGAGAAAAGAATATTAGGCCTAATTTCAAAATAATAACCCCCCCTCCTTTTATTTAACTAAATTGTTTGGTGGCACATACGTATTTTCCAGTATAGAAATGATTAATCCAATAATAATTAGTTTGGGTTTTTAAATATTTAATATGGGATAATTCTTTTAAAGTCGAGTCCTAGTACTCCTAGTTCCGCTTGCATGAATAATGATAAAGGCTGCCTGTATTTTCAAACAAAATTTACATTCGCAAATAAATAAATTTGCGTATTATTAGTGTATTATTAGGATTGTTTATTTACAATCGTAAGCATCCACTAAGAAAGAATTTTTGGGGGAAAGAAACATTATAATATGATACAATTACTGAGAATAAATAAATGCCAATAAAAATATAATTTGTTAAAAAAACCAATTCTCGCAACTCAGTTCTTCTATCGTAAAATGTTGTGAGATCCATGCAATAAATGCCAAGTCGATCAATTTATTCATTCCCTACTTAAGGGTCCTTCTGTCTTAAGTTATTACGTAATTAGCTAACCTAACAACATCTTATAGTGACCACATCAATATTAAAAATCTGTTATGTTGTAAATAAATAGATTGAAGTTATTTTTTGTTTAGCATAAAAAATGCAAAAAATCACAAAAAGTTAAATAGATTGACTTGGCAATCGCACTAAACAATATAATCTATATATATAAAAGAAAGTCGTGTTAGTTACACATTTATAACTTGAGAACGGATTTGGCTGAAAATTAGTGGAGAGGTAGCTTAGAACCAGGAGACGGACATAGGATACTTTTTATCCCGTTCCCGTGGGATGTGATGACAGACCGCATTCCACGGGGGCGAAGCCGCGGGCAGAAGCTAGTTTAATATAATATGTATTACTTGTGAGATACATTGTGTTTTCATGCGATGGCCAAGTCAATCTTTTTATTTATAACATAAAAGACTTTTTCATCCCATCTATTCGAAAAGGACGACTTGGGTGCAAGAAAAACATTGAACAAATTGTACGCTTGTAAGTACTTTTCGCGCGATTTATCAGGCAGAAAACTCAATTCAGCATTATGTACCGCTTTCACTAACTCTGCAGGTGTAAAATTTATATCTTCGGCGCTACTGGGCTCACTCATATTATAAGAAGTCTTCCGATTTTTTCAAAAAAACAATCTAAAATTAATGATGGTAAGTGATTGATTAGAGAGAAGAAAATTTCGAGTTTTTTTCATGCAGTCGTCTTACTGGCCAGTGCGATTATTCTAAAAATGTGGTTGGCGCATTGACATGAAATAAGTATTTATGCATTTTCGGTGGACTCGGCGGTATAGAAAATTATTGAATAGAAAGGTTCGAATTTTAAAAACACTTTCCACGATAGCGGACAAAATGCACTTTTGCACGCAGATTTCGAATGACAAACAGAATCTTTCCAAGCTTGTGAGGTGAAAAATATATTTTTGGCTCGGGCGACGTACTATGAATCCCTCGCTACGTTCAGGATTCTACTAAAGAATTCCTCACTTCGCTCTGGATTAAAAAAACTGCTCTCGCCGTAAAAATATTACTTTGCTCCCTTATGATACAATCTACAATTCTGCCGTGCCCCCAGACCATGACGTGCTTCAGGATTTTTGGAACTTCGCATTTTGAGGAAAAAACCTTCACGTTTATAATATTAGTAGGATACACACTCACGCATGACTTCAGGGGGGTTCGGAGTAGATTCCCTCTCCCCAGAAATGATTCGAAAGTCCAAATTTGTATATGAAAGCCTGGTTGTTAATGATAGGAACTTGAAAATTAGCATTGTCGCTATTCATTGCCAATAAAGACGTATTTCAGGGTTTTTGGTTTTTGACATTTTATGGAGGGCGATGGAGGCTGGGTGTTTGTAAGGGAGTATCGGATATTTTAAAATATAGGGAACGGAAAAAATTTACTGTCGCTAGTGATCATAAAAAATGCTGTCAGTTAGTTGATCTTAAATTAAATACTAGAGTAATAATTGCGGTGCTATAAGCAGTATAGTGGGTGGTGGTAGCGTGTAGTGGTACCTGCGGGTGCGCGTGCGGCGGCAGCAGCGCCAGCGCGCGGCGCAGCAGCAGCAGCAGTATAGTGGGTGGTGGTAGCGTGTAGTGGTACCTGCGGGTGCGCGTGCGGCGGCAGCAGCGCCAGCGCGCGGCGCAGCAGCAGCAGCAGTATAGTGGGTGGTGGTAGCGTGTAGTGGTACCTGCGGGTGCGCGTGCGGCGGCAGCAGCGCCAGCGCGCGGCGCAGCAGCAGCAGCAGCAGCAGTATAGTGGGTGGTGGTAGCGTGTAGTGGTACCTGCGGGTGCGCGTGCGGCGGCAGCAGCGCCAGCGCGCGGCGCAGCAGCAGCAGCAGCAGCAGTATAGTGGGTGGTGGTAGCCTGTAGTGGTACCTGCGGGTGCGCGTGCGGCGGCAGCAGCGCCAGCGCGCGGCGCAGCAGCAGCAGCAGCAGCAGTATAGTGGGTGGTGGTAGCGTGTAGTGGTACCTGCGGGTGCGCGTGCGGCGGCAGCAGCGCCAGCGCGCGGCGCAGCAGCAGCAGCAGTATAGTGGGTGGTGGTAGCGTGTAGTGGTACCTGCGGGTGCGCGTGCGGCGGCAGCAGCGCCAGCGCGCGGCGCAGCAGCAGCAGCAGCAGCAGTATAGTGGGTGGTGGTAGCGTGTAGTGGTACCTGCGGGTGCGCGTGCGGCGGCAGCAGCGCCAGCGCGCGGCGCAGCAGCAGCAGCAGCAGCAGTATAGTGGGTGGTGGTAGCGTGTAGTGGTACCTGCGGGTGCGCGTGCGGCGGCAGCAGCGCCAGCGCGCGGCGCAGCAGCAGCAGCAGCAGCAGTATAGTGGGTGGTGGTAGCGTGTAGTGGTACCTGCGGGTGCGCGTGCGGCGGCAGCAGCGCCAGCGCGCGGCGCAGCAGCAGCAGCAGTATAGTGGGTGGTGGTAGCGTGTAGTGGTACCTGCGGGTGCGCGTGCGGTGGCAGCAGCGCCAGCGCGCGGCGCAGCAGCAGCAGCAGTATAGTGGGTGGTGGTAGCGTGTAGTGGTACCTGCGGGTGCGCGTGCGGCGGCAGCAGCGCCAGCGCGCGGCGCAGCAGCAGCAGCAGCAGCAGTATAGTGGGTGGTGGTAGCGTGTAGTGGTACCTGCGGGTGCGCGTGCGGCGGCAGCAGCGCCAGCGCGCGGCGCAGCAGCAGCAGCAGCAGCAGTATAGTGGGTGGTGGTAGCCTGTAGTGGTACCTGCGGGTGCGCGTGCGGCGGCAGCAGCGCCAGCGCGCGGCGCAGCAGCAGCAGCAGCAGCAGTATAGTGGGTGGTGGTAGCGTGTAGTGGTACCTGCGGGTGCGCGTGCGGCGGCAGCAGCGCCAGCGCGCGGCGCAGCAGCAGCAGCAGTATAGTGGGTGGTGGTAGCGTGTAGTGGTACCTGCGGGTGCGCGTGCGGCGGCAGCAGCGCCAGCGCGCGGCGCAGCAGCAGCAGCAGCAGCAGTATAGTGGGTGGTGGTAGCGTGTAGTGGTACCTGCGGGTGCGCGTGCGGCGGCAGCAGCGCCAGCGCGCGGCGCAGCAGCAGCAGCAGCAGCAGTATAGTGGGTGGTGGTAGCCTGTAGTGGTACCTGCGGGTGCGCGTGCGGCGGCAGCAGCGCCAGCGCGCGGCGCAGCAGCAGCAGCAGCAGCAGTATAGTGGGTGGTGGTAGCGTGTAGTGGTACCTGCGGGTGCGCGTGCGGCGGCAGCAGCGCCAGCGCGCGGCGCAGCAGCAGCAGCAGTATAGTGGGTGGTGGTAGCGTGTAGTGGTACCTGCGGGTGCGCGTGCGGCGGCAGCAGCGCCAGCGCGCGGCGCAGCAGCAGCAGCAGCAGCAGTATAGTGGGTGGTGGTAGCGTGTAGTGGTACCTGCGGGTGCGCGTGCGGCGGCAGCAGCGCCAGCGCGCGGCGCAGCAGCAGCAGCAGCAGCAGTATAGTGGGTGGTGGTAGCGTGTAGTGGTACCTGCGGGTGCGCGTGCGGCGGCAGCAGCGCCAGCGCGCGGCGCAGCAGCAGCAGCAGTATAGTGGGTGGTGGTAGCGTGTAGTGGTACCTGCGGGTGCGCGTGCGGTGGCAGCAGCGCCAGCGCGCGGCGCAGCAGCAGCAGCAGTATAGTGGGTGGTGGTAGCGTGTAGTGGTACCTGCGGGTGCGCGTGCGGCGGCAGCAGCGCCAGCGCGCGGCGCAGCAGCAGCAGCAGCAGCAGTATAGTGGGTGGTGGTAGCCTGTAGTGGTACCTGCGGGTGCGCGTGCGGCGGCAGCAGCGCCAGCGCGCGGCGCAGCAGCAGCAGCAGCAGCAGTATAGTGGGTGGTGGTAGCGTGTAGTGGTACCTGCGGGTGCGCGTGCGGCGGCAGCAGCGCCAGCGCGCGGCGCAGCAGCAGCAGCAGTATAGTGGGTGGTGGTAGCGTGTAGTGGTACCTGCGGGTGCGCGTGCGGCGGCAGCAGCGCCAGCGCGCGGCGCAGCAGCAGCAGCAGCAGTATAGTGGGTGGTGGTAGCGTGTAGTGGTACCTGCGGGTGCGCGTGCGGCGGCAGCAGCGCCAGCGCGCGGCGCAGCAGCAGCAGCAGCAGCAGTATAGTGGGTGGTGGTAGCGTGTAGTGGTACCTGCGGGTGCGCGTGCGGCGGCAGCAGCGCCAGCGCGCGGCGCAGCAGCAGCAGCAGTATAGTGGGTGGTGGTAGCCTGTAGTGGTACCTGCGGGTGCGCGTGCGGCGGCAGCAGCGCCAGCGCGCGGCGCAGCAGCAGCAGCAGTATAGTGGGTGGTGGTAGCGTGTAGTGGTACCTGCGGGTGCGCGTGCGGCGGCAGCAGCGCCAGCGCGCGGCGCAGCAGCAGCAGCAGTATAGTGGGTGGTGGTAGCGTGTAGTGGTACCTGCGGGTGCGCGTGCGGCGGCAGCAGCGCCAGCGCGCGGCGCAGCAGCAGCAGCAGCAGCAGTATAGTGGGTGGTGGTAGCGTGTAGTGGTACCTGCGGGTGCGCGTGCGGCGGCAGCAGCGCCAGCGCGCGGCGCAGCAGCAGCAGCAGCAGCAGTATAGTGGGTGGTGGTAGCGTGTAGTGGTACCTGCGGGTGCGCGTGCGGCGGCAGCAGCGCCAGCGCGCGGCGCAGCAGCAGCAGCAGCAGCAGTATAGTGGGTGGTGGTAGCGTGTAGTGGTACCTGCGGGTGCGCGTGCGGCGGCAGCAGCGCCAGCGCGCGGCGCAGCAGCAGCAGCAGCAGCAGTATAGTGGGTGGTGGTAGCCTGTAGTGGTAGCTGCGGGTGCGCGTGCGGCGGCAGCAGCGCCAGCGCGCGGCGCAGCAGCAGCAGCAGCAGCAGTATAGTGGGTGGTGGTAGCGTGTAGTGGTACCTGCGGGTGCGCGTGCGGCGGCAGCAGCGCCAGCGCGCGGCGCAGCAGCAGCAGCAGCAGCAGTATAGTGGGTGGTGGTAGCCTGTAGTGGTAGCTGCGGGTGCGCGTGCGGCGGCAGCAGCGCCAGCGCGCGGCGCAGCAGCAGCAGCAGCAGCAGTATAGTGGGTGGTGGTAGCCTGTAGTGGTACCTGCGGGTGCGCGTGCGGCGGCAGCAGCGCCAGCGCGCGGCGCAGCAGCAGCAGCAGTATAGTGGGTGGTGGTAGCGTGTAGTGGTACCTGCGGGTGCGCGTGCGGCGGCAGCAGCGCCAGCGCGCGGCGCAGCAGCAGCAGCAGCAGCAGTATAGTGGGTGGTGGTAGCCTGTAGTGGTACCTGCGGGTGCGCGTGCGGCGGCAGCAGCGCCAGCGCGCGGCGCAGCAGCAGCAGCAGCAGCAGTATAGTGGGTGGTGGTAGCGTGTAGTGGTACCTGCGGGTGCGCGTGCGGCGGCAGCAGCGCCAGCGCGCGGCGCAGCAGCAGCAGCAGCAGCAGTATAGTGGGTGGTGGTAGCGTGTAGTGGTACCTGCGGGTGCGCGTGCGGCGGCAGCAGCGCCAGCGCGCGGCGCAGCAGCAGCAGCAGCAGCAGTATAGTGGGTGGTGGTAGCCTGTAGTGGTAGCTGCGGGTGCGCGTGCGGCGGCAGCAGCGCCAGCGCGCGGCGCAGCAGCAGCAGCAGCAGCAGTATAGTGGGTGGTGGTAGCGTGTAGTGGTACCTGCGGGTGCGCGTGCGGCGGCAGCAGCGCCAGCGCGCGGCGCAGCAGCAGCAGCAGCAGCAGTATAGTGGGTGGTGGTAGCCTGTAGTGGTAGCTGCGGGTGCGCGTGCGGCGGCAGCAGCGCCAGCGCGCGGCGCAGCAGCAGCAGCAGCAGCAGTATAGTGGGTGGTGGTAGCCTGTAGTGGTACCTGCGGGTGCGCGTGCGGCGGCAGCAGCGCCAGCGCGCGGCGCAGCAGCAGCAGCAGTATAGTGGGTGGTGGTAGCGTGTAGTGGTACCTGCGGGTGCGCGTGCGGCGGCAGCAGCGCCAGCGCGCGGCGCAGCAGCAGCAGCAGCAGCAGTATAGTGGGTGGTGGTAGCCTGTAGTGGTACCTGCGGGTGCGCGTGCGGCGGCAGCAGCGCCAGCGCGCGGCGCAGCAGCAGCAGCAGCAGCAGTATAGTGGGTGGTGGTAGCGTGTAGTGGTACCTGCGGGTGCGCGTGCGGCGGCAGCAGCGCCAGCGCGCGGCGCAGCAGCAGCAGCAGCAGCAGTATAGTGGGTGGTGGTAGCGTGTAGTGGTACCTGCGGGTGCGCGTGCGGCGGCAGCAGCGCCAGCGCGCGGCGCAGCAGCAGCAGCAGTATAGTGGGTGGTGGTAGCGTGTAGTGGTACCTGCGGGTGCGCGTGCGGCGGCAGCAGCGCCAGCGCGCGGCGCAGCAGCAGCAGCAGTATAGTGGGTGGTGGTAGCGTGTAGTGGTACCTGCGGGTGCGCGTGCGGCGGCAGCAGCGCCAGCGCGCGGCGCAGCAGCAGCAGCAGCAGCAGTATAGTGGGTGGTGGTAGCCTGTAGTGGTACCTGCGGGTGCGCGTGCGGCGGCAGCAGCGCCAGCGCGCGGCGCAGCAGCAGCAGCAGCAGCAGTATAGTGGGTGGTGGTAGCGTGTAGTGGTACCTGCGGGTGCGCGTGCGGCGGTAGCAGCGCCAGCGCGCGGCGCAGCAGCAGCAGCAGCAGCAGTATAGTGGGTGGTGGTAGCGTGTAGTGGTACCTGCGGGTGCGCGTGCGGCGGCAGCAGCGCCAGCGCGCGGCGCAGCAGCAGCAGCAGTATAGTGGGTGGTGGTAGCGTGTAGTGGTACCTGCGGGTGCGCGTGCGGCGGCAGCAGCGCCAGCGCGCGGCGCAGCAGCAGCAGCAGCAGCAGTATAGTGGGTGGTGGTAGCCTGTAGTGGTACCTGCGGGTGCGCGTGCGGCGGCAGCAGCGCCAGCGCGCGGCGCAGCAGCAGCAGCAGTATAGTGGGTGGTGGTAGCGTGTAGTGGTACCTGCGGGTGCGCGTGCGGCGGCAGCAGCGCCAGCGCGCGGCGCAGCAGCAGCAGCAGCAGCAGTATAGTGGGTGGTGGTAGCCTGTAGTGGTACCTGCGGGTGCGCGTGCGGCGGCAGCAGCGCCAGCGCGCGGCGCAGCAGCAGCAGCAGCAGCAGTATAGTGGGTGGTGGTAGCGTGTAGTGGTACCTGCGGGTGCGCGTGCGGCGGCAGCAGCGCCAGCGCGCGGCGCAGCAGCAGCAGCAGCAGCAGTATAGTGGGTGGTGGTAGCGTGTAGTGGTACCTGCGGGTGCGCGTGCGGCGGCAGCAGCGCCAGCGCGCGGCGCAGCAGCAGCAGCAGTATAGTGGGTGGTGGTAGCGTGTAGTGGTACCTGCGGGTGCGCGTGCGGCGGCAGCAGCGCCAGCGCGCGGCGCAGCAGCAGCAGCAGTATAGTGGGTGGTGGTAGCGTGTAGTGGTACCTGCGGGTGCGCGTGCGGCGGCAGCAGCGCCAGCGCGCGGCGCAGCAGCAGCAGCAGCAGCAGTATAGTGGGTGGTGGTAGCCTGTAGTGGTACCTGCGGGTGCGCGTGCGGCGGCAGCAGCGCCAGCGCGCGGCGCAGCAGCAGCAGCAGCAGCAGTATAGTGGGTGGTGGTAGCGTGTAGTGGTACCTGCGGGTGCGCGTGCGGCGGCAGCAGCGCCAGCGCGCGGCGCAGCAGCAGCAGCAGCAGCAGTATAGTGGGTGGTGGTAGCGTGTAGTGGTACCTGCGGGTGCGCGTGCGGCGGCAGCAGCGCCAGCGCGCGGCGCAGCAGCAGCAGCAGTATAGTGGGTGGTGGTAGCGTGTAGTGGTACCTGCGGGTGCGCGTGCGGCGGCAGCAGCGCCAGCGCGCGGCGCAGCAGCAGCAGCAGTATAGTGGGTGGTGGTAGCGTGTAGTGGTACCTGCGGGTGCGCGTGCGGCGGCAGCAGCGCCAGCGCGCGGCGCAGCAGCAGCAGCAGTATAGTGGGTGGTGGTAGCGTGTAGTGGTAGCTGCGGGTGCGCGTGCGGCGGCAGCAGCGCCAGCGCGCGGCGCAGCAGCAGCAGCAGCAGCAGTATAGTGGGTGGTGGTAGCGTGTAGTGGTACCTGCGGGTGCGCGTGCGGCGGCAGCAGCGCCAGCGCGCGGCGCAGCAGCAGCAGCAGCAGCAGTATAGTGGGTGGTGGTAGCCTGTAGTGGTACCTGCGGGTGCGCGTGCGGCGGCAGCAGCGCCAGCGCGCGGCGCAGCAGCAGCAGCAGCAGCAGTATAGTGGGTGGTGGTAGCGTGTAGTGGTACCTGCGGGTGCGCGTGCGGCGGCAGCAGCGCCAGCGCGCGGCGCAGCAGCAGCAGCAGTATAGTGGGTGGTGGTAGCGTGTAGTGGTAGCTGCGGGTGCGCGTGCGGCGGCAGCAGCGCCAGCGCGCGGCGCAGCAGCAGCAGCAGCAGCAGTATAGTGGGTGGTGGTAGCGTGTAGTGGTAGCTGCGGGTGCGCGTGCGGCGGCAGCAGCGCCAGCGCGCGGCGCAGCAGCAGCAGCAGCAGCAGTATAGTGGGTGGTGGTAGCCTGTAGTGGTACCTGCGGGTGCGCGTGCGGCGGCAGCAGCGCCAGCGCGCGGCGCAGCAGCAGCAGCAGCCCCTCGCACGCCGACCAGCCCGCGCCCGCGCCTGCGCGCACGCGCCGCTGCACACACCAAATGTACATACAAACAACAACCAACACATTTTTTCTTAATGCGTACAAAAATGTTTAATGCTTGCGTGCCGTTTGCGTTCCGGACACAAGGTTCTGGTATAAGCCTTTCTAATGATAAAAGTTTACTCATCTAATAACTGTTAACTACATGGGGCACACTAAAAGTTTTGCACCTCTACCTAATCGGAACTATTTGAATTTCGAATGTTATATTTTTTAAACGTTGCAACCTTCTTAGTAATAAAAAAAACAATAGGGTATTACACCTTTTTTTGAAAACTGTTTTAAATTAATCCTTAGATCGTAACGAACCAGTAGAATTTTTATTTCAATTTTATACAACCAAAAAATGCCTTAAAAACGATTTTTAATTTATGATTTTCAGTTTACGCGCGAAAACGCTAGCCGCCATGCTACTTCGGCTTGTGACGTCACTTCATTAGTTAGTAAACAATACAACTGCCAAAGACCAAGTAACACGATTTGTGAAAATAGTGAGTTATAATGTATATCATTGGTGTCTTGTGCCTGAATGCAATAATACAAGTGTAAAAACGCCACAAAAAATGTGGATTCAATTGCCAAGTGGTATTAAAATGAGAAACACTTGGTTGAAACTGGCAAGAAGAGATCCAAAATTATTGTCTACAAAGACTATACTGTATTTCTGTGAAGACCACTTTGATGTAAGTATGCGTTAAAAATAGTATGTTAACTAATAAACAAAAAAAAACTTCGTTAATATTACAATTTCATAATTTGTACCTAATGTATTTATAGGTTATATTATGTACCTATAATAAGTAGTGAGTTTAGCTTCTTTAACGTTTATCAAGCAAAGTTTTTAATGCTCAGTTGTGAATATTGTATAGCTAATGCCGCAATTACTACAGCTAGGAATCTAGATTGTGTTATAGACCTACAAATTGCGAAAAACCAATTAAATTTCAATTGGTTTTTCGCAATTTTTGGCGGGAATTTGGCGGGCTCAGGTGAACGATCAGCCTTAACAGCTTTGTTAATTTTAAATGCTGATTAGTTAATGCCTTGTTACATAGAAATTGGTGAAACTGGGTCTTATTGTTAGACAAAACTTGATACGATAGTTAGGTAGGTACTTACATTACTGTTTTAATATTTCTCAACTCGGCAGAACAGAAATCGGGATTGGATGCAAAAAAATTTGCCACCATCAACGTATTGATCATTGGTATATTTGTACTTTCTGCTTTCACAAAACCGTCTTCCATGATGCGATTTTAATCAAACTAACACAGCACGACTAACAATTATTGTTGAATTGTTATGCTGAGACGACAAACGTCGTCGTCGAGTGAACGAGTGACGTCACGTCGATATCCAATATGGCGGATGGCGTTTTAAAATAGATTAAAAAAGACGATTTTTGAAATTGAATTATAAAATTTACATTGCATTTTTATTAATAAATACTAACGTTACTCGTTTATTTTTTTCAAAATCGATCATAAAAATGCATTTTCATATTTTTTTTTACATGGTGTAAAATACCCTATTGACGGGAAATCATTTGTCAATTGTTTTTATCACACATCAAAGTTCTACGTACGCAACGAAAATGGAATTAAGTCGAAAAGATTTTAGAGCGATGATTTTTTATGATTTTAAAAGTTCTCTCTCTCTCTCCGCAAGACTGTGCCGCTCGTCTTCAAAATGATTTTGGGAGAGAAGCACCTTGTTTGAGCACCGTGAGGTTTGCTGAATTTGAGAGAGGTCGAGTTTCTTTACATGACGAATTTCGCGAAGGGCGGCCTTCAACTGCCGTCAACGAAAATAAACAAAGTGATTTTTAGCTTCCGAAAAAGTACAACTCGTCACCCATCCTGAGCATAGCCCCGACCTAGCACCCTGTGATTTCTGTATTTTCCCCAAAATCAAAGATTTAATAAGAGGGTTCACTTTTACAAACTCCGAAAAGGCAGTGATAGCGTTCAATCAACACGTAGAAAACATGCCTTCAGATCTGTGGTCCTCCTGTTTTAAAAAATGGATCGATCGCATGAAAAAATGATTAAAATGTAAAGTAATTTAATTTGGACACACTCTACGTTAGGACGACCAAAGGCTGTCCACAAGGGGGAGTGTTGTCACCGTTACTGTGGTGCTTAGTAGTAGACTCACTACTAAGCAATCTCAATGAGGGCCCTTTGCTAACCGTGGGATATGCCGATGACATAGTCATACTTGTCAATGGCAAATTCCCGAACACGGTTTCAAATCTGATCCAAAGGGCTCTCTGTAAAGTAGAGAGGTGGTGCGAAGAGAATCACCTCTCTATCAATCCAAGCAAGGCAGTTATCATTCCATTTACTAGGAAGAACTGCTATCAGGCCTTGGCCAACTTCGGCTTTATGGCAAACAACTAAACTGGGCCTCAGAGGTAAAATATTTAGGGGTATCCCTGGTTAAAGAACTGACGTGGCGAACACATCTGGACAATACCATAGCCAAGGCTCTAAGAGTCTTGGGTATGTGTCGCTCAGCGTATGGCAAAACCTGGGGACTTAGACCAAAGGTTGTGCAGTGGCTGTACACCATGATGGTTAGACCAATAATCACATATGGCAGCATTGTTTGGTGGCCTAGGACGCAACTAGGGATATGCAGGGAAGCCCTCGCCAAACTACAGCGAACGGCATGCCTAGCTATCACAGGGGCGTTCAAAACCACACCAACAGCGGCGATGGAAAAGGTACTCAACCTTGCACCGCCACATATTGTCATAGAGACTGAGGCCCGTCTTGCACTACACAGACTGGCAATAAATGGCCTGTGGGATAGTTCTAAGCCTAGAATTAGACACACAAAGCTTAAAATACAGGAAGGCCTTGACGAACTAACGAACATGCACTGCGACAAAATGCAGCCCATGTTTTGGTTCAAGAGATCTTACAAGGTTCATCTGCCGTCAAGGGAAGAATGGATGAAGGGACTCGACCCACCAGAGGAGGGCAGTCTGATATGGTACACTGACGGTTCGAAAACCGAGTCGGGTACAGGGGCGGGCACATATGCAAGGGACCATAAGGTCAGTCAAAGCATGGGCAAATTAGCTACAGTTTTCCAAGCGGAAAAATATGCTATTCTTGCCTGTGCACAACAGATGGAAAGTAGCGGTACCACAGGTAGGTCCATCTACATTCTTAGTGACAGCCAAGCGGCACTCATGGCCCTGACCTCCTACAGGATCGATTCAAGGCTGACCATGGACGCTGCCCGAACTCTTAATGAGCTGGGAAAGCGAAACAAGGTCAGGCTTGTTTGGGTCCCTGGTCATAGGGGTATTGTGGGCAACGAGCATGCTGACGAGCTGGCTAGGGAAGGTTCTGGAACCTCACTAATTGGACCGGAACCATTTGTAGGACTGGCTCCAAGCACAGTCAAAACGGCATTTCGGGAGTACGCAAGGGCGAGGCACATGGATGAGTGGTTGAGCCTCACGGGACTTGCTCACTCCAAGAAATTCATAGGTTCCTCATCGAAATGGCAAAATGCCATTTGGAACTCAAGCAGGCGGCAGGCCCGTCTTTTGATGGGGGCGCTGACCGGACACTTCGGGACTAACGCTCTCCTACAAAAGATGGGTCTGACGGATACATCAGCCTGCAGGGCCTGCAAAAGGGAAATTGAGAGCATGGAACACCTTCTGTGTACATGCGATGCAATGGCTGGAAAGCGAATGTGCCTTTTGGGTCAGGGTTATTCAAGCCCGGAGGACTACAGACTCATACCCCCAGGCCTCATTATAAAGCTCATGGAAGAGCTGTTTGTAGAACTGGGAGGGGATGAGGAATAGATTATCTAGGGGAAGCACAAAAGATCCCATTGGGTCGAAGTGCACTGAGGCCTTGCTGCCTCGGCCCTACACAAGATAAGATAAGATAAGATAAAGTAATTTAAAGTAGAGTATTTTGAAAAGCAATAAACATAAAATTTTGGATATAACATGTTGTTTTTTTAAGTTACGCAAAACTTATAGTGTGACCTACGTATACTCCAAAGTTAATGACGTATATCATAATTTCTAATTTAATGTGTCCGTAATTTATTTATTTATTTATTTCAAAATTTGGAATTTCATAGAAAAACCCAATAACACTTTGCCCGACCTGGGAATCGAACCCAGGACCTCTAACCTAGCAGTCGCGCTCAGGATCACTAGACTAATGAGGCAGTTTATTTATGTAAAAATATAAATTTTCGTATTTTATTACTCATTTATATTTAGATAGATATTGCGACTTTAATTGTATTTATCTGTTAGAAATTCTTTTAGGCTATAATAGCATTTTAATGTAAAATATTTGCGTAGTTCGTTATTAAATTTATTTTCAAATTCAATTTTTTTTAGTGTATCTGGAATTTTATTATATATTTTTACACACATTGCTAATGGGCCTGAATGAAACAAAGCTAGTTTAGAGCTCGGTATGGCTAATTTATTTGGGTAACTAAGTCACGTTGTTGCGGGCGTTGATCTTTAGCTAATGGGAATACAGTAAGGGATGTTGTTTAACAAATTTACAGATTTCTAAAATAAAAAATAATGCTGACTAAAATATAGTATGGTATGGTTTGAGATGGCGAGTTATATTTTACTGAAACTTGTTTCGGATTAAGCTTATAAACGTAATATATAGGTATTAAATAAATAAAAGTAGATAGTATACCTAGAATAAGATACAATGGGATTGTCATCGTTATTTTATTAAATAAAGACTATATAGCAAGTGTTAGTAATTGTTGCACTGACCTGATGGTAAATGCCGCTGGTGTACATCTCGACGGTGGTGTGGTTGACGTCGTCCACATCTACAACAATGTACTCGTTGAGTTCGGGCTGCGGCGCGGCGGCCGCGGGGCGGGCCTGCGCGTCCGCCACCTCCCCCTGCCGCGCCCCCTCCGCGCCCTCCCCCTCCCCCGCCGCGTCCCCCTCGCCCGGCCCCTCCCCTGCCCCGGCACCGTTGCTCTCTGTAACCGCCACCCACTACTCAGCTAGCTCGCCAAACTACATCTAGCTACACAATACTGCTTGGACAAACATCGATGTGAAAGGAATCTAAATGAATACAATGTGCAATATAATCAAACACGTATACAGATATACAGAAATTAAATAAGTTGGGAAATATAAATCACTACATAGTAGAAAACAAAGTTGCTTCCCGCTTTCTATCTGGCTCTATGAATGCTTAGATCTTTAAAACTACGCAACGGATTTTGATGTGTTTTATTTATTAGAAGATAGAGTGATGCAAGAAGAAAGTTTTAAGGGGCCGTCCTAAAAATTGACGCATTTTAGTGAATTTTGTTGACCGATTGTGAGGAATCTACAAAGAATTTATATAAAGTTATTAATTATTTGAAAAGAACTGTTCTTAAACCTGGCACAAGCGGAAATGGATTTTTCAATTTACTTCTATAATAATCGTAAATCCCTTTTATTGACAACTCCTTTTCCCAAAAAACGCGTTTCGAGTGAAGTTTGATGATCGGTTTACAAGAAAATATTAGTATTACTGAATATTAAAAAATACTATAAAACCCAGCATATGCTCTACTTGGCACTAGCGGAAGCACTTTTTTCAATTTTCATACAAAATATAGCAGGAAAAAAATATTTACGTAACGTAATTTTTCGTGAAAATTGCAGACAAATATGTATTTTTTTCTATTTTTTAGAAAGACATTTTGATTATTTTTTAAATTACTTAATAATCTTCAGTTATCCCTCTAATAGGATCAAAAATTACTTTTTCAAAAAAAAAATATTTTGATTTAGTAAATCAAAGATGAAAAGACCTATAATTGTGCTATAATATCGAGCGCGCTAAGCCGCTCGCGCCAGTCACGTTTGGGCCTTCCCAGCGAGAGGACGTATCGCTTTGTGTCACAGGCGTGCGCTTGTTTGACGTAAATATTTTCCCAAATTATACTGCGATTAACACAACTTGATACGTTGATTATTTTATAACTTCTATTAGACCTATAATATAATATGGTCTGGTATTTTTTGTAGGAAGTATGGGTAGTACAAGTTTCTCATTGTGCTGATTACGAAAATGTTTATTTTTGAAATCCAAGATGGCGGACATTACTTTTCTAAATAAATTAATATGGGTGTCAATTTCAAAGATTTTCAGGGGCTGATTACGAAAATTATATTAATTTTGAAATCCAAGATGGCGGACATTGCTTTTCTATACAAATTGATATGGGTATCAATTTCAAGAATTTTCAGGGGCTGATTATGAAAATTATTGAAATCAAACATGGCGGACATTTCTTTCCTAAATAAATTGATATGGGTGTCAATTTCAAGGAATTTCGGGGGCAGATTACGAAAATGACATTAATTTTTAAATCCGAGATGGCGGACATTGTTTTCCTTAATAAATTGATACGGGTGTCAATGTCAAGGATTTCCGGGGCTGATTACGAGAATGACAGTAATTTTGAAATCCAAGATGGCGGACTTTGCTTTTCTAAATAAATTGATATGGGTGTCAATTTCAAAGAATTTTGGGGGCTGATTGCGAAAATGACATTAATTTTAAATCCAAGATAGCGGACATTGTTGTTCTAAATAAATTGATACAGCTGTCAATGTCAAGGATTTTCAGGGGCTGATTACGAAAATGCTTTTCTAAATAAATTGATATGGGTGTCAATTTCAAGGATTCTCAGGGGCTGATTAAATATGAACTGTTAACTATTTGTGATTTTTTTGCACATTCCTAGATATTATTATAAAGTTATTTTAGTGATGGAAAAACTCGACTGCGATCAAAATTTGAACCTGCGTCTTCTGGTTAGATAAATCAGATGCTATGATCACTAAGCCACCGCGAGTCCCACCTGCCAGGTCTAAATTTGCATTCACATTCTGAATTTACGTCTTAAAGGTGACGTCAGTAATATATATTGAAAAGTCACTTCTTTTTTGAAGAACATCCTACAGCCTGATTGTACTTGGGATGTAGTTCCTTTGGAAACGTACAGTACAGTAGTTCCCAATCTTTTTGGCCGGGCAGAGGTTATTGCACCCGCCTTCGTGCGCATGGTACAGTCAAGTGGAAAATTACTAATGCAATTATCCTATTTAGTATTAGATCAGTAAGTAGATAGATTTTTATGTTATACATGCATAACATAAAATACATAAAAAAAATATTTATTAATAAAAACAGGCGTAGTAAATTCTCAGTAGGAGCTCGGAATTTGAAATTTGTGCCCGGATAATGGCAATAGGCTCGCCCCCCTATTACATGGGACCTTAACATATCGGTGAACTGTGGGTGTACATTAGTGTACGCCTCTGCCTAACCCTTCAGGGAATACAGGCGTGATGGTATGTTATGTTCGAGGTACTTACGACTGCGACTGCGTATGATTGCGACATTAAGTATAATACCTATAGCTGGTATTATGTTTTGGCCGGCAATTCAAGCATTCAAATTTAGACAGCGCAATGCTTGGTAATTTAGTAGCTATTATAACACTTTATATTTTACTAGCTTCTGCCCACGACTTCGTCCGCGTAGAGGAGATATAGGAGATATATGAGGATATATAGCCTTATAGCCTTTCTCAATAAATGGGCTATCGAACAATGAAATAATTTTTCAAATCAAACCAGTAGTTCCTGAGATTAGCGCGTTCAAGTAAACAAACAAACAAACTCTTCAGCTTATATATTAGTATAGATTTAAAATATGCCATGATATACATTACAAACAAAATTATACAATCATAGCACCTATTACAAAGCTCTATGTTCATTAGTCAAAAGCAACCTCATCTTAAAATAAATTATTTATAAGCAAAGGTTTTAATACATTCAAAGGTATGAATATTGTAGTTATCGCCGTGATTACTGTAGTACAAAATTAATGTCTTATGTTGGTCCTTCATTAGGCACATTCTACGTGCATGGTAAATTATGAAAAACAAATACCAGTTCTTCAGACATCTCATCTCACACTTTTCACGATGAAGTGGAGCAAAGTTAAACTACATACCACAATTAGCACAGATGTACATACAACCGAGCGGTTTCAGTCGTGACCAAAATGTGTTTTGATAAACATTTAACAAAATATTACGATTTTGAAGTGCCTAGCAAAAGATAAAACTATCAACCCTCCAAAGTAAAAGTTTGAAAATTCAAAATCCCTGAAACACATTTTTTATAATGAGTAGCTACATATCTCATTTTCAAATACCTACCTTTAAAAACTACTTATTCACCCATACTAATAAGTACATTAACCTTCAGGCTTCAACCCCCGTTTCCTACCCTTAAAATGTAAAAATCCATAAATCATTAAACTCGTCACTAGGTATTTATTAGTAATCAGTATCTACAAAAATTACAATTTTTAACCCCAATTTCCGCCTTCAAAGTTTTGTTTTGATGTTTATTGAATATTGTATGTATAAAAATATACTAAATTAAAAACAAAATTGAAAATACAAAAAAAAACTAACGAGAATAAAACTAGAAAATTAATTTAATAATGAAAGGATCAACATTGTTTATAGGCTCGTACGCTCGATCTGCAGCCATGTGTGCGTGAAAAGCGCACACAAACATAGAATTTACCTAAACTCGATCGAGTGAATTTTTAGGACGGCCTCTTAAGCTCTTTAACATAACCCTTCGTCTCTTAGGAAAAGGGCAGCGTGGGTGAAACCGCGGGTGAGTCGCTCTCGCTAGTAAATAAAATAAATAAGTAAAGTTTAATGGAGACGATTGCTTGTTAAGATAAACCATCTGCGATTATTGTGTGTGTGTGTGCGTGTGAATAAACTAGGCTATGCAATATCAGTTAAATGCTAGTTTCAAGTGCAATACTAAGAAGTGATTGATCTGACAAGCAATAACAATATTACGGTGATATTCGAAGCACTGTAAAAATCATCGTAAGCCGAAAATGATACATATATTTTTTTTTTAAAAAGCTTACTAGCAATGCGTGTCGCACATTACTAGTATTCTTGTTAACCCTTCGTGCTAAGCTAGATTGCTTGTGTTACGAGTGGGCTCACGTCGGTAGTGCAATGGGTGGGGTTCGAACCGGCAACCACATGATCGCAAGTCCGACGCCCTAGGCATTAGGCTACCACCGCTTCAAAAAATTCATAAAAGTTTTACGTAAATAGTCTTTATTGACTATGCGGTGGAGATTTGTTTTCTTAAAACTGTTAAATTCGGTTCTACTTTAGACACATACCGGTCGGAGTATCCGAATTATCTGACGTTGACGAAGCGGCGTGTTTTCTGAAACAAAACGATACAAAATAAAACTCGGCTCATCCACGTAATCGATACAAGTGCTGTAATGATTATCGATGTTTTTCTTAAATCTACTGTAAGTAAAACGCATTACCTGCCTTCCTTTATTTGCATATTGATCATAGACTTCATTTGTTTCGAGGACTCGGTACTCCCGCAGCTGCTGTCTATCCGATCCTCGAGCTCGTAACTTTGCGTTTTATCTTTCAACGAATTAAGGCTATTATCGTTTAGGATTTCGTCCGTTGAGGCGCTGGATATACTTGGTCGGTTTTCCTCTCTTTTTTTGACGCGTTTAGACGGCCTTCTTTTGGTGAAGCTAGATGAGAACTCACTCATCTCTTGTGTTTCTGATGTAAGGAGGAAGTAGAAATTTGCACGAGAGTGCGTCACGAACGTGTCGCTGGCCTGTGAACAGATTTGTTATTTCAAGAATTGTTGTGTGGAAGGTTACCCCGTTAACCTATCTGCTTCTGCTTGTACTGTACCTGGTGCATGAGCAGCAGGAAGTCGCAGAGCAGCGCGAGGCGGTGCAGCTGCGGCGGCGCGCCCACCAGGCCGCGCACCACCTCCACCAGGCTGCTGCTGGCCACCGGGTCCAGCGGCCCGCACTCCGAGTTCAGGAACCGCTCCTGGAAACGGAAGAACCCTTCGCTACAGCACAAGCTGAGGCACTAGAGGCAGCGCCAGCGCGGGCGGCGGGAAGTTAAAGTTCGCGTAAAATAACTTGACCCAATACTAACGGAGAGGGGGAAAGTTTGCGCAGTGCATTTGTGTGCAAAATGTACTAAAAATCGAGTACTGCGCATCAGCCATTTTGGTTCAAGTAATTTAGCGGCAAGTGTACCTTGCAGGCGCGCAGCAGGTGGTCGAGCAGCGCCAGGCGGTGCACCTGGTAGTGGTTGAAGGCGCGGCGCGGGTGCTCGTCGCGCAGCAGTGCGCGCGCGCAGCCCAGCGCCAGCGCCCACGCCGAGCCGCGCTGCACCTCGCGCCCGCCCGCCGCGCTCTCCACCTCCCACGACACTTCCTGCAATGACAATGCTCATATTTAAACCACATAATACCGCGGGACTACCGTCCATATTTTTGTAATAACTGAGTTTACGGGCTTTCAATATAATCACTCACAACACAGCACTGCAAAACGGAACATATGCGCCATAATTTGTTTTTAAACACTGACCTGTTCCGTGTCCAGCTGTCGCCAGGCGTTGGTGAGCAGCACGAGCAGCTCCGGCTGCAACAGCACGGCGTCCGTGCGGGACGCGAGCTGTACGCTTTCCCCACAGATCGTCAGTATAGGACTGCTGCACGCTTCGTCCAGGATCACCTGCGCCGAGACCAACACAATTGGTTAGCATGTATTTTATCTTATTTGTTTGTTGACAACGTTCAGAGTCTCCATTATCATTATCATCATGCACATCAGTGTGGCAGGTGGGCGCGGCCAGCACGGTGAGCAGCATGTGCGGCGCGTCGGGCGCGTACAGCTGCGCGTGCAGGCGCGTGTCCACGTGCGCGCGCGCAGCACGTAGTGTATGTACCTTGAGCACGTGGTGCGACACGTGGCAGGTGGGCGCGGCCAGCACGGTGAGCAGCATGTGCGGCGCGTCGGGCGCGTACAGCTGCGCGTGCAGGCGCGTGTCCACGTGCGCGCGCGCAGCACGTAGTGTATGTACCTTGAGCACGTGGTGCGACACGTGGCAGGTGGGCGCGGCCAGCACGGTGAGCAGCATGTGCGGCGCGTCGGGCGCGTACAGCTGCGCGTGCAGGCGCGTGTCCACGTGCGCGCGCGCAGCACGTAGTGTATGTACCTTGAGCACGTGGTGCGACACGTGGCAGGTGGGCGCGGCCAGCACGGTGAGCAGCATGTGCGGCGCGTCGGGCGCGTACAGCTGCGCGTGCAGGCGCGTGTCCACGTGCGCGCGCGCAGCACGTAGTGTATGTACCTTGAGCACGTGGTGCGACACGTGGCAGGTGGGCGCGGCCAGCACGGTGAGCAGCATGTGCGGCGCGTCGGGCGCGTACAGCTGCGCGTGCAGGCGCGTGTCCACGTGCGCGCGCGCAGCACGTAGTGTATGTACCTTGAGCACGTGGTGCGACACGTGGCAGGTGGGCGCGGCCAGCACGGTGAGCAGCATGTGCGGCGCGTCGGGCGCGTACAGCTGCGCGTGCAGGCGCGTGTCCACGTGCGCGCGCGCAGCACGTAGTGTATGTACCTTGAGCACGTGGTGCGACACGTGGCAGGTGGGCGCGGCCAGCACGGTGAGCAGCATGTGCGGCGCGTCGGGCGCGTACAGCTGCGCGTGCAGGCGCGTGTCCACGTGCGCGCGCGCAGCACGTAGTGTATGTACCTTGAGCACGTGGTGCGACACGTGGCAGGTGGGCGCGGCCAGCACGGTGAGCAGCATGTGCGGCGCGTCGGGCGCGTACAGCTGCGCGTGCAGGCGCGTGTCCACGTGCGCGCGCGCAGCACGTAGTGTATGTACCTTGAGCACGTGGTGCGACACGTGGCAGGTGGGCGCGGCCAGCACGGTGAGCAGCATGTGCGGCGCGTCGGGCGCGTACAGCTGCGCGTGCAGGCGCGTGTCCACGTGCGCGCGCGCAGCACGTAGTGTATGTACCTTGAGCACGTGGTGCGACACGTGGCAGGTGGGCGCGGCCAGCACGGTGAGCAGCATGTGCGGCGCGTCGGGCGCGTACAGCTGCGCGTGCAGGCGCGTGTCCACGTGCGCGCGCGCAGCACGTAGTGTATGTACCTTGAGCACGTGGTGCGACACGTGGCAGGTGGGCGCGGCCAGCACGGTGAGCAGCATGTGCGGCGCGTCGGGCGCGTACAGCTGCGCGTGCAGGCGCGTGTCCACGTGCGCGCGCGCAGCACGTAGTGTATGTACCTTGAGCACGTGGTGCGACACGTGGCAGGTGGGCGCGGCCAGCACGGTGAGCAGCATGTGCGGCGCGTCGGGCGCGTACAGCTGCGCGTGCAGGCGCGTGTCCACGTGCGCGCGCGCAGCACGTAGTGTATGTACCTTGAGCACGTGGTGCGACACGTGGCAGGTGGGCGCGGCCAGCACGGTGAGCAGCATGTGCGGCGCGTCGGGCGCGTACAGCTGCGCGTGCAGGCGCGTGTCCACGTGCGCGCGCGCAGCACGTAGTGTATGTACCTTGAGCACGTGGTGCGACACGTGGCAGGTGGGCGCGGCCAGCACGGTGAGCAGCATGTGCGGCGCGTCGGGCGCGTACAGCTGCGCGTGCAGGCGCGTGTCCAGGCGGCACGCGCGCAGCAGTATGCTCAGCGCCTGCGCCTGCGCCGCCGCGCTGCCCTCCAGCTCCACCACCTGCGAGTAACCATAAAATCAGTTTCAAAGTAAACATCTTTCGTTAACGATAACTTCGATATTTTGTACTAAGACATATCAAAATAACAAATTGGTGTTTAATAAAAGTCGTTTAAGTTTCAATTGTCAAAGTTTGCGCACTGAATAAAAAGTATTCCGGTATAAAGGAAATAACTAATAGGCATGGTATATACGGTATACAGTTAAATTCATCATAAACAGTGCAAGAGAAGTGCTCACCCTTGCGTACAAATAGAGCAGTATGTCGGTGCCGCCGAGCATGTAGAGCGCGGGCATAAGGCCGCGGTGGCGGCTGGGCAGCGGGCTGGCCGTCCACGAGGTGAACAGCGTCTCGGGGATGGAGGCGCCGGCGCCCGCGGCCGCGCCCGCCGGCGCCAGCGCCGCCGACGCCGACATCAGGCTCGCCGGAGGGGCCACGCGACCCGCGAATACTGCACATTCACGTCACACAACCTTATTATTATATTACACAACTCATACATGACCCTCTACACAGTCAACCACGAAAAATTCAGGTGCTCGTCAAGCATATTTGACCGATTTGTACAGTTGGCGCAAAATAACTTGAACCAAAATGGTGGATGCGCAGTAGTCGTTTTTTAGTACATTTTGTACGCAAATGCACTGCGCAAACTTTTCCCCTCTCCATTAGTTTTGGGTCAAGTTATTTTGCGCGAACTATAAGTGACTTGATGTGCTAGATATAGAGATAGATTTATATTCTTGTAATTATTGTCAATAGGCCCCTTTCCATTACCCCGAAGACATAAATGTCAGATCAAAAAACAAAAGAATCTAGATAATACTCTGGATTTGTCTGCCACCAGGAAAAGCGTGGGTGAATTTCTTAGTCTCATGAAAAAGTTGACGGTTATTAAAGCCGAAAAACATAAACAAAATTAAAATCGGTTAAAAATATGTACATTATAAGCATTTGAATTTTATGTTAGACAGAAAAAGTACTATAGTACGTTGTGACGTCATACCGTGCGTACGCTATACGAATTCTACACAGAGACCAATTTGAGAGACAAGAAAAAAACAGAGCATCCCCTTTCAATCCCCACTTTAATACTTTAAAAACTATTAGTGGATTTAAATTAACTTTCTTTTTAATAAAAATCCGTCCAAAAATCCGTCCTTGCATTCCCGTGTGTATAACCCTGGGACATTAACAGTAGTAACAATGGCGGGAGTACACTTATAAGAAAATTTGTCCATAATTTTTTTATGGCATGGGGGGCAAACGCGGTGACGGATCATGATGGTAAGCGATACCGCCTGCCATGGATACCCGCAACACCAGTTGCCTGTCTTTTAAAAGGGTTTGGGCTTCCGGTATCCGCCCTCACTCGGCGAAACACAACGTAAGCGTTGTTTCACGGTGGTTTTCTGTGAGGCCGTGGTATCACTCCGATCGAGCCTGCCCATTCGTGGGAGAGCCATGCTTCGGCGCATGGCTCTCCCACGGTAAATTTTCATAGTACAGACCTGTTGGTAATGCGATGGTTTGATGGTACAGGTTCATGATGTTCGGCGCACTCGCAGAAAATGTTAGCAGCAAGTTATCGTGCAGCTCACGCAGGGTTGTCGACGATATCTCGAACACCTACCGTCAATATTATCTTATGTTTCAGCGAAAAATATCATGATGACATCCTATCCTACTAATATTATAAATGCGATAGTTTGTGAGGATGGATGGATGGATGGATGCATGTTTGTTACTCTTTCACGCCGAACGGCTGAACGGATCTGGATGAAATTTGGCACAGAGATAGATTATAGTCTGGAATAACACATGGGCAACTTTTTATCTGAAGTCCACGCAGACGAAGTCGCGGGCAGAAGTTAGTATTTAATAAAAAAAAATGATACTACGAATAATGATTTTTTTTACCTATTTAATTACTTAAAACTTTAAATTATTACGTTGATCGGCATGGGAAGGGGAAATTGCAAAGTTTATAAAGTGTAATTCGATATTTACCTGATCCCAATCAATGTTTGAGTCGAGCAGGTTAGGAGTCAGTAACAACGGAAAGTTTGGAGACTCGCACCGCACCTGAGGCCATATGTTATTAAATTATGTACAAAATGTATAGACGTGGAGACTAGAGACGTGGGTTAGATACGCACAATTATTTCGTCGGAAACTTTAAGAAGATGACGTTTAAAATGCGCGAAATGATTGAAAATAAGATTTCTTTTATTCTATTTATTGGTCAATATTAATTTGTACCTCTTGCTCAATTGCCATGATGTAAACTTATTTTTATAACGTTGCTTTACCCTAGGATTTTTTTTTATGTATTCTTATAAACATAAATTATTAATATAGAAACACCCGGACGAACATCACTGTGTCTTATGTAATTATGTTATCCTAGAAGCCAATCGCTCAGTCAATACAGTTGGCGCAAAATAACTTGAACAAAATGGTGGATGCGCAGTAGTCGATTTTTAGTACATTTTGCACGCAAATGCACGGTGCAAACTTTCCCCCTCTCCGTTAGTTTTGGGTCAAGTTATTTTGCGCGACCTATATATAACTGTGATACGTGTAGCGTGCAGAGGTGTGGGTGTGTGGGTGTGTGGGTGTGCGGTACCTGGCAGGCGTGGTCGGGCCCGTGCGCCGTGACGTGCAGCGCGGCCGGCGCGGACAGCACGGCCGCGCGGTACACGTGCACGCCCGACAGGTGGTACGCGCTAGAGGTGTGGGTGTGTGGGTGTGCGGTACCTGGCAGGCGTGGTCGGGCCCGTGCGCCGTGACGTGCAGCGCGGCCGGCGCGGACAGCACGGCCGCGCGGTACACGTGCACGCCCGACAGGTGGTACGCGCTAGAGGTGTGGGTGTGTGGGTGTGCGGTACCTGGCAGGCGTGGTCGGGCCCGTGCGCCGTGACGTGCAGCGCGGCCGGCGCGGACAGCACGGCCGCGCGGTACACGTGCACGCCCGACAGGTGGTACGCGCTAGAGGTGTGGGTGTGTGGGTGTGCGGTACCTGGCAGGCGTGGTCGGGCCCGTGCGCCGTGACGTGCAGCGCGGCCGGCGCGGACAGCACGGCCGCGCGGTACACGTGCACGCCCGACAGGTGGTACGCGCTAGAGGTGTGGGTGTGTGGGTGTGCGGTACCTGGCAGGCGTGGTCGGGCCCGTGCGCCGTGACGTGCAGCGCGGCCGGCGCGGACAGCACGGCCGCGCGGTACACGTGCACGCCCGACAGGTGGTACGCGCTAGAGGTGTGGGTGTGTGGGTGTGCGGTACCTGGCAGGCGTGGTCGGGCCCGTGCGCCGTGACGTGCAGCGCGGCCGGCGCGGACAGCACGGCCGCGCGGTACACGTGCACGCCCGACAGGTGGTACGCGCCCGCCCCGCTCGAGCCGCCGCCCCCTCCCGGGCACGCGTGCCCGATCAGCACGTTCGTCGGCGTCACCTTGCGCACTAGAATACCTGCGCAAACACTAATTAACTTAACAACACTGTTAGAACAGCTTGTTGCTGGGTAAACCTGCACCATCGTCAACCGCACTGTTCCTTACCAATAAGCAAAATAGATATTAACTAGGATATAATAGCTCACCCCCTAAAATTAATAATATTGTTTTTAAAAACCTTGCTAGCAATGCGGATCGCACATTACTAGTATTCGTGTTAACCCCTCGTACTTGTGTTACGAGAGGGTTCACGTCAGTAATGCAATGGGTGTGTTTCGAACTGACAACCACATGATAGCAAACCTCCTTTGTATTAGTTTGTGTTGGTTTATATGTGTTACAGAAGTTTAATGCATATTCGGGGTTCATACTCAATCAATCACTGTTATTTCAGTGTTTGCTAAACACTAAAATGTTCATACAATTTTATTATTATTTTAAGTACATTTCTGGCATTTACTTTGCAATTATAAACTAGAGACTAAGCTACCCAATAACATTGTATATAGGTAATATTTCAAAATTATGTAACTTTAATGACATACCTTGAACGGGAAGCGTTACTGTTTCGCATTCAAATCCATTGACGAAGAGGGTGACCTGCCAAACAAAACGAATTTATACCGTCGCCGCATACACAGGCAACACGCACGACGATCGCCATTCACTCACACATAGAGTCACATAAGCAGAGTATTAAAGTAATGTGGACTTAGCAAAGTTACCTCATTAACCTAGCTAGGTTATTAACCGTCTTTAAGCAAGTGTACCCTACTATAAAGAATGGCTAATTTCAGAGGGACAGTTACATTATTCGACCTATATTTTAGTAACAACATAATATTCATAACAGGTGATATACATTACAGCACTAAATATAAACTTATCTCGCCAATATTAGTAAGTTAAAAATAGGGACAAATTTATTAAATTCTGTTTAACAAACAGTAAAATGTAAGCTGACCTGTATGTAAATATGTCTCTTGAAGAGTAGTTCCTTCACATTGAGGCCGATGCAGGTCCACTGGCGGGCGGGCATGTTGCTGGGCACGCGCGCCTCACTCACGATGCGGTTGATGCCCACCTCGGGCCGAGACAGACGGAATGTGAATATGCCTGGAACATTATCAACATAAGGAAAACATACTGGAGATACCTCCTGATATAAAAGGACTCTATACCGCTTTGTTGTTGGGTAACATTTATATATTATACGGAAATGGACCTTCCATTGTTTTAACCGTATTTTATAACCACATAGTTTATATCTTAAATGACATCGGGTTCTCAAATAATGTGAACCTTCGTTTTTATTATCGAGTTTGGCCAAATTTGGACAACATTCAACGTCCACCCATCGTGTTATCGCAATATTGTACCAGTGAAGATTGTAACATAATTTATTTATTTAAAAAGTGTCCATAGAGTTTGTTGCCGAATTCTTTTCCATAGGATCAACTTTTTGGAACCGTGCAACTAGAATCAAAAAGTTTCATAAACACTTGTAAAAGCTTATTTGAAATAAAAACATTTGGATTTGAATGTAACATGCGAGGGACTTACGACTACGATATTAACAGTAACATCAATCGAACTTCAAGGTCGACTTACAGCCAGTATATGGATGGGTCGGTTCGAGTTTAACCGGCAAGGAAGGGTCTCGAGTTGTTAAGAATTAATAACTCGCGACCTCTCCGTACCAAGGAGACCGTGTTTTGGTATTCCACCGGCAGTTCCGGACTACCACTTCTTTTATCACTAGAAAATCGGTATTGTGGATAAATTTGTCACTATGTGTAAAATACTGATATTCAGCCGCATTTGGTTAGATTGATAGCAGACCACAATATTCTTAACAAAAAACCTTTACGATGACGTTGATGATGAACCATGACAATGCGCATAAATATTTTTTTATTTAAGATACCCGGTATAGCTATACCTGAATTGGTCTCGAGCCAAACTTCCAGCATGAGGGACTCGTGTCCTATTGACAGTACGTGCGACATTTCGGTGGGCTTGCTGGGCACCTCCTTGTTAGGAGACTTCATCTTACTGCTTTCTGTGTCTGAAGGCTCGTCGTTGAACTCGTCAGTGTCTTCTGCAAATATTTTATTTTCATTGAGATGTTATTACTGTATAAATGTGTGTCTTCGTATTTGTATACAAACGGTTGCATATTAGTAAATTTCACTATAAATCCAAAAGAGTGCATGTGCGATTAGGTGATTGCCGTTCTCTCATTCACTCTCTTACGTTCCATCAATACACATATCTCGCTCACATCCTATAAAAGACAGTCGGGATGGTTACTATTATTTCGCATTCGTAATTACTTTTCTAACAACTTTCGATCCTTTTCGACAGTAACACTTATTTCATGTGATATCTTCCATAACGTTATGATGTACTAGAGTACTGACCACAGTGTTGGGGGGGACGTGGCTGGCGTGCAGCCAGGCGGTGAGCGCGAAGTAGGCATGGGCAAAAAATATCAATATATCAAAATATCGATATTTTTCCATACAATTACCGTCTTCCACGTGGGAGAGCCATGCTTCGGCACGAATGGGCCGGCTCGACCGGAGTGATAACACGGCCTCATAGAAAACCGGCGTGAAACAACGCTTGTGTTGTGTTTCGCCGAGTGAGTGAGGTTACTGGAGGCCCAAACACTTTTAAAGGGCGGGCAACGCACTTGTGACTTCTCTGGTGTTGCGGGTGTCCATGGGCGGCGGTTATCGCTTACCATCAGGTGAAGCGTCGGCTCGTTATAAAAAAAAAATATATCGTCGATATTTTTAATCACGATATTCGATATTTATTTTAGAGTATCGAATTTGTATCAATTCCGATTTTTTTTCAACAAATCAATTACAAAAAAAATAAAAAATATGACATACTTGTAGAAAATTAAAGAAAACTATTAAAACTATATTTTTTAATATTCTTTTTTCCTGATTTATTGTTCTGAAAAAGTTTCAAAAATTATTAGATATCGGCTAACTTCAGTACCATGAGAAGTATTCAACATGCTTTAAAAGCGGCAATTCAAAAGTTTCGTACACTTTTCATACAAATTGCGTAGCACGCTCATAGGCGCTTAAACAGTCCGAAAAATATGGCGGAAATTGAGACATGCGCACTAAAATAAAAAGGTTTGAATAATCATGCGAGAACTGACGATATATCGATATTTTTCACTCGATAATTATCGATACTGTTTAAAAATATCGATACGATAAATATCGATTTTTTTTTTCACTTGCCCATCCCTAGCGCTAAGCCGGCCAGCCACGGCGCCCAGCCCGCCGTAACGTTATGATGTGAGTACTGACCGCAGTGTTGGTGGGGCGCGTGGCTGGCGTGCAGCCAGGCGGTGAGCGCGAAGCCGGCCAGCCACGGCGCCCAGCCCGCCGTAACGTTATGATGTGAGTACTGACCGCAGTGTTGGTGGGGCGCGTGGCTGGCGTGCAGCCAGGCGGTGAGCGCGAAGCCGGCCAGCCACGGCGCCCAGCCCGCCGTAACGTTATGATGTGAGTACTGACCGCAGTGTTGGTGGGGCGCGTGGCTGGCGTGCAGCCAGGCGGTGAGCGCGAAGCCGGCCAGCCACGGCGCCCAGCCCGCCGTAACGTTATGATGTGAGTACTGACCGCAGTGTTGGTGGGGCGCGTGGCTGGCGTGCAGCCAGGCGGTGAGCGCGAAGCCGGCCAGCCACGGCGCCCAGCCCGCCGTAACGTTATGATGTGAGTACTGACCGCAGTGTTGGTGGGGCGCGTGGCTGGCGTGCAGCCAGGCGGTGAGCGCGAAGCCGGCCAGCCACGGCGCCCAGCCCGCGCCGTCCAGCCCCACGCGCACCGCGTGCCGCGACCACGCCGACCGGATACCTGTCACAGACATCAAGCCACATCATAAAATAAAAATTCACTCAAAATTACTGCACATATTACTTTAAAATATTGGAAAACGCGATATAACTTACCAGCTCTAGTGTGCGCGTCGTGGAACCTCTTGGCGCAGTTCTCCGCGCGGTGACTCTGCGACGTCGCGGTGTTCACCACCAGGTAGCTGAGCTCCTCCGCCAGGGATTGTATGCAGTCTGAAGACAATGAATACTAGTTTATAAGAATTTTTTGACATAATTACTATATCGGACGAGTTTCTCCAACTCACCAGTGTTATTACTATCGACCGGGAAGGTTAGTATGCAATCGGGAGTGTTGTAGGTAGCGGCCGACACCAGCCTGTGCAGCGTGGCGAGCAGCATGTCCAGCGGCGGCTTCTCCGCAGTGAATAGCTTGAGGAACGCCGCCAGCTCCGCGGGCTCGATGCTCTGGGAGGCCAGCACGTGAATCAACTCCAATATACTGCGTTGGAGATCTAGCGAGAAAAAAGTTTGTCAGAAAACTCAAGAGCGTAGTAAATATGCATCGAGTGGTCTTACAAGGCGAAAGTAGTCTGAGACTTCGTGTCGCCATGTTTCGCAATACTGAACACTAATAATAATAAAGCTTTATTTAATTCCATGCATATTACATAATTAAACAATAACAATTGGTAACCAATACTGAACACTACGGAAGCGAAAATCAGAGCCCGGAGAAATCATCTGTTGTCATCCTGCAGTGTAGGTAGTTTCATGCAGCGGCGGGTGTGTGGAGCAGTGTTGGTGCGTCAGTGTGAGTGTGTCACCTTGCAGGTGTGGGTGCGGCGCGGCCAGCAGCTGCGCGGGCGCGGGCGCCAGCAGGCGGCGCAGCAGCGGCGGGTGTGTGGAGCAGTGTTGGTGCGTCAGTGTGAGTGTGTCACCTTGCAGGTGTGGGTGCGGCGCGGCCAGCAGCTGCGCGGGCGCGGGCGCCAGCAGGCGGCGCAGCAGCGGCGGGTGTGTGGAGCAGTGTTGGTGCGTCAGTGTGAGTGTGTCACCTTGCAGGTGTGGGTGCGGCGCGGCCAGCAGCTGCGCGGGCGCGGGCGCCAGCAGGCGGCGCAGCAGCGGCGGGTGTGTGGAGCAGTGTTGGTGCGTCAGTGTGAGTGTGTCACCTTGCAGGTGTGGGTGCGGCGCGGCCAGCAGCTGCGCGGGCGCGGGCGCCAGCAGGCGGCGCAGCAGCGGCGGGTGTGTGGAGCAGTGTTGGTGCGTCAGTGTGAGTGTGTCACCTTGCAGGTGTGGGTGCGGCGCGGCCAGCAGCTGCGCGGGCGCGGGCGCCAGCAGGCGGCGCAGCAGCGGCGGGTGTGTGGAGCAGTGTTGGTGCGTCAGTGTGAGTGTGTCACCTTGCAGGTGTGGGTGCGGCGCGGCCAGCAGCTGCGCGGGCGCGGGCGCCAGCAGGCGGCGCAGCAGCGGCGGGTGTGTGGAGCAGTGTTGGTGCGTCAGTGTGAGTGTGTCACCTTGCAGGTGTGGGTGCGGCGCGGCCAGCAGCTGCGCGGGCGCGGGCGCCAGCAGGCGGCGCAGCAGCGGCGGGTGTGTGGAGCAGTGTTGGTGCGTCAGTGTGAGTGTGTCACCTTGCAGGTGTGGGTGCGGCGCGGCCAGCAGCTGCGCGGGCGCGGGCGCCAGCAGGCGGCGCAGCAGCGGCGGGTGTGTGGAGCAGTGTTGGTGCGTCAGTGTGAGTGTGTCACCTTGCAGGTGTGGGTGCGGCGCGGCCAGCAGCTGCGCGGGCGCGGGCGCCAGCAGGCGGCGCAGCAGCGGCGGGTGTGTGGAGCAGTGTTGGTGCGTCAGTGTGAGTGTGTCACCTTGCAGGTGTGGGTGCGGCGCGGCCAGCAGCTGCGCGGGCGCGGGCGCCAGCAGGCGGCGCAGCAGCGGCGGGTGTGTGGAGCAGTGTTGGTGCGTCAGTGTGAGTGTGTCACCTTGCAGGTGTGGGTGCGGCGCGGCCAGCAGCTGCGCGGGCGCGGGCGCCAGCAGGCGGCGCAGCAGCGGCGGGTGTGTGGAGCAGTGTTGGTGCGTCAGTGTGAGTGTGTCACCTTGCAGGTGTGGGTGCGGCGCGGCCAGCAGCTGCGCGGGCGCGGGCGCCAGCAGGCGGCGCAGCAGCGGCGGGTGTGTGGAGCAGTGTTGGTGCGTCAGTGTGAGTGTGTCACCTTGCAGGTGTGGGTGCGGCGCGGCCAGCAGCTGCGCGGGCGCGGGCGCCAGCAGGCGGCGCAGCAGCGGCGGGTGTGTGGAGCAGTGTTGGTGCGTCAGTGTGAGTGTGTCACCTTGCAGGTGTGGGTGCGGCGCGGCCAGCAGCTGCGCGGGCGCGGGCGCCAGCAGGCGGCGCAGCAGCGGCGGGTGTGCGGCGCGGGCGCGGCTCAGCGCGGCGCCCACGCGGCTGCACCACGCCCTCGCCACGCCCACGCCCAGTCGCCAAGACGCGCTGTCCCATTCGCCCTCGTCTTTGCATCGGACTAGCCTGGCCAGACAAGTCTACTTAAGATTGGAATGTGCACAGATGTGTGATTAAATCAGCAAAGCTAAGAAGACTCTATAAATACTTTATCTATACTATATACTAATATATAAAGCTGAAGAGTTTGTTTGTTTGATTATTTGTTTGTTTGCTTTGTAGCGACATCTACCGCGCTACATAGACAAACTTCGACGAACAAATCCTGAATCGCGCAAGTGAAGTTTGCAACGCAACTAGAATATATACAACCGCTCGACATCAACCGTCGGGCCCTCTAATATATAGTGTATTATCTATGGTCGGGCCGCGGCCCGCCAGGCAAAACACCCGCCTGGTCGGAGGATCCTCCCTTTGGTTGGAGGGGCAATACACCTCGCTCCTCCACAGCTTGAATCGCGCTAATCTCAGGAACTGCTGATCCGATTTGAAAAATTCTTTCAGTGTTATATAGCCCATTTATTGAGGAAGGCTATAGAGGCTATGTATTATCACGCTAAGACCAAGTAACTATTCCACGCGGATGAAGTCGCGGGCAGAAGCTATAAATCCTATAAAGAGGAAAGATTTGATTGTTTGTTTGTTTTTTTTTTGTATTGAATAGGCTCCGAAACAACTGTACCGATTTGAAAAATTATTTTACCATTAGAAGCCGACATTATCTCTGATGAACATAGGCTACTATTTACCGCGGGAAAATGCTTCATTCTACGGGAAAACGGGCGAAGCCGGGCCGGGCAGCTAGTTAATCAATATTTTTATGGCGCAACTACTTAACGTAAATTCGAAACTGCGATGGGCAAAATCATAATCAACTACATCCTTCTATTTTCTAGTAACTTATCTCATAGATAATTAGTTCCTAGAATCTTGATAGCTAAACTTATTTAAATATTTTATAAACTCTCCACTGAATCGACTTAAAAGTTAAACTAGTTAAACAAGTTTGTTAAAGTTTGCTTAAAAATTATCGACGTTTATAGTATGTATAATATAATCTTTACTTGAATAAAATTTGCGTACATTTCTGACTGAAGTCCCTGAGTCCTGTGCTAGGTTATGTACCTAGGTTACAGGAGCCAGTGCCCTCTTCCGTCGTAAGCGACATGATTTTTTATGCAATAAAAATAAAAAATATCACTACAAGAGCATGCAATCTAGGTTTTATAACTAATAATAAGATGAAATGAAAATGAACTTAACTAAAACCTAATAACGATACACAGACGTAGGTAATTTGAGAGTATATGAAATGAAGTTTGAAAGGTGAGTGAGTTTGTGTCAGGTAGCAAGAAGTAGTTTAAGTGCATTGTCAATTAAGACTGGTACCTAGTTTATGTTATACAACAACATACCATCACGCCTGTATTCCCCGAAGGGTTAGGGAGAGGCGTACTAATGTACACCCATGCTTAGGTACCAAGTAATAGGGGGCGAGCCTATTGCCATTAACCGGGCACAAATTCCTAACTCCGAGCTGCTACTGGGAATTTCATAGAAAAACCCAATAACACTGCTCGACCTGGGAATCGAACCCAGGACCTCTAGCGTAGCAGTCGCGCTCAGGACCACTTGGCTAATGAGGCAGTTTATGTTATACATAAGGTATTTTTTTCGGTTTCGTCGTAGTTTTGTGATTTTAGCCACTGTTTCATATGATCATCTTTTCATCAATTATCGTAGTTCACAAATGCCTCCTAAGTTAGTTGTACTCCTAAGTCTTTCAACTTTATCGTGTTCATCATATGAAACAGTGGCTAAAATCACAAAACTACGACGAAACCGAAAAAAATACCTTATGTATAACGTAAACTGCCTCATTAGTCACGCTCAGGACCACTTGGCTAATGAGGCAGTCTAACTTAGGAGACATTTGTGAACTACGATAATTTCCTACGCAGGTAACACCATATCATTTTGCAAGGTACATAAGGTATTTCTTCGGTTTCGTCGTAGTTTTGTGATTGTAGCCATTTTGGTCCGCATACAATTTATTATTATTTATTTTTAAAATTTGCGTCAACCTGCTTCTTCTTATAATTAGCGATTTATATACCTCCACCACTAAATAGAAACCTTACATAGTAGTTACAATCTTAATATCTCTAGTAAGCAATTTTTCCTACAGTTTTTTTATTGGGATCAGTTAGTCATCTATACCCATTAAAGAGGTACCCATCAGACTAACTTTTCTTATCAAACCAACCAACAAGCATCAAACTAGTAGGTGAGAAAAAGACGACTATGTAGTTTATCTACTTTTGTTTATCTAATTTTGTATTATGTAGGCATTATTATTTTTCATGAATAATCCTAGACGGGTTTCGTAGGAAAAGTTGTAGAGTACGTAGAACCATTCATTTAATGCACTATACACGTATCTGCGACCTGTATTAAAAATATTTTAAATCTATATATATAAAAGAAAGTCGTGTTAGTTACTCCATTTATAACTCAAGAACGGCTGAACCGATTTGGTTGAAAATTGGTGGAGAGGTAGCTTAGAACCAGGAAACGGACATAGGATACTTTTTATCCCGTTCCCGTGGGATGTGATCACAGTCCGAATTCCACGGGGCGAAGCCGCGGGCAGAAGCTAGTAATATTATATAGAGGTATATCCAAAACTAAAATTTATAATAATTGGTTTAAAATTAAATATTCAACCTAACGATTTTATTATGAAAAACAAATCCATTAAAAACTACTTATCAACTTAATGCGACCAATAAGCAGACTTGCTCTATATCTAAATAATAACCTTTTATCTGATACAGAATAAATTGTATATTTTGTGAAAACCTAACCTAACATTTTTATGCCCAAGGGTTAGGCAGAGGCGTAGGTACTAATGTATACCCACAGTTCGCTGGTATGTTTAGGTTCCATGTAACAGGGGCGAACCAATTGCCATTAACCGGGCACAAATTCCAAACTCCGATCTACTCTGCCTATTACAGTGCCTATTTCATAGAAAATCCCAGTAACACTTACTCAACCTTAGAATCGAACCCAAGACCTCTAGCGTAGCAGTCGCAACGCCACTTGACTAATAAGGCGGTGATATTTTGTAATGTCTGCATTTAAATTGAATGTCCGGAATTTGACCACAAAATTGGTAATGTTTTATTTTGTTTATTAGAGAAACCAATAGTTACGCAATAATTAGCCACAAAGCATTATTATAATATTACGCAATCTTATTGAGGAACGCCTTATGGTAGATTTGACGAACAACACTGAAAAGAAACAACAACAAATGGCTACGTACTTTTGTATCAGCTGTGTGAGTATATCCACGACGATAACGCACAGTTCCGGATGGGCCAGATCACCACTCTTGGTGTACTCGCCGCACTCCGCGGTCATCTCGCCCGGCGGCGACGAGACCCCTGACCAAACACCAACAAATTCAACACATACACCAACATTTGTGTAAGCTGGGCATCACTATGGAATAGGGAGTAGTACTCTAGTGGACAATGGTTATGGTTTGTCTGGGTGAATATAAAACAATTAACAATTCTACGTAATTATTGTAAAAACATAAGGAATGTAAACATCACAACATCCTTTTAATATGTGAAACTTGTAAATGGGGACATAAATTAAATACATGACATATTTAGATTTAGTCATTTTAAAAGGTCCTATTTTGTATTTTTTATGCCGGGTCGGATCAACACGTATTTATTCAAAAACGACATGTGGATCAAACCAATAACACTAGAAACCCACGCTAACGTGAATCACAATTTGTTTTAGTTCCTAAATATACCTTTGTTCATTGCAGATATTAAATCTGCAATAGATGAACTCAACTCCATTATGCAAACCCCTACGGTATTATTATCACTACTAAAATTCTGAACAGATTTTAAACTTTTACATCTTAAACTATGTTTAACTGTTTTCTACGGCGAGGTTGATCTAAATTACCGGCGTTCGAATACACACGCGGAGACTCACTAAACCACGCACGCCCAAATAGGCGCGTAAAAACTAGTAGGTAGTTACCTTGTTGAATTAATTATTATGTAGATTAACCGCTATGTTACTAGTATAAAAAAAAACGTCAATTTAGACTATCAGTCTCAAAACCATAAGATTCATATTAACGAGTCACTTAAGTGCCTGTAGTTGATAGGTGGAGTTTAAATGGCAAGCTTACTTCGATGAACTACCATTGATGATCTCAATTGAATGCTAATTACGAAGTAATTGTTATGATAGCCAACGAGATGAAATGATGGAAACTAAGAACTTATTATTTTTAATAGCACAAGACATATCAACATAACTCTAGCACAATTTGTATACGGTGGTTTTGTAAGATTTTTACAAGATATTTCAACTACATGCATAATTGCATACATATATGATGCATGCCAATAAAGTATAGTTTTATGCAAAAGGTGGATCTCATGTCCTCTGTAGATCATAGATACTATAAGATTAGAGATAAAATTTTAATTCTCATAATTAAAATCAATAAATTTTAGACTAGAAAAAATAAAGATCCAAATGGTGAAATAGGTACCTACGTTAAACTTTAACCATTTGGAAATAAATATGACGACAGCCAGATTAACCCAGCATGCTATCGGAATTACGGTAAACTTGTTTTTGTGTCTTGTGTTATTCGTTATTTCATCTTTTTACATTTCCGTATGTACTAATAGAGAACTCAATTTCCCCGTATATGGTTGCATTGCCCTTCAAAACGGAACACAATAATGTTGGCACATTATTGCTTAGCGGTAAAAGTTATCAAGATATTATGTAAAATTTCTATAATTATACAAAACAAATCTTACACGTTGACGTACCTGATGGTATTGCGGGTGAGGATCCAGAGGGCTTCCTATTTCTGAACAACGGAGGTACATCCAGTTTTCCCACTTCTACATCCGCCTGCCAAAGAAGACGAATGAAAAAAAGCACATTCTAATCTGAACTAGTTTATTTTTTCTACTATACAGCAATAAACTTTGTAGAAAAAGAAGTGTTCGACTTTGTTGATGCTTATCTTATACCTCCATCTAACATTGTTTATCCTATCTTACATAACTACTATAAGTATATTAGACTAACCGATATTTAGGAAATAACCGAGACCTTATTTTTTCAGTAAATGCTGGGTTATGGAGCTTGTAAAAAACGAATTGAGGGGTAAAGAGTAATAAGTCCAGTTAAAATAGGTAATTAACGGATTTGAACTTTTAAATGTGTATTTAAAAAACAAATTAAAAATCAAAATCAACGGACTTATTACCCTTTATTTCTCAGCTACAGAAGTGAAAACTAGATCCTCCTTTTTAAAAATCGGTTTAAAAATCTTTGTAAACGGGATTGGGAACTTATGTTAGATAATGGGCACCACTCACGTGATTATCAAAAACCAGTTTATTCTGACCTCGTTCTTCAAAAGAAACATAAAGAACTCGTTCTGTCTTCCCTCTAAACGATGAACTACTTGTATGTTCCCGGTTATAACATTTAATTGTTTATGCTATATTTTAGTACTATAAGGGTTCGGTGGACACTGAATTGCCCATAAAGCGTAATACCAAAATAAATAAGTGTCCACGCTTTATAAAATAAAAGTGATTCGATTTAAAGAAATATCAAAGTCAAAATCAAAATGTTTTATTTCAATTAGACCATTAAAAAAGGTATTTTTGAAAAGTATCAATAAGTTACGTATCCACAGTTATTTTTTGTGCAAAAAAGAACACGCTATTTCAAGTCGTCGTTTCTTTGCAAAGCTAAGAAGTCATGGTGATGGCGGTCGCAGACTGATATTATTTCCTATTATAATAGGTGTTCAGCCTTCAAAATAATGTAGACAAGGCTACAAGTTTTTATGTTTTTTTTTATTCGTACTAAGATTAATTGCAGTGTCGACGTATATTACCAACCATGTCGGAACATTATGACGTAGGTAATGAATATAACTACAATAACTAATATCAGCAGTAGTTTGTTTTAGTGTGTACACTTCAATAATATTATAAGTATTTCTGTATCAAGAATTGTTTATTTTTTATTGTTATTAATTGTATTTATAGATGCATCTCACGTTCTCAGTGTTTAGGTATAACATTTAACATGAATATCTAATGCGAACTTGCACAAATATACACATTTTGTTGCGATTTAAATAAAAATGAGTGTTTTTCATAAAATAACATCTTTTGAAACTTTAGGCGTCGCCGTCATTTCAGTCCCACGCTTATGCTGATCTAATTGCATAATAGCGCAAACAGGTAATTTAACTATGATCTGATAGACAAAACAAGAGCATTATTTTTATCTTATATTTGTACCTATACAAGATTATCTATAGATTGCGCCCTATTTTATCGATTTCTAATAAAATAGTATCACCAAATACTAGACAAGGAATACAAACAATGAAGCTTTAAGCCCTACTGGAAATACATTGGCAGAATGAAGTGGATGTATTATACATATTAAAGTATCGTGGAATCCGCGTGCGCACCTCATATCCCTCGTCAGGTCTGGTCGTGTAGGGCTCGCTGTGCTCGCTGGCGTAGGGCCCGGCCACGCTGTCCTCGCTGGACGAGCACTCTGCGGAGCTGCCGCCGGACGCACACAGCAGCGGCGGCACCTGTCCACACACTGCACTTTATCAATATCACTGCGTCAAATGTGTCATCTTGGTTTTAGGACAATTCGGGAACAATAACAACATAAATTGGACTTAAATTAAATATCCAACACGCAATGAAAATGGATTGAATTTAACTTATTTAGAAATGTTGTTTTCTCATATAAGTGAAATGTATTTCTTTTTGAGAAAATAAAGTTCTTAAACAATAAAAAAAAAGAATTTAAAGGATTTTAAGGATCCTTCCATTCTCAAGTATAGTGTGTTAATTGCTCATGAATACTACAAGTACCTATTGCGCGCAGAAAGTGAGAACTCTGTGTATATTCTTGCGTGAACCTTACATAATATATTTTACAAGTAGGTCCATAATTAGTCACGCAACTAGGTTAAACAGTTTATTAAACCAAATTACAGGCAGACTGTTGTTCTCGGGCAACCTACCGGTGCTATAATGTGATTTATGTAATTAATTTTAATTAGTCCATAGTAATTCTTATGGTTGCCCCATTGAATCTTTGTACTAAAATTGCTAGATCCTACCTAGCCTACCATATGGCGTAGAAGGTACCTACTACAAATAATTTAAAAACGTACATGGCGAATTCCGTTTTGAGGGTTAGATTTTGCCAGAAACATGCGGGAAGCTAGTGATAAAACTTAAAATAGCAATGAATTATTATTATAGAACCGTACAAAACAACTAAACTGTGTTGAAATCTAATAATCGTTAATGCCAGAGAAGCTATACAAGTTTTAGGTGGTAGCCTTGACTAACGACGCAAATGGTTGTAACTTGGAAAATAACTTAAACATGAACCATCGTCTATGTTTGTGGCTATAACTATTAAAAATTATAGATAGATAAATAATTCATTGTAAACGTTAGTCAGTTAAGTGTTGCTGTTTCAAGAATTATTGTAGCCTCAGTATTAATGTACCGTTACATTAGTCTGATCCCTGATTAATTAAGGCCTGGTGACGTTATCGACGCATTCTTGCGAATTTGTTATAGTTTCAAAGAGAGTAACTACTTATATGCAAAGTTTTTATAAGGAAATTGCTACTAAATCTAGCGAAGGTTTATTATACAAGGTGTAACTGGATAAGCGCAAGACCTCGAACACGTCAGTTAGAATATAGAGTCACAATAAAACTATAATAACGAAAACCTAAAGTCATTTTGAGACACGTAAGCATTTTTTTTTTCAAGAAATTAGTTATGGTACCAGCTAAACGCAAAACTGTCATATCCACAATGACTACGATATCAGCGCGCACACGCATATCTACAATAACAATTAGTTTAAACACATTTCAGTTTTTCATAACTAGAGCCACTGATGGATGGGGAGGGGAATAGTTTCAGATATTGGAATTATATTTTCGGGAAAAATTAACACATATTAAAAACCACTGTAATCAATTCACTAGTCGATTTTGAACAACCTATTTTTAGTTCTTGCGCATATTTTGTTCTAGGTTGTATAATGTATATATTCTGTCAAAGTAAAAGTTTATCGGCACCAAGAAAGAAATATAGTGAATGTAGTTGGTCGATGTAGGTACCTACACATATCCACATCATCAGGCGACTTCGGCTAATGTATACATACAACAACATGTTGAGGAAAACAGTTTTTTCGGGGGCTAAGGTAATAAATACATTTAAGCTTATCTTAGATGCGTGATAACATCAAATTAGAACACTCAGGAAAATATATACTACTGAAAACGTCGCCCATGGTACAATCGCATTGTGGCATGTTTTATATATTTTTAAACAATTCCAATATGTTGTAGTAGGTTCAAGATTCAGGTTGGTAACTACTCCCTTGCCATTTTTGTACACCGTCAATTTTAACATAAGTACTTGAAATGAAACAACCTCTGTTTCATTTCAAGTATGTTAAAATTGACGGTGTACAAAAATGGAGTAGTTACCAACCTCAATCTTGAACCTTGAGTATTTCCGAAACTTATAGGAGTAAACAGATTTATATTTCGCATCAATCTAATTAGGCACGATAAAAATCCTAGTATCTATCGATACTTCTCTAATAAACTGTGATAAAATAATTTCAATGTCCACTTTAAGTTTTGTCCATTTGGTTTGGTCGGGACTTACGTTACTATTGAAAATTGTAGATTTGTTAACTAAGCCGTTATGTCTTAGAAGTTGGACATTATGGCCGTGACTTTAAGGCAAGGGAAGACAAGTACACCTACGGTTTTTAGTCAGTACGAGACCGACATACCCTGTCGACCCTCCAGATTGCAGACGACCCATGAGAATTTTCCGTGCTAATTAAAAAAGGGCATTATTGTCTACCTGCTGTTAAGTGCTCCATAATTAATTTAACGACTTTGAACACCGCACATTCACTATTCGACACTTGTCTACACTAATGTCAAACCGTCTCTGAATACTTTTGGTCACTTAAAATATTAATAGAAAATATTGTATGCATCCAAGTGCAAGAGCTACGTGTAGGCAAATGAATGATTTTCTCGTTTGTGGCACGGAATCGAGTTATTCCGCATTTGATATTCTGGTACGAGTCGGTTATGTGCAACCACAACTTAGGAATAGGATTGCAAAAGGTTAGTTTAGTTATAGTTTAACTACTTCGTGTAGAGTAATAATCTGAAAAAGACTGTCTTCTGCATCATAATGAAGTAACTCAATTTCATGATGCGTTACCATATTTATACCTAATAGTGACGATGGATTGTGGAACAGTCCCTCACTCAGAATTAAGCAAGTAGCTAAAGGACTAACTCCTGTTTGTCTACGACGGCAAGCAGTGGGAGCAATCAGTTATTATGAAGTCTGCAAGTTACATTTCAAGAATAATTAATTCATTGAAACGCAACAATACTCGATCCCGTTAGAAGTTTTGTAGTTTACAAAGCTTTTCTTTTAAAGAGTAGAAAGTCGTTATTTTGTATTAACATAAGGAACTCTATATCGCTATTTATTAAACACAGTTTCGATTGTGCCGAAACCGGTCCGGTGAGGTAACATTAACCGACCAACGCACACATCCAAAATTTAATGTGGCTAGCATTCTGTTGGAGTCACATATTGTACACAGTACACTAGTCGTTCATTTAAAAATAAACAACCACACAATCAATTAATAAGACAAGTATCGATAGATATTTGGTATTTGTGTTGTTTTTGTTTTTATTGTTAGCAACTTTAGTAACGAGGTCAGCGAGCAAACGGGTCGTCTAATGGAAATAGGCTCGCCTCCTATATCATAGGACCTAAACATACCTACTAGCGAACAGCAGGTCTACAGTATCAGTAGGACACTTCGCTTAATCCTTCGGGTAATATACGCGTGTTGGTATGTTATGTATGTATTTTTCTTTTTTAACCGGTGTCACATTCTAGGATTTGCAATCGGTTTTGTATAGAGGTTCGAATAATATTTACCTAGCATTGTATTTATCTTAAACCTCTCATTAATTTGACAAAATGTTTAAAATAATGGACATGACAAAATGAAGTTATTTTATTTAGAGTAAAAATTGGCTCACCACTACAGATCGTATACGTGATAAATTATCAGGTAATTATATACATTACGTATTGACATCATAATGTATACTCATGCATATTTAAATATAGGTATAGATTATGCGGATAAAAATAAAGTTGCTTATTTAAAAAAAATAAGGTAATAATGTAATGTACATTCGCGAAACTTGGCGGTCGTCCATTTTTCTAACAAAATCCTTTGAACAACTCTCGATACGTCAGCCACACCCACATTTCACTTCCGCCAATTAGGATATTTTAAAATGCGAAAACTCATCATACGATTTAATAGAAATTCAAAGTATCAAGTAACGCGCATAAAGCTCAAGGGGATATCGGCGGGGTGAGGGGAAGGGGTGATAATGCACAGCACGCGCGCGCTTAGTGCAAGCGATTTAAGCCTTAAGGGTGGTTCACCGCCAAGATTGTCGATAGTACAACTTTAAGATATATGTATGTATGTACTTTGAGACATATCTTGTTATGGCTGAACTTATAGAAGACGGAAGACGTGTGAATGAAAAATATATTTATTACTAGCAGAGGCCTAACAGAGGTTCTCCAAGAGGCCTCTCCAAGTTTCAACTAACTACTTCAAAATCTCATATAACAAATAATTCTGGTTTTTAATTCACTTAGCGCCATCATTGACCACTGAATACCTTATTTCTGACCTTTATATTATTTAATTTAAAAAATTTGTTCTCATGGTATTGATGCACGGAAATATATACATAGATAAAAATCTCAACTACCTATCTGTTTCGGCATCAGTTAAGATTAACGCACGTTGCAATTATTATTATTAAATGACCAATTTTTTATTAATTATACATACATACGTGGTATATTATTTTATAATTTGATTAGATAGAAACTCTTTGGTTTCTCAAATAAATTCGGCACACTGTATCTACTCTATGAAGGTTTCACATTATAAAATAATAAATAATAAATGATTATAAAATGAGTTTCACATTATAAAGACTTAAGAGCCATTTTACATTTTCGCGAGAATATCTAACATTTCAGTCGCTTAGTTTACCATGTTAGGAAATACTTTGCTTGATTGTTGAAATGTATTCAACTAAACCAACCTTTCGTATTGACACATATAGAAACAGATTTAGAAAAACTAGTTTGTTTATTTTGTGGTAATGAATCTCCCTCAACTAGTTTACTGAAAAATCATCGCAGAGTATATTTCGGACTCCAATATCTATCATTAATACTAATAAATAAGACAGAAAAAATACACAAAGCATTAGCCGATATAATCTTGTCGTCACATATAGTCATAGAATTTCGAAAATTTAGAACATTAATTAGAAAAAAAATAAAGTGCTAAGCCAATTTTTACGTTATTATTGTTATTTTATCCCGTTTTTTTGGATAGAATAAAGCGTTATTACATTTAAAAAAATATGACAAAATGAACTATGTCTTTTAACAAATCTAATTCCAAAGTTTCATTAAAATCCCTTTATTTAATTAGAAGTTATAACGTTATTAAAATCACTATAATATTAGATAAATTACGATGCACAAGCAGGCACCGATTAGTACGGCTCGAGAGCCCGTCGAGGAAGGACCTGTGTCATTTTTTTCCGCGTCCCGATGTATGAGCTTACGTATCGTGAACGCATGATTATACTACGACTGCAAAGTTTTGATACACTTCGTATTTTTTTATTATTAGGTAAGTTTTTTTTATCAACGTAGTAAAGTATTATTTTAGTAGTTTATACAATAACTATAATACCTATTTTATATGTAACTGCCTCATTAGCCAAGTGGTCCTGTGCGCGACTGCTACGCTAGAGGTCCTGGGTTCGATTCCCAGGTCGAGCAAAGTGTTATTGGGTTTTTCTATGAAATTCCCAATAGCAGCTCGGAGTTTGGAATTTGTGCCGGGTTAATGGCAATAGGCTCGCCCCCTCTTACATGGTACCTAAACATACCGGCGAACTGTGGGTAGATAGATAGATAGAATACTCTTTATTGTACACCAAAAAATTACATAGAGATAAGGATACAAACATATATATATTGCTTGGTACAATTGGCGGTCTTATTGCTAAAAGCAATTTCTTACAGACAACCAACCATTGGGTGGACACAGATTATGTAAGAAGAAGAAACGGGCAATTGGTGGTGTATATATATTAGTACATAGAAATATGCATATGTTCCTAAACTAAAATATATAATATTGGTTTTATCAAATACATAAATATATATTTATATATAATACAAATACATACCTACCATACATACATACATATTATATACTAAATATTATGTACAATAAATACAAATTAGAACATGATACTTATATACGAAAACATTGGAAATTAATTTAGGAATATAAATAGTATTCTTTCACCATCTTCTTAAATGTTGCCAGAGTTTGTGCACGTCTTACAGACACCGGCAGTGCATTCCACAGGCGAATGGCCTGAACTGTAAAAGAAGTATCATAAAATTTTGTGGAGTGCATGGGCATCTTTAGCTTTAAATTCTCCGATGACCGTAAGGATCGCGAATGTGTTTCACAGACGAACTCAAAACGTTCTTTAAGGTAAGTGGGTGTACATGAGTACGCCTCTGCCTTCGGGGAATACAGGCGTGATGGTATGTTATGTTATTTTATATATTTATGTTTTATTCGTTTTAGCAATGGGGCGTAAGGGTTCCGTTTACCATTGTATCAAAAAAAGGAAAAATAAACATTTTGCAGCCTTATAGAAAGCAACAGAAGCGAGGTACTAAATATTTATTTTTGTTTGATTCATAAACAGTAATCGGTGACATAGTAGTTACATATTATTTATATATATCCAATAGTCCGGTCAAGTTAGCCCAGAAAAAAGTGGTAAGGTTACTAAAATTCGCATAGAGCTGAATTTTTTACGTATGTTCGGAACGCCATTATAAATGAAATGTGAAAGTCCCCATCGATCTGACAATTGCAAAAAAATACTTTTCATGGTCAAAGTTTGCTAATATGGGTTTTTTTGCGTTTTTCAGCCAAATGGTAAGTTTTATTATATAACAAAAAGATAGTAGAACTTAAACAGAAGTTTATTCAGTAGTAGGTATTATAATAATTATTTTTTTTATTTTATAGGAAAAAGATCCCTTTGCATTAGACGCTGACCTTCACGAATCAACGGAACTATCGGACTCGATCGTAAATTCTTTTAGTACTTACTTATTACTACATCATTCTTAAAATATGTTTTGTAACAAGAAGTTTATAAGTAGTAGGTAGATACTATATTAATTATATCTTTTATTTTTTAGGACAGTAACCTGTTTATTTTTGTTTAATAAAATAAAAGAAAATTATATTTACTTTTATTAATTTAGGTATTATGTTTATGTTACCGTAACCCGGTACTTAGTTAAAAGAGACAACAGACATCTATTGACGGTACTGAATAGTATTATCAATATAATATTGTCTGTTGTCTCTTTTAATTAATTGTAAATAATAGCAATTTACAAAATTTGTAGACGAATGAAAAGAACACAAAGTTGTATTATGTAAAGTATATATTAATGTACGAGTATATTTTAATATTTAATTTACATAATACAACTTTGTGTTCTTTTCATTCGTCTACAAAACCTTAATAGACTGAACAAATGAAATAATTCATCTGATAAATCTATTTCATAAACCAAGGATTAGAATTATAACGCGATGGCTCAAGATTGTACAGTCCGTCTCGACACTCGCGCTACGCTGTTTGCATTGGGTATGTGTTGGTAGCTACGCACACATACACAATGCTGCCGTCTTTTACCTAAACTCGAGCGCTTACATTTTGTGAAATGGCTCTTAATGGCTGGATGCTGTATGGAAGAAAACAATAATTGTCAAAACCTCCAACTCAAAATGACATCTGTTATGGAATCAAATTTCATGGAGGTAATAGCGATGTCGTGTTAGTCCTCTACAGAAAAAGTTGTCATTCTTTGTTTACTTCTTTACCCTACTCAAATATTTAGTTTTTCAACCGGCTGCTGCTCGCTGGATTAATCCTATGTATGTCCCCCGTGATGCCTTGTATAAGTAGAGTTAGAATAACTGTACTAATAATGGTTAAAATGTTAATCACTTTTGATATAGTGGACCGATTTGAATTAAATATAGCCTAGGTAAATGTTAATCTAAGAAACAGGCTATGAATTCCTGTCCATATCTATTCAGTAGTTATGATTTGATACTTGTTCAAACACACAGACAAACCGACAGACAAAAGTTCGAAAATTGATAGAAATGGATTGTGTTACGAACTCTCAGTCGCCCAAATTTTTTTTTTTGTAAATATAAACAATGTACAGATACGAGTCACTTACATTCTTATTATAAGTAAGATAATCATGTCATCTAATATGGTGAAATGGTTTCACTTTGGAGGAGGCGACGGCTGGGATGTACCTAGCATTTTTTAGTCTCATAGTACAATATTACTGGTCTGAAGCAGAGACAGGAGCTAACACAACATAGTAGAAAAAGTGTAATTGTTTGGTGAGTGTGATACGTTACCTTGGGTTGCGTGAGGCGCGGCATGGCGTGGTGCGCGGTGGGGCGCGCGCCCGCCACGCGGATGAGCGCCTCGCACAGCGCGCGCAGCCCGCCCCCGCCCGCCGCCGCGCCCGCCCCGTCCGCCCCGCCCGCCCCGTCCGCCGAGCCCAGCGCCGCGCGCACTACACCACAGCTCGTCTCCTTTGAACGCCCTGAAGTTACGTCTAGGTGGACAAGCGAAACATTTGTAAACACAGTACCTATAGTTCGCGCAACGTAACTTAACCCAAAGCTAATGGAGAGGGGGAAAGTTTGTACAGTGCATTTGCGAGCAAAATGTACTAAAAATCGACTACTGCACATCCTCCATTTTGGTTCAAGTTATTTTGCGGCAACTGTACGCGCCATGAAATAAACGAACGTACAGAACACCAGGGTCGACCAGCCATCACGCCTGTATTCCCCGAAGGGTTAGACCGAGGTCTGCTAATGTATACCCGCAGATTGCCGGTATGATTGCCATTAACAGGACACAAACTAAAACTCAGAGCTGCTGCTGAGAATTTCATGATTAACACCCAATATATAACAACCTGGTAATCGAACCCTAGTGGAACACCAGCTCTAGTGTATGTCTTGGTTAGAACCCCAAGCCTTTTAAGGCAGTCTTAGGTCACCGTAGATATTAAACATAGTGCTCCTGTCCCATACCTACCGGCAATAATCACACAAAACACCTGTGAGTCCAGAATTTTCAATTTCTGCCCAAGCGCTGTTCAAACAAACCTATTAACCTTACAGGATAGATTCTTATTAGAATTCAGAAATTATATAGAGTTTGTCTGCTAAACTGAAGTGAACGTTTATTGTAGATAGATACAATATTGTAAGTCCAAAAAATGCAGATATTTCTTGATTTTTTTTTTTCACATAGATTGGATAGAGAGAAGGGAGGCCGTTGTCCACCAGTGCAACGAAATAGGCTAAAAAAAATGGAAAATTGATATAACAACTAGACTGACACACAGAAGAGCAAAATGTTCCAAATAAACATTTATAATATAAAAAAATATATTTGCAAATTACGAAGATAATTTAATTTGAATTTTACAAATTCCATACAAGTAGGTATGTTAATTAATCAGAATCTCCTTTTTAAATGTTTAGTTGTTTTTGTTGTAATGCTACAACGCCCAAATCGGGTGGCCTTCAAGAGATCTAATCTAGATAACATGTAAGATTATAAATGGTGTAGGTTCGCTTAAAAAATTCGATATTCAAATCTTGACTGACTATTTGTGATAGTATCTTTAATTCTTTGTCCCTTTAAAAATTTACAATACATGTACACTTTATTGGACAGAGATCTTCTTTTTACGATATCAATGTCAGGGTATCAACGCAAAGTATAACTATGTGTAATCAAATCTACTGTGAAACGATCAAGCTGCGGGCGACATGTGACGGTACCCTCAGCTGTATAACTGTACGCATACCACACAATCAGTAATCAACTTTTAGAAGTAACACTTTATGGTATAAAATAGTCTGTACCTCTGGCAACCTGAGCTACACACAAAAATTAAGCTTAAATGACTAGCGTTAAAGTGCAGAATCGTTTTTTTCTTACTTTTATCCATACTGTATGAAACTCTACAAGGCTTCTGCTCTTGAGCTTGGGGTGTCGCCTTACTGCGGGCTGTTGTACAACTAGTTTGTACTAATAAAGTTATGTGATTAGTGGGATCAGCAGTGCCAGACTTGCGGTCAGATTATTTACAGGTGATTCATTGTAATGCTATTAAAATGAGTCTGATGCACTTATTTAATTACTTAAATAATTAACTGTTGTCACTAAAATTCTGTGCTGTAAAAACATTACCAAGCAATTGGGTTTGCCGAAAAAGTACTGTTTATAATTATTTCATTTATTGCATTTTTTCTGATGTGTGTAACTAAAGTAATTGTCTCTTGTCTTTGACAAAATAAATGCGTTTGCCAAATTATACAGTATCTCTACTATTATAAAATTGTAAAAAGCTGTGTCTGTACATTGAAGATATTAAAAAAAAATATGGGTTAGGATATATAAACGACTCCGAATCAAAAAATTCTTGTCTGTTAAAGGTTGGAGCAAAAACTACTGAATAGATTTTAATTTTGTTATCACTGTTAGAAAGTGTATGCTCCAACTTAAAAACTGGTAAAATTCTTATCTCAATTAATCAAACGGACCCTGAGATACAGCTTGACCTCACTGATTGATGTATAGAAGCCCATACAAAGAAGAAATCAAAATAGTTGGTTTTTTATTAAATTATTTTTGGAATCCATTTCTAATCTTTTTAATTAAAGCGGCGGTAGCCTAATGGCTAGGGCGTCGGACTTGTGATCATGTGGTTGCCGGTTCGAAACCCACCCATTGCACTACCGACGTGAACCCACTGGTAACACATGCATTTAGCTTAGCACGAGGGGTTAACAAGAATACTATTAATGTGAGTACCACATTGCTAGTAAGCAATTTAAAAAAATAATACTATTATAGCTTCAGGTGAGAATACTACGCTACTTACGAAATGAATAATGAAGGGTTTTACGTTAAAAAAATAGACAAGCTACGCCTAAAGTAAGAAAGGGCTGAGGCAAAAAATAATTACTGTTAGAACACAAATACCTTAAAGGAATGCTGTAAATGAATGCGTGCAGAGGTCCTAAGCGGAACTTGAAGTTTCCATTCGCTTCTCATGTTCAGCAGTGAAATTGCATTTTTCTATGAAATTCTCAGTAGTAGCTTTGCGGGATTTAAGTTAATTGCAATAAGGCAAATAGTAATGTCAATACCACCGCACTGTTGGTGTGCATTAATACACCTCTGCATAACCTTTTGGTTCGTAGAGGCGTGACAGCGTGATGTTTACGTAAAATCAATAACTTACCGGAGGCCGACAGCTGCACAGTGAGCAGCGCTTCAGTGATCTTGATGAGCACCCTCATCTCGGGCAGGCCGCACTGGCAGTGGCACAGGTAATACAGCAACACCTTGAGCAGCGCGTAGCTGTCCAGGAACACGCCCTCACTCACCACGTACTCCCGGAACATCGGACTGTACAAACAGAGACTCGCGCAAGTCTTCCAAAATGTGCAAACGTTCTTCAAAATCTCTACGTAGTCTTCAATCGATTCCTCGACTAAATTTTCGTTGGATGCGAAATTATTCTTTATTGTCTTCGGCGACGAGACCTTTTTTGGTTGCATTTCTGTAGGATGAATAAATGCCAACATATCTCGCTCTTTACTGACGTCACACAACTCTTCGAATTTGTCTGCAGGCAGTTTCAGTTTGAAGATGTTGTAACATTTGTTCGTCATCTCCGTTAGAGACTTGAACAACATCTGCACTGAGGCTAAAGAGCCCATTTCTCTAAAGTAAGTCAGCTCAGAGTTCTCTTTCATCAATTTAAATACTTCCACAATAATGGCTATTTCTAATATAGAACAGCATTGATTTGAAAACTCCGATAGTGAGACAAGTTCTAGAACATAGCTGAGGCCGCCTTTTTGTATAAATTGTTCGGCGAATGACACCGTGTTTAATAGACTTGCGAAAATGTTTAGGCAAGACACGGTCAAGAAATAAGCGGACTCTTCCATGCGTATTATATATCTATGCTTAGCAACAATGAACGTTGGGTATATAACGCTAAAGAGCAGTTCATATTTCATTTCCATTCTGCATTTGGGAGTAACCCGCAGAAGATGGCTGACGGTCGCGTGGAGCACGTTGTTATGGTTGTCCAGCTGCAGGAGAGAGTTGTAGTGGTAAAGGAACGACCACACACTCTTCCTCTCGACGGGGCCGATGCCGTGCGAGCAGTACTTCTTGCCAACTTCCTTCTTGTCATCGCACGGCTCACAAATTGAGCATGGAAGTTGATCTGTCACTTTTGGTAATAAGATACTTGCTCCTAATTCTCCGTATACCGTATGCTCCAAGACTTGAAAGCTTAATAATGCGACACTGTTGTGGGTAAGCATCAGCCTCACGATACTCTCCATCAATAGCCCCGGTGCAAAGCAGCAACACACTCCACAGTTCAACATTACTTTTAATATTTTGTTTCTTAGCGCACTGTGTGCCGATACCTCTTCGTCGGTCAGTAAGGACGTCAGAGTTCCATACAGTACTGAGATGCAGCACGTGGAAGACATTGGCAGACCAGAACTGGCCTCTCCTAGGATGTCATGATGATGGTGCATGCCGGCAGCGACGCGTTGTCGACATACTTTGTGCCTCGTCCTGGGACATGCGGCGGAATGTATTACTTCACTACGAACACGTTTCATACCTATGATTAGCTTACCAACAGTTTCTATTATTTTCTTAATTAAGATAACACGCTCCTCTTCATCAGCCGGTATTCTAATCATAAGCTCAATACATTCTTCCAAGAGTCCACCCTTAAGACATTCGCCATACAATTTGAATTGATCGGTGAATTCTCTGAGTTTGTCAACACTCCGACACTGCATGAGCAAACAATGGAAGAATGCCGTTATTGAATACGCAATTCCAAAAACAAATTTGAGCAAATTTTCCGCTTCAGTCTTATTTTGTTTTCTATTTTGATAATCGAGTTTGTTCAGTCTGCACTTCGAGATAATATCTTCTAATATTCGGAGCAACATGGGTAATATACCATTGTTGATCAGTTTGGCACAAAGATCCGAGTGGATTAAAACTTGGTCTAACGAGACTATTAGCAGTTCTGTTAGCGCAACCTTTATTCGAGATACTTCTTGAGTTTTTTCTTGTTGTGACTGGGGCGGTGAAGTAAATTGTAATGAACACAGATTGCGCAAGGAAAAATTAATGCATTGCATCGAGATTTGAGAGCCCTCTGACCCAGACAGACTGCTCTCAGCTTTACAGAGCTCTTGGAGCAAGTCCGTTATAATTAAAGTGAATTGGAATGTTGTTATTTCTGAATTGATGATTTCTCTGTGTTTATCGTTCATGTAATCATCTGCCTTTGGCTTGGCTTTCCTTGGAGTGTGAAACGGATCGTAGTAAGAGTCGTTTGGGTACTCGTTGGAGGATCGCGTGCTGTTGAAGTATTCGAAGTCATCGTTGGGCGTGCACACCTTGATTGTTAGAGAGCGGTTCAATATCTGCAGGTCGTCGTTGGAATCTCCCGACTCTGACGACTGGTCCGTATGTTTGGAAAGTCGTTTTTTCGTTCGCTCTATCGAGTCAAACTTGGGTTGCACTGAGTGCCTTGACCTATCGACATAAGAAGATAGAACGTTAATCATTGCGACAACTGCATACTTGCGAATTCAGAGATAAGCCTTAAGTATTTAACAACGGAAATGTTTTCATTTACCTCCCAGTGACAGAGCCCCTGTCAGAAGATTGAGCGGACTGCACCTTGGACGTCTGCCCGGGGATTGACCTTTGTTTGGACCATATCCTGAAAGGGAGCACATAGATAAGTATATCTCGTGGAACGGAAGTAATAATTTATAGAAGACATACATTATTATGTATGTCTTCTTTATTTTATCATATACAGGCTCAAGGCAAAACAACTCTTACTTAGATATTAGTTATAAATCAGTTAAATGTAAATTGACTCATAAAAACCGTTAGTATGTATCTTCACATACAATATTTTATCGAGGCAAGTAAAAGGGCAATAAAATTAATTATCTTCTTTTCCATTTAACAGGTAGTTTAACTATTTTTGATGTGTGTCGCGGTGTCAAGGGCAGACAAGGTCTGTTTGCTAGTTGTGCGGCTGCTCCCCAAACAGATTACATTCAATACTTATTTACATTGTAGCGTAGATAATGTAGGTGTAAGTACAAGCGTACCCGTACAATTATTACGTGATAAGTGTTAACAAAGGACGACGTTCACTTGTCATGTTATTTTCATTTATGCAGAGATGCGTGCTCGACATGTAGTGATTATATTACTCCTAATATCTACTTAATTCTTGGGGGCAGAACACTTTCCTCATATTTTTGTTTCAAATATAGAAACAATAAGTAAAGATCTAGTGACAACACGTTTGGCGTAGCGGCTGAGCGATCGGCTTCTGCGACACGTGTTGTGGGTTCGATCCCCACACGGAGCAAATATTTGTATGATCTACAGGTAGTTGTTCCAGGTCTCGGCGTTTGTGTATGTGAGAATTTGTGTTTGTAAACGCACCCACGATACAGGAGAAAATCCTATTGTGGGGCAACGTTTTTTAAAAAAAAAAGTTAAAGAAAGTTGGTTAATGTGACCTCGTTCTAGGCGTAGACTTTTTTCAGATAATACATACCTATGTGAAAATAGCTCATGTATAGGCGTACGTGGTGTCGTTGGCGATTGCGCTGCATCAGTGGTGGTGCTAGCGGGCGCACCACTCAGCTCCCCGAACAACCAGATGAGCACGGAACTCATCTGTCGACAGCATGATAGACCCTGCAAATACAACAAACGACTTACTTTCATGTGATCCATGGTAGAACATAACAACAAACCCAAGATTGCTTAAAACTTCGACGCCGAATTATATGTGGAAATTGCTACGTATTCACAAAAACCAAACCTTGAAGCCCCTCCGATTTGAGGCTACAAATTTTTCATTAACATAACTCTCTCCATAGTAACAGCTTCCCTTATCACGAGGGTGTGTGTTTCCGCTTGTGTCAACGTACGATCAGATCAGCTGTACACTGAAGTCTGGCCGATCGGTTATCGAACTCAAACTACTACATTAAACACTTCCTCATTTGGCATGATAATATTTGTGTCTAGTAACACAGATAAAAGAATACTAGTACAGATGCCTCATCCCATACAAAGAAATGGGACCTTCCTATCGGGCGAGATTCTTCGGGCAGAATTGTTTTTCTTTTGTAGGCGATAGATGTCGCACGTAGCACGCGCGTTCACGCATGCGACATCTATCGCCTCGGGTTGTATATCAAGTGTTTACTATATATTTAACCAATAGATGGCGCTGGTGCCCCGGGATGTAGGTAGGTACCTAAAGTTGCTACTTGTTGTTATTACGGTCGCTCACCCCGAACAGGTACCTACCTCCTTCTCGGTAGCGCGTAGGTACATATGTAATACATTTAATTTTATAAAACTACTTACCTATCTTCTTACGCGTAGTTTATTTTCGTTATTATTTAACGTAAATTCATGTAAAAATGTAGGTGTCATTTTCAAGGTTTCTCAGGATCCCTACTGATTTCATAAATGACATAATATATTTTTAATAGCCGACATTATTTTTTTTAAATATAACATGACGTGGGTGTCAATTTCATAGTTTCTGATTGTGAAAAAAACAAAATGTTTATAATCCAAGATTGTGAACATCTAATTATTATTTTTTATTTAATAAGTATTATAAAGCTAAAAAGTTTGTTTGTTTGGTTGACCGCGGAAATCTCAGGAACTACCTACTGGTTCGAATTTAAAATAGGGTATCTTTTGTGTTAGATAGTGCATTTATCGAGGAAGGTTATAGGCTATAAAATATCTTATAAAATATCACGCTATGACTTATAGGAGCGGGGCATCAATGAAAAATGTAGCAAAAACGGGTAAAAGTTATTTCTTTTGAGGGCTTCCATTGCGTGCGCTGCGTAAACGAAGTCAATGGCTGCATAATATACCTAGGTAGGTACCTACCTATCTATCTGTTAAGGTTGACTCACTACCTATAACCTTTTTTGTTGTAGGTACCTAATCAAATTTGTTCTAAAATAATGCATTATTTGCGAAGGTGTTTAACACAACAAAAGTGTAGTATATACCTACACTTTTGTTGTGTTATGGATTAATATCATTAATCCATACCAATTAGGTACCTACTTAAATAGGTTATTCATCACAAGTAGGTACCTATTTAATTTTGAACAGAATTGCCATTGACATCATTTGGTTTTAATGAATATCGGAGATAATTATCATAGTTTTAAAATAACTCCACGACAAAATAATGATCAAGTAGGTAGGTCGGTACTTAGCCTACCTACCACTAGCGCTGGCCGGCCGTTTAAAACGAGACTTTGTCGCGGTTTACTAGAATATTTTCTAAGTATATAGGTAGGTAGTTTAGTGATGGAAAAAATCGACTGCCTGAAAATCGAGCCTTCGTCTTCTGGTTAGATAAGTACACCAGACGACCACTGAGCCACCGCGAGTTTAACTATTGAAAAGCAAGCTGCCTACTTTGCTTGTCAACCGACATCGGTGTAGGAACCTACCTACCTATTTAGCCAGAAGACTCTACGCAGGTTCAATTCCGCCCTTCAAAGTAAAGCATAGAAAAAAAAAGCAAAATATTACAAAAAAATAGTTTAAGTAGGTAGGTACTTACTTAATTGATTATTTTGGGCTGGGAGGTGACAACTGACAAGTGTCCGTGATAAAGACCGAGAGACAAACCGAAATCCACGCGAGCAAAGCCGCGGGCGGAAGCTAGTTCTTATATATCTTTATCGCAAAATGATAATAAAGTTATTGTATAAATATACCTAGGTACCTACCTACCTACCTACTTACTTACAAATGCCTACTACCTACATGTCGCACTCGCAACGCAACTCAAGTGGCAAGGCAACGAGATCTTCCCGCAAAAAATAAAATATAATATTTGGAAGAGATTACTTACTTACTAAAAACACAGAGTAGTATATCTACTCATGTGCTAAAAACTAGGTAGGTACCTACCTACCTAGTTGCTTTAAAAAATAATTTTAATGTTACGAAAACAAACATGATTTTCCGACCTGCTACTAAATGCAAGAGAATTTATACCAAAACAGGCTTGTTTTAAAGATTAATTTTAAAATAACGAAAGCAAAAAATAATTTTGTGACCTGCTACAAATAATTTTAAGGGAATTTATACTTAAAGTCACTACGATTAGAGCTTATACTGTGTAACTCGTTCGCCTCGCTATTTATACCTAAGTACATCAGTCATCAGTTCATCACAGACACATACTTGCAGCTAGGCGGCTTGTGATTTTTTTTCATGGGGTTCACAAAAATAGTCTAGTGTTTGTTGAACGTGACAGGTGAACATTATGAGGTCCAGGGTTCGATTCCTAACTAAATAATTAAAGTTTTAAATTAAAGTTTAATTTAGATAGATCTATAAATGTTTAGTTAGGAATCGAACCCGGGACCATTCATTTTTATCTAACATAATTATAATACATATACCGAAGGGTTAGGCAGAGGCGTGCTAATGTAGGAACACTCACAGTTTTCAAATACTCGCATGCATAGAAAATTGATCCATATTGCGATACGTCCAACGTGCATAATCGGATTGGCAAAAAAAAAACTTTGAACTACGAGTATTTTCAACCCGCGCTGCCGGGACGCCGCGCCCGCGCCGCCCGCGCCGCCGGGCCGCGCCTTACGCTGCGAGGCGAGGCGGGCTGTGGCTAGGGTTGCCAACTCTTTGTTGGTCAAAAATAGAGGGTAGTTCTAAAATTATTACCCATAAAAATATAATAGATAACGAAAACATGTAGTAGTTTTGCCTACTAATACTTATACTTTTTTCAGAAATATTGTAGGATAATATTTATATTATATAGTAGGGTTAGAACTCTAGCTGTGCCAAATACTTTCAAGTAGGTAAGTACCTACCTATTTTGATACTTGGTTTTTGACACTGGTAAGTGTATCTCATCCCTACGCGCATACCTAAGACATCATGACAATGAGTAGATAAACGTATCTACTCATGATGACGTAAACACGCTATAGGGCTTCCCGCCCACAGTATTTTAATTTCATCTACCTACCTACTTGCATAGCGTGTGAGCTACCTACAGCAATGAAAACCTCTTACTATTCACTACAAAAGCTTAGGTACCTACTTAAAAAGTAAATGATAACGTAAATCTTATTAGATATGTACCTAGGTACCTCTACCTACCATTTTAAATATCTAAGTACCTATCATAAGTAATTATTTCAATATGATAGGTAAGTACTTCGTAAGTACATAAGTAGGTAGGTAAGTAAAACTAGTAAGTACCTACTACGTGTCTCACTTTTTACCCTATTCACTATCTAGGTAGGTAGGTATTTTGTACGGTAGAAGAAGCGAAATACCGATCTATTAAAAAAAACAAATACTTAAACGTACGTAGGTACTAGTACCTAAGGTAGGTACCTACTTAATATTCTTCGTTCTCTGGTAGGTATATAGGTACTATGGTATATATAGGTATGCTTACGGCTTTTAAACACAAAACCATCACGACACCGTTCGTTCGTTACGTAGGTAGGTAGGTACCTACTACGGCGCATTCGCAGCTGTCGGACTACCGAGTGTATATCTGATCTACCGAACTCGAGCGAGACGCGATGGTATGATACCTACGACTCGCGTTCCGTTCCATTCCGACCGTCTGCATGATGCATTTATTGATGATAGAATATTGATATTTACCTATTTTGTGATATATATATATATATATCTATACCTAGTAGATACCTACTTGAACTATGTAGGTATCTACTAGCCTACCTTTTGTATTATGTAAGTACCTATATTCGGTACAAGGCACCTACACGAAGGTAACCCTAACTATTAGGTGTAAGTCGCTTTCTAGGTAGGTACTACCTACCTAGGTATGTTCGTGTTGTCATCATAGTAGACTATCGTATGTATTAGTGCTTCGCCCCCGATGGTACAAAAAGATAATACATCATTAGAAAAACTTCGTCTGAAATATAATATTCTTATAATAATACTTGATTTAAAAAAAAATTAGAAATAATTATAGACTCAGAAACTGCGAACAGCGCCATCTTTTCTTTTTGTAAAATGAGCGAAAACAGCAAACAGCGCCATCTATTTACCAAAGAAAGCGAGAATCACGAGGATTTAATTGAATATCATATAATTGAAGAAATTAGACTTAAATTATATTGTCCTATGTATAAACATTTGATATATGTAAGTACATATTTTTTTAAGGTCTTTCCTCGTAAGAATTTCGAAGCCAAACACACGAGGTTTGGGAATCGATACATGCAATGCCATCTATTAACAATTCATTTGAACTATGTTTCATTTGTTCGGGATGAGACCCCATGCTAGTAAATTGGAAGATAGAGGCGCATCTTGCGAGAGTAATTGCATACGTGCTTTACACCACGTTGCTGAGCTCAAATAGATGAAACTATTTCAATTAGCAATTTCGGTATATTGAGAGTTGTGAACCTATCCAGTAGCTGCGATTGTGTATGTATGGTAGGCTGTGAGTGTTTGTGTATCTATCATACACAAACACTCACAGCCTACCATGTATGCTGTGAGTTTATTGTATAACTACGAGTATTATAACTTCAAAGTGATGTTTACTTGTGAACGTTCTGTAAGTGATATGATTGATATATGTATATTAGTTGTTTAAAGTGCTACGGCCTACGGTATTTTAATAAAACGTTATCCCTACTAATCCCTACTAATATTATAAATGCGAAAGTAACTCTGTCTGTCTGTCTGTCTGTTACGCTTTCCCGCTTAAACCTCTCAACCGATTTTGATGAAATTTGGCACAGACAATCTTTAGACCCTGAGAAAGGACTTATGCTACCTTTTATTGCGACTATATATCATCACGCTACGCGGACGAAGTCGCGGGCAGAAGCTAGTATTAAGTAAAAGTCTCAGTTGCATTTTATAACCTACGGATTGTGGTAATACAAAAAAAAAATGCACTTATAAATAAAAGAGTTGCAGTTCTAGATCACTAAACGTAAGCGACTTTTTCTAAAGGCAATTTCTTTGATTTACAAATACATAACACATCCGTCAAGCCTTTATTTCCTGAATAGTAAGGCAGAGGTGTGCTAATGTTAACCTACGAACATTTGAAGATCAAACGTTATACGTATTTTAAGCAGTACACAATACTAAAGACCACACAGCCTAAAGACAAGCCGCGCTGAAGAAGAATAGAAGAAAAAATATGTAGGTAAGTTAATTTTATAACATACTAGTCTCTGCCCGCGGCTTCGCTCACTTGAAGCTCAAAAACCAACAGTGATAATCTCTTCTTTGCATGGGTCTCTATACATTAGAGAGGTCAAGCTGTATCTCAGGTTCCGTTTAATTAGTTTGTAACAGTGATAACAAAATTAAAATCTATTCAGTAGTTTTTGCGCCAACCCGTAACAAACAGACAAGAATTTTAAAAATCACATTTTTGGATTCGGAGACGTTTATATACCCTAACCGACTTGTTTTTTTTTAATATCATCAATGTACAGACACAGCTTATTTACAATTTTATAATAGTATAGATAAGGGATAACTGCTTAATGATTTAGTTTACATACTATTTTGAGACTTAATAAACATGTCTGTTGTTTGAAGGGCGGGCGTTTTGGGGGCTGTCTATAATGTAAAAATGACGTTCAAAAAGTACTACCTAGTAGTCTATATTGAATAAATGATTTTGACTTTTGACTTTTTGACTTTTTATATATACTTGTAATGTGTATCTAAATGTGTTGACATGCTCTGTTGAACTTGAACGCTTTTGCTTCGACTTTTTGATGCGGTAGGACGGTAATGACTGGTATGGTGTTTTACATAATACTAATGTATTCATTATCTTATAAAGATTTTTGTAAATGGAGTTCCTTTTTGTGCCAATAATAATAATATGTCTAGACTTAATACGTTTATTTCTAGTCGTGTATAGGTAATAGAAAGCACAGCCCTATGATGTCTACTACACTAATTAGGTACTTAGAAGAAGTTCTTGTATAAAACACCGAACGTGTTATTAACTACGTTTTATCGACTACAGAAACTATGTGGAAATAATAAATATTGCTGTATTATGAACATGTGAAATAGTTCCTGCGCATAGTGCATGTTGAGTGAAAGTATCAATCAAGTTGTTAGCTTAGTAGCTGTGCGCCACGGTTTTACCCGCGTATTTCATCCTTCATTTAGTGGGTATTTCCTTATGCTACAATTATGAAAGGACTCCCACACCCTATAAGAAACCTACCTGCAATACTTAGGCTAAGTTAAGATAAGTTTCCAAGCTTAAAATAAAACTTTGAAATATTAAGGACGCATACCTTAAAGCTTTAATCATCTCTTTAAAGTTTGTAGATTTTATATCAATATCTGAGATTTAGTAAGTAGGAAGATGAAGAACCTTAGACCCTCGTTTATGTGTTGTGACGCTGATCGCACTGTGTGTCCTGATAACAACATCGTTTCCGGCGAGGGTGCCGACCTGGCGATAACTATGCACAACAATGGCATACAAGACTACTATAAGTAGTGGGTATGGGTACATACTACGAACTTAATAGCCAACACCGAATAAAATACGTAAACGAGTTTGCTTTTAAAGATGCAATATTATAAGTTTAAAGAAAATGAAAAAAAAAACGATGCCATCATGGAATTTAAAAAATGCAGGCTGCAAACGAGCAGATGGATCACCTGATGGTAAGCGATTACCGCCGCCCATGGTCACTTATCCTAGGCCTTATCAAAGGTTTAGGCCTCCGGTATCCTCACTCACTCTGCGAAACACAACATAAGTGTTGTTTCACGCCGGTTTTCTGTGAGGCCGAGGTATCACTCCAATCGTGCCGAAACATGGCTCTCCCATGATTAAATAAAATGAATAGTCAATCAAAAGCTTCTGCCACTGCAAGCACTATTTGTGAAGACAAGTAGTGGGGAGAACCACAGACCGGGCTCGATTCAACTAATGCTAGCGATATAAAATGTTTCCGATAAGACTAGTGCTATCTCAATTTAGATGTTTTTTTAAGTAAACACGATAAAACTTCAAATGCGCATAAGTTATTTAGATGATGGGTGTCGAATATATTAAAAAATAGCTGTAAAAATACTTTTAGACAAAAAGTAGCCTATATTCTCCTCAAAGGCTTAATGTTTATACCAAACATATATATATCAATGACTATGTCTATACCAAAATTCATCAAAAAAGCTAGCAAAAGTATAAATTATTTTTAACAATAATATAATTTTGTTTGCCTATCAGAATGGAAATATTAGTAAAAACAATTACATTACTCAAGTATCGTATGTTATTATAATCATGTCAATTGCGTATAGATTAGTATGATTTACTACATAATCCGTGAATGTGATTATTTAATTTTACGCGTTGTATGTTGTTTATTAATGAACAGTAATTATCGTTTTTCAGACTGTCACGCCTACTGCAGACCACGATTTTGAAAACGTATTACTATAAGTACTTTATCACAACATGGTACACACAGGTAAATAATTATAATTAAAATGGGGTCATTTATTTCTTCTAGTCAAGAATATAATAATTTCAAGTCGAGAATCACTGCAATCATATAAGCCATCGCCTTTGGATTCGTTCTAGTTTAAAATGAATTTGGTTTATTCAGCATTTGAATTGCCTACAAAAATGTAAAACCAAAATAAATCGTAATGCAAACAATATTTTATCAAATTGTGTTATTATTCGGATTAAGACACCGTTAATCTATATTCGTACCGTACCATTTCGTCTACTACTACTTTACTGGAAATAAACGACCGGAAAATCGTTTCAAACTTGGTAAAGTTATCAAGAATTGCATTCGCTTACATTTATTTCCAGTAAAGTATTTTGGACGAAATGGTAGAGCAGGAACCTAGATTAACAATATCGGAATCCAAATAATAACACACTGAATAAATTGTGTTTGACGATCACGATTTATTTTCGTATTACGTTTATATAGGAAATTCGGTCTGCTTGTACGTGGGATGAAGTTCCTTTGAAACTGTACAGTACGCGATGATAGTGGCTCTAAGGTATATAATTATATTGTAGAATTGCCAAGTTACGATATGGAAACCTTCGTTTCCCCTAGTCGCTACCCCTTGGATTGTATTCCCAAAATACACGAGATACAGATGCATGTTATCTCACCTCGACTCCTAAAGCTTTTAGCAATACGAGGCACCTCCACGCGACTCCTCCCAGCAAGTACTTCCTGAGGATCTGTTCTGACGACTGCGTGTTGATCCGCGTGAACAAACTCCCTGGACCCACTTTTGTCTCCTCGAGTTTCGGGTCTGCACCTGAATAGTCACATAATAATGACAGTGTCATCACCAATGATCGGAATAGGTAGTGCTAATTTTCCATGCACACCGGTTCCATAGGAATGCCCTAATGACCATTTAGGACCACATAGATCATAACGATAAAATGTTATCTAAAATATGAATGCATCCAAAACCGATAAGCAGGATGCGCCAGACGTCCAGCTAGGTACAGGTATAAAGGGGATATTAAGGGACTTATAATGCATCACTATGAAATAAAGAATAGAATTTGAACCGGTATAAGTAGCTCACAATTCCTAGAAAGTACAAGATAAAATTTCTGCCGCACGGGAAGGGTAGTAATTAAATACAGGTTTTTGGATCTATGTTCGTATTCTCTTTAGCTAATTAAAGTTGGTTTGTTAGTAGATTTATGATAGCATTGTACTCACAGATGCTGTCATTTTTGTCCTCCAGGTGAGGCAGTACATCCTCAGAGAGGGGAGCTTGCGTGTCGAGGCATGGCAGCGGCACCGAGTAGTGCGTGTTGATGGATGACGTCACACGGTGGATGCCGCATAGCAGCTCACACCCCACCAGCGTCACCACGCCGCTCACTGGGCTGTTATAATATGTATAAAGAAAGAGTAAGTAAAAACAAATAAACAATGTATTCATGCTCTAGATTATAGGGATATAGCAACCATGGTTTCAGACTTTTTTGACTAAAGTTAAGTAAGGTCATGTGTGAGAATAATTAGATGATAGAAATGAGAACATATTTAGGGAGAGAAGGAGAATGATATTTCCGTCTAGATACAATTGATGTTTTTATTTTTTACTAGCTTCAGCCCGCGACTTGTCCGCGTAGCGTTATGATATATAGCCTATAGCCTTCCTCAATAAATCGCCTATCTGACACTGAAAGAATTTTTCAAATCGGACCATTAGTTCCTGAGATTAGCGCGTTCAAGTAAACAAACAAACTCTTCAGCTTTATATATTATTATAGATTATAGATTATAGACAAGAGAGTTCTTACCAAAATTTAATTAACTCTTTAGGGTTGGCGCCATCGTTAACGCGAATCAGGAACTCGGCCAGGAACAGGTCCAGCCAAGTCGATTTCTGCAAAGGACGCTTACGTTACGAAACATAGTGGCGAGCGAGATTTTGATAGTATTAGGTACGTTACCTTTTACTTTCTAAATATTACAATATTTCTAGATAATAGAGGCATGTTTTACTTTCTGTCAGTTCTCGTATGGGAGAATGGCGTAGGTGGGTAGCGTCATATTGTACGCAATATAAAGATCATTTTGGTGTAGCTAGCCTTGCGGCTACCGTGACCGTGATACAATTGGATAATAGCTTGACCGCTTTCATATTTCGTGGTCTGCGAGCAATGCGCTACAATTGCATCTATCTATATCAAACAATTTATAGGTTGCGAAGTTATTTTAGTTGAAGGTAAAAATCACGGGGCAGTCGGCTAGTTGGAGAACATACAATTCTAAGATACTTGATTATAACTTTGTCATCATCATCATCAGGGTACAGACATTCCTAGAAGCGGGGGTTAAATAGTGGGGTCTGATGTACCTCATAAGTGCCAGTCTCCGCTTTGAAGAAGTGATCCCAGTACAGTTTGAGTGTGTCGATGTCCTCCTCCGTCGCCATTCGCACTATTTACCGACCTAGCAAAACACAATATTTAAAAAATGAATCAATCAAATACCTAGTGTTCTAAATTACTTTAATTCAGAACATTGCAGGTATACCATTAATGATCTGTTTGAATTGGTTACTTTAATTACGATATTCTATAAGATTTCTGTCCTTGATCAACATATGTAAAAACTAAGGTTGCTCAGTTTGCAGACAATGATGATAATTTAATTAAGCCCAAACAATTTATAACAAGTTTGTTTCTAGATGGGCATGTTAGGTACTAGGTAGCTAGTCGGTAAGTGGCCATGAATATACCTAAGAACCTAACGAAATATAAAGATTGCTATATTCAGAAAGTTGACCGACGCGTAAGTACTGAAATTTGAATAAATTCAGACACTTGAAAGAGCACTTTGATAGTTTTCCGTTACCTAATTAACAGACCTAACTACCACGTTGTTTACTCTTCTGACTCAATTGTTATCAGTTATCAAACCACTACAATTTTTAACAATAGTCATGTTTAAATCTTTCTTAACAGCCACTTCACGTAAATATGGTAAACTCTTCCAAGCTTAAAAAACTGTAATTCCAATGGTGTTTCCAATATTCGCGTGAGATGCGTACATAGTGCCTCGTCGCGTATTGACTGACTACAGAAGCCTTATCAGTGCGGTCATTTTGTGTTGGAGAGTGAGAAGAACAGATAACAGTAGTCGTACAATAACTTTATCAATTGCGAGATTGTTGTTTAATTATGTACCTACATAATATACGTAATTATATTAAAAAGGCGCTGGGATTTTAATCGAGACCGATTGGTCCGCTAAAAAAGCTACAGTTTCAAGATAGGTAGGTAATGCGCAAAGATAGTTCAGTGACTGACAGACTTGAGATAATATCGTGAATTCTAAATAGATAATTAACGTTGTCTTATTTGATACCGTAACACTGATTTCATAAGTGTACATAGTAGGTAGTTTATTTTACATGATACAGGATACTATAATTTTATTGAGTCCATGATTATGGAAATAGAAATAAACATTATTGCAATTTACATGAGTGAGTGTCAAGGAAGTTTATTATGACTAGTTTTCATAATAACAAGGACTCTTAATTATGTTCTTAATTAATTTAGTTTGATGTGATGTTGATGTTTGATGACAGCACGTTTGGCGGCTGAGCGATTGGCTTATAAGGTACGTGTTGTGGGTTCGATCCCGCACAGAACTATTATTTGTATTATCTACAGGTAGTAATTGTTCCGAGAAATTCCTAGTCTGGGGCAATGTTTTAAAAAAATAAACAATAGTTTTCAAATGGTTGGTTGGTTCAAATAGTTTGCCCCCTATTCCCTGAGACCTAAACATACTGGCGAACTGTGGGTACTGACTATTAACTAATATACCCGCAACTGGAGGAGTACATTAGTACACTTGACACCTCAGCCTAAACCTTTGAGAAATACAGATGTGATGGTATCATACTTTTTCTAATGAATCTGCACTATGTGTTAATAACAAACATGCTTTGAATTTAATCTTTAACTCTAAAGATTAAATTCAAAGCATGTTTGTTACAATCTACCTTCAATCTACTTACATAAACATGATGGATTTTATTTAATTGTCAACATTTATATATCACATTTGATGAGAATGAGGATGACAATAGATTATTGTTATCAAAAAAAAAATGATGACTGATAAAAATTAAAATATTAGCAATTGATACTGGTCATATTTTATAGCATTTATGGAATAACTATTGTAATGAATGCAACTGTGCAACCAACACCTATGTCAGCTGGCTGATTATTTTAAACATCACTTTTTCAGTCGTTTCTTTTTGTTTATTAAATAGGTGGGAGGTCATTAGAAGGCGGACCGCCAAATTTAAATTTCAATCAGTTTTTCAAAATATGTATGTCTGCAACACATTTTAGATTCGCAGCAATACTAATTGCGACTTTAACTATAGAACATCCATAACTGCAATGAGAACTAAAAGCTTTGCTAACAATCCTTATCCGGCAAAATACTTGCCAATTTTGGCCGTTGGCACAGTTTAAACTGTTTGATGATAAAATTGACGATTTACACTACTGTTAGCTACAATAACAATTTATAAGGAAAGCTTTTAATTTTCAGTTGTGAATATTGTATAGTTAATGTCACAATTACTACTGCTATGAATCTACAATGTGTTACAGTCACACCCGCACGCTAAATACCCGCTTTGTCGTGGAGTTGCGGGAAATAGCCCGCTATACCATACCAATGAGTTACAGATCTACAAATAGAGTATATATTAAGTTTGTCTTAGAAATACATTTATAAAGTAAAATATTAATAAAATTAATGAATGGTGAATAGGAAAAGTAATTTATAAGGTAAATGAGACACTAGAAAGACACAATGATATCTTTTAAAAAAAGCATGTGTGTAGTACTTGAAAACAGTGTCTGTGTGTTTATGTGAGACAAGATGTATTTATTGGACCAAGGAAAAGAAATACGTAAAACGCATAGCACTGCATGTTGTGTAGTTTCTGCCTACCCCAAATGCGGGAAAGGCATGTATGTGTGTAAATTAAAAGAAATCAAGACATCAACATTTTATAAAGAGCTCATTTTAATTACTGGTGTACATAAATTCATAAACATTGTGAATGGAATAATTAGATAAAAAATACATTACAAAATAAATTATCTCAGTAATAATAGAATCATGACAGTCTGCAATTGGTGTGGTTTGTGTTACAGTATAATCAAAGTGATAACAGTAATGAGAAAGTATTGATGGCAAACAGAATTATTTATAAGTAATTATTATTTCTATAAGCTGCTTTTTTACATGCATCTCAAAAGGACTATTTACCTTTCTTAGGATAAAATATATTCAATAACTTGCCCCAGGATGTAGTCTATTTCCTCGCCAAATTTTAACACAATCTGTTCAGCAGCTAAGGCATCAATGGTAAAAGACAGAGACAGTCATTATCTCATTTATAATATTAATGTGGATTTCACTACAATTAACAAACAGAATGACATGGTCTACAAACTTAAGGTTTTGCACGGAATATAATAGGATGGAGGTAAGGAAATTGCTTTGAACTCAATAATCTTCTTCTGTTCACAGCTATAGTAGCTGATTTGCAATATTAAACGTCAAAATTATATACAATTACTATTATAAGTTCTAATTTTTATCTAACCTTTTCCGGTTCCAGTTCAGTTTCAGGCAAAGGCCCCAGCCCTCATCCTAAGTCGCTTTGTCTACTGTTTTAAGAACCGTAATTATCTTCTAGTGGTATAAATAAATACCTTAAAATGAAGACCTCTGTAGTCTTGGTAGAACTCTTAGCTCTTCAAAGTAAAGAGAAGAAACAATATTGTTTATCATTTATTTAATGAATCAAAATTAAGATTTTGCCTGTACTATTATACAAGTAATATGTATAAACATACCATCGCACCTTATGGGTCCCATAGTCAAACTTTTAAAGTAACTAAACACCGGGTTTTCAATTTATTGGCTCCCAATCTAAGATCAAGATTCTAATTAGAAGCTCAAATTTTCCTAGTAGCATTCAAAATGAAGTATGAAATTATGATCATAACGAGCAATACTAGTTGGATTGTATCTTTAGGTCATTTAAATGAACAGAAGAGATTATATTAATATTAGACAATTATTTTAAATAGCAAGGTAAAGTATAAAAAGCTGTTAATTGATGAACACTCACATCCAATTACCTCAAAATTACAAAGATTTAAAGCACCTTGTTCACAAAAAGATGATATCACCAAATATTAGAATTATGCTAACTAAAAATTTACTTTACTTTATTTTACTTCGTAAAAATATGTATTTGCGGCGGGCTAAAACCTCTCTCTCTACTCTATAAACTTTTTGACAACTTTGACAGTTGAACATTATTTTGACGTTTTGACGGTCCCAGTCAGTCATCCTTACGTCACATTCATAATTTTAGGTTTGATAAAGTCATCCGTGGAGGTTAGAGATAAAGGGTACAACTATAATAATATACTCTTTGGGTATAGCTGTAGAGGAAAGGAAGCCACAGAGCACATAAATCCTAAAGGAAGCTGACTCATAGGTATGGGGGACCTCACGGACAAGTTAATTTTTTTTCCGGAACGGTTATTTTTCCGGAAGCTACGCAAACATAAAAAAAACATATTTGCCATAGTTTGCTTATTACAATGTTTTGTTAGCCAACCTTCGAAGAACAAGATTCCCTTCAGAGATCTTCAAGACTAATTGTGTTAAATATTGACTAGTTATAGTCCATAGTAATTATTTACTATGGAGGAATCACAAATTGGGCTTGCCTGACGTGATTTGTACAATATTTATACGATTTGCGTTCTTTGTATTCTTTCTGTTAGAAATGCTCAATAGCTTTAAGATGGTTACTTGTTCCGCGTATGGGCGTTTGTTTATGTGAGCATTTGTTTTTGTAAACGCACCCATGATTAGTGATGGTCGTTATTACAGCAGTAAATTATTGTGTATAACTTACAATTTTGTAGTTTTTCATCGAGATTGTTTAGGTAGAGCCTAATTTTGCATTCAAACATTGAAACAACGGTGACTGATTCACACTTATCTGTTTACCTTAATAACCACTGAAATTATTAATATGAAACTTGCACTGTTCCCTTAGTTGGACTATACCTAGTACAACTAAAAAAATATTTTGCAGTCGGACTTATAGTTTTTAAAATATGCGTGGACAAACATACATAATCTTATGAAATTTGGCACAATGTTTAGAAGCTGATTTATACTAACTTATAAAATAACAGTGCCATCTGTCAATGTCAATATTATACATGGGTCGATGAGGGTCGAATTGATAACCTCTTTATCTGAAGTCGGTTAAAAAAATGTGAACACTGCGCATAGAGTTGTTTTTAAAAATAAAAAACCTCAGACCTAAGCAGGACGAGCAGGACTAAGCATGGAGTTTAGGCGGGAAAATGAAAAGTGCATATTGTCGATTTTATATTATTTTTCAAAACTTGAATTTCTCCAAAGTTTAATGTGTAATTATGGTGGATAATTAACCATTAAGTGTTCGTGAACGTGTGAGAGTGTAGGCAAATGATATAAAATCGTGACTTTTTGGTTTCACTCCTAAACTCCATCGAACGAAGCCTCATTAAAGTTTCTACCGTTTTATTGGGGCAACTGAACATTTTAATGTATACTTTTTAATGGGCAATCAATTTGCAAATGATGCTACACCCTCTTCCTCTCTCATAATTTTGCTGTGCCCGACAGGGTCCATAATGATCTAAGTTATCTATAGTCCACCTTTATAAAACATTATGGAATGCAATAAAGAATTGAGTATTGAGATGGTATTGAGTATTGAAAAAAAAAAAAAGTACTAAGCATAATCAATGACACTGCCAGCTAGCTGTCAATCTCCTGTCAATCCTATTCATATCAATCTGCTGTCACTAGTGTCACTGTCAGTGAAAACATCATACGAACTGGCGAGCAAACGTTGTTCGTTCCTCAAAATAATTAGAATTAGGTGTACTATATAAAATACGAAACTTTAAGTCTGGTAAATAAGTAGATAGAGTTGCATAATGTGGGAACAGATTATAGAATATTTAAAAGATCCACTATTAGTGATAAAGGTTCAAAACTTTTTCGGTGTTACGTACAAAAGTAATCAAAGCACGTATCAAAATGAATCATCCGAAGTAGTATATTCCGATAGAGTGGAACGTGTGTACGAGGAGTCTGGTATCAAGCAGCACAAGAGAATCCCTAGTAATATATCAAGTAGTTCGCAGTCTTCCTATGATACAGACAGTTCTGGCGAAAATGGTGCAAAGGATGCGGTTGAATGTTTTATAAACAACAAGTTCTGGTTCTATCTGTTTGTGCTGGGCACGGAGTTAGGCGATGAGATATTTTACGCAACGTTTATTCCCTTTTGGTTCTGGAACATTGATGGTGCTGTTGGCCGGAGAGTGGTGCTAGTTTGGACAGTGGTCATGTATATTGGTGAGTGTGTTTTAATTCACAAACACGTAGTTCAAGATGTGAAACTAAAATATTTCATACTAGCTTCTGCCCGCGACGTCGTCCGCGTAGCATGATGATATATAGGCTATAGCCTTCCTCAATAAATGGGATAACTAACACTGAAAGAATTTTTCAAATCGGACCAGTAGTTCCTGAGATTAGCGCATTCAAGTAAACAAACAAACAAACTCTTCAGCTTTATATATTAGTATATAGATTTAGGAATACTGTAAAAATTGAAACATCACAGGTTTGTATATACAGGGTGCCACACAGTTGAAATTTATAAAAAACTTATGTATCTAATTAAAATATTTATGTTAGTAGTAGGTTTAAACAGGAAGAATGTATTATTAGTTTGCAATGCAAAAGTTAAATATCACAAATTATATTACAAGGCTTCTGTGGGACACCAGCTACAATGTTTAAGTAAAATCTTCCAGATTACATTTTGTTATGATCTAGCTAAACTAATTTTAGCACCTAGGTATGAAAATAAATAAACTAGGTACAAAGTTTACTATCAATATAATGATGTTTGGTTGATTGAAATACTCATAAAATAAAAATTGGATCATGATCTTCATAAGCATATTCACAAAGTTCTTGAAGGTATAATATGCAACCTGTCACCTTGCAATTGGACTAATTTAATGAAATAATTACAGTATTGTACTGTTTATACTTACAGAAATATAATACATTGTATGTTTTTACTACCAAAATTTGCCTCACTCACACAAGAGAGCCTGCTATTATAATTTATAAGTGAACCGGTCTAGCTGAACCTGGCTCTAGGCCTTTTGAAATCAATTGAGCTATTGAGTCAATTGTTAAATTACACTGGCTGGTTGCTATGCAAGTTTATTTTGGTATTGTGCATATTATATATAACTCTTGACTATAATAAAAACTGCTCATAGAAAATGAATGGCTATAAATTATACCTACCATCATTAATTAACACCTAAACAGTGTTATGTTAAAGAGAAAGCAACTTACAGAAAATATGTGTTTTGTTCAGTGTCACTCAGAGTTGGCTGTAAAAGGTCACAAGTTCACCCATGCAAAAAGTATTTAAACAATAATTAGCATCTTCCTAACCTACTATTATTTTCTGTTTATACTGCTGTTCAGCAGTATAGTAGCAGTTCAGAAAACAATAGTAACTTTATCTGTACATGATGCTTGCAATGAAATTATTTGAAGGAACACTGATTTGCAAGGTAAGATCTAATGTTTATGGGTAATAAAATTAGTTGATTTTTATGATCTAAACTTTTATTACATTGCTAATCACATGCTTACAAGGCTATTGCATAATTAAGTCATGCTTGACTACTTATGAATTGACATGAAGTCCAATTTTACCAAAAAAATGCAAGGTCAGCAATAAAAATATTGAATGACAATAATATGTTATTTGATACAAAGATCATACTGCTACAGTTATGACTGTAGCAATGAGGCAATGAGTGTTTTTTTAGGTGATTTTTAATTTAAATAGGTAGGTACTTATTTTATTAACAATGAAGATAGCCTTGACTTCTTAACTTGATGGAACATTGAAGTGTATTGGCTGTGACCGCATAAGCTTTATGCTCTGCAATTATAAGCATAAAAAGAAGTCTTAATTTTTTTTTTTTTGACCTATGGTCTCCAAATCTGGGGAGTAGCCAGTGCCAGCAACATACTCTGTTTGCAAAGAGCTCAGAATAGCATCCTGAGGGCAATAGTAAACGCTCCTTGGTTCACCAAAAATGATGAGATTCATGAATATCTCAACGTCCCTACAATAAGCTCCGAAATTGAGCATTATAAAACCAAACACAAAGAACGCTTGGCTTTGCACCCGAATCCTCTTGTAGCTGAGTTGTTAAACCCGACAGCGGTGGTGAAGAGGCTTAAAAGGAACCACCTTTTATAAGTGGAAGGCGCGGCATTGGCCGCTCCGCCACAACGTTATATATTTACAATAGAACATATTCGCTTATGGTCTGACGACCGATTGCAAATGGATACATGAGAAAAGAAAAAAAAAAAAATTTTTTTATTGCAGGTCAAGGTTTCAAAGACATAATCCGCTGGCCTCGCCCTGGCTACCCTGTCAAGAAGCTGCAACAAAAATGGGCGGTGGAGTATGGTATGCCGTCGACGCACGCCATGGTGGGCGTCTCCATTCCCTTCTCTGTTCTGTTGTACACTATGGACAGGTACCAGTACCCTATACACTGGGGGCTGATCATGGCCGTGTCGTGGTGCACTCTTATTTGCGTCAGCAGAGTCTATCTGGGAATGCATAGTGTATTGGTAAGATGTATTTATATTTTTCAAACACATCATGCCATTATTGATAGACAAACCTCCTTCCTGAAAGACATTTTACTGTTTTCTTTATGATGGTGACAAGATAGTTTGACATTATAGAATTATTGACCTGGTTATCCGTATCCCACAGGCCACAAATGGCAGTGGAAATCGACCGAGGTTATCGTTTAGCGTTACGTGGACCGTCTCCGAATTCTGTAACTTACAGGAAAAATAATACTGATGCCGGGCACAACCAGTTCCAAGTTACATTAAGGTTGTGGAGCTCAAATAGTATGGCTCTATGTACACAAGCCCCGAACGTACACCACGGGCGATAAGATGGACCGTGTCTTTAAATCACGAGTGAAGCGGTTTCTTTTAGGCAAGCGCGCTTCATTGTAGATCGCTGTCGCTTAACATCAGGTAAACTGGCGGTCATAAGCCTATCAAGAATAAAAAAAAAGTACTCGTATCGACGCAGCAATTAACTTGCTCTGGACAGCCCGTATTCCGTTGCTATAGTGATGGTTTTTAAGTGATTGAGTGATTTTTAATATATTTTTAACCTTGTCAAAAATTCATGTCAGATGTAGATTACAATTGTATTTCCTTATTTGACTGCTAATAAGGCTTTTTATAATGTAAAGTTGTATGTTTGTGTTCCTTCTGTTCATTTTTTATTTTACAGACTATGCCTTTACCTCAAAAGTTATTTTCACGGAGTTAACACTTAGATCTGTTACTTTACATATTATGTTAATAATTTCCAGGACATAGCAGCTGGTCTGTTATTGGCCACGGCACTGGTGTCGGTATTGATTCCCCTCGTGGACCGGCTGGACGGGTTCCTCCTCACCTCGCAGTTGTCGCCGTTCCTCGTGGTAGCAGCGTCCATACTCGTCATCGTGTTCCATCCCAACGCGGACAAGTGGACGCCCACGAGGTAAATAACCCAACTATGTGGACTTAGGCTTCCAGTCTAAGCGAATATCAGCATTTTACAAAAAGCTACTGCCATCAGACCTGCACAACCCAATTTCTGGGCAATGCCGATATTCGAAGTATGGACTGATTATCTGGTTGTCCGGGTTTTTGAGTATCTGACTACCGCTAATGGTAATAGGTGTTTGTATGACAACATGACCGATGGCTTTACGTGCTCTGCGTACTCCTCTTCTTCCCAAGTTACCAAGACAAGGCTTAAGTATGTATTTATTGGTTTCTAAGGAATATATTTACTTAAAATCATATTTAAATATCTTATTACAGCCAAAAGTAATATGTCGAACCCTAAAAATAACATATTAAGGGCCGCGATAATGACACCGTACAAAGAAAATATTCATAAGTATTTTTTAAAGACTAACGTACAGTCTATCCCAGTTAACTTGTCTTTTTTAGTAAACAAATATGGCGTCCTAATAACCAGAGACAGTTGATAGTGGTTAGATAGTGTTGGGAAATCATGAATGAATAACTGAACTAAATACTCTTAGCCAAGGTTGAATGATTCTCACCTTAAAGAGTAGGTACTGAATTGATATTTTAATTTTAAATATGAAGTGAATGTGTGGATATGAATAAATAAAACGACAAACAGCGAAATGTTAAATTATTACTCGTATTCCTCTAAAATACACGAGTCAGAATCTGATGGCTTTGAAGAGTCATCAGATTCTGACACATGTATTATGAACCTCTGGGTCAGTGCATCTGCTGCAGTATCTATTATGTCATCGAGGTACAACATTTGATACTCTTCCTTGATTACATGATTTATGCAATTGGTCCATGACCGCTGCCTATTTTTGAGCCTTCTTTAATCAATTACTTGACATGAGCCATTTTAAAAGATTTATTATTTTTGCCAACATGGCCTTTTAATTGTGCCTGTATTAATTCTATGGGATTTAATTCACAATGATAAGGCGGAAGGCGTAATACAATAACATTTTTACTCGCTGCCATTTCATTTGAACTTGAAATTACAGTTCAGTTGTTCATTCACATAAATCAAAATCATTCATTATTTTGTCACATTCCTAAAATTGGTATAAAGTCTAGAGTTTTGAAATGTCAAATTGTCATGATTATTTTATTCTGTGAAAATGAAATTACATATAATTTCGTTTTCATTAAAAATAATAGGCTTTTATAGTGATTTCGAAGCAGTTTTTGGTGTAATTTAGAGTGTATGTGTATAGTCTAAGTGTTAATAAAATCGTTTCTTTCATCAAGTGCGCGATTAAAGAAAAAAAGACAAGTCCAAAAAAACGGACTGTAGTTCCACGATGTTGACTGGTGATTGTACCAGTCTTCATGTTTTTCCCCATAAATATTTAATAATGTAGACGTTATTATATTTACAAATGTATGTAGTATCGTCGTGCTAGCGCTGGGTTTCCCAGATGATTCATGTTGGTATCACATTTGATAACACATGACTTGTTTGAGTTACTTAAGTATTTCAAACCCTCTTATTTCTTTCGTGGAAATGAATACATTTTGTGTAATTGCTAAACGTAACAACGTTTAAAGCGATAAATATAAACTAACATATTAAAGTTATAAATTATAATGGAAACACACCCACGTTATACGTATATGTTTGTAAACGCACCCACGATACAGGAGAAAATCCTAGTGTGGGGAAACGTTTAAAAAAAAAAAAATTTTGGGCTTATTTGAACGGATAACTCATAAACTTTATTGAAATTCAATTTTCCAGGGGCGACACGACAATGATAGTGAGCGTGTGCGCTGGAATATTCGTCGGGTCCTGGACCAACTACCAACTGGGCAACATGGTGGCCAGCCCACTAGACCCGCCCTACGAGATCATATGGCCTTCTAAGGAGATGATGGGCTGCACTATTCTTAGGACCATACTGGGCTTCTGTGGCGTATTGGCCACACGGGCCATCGGCAAATCAGTTTCGTACGCGTTCGTGTGCGCCCTACTCGGCAAAGATAAGAACGAACTACGAAACTCTGAGGACAGCTTAGACAACAAAAACAAAATTATAGTGGAACTTAGTTATAAGTACTTCACGTATGGCATGATCGGGTTTAACACCACATATGTGTTTCCGAATGTGTTCGATCTGTTAAAGATCAACAGGCCGACGTACTATACGGAGATTTAGTTCATTTTCTAGTCTTTTCATAGGCGAATTGTAGTAGTCATGGCATAGTATTAAATGCGGAGTCTTATGCAACGGTGAAGAGGTATCGCTCGATACGGTGCGATAGCGGAGAGAAATGTTATACACTTGTATACTATTTATACCGTTTATTATTATTTGTTTGTTCTCTGGCACAACATGTTTCTGTAGATAAAGCAAATTTTCGTCAGAGGCATCAGTTAATATTTTATTACCATAAATATAATATTATAGTACAAAGTAAAAATGTGATGGTGTCGCCATAATTATGATATAATTAACTACATATATCATTATAATTATTAAGCCCGAAGTTTATAAACAAAATGATCGTGTTCACGTATGCATTAATAAAACTAAAACCCGACCGCGATAAAAATTAACTAAAAAGCATGAAACAAGAAATATTCCTTTAAATTATAGAAAGAAAGAAAGAAAGACGATTTATTTGTCAAAAAAACATGCGTTTACATACTGAGTATTCAGTCGTGCAGGATGTTAAAATTATAGAAAATGCAGCGTATGTTTTGCCCTACGGCGTACAAATTAGGTTAATATACAAAATAATAAGCACAACATTCAAAAATAAAGTAATTCAATAAATCACAGGACATTAATAAATTCAATACAATAATAATAAATAGAATCAACTTAGTTATTCACGTCTTAATTTGTTACCTCTCGTCTTCTTAATTTGTTCTAGATTCATTTACAAATCACAAGTATACAATAAAATTATACCTTCACTATGTACCATATATTTATTTATTATTATTTAATTTATTTAACGATATTTTTACTGTAAAGACTCATTTGTCAAAATCTAATCAGTAGTTTTTGAGCTAGGATCGTACATAGGATATACATAATCTGTAACAACTCGTTACCCTTCCTGTTTCTTAGTCGGGTAAAACACACGCGTTTAAGGCTTTTTGCCTTAATCCTTTGTATAGATTGTAATTGATGACCGCTTGGTATTACTAACGCTATTTAAACGCAGCTAAATTAATAGTTTTAATTGCCATTTCTTATTCTCACTTGCGTTGAGTTACGCGTGTGTATCGGTCCGGTACGAAATAGATCGTTTAAAGTTCGTTGAATTGGCAGTAAGAGTAACATAAGATTTCCACTCTCAACCTCTTAATCAATTTCAGTCGCTGTTCTACACTACACCCTTTCATACCATAACCGTGCTAGGAACGTGTCAGACAAAAATATTCTTTAGATTGAGAAGAAGGTCAGGCATAGTATTGCCTGACCTATGTATGAGAGCATTCCGCCACCGACCAATACCATTCACAGGCCACGCACGGAGCGTTAAGGAACTATAAATAACATTATTTTTGAACGGAAATCATAAGGATGATCATCATAATTCTGATACGCGGATGATACACAGATGCTGCGGAAACGAACACGCTGTTAACTCATAACTTCTGCTTGTTCCTGCTCGGTCATAGTATGAGACAGTGTAGTGGGCAGACTCCTTAATAAACGTTAAGATACGGTTAAGTTAAAAAGGGTGAGCTGGAACTTGTAATTTTTAGTAAATTACCTAATCTATGGCTTCGATTACCGTAAAACAAACATAATCTGAGGCTTTAATTAAAGTAATATTAAAGTAATATTCGCTTATGTGCCAGATTATCGATGAATAAACAAGTCAAATAGTGACTGCTATAAAATTGAGTTCATTTCACTAAATATGTTATCGTATTTAAACAGAAATTTACTATGAAAAATTGTGTTTAAATACAATTTAAACATGTTTAAAAAGTTGGGGCAAGTGGCCTTAGAGAATGATTTTTATTTGTTTTGTAGAATATGTTTTACATTATGTTCTATGACGGTCACTATGTTTTAATTTATTACGGTTTCTTAAAATTGAGCCGTATATCATCACAAGTCAGTAGGTATTTAAAGTTTAGACATTAAATAAATATAATATAAAATTAGTAGGAATGCATTGATGTGTGACAGAGGCGATGAATACAGTTTGCAGGGTCACGGTCGAGACACTTGTTTTACTATATTTTTGTCTGATAATTGTTTCTTGATAGGTATTTGTTACTGCTAAGTGCTTATAATATGTTGTTACTCGCGCGTATAAAGGGTTCTTTGAAAATTATCCGACAATTATTTTACATCAATAGAATAACGTACAATTTTATAACTCATTAAAAAAAAACATTGTTACACCTACACAGTTACATAAAAGCACTGCCTCCTGCACTAGGTTTTTTTTTCTATATTGCACTACGTTGTTAGCATGTATCTCAGGATGCACCACACCTTAAAAAAATTAGCAAATTTATGAATGACACTACTATCGGCCAAATTCTAGTCGAGAAGGCAAATATTTAAAACTTTTATATAGATCAGTGAGAGAGAAAGATAAACTTTCTTTCTCTCTCACTAATCTACTATTATATAGAAACTAAATATTTGCCTATAGGATTTTTATATCCTGGTATTTTAAAACCCATTTCAGTAAATTTCAATAACCACATAAGTCGGCTTAAATAACACATTTATTAAATTAATTATATTTTTTCGAATAAACCTCAAACAGAACACAGTGTAATTAGTTTAACAATATATTCATGAGCACTGTCTTAGCACTATCTGGGCCATAAAGTTAATTAAGTTTTCTGTTTATTGAATGCATCTCCTATATCTTTAATAATTATAGAAGGAAATGGCATAAAAATATTATTACGTGAAGATAAAAAATATACGGTGCAGACTCCACAAACCAACTTAGAAAAACTCTTAAAATATACATTTTCCTTTATTATTTTATGTAATAAAATGTAAGCAACCGATGGGTATTCCGGAGGTAAATTAAAACTATTTGGATTTAAATTAAACATTCCAGGAAACTATTTGGTTTTCGGTTTGATGTCACCGTCTGTTTCTAATAGCATTCTACATCCGATAGCCGTAAATTGGAAAAACCACGGTCAAATATTGTATATCATTTGAGGTTTTAACATTTTCTATATTCTGTTACTGTATTTTATTACGACAGTGTGTTAATTTTTACCGAAATACTGGTGAACCTGTTAATCATTACAGTGATTTCTAATCTTAAACTTCTAATCTTTCAATTGAATATTGTTACTGCCTTTAAGTGCCTTAAAAGATGTAGGTATAAGACAAATCGGGGCCGAGATTATAACAACTGATTAATGTAATCTAATTACTGTAGGTTTTAGAAACTTATGGCCCACGTTACGTGCGGAATTTAAGGTAAATGTAGTTTTCCTTACTCAGAATTTGTGATGAATTACTAAGTAACGCTACGTTGGAAAACCTATGTGTGTACCAATGTCCTTGCTTCTTCAGTCATTCAAATAAGTGTGAGGTTTTGAGTCCTGGTAGGTTAACGTTACACAAAAGCCATATAATCAATTCCCAGTGTGTTGACTACGTACGAGTTAGGTATCCATATTTAGATTTGTAAAGTAAATATAAAATAACTACTTGTACCTAATAAATTTCAACATTCTGAAATCTAGTACCTAGTAGAACTATTAGTTTAAAGTATATAGTAATAGTAACAGTAACTTATAGGTACAGATCCTTCATCTATATCTATACTAATATATAAAGCTGAAGAGTTTGTTTGTTTGTTTGTTTGCTTGAACTCGCTAATCTCAGGAACTACTGGTTCGATTTGAAAAAATCTTTCAGTGTTAGATAGCTCATTTATCGAGGAAGGCTATAGGCTATATATCATCACGCTAAGACCAATAGGAGCGGAGCATCAATGAAGAATGTTTCAAAATCGGGATTTTTCCTTTTGAGAGCTTCCGATGCATGCGCTGCGTAAACGATTAAAGTATCGCAAAAATAATATATGACAGAATTGTTCCTCTTTAAAAGTTCTAAAAAAAAGTCCGCGACAGCATATATCTATCTTTTAAGGTTGGCTCACTATAACCGTTTTTATGCTAACTTTGTTCTAAAATTAGATTTTTTTTCCTTTTGATAGCTTCCGATGCGTGCGCTGCGTAAACGGTTAAAGTTTCGCAAAAATCATATATGACAGAATTGTTCCTCTTTAAAAGTTCTAAAAAAAAGTCCGCGACAGCATATGTCTATCTTTTAAGGTTGGCTCACTATAACCTTTTTTATGCTAACTTTGTTCTAAAATTCCAAATTCATTATTTGCGTAGGTGTTTTTATAAACATGATATTAATCCTTATCCAAATAAATACGTTATTCATCAGCCTTTACAGCGTTTGTTTTGTATCCGAGCGGACCGAGCTTGGGTCCGCTCGGACCCAAAAACGCTCTGAAGGACAATCCTCATTTAGCGTTCTTTTATTATTCCTGTTCCCGTGGCATATTTTACTAAAGTTCCGCTCGGATAGGTACTCAATACTCAATTATCAACTAACAATATTGGCTATATCTTGAAGTGAGCTTCAATCAAAACATACTACAAGCCGCTGAACGGGATCATCATCTTCTTACCACCTGTCAAGTGCCACCTGCCAAGTTTGCTTGAACTTGAAAGCGATAATCTCAGGAACTATTGGTCCGAAGTATAGAAAAAATCTTTCGGTGTTAGATAGTCCATTAATTGAGGAAGGCTATAGGCTATCATCCCGCTAAGACGAAGTAACTATTCCACGCGGACGAAGTCGCAGGCGGAAGCTAGTCTGTAATAATTACCTAATGCTCTGATACAGACATCAGCGGTTTGGGTCAAAGCGCTGATGAATGATGAACTCATTGGTGAGTTCAACAATAATTTATTAGCCAATGATGACTTTAAAATCCTCAACATTTTTATGATAACTACTACCTACCAATGTAGGTAAATATTTATCTCAAGTTACTTCGTTTGAGTTTCATTACGACGAAGTTTGTATTTTTAATTTATACAAATATAGGTTATTTGCAAAAGGCAACCCTTGATTATAACATACTCATATACACGTATAGAGGAATATTAACATAACACAGATAATTATTGGGCACGTGTTTGTGTTGCTAAATCGACGATCACGACAGTTTCATATGGCAGGGAACGTGTAAATTTTAATATACTTGTCACAGCTCCATTTTACAGAAATAAATCTCGCTATTACCTACTACAAGTATGTTTGACATTGTTACCTACTGCCGGTCACTCAATAACAAATCTATACTCTATACTAATATATAAAGCTGAAGAGTTTGTTTGTTTGTTTGCTTGAACGCTCTAATCTCAGGAACTACTGGTCCGATTTGAAAATTCTATCAGTGTTAGATAGCCCATTTATTGAGGAAGGCTATAGGTTATATATCATCACGCTACGTGGACGAATTCGGGGCAGAAGCTAGTTGATAGATAAGAGGATAAAGTTTGGAAGTAGCTATGTTAATATATATTTTGCACATTCCAGTCTTTTTAACACAAATATGGCATGGTGTGAACTTCTGTGACAGTACTACGAAACACCTTCCTATGTTTAAAATTATTTTATTCTACACTACTTATATAAGTACATTAGTATTATAAATGCCAAAACACTTCGTTTAATTGAAATGATTGAAATTATTAAAACAATAGTGATAAATAAATCAGAAGCGCATATACCTTATCTGCGTGACCCCTTATTTGTGCTAACACAATACAATAACTGTGTCTATGTTATCAGAGGGACCCACCCACACATGCAGTGGCGTTTCAGTGATTTACCAAAAGTAGTTGTACCTAAATGAAAACAATTCATTTTAACAATATTGATGGCTTAACAAAAATGTGTGAAAATTTCTATTAAACCTGGGTTCTGAAACTCGTACAAATTTTGAGCTGTAATTCCCGCGATGTACTATATCTATTACTAATATATAAAGCTGAAGTTTTTGTTTGTTTGCTTGAACGCGCTAATCTCAGGAACTACTGGTCCGATTTGAAAAATTCTTTTAGTGTTAGCCCATTTATTAAGGAAGGCTATAGGCTATATATCATCACGTTACGAAGTCGCGGGCAGAAGCTAGTAAATTATATAGGTATTGGATTGCTCGTAGACCATTACAAACCTGGTTCGGTTATTATCTGTCTGGTTGAATGTATCTTATTCTTTATAAGTTAAATCGTGTAACTTTGGCCTTACTATACCTAAAAAAACATAGTTGGAAGTGAATAATATGAACTGTATTCACTGAGGACGAATGTAATCTCAACTTTACCATTCCAGTGCCTCTTTTATCTACTAATTATATTATTTTTAACATTATTTAAGTATGTTAATAAATGTATAATTGTACTGTATTAATAAATAAAATTGTTGTTCGAGAGGGTCCGGTTCAGCAGTGGTACGTTGACCGGCATTGTGATACGTTTGTATAGTATTTAATTTACTGCGATACAATAAATTATTTGCACTAGAATTTTATTGTCTTTCCCTGACGTTTGTCTTATCGTATTTTATTAGTTTATGATGTTACGTAGGTAAATTTTGCCCAGTTCAATGTACGTTGTAGTTGTTGTAGAAAATGTATAAGCGGTAAATAAGTGCATGACATTTTAACAAGTATTGTGTTTCGCATGCTCGACAGTTTTAAAACCAGAAATTTATGAAATGAAAAAATATTCAATTAATCTAAAAAGTTACAGTATCGTAAATTAATTTATATTGTCATAGAACATCAGGTATTGCAGAACTTTGGTCGCCAGTCTGTCTTTCTTTAACAGGGAAAGTCGGTAAGGTTACAGGAAGGAAGTCGTAATTAGTATTGAATATTACATGAACACAATACCCACCACCTTTTACTAAGTGTTATGCTGACATTCCGCATCAACACTACAGCATTGTAGCTGCTAATTTAAGGTTTGGTTCGGAAGTCAGGAAAATATTATATCATAGGCAACCCGCCTACCAACATTTATTTACTTTTCACGGTTTAAAACAATGTTTATTTATTTAATATAATAGTTATTTATTATTATATAAAACTGACAACAATATGTAATACACGCTTATTTATACTACGCAATTTTACCAATTCTATTTATATAACAAGGATATTAAAATATTATACATAGGTAATTTTACATCATAATAATTATTTTCTATTATAGGTAGTACAGCTACTTTTGGATACTGAACGTCTGGATTGATCTTTCGTTGATTTTTAAATACAGAATAAATAATCATCAAAATGTTATAGAAGCATATCACAGCGTCGTTCCTGCTTTGGGAGAATCGTTGGGCAGCTTGTAGACTAGGGGATTTGAATAAGAGCTAATGGTCTGAGTGCATTTCAGTAGATACAATAGGTTATCGCCTTATCACTACAGTATACGAATTATTTTATAAAAAAGTGAGCATGTAAATAAACATAATAATAGCTGTCATATCCATGGGACATTGACAACAACCCCCTAGAGCTTATTCTACCTACTCATATAGGTATTATATTTATACTGCTATCAGAAAAGCAAAGAACATCTAAGTAATGTAAACAGATACCACCTACTTTACAGATATACCTACTTATATTGTTTTTGACACCTAACAAAGGAACTATTGGAAAACTGTATCTATACCTACCTACAGCTTTTCTAAATGAAGTATAGTGTATAGGTAATTGTTGCCAGCATCGTCAAATTACTGAATATACTTTTGAATCAATATCCAGACGTCCAGTAGCTAAAAACTTTCGTAAAACATATTCATTAACATAATTATCAAACATATAATCGCGACGAGTGTCAAATAGTAGCTGCGTCTATACATAAATATGATTCTGCTGAGGCTTGCGTTGCTATTTGACGAATATAGCTAGTAGCCCCGTCACTTTACTGAATATTAATATAATTTAGCCAGATTTCCGAACAAATAATAATAGAAATAGGCGGAAACACAACAGCAGCTGTGGACGCTGTGGACGGCACATAAAACCTTACAGTGCACGATTGATGTGTTGCTGTCTATTTTTAGAAATAAAAATAAATGTGAGGCACTAATTCGACCTTACGCCGAGTTCTTTTTAAAATATAGACATTGCATTGTTACATGGCGATCAAATTAGCTGTTTGCAGAAATAACTAATAGTCTTAACCACTACTTTAAATCAAAAGTTAGGGTAAGACTAAATGTTTTTTTTTTATATAAATAATTTTGGATTTAGGTAACATAATCATCTACAGAGAATTAACACGATCTTTAGTTATAAAAAATATACGTATCTCCAAATATTCCTGTCAGGGTCTGGATGCCACTCATACCGAAAGAGCATCATTTCAATTTAGTTCCAATTTTTACACACCTTCAATAACATTATCCGACTGAATTTTAAATCTGCAATATTCATATAAACCCGCCTCCGGTCACCAGCACTTTTATCGATATAGCAGTTGCCTGTTCAGTCGCGGAAAGAACATTAGTAGGTTGCCTTCACAATAAAATACCAAATTTATTATTGTAAACATTTATTCGACACTAAATAAATATACAGTTAACAGATTTTTACAGGTATTAGACTATTTAAATAATTTTCTACACTTACAACATTCTTTCCACGACTGTACATAGGTTTTACATTTAGCTTACGACTATTATGTGATTCACTGTACACAATGTTGGGTTATTCCATATTGTATTAGTCTAAACTTCCCAATGGCTTATAAATAAATTCGTCCCGTCAAACAAATAGAGGGCAAATCCGTATAATTATGACTTCATATAATATTTCCCACCACAGTGTACTATGAACCGTATTTCCTTCTGCAACATTTGTTGTCTCCCTTCAATAATATTTACAAATGAAGAGTAGACAAAATTCTTGCAAAATGGAGCTTAGACCGTCGAAAATAAAACTTGGTTTGTTCTACATGTCATACTATATTCACGGTCAAACAAATATTTGAGTTTAATTTCTAGTACATGATTCTTATTCCATTATTATTCTCAAAGTCAGTTACATAAATTGGATAAATCTGTACCATTTAATTGCATAGTAACAATTAAGGACAGATCTACGGTAACTGTTACGCCCTGTACAGGTTACTAATAGTTTTTATGGCAATACATAATTTAAATAGCAACCTATATTCTGTACTCAAGTTTAGTTTTAAACAGTCTAAGCTGCTGTACCGATAGCAAGTGAAGAATCAATATTCAGATCTATTTGTTTTTACCGAAACTACTATAATTTCATGACAGCTAAATACTGTCTTGTCATTAAAAAAAAATGTAACTAAGCGCTTTTTGTGACGTCCAGACTGGAGTCCGGTATGGGTAAATGGTAACGTGAGGTCAGCTGGCGCAGTTCTTGGCTGCCACGGCGCTAGCTGCCACTTGGCACTTGGCGACTTGCGTATCGATACTAGTAGTGTGTGTGTGTGTGTGTGCGTGTGCGTGTGCGCAGCTGCACACGGCTTGGCGTCGCCTAGCAATAACTCTTCAGATTGACATTGTTCGGGTTCATGGTGTCCCGCAACCTCTCGAACAGGCTCTCGCTGTCACTGTCGTACATCTGCAGAAGATAACAACATTAGGTATTAATAAACAAGCTGCGACAACAGGACGCCGAGTTGTGCGGACACTGATAACAGGGCAGGCAGACGCTTTATAAATACACAATTTAATTATGTTATTTAAAACTCGCGTGCTCATTTAAATAATATAAAAGTAACAGGAAAAACTAACAATGGTCGGAATGCAGCATGTAAATATATTTAAGCCTATTATCGCATTTGTGATAATTGTGGGAACTGCGCACAACTACACCTATTCTGGTTGTCTATTACATAATCAACCCATTATACTGTCCCACTGCTGGGTCTCCTCTCAGGGTGAGAGGAGTTAGGCTATAGTCCACCGCGTTGGCCTAGTGTGGGTTGCCTGACTTTACACGCCGTCGAGAAAACCTCTGACATGCAGGCAGGTTTCCTTAGCTATTACTTAATATGCTAAGGACTTAGTAATAGCACTGAATCGATTTTGTTCTTCATCAAACATCGAATACATGTGTCCACCCGCTGAAGTGTATACAGCTAATATTGTAAGGGTTGTGACACTCACATCATCCTCGGATTCGGTGTCGGAGTCGCTGTCGTCGGCGAGGTTGTCGAAGGCGCGCGCGGCGGCGGTCCTGCGCGCGAGGCGCCGCGGACTCCTGTTGGCGAAGTCCCGCGCGTGTAGCGCCACGCCCGCGCAGCGCTCGCGCAGGTACTGCACGAGCCGCACGTCCCCGCGACGAGCGCCGATGTGCAGAGCTGTCCAACCGGCTAGGTTCTCCTGTTGACAAAACAAACGGTACTTACATCAGTATTGCTGAATCCGACAAATATTATTTACAAAGCGTATAATTTGTTCGATAAAAACACAAGGAGGAACATCGCATTGAAATACTGTCGGAACAGGGTAAATCCTGTAGACGAGCACCACCGTGGTAAAAAGGGCGCAAGTTCTCAACTAATCTGCCATAATAATGGTAAATACAGTTGAAGTCTTTGTGGAACACAATGGGTGCACAAACAGAAAAAACCCCGACGCAAGAGATATCGCACTATCAGCAGATTAACTTGAATAGTACAGCAATGGGTTTTCCATTGCGATTTGTCAAGGAGACAATGACTAAGGAGTTCGCTCGCCTTTTGCCCGTTTTGAAAATGGTTGACTACTGATTAGAGGGGTGTTATGTTTTTGCAACCAGCCTCAAAATGTAGGTATTAAGTGATTAGGACGTACTAATTGTTGTAATGTGTTAAATCAAAATGCCAGCAAAGATTACATTTTTGTGCAAACATGCTCAAGGACATAAAATAGATACCTAGATCTATTTTTGGGCGAACACATTTCCCGATGACCCTATCACCGTCTTACAGGAATCCAAGAGAGAGACTAGCACTCTCAAAACATACACCAACAAACGCCACGTCATCCGATCTACCGTCCTCGCTGGCGAAGCCCTTCGCGAAGACCCTCTAACGGTAACCGCCTGACTCTTGCTCGAGCCGGCCCGCGCCGAGCCAGCAACTTTTAATGCGTCCCTAATAATTTAGTCAAGATCCAGCCGTCCCTAGCTCTCCTCCCCAGCAGCACCCTAAGCCGAGATCCGAGTCCTGTTAGAGGACGCCCTTAGCTGTTTATAAGTTGCTCCTAGCCGGAGGCATTCGGTGCCTTAAATTACCACCAAGCTAGGTTAAGCTGTAAAGATTCCCTGAACCAACAGCCAAAAAGGTGAACACATTTTAAAGTTGATTCATAATATCAATTATTTGTTACACATCTATTTTAGTGCTTCCTATTTTAGCTTACTGTCACTCGCGATGACTGTTCAGACTCACTGGCGTATTCCCCGATTTTTTATAAATAAAACACGAAGCATAATTTTCCCCAAACCTCTTGTGAAATAAAACCGCGAAAAGAAAACTGATTGCCCCATTATCGATTTCCCGATTGATTTACTTGCGTTTCGGAATATTGTTTTGTTTAAGGGTAACAAGTTGTCAAGCTGTGTTCGGGCTGGCTTGGGTGCTAACTCTGACTCATTATAATTATGTGGTCATTTGTTCGACTGTTCACTGTCCATAAGCAACAATATTTATCTGTGTCCACTTTTCCTTTTGTTTAGCTGAGATTGATGGAGCTATTTTACTAATTTAACAATTAGTTTAAATATTATGAGAGACGAGGATAAGGATATCGTTTTATGCGTTGACAGGTGGGATAAAAACGAAAAGTTGGATAAGTAAATAAATCCAGTCGTACCCTTGCATTTATGTCGGCGCCGTAGTATACCAGCATCTGAAGCGCCTCAACGTGTCCCGCTGATGCTGCTAGATGCACACACGCTTGTCCTGCAACAAACAACAACACACTATTATAATTATTCATGGGTACATACATAGATTATTTTACCACCAATGTCAAAGAGTTCTGCTACGCAAAGTATCGATTACGAATAAAACGATTAACAATAAAGTAGGCAGAGATAAGAGGTTAAGCTAAGACGATAACTACCGTTTATGAAACCCTTGCATCCATGTACGTTTCAAATGAGGTCAGCGACGTGCGTAGGAATCGCGTAGAAGAATAATTAGTTAACAAATTAAAGGCATGCATAAGAGGCCAATAAAGCGCTCAATATCTCAATCTAGGAAGTATAATCGATACCCCGATACTGCAGAGATGTTTGTACCTACCACACTTTATTAAAATTCTCGCAAAACTTGAAGCTGACCTCCGTTTCTATTCTATAGTAGCTGCCTGCTACACACGGAAGTCATAAATTTATGGATACCGAATTTAATATTTTGTCAAGATTCGTACTAACAACCTAATAAATAAATGACGATGTTATATTTTAATTTATACTTATTTATTTAAAAATTACAACAATACTTATGTACCTATGAGTAACAACAGATATATTTTTATAGTAGTCCATTGAAGCAGTAAAATAATATGTGATCCATACAATAATTAGATAACCTTTAATAATAAACAAAGACGTCATATCTATAAATTTAATTGAACGTAGGCTAAACTGGTTTTAGTATCACATTTATAATTTGATGGCTTCATACAAATTTGTAAAAAACAATATTATGCTAATTTGAATGTTGCTAAATGGTTCCTGAAAATAATTGGAATATACGGAACATTATACTGACAAAAAAATACGAGTACGAGTAAAACAACAATAAAGTCAAATAACTGAGGATCTACGAGTATGCCGCAGGAAAGCTAAAAAAATGTATTTTTTATGGTCTGTTCAATAAATTCCATAGTTTATCGATATCGGTATTCAAATCAAACGGTGTTAGTGACACTGTGCACAAAATTGGCAACATTGTATATAGAAATGGTCCATAATCATCTCTGGTCGTGGCGCTGGACCTGATCCAAGTTTATTTAAAACAAACCTGAAATAGATCGCTCGCTAAAACTTCTGAGCGCTTTTTAAAGCTCAAGAATTTAGGTTAGCTTAATATAATCGTTTCTGGATACTGTGGGTCGATTTGATATAGATATGAAAGAGTAACTATTATGCAGATGTTTTCTGCTATTTGGACGTATCCATGACCGGTATAATGACGAAAATTTTCCGCATTTAAGTATGAAATTGACGGCATGTTTAACACGAGTATTCCGTATTTGCATATTATGGCAATGAACAATTTGTGCATACACTTACACACAGTAATAATTTATGGAAAAGGTTGATGGAATGGAACCTTTATAGTTGGATTTTTGGGTCGTTATAAATTATTCATAGCAGTGTGATGTCGAAGATGCAAGAGTGCTGGTCTAAAGGCAACTACATAATATAAGACAAAAAAAGTCTACGTAACATGGGGATTCCAAACACCTTGACACATAGCAGAACATTACCAAGTTATATTAGATTTCCTGTTGGTAAGTAGGTCAGTAGACACGTAAATATAATTCAATTATAGTTTTTAAATTATACATATTACAGGTTATAGTTATCTATTTCTATATTCAGCAGTGTAAAGTTAAATGACAATAGGAGGTGCATATATTATAAACTCATTCGTAGTTGGCCAGTCATACTTCTTAAGTAGCGTAAGTACTTTCTCGTGGGAATAGAAAAAATGTGTACGTAATCAAAACAACGAAGTAACTTGGTGGTGCGCAGTAATCACGCCAGCTGACGTGACAGTGAGACGGATCAACCGACTCAAGAACCTCGAGTAGTGGCATGTGTATGATGTCGTCACACGGAGAGCGCTGCGGGGCGCGGGGCGCGGGCGCCGACCTAATGGGGTTTTCCCAACAATGTGGCGGCCGCGGTGCGGCGACTGGCAACGCACGCGCCTCAACTGTCCTCGCCAAATATGGCGCGCCTACACTATACATTTACTCACTATTTCCGTGTAACACAGATTAAAAACTGCCAATTAATTAATTAATTTCCATGATGATTGACTGGCGATAAAAATATTTACCTCGAGAGAACAAGACTGGTTATTTTCCCCATGTTTTCAGGTGCCAATTCTTGAATTATAACCCATTGCAAGAAAAATTGCGTGATAGGTAAATTTTCATAGAAGACTGACACTTTTTCCTTGTTTACTAGTTGAAAAATAAATGCAGTTCACAAGTGCCGGCCGGTGTGCTAACCGCAACTCTACCCAGGGTATTGCCGATGCGTTGGCAGATGATTTCGCATAGAACTTAGTCTATTAATATTTCTTATTCATTTGCATTAATAATTTATAGGAATCAGAATCAGAATCATTTATTTGTCAAACATAGGAACCATATTCAACATGTTCTAGACAACACGAATACGTAGACCCCGCAAAATCTGCATCCGCTAAAAATAGCATCTGCATCACTCGTCACTCTTTTTTTGTCAAAATTCCAAAATGTACATGCGGAACCCTGCCCTCGCGGATGTTTTAACAGGTTTTCTTGTAAAAACCCATAGCCTCGCAAACAGAGCTCGCAAGCTGACTCTCAACTTTAAGTTTTCTACATAAATTAAATTAATTAACGTGCCACAGGTGTCATTATGCGAATGACACCTTGGGTAATTTTATACAAATATGGGGAATAACGTCTTACGTGTTCCTCCTTACAGTTTTGTTCACAATGTGGCTAATTATGAAACTATACCCATGCAAGGCGCAAACGCAAACATAGACGTCACTGACTTTTAAAGCTAAGATTTCATTTTACTATTGTTCCGTTGAGTTCATGCGTCAATGTCTGTGAATTGGACGTATCATTGTAACGGCGTCGAATCAATTAAAGTACTTACTTCACAATTAATTATAATTAGATCTAAGCATGATTTCGTTGAAGTTTGCCTTATGGTTGCTCAAATTGGGCCGTCACGTGAAAATAGTTGCATCTATTTTCTCTGAGATGTATTGCTTAATAGATCACGCATTGCATGCGTGATGCAGTTATAATTCCCGTGAACAATAATTTTCATTATGAAACAAAGGTCCCAGAAGTTACGTATTTATCTTCAACTCAAAAAATCTCCGGCGCCCAACAAATTTCATATCTGTAATTGATGAGGTCTTTCATAGCTATCATGAAAAATCATGAGACAATTAAAACAGTTATCAACTTATATTAAAATTACGTTAAGTCTGTAATGCTAACGGTTCTCAAAACCTTGTGCGTATCAAATACGAGTTGGTGTTGAAATTTTCATGATAATAAATTGCGTAGGAGAACATTGAAAAACCAGGTTGAGCGTCGGAAAACCCCACGCTTTGTAAAAACGGTACAAGTATTGAAACGGACAGATAGCAATGGTTTACGAGCTATTGAGCAGATAACGATACCTACTTCAAACGGGGTTATAAAAGAAATGTGATAAATTTCATTAACGCACCGGTCAGTTGCGCTTAATTAATTATATAAGTACTTATGTATAATACACAACAAAATTATTAGAATCCGAGCTCAGAAACATGTTTATACTACTAGTGAGGACATCAAGATATTGTAGGCCAACAAACATGAAGAAATATAACATAAAGTAACAGTTAGTTTTAACATAAAGTAAAACCGCCTTCAAAAACATAAAAATTATTGTTATGTGTAGAACAGTTTCGGAAGTCGGTGCCTTCGACTTGACCGACTTTTGAAACTGTCCGACTGTTAGGTATTCATTTAGTCGGTACGAGTTATTGTCATTTTGTGATCAGATTTTGACCAATTTTATATGGAACCACCTCTGAAGGCCTACCAAACTCAATAAGAATCCTCATAAAGAAGTACAGTTGAATCAAGAAGCCCTTCCTTTTTGAAGTGGGTTGTAAGGCCTTAGGAATCTTACGGTTCCATAATTTTTTATGGGATTTTGGTCCTGCGTTTGGTGTCTGGAGCCCTGGAGCTTTGAGGACTTTTGCATGGAGAGAGACTATGGCAAATAGCCAATAAAACTTCAAAACAGTAGTTCTGTTTTGACGTGTGTAGTGTCATTAGATACTAGACACCATCAATATCTTATGATTATTATAGGTATCTAAGTATATCTGTATTTAAATTATGTTATCTACGTATGTGGGAAATCCAAATAAAACAACATATACAGTGGATGTCCTTGGTCTACGAATACTCAACCTAAACTTTGAAGAATCTTAGAACAAATATAGCACCCACAATTATTAATCTGACTTAGGCACCGAATATGTTTATAGAGGCATAAAAACCGGAATGTCCATATTTCCAAAAATGTGACCGGTCACCGACGCAACGGATGCTTTTAGCCTAACATTTAGGTACGAATTCGACGCACAGTTTACATAAATGTTCGATTTCGATGTCAAAGACATCAGATCAGTTATTTAGGTACTTACTTACAAAGTTGTATAGTACCTCTATACAACTTTGTAAGTTGATTTAGGCGATGGAGATATAATTAGAAAGCGCGGCGCGGCCCCACGTAACATTTTCATAATACCTACATGCACTTGGGATTTCCGTCCGTATGTAACCGTCGCGAGGCACACTTTCACGTGGGTATTGCCCATATCATCATAAAAGCCACCATTGTTCTGACACCGATGCGAACAACGTCAATAGTTACAGATTTTCCTGTGGTTCGCAAACCTTCGACATCGGGGCATGGCAGCAGGCTGGCGCCGCCAGCATACAATTAAAATTAATTTCCTTAGCTTGCAGATTCATGAGATAACTCCAAATTTTATAAATAACAACGCTAAAAAACGAATAAGCGTCGCGTTATTTTTTGAGAGTCGTCCTTCATTGTATAAAAATAAAACGGCGATAAATATACAAATAGCGTAAGCGCTGGCGCTACGACATTCAGATATTTAAAATGTCTCGTCAGGAAAAACCATCTCGCCACGCCACCTATTTAGCATACTTGTAATGGGTTTTCAATTAGCGCTCGAACAATGGTCGGGCTAACCCAAACCGTGTGCGGACTGCTCGTCTGGGGGGGCGTTATACGACCAAAAAGTTTGCTTTCACTCGGTGAGCGGCCGTTCATGTTCGTTACGCGACCGGGTCGTCGTAACGTTGGGAATACCCAACGAGCCGGTGCCGACAGCCTCCGAGCTCGATAAATACAAGTCTGACTGTGCAACCGAACTCTTTAGACAACGAAAAAATTCTTAACTATTGCGGTACCCGGTAACAATATTATAGAAGTTTGAATTGTATAATAATCAATTTACCGAAAGTCTTCACAAGGTCAAAATATCAAGTAAATTCGTAATCGTATGCAAATACGCGACTAAGGTTGAACCGAAATTCTTTTGCATCAGGTTCAGAGTGTACTGTGCGACGGCTTGGGAAAACCAGAGACAATAAAGAACACTAAGTTAATATCTTTTTAATGCAGTTTACGGTGGTAGGGAATTCCTAATTTGATTTAAAGACGCGAATGATTGTTATTTTAGTTTAAGGACGTTTCGATGGGATATTTGAACAAGTTGCATGAGTGGAGATGATGACATTGAGCGTAATCAAGACCTTGACAGACGTCACAAGTAGACACGGTGCGTTCACATGTAAACAATGTACGGCGCCTTTGTTTAGCATGGTAAACAGGTTCTAGTAGATCCTAGCCACGACTTAATTCAAGAAAAATATCCTACTGAAGCTCCGTTTTTTGCTGAGCTAAACGCGTGATGTCGTACTGGTTCCTGTCCGGATCCAGAGATTGCTACTATGAAGGATATTGCAATTGCACTCGCAAACTGTTTTTTTACCTAAATGAAGTTTGTGTTTATGAATCATTAAACATTATAATAACACTATAAGAAAACAGATGGTGGCATAGCAATTTAAATTTAATTGCCGTTTTGGACAATATAAGGTTCATCTTTAGAACATTATTGTAAAAACATATTTTTTGAATTCATTAATTGCTTTGATCAATGTCCGATATGAATATTTTGCGGACCATTTATTGTTCAATCAAAGCAAAGCGACGACTTTAAAATGTTTATAGTGCTAAGACAACAAACAACGAAACACAAAAATAGTACTAACACTTAAAATAAGTAACGAAAAAGTAAATTTACACTAATATTTTAAAGATGAAAGATTTGTTTCTTGTTTGTATTGAATAGGCTCCGAAACTACTGGACCGATATGAAAAAATATTTTACCGTTAGAAGCCGACATTATCCCTGATGAACATAGGCTACTTTCTACCGCGGGAAAACGCTTCATTCCTATGGGAAATCGGCCGAAGCCGGGCCGGGCAGCTAGTAAAAGATAAATTATTGATGTATTCAATTCAACATTTTTATGAACAAATGGTCGAAACATTTGCTCCACAGGCCGCAGATGGAAAAACCGTTGAGCGGGTTTTTACTCTCAGAGTCTGTGATTCAGATGAACTGTTGCGAATCTAAATGTTATGTGTAAGTTATTATACGTAGGCTGCTTGCTTTAAGTTTTGCAAAATAACAGTACCTATGTTTTTTCAAAATACATGCCGTTACAGTAAACACACTTTTGCACATTGCCACAAAGTTATTAATTTTTTTTCATTTATTCGTTCGTTCACGCACCAACCGCATCGCAGTCACACCTTATAATCAGTAGTTAAAAGTTAAAAGTTAAAAAGTGGATTAAATACACGCAATTTTATAGTTTTCTTCCTTCATTAGTATATCAAGCAACAAAAGAGGTGAATACACAGTTTACCTATCTTTTGTAACAGTAGCACGAGCGAGTGAATTTTTGCTCTTAACTACCTCTTGATAGGGAAGAGCCCAAAATCAAGAGGCACGTGTTCCAATAGCTTGAACTTGAAGGGGCAATTGAAATGAAACTACTTTTTACGGATTTTATCGCGGTATATTGATATTATTTAGTTTAGTTAAGTGTCAGAAATCAGTATTGAAGGGGCAAATAATAATACCGCATGAGGCCTTTGAAGTGGATGATGTCAGTGGTCATTAAACGATACATTCCCGCCATAACAGAAGGTTATCTGAACGACATAGTGAATGGATGAAAACATGAATTAAATCATAATAAAGTCTTGTAGTTCCATATAAGATAATTTTAAACGCTGCGCGCGAAATATTATAGTAGCGTTAAAGTTTCTTCCTGAGAGAACGGAATAAGGAGCAGATGATGTCATTTTGTAAGTATAAATACCTAGATCACCCGATGATTCGAGTCGAGTGGAAAATATATAGGTACCTACCTAACTACTTTATAAGGAACTCATTATGTTATCGATAGTGGAATTCTCGTGTAAGATTAAAGTCTCATATTGAGATCATCGCTAAATTGACTAGATATCATAGCATATTCATAAATTTGCACTTACCATTATAATTCTTTTGATTCAGTACTGAAGATAGCTTCCTAGGTGGATTTTCTGTGACGGGCGCGAGTAACGCATGTAGACATTCAACGTGTCCCTTTGATGTGGCTTTGTGTAGTGGCGTCTCGCCTATCCTGTCCCTCGCAGCCAGCGACAGGCCCGCAAGCACTAGCATTCTGGTGACTACGGCGTTGCCGCTCATCACGGCCAGGTGTAAGGGTGTGTGTCCGTCGTCGTTGGCTATATCCAGCAGTGCTTTGTTTGGACACACCCTTATGAGAGTCCCTACCGACTTCTCACAGCCGTGCACTGATGCTATGTGTAATTGTCTGCAACAAGAAGATGGGTAATCAATCATTTAAGGTTAGATTAAGACATTTTGTTTTCTAAATATAAATTGAGATACGATGGTGCGGTTACCGCGGATACCTTTGCGGTTTAGTGCCAGTGTCTGGTAAGCAGTATGGTATTTTTTTATATCTATATACCAATGCAATAAAATTAGCTGATTACAGAAAATAATGTAACTAATATAAGGTGTCTTTATTAGAGCAATAGTAGCCGAAACTATTATCTTTAGAATTTATGTTGTCTGTCTGTCCGCATTACGCAAAATTCAAAATTGTATGCGTCTTTTATAGTTATATTGTTATGTTTGTATATTACTGCAGCTCTAACTTGAAATTTGTTGCATGTTTTTTATACACCGCCTAGAAGCCGAGTTATAAGTAGTAAGTAAGACCTTACTATAGTATAGTTAAACCTTTTGGAACGCGAGTAAAATTGCGCGCAACAGCTTGTAAAAATGATCACAAGTACTTAATTAGGCGCTTAGTTTGTACTTATCTACGCGCATGTAGTAGGAATTGTTTATCAATGTTAATGATACAATGTATTAAGCATAGGAAGTGTGTAAACTTCCTAGCAGGGAACACCATGTGATATGCAAGTGATATTTAACGAAACTGATTCATTAATACTAAGAAACTGGCAACAAAATGACCTCATGTTTATTAAAAAAAATATATGGAATGATTTGTTGCAAACTTATTTTAATTAATTAATTTTCCTACATAATTATCTTATTACAAGTTGAATTTCTTTTAGTAAAAACTAGGCGAATTTTAATCAAATAAGTACAATTTTATTTAATGCAGTACATAAGTACACCTCTGCCTAACTCTACGGGGAATACTGGTGTGATCGTATGTATTATGTGTACCATCACTTTATTTATATAAATTTCTATGTATAAAAGTAGTATGTAAGGCGGACTTAATGCCATATGGCATTTTGTACCTGTCAGCTTTAGTAGGTCTAGGTATTCTTTTCAGTGACCATAGGACCAAGTTGCATGCCTTCTGCGTTAATTTTCTACAGACATTAGATCAAAAATACAACAAGTATGTTACATCATTAATGTTGATCTTTATACTTTCAAGGACAATTTATTTCTATTATATTATGATACTTTCTCATAAAAAAGATACCTCCGAAAATAGTACCGAAAGGTCAATCAGATAATTTGACAATGTTTTTGGTCAACTTAAACAAAATAACATCAATTTGAGCAGTAAGTTTGTATGAAATTCCACAATATTCATAAATTGTTGGTCTGATATGATATGGGCTTGTCAAGAGATGTGCCAAATTTCATAAGTGTATGCATGTTTTCCACACATTTCTCAGAAACTAAAATATGTAGTGTGTGTTCTAATGTTAATGATATAATATGTACATATTTTACCTACCTATATCCAAAAAAGGTTCAGAAGTCGGTGGTGAAAATCCACCATATTGAAGGCACCAACTCCCAAACAGTATAAGGTATGTAACATATATCGGTTGTTCTTAGTTGGCTTTTTTTTTAAATAAATAGGTATACTCACTCACTGTATATCTGGCTTGTTGAATTGTCTTTGCAATTTAGTACACTAAATAGGGAAGTTAAGTGTATCATAATTTACTTAAAAAAACACAAGGTTAATTAAACAAAGTCTCTTGAGGTCCATTATAATGGCCGAGACAGTGGTTACTATACTCCTTGAGGTTTGCATTAAGGTCAACAACAAGATCCCTTAAAGCAAGATGTAATCTAAGTGTAAGTGGTTAAAATGTTGCTCTTTTATACAGAATTAATATTGTGTGTTATTCAACTATGTACTGTACTGTATCAAACAATGAAATGTCCACAAAAACAACACCTGTGCATAGTGACTGATAGATTTTCTATCCACCTAAATAAGTAATTTGTTTTTATTTTCAGCAGTTTTTTTTCAAAAACATTTTCTGTAAAGTTGCCTTTTGCATTAAGCCTACTTCTTAGTTTTACCAGGTCAATAGGTAAAAAGACAACAGAATCTAAATTATGACTTTCACTTTACTTAACTACCTATGCTGGCACTATGGTTTTATAACTTTACGGATTACTGTGAATTAGTAAATCTTTATCAAACTGTTGATCAGCATAAATACTTATGTAACGTATGAGACTGAGGTAGTAGGCAGGTACTTTAGAGGCTGCAAAATGATTAGACAGTAGCCAAAGAGTACCAGAAAAAAGTGTATAACTTTAACTGTTGGTTTCTTAGCTAATCCAAGTTATATACAGCTGATAATATCATAGAGTTCTTAGAAAAAGTAATAAGTTACAATAAATACTCCCTACAGCCAAGTTTACTATTACTATGACATTTGACCAAATATTTGCAATTTGCCATGGATATAAAGAAGACATTGAATTAAAACTATTTTTTACACATTTTATTGCATTATTTTGAAATTATTTAATTCCCAATGTGTCGGATCTTCTACGGCATCCATGGTCACATACTGTAACATCAATAATTTTAACACCAAGATGTCCAACACATCAGTCTACCTGTGACCATGGATTCTGTTAAGTCGGGAATTAATGTTCAGGTAAATGTCAAAAACTAGCACAAAAGACAGTAATTGTTTTTTCAGTAAAGGAAAATTTGTACAACTTACGTATCACCATCAGCATCCTGTTGGAAGAATATAACAATAGGTGGGGTATTCTTCTCTTCTGGCGCTGATACTGTGTAAACAAACGGGTTTTGCGTGTTACCACTCTCACTGAGCTGCACGCCCGACAGACACTCCGATAGGCACAGAATACCACTGTCGAGCTCGTTATCGCTAGGCCGTACTTCACTATCACACAACACTTTCTTATCCTCACTCTCCGGTTTGGACTCCTGCTCCACTTCATCCGGGTACACGTCCAAAGGTCCTGACAGAAAACCAGAATCGACGTTCTCGTCCTCCGCGATCTTGGTATCGAACTCGTTACTCTTACTTGCACTCATTTTGTTGCTTTTATTTTGTCACACTTGAGTCTATAAGTTACGATCTGGACGCGCGTATGTTTGTGAAACGCTAACTATGCAAAATCATGTTTCAAAATTAAAATATTGTCGCTTTGTAAACAACCTTTCACAATGAAATCGCATGCGCAATGAATGATCAATTCGCGAATCGCGATCGCGCTGTCCGCTGATGAATGATGACTCCGCCTCCGCTTGTTTTCGTTAGCACGATCGGATAAGCGTACCTACATGTGTACACTAAGGCGTTACTAAACGAACTGAACGCCATCTATACGGAGATTTTCTTTAAATACGCGATGTACGAATAAGTTAATGCGTGTAATTTTTTTTAGAGGCGCTAGTGTAGTGTGATGTCTCCGAAAGAAATGTCAAAATTCACTGTGGCTGAGCTACAACTACGTGGGTTTATTTCTAATTAGAATAGGTAATGTAAGTACTATGCAATACCTACCTGAGATTAATTATGGCAAATATGAGTTACGGGTCAATGAATGTTTTGCTTTGAGACAGTTTTACCTACGGAAACTTATGTCCTCCTTTTTTCCGAACAAAACGAGACAGCGCAACTTTGCGGGATGTTCGTTATTATTAAGTTATTTGACCTGCGCGGCTGTTCGCAATGGCTAAATTCAGACGGGTGTAGATATTTCGGGGGTACCTACCCCCGAAATATCTACACCCGTCTGAAGTTAGCCATTACCTACCGTATCTCCAGTACCTACTGGAGATACGGTGTAATGAATGGTATAGGTAAAAATGCTCTAAGTCCAAGGCTGCTCTAAGTCAACGAATCTGATTGTCTGACCAGACTGGGATCAAATTTATTCGATTATTCATTTCGTAATGATGTCACAATCTATCGGATCCTCTAACCTATTAAAAAATCTGACGCGTATTGCCTTGCCCTTGCCTCGCCTGTGATGTACCTAGGTTGTCATAAAATACATTAAAACAATTAAAATAGTGGTCATGAGTCCGGCGGACCGAAGTTCCCATACAAACGTAATACCAAAAGAAATCGTAAGTCAAACACAATTTAATAAAAGTGTGTTGTTATTCGGATTTCGATACTCTTAATTTAGGTTCCTGCTCTACAATTTCATCCAAAATATTTCACTGTAAATAAAAATGTAAGTGAATGCATTTCTTGATCATTTTACCATGTTTGAAACGATTTTCCGGTCGTTTATTTCCGGTGAAGTAGTAGTAGATGACATGGAAATACCGTAGGAATATTGTTTTCAGATGAAATAGTAATATAATATACCACAGAGGTTTTGTACTTTAAAGTGCGAACATTTTTGTGTGTATCCAAGAATATCACGCTCAAGCTGTCAACTTAACGTCACTGCTGTCAGTGTCAAACTCAGGTGTTAAGTGTCATAAGTTAGTTGCTGCCAAAAATTAAAACTACTTTTACAAAAACTTTATTTGTAATTATTTCAAATTAAATATGTTTGCTGAAAAAGTGATAGAGCTATTGAAGGAAGCAGAAAGAAATCCTGTTACGATAGACCCATTCAACGTTAGTCCTATTCTAATTTATTAAGTATAGTTTTTATTTACTTTTTCGTTTTGTGACTCTATTTTTTATTTAAGGATGACAAAATACGCCAAATTTTAGAAGAAATGCATACGCTCTTCAGGATGAATATGAATGACGCGTAAGTTATTCATTTATAACGTTTAGCTGTCCTAACCTACAGCCTATTTTGATAATAAATAGCAGAATGAGCTTACTTTTTAGAAGGTCTAAATTATTTAGGGATCCACCTAGCACACCTGCACACAAGCTAGCTTATGACTACAGAAATGTATGTATTAATGATTTAATGATTTATTTATATATAATATCTATCTATTTATATACATATACTAGTTTAATAGCTATACCTACCTTTTTTTTTAGCTATTGTTTTGTTATTTATTTATATACTTATGCCATTGATATTAGTTAGGTACTTACATGAATTTATGATAAAAAAAATATATTTCTTACAGAAATGCAACAATGGAAAATAAAACTCTATGGACCACAGTACAAGTCAGGCATTCAGCATTAGAACGGAACAAGCGGTGCCTCATAGCATATCTTTATAGTAGAATGGCCAAAATCAAGACCTTGAGATGGGAATTTGGTGCTATACTACCTTCAGATGTGCGTGAACTATTATCTGATGATGAGTATGAGTGGTTTTCAAAATACTCTTTGAATTTAGCCTCTTACATGAGATCCCTAGGTCATGATATAGGTTACAATGGCATTGATCTGACAGAAAACCTTAAACCACCAAAATCTTTGTACATTGAGGTTCTTTGTACGGCTGACTATGGAAAGCTGGAGCTGGAAGATGGTGATGTAATCTTGTTAAAGAAAAATAGCAGACATTATCTGCCCACATCGGAATGTCAAACACTGATCAGACAGGGAATTTTAAAACAGATTACTTAGTGCTTCATTACTCATAGTGTTTTAAAACTATTTGATTAAGTTTGTGTCTATCATCATAATACATCAAGAAAACAGATTTTGGATTAATTTGTTTTATTTCCATCTTAATTATTGGATTCTCTTATCCTGGTTACCTGTAAGTGGTTTTTATGGTAACATACATTTTTTTTTTTAAACTACGGAAAATCCTCATGGATCGTCCACCGCTTGGGGGGCGGTGGGGTATGTCGGACTCGTACCGACTAAAAACCGTAGTTGCCTTCTTTTGCCCTGCAGCCACGGTCATGGGATCAGTGACATGCACCACGACCGTGACAAGCTATGGTCCAGCATGGGCTGGACCCCTTCATGTGGAGGCAAGGCCTGGCCTCTTGTCCTCTAAGACAGCGCGCGTGCACCGTATACGCGCGACACCTACTGGGGCCCTAGTGTGATCGAGCGACGGACTCCCCAAGTCAGCCGCCCGCACGTCACAGCTTATGGAGGCCGGAGATCTGTCTGCGCCCTCCTACGCCCGGTTCGTCTTCTGCGGATCGGGAGAGAGGTCGATAGTAACATGGTAACATACATACATTATGATTAGTGAAATTGTTTATCACAAATATCATTACCGAATTTTATTTATGACCAGCAGTCTACCCTAAATATACTTTTCATATAGTGAAAGTATTTTTCAAATAGTTGTAGTGATTTCAGAGAATATACTCCACATGTACACAATCTTACTATAACTGCTCCCTCTATTACATTAGAATAGATTGGCAATCAATCTGATCATTGAAGTCCATTCATTATTTTGATAGAAATACAAAAAGGATGAGGTGGCAAATATGTGGAAAATGATCGGAGCAAGATATTCCGCCGCGCAACATCCTAATACAAACTGCAACTTTGGCTATAATTTAATTTTATGTGACGCTAAAGTGTGCTGCTGATAAATCGACGGGTTGGGACGCCACCGCACAACGCCGCCTGTATGCCAATGATCTAGTCCTTATAATTTAATAATATTTTTTTAATAATTTTACTATTATATTAGATTTTACTGTATACAGTGTAATATTAGATGTAGGTACAGTTGCATAGGGTGGGCTTATGGTTAAGTATCTAATAACTAAGCAACCGCGGTCAGCCTGTGGATGGATGATCAGAACACATCGAGACTTTACGAGACGTTTCACGTGAGAGAGCCATGCTTCGGCACGAAAGGGCCGTCTCGACCGGAGTGATATCACGGCCTCACAGAAAACTGGCGTGAAACAACGCCTGCGTTGTGTTTCGCCGAGTTAGTGAGGTTACCGGAGGCCCAAACCCTTTTAAAAGGCGGGCAACGCACTTGCGACTCCTCTGTTGTTGCGGGTATTCATGGGCGGCGGTTATCGCTTACCATCAGGTGATCTGTCTGCTAGTTTGCCCCCCTATCTCATAAAAAAGGACTCCTACGTGCCTCTGAGAGTCCGTGTCTCGGTTGTCAATTATCATACGGACAGCTATGATAGTCTTTAGGGGTAGTTGGATAACTTTTACTCAATAGTTACTATTTTTTGCCATAAGAGGTGGTTACACATATCTTGACAGGAAAGTGTAGTACTTAACAGTAGACTTCATAGATTATACATATAGACAATATGTACCTACTACAGTTTTCTGACAGTATTTTATTCAGTCCGGTTCGTTCACTCAACCTGTGCCTTCCATTCTTGGCAAATTTTTGTACCGCTTCCAGTCGAGTTCAAGTTTTTTTTTGTGACCAATGCGTACCGGCTGGTGGTGACAGTTGCCCGTCTGCTTGCCAACTTTGTTATGTACAAAAAGTCACGGCGTTTAGCGCGTTTTCGTGTTCCGTGACCTGCAAACTAAACGTAGATTTATTTTCGTTTAAACGAGTTATTATTTGGACAGGTAGGTAAGTAGGTAACTGTTTTCCATTGTTCAGAGTTTTGTTCTGTTGTCTTTAAATCTTCAGGCATTCCTCGAAAGAATTTCTGTTAATTTATGACCTAGATTTCAGTTTCGTCCTAGGTACTTACAACGCCTTACTCGTGTTTTAATATCTTCGTACTTACATCTAATCCTATCACGACTATCTAAGCCGCAATCTTCATTGCCGCCCCAATACTTCCACAGCTCGGGTACTTTTAATTAAACCGTTGAAACGGCAGGCTTTATACGCCGGGGAAGTATTTGACCGTTTTCCTTAGGTCTCAATATGTTTCACCTTTCAATAGGCGATTACAATGGGTCCGTTAAGCCGGCTACCAGCCGGGGCGGCCGGTCTAGAACATGGTGCATGCGGCTAACGTCGACAAATTCTGAAATTTACTGCCTCGCTTTTCTCCGGGCCCATAATGCCTCGTTTAATAATATCGACTCTATAATTTACTGCTTTTGTTTTGTGTACCTAATCCTGTGCCTAAAGTTATAAATGAGGGGTGAGTCAGGTCTGGTCTGGCTAGCATAGTTTGAACCAACTACGAGTAAGTAATCATGTTTAGCCTGTACCTACTTGAAGTGCAATGAGATATTCATTTGTGACGAGCTTGGAGCCGTGACAGTTCTTTTTTGCCATTATATTCATCACCATTTACCAAGTAGCTCACCTCTAAGGCATTTCGAACGCAAAACTATACGGCTGCCTAAGAGCTGTTTATGTAAGTAAGAGTACGCAGGTACCCACTAGGCTTTAAGTATTTTCTTAGGTGGAGAAAGGTTAGATTAAGGCTCTTAGTACTGTTGTATTATAACTTAGGATTGTATTATTACGAGGTAGCGTTTAAGAAAATATAGCATCCTAAAAATATGTTATTATAAAAAAGAAATTAAAAAGAAATTGATGCATTTGTTGGCGTCTTCCTAGGTTACGAGGTATATAATTGGTACCTACATAATATTATTCTATTAGGTCAAGTGCAGTGCTCGACAGTCCTTCCTGCCGTGCCAAGTGGCAAGACATGGTAATATTTGATGAACCAAAAGCAGCTACTGAATTATGGCTTGGCGATAGGTTAACCTATCAATTAGGCAGCCTCTTCCAAAATCTTTGTTGATTAAATAGATACCTACATAATTATAAATATACATACCTACTTATGTGAAATATAACTGCCTCATTAGCCAAGTGGTCCTGAGAGCGACTGCTACGCTAGAGGTCCTAGGTTCAATTCCCAGTTCCAGCAAAGTGTTATTGGGTTTTTCTATGAGCTAAAGCTATTCCCAGTAACAAACAGCTCGGAGTTAGGAATTTGTGCCCGGTTAATGCCAATAGACTCGTTTATTACATGGGACCTAAACATACCGGCGAACTGTGGGTGTACATTAGTACGCCTCTACCTAACCCTTCGGGGAACCCATGAGAAGCAACGTTTAATAAATTCAACATCATTTGCTGTCCTATTGCTGAGTCTCCCTCATAGTGAGCAGGGTTAGGCTATCGTCCACCACGCTAGCTGACCTACAGCGGGATGGCAGACCGTTGAGAAAATATCCCAAACTGTTGAGAAAATCTTTTAGGTATGTAGGCATACAGATTTCCTCACGACGAGGTTTTCTTTCACCGTTTAAGCATGTGATAATTAAATACACGAGCCTGAAATGTCAGAGTTGAGTGCCCTGTATTTGAACTAGAGACCTTTGACTTGGCAGTCCCACGGTCATATGACTAGGCTCTTACTGCTATTTAAGATTACTCCGAGACATAAACTAAATACCAATTTTTAATACTGTCGAAGGTAGGTATCCTATAATATTTTTTTTTTATGGGAATGGGGGGCAAATGAGCAGACTTATCACCCATTGTTAGACGATAACCGCCGCCCATAGACACCCGCAACGGAGTCACAAGTGCGTTGCCCGCCTTTTAAAAGGGTTTGGGCCTCCGGTAACCTCACTCACTCGGCGAAACAGAACGCAAGCGTTGTTTCACGCCGGTTTTCTCTGTGGTCGTGGTATCACTCCGGTCGAGTCGGCCCATACGTGCCGAAGCATGGCTCTCTCACGTGAAAGATGAGGTAACTCAGGTGGTTTAATATTAAAAGTTGAAGAGCGGGCGTTTTGGGGGCCGTCTCTACCTAATGTAAAAGTGAGGTTTTATAGTAGCCAGTGGCTAGTAGTCTACCTTGAAAAAGAAACATTTTTACTTTGACTTTGAACCTCTGGCAATCAATTGCACCTGAAGATAAACAAGACAAAGATAATCATGTGCGGACGCGCCAAATGTCACGTAACTACACATTTACACGCAGGTATCTTGCCTCCTTGGTCTAATTACATATACCTATCTAGATACCTCTGGGCAGTTCTCATCATCGGTATAATGAGGTCTAGTTAGCCTATACAAAGAAAAAAAACTGAGTCCGGCGCGGAGCGAATTTCCAACCAAAGTAAATCGTAATTTGATGACCTCTGTGGTTCGAGTACCGGACTGCTGACCATGAGGTCGTGGGTTCGATTCCCACAGGACACAAAAATTTATGTGATGAATATAAGTGTTTGTGTTCGTCTGGGTGTATTTTAAGTATGTTTGTACGTATGTATATAAGTTTATATTGTATTATAAGTATGTATTTACGAAAAAAAGTATATAAGTAAGTATTATATCCATTGTCTAGTACCCATAGTACAAGCTCTGCTTAGTTTGGGACTAGATGGTGCTGTGTAAAATGTCCCTGAATATAATATAAAAAATTCAAACACAGTTTATTCAAAGTGTGTTATAATTCGGTTTCCGATGTCGTTAGTCTAGTCAAATGCGACTGCTACGCTAGAGGTCTTGGGTTCGATTCCCAGTGCAAAGCAAGAGCAAAGTGTAATTGGGTTTTTCTATGAAATTCTCAGTAGCAGCTCGGAGTTTGGAATTTGTGCCCGGTTTATGACAATAGGCTCGCCCCCATATTACATGGGACCTAAACATACCGGCGAACTGTGAACCTTAGTACACCTCTGCCTAACCCTTCGGGGAATACAAGCGTGATGGTATGTTATGTAGTTAATGTACCTAGGTTCCGACCTACATCAAAAATACTTCTTTGGAAATAAATGTAAGCAAATGCATTTATTGTTAACTTTAGTAAGTTTGGAACAATTTTCCGGTCGTCCAGTTTAAGTAGTACCACAGATAAAAGAATACTGGTAGTACCTAGTAAAAGAAAAGGTACAGTAGGAACCTAGATTAAAACGGTACCTATCTCAATTCGAATAATAACACAATTCCATGGAGTTTCTTGCCGGATTCTTCTCCATAGGATCAACCTTTTGGAACCGTGCAACTAGAATCATTCCTAAATGCTTGTAAAAGCTTAATTGAAATAAAAACATTTGAACTTGAACTTGAATTAATTAAGTGAAGATAAGAGCTGCAAGTGCTATGCACATAAAAACTCGGTTTAAAAACAATTGTACCTAGTTGTAAATATTTCGCATTCGTGATTATTGGTCCTTACTCATTTCGATATTTTTGCACAAAACACATAACTAATTATGTGATTTAACCTGCGCGGCATTTCGGAGCGGGACACTTCACTGCTTTGGGTATTAATATTATTATATTTACTTAAATAACATTAAAGTTATAAATATTTGCACTACTAAGGGCCACTTGCACCAACTTTAAAATTATATTTAAATTGTATTTAAACACGATTTTTCTTAGAAATTTTGTGTTTAAATATAATTTAAACATATTTAAGAAGTTGGTGCAATTTCCTAAGTTTACCACCCTGAAAAAATAAATGCAGGTACCTATAAATACTTTGCCCCAGTCACAGGTTGGTAGTCCGCATTTGATTTATTGATTCGAGTTTTTCGATGTGATTGGCGCCCGACGGAACCCAGAATGTCAATTATTTGGACATGGAGAAACCCAAGCCGTAGATAAACTCCCCGAACCCTTGCGCGGTCAAAGTTAATCTCAATGCAAAAAAACCCGAATCGAATCAAATGGTGGGAATTCGTTATTAGGTAGGTAAGTTATTTTAGTCAGTTAATTATCCTACTGCTATAATGACGAGTAGTTTACTCATCGATGTTGCCTATTTAAGTAGAAACTTTAGTGTTTAGAAGTATTTTAGAAGCAATAAGAATCCTACAATTAGAAATAGGTAGGTACTTGGGCATCATGTTAATCTAATAAAATTGTTACTCGCTGGTCTGACAGGCAGACTGACTGAAAACCAAAAATTCGATTTTTTTTATGCTCATCATAATATCACCTCATATCTAATATTTTTTCAAACATTTTTTTTTAAATTAATTTTTTTAAACATTTCTTATGTACCTCTGTATTAACATACGGTTATCAGTTGTTAATTACTCACAAGCTCTTAGGTAACCAAGTACCTACCTATTGTAACCGATCAAACCTTAGGAAACTACAAAAGTATAACTAAATTATTCTAATTAAACTGATAGTTATTCAACCGTATCTTGTTAAATTAGAAACCAATTATTACATAGTTTAAAAAAACAAATTAACCCTGTTCTCCACAGTCCTGATGAGCCAGGACATCTATGTTTACAAGTTAGGTACTCTACACTCCAGCGAGTAAGCAGGCAGGTAGGTACTGGAAATTTTAGTTTAGATAATCGCCGGTTTACCTAATAGCAATAAATATTACCCGTAAACGCAGTAATCAGGTAAATACGTTTAGGTACACGTGCCGAGCTTGTGTGTTTCAGCTAGCTCATGTTTAGAACAACGTGGGTTTTCCAACACATATTTCTGTTTTGTTAACCATTAGGTAGTTATACATTAAATTGGACTTTCCTTTGGCTAGCGTCCATTGATACAACAACCCTGAAAATAGAACAATGTTTGAAAACTGCCACAGCCCACAACAGCGATAACACAATTTACATTAATTAAAAGATAGGTACATTTCATTTGAACTACAATTGCCTCTCTCGGTGCGATTTTGGCATTTGTGTGTTTTTTTAATGGATAGTAGGTACCTAAGAATGTAACAGTTTTCCTTTTTCTAAAATTTTTCATCTACCTATGGCTGTGGGCAAATTTGGAACTTATAACAACAATCTACAGTTTACAGAAGGGCGTCATTACATTTTTCGAGGTAAGCCTAAGCCTTTAATATGTTTTGATTGTATGTAGACACACGTTCTAGACACAGTAGAAAATTACTTCTGTTTTTCACGCCTGTATTCCCCGAAGGGTTAGGTAGAGGCGTACTAATGTACACCCACATTTCGCCGGTATGTTTAGGTCCCATGTAATAGGGGGCGAGCCTGTTGCCATTAACCGGGCACAAATTCCTAACTCCCAGCTGGTACTGAGAATTTCATAGAAAAACCCAATAAAACTTTGCTCGACCTGGGAATCGAACCCAGGACCTCTAGCGTAGCAGTCGCGGTCAGGACCACTTGGCTATTACTTTTACCGTGCCGCTATATCAATTTACTAGCTTCTGCCCGCGACTTCGTCCGCGTAGCGTGATGATATATAGCCTATAGCCTTCCTCAATAAATGGGCTATCTAACACTGAAAGAATTTTTCAAATCGGACCAGTAGTTCCTGAGATTAGCGCGTTCAAGCAAACAAACAAACAAACTCTTCAGCTTTATATATTAGTATAAGTATAGATTAAATTACAAATACCAATCTTTTATTTCACCAACCGACGTTTCATAGAGTTATACACAGTGGTGGGTAATTTCAAAATTAGGATTTATTGAGGTATCCACACTACATAAGCAAGCTTGTGTCGAGAATACCATAATTATTCAAAGAGATTTCATTAAAATTATTTATCTACCATTTAGTCTTTATAGATAGAGCAATGTTTTATACCTTAGGTAGGTATAAAACAATGCTCTACTAATTAAACATATTAAATTAAAGTACATTTCCCAACTTCTGGGGCAGTCGCACAAAAAAAGAAACATAATATACATAACTGTAATAGATCGGTGCTCCTAATTTGTTTACTGCTTTCAAACAAAGTGAGATAGTAAATATCATGCTTTCAGCGTTTAAACTAAAACTCAATTTTATTTCATTATTCAAATTAATAAAAAACCCAAGCAATGTTTTATGCAATTCGATATCCGTTTTGCTGAACGTTAATGACACATTTCCGGTTATGATGATTTTTTCCCGAATATTCAAACAGTTACGCTGGGAAAAGTCCAGAAGTGTTTGATGATTTAGGTAGGTATCTATGGTTTCTCCAAGTTACAATTAACGTTTCCTTAGAATTGGTAGTCATCATCGATATTCACCTAAAATTATAGATAAGCCGTTACGTTATACATGTATATATGTATGTATTTCAGGTCAATGATTTCAACGTTCATTTGGGAAAATCCGAGTAATTCGTAAATCGAGCGATATGCCTGGTTAGCAATTAAAGAAACATTAAATTAAGCGTGTGTATCTAGTGATGTAATACTTGTATGTATGCTGTATTGGTTTCTCATATAACTTGTCTTTTTTTTATGGTATAGTTTTTTAGCAGTTACCTGATGTAAAATGATTGTCACAGTTTTAAAAATTAATTGCTGATCTTATATTCATTAAAGAAACGCTGACCTCTGGGGCCATAGACGATAACAATGATCGTAGGGTCGTAAAAATATTTTTTGTGTCTGTTAATAATATTTAGTGTACACCTTACAAGGAACAATTGATCAGTATTTTTCTATCCACGTGGAAAACGAATGGAAATCCGGCCCTGGGTATATTCTATATCTCTGGCAGGTTACAAATGTACCTAATAGTATTTTATTAAGTAATAATTACATTGTGCATAACATACCATCACGCCTGTATTCTCCGAAGGATTAGGCAGAGGCGTACTAATGTACACCCACAGTTCGCCGGTATGTTTAGGTCCCATGTAATAGGGGGCGAGCCTATTGCCATTAACCGGGCACAAATTCCTAACTCCGAGCTCCTACTGGGAATTTCATAGAAAAACCCAATAACACTTTGCTCGACCTGGGAATCGAACCCAGGACCTCTAGCGTAGCAGTCGCGGTCAGGACCACTTGGCTATTGAGGCAGTACATTGTGCAAGCTAAACAAAAACTACTTTTTACAGTATACGTAAAAAAACTACAAATGGTGAAGAATATTAATGCTAAGAGTTCTTAAGTAGACGGCAAGAACTCAAGTAAGTAAAAGAAGTTCTCCAGTGCTCCCTAATTAGCAATAATGCAGTTATTAACGCTACTGATAGGTCCAGTCCCAGGTACGACGCTGTATGGACATGTACAGGTCATTCTCCAACTGGCCGGCATGAAAATATGAACAAATTACGAACTGGTCGCCACTGGCTAGCGTGCATTAAATTAATAATTCCTCGCAAAACGTTTTTATGCCTGCGAGATCAGGTTGCATAACAATAAGTGATTCAGTTCAATACGTCACAATTACTACGTATCAGATGCAGGTCAGCGGCCATATATGACTGGTACAGCTGGTATATGACGAAAGATGCGTCAAGTCACCGCGCTGCTGACGTCATGCGTCTCGCAGGCTACCATTTTAAGTTGTCCATATGAGATCGCTGTTAGCGGTAAGATCGCCCATTGTACCATTCTTAGATGATTTATAAAACCGTACTTTATACTGGCTTTTGGTGTGCAATAAAGAATACTTATTCTATTTTATTATATTTATCAGCTGATTTATGTCACTGCAGATACACAATTGATTAGTGTTGCGTCGGGTACGCTATGTAGGTTATGGTTATATTAGGTTACATTTCGGGCGCGGCAATCTTACATAAAAGGAGTCTGTGAATTAAAAAGGTAGGCCGTATGCTTCTTAGAAGAGCATTAAAATACGTATATTAGATCTGTAAAAAACTTATTTTCTGAAAAACCACAGCATGTTCGCATCTTGGTAAACAGATTAAGATCTTTTCCAATTTCAAACCCAGAAAAGATTACGTATATTACCTAACCCATTTATCATCCGGAAAATTCGCAGACAAATGTTTTTAATCTTTTGTTTTGAAAAATTTCAAACTTATGAGTATATAATATTTCAGTACGTATAACCTATTAAGAGCCAGTTGCACCAACTTCTTAAATGTGTTCAAGTTGTATTTAAACACAATTTTCTTTTGTAATTTTGTGTTTAAATACAATTGTTTGTAAGGTTGGTGCAATTGGCCCTAAATATTGTTCCTACATTTACTCACCTACCTACATATTTAATATCCTGCTAACACGAGCTCTAAATAAAATGCCCGCGTGCGCCATATTGAATTTAGCACACGATCATAAATCAATTCCGCGCCAACTAATTGGTTTTATTCAATGTAGTTGATCGTATTTGTTAATAGAGCGCTTAACATTTTAATTCGTGTGAATTATTTGCATTAATATTGGGCATGGTGTGTGACGTCACAGAGCCAGTTATCGATGCGCCCGCCGGGGCCTGTAATATGGCGGAAACGTAAAATGGACGAAACAGCGTTGCACAAATGGATTTTTGATTCATAACGAGGCGTTTTATAGTCGCGATACATGAATGCGTAATTTAACACCACATGACTGAGTGTTTGTAGCTAGGGATTGCCTGGCCGATAAATAAATCACTTGATTTTAAAACTAACAAGTTTCTATGCTTTTCATGTGAAAAGTTTTCCTGAAAAAAGTAGTCTCCCATTTTAGCTTCCCTATTAGAAGCCATCCTTCGAAATAAAAGTGGCTGGTACGAATCCGAAGCTGTTATATTTTCCTTATGGCATATTCTATAATTAATCCAAGAAGGAACTAAAAAGGACGAAAAAGAAAATCAATTGTAATTTTCCGTCGTCCTTCGCACGCCGCCGCTGGCGAAGATATTGTAGGTATTTTGGTGTTAGACCAGAGGAACGCGCGTCCCATGGGGTAGAAACCAGTGAACAGGGATATAAATAACACATTATTATAAAGTGATTCATAACATTGTGATAATTATGTAGGTACCTATATTTCACCCAATGACACGATAAGACCTTTTGTCAATTTTCCACCGACATTCCCGATGATTGACATACTGACATTTTTTATGCTGATTATGTGATGTAGGTATTTTTGGATCGGGTGCCTATTTTTCCGCGAAGGGCGTTAAGGCGACACAATAATGAGTCTTTAGAGAAGAACAGTTCATTTATGTATGCACGTGGTGACTGGTCGTACAAGAAGGTCGTAGTGAGATCCCCTGTGATTCACCCACTACACGTGTTGGAGAATCACTTTACAATACCATTTCGGTTTTCCCCTTGATTAATATAACATTTTTAATAGTGACATGGAACATGTGTCCGTCAGGGTTCTTCATTTTAAATCATCTACTCATCCGTTTATATCAAGCGGCCGTCTTTAATACTTTTTAATGATTTAGTCTATATATCTGTAACGCTTAGCTGCGCTTGTCATGGTCAATCTGTGGGTGGTGATCATCTGAGGCATGCTCGGAGAGCAAGTCAAGCCAGATATTCCAATTGGTAATAGAACACATTTATGACGAACATATGTGGAAGAAGCCCGAAAAACCTGATAACCAGTTTATTCTTAGGATTAGTAGGCATTGCCAAGAGATTGGGGAAAATTAGGTTGTGGAGCATCAGTAGCTATGTAAGTCTCCGCAACGCAGCAGTCACTATGTGTAAAATATCTACCGATATATAACCTCATATAGTTAGACTGAATGCCTACACCATTATAGTATAAAGTAAACTGTATGCTGTGGCCTTTTTTTTGTGTGATAGGGAGCAAACGAGCAGGCGGATCACCTGATGGTAAGCGATAACCGCCGCGCGTGGACACCCGCAACACCAGAGGAGTCACATGTGCGTTGACCGTCTTTCGGTTTTCTGTGAGGCCGTGGTATCACTCTGGTCGAGCCGGCCCGTTCGTGCCGAAGCATGGCCTAGGACCATAATGATGATTTAAAAAACCAAAACATTAAATCTATTAGTTATATCATGTTATATTCTTTCTTTATAAGCATCAAAGGTGATGGAACTCCAACATTATGTATAATTGTGTAGCTCGCACTTTGCTGCTACTATTGCTCAACATGTGGTGGCACAAACTAGGCCGTGATCCTTGGTCAGATAAACAATCACAGGGTCGAGGAGCAATACCAATACCTAACTGCATAGCTGGGTATTACCCGGCGCTGGAAAATCCGACTTTTATCACTCGTGAATGTAATCAATGATAGCGCTGTAATAGAATGAAGGTTATACAAAACAATACATCAGCGTAACCGATAGTGTTGACTTGTTCTGTCCTAATTAAAAATGTTAGCACTGTATAGCATTCAATGAAATGAATAAGAAATAGAAAACACGTATTAATTATGGCGATTTCCCTTGGTCTACCGAAAGTGCCGCATTGTCCTAGTGTGCAAAAAGTGTGGACAAGAAATAACTCACCTCTGATTGTTTGATAAGCAGTTTGGGAATTTGTTATTATGTTTTGTTTTGACGGAGAAGGAAACCACCGCGATGTTTTCCTTACACTTTGCTTCTACTAAGTATGTCTGGATTGACTAAAAAGACAATGATCCTCTGACTTTGTCTCGGTGTTCGACTCAGAGGTCCTCAGTTAGGAAATTCTGGGGCTATTTAGTTTACAAACTATATACAATTGACTTGTAGTGTCTTTAAAAATATATTATTTTCAAAAGATCTTTAAATAACAATATTAAGTGAATTATTGATGGTCTGTAGGAAATTCTGCGACGTCACCATGTCGATCAGCCCTGATTGGTCTAATTCATAAGAGGAGGCCGTGTAGTAGTAGTAGGACAGTACGAGGCTAAATAAAATTAATATTGTTTTTTTAACAACAAACTTTTCGCACTGCATTTCTGCAATAATTGTATGTCAAATCTGACATATCGCTGACCATAAATCACACTAAGCGGCTATAACTCTATAGTCCAGGCGTCGGACTACCGACGGGAGACGTGGTTCGCTGCCTTATCCTACTGATTTTCTCCAATAATTATGAAAGAGATTCCTGGTGGAAGGGCGGCCGAGAGTCGCAGGCAGAGGGAGTGTAGTAAGACAGATGACCAGATGGGATGGGACGGTAAAGAGTGTCAGGAAGACCTGGAAAATAATGACGCAAATCAGGGATGAATGGCGTAAAATGGAAGAGGCTTATGCTTGCTGGGGTGCAAATTATGATGATGGCATTTAGAATATTATGGAGGCGCTGTAACAGATTTCGGCATTCCCAAATTTCGATTAAACGGCAGAATTGACGATTACACATTATAAACAAATGATCACTACAATTTTCCGTCATTTTCTGAGATTTCAATGTTTCCCTGTATCTAGGCAACTGTTATTTTTAGATTTCTCGATCCCATTTTCAACGTCACTTGTTATTCCGATTTTCTACGACGCATTTGTGAGGTTATCGCGTCATTGGAAAAACAGAGCGCGCTCCGAATGGTTTATTTTTGGGACTGCTTCTGCAAGCAATGTAGGTCATTCTAATTTAGTGGGGGTTTCCCCATTGCAATATGAACGTCATCGTCAGCATAACATCAGCAAATCACTTTCTAACATCATAACACAAAAAAGCTATGTTGATACTTGTCTGAGACCCTCAGCTTTTGATATAACTAAGAGGCATAAATTAAATTAAATGTTTGTTAGCGAATTATGCTAGGTTGGCTTGCCTTGTATGAAATAAAAAATCAGATTGGCATACGAAACAATGTACAGTCAGTTAAAAAAAGCTATGTGGACGACAAAGGCATTTAAACCTACGTTTAATAAAGTTATGGAAATCCAAAAGGTTTGAATATTTATGCATTGTTTGAAAAAATACTACATACAATGAAATACTCGTATATTTACTATTACGTACATACTTATACTCTTTCGTACAATTTTCTAGTAATTTATTATGTCCATGTTATGTTCAAAGTCGTATGCGTTCAATTGAGGACACGCATCACGCGCCTCTGACTTCCAACATCCTTTGCAACACTACTTACACTTGATTTAGTTTACACGTAAACTTGCTATTTGTATGTACCAGGTGTCATCACCTGACTGAAGTTTTTTTATTATCTATATATATAAAAGAAAGTCGTGTTAGTTACTCCATTTATAACTCAAGAACGGCTGAACCGATTTGGATGAAAATTGGTGGAGAGGTAGCTTAGAACCAGGAAACGGACATAGGATACTTTTTATCCCGTTCCCGTGGGATGTGATGACAGACCGAATTCCACGGGGGCGAAGCCGCGGGCAGAAGCTATCTATATATATATATAAAAGAAAGTCGTGTTAGTTACACTATTTATAACTTTAGAACGGCTGAACTGATTTGGCTGAAAATTGGCGGAGAGGTAGCTTAGAACCAGGAGACGGACATAGGATACTTTTTGTACCGTTCCCGGGGGATGAGTTGACAGACCGAATTCCACGGGGACGAAGCCGCGGGCAGAAGCTAGTTTAGTATACAGAAAAGCAGGACATTACCTGAAAAGTAAACTAAACGAATCCGAATTTTATTTGGAAACCCAAGTCTGCTATTTTGTCGTGTCAAAATCGTCACTCAATGGCTTCAGAATTGTTGATTTTTGACAGTTTTGTCTACGAAATCTGTCAGTTCTTATGTCATTTAGTGCCATTGAACGACCATTTTGATACAACTGAAATAGCAAACTTGGGCCCCTGTACTTAAAAGTAACATCCGTTATCATTGGTGCTAAAAGTTGTGACGTGGTGGAGCAGGTCGTTGCTTCGTCAAATTCTCGAGTCACGGTGCCAGCTGACTGCGGTCATAGACCATGCTACCAGAATGTCATTGGGGTTTTACCGTATTTGACGTTTATTGTGATTATACTCCGTTGCCGATAAGAGGGTCATGCGCATCCTCGTGTGGATGTGTTGAAAAGAGGTTTGTTTGTTTATTTAGGCATTTACTAACACGTTTGGGTTTTGTGATCATGATCTCATCTGATGTTAAGTGTTTCCATAACTTAATAATACATTTAATTACGTATTCAATGATATAGTTCTTCTCAATGCTGTGACTCTAAAGTTTATGCGTAAGACTAGCTTCCGCCCGCGACTTCGTCTGTGGGACTTCATAATTGTGTACGATCTAGAAAAAAAGTAGCCTATGTGTTATTTCAGGCTATAATCTATGTATATTCATGCAAAATTTGAAGTAAATCCATGCAGTACTTTTTGAGTTTAGCCCGGACATACATACAGACAAACAGACAAATATTCTAAAAACATATTTTTGGCTTCGATATCGATTGTAGATCACAGTTGCAATGCAATGTAGGTACAGTTTTGACTTTCCTACGAATTTATTATATGTTTAGATATTATTATTTTTACAATGTGATTTTTCAACAGTTTCTCAGTACGAAAATGTACAGAATATAAAGCATTCTATTTGTATTAATATAAGTGGCAGTGGTACATAGTTAGGACTAGCCTATCCTAATTGACTTCTAAAATTATTATTTAATTAATTTTTCTGCCTATCTGAACTTTCATAACTTTGTTAACTTTTTTAAATTAGTTTGCTTAATAAGGAGCTCACTTCCAGTGTAAAGTTATGAGCTAGTCGTCTAGTTAACTATTAGTCGCTTGGACTCTGTCATCTGCCAACCAAAGTTCAAAGAAAATTATTTAAAAATACTTAGCTTGCGATGACATCAACTCTTGTTTGAGAAACGTTAATTAAAATTGTCTCTACTTACATATTAATTTTTAAGACGCTTGAAGTTTTATCTAAGCTTAGTAGAAGGAACTAAATACGTTTTAAGTTAGTTTTTTTGTATATAAATAATAATTTTAATAAATAAATAAAATAACATAACAGAACATACCATCACGCCTATATTCCCCGAAGGGTTAGGCAGAGGCGTACTAATGTACACCCACAGTTCGCCGGTATGTTTAGGTCCCATGTAATAGGAGGCGAGCCTATTGCCATTAACCGGGCACAAATTCCTAACTCCGAGCTGCTACTGGGAATTTCATAGAAAAACCCAATAACACTTTGGTCGACCTGGGAATCGCAAGGTAAAATTTTTGTAACGGCCTCTATTTCGTTCCCAGAACGATTGCGTGTGATTTCAGCATACATGGAAATTCCACGTGACTCTAGTCATCCATACATGTAAACCACAACGCTGTTTTCCTGCTACCCTATAAATATCCAGCATCCGCTGAAAATAATTTATTAGGTTTTTAAATTGCAATTGCAATTTTTGTTGTTATTTTAATTTTCCGTGCGTCATTTCGACGCAAATAAAAGTATTTTTCTGTCTTCTTTCAACGATGGAAACTTTAACTTAACTTTTTCACGTGGGAGAGCCATGCTTCGGCACGAATGGGCCGGCTCGACCGGAGTGATACCACGGCCTCACAGAAAACCGGCGTGAAACAACGCTTGCGTTGTGTTTCGCCGAGTGAAGGAGGTTACCGGAGGCCCAAACCCTTTTAAAAGGCGGGCAACGCACTTGCGACTCCTCTGGTGTTGCGGGTGTCCATGGGCGGCGGTTATCGCTTACCATCAGGTGATCCATTTGCTCGTTTGCCCCCCTATCTCATAAAAAAAAAACTTATCCTCTCAACTCGTGACAACAATGGAATGGTAGAATTTAGTGCACTCACTCACTCAGGGATACACATAATAAATTAATACTGAGAAAAATCTCTTCCATTTAACTTTTACGTTTTTCATATGCCCAGTAATTGCACTGGCTACATTGCTTTTCAAACCGGAACACAACACATTATTGCTTAGCGGCAAAATATTCGGCAATGCGGTTCGGGAGGAGATCGTTTAGAGGGAGGTGCTCTACCGTACGTCCCTAAACAAACTCTAGCAGCGGCGCGTCCTGCATCCTTTTATATTTGCACTAAACTTTACCATTCGTCGAGTAAATGAGGCTTCATACTATTGCACTATTAACATTCCTTCCTTTCATAACATCGTATAACTACAGTTCAGCTATTTCTTACAAATTTTCCCCATAGCGGCCGACATGTGGGAAAACCTACTCTTAACCCCAGTTAACGGCACAAATACCAAGAGTATTGTGAAACTCCCATTGTTTCGAGCTCGAAATCTAACCGCATATTGCAAATGGTGTCATGCTTGTGCTTGTTTTAATGATACCTGATTTATTTTAAAACTCACGGTACTATAGGTTAAAATTTGTGAATTCATTTTTATAAAAAGGTATAGTGATGCTATATAATTTGTGGAAAAACGTTTCATTATTGTTTCTTTAAACTTTATTTGAATATTTATAGTTTTATTTTGAGCTAATAGATATCTAAATTGGCAGCAGTACCTAGGTACTGCTACTACTTAGTTTCGAAGCAAGGATTCGCAAATAAGTCATAGATATTTATTGCACTTTCTGGGCTGACTACCATATAATTATGTATAATTATGGTAGTTTATTATGTAAGATAAATTATAGTGTAATTATAGTGACATATCGGGAATTGCTGTTTAAATACAAAAATAGGGAAGGACCTTTGCAGTTAGCTAGAAGCAAACAACTATGTTTCCTAATTTATCGGAACGGGCACACACACAACAAAATATTAGTAAAGTGTCAGTATATTTCCGGATGAAATCTATCTTTCAATTCTAAGATTTGTCTGTATGACTGGAGAATATGAATAAAATCCAACAATTTTACTTCGGGTATGAAAGTGCCTTTACGAGTAAAAAAAACCCATTTTTTATAGTAAGTACAGAAAATCCTCATGGCTCTTTCACCGCCTGGGGAGCTGTCGTCGTGTGTGGAGGGTATGTCGAAATAGAGAACCGCACTTGTTTGTCCTAGCCCTATAGTCACGACCATGGGGATTCGTGACATCACCACGACCATATCAGACTGTGGTCAGCGTTTATTAGACCCTTCAAATGTGGAGGGCTCGCCTCACATTCTACTTGAAGGCGCGGCGTGTAGCAAACACGCGCGGCACGATTAATGAACCTTGGACGGGCGGTCAACTTCATGACGCGACTTGCTTTCTTTACACAGCATAAAACATAATTATGTTATTTGTTCGTATTTTACTTATTTCGACTCGTGCTCAATTTTTCTACATTATCTATGACCGTCTGTCAACGTAGGCGTGCCAATTGGTTACAATGAAGTCAGTCAATACTGATTGATATCTTTTATACGGCATAATATTAACATTTTTGTTTAAATATCTCTAAAAAGTAATGTTTCCATAACACTAGATTCTTATATATGAAATGTTTCATTGAGCAATATTAAGCGAGCTCGTGTTGGCTTATACCAAGGCATCATAAAGCAAAGCGGTGCTATTAAGCACGGCACACGCTAAGCGATTTACGAGCGACACGATAGTAAGGACCTATAAAGTGTTATGGCGGCCCATTGTTCACATTTCGTACAACATGGAGGCCGATCTATTGAATGCAGCGAGGGGCAGCTTGGGGCATTCGCACGACGCCGCCGACGCGACGTTTCGAATCAATTTCTGGCTTGCCGACTGGAGGCAAGAAACGATTAGGTATCAGCATTGAGTTTTTTACTACCTGGTCGTTACTGTTTGTTTATAGTTTTGTATACCTTTGGAATAGAATATTGGCCGAATGCCTGGGAGTGTTATGCTACAATTGAGGAATTTCTACTTGTACCTATTTTTCTCTATCTGAAAGGTTCATGTCTGCATAACAAGTAGGTACCTACACTTTACAGTCAGTCAGAATCACTGGCAAGTTCCAAAACATCCTGACTTTGTGTCTATCCATCGGAGGGCATGGTTTATTTGTATCCGACGAGGGGCATTTGGAGACAGGACTGATTTGTCGAGCCTCAGGGTTTGACAATGATCTGATTCATTCATATTTCTTATCTGGCTTAAGTACACACATGCTGCGAAATATATTTAATTAACACGACTTTTGGGCGAAACCCAACTTTGATATTTATATAAAAAGCCCCGATCTTTCCCACTACGTTTTGGGTTTTCTTAGACAGAGATATATCTAACAGACCCTGCAATTTTATACCAAATTAATGTTCATTTGTAATATAATATTCTTGTGAATTGTGAGGCAGGATTTTTTAAAGCTTATTAGCAATGTGGGTCGCACATTACTAGTATTCTTGTTACTCCTCATGCTAAGCTAATTGCTTGTATTACGTTAGTGGGTTCACGTCGGTACTGCAATGGGTTGGTTTTGAACCGGCCACCAGATGATCGCAAGTCCGACGTCCTAGCAAACGGCTACCGCCGCTCATCAACAAATTAGTTTTCTGATTATTTGAAATCAGAAAAAAAAATAGATTTTTTTGTTTTTAGTTGCGAATAGAGGAAAGTGAATTCAATGATTCTCATTTAAAATTGTACGCATGTCCTCTTGATAGTATATTTTTGTCGATGCGTATGTACCTACAGTATTTTTCATGCTTTTCCTCATCAATTGTTTGTAAACTGATAGTAAGTCATAGTAATTCGTTTGTAGTTCTCTAGAGCAGTGAGTTGAGTCATGTCCGGTTACATTCCTTGGAAATTTAACGTGCTTTTCAAAGTTTATTTACACATATTTTTCCCGTTACTATTTTATCATACCTATAATATGTATAGGTATCTACGTACTCCTTATGTTCTATAGATGCCATAGTATTTGATTGAGATATGCTGATTGATTTTACCTTATCTAATATGTTCTCTACTGATATGATCTGGTACTGAGAGCCGTGATAGCCTAGTGATATGACCATTGGACTGCCAAGTCAAAGGTCTCGAGTTCGAATCCAAGAGAGATGAGAGATTTTCTTGACGGCGTGTGAAGTCTGCCAACCCGCATTAGGCTAGCGTGGTATCCTAATCCTTCTCATTGTGAGAGGAGACCCGTGCCCAGCAGTGGGACATATAATGGGTTGATTATGCTAATATGTATGAGTATCGCTTTTTATTTATTTTGCATTTTCCATGATAAGATTATAAAGTTATTTATTTTAGTGAAGGAAAAATTCGACTTTCGGATAGGATTCAAACCTGCGTCTTCTGGTTAGATACCAGATGCTATGACCACTAAGTGCGAGCCCCACATGTATGAGTATGTACAGTTGTACACGATGGACCCAGGACTTCTGGCTAATAGTTGCGCTTGCTTTTACTGTAAACTAAAACCATAGTCTAATCTAATCTTTGTAATAGCAGCCCAATATTTTTTTATGAATTTTCAACTTTCAACAACAAAGTCAAAATAAAAGGTAATATTACTTAATTAAAACAGAAAGTATTGGTAAACAAGTACCTAAAAACATGCTCCAATTTTGATTCAATTTCCTCAATTATTTCACCATAACACAATCATATTATAATTACTTGAAATACAAACCAATATTACCTAGGTAGTAAGTATTAAAAACTGTACCTTCCAAGAAAGATTGAACAAGTACACTCAGTTTCTGCTTATACAAAAAAAAAATAGTTGTTACTAATAAAGGTTTTATTTGAAACATTGTGTAGAAATATAGAATTAAAATTATTATTGATTGCTCGTCATGGTTACAATTTGATCAAGACATTATTAAAAATTAAAAAAAAATTAAGGGGCCACGGCCATTCATGAAAAACTAAATGGTGGACTAATTCACTTTTAAAATCATTGTTTATATATATAACACGATAGCTTGACTAAAACAGTTAAAAGAAACTAAAATTATATCCCTAAATGGAAGAAAACTATCGGTCAGTTGGCAAGCTAGTAGAATGAAGCAGATCGCTGAATCATGAAGTCATCTCCCCCTTGGCGCGCAGCCAAAGTAAAAAGCCGGCGTCAAGAAAATTATGATGAAACAGCTTTCTTACTTAGCAACTGTTTGACTATGGAGCAACGTTGATAAATAGAGCGGTGTCCAGCCCATAGATATCCGTTGTTGGACATCTTGGGAAAGACGGACGGCTACAAAACTCGATGGATATTTAAGAATCCGACAGATCGCATTTCACCAAAACCAAAACAAATCGTAATTCAAGCACAATTTATTCAAAGTTCGTTATTATTCAGATTCGGATACCGTTAATATAGGTTCCTGCTCTATCATTTCGTCTAAAATTTCACTGGAAATAACGGTAAGCAAATGCAATTCATGATAACTTTACCATGTTTGAAACGATTGTTAACTGACTTCAAAAAGGAGGATATTCTCAATTCGATGGTTTTTTTTATGTATTTGCACCGATTACGCTGAGACATATGATGTACATTTAGTCCCATACAAATTTAACATAGTTTGGCACAGTAGTTTTCATTTATCAACAGTTTTGTTTTACGTGAACGATATATTTTTTTAAAATTATGTTTGTCACAGAACTTACAACTGGGTGAACCGGTTTTGATCATTCTTTTTTTTATTTGAAAGCTGGTGCTTCCCGTGTAGTCCCATTTTCTCAATTTGGTCCAGTTCTGACAATGTCATCCATGAGAAAACCATATAAGTCTTAAATTTAAGACAGATTTCGTAGTCTCATTCTTTCCATCAACGATTCATCGCTTGCCACACAAATTGTTGAAAGAAAATAACTTTCCAAAAAAAGTAAAACCACCTTAAAAAACAAAAAAAAAATGTTACGGGTGAAACAGTTTCGGCAGTCGTTTCTATTGATAATCGGATCTTTTATGTCGCCACCGACTGGTTAGCTAGCTAACTAGCTAGCTAGTTAGCTACTTTAAAAAGTTATTTTTTTCGGTCGTATATTTGCAGTGAAGTAGTAGTAGATGAAATGGCACGCTAGGAACCTAGCGAACGATAGATAAGATTAGACCTAGATTAGATTAACGGTATCTTAATCTGAATAATAACATAATTTGATATAATATTGTTTGGATTATGATTTATTTTGATATTGCGTTATTTTTATGGGATAGGTGAGCAAACTAGCTGAAAGAAAGATCACTCGATGGTAAGCGATAACCGCCGCCCATGGACACTCGCAATACTAGAGGAGTCACAAGTGTGTTGCCCACCTTTTAAAAAGTTTGGTTTGGTTTCCAATTCAAACTCCGCCGGAGAAATGTTTATTTTGTTGCGTCCGCTGTAGCAGTGATTGTGTAAAAGTCAACTCAGAGTTCCATGATACGGGTTCAGCCTAGTTTGGAAACGACTGTATATGCCACTGTGTTTTTGCTACAAATGTTTTTGTTACCCTAAAATGCAGTCTCTTTAATACCAACAACCATGACCAGAGAAACGAGCACATATCAACTTTGTTACGCATGAGGCAAGACTATAATAATGAGGCAAAAGCACCAGAGCTCATCGACCGACCATCACAGTAACTAACACAAATTCTTCCATTTACCTACAACCATGAAAAATCGCCCGTATGAAAAGTCACGGTTTGCATACAAGTCAAGAAATGCAAGCATGTACTCACTTTATCAAGGTGTTCATTCTTCGTCTGTGAATTCTATTATCTGTGGTAATACACTGAATTACTGAACTATGTTCGATAGGTAAACACAAAATTATAGACACAGATTTATAATAATTAATTTGTTTAACACATTCTACAAGTACCAGTTTATTCTGGATTACATGACTGAATGGAGTTGTAAATCTCTTCTGATTTGAAATAAGTGAGGAGTACCTACATACCTATCGATTACGATACGATACGATTTTTTATGAATTAATAATGATATCGTGGGTTTTCTGCCAGGCTCAAATTGCAGTGGTATAAATTTCCGATGCGCCTATACACCACTACGTAAGTACCTACCAACCAATACGTAATAAGTATATTATTATATCTATATTACGTTATATGTGTCTACGTTGTAGCATAAATCTAAGTAGACAGCTAGTTTCATTTGTCGCTTTGATGGGGTGTGTTTTTACAACTTAATTTATTTATAACCTTGAAATGACATCGGGTTCTCGAATAATTTGAACTTTCTTTTAATAATGTCGACTTCGGTCAAACTTGGACATCCTTCAACGCCCATACATCTTGTTATCGCAATATTGTACCAGTGAAGATTGTAACAAATAAATAATTTATTTTAAAAGAGTGTCCTTTGAATTTCATGCCGGATTCTTCTCCATAGGATCAACCTTTTGGAACCGTGCAACTGGAATAATAACGTTTCATAACGGCACAGACGACACGTTTGGCGTATCGGCTGAGCGATCGGCTTGTGCGACACGTGTTGTGGGTTCGATCCCCACACGGAGCAAATATTTGTATGGTCTACAGGTAGTTGTTCCGGGTCTGGGTGTTTGTGTATGTGAGCATTTGTGTTTGTAAACGCACCCACGATACAGGAGAAAATCCTAGTGTGGGGCAACGTTTTTAAAAAAAAAAAAATAAAATAATCGCTTGTAAAAGCTTAAATAAAAACATTTGAATTTGAAAAATAATATAATTAAATTCTGAATATGAATATACGTCTCCAGACGTCTACTGGTTGTGTGTTTTGTACCTTATAATTGTTATATTTACAAATACATAATTTTAACAATCAAATAAACAAGCACAAACAAGAAATTTAACTGCAAAACTAAACAATTATGTCTGAATAATGCTTCCGTCCAACGGCCACAATAGCCCGGGCGAATCACCACTATTACAATGAAACCTTTTAAAAACCTCGCTTATGGAATTACCAGTTTAAAAAAAGCGGGTAAAAAGTTTGAAGAAACAGCTGTTTTGCGGTCACGGTGAAAGTAGTAGTTTTGTCCTGGTAATTTTAAAATGTTTCACTCAATCACGTACTTTCCAATGTTCTATTTTAGACAGATTGGGGACAATACCTCACCTTCATGTGTACGTTGAATAAATTGCTAGGTGACCTCGCAACCAAGACACTTGGGCAAGTGGTTGCTAGGTAGTACATACCATTGAGATTTTTCACGACATGCACTGTCTGTATTGTAGGTTCGAGAGTTCTATGGAGGACTTTTTAAGCAAAATGCACGATGAAAAAAAAACGCAGAAAACCAAGCGAAGAATGATTACCAAATTTTCAATAGATTTCTGATTCCTACAGTACCTTCACTACAGACAGTGAGAAAACTGTAGTGTGTAGTGTACCTTAATATTATCAATCATTAGTGATCACTCATTAAGCATTGACGCATTACGCTCGACTAGTGATCAGTGTTTCTCTACCTTTTGTTCTAATTCCGCGTAATTATTCAATAAATATGAAGTGTGCAATCTACGATGTTAATTTCAATGATGGTGTGCCACTGCACACCATCATTGAAATTATCATCACATTTATTAAATTATTATATTAAATTAATATATTAAATTATTATATTAAATTATTATACATCACAGTGTGTAAGAAACACCTTGATTTATGATGTGCTGGCATCAGCGAAAATGGTTGGAGGTAATTAGGTAATGACAGAAGAGCTATGTGGAAGTGTGCGACTTGCCGAATATCCTCGCCATCTCCCTCCCCATTACTTACGCCGGAACCTGCTTCAATTGAAACTGTTCTTATTGAAATACGGGAATTCAAGGCTCAACTGGCTGGTCTGCCAGGGATTTCTGACGATATCAAGTGCATGAAGGAGCTAAAGGAACTTAAGGATACCTACGATTTTACCAGCAGTCAATTGGAAAATTATTCAGCAAAAGTCACTGGCCTTGAGACGAGAGTTGTCAATCTGGAATGTCTTCAGGAATCTGTTCGCTTGCTACAATCTGATATTGATATTATAAAATCAGAACAATCTGCCAACAACCAAAGATCTTTATTTTAATGTTCCCTCCAGATACGTTCGGTAATATGTAATCCACCTATATCAACCCCTCTTTCTTCTTCGAATTACAGGCAGAATTCATATATTGTGCGAGCAAGCAGTGATTTTAATAAAATATGCAAGGAATTTTCATTTAAACCCATTTATTTTAAAAAGCAGTATGGCAAGAAAGGTGCTTAATCTTAAGTTTTTCAATAACTAGTTTTGTTTTACATCATACATACATACATATTTTCACGCCTGTCTCCCATTGGGGTAGGCAGAGACTATAGATTTCCACTTGCTACGATCCTGGCACACTACATAATACTACTGTTTGGTTTTAAGTATTTAATATTTTTTATACTCGTAATAATCGTACTTGTTCTGTTACTGAGTGTTCCAGTTATCGTTTATTTATATATCTGTTAATATTCGTGAAAACCTTTAATTGACTTACTAGTGTCTACTCTTTAAATCCATTTCAATATTTGTAGCTGTTGGTTTTCCCATGTACCTACGTGAATAAATACATAAATAAATTATATCGCATATTTTTATCTGTGAAGATTTTTAATTATTTATGTCTGTCTCAATGATTCTGATGTTGATTTGTCTGCAAATATTCCTTGCAATAAATACATTTTGGATAGGAATAACAGGCTGTATTGCTGTTGTTAACATGTGACTCATTGTTTGAAAAAGGGTTACAGGCAACATGCCCCTGTCTCATGTCATGTCAGGTCATTGTGTCACATTGTGCATATCGCGTGGACAATATTTTTCCGTACGGTCTACTTATGTAACTATTATAATGTATTTGTTTATATGGCTGGCCATTCCACATACGTTTTGGTAATACCCACAATTTATTTTACGACATCATTCTTTTTTATTACATTTATTAATTATGTGAGACCTGAAAATTATATACATTTTATTGGAATTATAACTACATTCAAATAACATAAAATAATCCAGATAATAATCTAAAATATTGAGAGGGCTCTTCGGTGTAGGTAGGCATGCTTTTAACCTTGGCTGTATAATATCGGTTACCACAATCTCGACATCTACTAGAAAGTCTATCGTCTCAAGTCTTGTTCTTCTTGACGCTGGATGGCTGATCGGCATGGAATCAAATTTATGGTCGACTGACGGCTGTTGTAACTTGTATTACGCGCATGCGCCCATGTAAGATGGACAGTTCCTACCAGTTCCATTATTGTACACAAAAATGATTAAACTTACCAAACATGCACTGGGCTGACCATTGTTCCACGTATGAGTCAGTTAAGGAAAATATTATATGTACTAGCTGCAGCCCGCGGTTTTACTCGCATCCCAAAGGGCTTTTTGAGACTAAAGGTCAATAGTTCAAGGACTTCTCCTTGCATCAAACTTCATCAAGACTGGTTCAGCGGCGTGAAACTGTATCAAACAGATTGCTATTAATGACATCAATTATATCAACATTTTATGTACTACTTACTAGCTTTTTCCCGCGGCTTCGCTCACCTGAAACTTACTTAAATTAGGATTAGAAATGGATCCCAAAAATATTTAATATAAACAGTGATGATCTCTTCTTTATATGGGTCTTTAAACATGAAAGAGGTCCCGCTGCACCTCAGGATCCTTTTAATTAATTGAAATAAGAAGTTCTTCAGATTTTAAATTGGAGTTGTGGAGTTTATAAGTTGTTGTTGTATCGCATTTTTGGATTCGGAGCCGTTATATACTACCTACCCATACCCACTTGTTTTTTTTAAATATCTTCAATGTACAGACAGATTTTTTACAATTTAATAACAGTAGAGACTACATTCTGCCCGCGACATTGCCTGCGTGTACTTCACAATTGGGTCCGACCTTGGATAAAAAGCCCATGAGTTATTCTAGACTATTATCTGTGTTTTTTTTTATGAGATAGGGGGGCCAACGAGCAACCGGATCACCTGATGGTAAGCGATAACCGCCGCCCATGGACACCCGCAACGCCAGAGGAGTCGCAAGTGCGTTGCCCACCTTTTAAAAGGGTTTGGGCCTCCGGTAACCTCCTTCACTCGGCGAAACACAACGCAAGCGTTGTTTCACGCCTGTTTTCTGTGAGGCCGTGGTATCACTCCGGTCGACCCGGCGAATTCTAGCCGAAGCATGGCTCTCCCACGTGATAAAAATGGTTCAATACTCAATATTTAATGCATTCCACAATGTAGTTTATAAAAAAAAATATGTTTGTTAATCTGTTTGCTATTTGGCAGTAGACACTGTCTGATAGAGATAGTTCATAAGCCACGGGTCATAACTGATATCGTTTAATCAAATACGCTTTTAACCAAACCTGCGGTTTTCCTCTTACATAAGTCAAAAAAATTGACCTGGAATTCCCAACTACCACATTGGTTAGGGAAATATGTAATATCGATATTAAAAAAAGTTGCGCAGAAATAAATTTAAAATAGTATTATTAGGTAAAATCCGTATCGGAACTCGCGTCCCAAAAGGATTAATTTAATATTAACTCGGATCTAGGTGGCTTATCAGATAACAATACAACTGTGTATCCTATCCCTATTAATTTTGCAGGCAGCAAAATTAATAGGGATCCTAAATAGTAAAGTGTTATTGTTGTGCCCGGTTAATGACAATAGGCTCACCCCCTTTACATGGGACCTAAAACATACCGGCGAACTGTGGGTGTACATTAGTACGCCTCTGCCTAACCCTTCGGGGAATACAGGCGTGATGGTATGATGGTATGTTATTAATTTTGCTGTGATGCGCGAAGGTACACACATACAAAATTTGATAAGTTTTGGTTTCTAATCCAATGAAGATCACACACAAATATTTGGGTTTTAATTGTGATTGAATCATTTTCTAAGAACTGTCATCTGGTTTAGTTTTGCATGCGGCGCGAAATAATATGCGTCATCCGGGTATTTGTGGATAATTGCGTGACATTACTGAATATGGACGGGCCCCTTATGACGTCATCTCTTGCCACAGCATCATTGTTTTGGCGTTCATGACGTTTGCATGCTAGCAAATTGATCGATCAAGTAATGCAACATGTGGATGAAAATAAGTTATACCTACTTAATTATTGTGTACAGCGCAATAGTGACACACAAAGGAAAGATTTCTGAATGTAATCACACGTTAATATTACGTAAGGGAGATGATTGCTAAATAAACGACGACAATTTAATTTTGAAAATTGAAATTGAATTGAAAATTGCTATATTTTTACATAAGACTTATTTTATCACAGACTTTTATTTGTCTCTCCGTCAAATGTAATTCCATTTTCCTTATTACTGTTATTTACTACTTTAATGCATAATAATTTTAAAATGATTATTATCGAGTACATTAATGCGTTTATCGTCTACCAACTTTTGCATGCCATACATACTCTTAGCAAAACATGTTTGTTCTCTATGACCTACCTACTGTTAAGACCTGTTTATACCATGTTTTATGCAAATAAATATATATTCTATTCAATTCTATTCTATAGGAGGTAATGACATGAGTTGAAAGTTGAAATCTCATTACAATGTTAACTTAAAGCCAGCCCCACACGTAACGATATAAATCTATTTGCCGCAAGTGAAGACTTGCACAAGAATACAGTATCGTCTGTGATTGGCTTTATTCAGTTTAAATTTCACGAAGTTTGTGAAATTTACGGAATGACATGCGGGATCATCCCTAATGTTGAATTTCGTTCATACAGATGTGCTGTCACGAAATACCATCAAAAACATTGCTCGCATACATACCTATCATAATAATGATACCTATCATGCTTACATCTTCTACGGGCTCTGGCTAACTGTAACTAGCTGACAGCCGTAAACGTTAAATGTTTGGATGTTTGATGAAACCCATTCAATGTGTGTGCGTGTAAATGTCCTATGTGGCAAAAAATGTTACTATTTTAACGAGTCCAGAGTGAAAGCTGTTTGTCAGTGTCACCACACATCACCGAGGTTGTTCGCATACTTTATACTTTACTTTCAGCTAACCATTTTTCATTCAGCCCTGCAATCGTAAACCGGCGTAACAATGTTCTGCAAAAAACCGAAGTGCGTTCCGCGAACGATCTGCAAATAATACGAAAATACAACTTGTTATAGCGAGCAGTAATAATCGTGAGAATAAAAATGTTTACTACCCTCACATAGACGGAAAACGAGGTGATGGCTTTATTTCCGTCTTGAACTGAAGTGACTCTGGGAGTACCGATTTTTACAACTAGAATAAATGATGCATTTAGTAAGTTTTTGTTCTAAAATACTGTATTCCATTTAAATATTCATAGAAGAAGGAGATTCTTATCTTCCGTAGTTTGCAACAAACTAGTTGTTCACTAATGGAGAATCTTTGAAAATGCCAGAAGAAACTGATATCGACCAGACTTTTGAAGTGTGTTTTTCTGTGAACAATTATCTATTTATACTCTCTTATTATCCGGAGATTTGAAAAACCCAAAGCGAATGTTGCTGCGCAAATACATTAAACAAACATGTTTTATAGCATTCAGTTGATATTCAACATTGATCTTTTTGTGATGTTTTTGCATTTTTCATGCTAAGATTATAAAGTTATTTTAGTGAAGGAAAAATTCGACTCGCACGACCTCACCTTTAAGACGTATTAGACGTTCAGAATGTGAAGGCAAATTTCGACATGGCAGGTGGGACTCGCGGTGGCAGCGTCTGGCGTACCTAGCCAGAAGACGCAGGTTTGAATCCTGCCTGCGAGTCGAATTTTTCCTTCACTAAAATAATTCAACATTGATAATAAAATATAAATAGGTATCCAAATAGCAGTAATGATAATGAATACTTACTACCTACCTAGGAACATTTCTCTTGGAAAACTTCAAAGTACTACTTACTATTTATTGTTAGGTGACGGTTTTAACTTTTTTTTGTACTAAAATACTTCGAATCGAAAGAATATAGGATAAGATAAAGTTTTATTTCTCAGCACAACATGAGGAGGCAACACAATACATTATAAGTGATAAGTAACTTAGTATATGTGGTGGGTGCTAAACTAGGCTTGGCGCTGGACGCATATCCCAAAGGGCAGAGACCTGGTGACTTTATATACGGCTTGTATTTCAAGACACCAGGTCTCTGCCCTTTAGAATATACAAAAAAAGTTTATGGCGCATGACCTTTTTCTTGGTTATTCATGGCTCATGTCAGCACCGTTCACGACGAAGAAATTATACTGCATCCCTCAATGCCAGTAAATCTTACTTCTAAACAATCTATATATTGGTTCTCCAAGAACATGGACGTACAGTCAAAAGAATATCCTTCCGACACAGACTGCAGAGTCAGCTAGACTGTCTATAGGAGCGACTAGCAAGGCGCCTCTCAAACAGGATTTATTCCGATGGCCCCTCCTCTCTAAACATAGGGCTGTCAACAGTATCATGATTCAACAAAACAACATAAATAATTATCGGAATCCGGTAATTTTCATCACGTAAAATAGTGTCACACGCACGACGCGCCGAAGTATTTGGGTTTTACCATTTTTTTCTTGCAAATTCCTGCTCGGACAAATATAACTAGTATTAGTCCGGGGAAATTCGGTTGAATTGCAGCCCTACAAACAAACTGTACCTATCAAATATGTCGGCGCTAACCTCCCTTTGTCTCCCCTAAAATGGGACACGTGCACCCTATCACGAGATTTTCTCAAACGGAGATTTGAAATAAATAAAACCAGGCTTTTGTGGCAATATATGTTATAACATTTTGATTTCCGAGTTATTACATGCTAAGCTTTTCCCCAACTATGTTGGGTTGGGGTAAACTTTTAGAATAACCAGATGATGCTAAGGTTTATTTTTCAAGTATTCATTGCATGATTATTCCCATTTGGGCGATCGGTCGCGGTTTTGCTAACTCACAAATCTCTCCAAGTTGTGAAGCTCTGTGTATTGTATCAATTAGCTGTGTAACAAAAGCCATTGTTTTATCAATGTTGTTATCCTTTGGATGTAAGCACCAGTTAAACAAAGGGAGTTTGGAACTTCCTCGCTTCTCTGAAAGTCAAAGAAAAACATACAATACTTACTATCGGTTGCGTATCTACCCTCACTTGCAAACGGATGCCAAATGATCGTAACTAATATATAACCTATGTATTTTCTCGGTATGAAGAAGTTTTTATCAGGTATAATTTATTTTTATCAGTATTTATGGGGTTCATTCAAAATTACAGCGTGAAACTTTGAACACTGGTTAGTTGGAAGTAAATCGTATAAGTGGGACTGAAAACATTTGCAGCATAACAACAAAATGGTGACTTTATTTACAGATACAGAAGTTAGAATCCATTCCAATTACTCTACAACAACTTTGTCCTGTACAAAGTAGTTATTAGGTACAAAAAGGTCGTAATACTAAACAGTGGAAATCCTTTACAAGCCATATATTTCCTCAATATTTTTCCGACCGCGTTGAAAGTCCGCTCCACAAAATCGCTTTACACGTGATTGATACGAATAGGGAAATGCGTCCAGTCAAATCGCCTCTGACCGATGTTAGTCGATTTTGTATCGAGTGAACATTCGCCGGGGGCAATCGATATACCGCGGATGATGGATAACCCTCTTTTATTAGTAATGGACTCACGGACGTCCCCCGAGGCTATCATAAGATAAATCTTGGCACTAACGATTCAGCGGACGAAACCGTATTTAAATGAAGTTATCCGTTATAAACTTGAAAGTCTAAGTAAACAAGCAGAAATCAAGTTTCTGAATGAATCTAGTTATGAATTTCGTAGAGGAAGCGATATAATTGTTTTTATTAAAATTCATGAACTGCCTCATTAGCCGAGTGGTCCTGAGCATGACTGCTACGCTAGAGGTCCTGGGTTCGATTCCCAGGTCGAGCAAAGTGTTATTGGGTTTTTCTATGAAATTCCCAGTAGCAGCTCGGAGTTAGGAATTTGTGCTCGGTTAATGGCAATAGGCTCGCCCCCTATTACATGGGACCTATACATACCGGCGAACTGTGGGTGTACCTTAGTACACCGCTGCCTAGTTTTTCAGCAATGATAGACAAGCGGTTAGAGCACTCAACTGCCGCGCATAGAGCTCATAGTTTAATTCAGGAGTGAGCAAACCAAACGATTTCAGTTAAAGAATACCGAGTTAATAAACATCATCTCTATTAATTAAAGTTTGTATTTGATTGAGCTTATCTCAGAAACTAATGTTACGGATATTCACAGAGTTTTCATCAATAAAAGGAATATATAGGCTATAAATTATAAACATATTCTTGCGAAGCCGGGGCAGATTAATTAAATTCTTATGTACGGGTATAAAATTCAGATATATTATTAAACCGTTTTGACCTCAGTGAACAAAGAACTTATAAAATTATTGTCGTTAGTATATTTAATGTATAAAGTGACTACAGATATTTCAGTGAACTGAGTCGCGTGCGCGCGATGCACCAGTAATCTTATTAGCGTTCCTGATTAATTGATTTCGGTCAGTAATTTTATAAGGTCTCGCGGAGGCGACTCTCAGCTTTCATGTAACAATGACAATAATGCTATTCACTCAAATTGAATGGCAGGCAATGCCGCGCGCCGACCGGGGACGCATTGTATCGACACGGCCTAATTCACCGAGAAACATCATTTACTTACCCTGAAATTTCTGGGATTTTCGAAAGGAAAAATAGAATTGTTTCATTGGGACCTTTAGATGTTTTAGATTGTTTGATTTTGTACAGGGAAATGGACAGGGATTACGCAGAGGGGCGGGGCGAGTGAAATGGTTTTCTTTTTAAATGCGCTGATTATGTTTGATGTGTGTTCGTTTGCTCAAGGGGTGATAAATTTAGAGAACCTTAGGATATTGGTATTGCTTTGAGTTGCACAAGACAGATGAATCAAGACATTTAGTTTAGCCACATTTGGAAATGGATAATGTCGTTATATAGATAAGCTTTCTACCTATTCCCTAGCGAAAAGGCGTGAGAGATGTACCTACACATAGAAATAACTTCCGCTACCGGAAATAACTTCAAAAGATATATTATTTTATGTACATAAGTACGAGGCTATGTAAACATGTCATTAATTCTCAACAACTTCAAATAGATCTTGTACCCACTGTCAGGTGTGGGAGGACATCAGATTAATTACGCAAGAAAGCCTTTGCTGATGACGATGATTAATTTATTAGTTTCTTTGAAAAATTCTGTGTAATTTTTCCTGTTATATTAAAGTCATTGGGAGGGTGATGGTATTAGTAAAAACCAATTCTTGGTGTTACTCATATATAGGCAGGTATGTACTCGTTACATAAATATAAACGTTTGAATGTGGTAAAAAAATTACCTGTGTGGTTTTTGTGAAAACCAGTCAGGTACAATTTCAAAAAAATCTCATCAGACATAGGGAATGTAGCATGTTAAAAGAGAGTCTTTATGAGCTCGATTTTGATAGACGTATATAAGTGACTATTAGTTATATTAGTCTAGGACTCTAGGTAATAGTGCTAAGCGCTGCTGCAAATTATAAAATCCTTAGTTAGGTACATATTTGTAGTATTAACGGGTTTTTCCATCAAGATAAGGTAAACCGCAGCCCGGATGTCCGATTAATGGCTATAGTTACTTTTGTTTAATTTTTGATAGGTTTACGCTTGATCGCCAGTTAGTTTAAGATATAGATAATATATTGTATTGCATTATAGTATTTAATATGCAATAGGCCTTGTTGCCTGATTTAAATAAATAAAAATAGGCACACCCAATTTGCTAAAGGGTGCTCCTTATCTTTCGAAGAATACAGTCGTGTTGGTATTTTATTCTAATTTCGTGTGTCGTAATCATTGTCATCCTCGTAGCCTTTTGCCAGCTGTGTAAGGGTCGGCTTCTAATTTAACCAGAGGCTGCATATCTGAATTTTACACGAAGCGATAACCATCAGCTGACCTCCGTAACCCAAAAAAAAAAAAAGTCAAAATGTTTTATTTCAATTAGACCATTATAGAAGGTACTTTTGAAAAGTCAAAACTAGTTGCACGGTTCCAAAAAGTGGGTCTTATGGAGAAGAGCCGGCAAGAAACTCCATAGATACTCTTTTTAAAATAAAATAATCATAATTACAATATTAGCTTTACAACTTTGAGCCCAATCTCTGGATACTGATTTTGACGACACGTTTGGCGTAGCGGCTGAGCTGGCTTCTGCGACACGTGTTGTGGGTTCGATCCCCACACGGAGCAAATATTTGTATGATCTACAGGTAGTTGTTCCGGGTCTGGGTGTTTGTGTATGTCAGAATTTGTGTTTGTAAACGCACCCACGATACAGGAGAAAACCCTAGTGTAGAGCAACGTTTTTTTTAAAAAAAAAAGGAATATCCGGTTGTCAGGCTTGCGAGCTTCTTCTCTCCGAGGCACGAAGGGGTATCGTATCATGAGTTAAGAATGGTCACACACTGCCCGCGGCAAGGTCAGCTTGAGTTTGTAAATCGGCGGCTGCAAATAGGTAGGCACCTAAAAGAAACAAACACAAGTTCCAGATTAAGTTGTTATTTAGTCACGAGCCCCTAAATGTATGACACTATTATCTATTATAATGTGCCTACTAGTTATCATATATAGCTTTTTGGTCGGGTCGTGGTAATGAATTCGCCCTATTGTGGTTCACAGTTTATTGATCCTACTTCAATATTGATAGTATCACGGGAATCAAAGTAAAGAAGAACTCAAAGACTATGACATGGTCTATTCTACCTATTTCTAAGAAACTTATAGTAACATTAAAAAAAAGATCGACATCAACTTGTTAAAAGTAAAAAAATATCAACGCCAAATATATCTACGATTTACGGAATGAAACTCTATTGTGTTCCATTTGATTTTCCGAACTATTTTTGCCTCCACAATGATGGTGGTCCCGGGTTATCTATTTTTATTCATATCGGCCTTGTAACGGCTTTGAGTGAGCTGACAGTGGACTGAACGGAACATATTGCTTTATATTTTATTGCAGGCGTTTGTAATTGTTGTTAGAGCTACACAAAAATAGGATATAAATGTTTTTTTTATACCAAATTTAAAGATTTGATAATTTTATATGTTTAAACTAAACTACAAAAAAGATTTTTTTAATATACATAGGGTTAGGTAGAGGCGTACTCATGTACCAAATTTCGCCGGTACGTTTAGGTCCCATGTAAAAGGGGGCGAGCTTATTGCCATTAACCGGGCACAAATCCTAAACTCTGAGCTGCTACTGAGAATTTCATATAAAAACCCAATAATACTGTTTGAACTTTGACCTGGGAAACGAACCCAGGACCTCTAAAGTAGTAATCATGCTCAGGAACACGAGGCTAATGAGGCACAATTAGGCATTTTAAGGTTGTTATTATAGATAATATTAAGAGAACAGTGCAAATTTGGAAACAGTTTCAGTATTTTAAATTCAGCACCCCGGGCCTATAGGGTTTGACGCCCCATAAAATAATATTTTGGCCCTAGGGTAAATGCCCCTGATGGGACCTATACCAAATTTTTTTTTTTTATGGGATTGGGGGCAAACGAGCAAACGTATCACCTGATGGTAAGTGATAACCGCCGCCCATGGACACCCGCAACACCAGAGAAGTCGCAAGTGCGCTGCCCGCCTTTAAAAGGGTTTGGGCCTCCGGTAACCTCAACTCACTCGGCGAAACACAACGCAAGCGTTGTTTCACGCCGGTTTTCTGTGAGGCCGTGGTATCACTCCGGTCGAGCCGGCCCATTCGTGCCGAAGCATGGCTCTCCCACGTGCCAGTAAACTGCGGATGTGTAGGAATGATTAGTAAACTGTGGCTTTCTCAACGTTTTTAGGGTTCCGTACCTCAAAAGGAAAAAACCGGTACTCTTAAAGGATCATTTTTGTCTGTCTGTCTGTAAATTATAATACATCAGATAATACATATATATTTAACTAGCATCTGCCCGCGACTTCGTCCGCGTAGCGTGATGATATATAGCCTATAGCCTTCCTCAATAAATGGGCTATCTAACACTGAAAGAATTTTTCAAATCGGACCAGTTGTTCCTGAGATTAGCACGTTCAAGTAAACAAACAAACAAACAAACTCTTCAGCTTTATATATCTATATATATAAAAGAAAGTCGTGTTAGTTACTCCATTTATAACTCAAGAACGGCTGAACCGATTTGGCTGAAAATTGGTGGAGAGGTGGCTTAGAACCAGGAAACGGACATAGGATATTTTTTATCCCGTTCCTGTGGGATGTGATGGCAGACCGAATTCCACGGGGGCGAAGCCGCGGGCAGAAGCTAGTTAGTAATAGATTAGTACCTACCTAGTAATAATGTTATAATAATTACATCGCCCTGACTGAAAACTCAATAAAAGTAAATCCCAAACAATTTTGGACGTTCGTTAAGAATCGCTATAAGTCAACCGCCATTCCCAGTGCACTGAATTATGATAACAAATTATTAATCACGGGCGAGTCTATTTGTGAGGCATTTGGCTCTTATTTCCATTCGACTTTTCTTAACGATGGCGCTGGCAATTCTAACACTTCTATTACTATAAACCTTGATTCCTCTACAATTAATCCGCCATGTGACATTTGCAAGATCGAGGTGAAAGTTGATGTAGTTGCCAATCTGCTTCACAAGCTAGACACATCTAAAGGTGCCGGCCCTGACAACCTGTCATCTCTTCTCCTCGTTAAGTGTGCATCATCTATCTGTGTACCTATTTCAATCCTATTTGCAAAATCTCTATCCTTATGTGTCGTCCCCAAAGTCTGGAAGTCTGCATATATTACACCAGTGCATAAAAAAGGGTCCAAAACAGATGTCGTTAATTATAGGCCTATTTCTAAGCTATGCATTATAGCCAAAGTATTCGAGAGGATTATCTACCACCAGTTATTCCCCGTTATTGTGAAAGCGCTTAGTCCTTTTCAGCACGGATTTTTAAAAGGCCGGTCTACCACCTCAAACCTGGCATTATTCAATGATTTTATTACAAAAGCTATGGATGAGGGTCGGCAGGTCGATGTCGTTTACACTGATTATAGCAAGGCATTTGACCGAATAGAACATAAAATCCTAATTAAGAAGCTTGCTTATTTGGGAATACGCGGAGATCTGCTCAGGTGGTTTTCCTCGTATATAGAAAATAGGTCGCAAGCTGTAGCACTTAATAACTACCTGTCAAGTTGGGTTTCAGTGCCAAGTGGAGTACCTCAAGGTTCGTTATTGGGCCCCCTCCTATTTGTTGTCTATGTAAACGACATCGACCGTTGCCTTCAATCATCTCATCTATTATGCTTTGCTGATGATATGAAAATTTATACCACAATCTCATCAGTTGAAGACATGTCAGCACTTCAGTCCGACCTATGCCGGCTAGAAGAGTACTGCCTAAAAAATAAACTTGACCTCAACCCCTCCAAATGCTCAGTAATCACGTATACTAGGAAACGTGCGATCATAGAGACTTCGTACACCTTGGGAGGTCTAACCTTGCCAAGAAGTAGTGCAATTCGTGATTTGGGCGTATACCACGATCAGAAGCTAGCTTTTGACACGCACATTGACACATGTGTGAGAAAAGCTTCCAAATCGCTCGGGTTTATAATGCGACTTTCTAAATCATTCACTGAAGTTAAGACACTCAAAATTCTGTACTGCACCTATGTCAGATCTCATTTAGAGTATGCATCCCAAATTTGGAACCCCTGTTACAACAAATACGTCGATAGAATTGAAAAAATACAAAAACGCTTCGTTAGGCACCTTTGCTTTCGTCAAAAGATTCCTTATCATTCTAAAGATTACCTCCAATTATGTAAAAAATACCACCTGCTACCACTTTCCATCCGTCGTGAGATAGCTGACTTCTCCTATCTTATAAAAATCATTAACAATGAAATCGACTGCCATGAGCTCTTGGAAAAACTATATTTTAATGTCCCGTGTAAGTCAGTTCGCTTCAATCCACCCATTCGTGTTCCGAATGCTAGTACAAATTACAGGCAGAACAGTTACATTGTGCGAGCAATCAGAAATTTTAATAGTATATGTAAGCAGCACGGTTTTGACCCCTTTATGACTAGTGTGTCATCGGCAAGAAGGACCTTAAGCCTCACCTTTTTTAAATAGACAGTCATTTGTTGTATGATCAATAATTTAAAATACAATGTAATAACAATTTGTAGTTGTAATAGTGATCTGTAGTTGTGAATTGTCAATATACTATATAATATACTAGCTCTCAATTTCAATTTAACTTACTATATTTCTATAAGTGAAGACTTGTTATTGGCTTTCTATTAACTAGATGATGTTTTTACTGTGATATCCTAGCTGTAAGTCTTCCATACTTTAAATAAATAAATAAAATAAATAAATAAATAGTAAGATTACATAATATTATGTTTATATATGTTTTAAACTTTATAAATACGTTTAAGTAATTATCCACAACGTTTTCCGCAAACTACATATTTTGTAGAACAGTTTGTGTACAATGTAGGTACCTATTACAAGAATTGTTATTTACCAAGTAGGTAGAGTCAGAAAATGTAACGGGAAGGCATGTTAAAACAATAGGAACCTTCAATAAAATAAGCTATTACACAAAATACCATAATGAAGTAACACTCCGGTATCAAAAATGTACCCAAAACGCGTTGCTGAACGTTACGTTTGTGACGTCACGGGATGAAGTCTACGCACGTAGGTGGACAGGGTTCAAGACCGGATAAAAGGCCAGGGTACAGGGAAGGGGGAAGTATTTTCATAGAGATGTCAAATCCAGTCGTACAGCAACGAACTCCGGACACTGAAATGAAAATGGTTTTATTAATTAATGGAAAGAGTTACATTTACAAAAACGGCCAGCTACATTATATAATTACCTTGGTTTAATGGCTACATATCTGGCCTATTATAACTGAATGAGGTAAATTTCCTGGCATCGTACCTCCGGCGTGCCCTACGTTACACAGTGCGAATGTCAATCAGAGAGATAAGTCTTTAGGTAACTTTTTTACAAGTTCTTCCACTAGGTGCTGCAATTTAATACTATGGAATATAAGACACGTGTGACGTAGTGGCTGAGCGATCGGCTTCTTGGACACGTGTCGTGGGTCCGATCCCCACACGGAGCAAATATTTGAATGATCTACAGATAGTTCTAGGTCTGGGCGTTTGTGTATGTGAGAATTTGTATTTGTAAACGCACCCACGATACAGGAGAAAATCCTAGTGTGGGGCAACGTTTTTTTATAAGTACTAAAAACAATGATTGATACCAACTACTAAAATTCTACCAATAAACAAATTGGTAACCATTTTGTCCGTTTCTAGTGCATCCCTGGATTCAAACAAGCCATTCACTTGTCCGAATCGTTGTTTCTCCACGATTCCAGCATCATATTTTATTTTGTTACGTGCCCTTCATCTCACGCCAATAGGTACTGGTAAGGTAAACGGCCCAGTAACCGTTAAGTTTTGAACATCGCCGACTTTGCAGGTCTGCTATGCTAAAACTAGAAGACTTACAATAATTATTTTTACATTTAAAGATAGTAAATGTATTCTTGTTTTTTATGATTACTATTTTCAAAATTAATATAAACGTTAATATACAATAATACAACAAAATCATTAAAAAGGGTCATTTGTACCAGTATCCGTTAGATTTGTACTAGTAATCGTTATATTGTCCCAGAATCCGGTATTTTTTACCGCAAATATGAACTCTATTGCTTGATATTAAAGTTCACATTATAATACGTATCCAAAGAAAATATATATTTTATAAAATATAAAAGTTTTTAGTAAAATCAGTCTTTATCAATATTATTTTCAGAAAATTTTACTTATATAAATTTCAATGTTATAATTAGAAAATTGGAACCAGGTAGGTATATAACCTACATAGGTAAAATAAGGTATGAATTAACTTATGGCTAAACTCTGAATTTATGCTTGAATAACATTAAAGCCTCAATTTCAATAGGTTTACCTGCGAAAAAAAATTGCACCAACATTAAAAACTTAACAATCTTAGAATGAGAATACAAATCTGGTAGTTTTTGTAAATACAGCTTGAATAATTTGTTAAAATGACACAAAATTAACAAACATCTTTGCAACAAACATTTGGAGATATACAATGAGATCATTATGATAAAATTATATTAATAGGCTTCCCCCTTAGTCTCGATCGCCTGTGCCCAACGGTGTGTCAGGTATACCAGAAGATCACCAGCCGACCTACCCTTACGAAAGCCGTACTGCTGGTCACAAAGCATCTGGTGATCCTCTAAGTACCGAAGGAGCTGGCAGTTGATAATGGACTCCATTATCTTCGAGAAAAGGGGGGTAAGGGCTATCGGTCTGTAGTTGGATGGATTTGAGCGGTCGCCTTTTTTAGGGATCGGGTGGACCAATGCTGTCTTCCATGATGTTGGGACAACGCCAGAAGAGAGCCGAAAAAGACGTGTTAAAACTGGTGCCAACTCTGGAGCGCACATCTTTAACACAATAGGAGGGATTCCATCAGGCCCACTTGACTTAGATATCGAGGGTTACAAGTGCTAAACGCACTGCGCGTTGGTGGAATCGGATATCCGGCATACAGCCAACGAACCGCGGTATGGTAGGCGGCTCTTCCCCCCCGTCATCCAAAGTTGAGTTAGACGCAAAGAGTTTGCCCAGAAGATCGAGAGAAGAAGGCAGGCGCTCAAGCCTCTCACCAATTCTACCGATTTGCACCGACTTCGCCCTTGCAATGTCTCTTTTGAAGGACCTAGAGGCAAAGTTATACTTATATTTTAATGCGCTGGTATTTACATCCCTTGCCGCCACCGCATCAGCCCCGGCTCGATAAGCTTCCTGCTTCCTACGAGAGGCCTTTTTGGAAGACGAACCGAACCAAGGTCGAAATTTGCCACTAATGGGGACTACAGAGGATGGAATGAAAAGTTCCATACCCTGCAGCACCACATCAGCAACAAAATCAGCAGCGGCGTTGGGATCATTCGGCGAGAAGCAAACCTGTCTCCAAGGTAGGACGTAAAGAATGACCGCATCCCATCCCATTCTGCTGACTTGTAGTGCCACACACGGTGGCTACGTACAACTCGCGATCGCGATGAGCACATGAGAGGCACTGTACTCCGGACAAGGCAATGATCCGACGAACCAAGCGGGGCGCCTACGGATACATGATAGCCGTCCTGATGAGAAGTCAGCAGAAGATCCAGCATTGAAGGCTTCTGGCTCTCCACATCTAGGATTCGCGTGGGCGTAGTGACCAGTTGTGTCAGGCCATAATATGTTCTTATCTCAAATAATTAAACGGAACCTGAGATACCTACGGCTTGACCTGTCTAATGTATAGAGACCCATAGCCACAGCAAGTAAGAGCTGACCCACTGGTCAGCTCTTGCTGATTAAAAACTGATACCAGTCAACGACTCAATGTTTGAGCACATGATGTGTTGTATACCCAAAACTACCTTCAGCTGAGTTTTTATTACAATAAGGCATTTTAAAATGTCTGTTTTGAGTACTATCTTGTATGAAAGGTGCGTAGTATAAGGGGTATAGTTATAGGCGTAATCATTTAGAAATAATACAGAAAAAAGAAAAAAGGAATCCAATCCATGTGGTTTTAAAAGAACGTACACAGTCATTTCAATTGAAGTCAAAGGAAAATAAGCACTTACTTAAGGCATAATATACGTCCGGGTACTAACCCGGCAGATCTTTATACCACAGTTTCAAAGGAAAAAGAGACCTATTACAAGGCAATAAGGATACAATAACGGGTATCGGTACAATGGATATTACCGGTATGATGCTTGCACCAATATCCGGTAGAAAATGGAACATATATGCGGCGTTGCTGGGTCAACTAGGGATTAGTGCGTACCAATAAATGTGACATGCAAAAATAAATACTTCTCAATTAGATTCACCATAATTTATAGTTTATATCGTTAGATAGTTCACTCAAATATTTCAATAAATTAACACCCTTACCGTATGGTCATCCGTAGCAGCATGCCAAGCTGAATAGTACGACGGGGTGATCTCGCAGTTTAGAGACCGGACCTTCAATTTTCTTAATATTTTTGGAGAGCTCACTTTTATGGTTACACAGTTTTGCCACCATAAAACTTTTTGATCAATGTTGCAATTATTATTGTACAAAATATTACCAAGAATGTGTTACAATTAACAAACTTTAATTTGTTATTGGTAGAAAGGGGGAAAACAAAAAAAACTATCTAGTTACCGGGTATTGGGACGCTGCCGGAAATACGTACTTCTACCTTAGTGTTTTTTAGAGTTTTTTTATTGGAACTATAATTATACTATATATAACTATAATTTTTTTAGCTTACTTTTTAAAGCAATTTTTTACACGAACAGATGACGTGGGAGGCCCATGCTGACAGTAACAATTACCTAAGTTGTATAGTTTATTTTTTTATCATAATATATTACTACGCTTACCTATAATCCCGGCAAGGTTTAGGCGGAGGTGAACTCACGTACCTACACCTATAGTTTACATGTTTTGAGGCATGTTTTGAGCTCCCCTTTAACAGTAGACGACTCTTTTAGCATTTTTTAGACAAGATCCATAGTAACCTCTGGATAATGGATAATGGATCTGCTTGCTGCTATTGAGAATTTCATAGAAAAACCCCAGCAACACTATTTTAATGGGGCACCGGGCTCATTCGTAGACTAGACTGGGTCTCATTGGCAATTCGAACAAATATTTAAAGTAGATACCGTCACTGCATCTGTATCAGCACATAACGTTATTTACTATTTATGAAATGAAGAGCAACAATAAATAATAATAACCAGTAATGAAGACATATACGCAGAACATAATAAGATAAATAAATAAATAGTTTGCAGGAATTGTGTTGAACTTCCAAAATGAAAGAAATTCTTTATATAATGCTCGGTTTAAATTCACGTCACATTTACAGTTTATTCTGAACGTAATAGGTATCCTAGGTATCGCGGCTCGCGCCAAATACTTTACAACTTGCTTGAAGAAAATAAATTGTGGCTTTACAAAAAGAAATTGTTGTTTATACCTTAAAATAGCTGCAGTGAGGATTAATGGTATATGGGATTTGGGAAGAAATATAGTGAACGTATTAGATTTATTGTCTTACGTGAGCATTAAGGTCGCTATTTGCGCTAATTAAATAATATAATATTATCACGCTTGTATTCTCCGAAAAGTTAGTTGTATTGACATCCGTTGTTCATGAGGATATGACATGCAACTAAGTACAGCTTATTAGCTTAGCAAAGTTTCATTAAATTTGAAAGTACCTACATAACATAACATACCATCACGGCTGTATTCCCCGAAGGGTTAGGCAGAGGCGTACTAATGTACACCCACAGTTCGCCGGTATGTTTAGGTCCCATGTAATAGGGGGCGAGCCTATTGCCATTAACCGGGCACAAATTCTTAACTCCGAGCTGCTACTGGGAATTTCATAGAAAAACCCAATAACACTTTGCTCGACCTGGGAATCGAACCCAGGACCTCTAGCGTAGCAGTCGCGGTCAGGACCACTTGGCTATTGAGGCAGTACCTACCTTTTGTATTTTATTTTGCATTTTATTTGCATAGAAAATGCTATGATTATAAAGTAATTTTTTGTGAAGGAAAAATTCTACTTGCGGGCAGGATTCGAACCTACGTCTTCTAGTTAGATACACCACTAAGCCACCGCGAGTCCGAACACTTAAAGGTGCCGTCAGTAACATCTATGGAAAAGCAACAAAGACACTCCCGATCCTTACCCCTCTCATTCGGACGGTAGACCCGTGCCCAGCGGTAGGCCAGTATAATGAGTTAATTATGGTATGTTAATTGCTGGGGCCATATTCACCCTCCAGTCAACGCGGCTGATACTAAGCAACAAATTCGCAGGTGAGCGCAGTTTAGCATAGTTCTGTGAGCAGCTGGTGACTGTTAAGCTAAGGTAACTCAAAGAAGTCTACAGGTACTCTCCTGCAAACGAGTTCGCGATAAATCAGCCATTGACTGAATAAACCTGTATATCTGATAAAGGTTCTTTTCAAAACGGCAGACAGATAGTTGCATTTACAGCTTAATGTGAACACAGCCTTAGAGGGACAAGTTTGTGGAAGCAGCAATGTAACGTCTCGTAGTAAGCTTTTTAAAGTTTAACATGAAAAAAGTTTGATTAGTCCGTTTGGCCCGCGGGTCAGGCCTCGGGGTGGTCCATTTAACAGAGTGGCCGCATTTATTGGCGGCTCACGTCTCAAGGTGGGGTGTAAGGAACAAGCAGACGGCGGAAATAGGTGTAAATTTTTCACATTACACATTTTTATTTTTCTCATTACATTCACACACTGAATACAAAAGAATCGAATATATTTAGAATAGTAAAATAAATGTTAAAAGAGTTTAACACGTTCCACGTATGAATGCACCTGATGGTAAACTTTCTTGCAGAGGGACACCAACAATCTTGTACGTTTCCACTGATACAGGAGTTTTTTTTGGAGTAGAAAAGAGATAGATGGTATTCTATAATTGCTTCCTCTTCTTCGATAAAATATCGATATCTGTAAATTCAATACTAATACCAGCTATGATAGACTCCATAATTTAAATTTTTATTTGTTTAGCACATAATTATCCAAATGACGTACGAACTCAGAATATTATAAATGTCCTACTATTGAAATTAAGCTAATTAGATTCACATTATAGGTATAAGTTATTTACAATTATCATATGGACACACTGTATGCACAATCCGATAATGCTTGAATGGTCAGTTCATCTCCAGATACTATCGAATTTATAATTCGCTCTGTTGGAAAGTCTAAAACAGCTACCACAGTGAGCTCACACAATTTCTTCCATTCTCCACAATATCCTCGCTACCGCTCACATCTTGCAACCTAACACACCGCTAACTCGCAGGCGGCATACAAATTCATCAGCGAGCTATGTTTGTTACTAACTTTGTTCTCCCGATAGCTATAAATTGTAGCAGCGACGCTTTTGCTGGGACAGATCGATCTGATTGACCGCCCGGGAGACGGACGTCAGACCGAGTAATGACGATCTAAACCCAAGGTCATGTAAGTCGGGGTTAGGCTGAGGAATTAAGTATAAGTTTGTAGTAGTTATAGGGATAATTATTAGTTGTGTTTAACTCAGTTTTAAGCCGCTAATGTCACTAGCTACTCTCGTCCATTAAGCTAGGTATATGGTAGGTAGCAAACGCAATTAAATTTATCATGGAAAACGTTGTTTTTTTCAAATCGGAAATTTATGTTCCTGCCAATAATCAAGTTCTAGGATCACCATCAAGATACAGTTGCATAATGATGCCTTTATTCCTTCATAAATGTTTCATTTTATGCGCAATGTTCTGATATTTATTATTATCAATACAAAATGGCGTCTGTTTTGTACTATACAAAATGGCGTCTGTTTTGTAGTATCTGGTAATGTTCGGACGCAGGGCATCACCACGCTCGCAGCCAGAAAACATAAACAAGAATTTATACCGTATCCTGTCTTAGGAATACCTACTGCTGGGGAAACATACGGTCTTGCAAAACGGACATTTCTGTTATATTTTTGTCATTGTCTGTATATCGATGGTGTACAACATTTGGCGAGCCGTAGGTAGCTACGGCTCGCCAAATGTTGTTCAGCTGCAGACGTTCTTTGGCTGATATCATGATAATGATGTGTATGAAAATATATTTTTCACCACAAGCTCGGAAAGATTCTGTTTGTCATTCGAAATCTGCGTGCAAAAGTGCATTTTGCCCGCTAGCGTGGAAATAGTTTTTAAAATTCGAACCTATTCAATAATTTTCTATACCGCCGGGTCCACTGAAAATGCAAAATACTTATTTCATGTCAATGCGCCAACCACATTTTTAGAATAATCGCACTGGCCAGTAAGACGACTGAATGAAAAAAAAAACTTAAAATTTTCTTCTCTTTAATCAATTCACTTACCATAATTAATTTTAGATTGTTTTTTGATAAAATCGTAAGACATCTTATAATATGAGTGAGTCCAGTAGCGCCGAAGATATAAATTTAACACCTTCAGAGTTAGTGCAAGCGGTACATAATGCCGCTCGCAACGCTCAGGATTCTATATTTGAACCATTCGCTTCGCTCAGGGTTCAATCCTAGAATCCTTCGCTTGCTCAGGTTTCAATACAAGTACACGCGCCAAAAAACAACTTTGCAGCCTTGCATAACAAATAACTATTGGTCGTATTATTTTTGTTACATTTATCTTCAATAGATCTGTCTAGGCATAAAGCAAAAAGTAATACCTACTCACATGCTCAACGTAAAAAGCGTGTGTTTAAATAAACATCAGAAGCTTTTGTGGCTCGCAGACGGCCATTAGCATCACGTTAGTGAGAGAAATTGAATTACTGAACTGAATTTTGTTACTTGTAACTGAGTTTAATTAAGTTAAAAATACAAGTTAAACTTGCCCGTCAGTAGTTAAGTCAAATTGAATGCTGGGTTAAATGTTCAGTTTGTAGTTACGGTCAAATTAGTTTTAGTCTGTGTTTTGGTTCTTACGTTCAGACATGTTTTGGATTGTCACTGCAATTTTAAGGAGCCTAAAATTTGTTGAATTCGTGTCACATTCAAATAGTAAGCTGCTATAAGCTTACTAAGGTATAAAATCATTTTTTCTATTATTAAACTATAGATAAGTATTGCAATATCACATTTATAAGGTTTTTAGCGGTTCAATAGCGGAAGGGAAAGATCTCTAAAGATCACTATGTTAACCGTCTGTCAAGACCTTTTTCACAGGAAGGAGGTGGAGGTATCAACTTAAAATTAATAACAAATACAATCGGTCCCCTGTAACTAAGTTTAAGGCACCGCAATAAAACGGCCATTTATTCCTTATTTTACTGGTACCTACTGTGCATTCATAGCTTATATATTATACTTAGGTACTCGTATATGTAAGTAATAAGTTTTATACGGAAGCTTCGGAGTGCTCGCACTTGGCCGGTTTTTTTACGTTTCAGATGCAAATCGATGGTTTAAAAGCGATTGCTTGTAGCGTGTACGTCGAAAACTGATAGCCCCGTATATTTTACTCCAGTATCTGTGTAAAGATATTCTACAGCGAACCATGGCGTCGAATAAGTTTGTCGGGATCTGAATGTATGCACATAGTAAGTGATCTGCTGAACGCGCCTGGACCAACTATTATGTTAACTGTGTCCTGTGTCAGCAGATTTTTGTTGACATTTTATATCGTTGAACATCAAAGATCCCTCCATGCCGTACATTAGAACGACTCTTCAGGATGAAATTAAATTCATTAGTAATAGATGCTTTATAGAGTAAGTTGATGGAAATTTATTTTATGTTTATAGTGGCTGCTCACTGAAAGATTTGAATACGCAGGACAGACATTAAAATAAATTAAAAAAATGTAATAAGCCCACGATGAATTTAATTGTACAAGGAATAAATAATATTTTCTAATTCCCCGACTAAATGAGTACCTACTACACATAGTCACTTAGCTACAAGAAAAGTCGGATCTCATACATTCATTTTTGTACAGACACTTTTAAAATTTATTGTGGCTTATATTTAATAGACTTGATAGCACTGGCATTTTTTATATGATGGTCTCTGCAAGAAACTTTTTTTAAATCCGTAATTTTATTTTTTTTAAAAACTAATTTATGGTTTTATTTAACACTTCATACCATTAGATACCTACCAAGTATAGCTACATATTGCTTTCCTCCTAGGAAAAAGTTGGCTTTATTAAAACCAATTATTTAAGTATATGATATATATATGTATATATTTTTTTAAAACGATACTGCAGAAAAACCTAGTGACATACTCAAACACCCAGCCCGGAACAACTACCTGTAGGTTATACAAATATTTGCTCCGTGTGGGGATCGAACCCACAACACATGTCGCAGTAGCCGATCGCTCATCCGCTACGCCTAACGTGTCGTTAAAATCCAGTAACTTACACATCTTTACTATAAAAATACGTAATAGTTTGACTGACTGAGTTACCAATACTGATAGTTACCATATTTATGCATATGACTAGATTTTTTATGCTCTAGTATGACTTTAGAAGTAGACAATTAGAAGTTTCTCTGGCCACGCGCACTCGGAAATAATATGTCAAAGTTTTAAACTAGAGAAAATGTTAAAGTTTCATCTAATTACATTTTAATGAGACGTGAGTTGAAGCTGTTTTGAACAAAGCGAACTATCAGGTTGAACACGAAGCTCCCTGCTTTTAAACTATTGTAGAGTTTAGTTAATTTTTTATTGTTTTACTTGCGTTAGGATTGAGATTAAGTTCAGCTTTGCCGTAGTACTAGTACTTGGATGAAACACTTAAATCCTAACGACGCAAACAAGAACAAACCAATAAATCAACTAACTCGTATTTTGAATATAATCTTGTAAATTACAAAAAACTGCGTCTACATACCTTTATCGTGGTTACGGAATTAAAGTCTGAAATGAAAACCCTTATCGCAGTTACGGAATTAAATACTGAAATGAAAATTGAAACAGAAAAAGTCACGCTAAAATATACAGATTAATTGAAAACCTCCCTTTCGAAGTCGTTAAAAAATTTATGATTTCACTTTTGTATGAACGAACTATGAGTATTTTGTGGTGTATCTTCAAAACTGGTTGTTAGAAACAAACAAAATGCAATTTTACATGGGGCCAACTAAAAGTGAAAGAAAGAAGAAATCTGGAAAGTATATCCTAAAAATATAAAATACCTATTGGATATCGGTAAAGTCGAATGAATGACAATATCCTTCTTTTTGAAGTCGGTTATAAGGTAGGTAAGCCTTTTTGATAATGGATGTCAGTATAAACCACCAATTTAACCACATTTTGTGGGCCTACGAATTTTTTTACTATTGGTAAGTGCTTCCCACAACGCACTATAGATACGAACAACATTCAGTACTACGTCTACATTCCGTAATAAAATAAAAAAGCGTAAAGTGGTCCCGTAAACCATGTTAGACGAGAGGCCGAACTTTGCCGAATAAAAACTCATTACGGGAACTCTTTGGAGGGTTGAACGCGTAAATTACTCCCAACGTGCTACTTTTGAGGGTTGTTATAATGAATTCTAATTTATGGCGTCTGTGATGACGAAGTTATACCCAAGGTGATGCTGCCATTTTTTTACAGATGTATCGCAAGGGAAGAAAGAAATTACCTAAGTATGTATAATATTATTTATTTTAGCATACTTATATCTTTGTATACTCTCGCTTATAAGCGAGGCATATATGTTTTTAAATAGAGGTTTAAAACTGATATACACTCACAGTTCACTGTAAAATTCATAAAAAATATAGTCAATTAAGCAGAAGCACTGATAATAGAAGCCGAAGTATACTTTTACATACCCACAATTCGTCGGATTGTTTTTGGGTCCGAGTTGCTATTGAGAATTTCATAGAAATACCCCAATAACAATTTGATCGACTTAGTAATCAAACCCAGAACCTCGGGCTTAGTCGTAAGCGCAGTTAAAATAATCAGGCAGTTGAACATTTATGTTGATATATAATATGTTATTACATTATTTTATTAAAGGAGCTACATATAATAAATACTTTTATCAGAAAACACTTTTCAATATGATTAGGCATTGCGTATCTGATGTGTTCTATAATATGAAGAAGATAAATATGATATTTACAGTGTCTGATAAATATATACTTAAATTATGTTTTTTATGTTGACACATATCATAGGCATGTATTACTGAGACATATCGGTTACTATATAACATAAATTATCTACGTTAAATATCGTTGATTGGTGTTATAAATTAATTCCATCGTCGTAAGTGGGGGATTCTTCAACTCTGAAACCAGTTGAAGTTGTGGTGAGTTCGCAAATTCAGACATAAAAAGACCCCGTAAACAGAAACCTCTAAACCGCAGTGATTTTGCAATGTGTACGAACATATTCCTATTCTTACATAATAGGTACGCTTGGGTTGTCCTTGGCAAAGGTTCAAGGGCAGCATTATAAAGGAGTGTTACGCAAAGAACGCGTTCGGTCGCAGAGGTGCGAGCGAATCCAGAAACATATGCTCGCCTGCAATAAAAATTAACGTAGCTATGTCAGTAAGACAATGTACCCAAAGTATTTTGGGTTGATTATGAGAATATTATTAGTATTTAACACCAAGGTTAAATTGATTATGGAATATGTCAGTGAGTTAGTTTTTAGCTAGGTACATGACCATGCTATTGTGCTAGTTATTCGTATTAGGTATACATATAGTTTCCTTATACGATGTAAATGGTATAAAAATGTATTCAGGGAATTCCCAACGAGGTTGGGAAACACAAATGCAACCCACGAAATACAATTCGCTAATTAAAACAGTAAAACTTATTAGATAGGTATAGCAATACTATGTATGTCAGTTTAATTTTACTGGTATATTTGAGGAGCAAATTCAATAATGATTGTGCTCTGATTACATTTAAGACATAGCTAAAATACAATTTAGGTAAGTAGTAATTTCTTGGAATTATTAATTAAATAAGGCTAACGTTCATTAGGTTTCGTAATTAAAACTTTGTGTCTGTAAAACTATTTCATTGTAGGTATCACCAATTTGAATAAGGAATAAAAAAAGTTGTTAAAGTTGTACCTACCTATAAAATATACCTACTTAATAATATTGTTTGTTTGATGTTTCAGGTTGTCAAACAGGCTAATGGCGGCCCATCTGATAACATCTTATACCTCTACAAACATCTGTCATCATGGTTATTGCCGCTACGTTTCCGACCTAACTCTGAGCTCTCATGTCTAACAGTAGGTATACAAAAACTACTTTTCATTAGACATTTGGCCTGTGTTGGATCGTATCTAGTTTCCGTAATTCGTCTGCCCGAGGCTGAGGCTCGATTACTGGAGCTTTCGCACTTATCAGAGATCGTACATATTCCTTTTTGTATTGTTACTCCTAAAAAGGATCTATTTCTTTGTGTTACCACAACACAAATTATTTGTGTATTTTTTGGCTGTCCAAGTATATACTCAAATAATATTTTTTCTTGATAAAGAAAGTACTTTTGCTATGCCGTAGAAATGTGTGGAAATATTTGATTGATGGGCAGAAAATATATGATCTAGGTAATGTACGTAAATGTCCAAGTGGTAACATTCTTGATTATCAACTTACGACAATATTTTTAGCTCTTTTATCACTGAATATGATTGTGTGTAGATCTGATAAAAAGTCCGACACATTATTTACAGGAATGGAAAATAGAGTTCTTAAATGCGCGTGGTTTTTTTCACCGTGGTTTTTCTAAAGTTTTTCTAAGAACAACGAGGAGAGTTAAAATCTTAATAAGTTTGTCAAAAGAAGAAAAATTGAGCAAGTAGGTACTAGCACTATGTACTCCTATTTAGTTCTGGACTAATGATGCCTTTAAAACAATAGTTCTTTTCCAGAAGTATTTTTTAAGCATCGTCATAATGTTAGTAGATACACGCAAGAGGTAAACGAGAGGCTTTGCGGACAGCGTAAGACGGCTCTAGCCACTTGTTATAATATAATTTGGATTAAGTGACAACCGTATGTGTACCGCAGGGTATCTGACCGTTATTGTGCGGCTTCGTGTATGGCGGCGGCGGAAGCGGACGCGGGGACGGCTTTTTTTTTAATAATAATAAATCTTTATTTGAATTATTTTACAAAAGAGGTGTACTAATTAAATACTGTCAATATTACAATTTAATATTATTTAATTAGTGTCTGAATTCTATATATCTTCTATATATATAAAAGAAAGTCGTGTTAATTACACCATTTATAACTCAAGAACGGCTGAACCGATTTGGCTGAAAATTGGTGGAGAGGTAGCTTAGAACCAGGAGACGGACATGGGACATTTTTTATCCCGTTCCCGTGGGATGTGATGACATACCGAATTCCACGGGGGCGAAGCCGCGGGCAGAAGCTAGTAATAACTAAAACTAAAGTACATTACCTATATTAGGTGCCGATAAAAATAATTCGTAAGTCCGATAGTTAGAGGTATGTAGCGACCTGCCTGAACTAGGTTTATAAAAACCTGTGTTTCAGGCTACTTTACGTGGTGTTAATAAATAAAATAAAGTTTTTATCCTCTTAATCTTGGGACTCGAGGGAAGTAACCTAGTGGTGCGAGCTCTCACGTTGCCACGTATCTCTGGCCACACCCATAAATCCCCTTGGGTAGTATTTTTTTTATGTTAGAGGTAGGTCTGGGACTTGACACGAGATACAAATAAAGGCAGGGGAGCTCACAGTATTTTTATTATAGTTGACATTTTCTACACTATTCATATTTCCCAAGTTTACTAAGCGAACGTAACATTTATAATTGACTATAAAAACCGTGTTCTAGATATTTAGGTGCATGAATGAAGAATGTATTAAAAGATCATCTAAATAGCCATAGGCTTACAATAAAAAATAATATTATACCACTAAATTAAAATTCATAGAGGTTTCCTAAAGCGCTTTAGTATAAGGCTCTTGGTCCGTTTATACAAAACAAATTACCTTATACCTTACCTACCTACCTTATAAATTACCTGAAAATCATAGATCCCACCAATCACACGTCACGTCCGCACGTAGGGTTGTCACATAGTCATTACGCAATATAGTCGTCGTGTCGTTCCAGTCTCGAATACAAATCCCCTATTATACCTAAACGCGGTAAGAGCAGCCTATTGTTTACAAAGAGCTTTTTTCTTTAGTAATAGAATGTTAATGTTTCATTGTAGGGTATGTCGTAGAGTTTCATGTTCTTTGGTCTATCATTTGGCAAACGTTAGCGTGCCAACGAAACGGGAATATAAAAGAATGTAATTGGTATTGAATATTAAACCCGAAGATTATTTTTATTTTAGTTTTCGTTTAGAAGTAGGTAAATGCTTAAGTTAAAAAGTTCGTGAAATTCACAGTGCGCACTATATAATTGTATGTACATATAAATTCTTCTTTCTTTTTTTCATATAGGTAATTTCCCTCGCGAATACGCGACAACAAATTACGCAACATTATTTGAACGTATGGCGTTTTAACAACTTAATTATAACTGTTTCATGGCTTTGTAAGTTCATACACAGAGTTGTAAACTCGATCCCATCCTGATTCAGTGTCCGGGAGGAAGCCTAGAGTAATAATAGGTTGACAAAGTGATTGCGACGGGTGCGCGCTGCAAAGTTGGGGGAAGGCGCGGGCTTCGGATTGTTCGCATTGATTGGACGCGGGATGGCTCAAGAGGGCTCTCCTCTGTGTGGTGCAAGACATGAAATGCAGAGTATTTCGTCGGAGATAGTGCATTACCGCGTAACTAACACTGTGCTGTAAGGTTTCATTTTTAATGTTAATTGGTAATCAGGCTAAAACAGGCGATGAGGTTAAATTTTCAATGTTATTCTATTGATAATTAGGCTTCATGTCCAAGGTTTTAAGGTTAAATTTTCAATGAAATAATATTGAAAATTTAACCTTACAGCAAAGTGTTAGTTACGCCACAGATAATATAATACTAGGTTACGCGATATTGCACTATGCCTGACGATTTGTTTTTTTATTAAAGATTAAACTGTCTCGTTAGTCTAGTGGTCCTAAGTGCGACTGCTACGCTAAAGGTCGAGCAGAGTTATTGGGTTCTCTCAGTAACCGCTCGGATTTATATGCCAGGTTATATTACTACATGAGACTTAAACTTACTGGCAAACTATGGATGTACATATGTAAGTACTTCTCTGCCTAACCTATCGTGAAACACAGGCATATTGGTATTGTTACGCCGAGTAACTATTAAAATGATGGAGATAGGTCGTAAAGATTTTAAATAAGTCGTAGAATCACAGAGAAAATTCGAAAGAAAGCGCTTGAACGCGACACTTACACGCGTAATAACAATAGTTCAAGGCTGGGTTCAATGTTATTGCCCGTAAACAATAGACGAACAAGAACCTACTCGCAATTTATGAACTTATCGAGATTGTTCGATTCTAGAATGTTCGTGGCTAATATAAATATCGGTCAAGAGGGTCGGCTAGCGCAGTTTAGTTTGGACAAGGTAAAGTGAATATGGAAGTGAATTGAAGTGTTAATACTACGGCAAGTGATAGTGTAGTGACTTTCTCTGTAATTCAAGTTAATTAAAGAGTTTGTTTGTTTCAGTGAAATTGATGTTGATGTTAGATAATCTAACTAAGCTTATCTCAAACCCCCAATCCGTAATATGTTATGATAAAGATTCATCTACTAAATGATCTAGAATCTAACTAATTTAGAAAAAAACTTTGAGTTTAGCCTTATCGTCAAAATCGGATAATAGAAGAGAGCAAGAGAATCCTTTTTTTTTTTTTAAAAAAAAAGCTTACTAGCAAGTGGGTCGCACATTACTAGTATTCTTGTTAAACCCTCGTGCTAAGCTAGATTGCTTGTGTTACGAGTGGGTTCACGTCGGTAGTGCAATGGGTGGGTTTCGAACCGGCAACCACATGATCGCAAGTCCACAGCCCTAGCCATTAGGCTACCGCCGCTTTATTGCTTTGCTTTGCAATTGAACAAAATTACAACAGATTAACAGCACTCAAAATATTTTAGCCACGGTTTTGAGAGTAAACTTAAACGTATTTGCTGTAACGGTTTAAAGGTTTAATACAGAAGTACTTTATTTCAGCTATAGCTGTTTAAATCTCTCTCTTTTTCAAAGTAGTTTTTAGTATTTTTTATCTCTCCCAAAGCTTTTAGCTTGTTCCGCATGAGAAACGAGTGCGAAGCGTCACCACTAATGAAGCAGGAGTCAGTGAACTAAATAAATTAATGTACGAACATGTTGCCGCCCGCCCCGCGCACAGGTAAACGACCGAAATTTCATCTTTTAATGGCCTCCGTTGAATATAATGTCCTCATTACGAAAATTCTGAGATGAGAAATGGGATATTTACTTTTTACGTGATTCTGATAAAATATATGATTATTAAATACGGTCATACTATCACGGTGATAGGTGTTTCCCAAAGAGATAGCCAGAGTTATACTGATGTCTGGTTCGCCGATATGTTGCGTGCTTTTTCGAATTCCGAGCAGTCACAGAGAAGTTCTTATTAACCAATGACATTTTCGTCAATCTGGGAACGGAACCAAGAATATAACTCTCAGTAGCTAAACTTGCAATAACTAGACCGATGACGCAGTTGATATTCATTTGTAGTGTAAATATGAAAGTTGTTTGGCGAACCTGAGTATTGGTTTCTGCATTGCAGGTCGCAAGTACAACTCCTACGCGAGGCCAATATTTGCATTCCCTACGGATATGTAGTTGTTGTGAGCTCGTACCTGTGATATTTGTGTACGTACGTACATACGTACGTACGTAACATATTCACGTTATAGGAAAATTTCTAGCGTGGAGCTAAGAAAAACAAAGACACATAATGGACCTACAGGGAAGAGAATTGCAACTCGTAAGGGGATAATGATGGGTGCACGCGTTTCTATTTAAGGGTTTGTTCTTTGAAGTTAGTGCCTATCTAGTTATTTCTTTTTTTTTTAAAAAAGCTTACTTGCAATGTGGGTCGCACATTACTAGTATTCTTATTAACCCCTCGTGCTAAGCTAGATTGCTTGTGTTACGAGTGGATTCACGTTGGTAGTGCAATGGGTGGGTATCGAATCAGCAACCACATGATCGCAATCCAACGCCCTAGCCATTAAGCTACCGACGAACTATTAGTTCTAGACCCGGAAAGATGACCCATTCAATTCTCTATCCAATCTGATGAATCAAAAATTACATAGGCATAGTAGAATTCAATAATTCCACTCACAAATTTGAGCTGCCTGATTGGGAAAGTACCTTGTTTGCCATCTTAGTGGTATAAAAAAAAACATGGGACATAGACGTACCCGCGAAATGTGGTTGTATATTAGTACGCCTCTGCCTAACCCTTCAGGAAATACAGGCGTGTTGTTTGTGTTATATACTGTAGTCAGAGTTTTTAGGCTTCTGACTACCGCTATCGGTTTTTATAAGTTTGTATACTTGTTCTGCAAGGCAAGGAGAGATTCCGATGTGTTAAAGGTCCAGCGGAGCATGAATTTCCCACAAAAACGTAATTGCAAAATCGATCGTAAACAATATATCAAATTGTGTTATTGTTCGGATTGAGATACCGTTAATCTAGGTTACATACCGTACTATTTCGTTTACAACTACTTCAATGGAGTAAACGATTGTTCCAAACTTGGTAAAGTTATCAAGAATTGCATTCGCTTACACTTGTTTCCAGTAATGTATTTTGGACGGAATTGTTGAACAGAAAACTAGATCAACGATAATTAATACGATCATTAATGCGCGGCTTAATCTTGTAGGTCGGTTGATTAGCTTAGTTATTGCCTGCTTAACCACGAGAGCCTCTAAGCAGTATACATAATCAACCCATTATATGTCCCACTGCTGGGCACGCGTCTCATCTCACAGCGAGAGGGATTAGGCTATAATCCACCACGCTAGCCTAATGCGGGTTGGCAGACTTCACACGCCGTCGAGAAAATCTCTCAGACGTACGGTCGACGTTAGACGGTTTCCTCACGATGTTTTCCTTCACCGTTTAAGTGCGTCATAATTAACTATTAATATGCACATAACTTCGGAAAGTCAGAGGTGCGTGCCTTGGATTTGAACTCGAAACCTTTGACTTGGCAGTCCAATGGTCATATCACTAGGCTATCACGGATATGCAGTATACTTTCTTTATAAACATTAAATACAAAACCCTTTTATAACATGGAATACGAGTAGAGTGGTGATTCTTTTAAACAACCGGTGTCATAATAGTTGTGACCACAGTGATGGCGCAGAAGGCGGCGCGGGCGCCTCGTATTACTGCGATTACAACCAGCTATTACCGACACATGCGGTGTAATTCGGCGGTATACGATCCTTATAACCATAACCATTCCGTGCTGTATTGTTGGACGCGTATGTTTTTACACCATGTTTCAGAGAAATATTTGAACTAAACGTTTCTTTTTAATGTTTGAGATTTTAAACTTGCTGTGTAAATCCCTCATAACTTAAGTTAGGATCATAGCATGAGGTAAAGAAGTAATGTTGTGTAACTACTGCTTACCCCTGTAAACATAACTCTCACCTGTATTTAAGAAGGGATTTACCGTGGGAGAGCCATGCTTCGGCACGAATAAGCCGGTTAAACAACACTTACGTTGTGTTTCGCCGAGTGAGTGAGGATACCGGAGGCCCAAATCCTTTCAAGAGGCGGGCAACGAACTTGCGACTCCTCTGGTGCTGCAGATGTCCGGCGTGGGCGGCGGCGCTTACCATCAGGTGATCCGTCTGCTCGTATGCCCCCCTAACCTATAAAAAAGGGTTAGAGTTGTGTATGTGTACAATGACAGTTTAGTGGTATGTTTTAGGTCCCATGAAATAGAAGGTGAGTTTAATTACCATCAACGGGACTCAAATACAAATAGCGAGCAGATACGGAGAAATTCAAAGAAAAGCCCAATAATACTTTGCTGGACCTGGAAACTGAATCCTAGATCTCAGCCTTACGGCCAATAGACTAATGGAAAAAGTTGAGAAAAAGAAAATGTTATATAATTACGTTTAAGGCGATTAATCTTTTACTCCTATACTGTCGCCTATATAACTGGGGCTATATTACGACGTATTATCGCCATCATTTTAAGCATTTTAAGGTTGTGAGAATGGAATAGCGCTATTTCATCTGAGAGCGGCGTCCCTTTCTTTCAATCGAAAAATGATAGCAATAACACGTCATAATACGGCCTCAGATCTACAGTGTGTTCACGACCACATAAAGCATGTTGCAGTAACTGTCAGTCAACCAATATGCAACTCACAAGCTTTACAATTTGATCAAAAGGAAAAAAAAAGCTATCTTTGTAACCTATCCCAATGAATGAATGTTGCTGAAATAATAGGAAATTTATTTTCTAAAGCTATATTTCTGTTCGACATTGAAAAGGTACGGTAAAAACTTACCATGACTATTAATCACGACCAATCCTATCCTATAAACTATCTTTTGACAAGATCAAAATGAACATAAATAACGAGGCTAGTGCTGTACGCGTGCGATGTAACAAAGTCATATCACAGTTTAGCATCCGGGTCATAAATAAACCAACAGTCATGCTTCCTACACTATATTGCTAGTATTTTAGAAGAAGTGTTTTAATATTGGCTGCCAAATAAGACACAAGTCTTTTAAATACTAATGAGCCCATTACCGACTAAAAACCGCACTGACCTTCTCATGCCTATGGCCATGTACTCTGTCATGGATTCAAGGGATTCGTGAACAGATTTACCATGCCTCTGATAAAAACGGGATAAAATATTGCCTACTGAAAAATAGTAATAGTCGCCTATAAATCTTTAATAACAACGGCCATCAACTATTATAAAGTATACATATATAATAGTACTATGCCATCATTATATAATACATAACTATTTTGAGATCGTAACCAGATGACGTTGAATGTCATTATTTTACACGACGTGGCTATCATCCCTTTCAATAATAGATACATACTTGAATTACTATAGGCGCGAAAAGGTAGTGGCAGTGAACATTATTACAACCAGAAGCCGATGAAATTAGAAGTGATTTAATAAATAGTTCTACCGTAAGTAATTCTCATCCAACCTGTACTGCACTCCAATTTCTGGCAACAGCTTACAGGCGTGTAGCTTTGAAAAGGCATTCGTCTTCCAACGAAGGTTCTAAGCTAGAGAGAGGAGTGTTCCTTGGTAATTGGGGAAGTCTCTGTGTATTTCGATGTAGATAGCAAATCCGGTGTTGAGACACCGACCGTAGAACCGCCATATCTCTACGGATTAAGTTACTTGCGGGGCACACCACTGCTGAACGCACGCAGGGAGGGATTTGGGACTACATGACAAACATTTCTCATTTATGTTATCTCGAACAAACTAAATAAAGTTCTATCTTGAAACTAATTCAAATCTCGATTAAACTTCGATCTTAGTAAAAGCTGATAATTGTATCAGTCTGAGCGATTGAGCCAACCAAGGATAGTCTTTAGCTAAACGATTGGTTGGTAGTCGCTCAGTGTAAAATACTTATTACTTTTTTCAACAAGGAAGCCGATTTCCCAAATTTTGAAAGTGAACCTTTAAATTGAATACCGACGATCTTTTCATTCCTAATGTTGAAAGAATTTGAAATCGAACACATTAAGGTAATAGGTATCTAAAAAGCAAATCCCTAGTTACGTTTTATTTCGTTGGCTCCCAAGTCCGCACCCGCATCACCGTCGATGCTATCTCCGTAATATGAATGTCGCTTTGCTTAGCATTATCTTAAGACGTCGGTTACCGACTATTGAAATACGTTGTGACGTCAGTATTACTCGCTACACGAAGCTATATTAATACGAGGTTATTGGTGAATACTGGAACAGTTATTAGGGGTGAATTGTTGTAATTTGAGGCTTAAATTAATTCTCCGTTTAGTTCTTGGATTATTAGTCAAGTATGGCTCATTATATACGAACACAGACATACGCATATACACGCATACATACAAACAGTGTGCCTCATTTAAAGAAATAAAATCGAATTCTGCTTTCACAGTTGCTCAATTAAAAGAGGCCCTGATCAATTCGATCGATCGATTGCTTCTGGATATTGTTAAAACAACAATAGAAGTCATAATGACGCGATCAGTTTTTTTTGTGTTTATAGTAATACTGCGGGTACTAATAGAACTGCGGGCTAACAGTTGATGTAGATAGCAGTACCTACTAATAGGGTCTGTAATTACTGTTCGTGTTGGAACAACCCTAATCGTTTGCGGGTTTCGCAGAGCTTCTAGGTGTGTAATTACGTAAGGAAGTTGCAAGTTGAGTTATTGTCATACCTACTCGTGTTGTAGTTATTCCAAACTAATATTATAAATGCGAACGTAACTCTGTTTGTTTACCAATTTAAGTCAATGTTGGTATAGACATAGATTAGACCTTAGAGAAGAATGGAAAGAATTCTAAAAGGATGGTTACACCTGCATCCCAAAAGAGAGCAGACGGATCGCCTGATGGTAAGCAATTACCGACGCCCATGAACACACGCAATACCAGAGGAGTCGCAAGGGCGTTGCCGGCCTTTTAAAAGGGTTTAGGCCTCCGGTATCCTTACTCACTCGGCGAAACAGAATGTAAGTGTTGTTTCACGCCTGTTTTGGTAGAAAGTGTTACTTTGCGTAATGTTAGCGTTAAATATCTATGTTTTACTCCCTGCACCTAGATCAAACTATAGATGTTACTGTAAAACATCATTTATCTTTTCTACTATTATAAAATTGTAAAAAAGCTGTGTATGTATATTGAAGATATTTAAAATATAAACGTCTACGAACCCAAATATGTGCATTTTTTTCATTCTTGTCTGTTTGTTACGGGTTGGCGCAAAAACTTCTGAATAGGTAGCTTTTAATTTTGTTGTTACTTTTTGAAAGTTATGCTCCAACTTAAAAACTGGTGAACTTCTCAATTAATGTTAAGTATGTGTGCGTGTGCCTACGCACCACTAAGTACAACAGCGAATAAACGCCAGTGCATTACTAGCAAGCGGTTGTTTCACTCGTCTGTCCCCGTATCTATCATTGGCGACGAGGACCTACCCACGTAAATAAAAGTAAAAATGTCTAGTTCAGTTTTTGGCATTTTATCGGTGTTTGATCACAATGTACAGTCTTGGGAGACCTACAAAGGCCGAATCAAACAGTGGTTCGTGGCAAATGACATCACCGAGACAAGCGATCCTACGGGAACAAAGCGACGAGCAGTCTTGCTGAGTGCACTCGCGGATGGCACACACAAATTGGCGGCGGATCTCGCGTTGCCAAAGCAGCTGCAGGACGTTCCGTACGATGACATATTAAAGCTGTTGGACGATCATTTTACTCCAAAGCGGTGTGGATTCGGCGAACGCTATACGTTTTACGCGGCTACGCAACAAGAGGGGGAGACGTACGCACAATGGGCCGCGCGGTTGCGCGGTCTGACGGCACACTGCGGTTTCTTGAACGTGGAAGAAGCCCTTCGGGACAAATTTGTCATGGGGATGTGTTCGGGACCCGACAGAGAGAAGCTATTCTCAAAAGATCTCACGGGCCTCACTTTATCGAAGGCAATAGAGTTGGCGGAGAACGCGCGGCGTGCTCGGGCAGCAGCAGGTACCGGAGTGCAGGCGCACGACCAGCTGTTCAAGATTACGCGGGCGGCGGTGACGACGACGCCACCGGATCGAGAAGCTGCGTCTAGTGCGGGAGTTAAAGTGCAGTGTCAAGTGTGCGGCTATTATAATCACGAAACGTCCCAGTGTCGTTTCGCAAAATCGAAATGTAGGAAGTGCAATGCTACGGGGCATCTGCGTAAGATGTGCAAAAAAATAAATTACGTCAAATCAAGAGTTGTGGATGAAAACGATGACGACGGTGAGTGTTTTAATATTCGGTCAGTGAAAGGGGAACCTATGACAGAAACGGTAATAGTCTCGGGGATCGAATTAAAATTTGAAGTAGACAGTGGTTCGGCTGTTACAGCTATTTCTGAGGAAACATATAAAAAATATTTTAGCAATGTATCATTGTCAACGACTAGGAAACGTTTGTTTTCATATACGGGTGATAACATAATTTGTGTCGGTATAGCGCAGTTACAAGTAAGTTATGCGGAAGCATCACATTTATTGTATGTTTATGTTGTGCGAGACGGCGGCCCACCGATCCTCGGCCGCGATTTTATTTCAAAATTCAAGTTAGAATTGTTGCCGATACAATATTGTGAACAAATAGATGAAAATAAATTGTTTGATACGTTAAAAAGTCGTTATCCCTCGGTTTTTTCGGACAAATTAGGGTTATTCAATAAATTTAAAGTGAAATTACAATTGAAGGAAGATGCGAAACCAGTTTTTGTTAGGGCCCGGCCGATAGCTTTTGCGTTAATCAATCAATCAATCAATCAATCATTTTATTTGCTTGAATATGGTACATAATACAATAAAGGTCTTAAATAGTTTAAACATTTGGATCTCATAATCTGCCGTGTGGCGTACAAATATTAAAAATAATAGCATCTAATGAAATGTCAACAGAATACATTATAAAACGAATTACATACTTTACTTAATAACATTTTACAAATTATAATTTAAAAAATCGTTTAAGCTATAATAACATTTGCTATATAACAAATCCTTTACTTTTTTTTTAAATTCATTTATATTCAAAGTTTGGTATGAATTAGGAATTTTATTGAATATTTTAGGAGCTACGCAAAACAAACTTTTCCACATGAGAGTTGTCCTAGATTTACGCATACATAAGGCATTATTACGTCGGTTACGATTAACAGTATCTGAAAGACGAGGGAATAAATGCGGATTTAATTTAACAAATACAGCAACTTCTAAGATATATAAAGATGGTAGGGTCAGTATTTTATGTTTTTTGAAATAAGGTTCGCAACTATCGGTTGTCTGCAAGCCAAACATTGCTCTTATACTTCTTTTTTGTGCTTTGAAAGCGATTTCTTTGTCAGTGGAGTTGCCCCAAAAAATTATGCCGTATCTTAGTACGGATGCAACAAGACCATGGTATGCAGTTAGTAAAGCATTTATATTAACTATTGGAGCAAGCTTGTAGAGTGCATAGGATGAGCTACTAATTCTTTTACTGAGGTTGAGGTTAAAAAGTAACGTTGATAAAGAGATAGATAGGTTAGTAGGGTTAGGGGTTTTGAAACCGGTGGATCACGCGCAGTATGCGTCACCAATCGTGCCGGTGTTAAAGCAAAATGGATCTATACGTATATGTGCCGATTATTCAACGGGTGTAAACAAGCAGCTAATTATCGATCAATATCCTTTGCCTACAGTAAAGGAACTTTTTTCTAAGTTGTGTGGGGGTCAGCAGTTCACTAAATTAGACCTTTCCAATGCTTACAATCAATTGTTGTTAGATGACGAGTCACAGGAAATAACGTGCATAAATACGCATAGGGGAATATACAAGCAGACACGACTTTGTTTTGGTATAGCTAGCGCGCCGGCTGTGTTTCAGCGCGCGATGGAGGGCGTGTTAGCTGGCGTGCCAGGCACACTCTGCATGCTTGACGATATTTTAATAACCGGAAAAACTAGATCTGAGCATCTGGAGAGATTACATCAAGTGTTGCTGAAATTACAAGACGCGGGACTCACATTACAAAAAGATAAATGTGTGTTTTTCAAAGACGAAGTTAATTACCTTGGTTACGTGATAAATAAACATGGATTGCATAAGTCACCGCTGAAAGTGAAAGCTATGATCGAGGCTCCAGTGCCAACTAACATTAACCAATTGCAGTCATTTTTGGGATTGGTTAATTATTATAGGAACTTTGTTCATAACGCGTCGTCGATATTAAGCCCTTTGTATGAGTTGTTAAAAAAAGGTATTAAGTGGTGTTGGACACGGGAGCACGACGAAGCATTCACTGCGATAAAAAAATGTTTAGCGTCAGATCAAGTATTAGCTCATTTCAACCCAGACGCGACTATAATCTTAACGGTTGATGCATCTCCGTCAGGTCTTTCTGCAATACTATCGCAAATGGAAACCGATAGGACGGAGAGACCGATCTCTTTTGCGTCGCGGACTCTTACCACGGCCGAGAAATGTTACTCACAGATTCAAAAGGAAGCGACCGCGATTATTTTTGGTGTTAGGCGTTTCCATCAATACTTATATGGCAGGTCGGTTCCGTTCATCCTTCGCACCGATCATAAGCCACTGTTGTCGATTTTTGGACCGCACCGTGGTATACCTGAGGTTTCTGCAAACAGGTTACAGCGGTATGCGTTATTTCTAAGCGGTTATAATTATAAAATTGAATATGTGAGTAGCAATAATAACAGCGCAGATTTTTTATCGCGCGCCTGCCTTCCCGCGGAGGGGGGTATGGAGAGAGGCATGCGGGGCATAGATGCGACTATGGCCGATCCAGATCGGGCCTCGTATATTAATTTTGTATTGGAAGGTAGTTTACCAGTGACCTTAAAAATGTTACGCGAAGCGACGGTTACTGATGTGATTTTGCGTAAGGTGGTACATTTTGTGATGAATGGATGGCCAAAGAAAACGCCTAATGACTGTATGAAGCCGTATCATTCGTGTAGGACGCAATTGTCTTTTGAAAATGGATGCGTTATGAGAGGACACAAGGTTGTAATTCCAGAAAAGTTACGAGGTAAAATATTAATGGAACTGCATCAATCTCATTTAGGAATTGTCAAGACAAAAGCGGAAGCGCGAGCACGGTTTTGGTTCCCGGGGATAGATGCAGCTTTAGAACGTTTGATAGGATCGTGTGACGTGTGCATGCAACTGCGACCATCACCGGCTCGGGCGCCGATTGCACACTGGCAATATCCTTCCACGCCATTTGAACGGGTACGTATTGATTTTTTGGGGCCTATACACGGTCACACATTTTTAGTAGTCGTTGATGCATACTCCAAGTGGGTTGAGGTTTTTAATATGAAGTGTAGTACGTCAACGGCAGCAACAATTGATAGGCTATACGAGTTTATGGCAAGATTTGGTATACCGCAGACACTGGTCAGTGACAATGGTACATCGTTTACATCACACGAGTTCGAGGGGTTCTGTAGGGTGAACGGAATTATTCACGTGACGTCACCGACATACCACGCGGCTAGTAATGGCCAGGCTGAAAGTTATGTCAAGATAGTTAAAAAGGGTATCAAAACAAGCCTGCTTAGTAGTAACGGGGCGCGAAATTTAAATAACAATCTCTTAAAATATTTGTTTGACTACAGAAATTCAGTTCACTCACTAACCGGTTTCTCTCCAGCCGAGCTGGTCTACGGTCGGAAGCTTAGATCGCGACTTGACTTAATAACACCCGAATCGCCATCGTCATCATCAACAGCTCTTGCTAATGTTGTTAAACGTAAACAGTGTTTGCAAAAGGAGACGGGTGGGCATAATACACAAGTGTATGCTACCGGAGACATAATTTATTATAAAAATCATAAAATAAATGGTAAATACACTTGGTGCAAAGGTATAGTGATTAAAAAAATTGGCAACGTATTGTATTTAATTAGAGACTTAGCGACTAGAAATACCTTAAGAAAGCATAAAAATCAAATTATACTGTATAAAGGCGACGATTACTATGATGACAAAGACGTGGATATGGACCTTGAGGATCAAAATAGAAGCTCAACGTCAAAGGCGCTGTCGACTGATTTGATGACGTGTCCAGATCCAGGAGAAGGGGGTGAGGATGCGCCGATTGCTTCAGATAGTACCGATTTGTCAAGAGCAGCGGCTCTGGCAGTAACACCCACAGTTGGCGCACAGTCATCAACACCAGACAACTCTACCGAGGAGGATGAGTTCCAGGAGGCATTACCCGGGTCTCCCAGCACAGGGTATACCAGTGAAGAGCAGCCTCAACAGCAGGCAAGTCGGTCTGCACTAACACCACGGTCTAAACGGAATCGGCCTACAGTCAACTACAAATTATTCTATTAGAGGGTACTTGCTTGATGCTTAGTAATAGTAGTTTGTTATTAGTGGTTACAGTACTTGTAATAATTTGTATTTTTAGGCTAAGGGGAGGAATGTTAAGTATGTGTGCGTGTGCCTACGCACCACTAAGTACAACAGCGAATAAACGCCAGTGCATTACTAGCAAGCGGTTGTTTCACTCGTCTGTCCCCGTATCTATCAATTAATTAAACGGATCCTGAGATACAGCTTCACCTCTCCGATATACCTATACAAAGAAGATCTCCGTTTGGGTTTTTGATTAAATTATGTTTGAGATCCATTTATAATCCTAATATAGCTCCGAGTGAACGAAGCCACGGGTAAAAGCCAGTGTACTATAATAAAATATTGCTTACATACGCTTAATACTATGTGTAATACACCAAAATCTAAACGGACTTTCGACGTGAAACAGTAAAAGCTTTCCATATATTAAAAAAGGGTGGAAAACTAAATTAAAATTTTAAAGTGCGCAAATTTGTTTTTATAGGCGATTATCCTTTGAGTAGGGTGGGGGTGGCCCCCCAACGGGAGAAGCTCACTAGAAATGGAAGTAGCAACGGTTTTTTCACATAGCTAGTTGGTATAACCGTTTGTTTTTAGAGTTCCTTTAAACGCGGGCGATGTAAAATCAGCACGTTTCTGAAGTGAATTACGAATAGCGTTCCAGGGCTTCGTATTGTATATTTATACAATACGTTATTATGTTTTGCGATAACAGTTTCTTTTAGTTGTGTTACAAATAGCGGCGGTAGCCTAATGGCTAGGGCGTCGGACTTGCGATCATGTGGTTGCCGGTTTGAACCCCACCCATTGCACTACCGACGTGAACCCACTCGTAACACAAGCATTTAGCTTAGCACGAGGGGTTAACAAGAATACTAGTAATGTGTGACCCACATTGCTAGTAAGCTTTTTAAATAGTTTGGCAGCCAAGTTTACTAAGGTGAAGTGTGTAATTGATAATATAACATTTAAACTTAAGCACTCCAAAGGTTTCAGAGTGCTATTTCATCCATTCGGGGGCTGAAATTTAGGTATCTAATGATTTTGTATCACAAAATGTTCCCATGTTAATTTGGATTAATCTTATATACATCACTCCTCATGTTGGTTGAGGTTACAAGAAAGTTCCCTACTGCTACGCAGATAGGCATCTCGGAAGCTGCGAGAAAATATCTGACTAGCTTGGTGGTAGTACCGAGGTCTCACGACCTGAGGTCTCACTTGTTGGCGGCCACGGCAGCTTACGTCGGAGTCTGTCGTAAAGCACCTTAGTATGTCTTATTACTTTTGTGCATGGGAGCCAGTTATCCCTCATTTACTACGGGTCTGATAGCCTGCAGTTCGTACAAACTCTTATGGATCGGTTATGCATCAGCAACTGGTCTGGTGGTGCAGGTGTCCATGAGTGGCGATGGCTACTTACCACCATTTGCATTGGCTCGTCCGCCCGTTCACCAACAAAATAACAGCCTACACTATTTGTTCAAACCGTTTTCCCTAACCGATCGTTAAATCTGACTGAATGTACGGGGTCGTAGCGCCGGAATAGAAAAATAGATTACCATCAAACCCTTTACACTAACATCTATACTTAATAAAATGTATAAAGCTGAAGAGTTTGTTTGTTTGCTTGAACGCGCTAATCTCAGGAACTACTGGTCCGATTTGAAAAATTCTTTCAGTGTTAGATAGCCCATTTATTGAGGAAGGCTAAAGGCTATATATCATCACGCTACGCGGGCAGAAGCTATAATTGATATACCAGCCGATGATCCTTTAGTGCATTCTTAAATGATACATTTATAAATCATAACGTTTGTTAAAATAATCTTTAACACTAGACTAATTGTACTCAATGCGATTCTCTGGTTGCTTAGACATAATATATTTTGAGTAGGTAGATATCTTACGTGATCTTTAGATATTGATTATAGTAATAGTGCGGTAGAATGGAGGATCAAGTCGGAGTATTAAACAAAGAGGATTATGGGAGTTCCCAGTCAATTTCTGCATGAGTAATCCCCTTGCCGGTACCGGTTACGAATAAGACTAACTCGGGTGCTTACCAAGAAATACGGGTAAAATTTGTTATTAGTTTTATTTAAAAAATCAATGGATCAGACTTAACATTAGATTAAGTAATGTGACTAAACTTGCGAAATAGAGTTAGTTCGAGACAAAGGGAGGGAGAATAAAAGCAAATACATACTACGTTTGATAAGATATATATTTTATTTGTGTCTAAGGTTCAATAACAGAAATTAAGATAAACTAATAAGTTTTTCAAAATTAAACGACATATTTATTTTAATTACTATATTAAAAAACGTTACCTTGCAAATGCTCTTTAAGGAGTTTCACACTGAGGCCAGCTGCCCAGCTGCTGAGCGAGCGGCGCGCGGCGATATGTGTTGAGTTCGCACTTCTCTGTTTGAAATAGTGTGTAGGTATCGAAAGCTGTATTAAAACTACAGATTTATAAAGACATTAACCAAATTCTATAGTTTTTTACGTCTGAAATTATGTTAGGCAATATTTTTTTATCTTCATAATTTAATGAAGTATCCTAGCATTCTAAAAAGTATTGGTTTTAAACGAAATATTCAACTTTAAATAATTTTTAACCTCTGAGTATTTTGTAGATGCTTACTTATACGTAGGTACTTTGTTTAATAATCTTGATTTGTTTTTTCTACTTTATTTTAGGCGTACTTAAATTCATCCAAACGTCGCTCTATTTGTGTGAAACAGTCTAATGTTTTCACCAGTAAAACGCTTGGCAAACTGGGAAAAATTTCAATTTTCTTTTGTACTGAACCCGTTTTAGACAAAAGTTAATATTAGCTCGGTCACCGCACTCGCGGGTCGATGAACTCTCAACTGTACAACGTAGCGGAGCAGAAGGGAGTCTGCTCGTCCCCAAATATTATATTTTTTAAATACCTGAATTTTAGGGTTGTTTGCAATTTGTGGTTTTGGGTGCATCCAATTACTGAATGTACGACCTTTAATGTAGTATAAAGTTATTCAATGAGTCCATAAACACATATAATTGGAATGCACAGGCTTTACTCATTTACGCTGAAGGATTTTGGTTCTACCCTACCAAATTATGTATGTTAATACGTATGCAACCTTGTTTCAAAGATCAAGAGACATTCAGAAAACCACCAATTAATCAATGCTGCGATTTCCGAATATTTATTTTACTTCGAATACTTCTGTGAATGTATACTTGTACATTTTTCTTCAGTGCCTACAACCATCAATCAACAATGCATCCCCTCCCTATTAAGGCAAAAAACCAGATAGCCCAGGTGCGTCCCAACAAAAAGAGATGGTATCTACGATTCGGCGACGCCATTTCCCAGAATCCATTCGTCGAGCCACAAAAACTGGCAGTTATTTTTCTTAGGTGCCATTTATCGCGGGTTTCCATCCGATGGGCTGGCTCACAAAAGCGGTAAGTAGCTGTTCAGCAAAAACACTCGGCCACCGGAGATAGCGTCGGCTTTTTGTTGCGACGCGCCGAATACTCGCGTCAATTGTTTGCGGAATTAGGACGAAACCAATTGTTGGTATTTGACTTATTGGACGAATATTTGTCAAGTTATTAAAAGAAAAATTGTTCGCAATTTTTGCGGTAAACGGCTACACTAAAATATTCATTATTGAAATGGATTAAACTTTCGAATGGCTTGAATTAGATCTTTGTTATTTTTGTAAACATTACTGATTACTTTTTGTTGGTAAAGTTAAGCTGATTATTTATGAGATTGACTATCACAACATTATTTATATTATTTAAGTATTCATAAAACGAAAATCTTTTTCTAGTTCAATGGCATAGGAGATATTATGCTATGGCAGTAAATAATGTTTTTTTAATTGAATTGAATTATTTTAATATCTATGTAACGTAAAATACGATTAAAAGTACTTTGTTATCGGCAAACCCCTTTTTTTACATCTTTTCACAATTTTATCAAACCACTGGTTCGCTCGCTAATGAACGCGTGGTTTTTACACAAATTATGAATTGCGAGCGTCGCGCGTCGCTCGGCAACGGTCGGCGGTCGGCGGGCGACGCGACCCGTCGCAGGTTTTTGTCCTGCCTAATTTGTTACTGGGATTACATTATAGATCCTTTCAATGACAATAAACGAGTAAATAGAAAAGGATTTTATATAATTAGAGACAAAGACAAAAGTATAATTATACAAACTATTTCTTTAGTCTAGAGATCCTAAGCATGAAAGCTACGCTAATGGTCCTGTGTTCGATTCCGAGGTCGAGCAATGTATTTTATAGAGTTGTTCTATCGGAGATATCGAGTCACCCCCTATTAAACTGTGAACATTAGTACACCTCTGCCTAACCCTTCGGGGAATTCAGGCGTGATGGTACATTATTGAAATAAAACCGATTGAAAATATTTAAGCAGCAGTTAGCGTGAGTGTTAATATCTCCTGTTCGCTCCCCAAATGAATTAATACCGTTAATATTAAACTTTATATTAAATTAACAGTATTTCGGGAACCTTTACAACACGCCGCAGGCAGGGTTGATTATTCAAAATTCAGATAAAACACCAAAAGAGCGTTGATTAATAAGACTCAATTTGTATGTTTTTTATTCTGGGAGCGTGCGCATAGTATAACGAGTTAATTTTAATAAATCATAAAAACTCAACGCGGTGGCATCGTAAAGGAGGTTTGTCAACGTTCTGGTTGTTTTATATGTGTATGTGATTGTGTTGGGATTGAAATGAGGGTGTCTGTGATATGATACAAGAATGTAACAAACTACAATGGGATTGTTACAGTGTATTTACCCTGAATAGCAGAATATCTATTAAAACATACTAACATAACTAACTGGCAAAAAAACTATTACATACAAAGGAGCACAATTATATAATAACCTACCAAATAATATTAAGGATGCCAAATCACTTGCTGTAATTAAAGTAAAGTTAAAAAAATACATTTATGATATACCAGCTTCTGCCCGCGGCTTCGCTCACGTGAAGCTGTCACAAGAGTAAAAATGAAAACCATCATTGATGACCTCTTCTTTGTATGGGCCTCTATACATCAGGGAGGTCAAGCTGTATATCAGGATTCATTTAATTAATTGAGATAAAAAGTTCACCAGTTTTTAAGTTGGAGCATATACTTTCTAACAGTGATAAAATTAAATCTATTCAGTAGTTTTTGCTCCAACCCGTAACAAACAGACAAACAGACAAGAATTTTAAAAATCACATTTTCTGATTCGGAGACGTTTATATACCATAACCCACGCGTTTTTTTTAAATATCTTCAATGTAGAGACACAGCTTTTTTACAATTTTATAATAGTAGAGATAATGTATACTAAAACTGCTTGATCGCTTAAAGTAACGTTAAATTTTTTAAGTGAACTATGTAATATTTTTTGTTAGTAATAAATTCGTTGAACCTAACATCGAAAAATCTCATTAAACATTTTATTTAAGAAAAATTATATTCTCATACATTTTGTATCAGGAATCGATTGACCGATGTCACAGAAACAAAACACGAACAAAAATGAACATGGTGTTGTGGTGTTGTAATGCCAATAGATGGCGTTGTGTGCATTGTAAATAGTTTTTATTTAAAGTTTAAGGGCAAGACAACGTGTGCCGGGCCCGCTAGTATATAGATAACTACGAATATTAATACAATATTATTATTGTGTGGCTTTATGAAAGGAAAATTGAAGAGTACACATAGTTCCTGCTATAAAGACGACGACTTTCATAAAACGCCTACCCACTTTTCTTCTCCCACACATCTACAACAAAGTATGCCACACTCTAAAAGAAATTATAAACCTACCTACGAGTAAATTCAAAAGTACATTGAAAAGCTGGTTAAGGAATCATTCATATCTTGAAACTGAGAATATCATTTTAACTATTAGCTGACATTCAATTTCAGAACACACACATACGCACACACACACGCGCACAGACGCGCACACGTACACACACACACACACACACGCAAACACACACAAACGCACTTAAATTCATATATATGTTTATATAATTGATACACTGACTAACACGGACAAAACATAGCTTGTCTTGTTACTTCAGTCACCGATTTCTTTTTTGCGTTCATTTCTAATAATTTTAACTTAATAACTTTAATTTAATTTTAATGTAATTTTAATTTAATTAACTTTAATTTTTTGCGACTTGCCTATGATGTCTACGGAGTCCATAATATAACAATGTTAAAATAGGAATTATGAAACTCTGTTGGTATCTGCGATACAAGCCCCGAGCTTAGTGCAGTAACCACCGCAAAACCATTCTGTGTATTTTATTTGAAATAAATTTTGATTTGATTTGATTTGAGATAGTGTAAATACTAAACACTTAACGAAATAGACTTTTTGTCGTTAGACTTATTGTCTCCTTTCCTCATTTATGTCAAAATTTACATAAGATCGTCAAATCTGAAATATTAATGCAAACTTCTTTGACCCAAAAGATTTATTAAAAGCTCTAGTGCAAAAATAAAAGTACTAAAGCGCGGGAAAAACTAGAGTGGTGACAGTGATTAATGTCGTTTGCATTCATTACGTAAAGCTTGTCGCTATCTCACAAATTTTACATTCTAGACTTCGTAATGTATAGGTTATAAGGGTAGGTACATTTTTAACCAACTTAAAAAAAACGGAAAAGGTTTTCAATCCTGTCTACTGTCTATATGTCTATAAATTTGCCATTTTTAACTGATTTTGAGCTACTAACAGTAATGTCTAGTGGATGTAAGAAAACATGTATGTATTTGCACGTCCATGAATTGAGTTTATTGACCCCTTAGACATTAAGTTTACTTTCCCACGTTAACCAAATAATAAATCAATTTATGAATTACAAAAAAGAAAGAATATGAATATGGATCATCGTTTATAAAAAATCTACAAAGAAAACTAGTGCTTAATCCAAAAACTTGTTCAAAGACAGCGCTGTATACACATAAAATCCGTCTGTAGTGGTTAGATGAGAGCCGGGGCCAGTGTATACATACCATCACGCCTGTATTCCCTGCAGAGTTAGGCAGAGGTGTACTAAGGCACACCCACAGTTCGCCTGTATGTTAAGGTCTCATGTAATAGGGGGCGAGCCTATTGCCATTAACCGGGCACATTCCAAACTCCGAGCTGCTACTGAGAATTTCATAGAAAAACCCAATAACTCTTTGCTCGACCTGGGAATCGCACCCAGGACCTCTAGCGTAGCAGTCGCACTTGGGGCCACAAGACTAACGAGGCCAGTGTCTTTACGCAGTCAATTACCAGCCTTGTAATTAGTACAGTCGCGAGGAGGCCTTGAATAACGTTAATAGCTATCCTGTAGGCACGGACTTGTCTAGACCGCGATCATTCAATTTTGTTTCATCTTTGTAGTTTTAGGGCCACTTCTGAAATGTATTTAAATTGTATTTAAACATAAAATTTGTATGAAAAATTGTGTTTAAATATGATTTAAACAGATTTAAGAAGTTGGTGCAAGTGGCCCTTAATGTCAGAATTAGGAAATTGCGGTCTACAATTTAAAGTTTTTAGGAAATGAAACATGAAAATCTTTGCAGATAATTTTGTATAAATAGAATTTGTTATTTATTACTGCGAACTCTCGGCGTGGCGGTTGATGGAATTAATTTATTTTCCAGGTCAGGGTATCGCGGACGATTGATGAATGGAATGGAATATAATTAGGTTATGTATATAACTATGTAATGCACCTGAGTATAAAATCTATATACTAATATATAAAGCTGAAGAGTTTGTTTGTTTGTTTGTTTGCTTGAACGCGCTAATCTCAGGAACTACTGGTCCGATTTGAAAAATTCTTTCAGTGTTAGATAGTCCATTTATTGAGGAAGGCTATAGGCTATATATCATCACGCTACGCGGACGAAGTCGCGGGCAGAAGCTAGTATACTATATTGCTACAATAATTAAGATTGAACATTTATTTGTCTTCATGGAAAAAAACATTTATATGTCTGCTCTTAGTTTTGTTAAGTTTCTGACGTAATATTTCACTTTCCCACATACATTATTCTTACAACATCGTCCGTTTAACTTTCTAACCCTGCAATCAGCCTTTCTGCCTTAGGCAATTGTTAAGGGTCGCCTGAATAAAGGAAAGGTTTAGGGTCCTCTAATCAAGCCTTTGTTAAAACTTACTTAATGTATGTTGGCTTTGACATCGTCGGAAAGACGAGAAATTTATAAGAAACGTCGTCTTAAATTCATATGAAACATGAAACCAATTAGCAAAATAACAATCAGTCAGTATTGGACGCCATTTTTAAAGAGGAATTACTAAAAAAAAATATAGCAGTAATTTTAACGATATAGTAATTTATTATTATTGACGATATATTTGGTTGATAAGTGAAAATATATTTTCATTTTTGTATGAAAATTGCTTTCTTAAGAAATAATCAACCTCTCCATTTATCAAATAATATTCCAACGGCAGCGGACGACAGTTTCTACCTCTGTAATCACAGTTTGGTTGATGTCTCCGACGACATCAGAGGGTCGCCAAATAAAGGGGCGACCAGAGCCCTCTAATCAGAAGCACGTGATCAGCGACGCATGCGAGGGTTAGGTTAAACACACTTTCAACTGCCTCATTTCTGTCTACAGTACCCGTGGCTTACTTCGATTACGAAGCTCCTCTCGATAAGCCTCAGTTACTCTGCAAATAATCCAAAGTACACAAAATATTCATTTGAAATGTAGGTGTGTAGCACGTAGAAATAAACCCAGCACTATTCATACGTACTTGTATGTTTTTAAATTGGAAATATATTGCTTTTAAGTATCTGCGATTTTCGTACAAAACACAGTAACAATTCCTTAGTATTATAAACGCATAGAAAAATTTATTATGTCCTGTTCCCTTGTTAATAATAATTATGTTCGTGTAGATATTACCTACTCTAGATTCGTCCTTAATTTTTTTAATGAACAGAGTTCTTATTGGAACTGCTTGATATGATTTCGAATAAAATATTAAAACAAATGTATGTCGTCATAAAATTCTGAGACATTTTTATTTAATTCCTTAAATGTTAACTAGGTAGGCACACTATTACATTTTTTCCTGTACTTTACTAGCACTGCCTAATATAATTGTCTTAACTTAACACTTAATTATATATGTTTTAGAATATTAGGTAGATACACTAGGAAATATCATAGTCTTGACATTGATCATAATTGTATGTAGTGTGTGTCAATACATCACATAAGTAGCCCCTCTAGCTAGGCACGTAGTTTAGGCACGGGGTGCAGAACAATTTGGGACAAAGACTATTAAATTGAATTCTAGATAAAACTTCCTTTTTTGAATATTCTTTTGAATATTATCTTCCCTATATGATAAATGTAGCGCATTATTCATTCGTAATCTTGTGGTTCGTCGCTTTGAACACCACGTTTTGCACGAGGACCATCATAGTAGTAGGTGAACAATTTCTCGTTGTTAGGGTAAAATCTACCAAAACCTCAAGAAAATATTAGCAACTAATATATAAAATCTAAAGAAATTATATAAGAAAAATAGTAGTACACAATAATAATTAATAACTAAATTATGGTCTCTAATTGTATGTTCTCAAATTATTATTGGTCCAATATAAGACTATTTAATTCATTTATAGCAGAGATTGTAACTGTGTAATCACTAAAGAGAGGTTTCAGTAGTAAGAAGAGCCGGCAGGATACTTATCGCAATGGCAATTCAGCTGGAAGCCATTTAGCTATTTTACATAACAGAGCTATTTTGTAAAGCAGCTAGCAGTTATGTAAAATAGCGAATTATATAATTTCACTACGACATATACATCATCACCACCACCATGATCAAGTATATACCATGTATACATGTAAACATGTGCATTCATAGTCGATGTACAAGTAAAAACGATGTCTGGCTGTATGTAGAGTAGATACAGATGGATGTGTTTGTGTACATAACGAATGGTGCACATTAAACACTGGTAATCTTGCGCGGTGCATCGCTGCAGCACGACAAGTCTGTATTGCTACTATTTTTCAGGAGTTGTGGGACTGTCCTGTTTATTTTTCGCTGCGATAATATAAGCTTGAATTTAAAACAATTGGGACAACCAATCAAAGAAAGAAAGAAAGAAAGAAATCAATCAAGTATATTTATTTCGAATTCTTACAATGTGTTGTTAGTACTTAGTATAGACTTAAAAATTAAAATACCTTACATACTATACTACCGCATGCAGTCTTATCTATTGCTCTAACAATGGAGAATAAAAAAAGCTTACTAAATGTGGCTCGAAAATTAGGTACTAGCATACTTGTTAACCCCTCCTGCTAAGCTAAATGCTTGTGTACGATTGGGTTCACGTCGAATCGAACCGTCGTTCGAATCAGTAACCACATGATCGCAAATCCGACGCCCTAGTCATTAGACTATCGCCGTACAAAAGAAGATACTAATTCGAAAGAATGCCATTAAAGGGACAAGGTTTGGTATTTCGGTGCCTATTGCACGCGTTATGATGAACAACGAAAGAGCGTGAACGTGCGTTTTTTCACGTGGGAGAGCCATGCTTCGGCACGAATGGGCCGGCTCGACCGGAGTGATACCACGGCCTCACAGAAAACCGTCGTGAAGCAGCGCTTGCGTTGTGTTTCGCCGAATGAGTGAGGTTACCGGAGGCCCAAACCCTTTTAAAAGGCGGGCAACGCACTTGCGACTCCTCTGGTGTTGCGGGTGTCCATGGGCGGCGGTTATCGCTTACCATCAGGTGGTCCGTCTGCTCGTTTGCTCCTCTATCCCATAAAAACAACGAAATAATAGTAGATCTAGTTCGATATCTAGGATATACATAATAGCATGCCAAAATGCGTTTATATTTCGAATGTATACAGCAATTCTGCATCATGACTATTCTTGACCGAAATAGCCAGAATGTTATTACATCGTACTAGCAAGTTCCAAGAAAAAATTTCACTAGGAGCAATGTATTACAATCTGCATATCTTCTGACCTATCATCCTGACAAATGAACGCTGCGAGTTATGAATGTCGTACGTTAGTTTAAACTAATCTTGTCGCGTGGTATCGCTCACGCTGTTTACGTTGCAACTTTGCGCATTGTGACCCCAGCGCGAGCGATGTGCAGCAAATAGTTCGTATTTTGATCGTGGAACTGTATACATAGGCGACAGTTTAAAGATTAGAATAATAATTAAAAAGGAAGGATTTATCAAAGCGTAAACTAGACGTATAAAAACAGCGTTTAATCTAAAGATTAACCCGTAGACGCTACTCACACGCGCTAATCAACTGATTACGGTTCGTTTACTCTAATTGCGACCAAACAGTAAAATTACAGCCATAACCTCTCGAATATTGTTATGACATAATTTCATCTGCGGCTAATTGTATTGCCCACACACATTCTGGGCCGCCATTAGGAGCGATAATATAGTAACGCTGTGATGAGTTGATGGTTTTACAGCGTTCTACACGCTTTAAAAGGGTTATTTCTAAAAACAAAATAAAAATGATAAACCAAATGTATTGCGTATTCAATTCCGAATCCTAAGGACGCCATATTTGATTTTCACTAGGAGTTTTATTAGTATGTAAGTGAAATATTGAGAATATGCATTTGATGACATAATTATTATCTTTTACATATTGAAATTCATCGCGCTTAATGTTTTTTTATTCTTAAAAGCACAGTTATCCACAGTTTCACTCGCTTCTCAAAGGACTTTGAGATTAAAGTAGCTATCTATACCACAATACGAAAACGAACCAAACAAATACAAAGACCGACCGACTTACATATGACATTTATGATATTAGTGTGAATAGGGTTATAGCAAAAATTTATAAGACAATAAAATTCATGGTTGTTCGCCAGTTTCACGATTTCCAATCAGTATTTCGACCATACAAACCTCTTTGGATACGCAAATATTCTACTGTATTTTATATTAATGTATAAATTAGTCACTCATGAGCAGAAATTAATGAAAACGATTCATTTCCTTTGAGAATCGGAACCCATAAACTAAGTATGTGTGTATATGAATTTAATTTGGGTATGAAAGCAGGGTATTGAGGTAATATGAAGCAAGCAGGCTGTGCAGCCAGGCGTGTGCGCCGGCGCGGCGCGGCGCGGCCCGGTGATCACAGCGCGGATGTATTAGCTAATGCGATGAGCTTGTGAAATATCAGTTTATCAAAACTACATACTAGGTAAGTAAGTACTATAGAGAGGCACCAATCTAATTGTAAAAATGTATTATAATTACTAGGTAGAGATGGAGTGAGAGTAGAAAAGATTCGGAGTTCCTGCGATAAGCATTATGTGTTCGTATGATAACAGAAACCGACGTTTTAACATGCTATTCGAGGCACAGCGGGGTTTCGATGAATTAAAAGGGTTACCCATAATACCCATCCATTCTCCAAATTGTACAAAGTGATTGATCAGCATAACATGCCAATAGTATGATACCAGGTTTGGGAAAAAACTGTAGGCACTATATAATAAGCATGACAGCTCTGTGCATACCGTGTGAACTAAAGCGATGGTCATATAATTTTCACACATCCATCAAAATTAGGAAGATTGATATGTGCTGGAAAAAGCGCTCTTGAAACGGACATATCTGCCTAGGCTTTGTGGTGGAAATTAATTGATTGATGGACGACACATAGGTACTGTAAGTTAGAATTTTTAATCGATATTATGAAGTAACTATGGGTAGGTAGTGTAGGTAGGTAAGGGACATGGATGTTGGGTAGAAAATAAAGGACATTTATACCCAGCTGTGGGGTAGTACAAGCCATAAAAGACAATAGTGATAATTACGAATATAGTTATGACGACACGTTTGGCGTAGTGGCTGAGCGATCGGCTTCTGCGACACGTGTTGTGGGTTCGATCCCCACATGGAGCAAATATTTGTATGATGTACAGGGTTCCGGGTATGGGCGTATGTGTATGTGAGAATTTGTGTTTGACTGGGGATAGGTATATACTTAACTGAATGATTATACAGGTAACTATTATATTACATACCTAGAGGAGTTCGCACCTCGGAAACCAGGATTAATCCTTATACGAATACCTTCCGTCTATAAGAATCCACGTTTTGACTAACCATTTTGTAAGTGTTTTGTAAACAATGTCTATAAACGGAATTTTCCACGTACGAACATTTAAACATGTTTGCATTTACTTACCTAAACAAATAAACTGAATTATTCCTTAACTAAAATGGATAACTAAATAAACTGGGTTTAATTACTGTAAACAAAGGAAAAAGCAAAAATTCCCAGAATAAAATATTGAGTGAAAATCGGTGCGTTAATAAAACCCCTGATTAGCTGATTATATTGACTAACGGAGGATTAAACAATCCCCGGGGCACTCTCCACCTGAAACTCTGATTGCGCAAACATTGACAGGTGATTAACGAATTTAGACGAGACACGACACGTCGGTAGAGGTCGATCGAAGGTTCGGGCTCAATCAGATTTTTTATTTTTATTAGTATTTTTAATGCGTATGTAGAGCGATAAGCTTCTGCCACACGTATCGTGGGTTCGATCCCCATCTACAGGTAGATGTCCCGGGTCTGTACGTTCGTGTATTTTTGAGAATTTGTGTTTGAAAACGCACCCACGATACAGGAGAAAATCCTCTTGGGGGCAACGTTTTCTAAAAAGGAAAAAATATATTCATGAGAAAATTCCCGTTCATTATTATCATCATCAGCTCATATTCGTCTACTGTTAGTTGATCGATCTCTTTAATCCCTCTCATCCAGTTGCTAGTCTGATCTGGTTCATGGGCGTCTCACACTACGTTAGCTTAGGAACTGGTTGCTTCTCCTCTCAATTCTCGGTTCTCCGAGAGATGTCTTGGGTCTAGGTATTCTATTATCTGTGATCTAGGGTTGCCAGGTCGCCAAACCTAATAGCCGGACAGACCAGCCAGTTTGTCCGGACATTTGGGTAGAAAGGCCGGACTCCCTACATTATGGAGGATTTTGTGTGGGCGCTGTGCGGCGGGCGGCCTGCGGGGGCGACCGCCTGCGCTCGACCACGCTCGGCGCTCACTCGTTTGCGAAATGTATAAAGCCTAACAAAAGTCGGACAAGCCGGACACCGTTTATTTTGGCCGGACACGCAATCAAAAAGCCTACCTATGTTTGGCTTTATCTGGACGCCTGGCAACGCTACTTGGGTCTATTGTCATTCTGCATGATCCTTTGAGTGTTGGTTTTCTGACGAATTATTTATAGCAGCCGCACACAAATAGAGCTATTACTATAGCATACAGCTATACATTATTACTTCTTAAAAGCCTTAGAGACTTTTTCATTAAAAAAGACCCAGCCATATTCAGCGTTGAATAAGAACAGCTACAAAATAATAATAATATTTTCCGGTGATTAAGTGTTTAGAGTTTTCAGCTGTTTTGATTTTTTGATTAACGTGGAAACACAATATTTCATTTATTAAATTAATAATTCAATGATTACATAATCTGCTCACTGTTCAAATACCTACCTATGAATATTTCATGAACCTTAATTATTCACAGAGTACTGATAAGTGTGTATTTCTCCCGGTACCACCCTACCTGGTATTATTTAGAATTTTTAATGAACGTTGTAAATTTATAAACAGTTTTGTAATGATTATGGAGTATTATAAGATAAAACGGATTTTCTTATACTTATGACTAGCTTCTGCCCGCGACGTCAGTAAATGGGCTATCTAACACTGAAAGAATTCTTCAAATCGGACCAGTAGTTCCTGAGATTAGCGCGTTCAAGCAAACAAACAAACAAACTGAAGTTTACGCGAATATTAGACATATTGAAATAAAACAACTTTACGGATTATATCGCGTTATATTAGTAGGTATAACACAATACAAATCCCCCATTTATATAGTTAAATAGCATTTACAAAGCGATATAATCCGTAAAGTTTTTTTATTTCAATTTTTCTTTTATTATTCAGGTTATTTAATTAAACCTCAATCATTATAGGTACACAACTTTAGTGTTAATTTGTCCCTGACAACTGGTTTTTATATGCGCTCATTTCATTACGCCTGTATTTTATTGGGGTCGACAGAGACTATAGATATCATGATACATGCTAAAGACAGAACCAAACGGAATATTGGCTTTATTCAACATTAAACTAAGATAGGTTTGACAATAATGTTATTTTAAAATACCATGACAACTATCTATGGTAATGGACAATTAAGGTAATAGAACAAGGAGTTCATATCATATCACTTGCAGTTTATCCACACAACTTTAGCTTCATACCTGTTCGTTGATCTCTCTTGTATGCTCACTACATATATGGGAACTCTTGAACTAGGTACTTAACAGGCTATAATAGCCCGACATAATAATAGGCCCACAACCTACTTTATAATTTTGCTTTCCGAAAGTTCTAGCAAGGAAATAAGCAAGCAAGTAGTGCTAGCAGCTAGTTACTTAGTTGTACTTACATCTTATAATAATTTTACACAATTACACTTATTTTCTGTGACTTTATTTGTGCCCGTCAGGAACTACTCTCAAAGTGGCCACCGCTACTGCTACGCAAACAGTATTATCCACTCTCTTTAATTTCATTTCATATTTCCAACCAAACAAAGAAACAAATTCTAGGCACAAACTAAAACTAAACTAGGTCCAAGTCGTTTCTCCATCTGTCTCGCTAACCAGTATTGATGGCTGGTCGGAACTTCGTTAATGGAGAGTGACTCGCACGCACTCGATGACACTAACTACTTATTGTACTCAAACTTATTGAGCACTCTCGTACTTTTTCCTGTTAGCCCATAATGGCTGTAATTAGAATTAATGGGTTACTTTTGTCCTTTGCTATAAAGTTTGGTACAAAAGAGGTTTCATTTGATTTGTATGAACACATAAGCCTATGGTAGAATAATATGCATATGCTAGGTATTCTCTTGTCACCATCGTGGGGGAGATGATATCAGGAATCAGTGTTGCTGTTTGACATTTTTAAAAGAATTAGGGAGACTTCTATATAAAATATGTTGCTTACTGATATATTGGGTGAAAAAAGTAAAATGTATAAAAATTGCTTTGTTATTGAAGCAAGTAGGTAGGAGAAAAGAAAGTTAGCTCGTATAACACATCAAACACATAATTATCCATTACCTGTCACATCGCGGCGGCATCAGAGGCGCTATCCAAGTTTTCTATACAAACTACTCGTATTTGACAGAATCGATAAGTAGTTATAACACACACACACACGCTATGTACCTGTTTTCATAATTATATTTTATTTATTATAAAACAAGTTCAACAAATGTTTAGATAGATAATATATACATTTTTAAATAATCAATTGTACGAATTAGTGTTAGCTATGGTATTTTATACACATATATTTAATTTAAATTTTTGTAAACTGGTTTACCATCCGTTCGTCAATATAGGCCTGGTTGAAAACCAGCGCCAGGCACTCCGTCTGGCTTATGCTGAACCAGCGCCGTTTCAGCGCAATTTATATTAGAGTATAAGTAATTATAGATAGTATTTAAGGTAAAATTGTGCTGAATAAACCATTTTTCTTTCTTTCTCTTTCTTATATCACTCACTAAATTCTTAGTCGGAGTTACGGTTTGCCAATGTGCTTTCTAATTGCATGTCTATTGCGTTCTATTTTATAACAAAGACTAATGCAGGAAATGTAAAGTGCTTTCAAAAATGGCGTAAACCACATTAATTATGGAATGCAATAAAGAACTGCCTCATTAACCAAGTGGTCCTGAGCGCGACTGCTACGCTAGAGGTCCTGGGTTCGATTCCCAGGTCGAGCAAAGTGTTATTGGGTCTTTCTATAAAATTCCCAGTAGCAGCTCGGAGTTAGGAATTTGTGCCCGGTTAATGGCAATAGGCTCGCCCCCTATTACATGGGACCTAAACATACCGGCGAAATGTGGGTGTACATTAGTACGCCTCTGCCTAACCCTTCGGTGGTACAGGCGTGGTGGTATATGCAATAAAGAATTGAATTGAATTAAATCAGGAAAATAGTGATCTATCTATTTGATGCCGTTGAAATTTCACAAACTGACTATTAATTAAACAAATACGCACAATTGACCCGTTGGATAATGAACAGAGTTAGAGCAAGCATTTTCACGATGCCAAATTATTTTTTTGGCGTCGACTTTTTTCTGTAACGAGATTGTAACGGGAGATTTGTTTCAACATTAATTGGTTGTTCGGGCCTTTTACAAGTCAAACAAAGGTACCATTTATTTATCAGGGTTCTGTAAGCATATAAAATGATGGTACAAAAGCCTGGGTACCTACATGACCTTTCAAATCGAAATTGTAAGGATTTGTTTTTAGGAAATGTTTCTTTTGTACTTTATGAGTTGTTATAACCCACCTTTGTTCTTGTAAAGACTCTGACATGCTCCAGATAACAGGAAAATGTTGCTAAGGAGGAGTTTGTAAAATCAATTTTTTTTTAAAAGCTTACTAGCAATTTTGGTCGCACATTACTAGTATTCTTGTTAACCCCTCGTGCTAAGCTAAATGCTTGTGTTACGAGTGGGTTCACGTCGGTAGTGCAATGGGTGGGTTTCAAACCGGCAACTAAATGATCGCAAGTCCGACGCCCTAGCCATTAGGCTACCGCCGCTTAAAATGTGTAAAATATCGCTAAAACAGCGATCACTTATTTATTTATATCTTTTTGTATTTTCCGTACTAAGATTATAAAGTTATTGCTATTAGTGAAGGAATAATTTGACTGCAGGCAAGATAGGCACCTGCATCTTCTGGTTCAATACACCAGATACACTGCACTCAAACCCAGATACATTCAAAACACCACACGGTGAATTAGTTGGTCATAGCGTCTAGTGTATTGAACCAAAAGACGCAGGATCGAATCCTTCCTGCACTCGAATTTTTCCTTCACTAAAGTAACTATTTATAAACTATTCCACACAATAATATTCGGGACACACGTGAGTTCAAAGCTAACAGACATACCACCGGAGTGCCGTTCTCATCGTCAAAGGGAACCTCTCAGGGTTACAAACTAAGATGCATGTTAGTATGCTCCTATTGTTACATGCCACAAATACATGAAGGATATATACATAGACACAAATTACACTTTCATGAATTACTAATCTCGGGAACATCTACATGATAGTTACGTTATTTTTTTATAAACTAAATGAATTATCTATAATAGCTTATATTACGGTATAGTTTTTGCAAAGTTAGGCTGCATTCATTTTGAATCCCCTAACATATGCCCTAGTATTTTGTTACGAAAAGCCAAAAGACCCCCATACCTTCAGCTACGAGATACGCTACGAATCCGTAGCCAGCGCTACGTAGTTCGTAGTAGTAACTATTTATACTCGTAGCTCGTAGTCTTGTAGCCAATACTACGCAAGCTCAAGCTATAAAACAACTGCGATATTAAAATGATGCGACTGCTACGCTAGAGGTCTTATGTTCGATTCGCAGGTCAAGCAAAGTGTTGTTATTGTGTCTGGGTTTTTATACGAAATTATCAGTAGTAGCGGGCTCAAATCCTATAACATGGGATCTAAACATACCGGTGAACTGTGGTTGAACACTAGTACAGCTCTGCTTAACTCTTTGGAAAATACAGCCGTGATAGTAGCGTTATAGCGTCTGGCGTACCTAGCCAGAAGACGCAGGTTCGAATCCTGCCTGCGAGTCGAATTTTTCCTTCACTAAAATAACTTTAAAATCTTAGCATGAAAATGCAAAAAAAAACACAAAAAGATAGTGAATAGGTATGGTAGCATCGTACGACATAGAACTAACCGTAAGGTAAGTCATGTCGGTTGAGAGGCAAAGTAACTTGCCTTTCAATAGATGTTACTGACGTCACCTTTAAGACGTAAGTTCAGAATGTGACGACAAATTTCGACATGGCAGGTGGGACTCGCGGTGGCTTAGAGGTCATAGCGTCTGGCGTACCTACCCAGAAGACGTATGTTCGAATGCTGCTTGCGAGTTGAATTTTTCCTCCACTTAAATAATGATACTAATAGTTTAATTAGATTTCCTTTTATTTGGTTTTTTGACACCTATATTATCTAGATAATATAATTTATTTTAATCTAATAAGCTATTATGGTGATTTGAGGAAACAGAATTTGACATATTATAGATATACGCAAAATTATGCTGTCGTTGCTTAGAACAGCGTCCAAAACTTGTGTAAGTATCTCAACTGGAGGGGCCTTATCATATACATATCAAGTTGGACACATTCTGATACACGCTCAAACTGAAGCGACGCAAGCGAGATGCACCGATCAAAACTTGGTTAGTGCGCTTGAGAACTAATACGAACTGGGATCTGACTTGACTAATTACTGACTGAGTAATTAGCACACAGCTTGAGCAGTAACTGTGATGTACGACGAGATGCGGAATGTTACTACTTTGAAATTGATGATAATTATTGGCATGTTTTATACTTGTAGTAGTTGTTTTGTCTGCTCTTAGATCACTAGATTCTATACAGGTACGTGGCATAGTTAGTATTGAATGGATTAAAGTGATTATGTGCTTATTATTACGCCGTGCATCATGGCCACGAGATAGTCTGTGCCATTTTATCTAGCACTAGATTCCGTCCGCGACTTCGCGTGGAATAGTTACTTAGTCTTAGCGTGATGATATATAGCCTATAGCCTTCCTCAATAAATGGGCTATCTAACACTGAAATAATTTTTCAAATCGGACCAGTAGTTCCTGAGATTAGCGCTTTCAAGCAAAAAAACTCTTCAGCTTTATATATTAGTATAGAGTATAGATTCTTCACCTTAAGTCAAAGATATTTAAAAATGATTAAGAAGTAGGGATTAGAAAAAACCACATATTAGTATGACTAAGAGAAGTTTTCAAGAACATCAATATACTTACACTGCCGTCACTCTACATTTTTGAAAACATCATGTACGTTCGTAAAAACCTGCAAAAATTCAGCATCAATAGTGACTTTCATAACATTAATACCAGGAATAAACACAAAATAGTGGTACCTAAATTTAGACTATCTAAAACACATAAATCATTTCTGGGAAATTGTGTACGTTTTTACAATAAACTTCCAAAATCTGTCACCGATCTCACTGGTAAGAAATTTAAAAATTACGTCAAATCTGTCCTTGTTAAGAAAGCCTATTATAAAATCAAGGACTACGTTGATGATAAGAATGTATGGTGTTTTAATACGAATGCACATGTGGCCTCCCTGGCAACCTGAGGTTATTCGTGAATACTTTTTTTTTTTACAAAAATTTCATTGTGTCATCATTTAGTTATTTATTGTTGTCCCCAACTATTTATAAACAGGACTTGTAAATGTGAGTACATTGTAGCATGTCCAAGTGGACACCTAGTTTTATATACTTTGACGATGTGTGTGTTTTCCACATAGTTTATTTTTTATTTTTACATCGACCTCTTCCACTTAGACATAAACCTTCAATGTTCACACAAGCTGCTATCGTAATATTGTACCTGCGTGAAGATTGTAACCTTATTTATCTTAAAAGAGTGTCCATGGAGTTTCTTGCCGGATTCTTCTCCATAGGATCAACCTTTTGGAACCGTGCAACTAGAAGCATAACGTTTCATATATGCTTATTTGAAATAAAACCATTTGAACTTGAACTTGAATTATAAAACCGGAATCTAGTGACCCGGCAGTAGTTCTTTTTCTGGTCTTATTTCTAAAGTTGGATACAAATATGATTCAAAAAAGACCTCATAGGTCGTAATGTACTTTTGTTGCTGATTAAAGCTTCCCTAGACAGGTCAGAAAACATTTCCCTGGCCTTGTAGTTCTACCAAGTTAAATAAAAATATAAATCCAGAACAACATGCTGACATATTTATCTGTTTGCAAGTAAACAAGCACGTGCCAGCTTCTTCCAACGCAATTCACAAACCGCAGCATTTCAAAAATACGCCAGCTTTAACCTTTCCTCGCAATAAATTAACAAAAATGTCAATGCATACGGCTACCTAGTTAAAATCCCGGACAGAGAAATGTGGACGAGAAAAATTGCCGGACACTTCGCTAAATCGTAAACATACCCTTTAAATCCCGACCCGTTCTATAAACTTGGACAACGGAGCGTTGCCAAACGATGTAGCATCTCTTTCTATCTTACCGAGAAAAAACGAGATGGATTTATGGAGGGAGCTGAGTGGATTTTAGGAAAACTCACATGGACAAGTCAGTTTGCTGTGCGGTCACTAGTAGCCTAATGGTCACAAATCGTTCAATAGGGATACCTGGATGATTATTCAGCTGCTGGAAATGGCAAATGGCTTATTACTTCAAAATAGAGTCGATCTCCAACAAGTTAATAAAAAGAATGGCTGCCAAATGAATTTTGTGATTTATTTCAGCATTTAAAATTTTGATGGACTAACTTAAGTAGTTTGAAAACAATAAAAGTAAGATATTTTTCAGATAAATCTAAATCATAAGTTTTTAAAGCACTACTAATGTTCTTGTTAACCTCTCCGAATGTTTTGCATGTCCTTGCGTTAACCACCATAATAACTCAGAGGGTTAGCTTTGAACCTTGACACTTGCGGTCTCTTGACCCTGCGAGTGAAGAGGTCGTAGGAGTTTCCAACGTTTGTGACCTATTATCACATGCATAATTCACAATGTGCTTGGAGAAGTTAATCTAACTTTTGACAGAGCGATGAATATTTTGAGAGGCAGTACTAGAGACTAGATCATATTATATAGATTATGTAAATTTACTCAGTAAAATTCTTTGAAAAATGGAATTTGCATTGTAGTAGATACTAACTTAGTGTAGTGATATAGGTTTATTGATAGATTGATGTTGTTTAATCCAAATCGAACATAACGTTTATTTCTTTAACCTTAAGGCTATTTCTAAACCTAATGTAAATAAATATAAATATGATTTTTATTTAGTCCACTTGCCAAATATTCTACATAATACGATTTATTAATTATATTTAATAACAGTAATACAAGTATTTAATCATTTAGCGGTAGCCTAATGGCTAGGGCGTCGGACTTGCGATCATGTGGTTGCCGGTTCGAACCCCACCCATTGCACTACCGACGTGAACCCACTCGTAACACAAGCATTTAGCTTAGCACGAGGGGTTAACAAGAATACTAGTAATGTGTGACCCACATTGCTAGTAATCTTTAAAAAAAAAAAACAAAAAAAAACTTACCTGTAGATATAAAAAATCTAGACGGTATAAATATTCTGTTATTATCACGTCTATTTCGTGGGACTGTGTCGGCTACTCACTGGAAGGATTATTCCGTATTTTGTGATATGCATGAATATTTTGACAGAAAATAATTTAAAATATTTCCAATTTATTATTATTAGCACTTTTATTGTCTTTAAAATTGTTAGCCGTTAATATTTTTATATTGCTACACCGAATTGGGTAGGCTGTTAATGCCTACAAAAATTGACAAGCACCTATACCTACGTATGAACACAGTTTTAAGCTTAAATATCTTTGACTTTGAACCCTTTTTTCGCGCAGAAATCGTCATGTATAGTCTGCCACCTGAGTATGTCGAACTTGAACTACTAATAGCGTCACTCATCTTCCCTAGCCCTATTGTCACGGCAATGGGATTCTCAATTCTCGTTACGATCAGTATCGTCCAGACATAGCACGACTATTATGTATATAATATCATACAAATATTGGAAAAACATCGCAAATACTATTTTTTTGGGTTGTATTTAGCACGAGTGATGTGTCGCAAAACAATGATATTCATACAAATACATTTTTATTTAATTATTTATAGTTCCTATTATTTATTTATATTTTATGTTTTGATAATACTCAGTGTCACTCTTATCATTGATATCAATCTAACAACACCTCGTTAAAACTCATCAAGCCACTTAGACTACAAAGCGTTCTAGAGAAATCTACATAACTGCATACACTCAAAAAACATAACCCTCCATCGGGCGCAGTTGGGTAAAATATGTATATATAAAATACTACTCTGACTGTGTTTCAACGGAAGCTAATGATGGCTACTAGGGTGTCAAGTGCCGACAGTGTCAATCAATACGTAATCTCTCTAATACTATAGGTAGGTATTCTTCGTATTCTTCATGTTCTTGTACTATAAATGTCAAGTAGACGTCCTGTCAAGTACACGTACATATGTTAATGTTTCCGCCGCTAGTGCTTATGAGTTGGGCGCCTAGCGTACACCAATCAGCAGCTGGTCGCAAATGTAAAACTTTTATTTATTTAATTTACATGTGGATTTTCTTCTCTATGGCTGCCTCGCCTCCTCGCTCCACAATTTTTGAATTAATAATGTTGACATCCGTATTTTCGTTGAAAGCACTTTAGTTTACTTTTGAAATAATTAAATTTGAGTTTTTAATTTTATATATTACTGTACTCTCACTTCCAGTGGCCACGCTTGCCATTTCTATAACGATACTGTTCTTGACGTCACATCGAGCGTGCCGAGGAGTCACTCGGGACCGGCTTCATCATTCAACAGCGGCCCCCACTTTCAGACTACCTCGGCTGCACACTCACTCGCCGCTACGGAACCGCGCGCACGCATCGGCTGTCTTCCCTTTTTTGTATTAGCGCCTATTTAAATACAGTTCATACCGAAAAAAAAAAAACAAAAAAAAAAAAAAACAATGTTAAGTGTCAAGCTCCAGATTTATATTTAAAATTCCTGGAAATATGGTAGTAAGACGACGGGAATATAAGGATTGGAACGGACTCACTCAGAACCACAAAAGTATCCTCCGGGTAGACTGTCCTCTAAGTGTCCTCTACGGTGTAGCGGCGTAGGCGAACGGGCAGTCCAAAGTCCACGGGCGATGTGCACAGCAAAAGACGGCAATCTTCTTTAATCGAAGGACCAATGTTAAGTGTCAAGCTCCAGATGTGTTGCTGGGGGTCTTGACTGCTAATAAAACTGCTTTCTTCTGTATGAACTGTATTTAAATAGGCGCTAATACAAAAAAGGGAAGACAGCCGATGCGTGCGCGCGGTTCCGTAGCGGCGAGTGAGTGTGCAGCCGAGGTAGTCTGAAAGTGGGGGCCGCTGTTGAATGATGAAGCCGGTCCCGAGTGACTCCTCGGCACGCTCGATGTGACGTCAAGAACAGATACTTATGTTTTTATTTTATCTTCGTACTATTGTACGTATATGTCATATTATTATGACAATATTGACTGCAATATGATATTACTAGATTGAAAATACACATAGTACCAAGAACACATTGTTTATTTTGGAAAATAATTGATAAGCAATGTATAGTTAAAATTCAGTTTCGATGTGATTTCAGTGACAACTCCACTAAAGTACTTAACTCAAATATTTGGATTTACTACTCGTGCTTTCATTTCCAAGTATAATCCAGTTATCTGTTAAGGTTAATCGTATTTTGTACATATGCTTAGAACCAAATAATCGAAGTAAATATGGTCCCCCCGCGACTCCATGAGACTTCGTTGTTATATTATTCAATTTAAAATCTGAGATTGCAGAGCAACTGCGAGCGTTCTTCTTGGATGTTTTACTAAAAGTGTTGATTCATAACTTGTGTAAGTAACTTGGTAGTATCCTGAATATAAATGGAAACAAAACTCCGACTTCCGAGCTGCGCGAGCATTGTTTCACACTTTTTATTTTATTCTGCAATAACTTACCTTCATTTCAACCATTACTGCGAACTAATTACGGCGGTAAACAGCCTCACAACTGTTGCAAAAACGGCAACACCATTGAGGTATTATGTCGAATTCAAGTAACGTTTTGTGTCCTAGTATTCAGTAAAATGTTATAGATAACATTAATATTACAGCCAGCTATAGCCTTACTATGATATAATAAATATTACAGTCAGCGTTTTGCAACTCATGCATTGTTATTTTTAGATATTAGTTGTTAAGTCATATTGCCGAGTAATCTTATTGTCGGAACTAGCTTTGAACCAGATATTTATTAGAACCTTTATACTTTTAGTAGCAATATGATCGCTGACTAATTGACTGCTGTATTTACGTGAACCTAATTTAAATATACTCAAGATTAAAACTGAGAATTTTAAAATGTAATTATATTATGTGTTTTTAGTTGGTGTACCAATAAATAAATAAATATTGTCTAACGCCAGAATGTTTTAGATACAATTGCCAGTTTTTTAAATAATCCTTTCTTGTCACACATATTTATCCAATCAGATTTCAGCGTTGTCAGTCGGCCTCGTCCCTATTTCTTGAATCCTAGTACGTAAACAATCATATATAACCTCAATGTACTAGACACTTTTTGTCCAGTGTTTTTCACAGGCTACTAGCCTTAAGCTAAGGAGCAAGTTTAAACAAGTTTCTCCAGTCATATTAACTACCCCTACAAAGAAAGAACTCGCATTAGAGCGTTTAGTACAAAAAATCTGCATAATTTAGTGCTTCAATTAAACTTGGACAAGTTTTTATTGAGTGGTAAAGATTGGTCGGTGTGACCGCGAGGGCACATTCAGCCGCCTCGGTCAGGCTTTCAGAATTTTCAATTGAATTTCTGTTGAGTGTTTCTTGAGATTTTTAAAGTTTCCAGGCTAATTAGTTATTTGAGAATAGCATGGAGAAGCCAATAAAAAGCTCGAAAATTGATTGAGTAAATATTTTTGTATGTGTAGTCTGTTAAATATTTTAATTAAATATAAGTTTATTTGTCGCTGCCAAATTTTCGCTGCTAACTAATATTCGTGCAAAATAAATATTTACGAATTACGTTTCAGATCTTTTAGATGTTGATTTTGCGCAGTAATGACATTGCAAAATGTCAAATCACAGTGAACCCTTGAATGAATCAAGAAATGAAATGAAATGAAATGAGTTTGTTTGCATAAATGTGTGTACATATAGTTGATATATTACCTTTATATCAACTATATGTACCCACATTTATGCAAATAAACTCATTTCATTTCATTTCTTGATTAAATACAAGGGTAAATGAAAAAAAAACCTACCGATGCTCTGTTACTTTTGGTTGGATTCTAAGTTAAGCACAATATAATTTAAAAAAAACGGAATAGATTTCTCTACTTTCGCATCTACTTTAAACTGTTCTTTAACGAGTAATGAGTATTTATTAGAAAACATCTACAGAATCCATTTTGTTGAGAGTAAAGTAGTAAAATTGTTTTACTATCAAGATTTATGTGAAGTCATACAGAGGCCGCACTTTGAAAATGCTTTATTACGAGTAATATGGAACTGCATTATTAGTAATATAAATAATTTCCTTCACCGTTTAAACCCGTGATAAATTGATACGCCTTGTATTTTTTTTTTTAAAAAAAGCTTACTAGCAATGTGGTTCGTACATTACTAGTATTCTTGTTAACCCCTCGTGCTAAACTAAATGCTTGTGTTACGAGTGGGTTCACGTCGGTAGTGCAATGGGTGGGTTTCGAACCGGCAACCACATGATCGCAAGTCCGACGCCCTAGCCATTAGGCTACCGCCGCTTCGAACTCGAAACTATTGACTCAGGAGTTTATTATCATTAGACGATCACTGCTTTATCGAATATTTAGTTTGATTTGTAGATACTTCACCTAGATGTTTAGTGGGATAAGTCCTACTAGTGTTTATAATGTAAGCATTATAAACACTAGATTCTCAGATAAATTTCAAATGAGTCAACTAGATTTTCATACAAAAAATCACCACACTATTAAACTCACTGGTACAGCTACTGGAGACGAAATAGGCTGGGATTTAGATTCCTTTAGAAGTGGAGGTTCGAGCATCTGTTTGGAACTCCGAAAATAATTTCAATAGCTATTATTGTTGCCATTCCTATTAGAAATGTTTTTAATGAAGGGCAATAAACCATATCAATCTAACATGTGTACTCAATAGAGTTTCATATAACTTTCATTGGCAAATACATAACATATTGGTACATAAACTTAGAACGAAGTTAAACTAAGAGAAGATTGTCAACATCTTTCGTTGTGCCACTCACCCGCACGGCTGGCCTAGATTAACCACCCTCTATGCAAACCGCCCTACTGTTTGACTAGCTTGCCTTATCCCTTGGCAACCAGGATTATCGATTACAGCCCTTTATTCGGTGCCACCGCAGACCTGGTACTGTGTAGGGTATTGTTAGGTTATTGATTATTCATCAAAGTTCAGGTATTCATTTTATTTATACTAGGGATGTAAAGATATAGTTTGTGATAACCCTACCTTCATAGATATAGATAAGCCATATGATTTTCTTTTTATATACTACTCTCTCTAGAATACTCTTTTTTTGTCGATATGTGGGTGGTAGACTTTTAACTCCCGGCGAAAAAGAAGGGAAAGTTTAACGTGTGTCTTTCTGTTGCATCCTACCGCCTGATCAGGTGAATCGGGCTCCCGACACAACGACTCTCGAATTCTACTTATATTAAACGTAAAGAGACAATATTTAGATTTTTTTTCCTTTTTAAACATTTTTGTGTCAAAATTTTTTTTCCACTGAAACTGTTCACTCTCTTTTTCTATTGGAGCTTTTCTATAGAGATTCTTGCAATACTATAATTTTGCTCTTTCCATATTTTTTTAAGAATAAGGCCCACTTGCACCAACTTCTTAAATATGTTTAAATTTTATTTTAACACAATTTTTCATAGAAACTTCATGTTTAAGTACAATTGAAACACATTTAAAAAGTTGGTGCAAGTGGGCCTAAGAATTTTAGAATTTCTCGCCCAGGTCCTATACAGTGTGTGAGTCCTTTATAAATTAACCAGTCGGTACATTTTTGTGGTAGCTCTTAATTCTAACGGGATTTCGCTCACTACTTGCATAAGAGTTACAGCAAGTAACACACTCTAGAACTACGCTGAGACCAGTTCGATTTCAGTTCAGAACTATTAATTATAAGTTGAAACAGTGGCTGTCGTGCGATTGGAGCGACACGTCACTAGTTTGCATTAGTTCGCGCTAGTTCCTAGTTTGGTTACATTAGCGATCCGCTGACTCATTCGCTTATTGGCCAAGTATCGGTTACCGTGACGTCATGCAAGTAAAGTTGGGATCACAGTTAAGTGTGATTGCAGTATATTGAAGGATCTTTTGAGTTCAGTTATTTATTGCTTATGTGTAGTTTAGACGGCTCTGTAGCAGCTTGGAGTTTGGATTTGTGACAAGTGAATGACATTAGGTTCACCCCCATTACATAACACCTTAAACAATCTAGTGTCAGTACACCTCTGTCTAACCCTTCGGGACATACAGGCATTATGTTAGGTTATGTTTAATTTCGCTGTTCACATGCCATACATTTTTGTATGACTTACAGATTTGTTCACGTCACTCTGCGTGCGTGCAGTTCAGTCAAAAGTAAGTAAATGTCGATCGACCCATATTTGTACGCTATACCGGCAAAACATGACTGGTATATTTCCTATGTTAAACGTCTTACATGCCTAGTAAATGTATACTCATGATTTGCACAAATAAATGATCTTGTATTTTTTATATTTTGAATAAACGTTGCCCCACTCTACGATTTTCTCCTGTATCGTGGGTGCGCTTACAAACACAAATTAACACATACACCCAGACCCAGAACAACTACCTGTAGATATAAATATTTGCTCCGTGTGGGGACTCAACCCACAACACGTGGCGCAGAAGCCGATCTCTGAGCTGCTACGCCGAACGTGCGGTTTGAAAAGAATATCCACGTCAGTGCCTATCTATTCATGAAACTTCAGGGACAAGATAAATATTTTCATTAATAAAACACCAACTAATTATTTCAATTAATTTCGTTGCACATTATTTCTTTTACTGGAGTTCTTACTAATTAATAACACGGCGCGTCAGGCACTCTCGGCATCCATCTTCCTCTCGCGTCAAACTCGGCAGTTAGCTGCACAGCGCCGCACAACAAAACCACCTGGTTTTAATGGCCGGTAGACTGATGGCAGCATTACCTTTACATAATAGCATCTTCGTAAATATTATAACCGCGCTAGACATTTAATCTCTTAAAGTATACCATCAGATTTTTAGGAAAGCTCTCATCCTGTTACATGTAGGTGTAACCTTAGGTTGAAGCACTAACGAAACGGCTACATATTGGTGTAGTTATGGGTTATTCTTTGACCTATCTTTAACAAAATTTAAATGTACCTACTCATTAACGACCTATCTATATTGAAGGAGGTTCCAAAGAAGCTAATCTATACTAATATATAAAGCTGAAGAGTTTGTTTGTTTGTTTGTTTGCTTGAACGCGCTAATCTCAGGAACTACTGGTCCGATTTGAAAAATTCTTTCAGTGTTAGATAGCCCATTTATTGAGGAAGGCTATAGGCTATATATCATCACGCTACGCGGACGAAGTCGCGGGCAGAAGCTAGTATTTAATAACACCAACACACTAACCGCTTGTTTCATTATATCAGCCATTAAAACTCATCTCTGTGTATCTATTATATAAGGATTATCTTAACTTTAAACGCTAGCTAGCTTTATTCAGCTTACAACTAGACAAGGCACGTCTGAAATACACTATAACTATGGCTTAAAGAGAAAATTAGGTTGGCGGAGTACAACAATATCTAATCCCTATTTTATAGCCTGTAATCACTCGAAATATGTCACGCGAAAACGTCTCGGCGTTGCTTTTAGAAATATCACCTTGAATTATCTCTTGATATAATGAGTTGTGTGTATCCATACGTCATTATAATACTCTCGTACCGTATGATTTGTGTATTATCAACAGGCATATTATTTGGCAAAATATGATATGGGAAAATAATTTATTAAACCAGAAATAAATAAATAAATAATAAATATTCTGGGACATTTTACACAGCACCATCTAGTCCCAAACTAAGCAAAGCTTGTACTATGGGTACTAGACAATTGATATAATACTAATATACTTTTATTTTTTGGGTAAATACATACTTATAATACCTAAGAAACACCCAGACGAACACAAACACTTATATTCATCACATATTTTTTTGTGTCCTGTGTGAATCGAACCCACGACCTCATGGTCAGCAGTCCGGTATTCGAACCGCTAAACCACAGAGGTCGTCAGAAATATAAAATTACAATAGTTGAATAATAATATATCCAAGGAAATTGTATATTTATTAGCATAAAATAAGTAAATACCCTCCAAGTATATTAATTTAATACCACATATCTAATATAAGTTAATTGCTAAATCCACTAATTTGTTAATACTTGTTTAGTATTCATTTCGACGAAAAATCGAATCTATAGAAATGCTCAGATAGACAAGAAAAAGAAACCTACCGTAATCAAGGTTTGTTTTCAATAAATATATCCACAGAGGGTAAATAAAACCTGATTTTCTTCACATAAAGCCCCAGCAATTTACGATAAAGAGTACATTTATTTAGTAGCAATCTCATTTACTTAGCCGGGCTCATGTTAAGTGGAACAAGCGGCAGATTAATCGCTCGGTCGACACGACCCAGTGCAGTTAGGGGGTTGAAAGATTTAGGTTACATTGTAATACAGGTTACAATGTTTTAACGTGACCAGATCAGGAAAACCTTCCACGTGCTTCTAGAAAAAATAGCCGCGAACAGTATACCAAAATGAAACCCGAGACCCGACATTTGATATTCAGCGTGAGTCAGAAATTGATTGTCTCGTGATCACTTGTTATAACGGTGAAAGCATCCATGAAGACCTGGATGATATTCTTAAGATGTATGAATTACGAAATTTATACCATACCATCACGCCTGTATTCCCCGAAGGGTTAGGCAGAGGGGTACTAATGTACACCCACAGTTCGCCGATATGTTAAGGTCCCATGTAATAGGGGGCGAGCCTATTGCCATTAACCGGGCACAAATTCCTAACTCCGAGCTGCTACTGGGAATTTCATAGAAAAACCCAATAACACTGCTCGACCTGGGAATCGAACCCAGGACCTCTAGCGTAGCAGTCGCGCTCAGGACCGCTTGGCTAATGAGCATTATTTGTTTCCCGACTTAATATCCGTGTCGGATTCTTTACAGCATCCATTGACACGGGTGGGTTGTAGTATTCTTGTCTTAATTTGACGACCTCTGTGGTTGAGTGGTTCGAGTACCGCACTGCTGACCATGAGGTCGTGGGTTCGATTCCCACAGGACACAATAAATTATGTGATGAATATAAGTGTTTGTGTTCGTCTGGGTGTTTCTTATGTATTATAAATATGTATTTACAAAAAAAAAAGTATATAAGTATTATATCCATTGTCTAGTACCCATAGTACAAGCTCTGCTTAGTTTGGGACTAGATGGTGCTGTGTAAAAATGTCCCAGAATATTCATTTATAATGTGGTTTTACTACTGTTTAAACATTTGTTTGTAAAATGTAGCTTTATTTTATTGACCCAACGTGTCAGAAATCAGACAAAGTCGGTTAATCCGCATTATATAGCACGTGCAACTTTCTACGCTTGTAATACTTATTTACGGTCGTCGTAAATAGCCTTAGACATAAACAAATACACGACGAATAGTTCCATGTCTCAAATCGAAATGTTAAATCTTTATTGATATCACTAGGATACCAGAGTTACAGCAATATCGATATACGAAAGACATAGTACCAATCGATACCCGAAATAGCCCTTGACAGCTTGGCGGAAAGTGGCAAAACGGGTCGAAGAACTGATAGGCTAAAAAACTGACATCGACTGTACGTGGTAGGGTTGCCTGCAAAGAAGTGTGGCGTGCCGAACCTGCGCTGTCAAACGCTTGGCTATGCGCCAGCTGACGTCGCACTGTGGGGCATTTTGAAGTTGGACTGTTCAAGTTAATGTTGGTATTGGATAAACATTTTAATTTTAGTATGTTAGAAGTATGTGCTTTTGTGGGAAGAAAGGAGAACGAATTTTCTGCATTAAGTATCTTTTTAAATTCTGTTTCTTTTATCGGGAAGTATCTGTAGAAGATAGCGCGACAAGTGTAAATGAAGAAAATAATCGATTTTTTAAAAAGAATATTCTATTAAAATAATAAATGTTGTTAGCCACTCTGTTCTTTCACGTTTGTAAATAAGAGAGGGAAGTGGTCTGTATATTATTGTCATTTAGGTATTCTGATAGGCCTTTTTAAGTTTTCACTCTTCAAGAAAAAAATGTTTACACATTATCGTCTAACGTTTATAAATATGTCCACAGTGCGACGCGATGTGCCCGCTCAATAATTCGCGAGTGCCAACCCTGAGTGTGGTGCAGTAATATCGTCGTCGTTTTGAAATAGTGTTTAGGAATTAGACATACTAGTATGATATGAATGTAGTGATCAATATTTTAATAATATGCTATTTTTAATGCTATGTGTACGGCATATATTTTTTATTACTTATGAATAGGATACTGCGTTACTTTTCCGCAAGTAAATATTATACTTGGCCTGAGTATATGGATTTAGGTTCTGTAAAAACCAATATAAAAAAGATGCTCCACTTAAGACAATTCTGTGTCGACATTTATGGTCATCAGGTGCCCCTGGATACTCAAAGAAGTGGCGGTAGCTTAACAGCCAGGGCTTCGGACTTGTGATCTTGTGGTTGCCCGTTCGAAACCGACCCATTGCACTAACAACGTGAACTCACTCGTAACACAAGCACTTTAGCTGAGCACAGAATATGCGAATAATATAATTATAATATATTACGCGATAAGCACATTGCTAGTAAACTTAAAAAAAAATACCTTCCACTGATGCGCACGCATCGCAATATCTCACAAAAGTTTCATGGTAAATCTATCAATTTTAAAACGTAGAGAGGACAAACGAACTTTAAACATTCATTTTTATGTATTAGAAAATTGTAGAACGTTGTTGTAAATTTTTCTAACAAAATCATGTTATATAGCTGTGAAATATCCGCGGTGGGATAGTATTGGTTCGTTGTATCGATACAGCGAGCACAAAGTTCGCAACTCATACATTTATTCATGGCTCACAATAAACAGCGGAATATTAACGGGCTACTTATAACTTGCACTTGAACAACAGACTATATAAATATTATAAACAACGTGACTGCCTCATTAGCCAAGTGGTCCTGAGCGCGACTACTATGCTAGTGGTCCTGGGTTCGATTCCCAGGTCGAGCAAAGTGTTATTGGGTTTTTCTATGAAATTCCCAGTAGCAGCTCGGAGTTTGGAATTTGTGCCCGGTAAATGGCAATAGGCTCGCCCCCTATTACGTGGGACCTAAACATACCGGCGAACTGTGGGTGTACATTAGTACGCCTCTGCCTAACCCTTCGGGGAATACAGGCGTGATGGTATGTTATGTTATAAACAACGTGATAATAGTCTGTTGTAATTTTTACCCAAGACGGAAATGCGTTTGGGGTAAGAGGGTGATTGTTTGTTTGTTTTCTGTATGTAGGTATAATCTAATTCCATTCTATGAGGATAGCTCTGGGCAAGTATCACATTGGCTATTTTGGGTTTCGATAAGACGCGTAGCGCCACAAGCATAAAGTGATGTAAACAGATTTATTTCCTTCTTTTATTTAATAATAGTTAAGGATTCAATAAAGGGTCTCTACAAATTATTATTCATTAATGATAATCCGGCCCACTATGGCCTTTCAGTTGGCCTTGCTATGAACCTGCTGCTTTGCTAATCTTTATACATTGGCTATACAACTGCCTAATGAAATACTTAATATTGATTGAAATAATATTTATAATTTGTAAAAGATACCATTTCTATGCTGCATGCATACGGCTCTATACACAGGAGGGATTCATTTGTATTTTTGTAAACCTTTGTGAAATTGACGCTTGCTGTGTTGTCCAGGGCAGCAATCAGCAAATAAAATAACTCGCTTAACTTGTTGGTACAGTTGGCGCAAAATAACTTGAACCAAAAATGGTGGATGCACGGTAGTTGTTTTTTAGTACATTTTGCACGCAAATGCACTGCGCAAACTTTCCCCCTCTCCGTTAGTTTGGGGTCAAGTTATTTTGCGCGAACTATAAAAGCGGACCGCCGCGCCCTTTTTTCCTTTATTCTTTCTTGTCGATCTTGACATAACGTTGATAGCTCACTAGCTGACAAGACGATGTCGCTAAGGTGCATTCAAATACCCATATAAAAATAAATTCGCCGTCGTATTACACTAAAGTAAACGATAATAAACATCGTACTCACTGGTAGGTACACTTGCCAAGAATGCTTCGCAATGTAAGTCTACGTAATGTATTCGTGACCGATTCATATGGGTCGTGTGAACAAGGCATGCTCGTCTACCAACTTAATTGGTATAAAGAAAATAGTCAGTTTTTTTTAGATACGTCTTTATAAAGAGTGGTTGAAATTATCGCATCTAATCATTATTTGGGTTTTTTCTTGGATCTCTCGGTGGGTATATAATTGATAAGAGAGATAACAGTTCTTTTGGAATGCTTTAAGTAGGGATACAGGACCAACGTACAAATGCTATGGTTAGATCTTGATTTAATGGTATGTCATCAAACCGGGATTAGTGATATGTGTGTTGAAAACTGGCATGAAACAACGGTTACGTTGTGTTTTTGCTGAGTGAGTGAGGATCCCGAAGGCCCAAATCCTTTTAAAAGGTCGGCAACGCACTTGAGACTCTAGTGTTGCGGGTGTCCGTGGGTGGCAGTAATCGCTTACTATCAGACGGTCTGTCTGCTCGATTGCCCCCATATCCCATAAAACAATTGTTACTATACTATTTGGTGAGTACAAAACCTTTGTAAAATAAAAGATAAACTGTCAAACATTTCAACGATTCTAATTACCTTTTAACTTACAATCATACACATTAGCTTTTAAATTATAAATTTGTCTAAGCCACAATTCTGACTGTTTCATTTTAATCGGGAATGATGGTTTAAATTAGTAAAATGGATTAAACTTGTAATTGAAACCCAAAACCTAGTACTTACCTAACTCAAATAATTGTTAAATAAAAATGAGGAGAGTTAACCTAAATCATTAAACAAATTCCTCGGCCAACACAACATTTAATTAAAAATCTCAATTACACTTATGTACCTAAACGACCACAAACTGTGGTTCCGTTCCACCTGACCACACAAATTCTACTCATAAATTGCACCAGGCTTCGGCTGTGTAACACAGATGAGAGATTAAAAGAAGTGATACCCGCTTGAATTGCAGTCGTAAGAGATCTATTTTACAATAATCACCTCGCTTGTCAAACGGTTTGATAGGCACTGTATGTAATTGTAATGGAGACAACAAAATGTGTCAGCTTACTCTTAATATAATTTCCTACTGTCACTTTCAAAAGTATGATAATGTTAAGAATATACATAACAATATATCACGAGTCTAGTGATATTCAAAATAAACAATTGAGGTTTGTGCATCTTTCTTGGCCGAGTAGGACTGATTGTAGAAGGACGTTTCATTACTTATTAAAATGACTGGATTAATTTGATACGCTTCTCTTACATACTATAAATATAGGTGAAATAACAAAGTAAATAGTCTGCTAATGATTCAACGTGGCAGTCAGATAGTCTGAGTAGAAACCACTGGGCTGTTAATTGAGAGATAGCACACCTATTAATGCTCCATTTGTTTGTGACTCTGTGGCAGCGGACCACAATTGGTAGGAGTACATAACTGGTACGTACGGGTACGCAAAACTGCATCGATGCAGAACATTGACTGTTCAGTTTGCGATTGATTAATTCAATTGTATGTATGCTTTAATTCGTGCTCACACAACGAATACATAACTATAACTTAAACGTAACGTACTTGTAGGTATATTGCATTGATATTTTATAGAAATTTTCAATTTTATAATATTTTTTCTTAGTAATTTCATAGTCGGGAAATATTAGATATTATTTTGATACGATGGAAAACTTCAACAAAATACAAGCTGGTACGACTTTTTGTTTATTACAAAGAAATAATTAAAACCTGTTTATTACGTGTTCAACTACTGAATTCTGACATCGTGTCAGTACTACTTAACATTAAAAAAACGGAGACGTTAGTATTACCAATTAAGTAGGTACGTTTAATATTAAATGACATGAATGTGTACCGACTGTTTATTAATACATGACCATATAACATACCATCACACGCCTGTACCTATTCCCCGAAGACTTAGACAGAGGCGTACTAACACAATTCGCCAGTATGTTTGGGGCGCATGTAATAGGGGCAAGCCTATTGCCATTAAAAAAAAAATAACAAAAAAATAACCTGGCACAAATTCCAAACTCCGAGCTGCTACTGGGAATTTCAAAGAAAAACTCAGTAACACTTTGCTCGATCAGGGAATCGAACCCAGGACCTCTAGCGTAGCAATCGCGCTCAGGACCACTGCGCTAATGAGGCAGTTACATGACCATATACTACATTTAATTTACCACAGACGCGAACATAGGAGAGTAATTCCCATCCGTAAAACAGAGCTATTGAAAGAAAACCTCCCTTGTATTTTAATCTGACTAAAAGCGTATGTACTGAGTACACAGACGGAATTTAGACAAAGTCGAAAGTTAAATAAAAATGTACAAGCAACTTTGTTAAAGGATTTGGATCCTTTTGAATGGTATGGTTTCTACGTTTGAATGAGTTACAGAGTAGGGGCGATGATTATTTTTGTCGAAACTAGGATTATACGGGTTGGAAGATTTTTTTACGGGTTTTTCACGTGGGAGAGCCATGCTTTGGCACGAATAGGGCGGCTCGACCGGAGTGATACCACGGCCTCACAGAAAACCAGCGTGAAATAACGCTTGTGTTTCGCCAAGTGAGTTGAGGTTACCGGAGGCCCAAACTCTTTTAAAGGCGGGCAACACTTGCGACTCCTCTGGTGTTGCGGGTGTCCATGGGCGGCGGTTATCGCTTACCACCAGGTGATCCGTTTAGTCGTTTGCCCCCCTATCCCATAAAAAAAAGATAGGAAGCGAATTTTTGCATCTTATTTTCATCATCATTATCTTCTCATACTTTTCCTACTGATTAAGACTTTTCAAATGTATAAAAAAATGCATTTGTAAAGAAATTACCTAAAGTGATTTAAAAAATTGTATAATCCTTCAATAAATTTATGGTATTCAAAAGTATTGCCACACAACGCAGATCTAATAAGAATACTAGTTTTCTCGTGATTTCTTTTCCATTTTTCATGCTATGATTATAAAGTTATTTTTCCTTCATTAAAATAACTAATACTACTTTTTATAAGAAACAGTGAAATAAAATAATGAACTGTCTTGTATCTAGTGTGAGGTACTTACTGATTTTGATTGCCAGGTTGAGTAGGAAACTATAAGCTTCTCGGAGCTTGAATTTCTGCCCGGATAATTGTCCTCTATTACATGGGATCTAAAACCGTTTATGCGAGTGTACCTCAGCACATTTCTACCTAACATTTCGGAAAATACATCGTGTATTGGTATAATGTAATATTGAGGGTCAAAATAACCGAGAAAATTTCTAAAAATGTCGATAGCTCTGAGAATAAAATAAAAGGGTACAGGTAAGTGCCCGTGAATAAGTGAGAAAAGATAACCGAGATAAATGTACGGCCTAATGTCGTGGCAGGCGATCTATCACCGGCGCTAGGCTGGGGAATTTTAACATTATTGATGTATTATGTAAAAGGACTTTGTAATGTGCTAAGAATTGCCGCCGGGCGTTTTACTGACGCAAAATGTCACGTACTATGCCCCAAAAGATTTTATTTCTGTAAAAAAAAAATCGTTATATCTATTATATTACAAACAATTGGTTAGCACACCTACATTCTTTAGATTTAGAAACTTGTTTTAATATACTATTCAGCTGACAGAGCACAGCGAACAGTTGGTAGATGAGTTATTAGATGGGCCGATGACATTGGAGTGGTTACAAGAAGACGAGAATGTGAACCGCTAATAAAATAGATCCATGGTGCAAGGAGGCCTTGCAGAGCAGTGAGTCGATACAAGCTATGTATGATGATGAAGCTCGTAAATGAGTATAATAATATAACCCTTATCCTATAGACGCAGACTTTTGACCGAGTGAGTGAGGATACCGGAGCTCGGAGGCCCAAACCCTTTTAAAAGGCGGGCAACGCATATGCAACTTCTCTGGTGTATGGGTGTCCAATGGCGGCGGTAATCGCTAAACATCGGATGAACGGTCTGCTGGTTTGCCCCCCTATCCCATAAAAAAACGATAGTAAGTGCATTATTATTACTGCATAGTGGCAGAATTTTTGGCTATGTCTTTATATCCAACCACGTAAGCTCCTGTGGACTAAGTAATTCTTGTAATAAAATAAAACACCGTTTTAAAACCTCCTAGGACGTGACCCTAAGGTAAGTCACATCTAATCCATACTTCCATACTTATATTATATGCGATAGTGATATTGTTTGTTTGTTACACTTTCGCGCATAAACCGCTGAAACGATTTAAAACATTCTTTCACCAATAGAAAGCTACATTATCAGCGTGTAACATAGGTTATATCTTTTTAAATTAGAGATGTCTGTCTTTTTGTGATTTTTTTAACATTTTTCATGCTAAGGTTATAAAGTTATTTTATTAAAGGAAAAATTCGACTCGCAGGCAGAGAGAAACCTACGAATATTACAATAATGTAACCCAACCTATCAAAAAATTGCCCATAAAAGTAATAATTTGATGTGCGCTACCATTATGTTATTGGTTAGAAAATTTAGGTTAATATAGAGATTCCTTTGACATTTAATATTCAACTATGTATAGGTGTAAAAAGTGTATTAGGTAAATATCGGCGGTCAGCTCACTATTCAATTAAATAAGCACAGGGGTAATTTTTTATCCAGGTTGGACTCAATTCTGAAATCACCGCAGACGAAGGTGCAGGCAGAGGCTATAAAAGTAAACTTATATTGATAAGACTTTTTTAATTGATGATAATATTTAAAGGTACAAGTTTAGAAATACCCGACATTTCCCCCATAAACGGAACAGAATTGAGTTTTATAAAATGTTAAGCTACCTACTCGCTCTTCAGTGGAGGAATTGATAGTCTCGCAGTGATCGCCTATTATAGAGCCGTTATAGAGTTTATCGATGCCCGGGAGCCAGACTCTACGTAATAGAGCTGGGCTGAGTCCCGGGAACGTCGCGAGGAAATGTTAAGACGTCTGTGTATGGTGCATTATTGTATTGTAAGCAGAAAACGGTCGAATAAGGGGTACACAGTGGGGCATGAATACCTCGTGAAACTCTAGATATTGGAAAATGTACTTAGTATATTGAGAACAATTTTGTTAGGCATTGAATCATTTCGTTTTCGATTTTAGCCTTCTAAATTAAAGATTTTTTTATGCATTTCGAATAAAACAGTCTTTGTCAAGACAAAAATAGTTTTATTCGAAATGCAAAGCAAATGATTATCGAATTGATAACTATGATTATAACTGGAAATTGTTTGAACCTTTGTTTTATGGCTCACCCACTATATTAGCAGCATTGGCAATGCGTAGGTACGTAATTATTGATGCACGTGACTATAGATAGTATATTTTTTTCACCTTTTTGTATAAATAAGCAAACAAACAACTTTTACCTAAACTGAAGCTGCATATTTATGTTATAATAAGCGCTATATAAGGACGGCCAGCGCATCAACTTTTGGGTTCTCAGTGTCTAATGTATTACAGAAATCCGTATTATTATATAGATATATTTCCCCTCATCAATCAGTACCCTGCTTACCACCTTCGGTAAATATAAGTGTAACGAGGACAAGTTCAATTTTAATTTCCAATTATTGGCACACCGAGTAATGTTTGCTCGCCTGCACAGTGCACACGGCACAGATCTGATATTGGTTGAATGCGAAATATTTGCTTAATTTTATTGGTAATTGGCACCCACAACACTGAAAATCCAATCAAAGGTAATTACCAATCAGAGGTCAGTTTCACGATAAAATGAACTGTAGGATACTTAGCCTGGAGCGGTGTCAGCAAAACACAGTACATTCAGTAAATGTATGTACTAAATGAACTCAGCCATTTGAACCATTTACTTTAGCGAGGTTTTGGTTGAGGCCTGGAATGAGATAAAATAATTGACAAAACATATCAATGTCTTTTGACAATGTGGTGCCGAAGAAGCCTATGGTAGAAAATCCTGAAATTTGCCGTTTGCCTTTGTTTTTTTGCCGATAAATACATGAAAGGTTACTTAAAAAATTATTGACGTTGCTAACTAAAACGTTTTTAAATTCTTACTTGAGCACCCTTGTAATTTTGAGCGCAGAGAACTCGGCTCATCTCCCCTGATTCCTCAATTTACACTTGCAGGAAGATAGTTGTGTGATCAAGACGTGTTTAGAACTAAGCATAATGTTGTTGGATACTTGATAGCCAGCTCTTGAGATATCCTAAGACAACATTGTTATAAGTACGCAGAGCTGATCAGAGTCACGTTTTGCAGTAAATCGAAAACTGAACGAGTTATATAAAGACAACGCACTGCCTATACTGACGGAACTATAATTATGATTTTTTGCATCATAGTTCCTCAATTAACGCAGTCGGGAAAAATAAGATCACCATGGGTAACATCGCCGGTTCGCATTACAAAGTATGTAGTAAGTACAATGTACAACATGTTTTTCATATGATGGCACGTCTGGCGTAGCAGCTGAGCGATCAGCTTCTGCACCACAAGTTGTGGGTTCGATCCCCACACAGAGCAAATACCTATATTGGTATGACCTTCCTACAGGTAGTTGTACTACAGTATGTAAGAGATCGTGTTTGTATATTCACCCACGATACAGGCTAAAATTCTAGTGCTTTTTTATTTTGTGAAAAAAAAAGAGTTTTTTATCTTGCTGCAGTTATTATGATGCCTTAACACCTGTAAATATTCTTGTCGTTAATTTAGTCTACATAGTTTCGAAACGTATAGATTAATTAAAACCACGAGGTTTCATTACGCTCACCTCAATTTCGTCTGCCAATACAGTAAATTATTTAGTTCCAAATTATTGCTAATGTCTGGAGGTTTGATTACTAGCTATAGGTATAAGTAAAATAATATTATAGAGCGCTACTATTAATATTATAGAGGATTTTAACCGTTTGTAAGGGAGGCATGTAAATAAGACCATAGTTACCATTATAAAAACAAGGGATAAAATAATCGAAATGTACTATATGGCGCGCAGTTATCAGGGTTCACGTTTCGACAATTTGCAAATGGCGGGCGCTGGGACGGCGCGACCCGGCCTATTTATCACCCACCTCTCTGCCCACCAGTGGAATGGATATCGGACGCTAATTTACGCACCGATCCACTGTCAAACAAAAACGAAAAAGAACATACACATTTTTTAAATAAAATCATAGAAAGGGCGTTTTTATATTTCGCGATTCGACCCAACGCCGCGGCCGGCCGCACAATTTACACGGTCTGAGGATTTTAACCGTTGATTCTTGGGAAATAAAATTCACATTTCCATCAAGGACAGTGCGGGGCCTCACAGATGCCAATCTGGCAATTTGCAGCTAAATCCCGCAATGTATGTAAATTGATAGATAGCAATAGTGTTTTTACGAAGCGCCAACGATCGATCGAATGATATTCACGATCTGAAAATATTTGAGCGAGATAACATAAGTCTTCGAGCAGATATCAATTCTATTCCCACATATTATGGTCATTTCATTCCCACCTATCATACATCAAATACCTCGGCGTCTTTCTGGATGAAAAACTCAAGTGGAACATCCACATTAATGCTCTGGCGGGGAGGACTAGAAAAATGATTTATATTTTCAAAAATCTGCGAACAGTTGCAAACGAACATCTTCTAATTCTAACCTATAGAGCGCTATGTGAATGCTTGATAAGATATTGCATCTGTGCGTGGGGCGGTGCGGGTGGGAGAAAGATCACGGCAGAAAGAGCACAACGCGCAGTCCTCAAAGTTATGATGCACCTTCCATTTAGACACCCTACATTCCTCGTATATTCTAAAGCCAATATACTTTCAATAAGAAAAAAATTCATTTATGAAATAATCAGAAGATACCACGAGAAGTCCATTCCTGGTCCTGCCCTACCTGAAGAACCCAAAAGAAAAATTCGCTGCTCGATTCCCCGGGTAAACACGTCCTCTGCACAAAAACACTACTCGGTAATAGCCCCGCGCATATACAACATCCTAAATAAAAAAATTAAAACTAGGAAGCTTAATAATAATCAAATCAAAAAAGAAATACTTACATGGCTGACGACTCTGGACTACGACGCTACAGAAAATTTGCTAAAAACTACCATATAAGAGCCGAACGAAATACACATTAAATCACCCACATCCATACACACTCAAATACACACCCACTCACAAAAACTCACATACATACAGTCACACATATACACAAATACAAATACACACACACACACACACATTTATACTCGCACACACATATAATCTAACTTAAAACAACATAATATATGATTACCTACCTTACTATTTAACCTACTTATTATATATTAATAATTTGTTGGCATGTCCGTCAAATAAGACTAGGCGAAAGCACTGGCTCCTGCAATACAGTACATACTAGCGTAGGGGCCAGGGACTTCATAAAATTGTTAACAACCTTATGTCAATAAAGTGCCAGCCAGCGTGGAAACCTGCTTCCGATTTCCAGGCCGAGATAAGTGTTATCTCACTTTGTGTTATCGTGTACGGTATAAAGTGGACTCTCTGAACCCGTCTTTATAATGGCTCTGGTCTGCCGGCCCTTCCTACAGTGGTGGTTCTCTTTCACATTTTTCAATACCGAGAAAATTTCTGTCCTAACTCTTTTGTGGTTTTATTTTTAGATTTTTATTTTTTCAAGGTACGTGGTATGTGGCGTGATTTTACTACAGACAAAACTGCGGTGACCTGATGGTTATCGCGAACAGGGTCTTATAATATAAGGCATACCATTCTAATACATATTGACTATGTTACTTGCTCATTAGTGTAGTGGTCTTAAGCGCGACTGCTACGCTTGAGAGCCTGGGTTCGATTCCCAGACTGAGCAAAATGTTATTGAGTTTTTCTATAAAAATCTCAGCAGCCACTCGAGTTTGGTTTTGTGCTCAGTTAATGGTGATAGGCTGTGTGAGTACATAAGTATACTTCTGTAACTAACCCTTCAGGGAATACAGGCGTGATGGTATTTTGTTTTTTTGATGTTGAATTATTTTGATTCATACACTCCTTGTAAAAATGTCAGAGTTTATTCACGTCGAATATTTAACAAGTCAAAATTTTCGACTATCCTTTATAATGGTATTCAGATTCTAATATACTTAGATGTCTCCGTGATAATCGCATAAAATAAAATTATTCATGAATATTTGCACGTAAGATATTGAATTTCTCTTGAATCTTATTCTAACTTTAAGTCAACCTTAAATTTTTGGCCAAAAATATATTTCTACAAATTTATTACCTACTCAGCGCGGTATGTGAAGAATAAATGTGAAGATTGCGTCAAATGTACAGGTTGTGCTCATAAGTTAGTATCTAATTTACCTTACAACATTAATAAAATTATTGATACTAAATAGCTTTTTGAGACTACAACCCACATGTAATTCCTGCAGAATACTACCGGTTCATACATGTTATATTTTAAATTTATGATTTTTATTATGAAATTAATAATACATTTTATTATGAGCCCATAAATTTCTGTGATAAAATTTATAAGTCTTATGTAACACATATGTACCACATTATGCTAGTAGCATAGTAAAAAGGAAGAAAGCTGAGAGTATTATCTATGGTCACACAATCACCTACGTAGATCTAATTGTATTATTCCCAAGGTTGATATTTCTACACAAATATTTTAACAATATTTACTTATTATTATTATTCAGCCATTGTCGTCCCACTGCAGGGCAAAGGCCTCCCTTCCCCCTTTCCATTCGTCACGGCGCAACGCTATTTTGGGCCAATCCTTCCAGAAGGAGTCAAGCTCATCCCGCCATCTCCGTCTAGGTCTGCCGCGTTGTCGCCTACCGTTTTGGGGAACCCACTCGGTAACTTGTTTGGCCCACAACTCGTTTGACATGCGGCAGACGTGACCAGCCCAGTTCCAATATTTACCTAAGCTCCTGCATTTTCTACAAAAGTCGACGATAGCTTTTCACGATCGCAACCTGTATATTGAGTTCGTTGTATGTATTAGATGAGACTATACATGGTACTTGCGACTATAATATATTCTTATTGAAAACACCTCATCTCATATTCATGCAATATATCTTTGGAAATAAGACAATATAGCTGAGATATTACTGTTCTGGCAACATTGGCAGTTTTACACAGAATATTAATATAGGTATAAGGATGTATATTTAAATATATTTAAATTTAAATAATATTATAAATGCGAAAGTAACTCTGTCTGTCTGTCTGTTACGCAACATATTGGCAGTTTTACACAGAATATTAATATAGGTATAAGGATGTATATTTAAATATATTTAAATTTAAATAATATTATAAATGCGAAAGTAACTCTGTCTGTCTGTCTGTTACGCTTTCCCACTTAAACCTCTCAACCGATTTTGATGAAATTTGGCACAGACAATCTTTAGACCCTGAGAAAGGACATAGGCTATATATCATCACGCTACGCGGACGAAGTCGCGGGCAGAAGCTATATTTAAATAAATAAGAGTTTAATCTTCACTGTAATATACAACCTTATTTTTAGTATAGGCGAAACCTGAATACTGTTTGTTCAGAATAAGGAATACACAAATAATTTTCACCCAAATATAATATATAAAATGTTACAAGTGGGACACCGAACGGCACTAAGTATCTTTGCGCTATTATATGCGCACAAGTCACGGCAGGTCATAGCGGCACCAGGCGCGGGCGCACAGCGGAGCGAGGGTAATAACATGTGGTGAACATGTTTTTGTACGGTCAACCAAGTAACTTATAACTTATAACAAACTTATAACTGTGATTTTTGGGCTCATTAGCCAAGTGGTCCCGAGCGCGACTGCTATGCTAAAGGTCCTGGGTTCGATTCCCAGGTCGAGCAAAGTGTTATTGGGTTTTTCTATGAAATTCCCAGTAGCAGCTCGGAGTTAGGAATTTGTGCCCGGTTAATGGCAATAGGCTCGCCCCCTATTACATGGGACCTAAACATACCAGCGAACTGTGGGTGTACATTAGTACGCCTCTGCCTAACCCTTTGGGGAATACAGGCGTGATGGTATGATGGTATGTTATAACTGTGATTTTCCGTGATACAGTTTTGAAGTATTCGTTGTCTATAAAAAAGAGTGAGCAGGTGAACAATTTTAATGCAAAGTCACACCTGCTTATAAACGCATTACAAGTGTTCAAACGTTATTTCTCTTTCGTGAATCCATATTGAAAAGTTTGAACTAATATAAATACCCCAGGGCGTGGTACAGTAAATTCGTATTTTTTTCCAAATTCCCGGTCTCTTTAAAAGTAACTACAGATATTGAGATTTTATTTCATCTGAATTAAAAGCTCTTGTGTATTTCAACGTTCATATTTCAGGTGTAAACGGAAAATACAAGTTGAAAATATCTGCGGGTGATGCCGAATAAATAAATATTTTCCATGAAAATCCAAGAACCAACGAGTCAAATTTGTTCTGTTACAATGTTTTGTTGAAATAAAAAAAATATTGGCCTCGAGAAGTTTTTATAGATGTAAATTATGCACAAACTCTGCATCAAAACATCCTGCAGCAAGCAGTAAAAAAAGTATAAATATTAGTCATAATTTACGTGTACGCTCTGCTGCCATTTACGATGTTTTCGGTTTATTTGTTTGTACCCTAACTTGTTTTGATGTACGTAAATCAAATAAAAAAATATAGGCCTGATATGTAAAAATCTGAAGAATTTTAAAACCACACCGTAATTATTAAAATTTTCAAATAAACCGCCCTGAGAGACCTGTAAAAAGTAAATTACGCTACTGACTGATGCAATTTTACTATACAAACGTATGGTTAATAACATACCATCATACCATCACGCCTGTATTCCCCGAAGGGTTAGGCAGAGGCGTACTAATGTACACCCACAGTTCGCCGGTATGTTTAGGTCCCATGTAATAGGGGTGTCTCATGTCAATAGGGGTGTCCCATGTAATGCCTGCCTATTGCCATTAACCAGGCACAAATTCCTAACTCCGAGCTGCTACTAGGAATTTCATATAAAAACGCAATAACACTTAGCTCGACCTGGGAATCGAACCCAGGACCTCTAGCGTAGCAGTCGCGCTCAGGACCACTAGGCTAATGAGGCAGTTTGATTAATTCTTCTATTAACACGTATGGTTAATTCCAGTTCAATTACAACTTACATTATACTTTATATTGTATAAATAAAGCGTCGATGTTCATCGGTATGCCGTGTGTAATCAAATATGAAACAGCGGGTTCCCGTCACCTTTCAATCACCAGCGCCTTTGACGCGCGACCCGATCGACTTTGTAATGTGGCTTGATGCACCATTGAATATGTATGCTGTGTTTCTTTACCGGTCTTAGGAATTATGTACATAATTGCATCCTGTAACTTCTTCTAAACGTAGCGACAGCAATTTCAGGATCTATTTGATGTATCATACTTACTATGAATTCACGGATACACATGTACACATACATTTCCAGTATAAATTGTCCTTATACATTTGCTTTTCTTTTAATGAGAGCTCAGTTTATACTGTGTACCAGTGAATATTATTTTGATACATCAAAAATGCTCATTTGGCACCACGACTGCTTTTGATCCAAGCAATCAATTTAATTGTACTATAATTGTTTTCTCCTTTGTGTCATTATTTTTAGGTCCTTAACATCCTGTTTTTTTAAATATTGTACATAATTATACATTTTTATGAGTCTAAACTATGTACTTTTAAGAGCAAGTTATTATGCATTTCGTGTTCGCATCTAAGGTTCTAGGTGATAGAATATTCCAACTTTGCTACAAGTTGTACATGCTGGAGATCCTCGACCACACTCTGACAACTGTCTATCTTAATTTGTACATAATATCTAAAGAATACAATTTACAAAGGCTATTAGAGAAAATTACTAATCCGTACTTAATATATAAAGCTGAAGAGTTTGTTTGTTTGTTTGTTTGCTTGAACGCGCTAATCTCAGGAACTACTGGTCCGATTTGAAAAATTATTTTAGTGTTAGATAGCCCATTTATTGAGGAAGGCTATAGGCTATATATCATCACGCTGCGCGGACGAAGTCGCGGGCAGAAGCTAGTGTATATATTATATATCAAATAATATGCATTTAAAATACCAAACAGTTTTATATTGAGCCCATAGTAGAACGTAAAATACGTACATTTAATGCTTTTTCTACTGTAAAATGCAAATCTGTGTCGACATGAGCTACGTTGGAATACTATACAAAGTTTAGCACTAACTATTGCTACGAAATATTCCACTGACAGTTCGATTTGCCAAATTTGTTGCTCTGTAAAAGCATTTCGCAATTTGATAGATTGAAAAATAAACTAAAATGTTTTCAGATTCCGTGATTTTATTTTATTCAAAAGTGTTGAGTACTTGCATATATATTTAAAAAATAGTCCGGTCAATCTCAATATTTTTGAGGTGTAACGTCCCATGGTGGAGTATGTTATGACTTATTTCTACTTCAATTATAAGGGAGGCTTGTCGACCGTTTTATGAAAGTGACGGCCAGCTTATTATTGTAGTCGGATTTAAATTGAGCGGTTTTTTTTTCGCATCTGAACCATCGGGCATGACGGTTTTAATGTATAAGTGTATTATTATGTTTTTACAGAGTTGACGGTTTACCATTTTAGATCTTTATTTTTCTTAAATGTGCATTTATTAAAAAAAAGAACACGATACTAATAAGTAGTATCACGTTAGATTTTATTCATCAGGCATTCTTTCGTCGTGTATGTTTTTAAAATGAGTATTGCCAATTGTTCCACATATATTGCTTACAATATAATAACTGCGATGTTGTTGAATTTTGCACGTAGCTCAAATATTTTTTTTTAAAGCGGCGGTAGCCTAATGACTTGGGCGTCGGACTTGCGATCATGTGGTTGCCGGTTCAAAACTCACCCATTGCACTACCGACGTGAACCCACTCGTAACACAAGCATTTAGCTTAGCACGAGGGGTTAACAAGAATACTAGTAATTTGCGTCCTACAATGCTAGTAAGCTTTTTATTAAAAAAAAACCTGTACAAAATACAGTAAAAGCTATTAAGTCGTAGTGAGCGTTGCAATTTAAAGGTAGTTTATTTGCTAACTAAAATTGATTGATCCGTTTGATTGGAAATGGTGAGTGTTTTTAAATGAGATTTAATGTGTCATATTATCTTTATCTTCTGTCTACTATTATAAAATTGTAAAAAAAGCTGTTTCTGTACTTTAAGGATATAAAAAAAAAACACGTGGGTTATGGTATATAAACGTCTCCGAATCCGAAAATGTGATTTTTAAAATCTTGTCTGTTTGTTACGGGTTGGAGCAAAAACTACTGAATAAATTTTAATTTTATTATCACTGTTAGAAAGTATATGCTCCATCTTAAAAACTGGTGAACTTCTTATCTCAATTAATTAAATTAATCCTGAGATACAGCTTGACCTCCCTGGTGTATAGAGGCCCTTACAAAGAAGAGGTCATCAATGTTGGTTATTTAATTTTTACTCCTGATATAGCTTCACGTGACCGAAGCCGCGGGCAGAGGCTAGTAGTAAATATTTAGACAGTAGAAACTTGAAGGCTAATACTTATATACAAACAAATACAAAAATTTATGACAATGGCGCCCTTCTAGTACTACATAACTCCATTACTCGTTGATCATATGAGATGCAAATTACCAGACGGTGACGCAGACAACACAGAAGTACTGAACTCAGCCATCCAACTAACTACCACGTCGTTAATTTGACAACTGCTATTTATGCTCCTTCACACTATTGTCTCGTCGTCGAAACTGGCTGGAAGTGACGTAGATATAACCAGCGAATGTAAGCCAACAACAAGTGACTATCGCCATTTGAATGTAAGTCCTATCAATAAAAGAGTTGCAATGGTGGCCTAGTGAAAACGTTCGTGATGAGTATTTGAGGACTGTCATGGAATAATCGTCAGTCTAAAATCATTTTGTTAGAACATACCATAAGAGGTCAGATTTTATCACGTGCATCAGTAACTTTATTCAATAAGGAATACAGTAGCACTCTATCTGTGAAAGAATTTTCTGAATTCGATGTTTTTTTGCAAATATATTGTAAAATACTCTTGTTTATTGTTTATGCTTCTCATCCAGAACAGATCAGGTAAAGCCATCACTTCCGCTTGTATGACTATCTTTAGTCAGCCATTTTAACATTAAATTATCCTTAGAATATTGTTATTTAGGTAGTAGAAAAGGGTTAGAGCGTGTAAAAAAGGTACTAATATTTTACCGCATCTGAGAATGGACTAGGCTAGGTGGATAACATAGCATACCATCACACCTGTATTCCCCGAAGGGTTAGGTTAGGTTAGGTATGTTTAGGTCCCATGTAATAGGGGGCGAGCCTATTGCCATTAACCGGGCACAAATTCCTGACTCCGAGCTGCTACTAGGAATTTCATAGAAAAACCCAATACCACTTTGCTCGACCTGGGAATCGGACCCAGGACCTCTAGCGTAGCAGTCGCGTTTAGGACCACTAGGCTAAAGAGGCAGTTCTCAGGGTAGTAGAATAATCAAGTTAATTACTTAGTTGAAATAAGTACTAAGTGTGAATTTAACTATCTTTACGACTGGCAATAATTGAAGTATGGACGTCCGTATACAACCTAGTTTTGATATATGTGTTGCTAGAATATTCCATTAAACCCACCTACGTGTCCGTTAGCAATGGCCCGTCTTTGAGCATACTAGGACTGTAACACGAAAGCCCTGTACCATGAATACGTATAGGATTTTAAGGAGTAATGTGCATACTGTGGGCTTATAGGTCCATCTGCATCTCGACAGGTATAGTAAACAAAGGTAGTTCAAACAATATGGGTATGTTAGTAACAGATACTCGTGAACATCTATGGTTGGTTATCGATGAGTTGCTAACGATGTTTTGGCTATTTCTTTCAGTACAGTGGAATTCGAGCAGAATTGCAATTAGGTAAAAAAAATGCTCTCATAGCAAGGCTATTGTTAATTCCTGGCATGTAATAATTACTATTATCTGATTAAAAGTCTGAGAACTTATAGGCTTCTGAGAAAAGTCACGGATCCTTATTATTAATCTGTCTCTAAATAATTAATAAGGTTGGCTAATATTAAAGTACTTAATTTAGTCTTAACTAAAATGTATAATAAGTAAATATATAATTAGTTGAGAAAATAGTGACAATTATTGAAGCAAATCTTATTTCACATTCATGATAATTAACTTTTAATACGTAAATTACTTCGAAAAGTCAGAGGTGCATGCCTAGATTCAAACTCTCGACCTATGATTTGGGAGTCAAATGGTGATACCACTAGGCTATCACTGCTTTGTTTTTGAATGATGATTGAAATCTTACTTTATGCCAAAAACTCTTACGGGTTTGAAGAAAAAAAAAAACAATAAAACAAAGATACTAAACTAAAAGCATGTACGTTCTTATGTAAGGAAAAAAAGACCAATCGAAGTAAGGACGCAGTCGGAACATTCAAATCCATAAATCTTGCGGGCGACGTTAAGTTTTTTATGTCGGGACCCGATAAGTAGCCCCTTCCCTGGGGCACACTTACACATTCAGAATATCTTAGACTGCACGCACGCGCGACTTGTCGGACCAATTATTTATGTTATGTTGGATTTTTACATCCTATCATAACATACCATCACGCCTGTTTTCCCCGAAGGCTTAGGCAGAGGCGTACTAATGTACACCCACAGTTCGCCGGTATGTTTAGGTCCTATGTAATAGGGGGCGAACCTATTGCCATTCAACGAGCACAAATTCCAAACTCCGAGCTGTTACTGGGAATTTCATAGAAAAACCCAATAACACTTTGCTCGACCTGGGAATCGAACCCAGGACCTCTAGCGTAGCAGTCGCGCTCAGGACCACTTGGCTAATGAGGCGGTTAATAAACTCTATTTAAAATCCTATCCTACTAATATTATAAATGCGAAAGTTTGTGAGGATGGATGGATGGATGTTTGTTACTCTTTCACGCCAGAACGGCTGAACGGATCTGGATAAAATTTGGCACAGAGATAGATTATAGTCTGGAATAACACACGGGCTACTTTTTATCTGAAGTACACGCAGACGAAGCCGCGGGCAGAAGCTAGTTAAATATAATTATGTATGTAGTAGGTTACATCACACGGTTTTAGAGAAGTTTGATGTTAATAACCCACAATTCCAAGCCTTCCTTAGAGTTTACAGCCTCAGAATATAAACGCGTGTATGTGCGAAGAATTACCGTTTACACGACCAATTCATGTATTCCATTCACTTGTGGATGCGGATTCAATGACGGAGCTGGTGACAGAAAAATACAAAAAGCAGAGCTTAATCGCACGTGTGCGCGCATCCTTACACTGCAGATTTACCCGTAGTATTTTGGTTTACGACCTAAAATAGAAGTAGACCTGGATTTTTACAACCTCTGATTGTTGGATCAGTCATTCTACGTTTTAAATTTTTTATTACTTTACTACGTGATCTGTTCTAGGCATCCGACTTCGGACATGTTTGTCCATTCCCTGAAATAAATGCACACAGACATGCTATTCATCTATACTAATCTATACTAATATATAAAGCTGAAGAGTTTGTTTGTTTGTTTGTTTACTTGAACGCGCTAATCTCAGGAACTACAGGTCCGATTTGAAAAATTATTTCAGTGTTAGATAGCCCATTTATTGCGGAAGTCTATAGGCTATATATCATCACGCTACGCAGACGAAGTCGCGGGCAGAAGCTAGTGTATGTATGTAGCTAAAAGCTTTCTTTTAATAATATAAGATAACTTAATCCATTTTTATAATTGAATACTAAGTACTTGTACCAGGAAAAAGCGAGCAAATACAGCTTGGTGCAAATTTAATTCGCACTGAAAAGTACAGTGCGACGCGAAATAAGAGTAAAAGCTTAGTTATTGATTCACTAATTTGGTTTGCGCGAACGAATCGAACGAATTTCAAATAGGGGCGACTCCGGGCGACTGATGCCCGACTTGATTTGCACGGGTAAAACGAACCTCACAGCTTTATCCTTGGGTGTGGTCCAAGTGATACGAGATGGCGTTTGTGTTCAGGGATGGCGAATCAATAGAATAAGTGGCATTGATTGCAAGAGAGATAAAATGATTTGGATACGGTATAAGTTGATAATTTATCTGGCACCTCATTGAAGTTATTAATTTTATACTTCTACATTAACTGATGTCTTATTTTAAGTATCAAACCGAGCACACAGTTATAATTCGCGCGGAAGTTGTAAGTAATTTTATTTTTGTTCGAATTTAATATCTAAATCAGGATTGTTTGATTATGTGGCAAGGATACATTATTTTTTTTAGAATATACTTCTTTGTACATGCCTAATATCAATTTGAAAATTTACAATTGCTTATTCATAGTAATACTTTGAACGGGTATTAATTAAGGTGGGAAATTGAAGGCCACTGTAATAGTCATAGGTACTATAACAGTGTATTTAGATAATGTTTTGGAGGAACATCCCCTTTGTTACTCTAAGAAAACACCTTTCGTCATGTACTTTAGGTTTAATTAGAATCGGCGGTAGCCTAATGGCTAGGGCGTCGGACTTGCGATCATGTGGTTGCCGGTTCGAACCCCACCCATTGCACTACCGACGTGAATAGTAGTAATGTGCGACACGCATTGCTATTAAGCTTTTTAAAAAAAAAAAAACATATTCGAATTATTTGAAAGTATGTTAAGTATTTAGTTACATAGTGCAAAAATACTCACTTATTTTTTTTCAATCTTTATTATTGTTTGTGTAACGTGATCGAATATAGGTCCTACAATCTTGCACCTTAAGTAAACAAGCTGATGAAATACTTTATTACTTCAAATAAAATTCTTAAAACAATAATATCTGTTGATACTTTCAAAAAAGTCTGAGCGAAAATTTAAGACGTCGTGTTTGAAGTGCAAAAGATCAATAAAACTAAGTAATTCCAGTCAGGGCTGTAACTCGTCACATTTCTCGCAACTATCTTCACAGACTCGGCATCAGAATACGATATCAAATGAAATTTATATTGATATTTTCGTTCAGTCAAGACTTCTGGAGGATATTTTTAAGTGTCAAAGTTTCTAAAGCAATTTCTGAGAAAAGTTTTAAGTGGGACGAAAGGTTTCGAATTTGTGCAAGTGACGCCCCTTGAGCATTTGTTTGAAATAGGCAACATTTTATAAGTGGAAAGGGATCTTGCAAAAATTGCCGTCGGCTGGGACGAGGATAGCTGTCAGAATATTTGTCGGTTTATATTAAATTTGTGTGCGTAATTTGAGGGTAGTTAGGACACGTACTTTTTGTACTTTGTAGATTTAATGTGACGGTAAGATGTATATTTGGTATTTAAGATCGAAAAAATAATAATAGAGTTGGGATCTCTTGTATAGCAGTGTGTCTATAATAACTAAAGACGAGTATGATAAAGACTCTAAAGTAATTGATGAAAAATATCTGTGAATAAATCTTAGTTTTAGATTTATAATGGTTATCTTCGAGACCGTCTTTTGTTCTAGACAAAACGGATGATCTGATGGTAAGCGATTACTGCCGCCCATAGACACCCGCAACACCATAGGAGCCGTAAGTGCGTTGCTCGCATTTAAAAGGGTTTGGGCCTCCGGGATCCTCACTCACTCGGCAAAACACAACGTAAGCTATTTTATAGAAGGAAAAATTAAAAACGTAAGTGTTGTTTCACGCCGGTTTTCTGTGAGGACGAGGTATCACTCCGGTTGATTCGGCCCTTTCGTGCCGAAGCATGGCTCTCCCACGTTTATTCCAATGTCTATGTAATATTCGCGTAAGTGTCAGAAATCAGCACACGACACGACACGATGGCTGGTACTTTAATGTATACAATGAAGTTGGTTTATTATGACAATCCATTAATAATCATCATTATCAGCGTATACTAGTCCACTGCTGGACGTAGGCCTCCCCCAATGTGCGCCATTTCACCCTGTCTTCGGCTTGTCGCATCCAGCTTCCGCCACAACCTTTAGCAAATCATCACTCCATCTCGCCGCAGGGCGTCCTACGTTACGTTTGCCGAGTCGCGGTCTCCACTCAAGAACACGTCTACCCCAGCGGTTGTCGTTTCTTCTACAGATATGGCCAGCCCACTGCCCCTTCAGCTTGCTAATTCGGTGCGCTATGTCAATGGCATTAATAATGGATTATCATAAACTCAAAATTAGCATATTTTGACTTGCGCCACTATTTACTGTAGTCAACGATTTCTTCCATATAGAATTGAAGCGCAAAAAGAATCTCTAGTTTCTGTGATATTTTTTACCCGTCTCCAATGATTAAAAGATGTTTAATAAAAAACTGCTCGTATTTCTCTTACTAATTAATGTCTACGCTACGCCATCTTGCTTACAGTTTCAGGCCATTTTCGTATCGCATTACAGCATCGACATTCTGTAGTCACAAAAAAATGCTATTAGTAAGTCTTTGGGATCATTACAGGGGAGGTAAGGTTTCTTGTAGACTATCCGTTTTTATCGGTGGCATACTGTGTTGGATAAACGACAACTATCCAGGCGGTTGTTAGTCGTCGGTTATTCGACGACCTCTGTGGTTTAGTGGTTCGAGTACCGGACTGCTGACCATGAGGTTGTGGGTTCGATTCCCACAGAACACAAATAATTTATGTGATGAATATGAGTGTTTGTGTTAGTCTGGGTGTTTCTTATGTATCTTAAGTATGTATTAAAAAAAAATGTATATAAGTATTATATTCATTATCTAGTACCCATAGTACAAGCTCTGCTTAGTTTGGGATTAGATGGTGCTGTGTAAAAAATGTCCCAGAATATTTATTATTATTATTATTCAATATAGAAATCCAAGCATATTTTCTTCATCTTCAATCTTCAATCATCATCAAACAATCAATCTATCTATACTTCTATACTTTAATATATAAAGCTGAAGAGTTTGTTTGTTTGTTTGCTTGAACACGCTAATCTCAGGAACTACTGGTCCGATTTGAAAAATTCTTTCACTGTTAGTTAGCCCATTTATTGAGGAAGACTATAGGCTATAATCATCACGCTAAGACTAAGTAACTATTCGGCGGAAGCTAGTTTTCTTCAATAAATTGGGTAGCCAATCGTTTATGCATAATATTTAGGTGTTTTTTTATCCCTTCATCGAACTACACTTTCATAGAATGTGCTGCCATTACTTCATAGATCTCATCATATTGTCCTTAACACAATACTAAGTGGTTAAGTTATGGTTGCCTAGTATCGGTTGACTGGTAGAGAATCCCTTACGACAGAAAGTCTGCCTTAAGTACCATCAATGTGCATTCAAAAATAAATAATATTGTGCAGATAATTATTGAAAATTGAAAACTATATTTATTCGTAAAAGACACCTTAATATAAAGACGGAAATAATAATAATTGGTGTACTTAAGTGTGTTGTCTATTTGCAATAAATTAATTTCATTTTCCCGTGGCTGTCCGCATAAGGCCTAAGTCACGCGGTTTTTACATCGGCCGAACGAAATTAAATCTACCTTTTAGTATGCAAATATCCGCAATATTCCTTAAAGAGATTTTAAGAAAGACATAAATGGCGTAATTTAGAGATTTTACACTGTTCTCCCTGGATTACGACCACCCCGCGTTTATCTAACGACACCTTGTATTCACCGAGTTGATCATTTAATAAGTAAATGAGTATCATTTATTTTTCTTTTGTTCGCTTTATAAAATTTCGTCCGGCTGGTTGGAATTGAAAAATAGAACATAATAATATTTACCGTTGGATATAAAAGTTAATGGTTTTTAGACAGCAGTGGACCACAATGTCAGATGACATTTGATGAGGGATGAGGGATACTTTACTAAGTATCCCTCATAAGAATTAATACATCTTAGTACAAAATATTCGTTTGTTAATATGATGAGCGAATTGTTTTGTTAGTATTTCTTTGTGGTAAATAATGCCTTTACCTATATGAAGAATCATGTAAATGACTGCCTCATTAGCCAAGTTGTCCTGAGCGCGACTGCTACGCTAGAGGTCCTGGGTTCGATTCCCAGGTCTATAGTCTTAGGAATTTGTGCCCAGTTAATGGCAATAGGCTCGCCCCCTTTTAGATGGGACCTAAACATACCGGCGAACTGTGGGTGTACATTAATTAGTACGCCTCTGCCTAACCCTTCGGGAAATACAGGCGTGATGTTATGTTATGTAAACTCCAATATTCTTTGTATAATTAGTATGTAAGGTGTACTTCTTGTTGGAGATCCATATAAAATAAAATAAAATAAACGATGCCTTATGAGACTCTTGTAACAAAGTATATAGTTTCACAGACAGCACGTCAGCTATCTACTTGGAATGCTACTTATTTTTTTTAATAAAAAGGCAACACTGTTTGCAAACGTCGCAAGGAATCTAGGGCGACGATCTTAGCTGTTCCTAGAAAACATACATATTGTTTATTTCTACCGTATTTATAAATATTATATATACTAGCGAATGTAGAATTTTACTTTTGCTATTAAACTCAAATCAGGTATAAAATTAACTGGTTTTATTATAACGTTTATGATACGTAAGGTATAACGACTTATTATAATGTATATAATATACTAGCTTCTGTCCGCCGCTTCGCTCGCTTGAAGCTCAAACACCAACAGTGGTGATCTCTTCTTTCTATGGGTCTCTATTCATTAAAGAGGTCAAGCTGTTTCTCAGGCTCCGTTTCATTATTTGAGATAAGATGTATACCAGTTTTTAAGTTGGAGCACATACTTTCTAACAGTGATACCAAAACTAAAATCTATTCAGTAGTTTTTGGGCCAACCCGTAACAAACAGACAAGAATTTTAAAAATCTCATTTTTATATTCGGAAACGTTTATATACCCTAACCCATTTGTTTTTTTTTAATATCTTCAATGTACAGCCACAGCTTATTTACAATTTTATAATAGTAGAGATAGAGACGTTTATTAAACTAGTAAACTAGTATGTATAGTAGTAGTAGTACTACTACTACTATATTAGTTTCGTACGGGAATTTAATCCGCGACCATTGGTGCAAAACCCGATGGCTCAGCTATTGGTAAAGTTTATTTGTTTATATTAATAAATCAATGAAAGTTATTATTTAGCCATCGAAAAACCTCATTATTTATTGCATTACTTTATAAGCAGATAATTTATTTTAAAATATTAGGAATATGCTAAAATAACATGCTATTCGTTTTATGGTATCTAAAAATTATGCTTAAAATAATTATATTCCTCTTTAAAATTTATATATATGGATATGTAAATTCCGTTATTATATTTTGGTTGGTAAATAAACACAATCTTCAATATTGTATTACTTGACTAAATTCGTGGAAACTGACGGCGAAGTGAGGTTATTGTACTCGAGAAATTCGACAACTACTCTCCTGAGAGCTGCGGGATCCATTCATTGTTTTATGTAGATACTTAGATTGAATCAGACTCAAGTGTTCAGACTGGGGGGAACTTGCAGCATTGCTATGAATGAAATATATTTGATTTTAATTAATAGTGAACTGTGAAGATATATGTATTCTGTTTGTTTGTTATATTTTGAGATTTACATAACGTGTAGGTTTATTGGAAATTTATGGCCTTTGAAATAATATATGCTGTTTACCGTAAATAAAGCCCATCTACAAAAACAAAATCAAAATCTGTTCAAAAATAATGAAGTTAATAAGCATCTAGTTTTTATCGTTGGAGAGCCATGCTTCGGCACGAATGGGCCGGTTCGACCGGAGAGATACTACGGCCTCATAGAAAACCGGCGAGAAACAATACTCACGTTGAGTTTTGCCGAGTGAGTGCGGCCTAAACCCTTTTAAAAGGCGGGCAACGCACTTGTGACTCCTCCGGATGTCCATGGGCGGCGGTAATCGCTTACCATTAGGTGATTCGTCCTCTCATAACAAAAAAATATATATAGATAGAGAACGTACTATAGAGAAATTTGACGTTACATCTTATTGTGCCATTTTATCGTATACTAACAATTGTTTTGCAGGAAAAGGACAAACCATCCCCTCTCAATTCCCATCAAAAACTTTAAATGCTATATCTTAGAACTAGGTATATTAACAGAATGAAGAAAAAAAGATTTTTAATTGGTGTTTTATATGACTTACGCAAATGAATTGCTGATATGGTACCGCCGTGTGACGGATCGTTAACCTTCCTAAATAATGGTTAAGCTACACAATGACTGATGTCTGCATGCGTCAGTTTGGAGGGGTTGTTAATGTCCATTCACATTTTCCAAGACAAGACTGGATAGCATAAAGTAATGTTTATGATATGTGGAAAAGTTGTGCGTCGTATGCGTGTAAAAAAACAGGTCATTGCTCAGCTTAGTTGCTGTGACTTCGAGAGGTCAACAGCGCTGATTTTCAGCAATAACCTCTTCGAGTGCCGTCGTCCGCTCCCACCAGTATGAGCCAATAAGCGTGAGTATTTTCTATTAGTTTTTGTGTCTTACTTACTAACATTATTTGCATTAATGAGAGTAAAAATGACAAAATTCAAAATAACAAAATTAATCCTTATCCTACATCCTACACGAAGCGCCGCTTCCGATTGTACGCAAGCGCATAACAAAAACAACATATAAGTAAGTAAGTAATGTGATGGCTCTGTCTTCAAAAGGCCTGCTAAGATATTGTCCTACATCGTAATACTCGTTTCTACAAGTCAATGTGTTTTGTTTCTACCCATAAGATCCATATATAGTAGATATTATAGAAAACAATATAAACTTAATAGAATAGAAAAGAAAAATAACAAAAAATATTCCCTCCATCGATTACGATCAGCACGCTCGAGCTGCGACATAAACAACGTGAATAAATCATAAACTCATTCGGTCACAGCGAATGGAATCGGACGTGATTCATTCAGTCGGTCAATGTATGAATTGGCGGCAACCGTTGAATATGCCGCTGGGTACCATTAAAATATTTTACCCGCATGCATCAGACCATTCTTATTAATATCTGAAAGAAGATCAATGTGAGTACATACTTTTTATTTAAAACTGTGATACTATGTAGATAAATTACAGTAGATCAATCAGTTACTTATTGATCCATAATTATATAAGCCAGTAATTTTATTTGTAGTTAGGTATTATATTATTATATATATTATTAGTGTCAAAAATATCGAACGAGCTAATGTCTTTGAAACAGTATAGTTACAATTTCAAAATTTGTTATTTTGAAATTGTTACAGTTATTAAGTCCCTATTTTCCCTCACGTTCACTTCACGTTATCAGAAAAAGGTACCGATTGCACTCTTAAAAAATATGCTCATTATAGATTAGGTTCTGATCGGCAGGCACCAAATCCTAACAAAACCTTGGGTATATATTTCTACCATGTTCTTTCAATAGCCTAGCCTAGTGATACTTAGGATCACTGGACTGATAAATCAGAGACTGTCGAGTTCGATTTCAAACGTACCTCTGACTTGGAAGTCATGTGCATATTAATTAAAAAATATCGTGAAGAAACACGCATGTCTATGACAATTTATTGACGGCGGCGTGTGAAGTCTGGCAACCTGCTCTACCCAGTATGTTGGACTATAGCCCAGCAGTGGAACAAATTAATGGATTGTATATATCTCTAACAAAAAAACTTAACTTTAAAAAATAATAAACATTATTCATCCGAAGTATATAAATCCAAGAGTGTATTTATCTCACAAAAAAGCAGTTTACAAATTCCACATAGCCTACTGTCCGTCACATTGGTCGTGGCAGGTGTCACATTTCGCGAACGTTCCATTTGAAGCAACGAGGAAATTAAAACACTTTGTGCCACATTGCGCGAGTTCCGAAGTCGTTTTTAATATAATCCCGGCGCTCGTTGCCTATCAAAGTCCGTAATCCTTATACATACTTCCGACATTGTCTACTTTGAATTCTAAAATGCTTACCTTGAAAAACGTTGAGCGTAGATTTTTTTCCTTTTTGTTCGAAATTTTGTGTAGTTAGGTTCTCTCGCGATAATCTTGGCATCGAAGGTACAATCAACAAACTTGGTGGTGAACCACCCTTAAGGCTAAAATCGCTTGCACTGACCGCACGGGCGTGCTGTGCGTTATCACCCCGCTGATATCCGCTTGAGCTTCATGCGCGTTACTTGATACTTTGAATTTCTATTAAATCGTATGTTGAATTTTCGCATTTTAAGCTATCCTAATTGGCGGAAGTGAAATGTGGGTGTGGCTGACGTATCGAGAGTCGTTCAAAGGATTTAGTTAGAAAAAAGGTCGACCGCCAAGTTTCGCGACTGTACCTACATTATGGACGTAAGCCGAGCTTTGGATTCTATTTAATGGAAAAATGAAGATTATTCTTCGGATTACTGTTGTTACCTTAATTTTATTCAAAGGGCATCATTATGTGGATTTGGAAGGATAACGACTGATCTTGCTGATTTTTTGTCGAAAAATATTCCTTGATTAGAATTATGTGTTGTTGAACAATATTGAATTTTATGCTATACAATATAACAAGGAGATGGTGGCAGTTACCTACGTTTTCGTGCAATTAAAATGCAACATTAATCAAATACTGCGCTTTATCATGAATCAATTATCATTAGCGATGATATAGCCGAATGGCGAGGCCGTCGGACTTGCAATCATGCGATTGCCTGTTCGAAACCCACCAATTGTAACTCGTAACACAAGCATTTAGCTTAGCACGAGGGATTAAATTATGTAATATTAGTAATGTGCGACCCACAGCGCAAGTTATAAAAAAATATATAGATTGAATTTGATTTGATTTTATAGATTGGATTGCATTCATTCTAATAAAAATAAAAGTGTTTAGGCCTCCGGTATCCTCACTCACTCGCGAAACACAACGTAAGCGTTGTTTAATTCCGGTTTCTGTGAAGCCTATCACTCCAGCGAGGCGGCCCATTCGTGCCGAAGCATGGCTCTCCCACGGTGAAGCTATGTAAAGTAGTAACAATGATTAAAGCAATGTGGATAATAACAGACATTCTATGAAATGAATGTTAAAGAGCTGTGTGGGGCATTTTTATTCTTGCTTAAAAAATAATCTAGAAGGGTTTAAGTCATACTATAAAGGTAACCTTGCCTTTCCACCTTAGGGCGATGGGTCTAAGTACATAATTAACAGTTTATAACTCGATATCTAGTCCTTAGAAAGTATATCCAATACCCCTAGGCGACAATTTTCAGTTGAGATACTATGTCTTTATAAACTCTGAACCCACTGTACTACAAAATTACGTCATTGAGTTTAAGCTTTACGTTATAGCCTGTAGTATATTTATGTTGAATATTTCTGAACAACGGGAAACGTATAAATTGTTGCGTCGGTACACGAGTTTGCAATTAGCGGCGCTTGTTGCTATGAACATAGTTGTGTACTAATTCTAGAAGATTGTGGAGTGCCGCCTTAGGAACAACCAACTTTTTTGGAACTTTTAGTAGTAAGAGATAAAAAAGTCACTAGTTTATAACTTTACTTTTATCCCTTACATTTATAAAATTCTAATCTACTGTTTGCTTTGTGTACTTATTTATTTATTTGTATTTATTTAGTACCTACTGTTAAAACTACAATAGATTTACTGGATAAGTCTTTGCGGTCAGACTACAGAAAGGTAATCTGATGCTTAAAAAATGTTTAAAATTTAATTTCAGTTCAGTTTTAGTGTCCTAAATGTCACCTTGCAGCTTATTTTTTATCTCAATTTAATCCAATTTGTTCACGTTTATTTAGTTTAGTAGAATACCATGTACCATTTATTAAACGGAAACTGGATTAGACTTATTATTAACTAGAATTTGTTTTTAGATACTAAACACTAAAACGATAAACAAATTAAATATGTATGAGCTTTTAGAGGCGGGAACAAAAGGGATATGCAAAAACCCGTCACATTTCACTCACAGAGGACAAGGGTCTTAGTATGGAGGTACCTTTCAGCGGTGAATACGCGGCAGAACTTATAAGGCAAAGTCAGGATTATCATATTTTATTCTATTTTATACGACTAAGAAAAATATAAGTACCTTTGGTTGGAAGAGTACATTGAGATATTATGCACAGCGTGTCGTATCGCACAAGTGACGGTATGATAGGCGTGAGCTAGTACCTCCGTTAGACAAATATGTAATGCCGTACACCCTCTGTTTTTACTGTCCCACGGCACGTATCTTTTCACAGAATGAGAGGGGTAAAGCTATAATAAATATTAAAATATAGTATTGCATATCGCGGAGATAATGTGGTTAGAACCAATGTAGCTAACTTTTTATAGCAGCAAGAAAAATACCTGAGTATGCGACAATATATTAAAAAAAGCGGTTTTTGTAAAGCGATTAATTGGGTAACGGAACCAACCATTTCGTCGTCACGTCGATCCAATTTACGCACAAACGTCTCGATTTTCAGGGATCATTTAGGTACGTCCTGCTAATTGGGTGACTACAAAACACCGCAGAACGTACTTAATGCGATCCAGAAACAATAACCTCACCACGGATTCCATTAGGCTCCTGACCTAAGTTAGATTTATAATATTTGAAGTGAACTGAACCCGGGTTCTGAGAGGATAGAAACGGATGTCGAATACGTTATAGTATTGCAACATACACTACGTATGTCCCTGCTATTAATTTTATTTGTGTACAATCATAAGCACAAAGTAGGCACAGTCGTGTCGGTACCTGCGTGTGGCTGGGGAATTAAAATGTCGCCGGCGGGCTCTGATATAATCATTGCTCTGTGGCCGCGGGCAATATGAGGTTAAGTCACTGATGTTTAGAGGACTAGATGTGAAAACAAACTGTTTCAAAATGTGTGTTGTAGGTAGGAATTTTAGTCTACAATAATTTCGAGGTAGGTCTCAACTAAAGTAACGTAAGTTTTTGTTTTTCGGAAGTTATAATCATATTTGCCTAATATACTCGTATCTTCAGTAAGAAATAAGGTACTATTTTGGGAGCATAGACGAAAGAGACTTCTTCAGATGATGATATTTTTTAATTTAATTTCATCAGGCATGCAAATTATGTTGAATATTTGGAAGTGGTGTTCAAGCTTTTTATTCGTATCTATGTAATATTCCATCACAAGTTAAGGGTAAAGTATCTACCTTCGTAAAGGCTTTCCTCAAAGATCTTTAACTATTACGATAGGATGATAGATGGGACATGATGAATAAAATCGTAATCTACTTCCTTTTAGCCACAGGAAACAAATCGCTGTATCCGCTTACATACATCAGCTTGACAAAGAGATCACCAGATAAGACCAGGATCAAAGATTTTATACAAAATGGTATTGCCTCATCTATATTAATTAAAAAAGATCTATTTTTTCCTTTTTTTTTGGCCCACCAGATAACGTTAAAGAACGAACGAAAAAATCACTTCCAGTACCTACATATATTGTAGATCTATGGACAAAAGACGGAATCGTCCCTAAGGAATCCTTCCGCACGTATTAAGAGCTCTCCTCCAGCTAATGTTCGCTCCGGTATCTCAGGAAACTTCTCCACGGCTACGGAACAGGCGAGAGGCAACAGTATTACTTTGTGCAGGTAACGTGTGTCCTTGATAATGTAGCAGAGATTATAGAACCAGTATTCTGCACTAAAACTAGTTAAAACCGTTTGATTTTAGGAATATTTAATTCTACTTTTTTAACTGTTTTTCAGATTTTGTTTCTTTATTCTAGTAGTATTGTTTAAAATGTGAATGTGGACGTAGATTTCATGGAAAAAAAATTGTAGACGTTGATTGCCCGGTGTCTAAATTCCGTAAGTAGGTAGCTGGTATCTATATTTGTCGATATAATATGTGCATTTAAATTATCATTACGATAATATTTCATTCCAAAAATAAACGTCATGTTTGCCAGTATATAGGTATTTCAAGATTATTTATTTGTCTTTTTAATTTAAATCCTCATTGTCGGATTACTGTACACGGCCACTCCCCACAAAATCTCACCTTACGCATAACTTTTAATCACGGTTAATTATGTTACCCTCATTTAATACCTGCTAATTAGCCAGTTTTTAATTACAAACTCGGGCTGGTGGCGCGAACTCGGCACAATGCCTATTGTTTTACCGTATATAAGTTTGTTTACTGAGTTTCAACTTTTCTGCGCATATGAGTTTGTTACGTTAATTATCGTGTTAGAATTTTGTTGCCAATTTTTTTTCGGTGAGAACCTGTGTCTAAATGGAATGTTTGTAATTTAACATTCATATTTTGTATCACATAATAAATTCCCAATATATAGGGTCTACCTGCACTTAATCCACACAGTCAATAAATTGGTGGTTATTCTTCGATATGATTATGATATATATATATACTAGTATTCTATTATCTGTGGATATGTATAATTATTGACGTAAAAATTCTGAATCAGCTGACTTTATTTTTTTACAGTTTATTTGCACTCTCATGCATGGTTATATCACAAACCTTATTCAATCAAATAGCAAAATATGGAAAATATATCTGACTGTGTTGATCTTACGAGTATGCCAGTAGCTGAAATGGTAAACCTGACCTACATACTCGACGGCAAACATAATTTGAATTCTATTCTAAATTCAATTGCAAACACATACTCGTACGCTTTTTGGAGTGGGCAAAAAGCGTGCGAGTTGTTGGCAAAAACTACAGATCGTCACTGGCTACGATCCCTGGGAAGCAATTTTTCTTTGGACACGTTCATACGTCTTATCGCTAGTTGTAATACGCACCAGGGGCCGTATCATGATGACACTGAACTATTTGATGGATTTAATAAGGTTGATATAATTGTCCTTCTAGGACGTTCCCGATTAAACTGTTTGTTTTTTAAAATTTCAATAATTCCTGTTACTAAGTCGTGTTTAAAATCATAGTCTTACAAATCACTATTCAATTTATAATTAAACGTTATACCAGATTTTCATTCAAACCATTAAAAATCACACTAAAATCTTGAAGAGAAAAGCCGATTTCCCACAAAAACTATCGTGATTCTCCCTAGATTACTTCGGGGTTTAAGATGAAAGATAAGGGTGGATTACGTCACAAATTAGGGTTTTCTAGACAAGGCTTTATCAGATAATCTTAGTTTTAGGCGGAAACTCAGGCGCTATTTCAGAAATTCGACCTCTATTAAGTTTCAGTCTTGTATCTGGAATTTTAATGTCTTGAAGTGGAAGAAATTATGCAGAGAGATAGCTGACAGGATAAATAAAGGTAACTTTATGCATGTCATGGAATAGAAGTGTGTATAGTTAACTCTATTCAATATATTATTCGAATATGACAGTTTTAATTCTGGTGTTTTTTATTGAAATTGCGAGCATAAGGATTTGTGTTAACAAGTAACATATTTTTGAAATTTAAATAACGAATCACCAGATATTATGATTATGTATGGCCTATCCAACATTTGTATTATCAAAACATCCAAGAACTTTGACCTAGTCGTGCGTGTCTGACATAACTTCAAAATAGAAGTGAAGTACATATTATTTGAAATAACCCCACATTTATAATCTTGTGTAGGCATGGTTGTCAAAGATAACACAGACAGTTATTTTGGCCTCAATGCAGACTCATGTCCCTCGGAGACAGTCGGAGAGACAAAGACATCTTGGGATTATATTCTGAAAAGACGGAGGCTTGCGACGCGACGGGTGCTTGCGGGTAGGGGGCTTGTAAGGGGGTCTCCCTGCAAGGGGCATCCGACAGTATCTAGCGGTGTCTAGACTTACTTATTCCGGTGGGCGTCTTAATTTTTGACAGATGTGACTTTAATAAATGTTAATTTATATTTGTCATTTGTATCAATTACCATATTAATATAATAATAACTTTTATTTGTTTTTATTTTAAATTATTTTTTCTAAATTATAAATGATATTTACCAATTTAATTGGTGTATCAAAAATAGTTATAAGTTAATTCGTGATCGGCCATTTTTATTTCTGCTAATCTCTAAATAACCTTAAAAATACCTAATCCCTCCACCCTAAATTTTCAGAGGGTCATTTTGTTCGACATGAAATGCTTTCCTTTCACCGATTCTTTAACTGAGGCGGTTACTTAGCGGGTGAATGGGCGCGATCGGTTCATGGGCCTTAGAGTGGACTCACACGAGTGCGCGTTGCTGGGAGTGCTTTCTGCTTTGCCAGTTGTGACTCACGAGAAAAAATTGTGGGCAGAAAGTTTTGGACATAGTGTTGGCAAAAATTAAAACAACTGAAAACTGCTCAAACTTATCTTCGATTATTACGAAAATAACTACATAATCATAATCATATATTTCTTTGCAAACATAGGTCGTTATAGATCTTAATCATAATATTTTAGTTCTCCAAGTTTTGTCATCACCATGCAAGTGTTTACTATCATTACAATATGTCAGTAAAATAATGTTAAGTATATGTCTAATGGATGCACTAATAGAAGTGCAAGTGAATATGGCACTCAAAGTTAGCTCTACAATCACTTCAATACGTTATTTTGGGATTTCAATATTTTAGAATCTAACAATTTGGCAATTGCCTATTATCAACCTGCATTCATGATTATCTAATTGCTTACTCATCACCACAATGTTGAATGTGTCAAACTGATGGGTCCAACCTCCTTATGGTATTTAAGGTATCTTCTGTGTTCACATAGCCGCAGCATACCAGCCGCCATTCTCATCCTGTGTGTCGTCCCTCTAATGCGCCTCTTTCGTCCAATCCGTACTTGGGTCACGCGCGCTCACGAGAGTACAGAATCCTTTTTATCCGGTTGATGTACCGGTTTAAGTTTATACGGCGCGGGATTATTTGATGTCAAACCCGTTTTTGTAATACTATTATAGTAATTGGTTTGTTGTATGGGTTTTTTTACTACCCATGATGTTGATGCACTTTTAACCCTTCTGGAGTCCTGGTAAATGACCATTGTCTTTAAATTGTGAAACTCTGTGGACTTTTGATCGATAAGGCTCATATTTAGGTATTTTAATTAAAAATAATAAAATTGAATAAATATCTATTTTTAAATTTTTGATCATGTTTTCACTTCATAAACATACCTAATTCAATTTTCAGTTAAATTAGTTTACAAAGAATCAATGTGGGTAGGTAGAGGGTTAGGTTATTTATAGGGGGCTGAGCTACCTATTCTCAATATAGCCGCATGTTATGCAATATTCTGTGTGTGAAACTAATACCCTTTGCTACCCGTTCCTTAATCTTACTTGACGAGCACAATGATATCGAGTGAAGGCCTGCACCGGGTCAGGGAGCATCATCAAAGGGCTGATAATTATGAACAGTAATTAATGGAGCGAAACATCTTGTAATCCTCTTAGGTGAAGTCCAAGGTTTATGTAAAATTGAATCAATTTTAGGTTGGAAATAAGCGAAGACGATTGAATTATTGATATAAACAGGTAAACAACGTTGCCCCACACTAGGATTTTCTCCATCGTGCGTTTACAAATACAAACGCCCCGACACAGAACAACTACATGTATGTCATACAAATATTTGCTCCGTGTGGAGATCGAACCCACAACACGTTGCGCTGAAGCCGATCGCTCAGCCGCTACGCCAAACGTGACGACATTATATTTTTATCAAAACATGATTTTTTCCTTTAGTCAGAGTTTAGTCAGTCAGACCGCCACTTGCTACGATTCTTGCTTTTATAGCTATCGTTAAACGTAAACACCGGTTACGCAGGGTAGGTAAATTTATTATAGTGTCTTGAATTACGCTTTCGCTGGACCGCAATTCTTTAGCGTGATAGACCAAACCTCTAGCTAAATCCTATTCAGTAAATAAAACACCATCAAAATTGGATTACCCCTTAAAAAGCTATCGAAAGAAAAATAATATACACGTCGAATTGACAGCCCGACTTACAGTATGTACTTTTTACATTTTTACTGCTTACTGGCACATTACTAGTATTCTTGTTAACCCCTCGTGCTAAGATAAATGCTTGTGTTACGAGTGGGTTAACGTGGTAGTGCAATGGGTGGGTTTCGAACCGACAACCACATGATCGCATCGCAATTCATAATTCACATCAGTATTTATCAACGATTACTCAACTTTCAAACAGTTTAAACCAAAACACGCGAGTAGCTACTCGCTGTAATAAATTCAGTAAAACGAACTCCACGGAACAACTTCAAACAGCCGAAGTAAGGTATAACGTCCCATCCAATTTATCTATACGAGTGCGGTGGCTCGCTGCCCAGCGGTGGGCTTATGCAAACTGGAACTGTCCGACGTAGTAACTATTATAGTAAGTTGAAAAGCCAAACTTTTGGAAACTATACCTGCGCTCGTCACAGGGTTGTTGACACACACTTTGTTGAAGGCACGGCTATTATATCAAGTTAGAATTTCAGAATAGCACGACCTCGCATTGTTTGGCTATTTACGCAATCAGAGGTCAGCTTATACTGGAAATTTAAACTATTCTAAATTAATTTTAAAAAAATCCTGCTACAAACACTAGAAATCTTTCCTGATTCGTGGGTGCGTTTATAAACACAAATTACCAACCAACAGACCTGAAACAACTATCTGTGAGTCATACAAATATTTGTTCCGTGCGGGGATCGAACTCACAACATGTAGCGTAAAAGCCGATCACTACGCTAATCGTATAGTCATAAGCTTCATACCCCATATTTAAATGGGCATGACTATACATTATTTAAACATAATTATTACTTAAGTTACTATTACCTATTAAAAATAATTAAATACTACAAGATACAGAGGCTGTAAAATAATGTTGGTTATTGTGTACATCCAAAATAATACTTGAATAAGAAATAAAAACAAAAAAATAAAAATTACTAAAAGTTGCGTCTTTCTTTCGTGTCTGTAATCAAAAAATTCCCGTCTAACTCCGGTAATTCAAAACGGGGTAGCCCTACAAAGTAAATTTATCGCTAATACACCCTTTACCGTAAGTAAAATATCTTAGAATGGGTACAAAGGTTAGGAAATTAGGAAACTTGGTGACGAAGTCGCGTCGAAAGTAACACTGTTAACGGATCACGGGATTACGAATCATCTTCTGAAGCGCTTTATTTTTTCGCTTTTTGGTGTAATGAAGACTGGCTTGTACGGTAAGCCAATCAGATTTGCGGCGAGCTGAGAGATACGTAGATAATTTATAATATTTTTATATAAATGCTTGAGTTTCCATGTAGAAGTCAGCTTCTAGCTTTATCGCGACTAGAATAAACAATTTAAGAAGGGCTGTCGCTTCAAGAGTGGTCGTTTGTGAAATGTTTACTAACTGTTACCTCTTCCACTCATTAGCCTAGTGGTCCCGAGCGCGACTGCTACACTAGAGGTCCTAGGTTCGATTCCCAGGTCAAGCAGTGATATTGAGTTTTTTATGAAATTCTCTTTTGGGCCCGGTTAATGGCAATAGGCTCGCCCTCTATTACGTGGGACCTAAACATACCAGCGAACTGTGGGTATACATTAGTACGCCTCTGCCTAAACCTTCGGGGAATATAGGCGGATGGTATGTTAAGTTACCTCTTTCGATACGTTCCCCCGTCTTTATAACATAAGCACACTGATTTTATTTCTGTATGGTCATATGATAGAAAAGAAAAGAAAGAAAGAAAAGGTTTTAATTTTCGTCCATATGACGCACAACACACCAAAAAATACCACAATATTAAGTACCTACCTATTTTAAACTTATTTATAGGTTGCTTAAAGATTGGCAGCTGGCAACACAGCCAACTACTTTAATAGATTTTTGTGTCTATGAACAAAATGAAAGAGTTACCAACATTAAATTAGGTAACGTTATTGAAAATGTCGATATCAGCTTCCAGGCAGGTTGCGTTGTAACTGCGACTCGCTCTCACCATGTGCGAGTTCTGTCTATACGTAGTGGCTACCACTGGGGTGTATAGTAAATGAGGTCTATGTAAGAAGGCAGACGGCACTCGCAGCCCGATTTTGTGTAATAACTCGCTAACACCAGTTTTTCTATTGACAATTTTGAAAATTAATTCAATTTATAATTGTTTTTTTTTTTAATTATGGCGCCACACTTTTTGTGTATATGCCAGTGTCAAGTAATAAATTAATCAAGTATTCAAAGAATATTTCCCATCATGGGATTGTATTATGACACTACACTTGTGTTCGCCAGTGTCAAGTATAAGTTCAGTTGCCCCAATAAAACGGTAGAAACTTTATTGAGGCTTCGATGGAGTTTAGGAGTGAACCCAAAAAGTCACGATTTTCAATTTTATATCATTTGCCTACACTCTCACACGTTCACGAACACTTAATGGTTAATTATCCACCATAATTACACATTAAACTTCGGAGAAATTCAAGTTTTGAAAAATAATATAAAATCGACAATGTGCACTTTACATTTTCCCGCCTAAACTCAAATTTATAATTGAATATAAAATTTATAATAACAAATTAAATTAAAAATTTAAAAAAACCCCCGACAAAAAAAACCTGAATCCCTATAAAAAGAAAAAAATAAACTTGAAATTATAACCCTTCGTAAGTACGTATGAAGTTTTTTGATAAAATTTTGTCGCGTCGGGGGACCGCTCTCTAATTATGTGAATCCTTTCCTTTCCTTTTGCTTCCCGAACGTGAATCGCGCGAAATCAGAATTGATGTGGATGGCGCGTACATCGCCGCGACGCGCGGGAGGGTGTAAAGTGGGCGGAGCGTAACATATTCAAGTTTGGCGACCCGAGCGGGCAGACACGCGAGAGCTAGAGAGCGGTCCCCCGACGCGACAAAATTTAATCAAAAAACTTCATACGTACTTACGAAGGGTTATAATTTCAAGTTTATTTTTTTCTTTTTATAGGGATTCAGGTTTTTTTGTGTCGGGGGTTTTTTAAATTTTTAATTTAATTTGTTATTTCACACTTTTTGTAGGGACTCCTTAGTTATTTTGTTTAATTTCTTTTATTTTCTTGCGTTTTAAGATCCAGGTAATTTAGTGTTTAATTAGGTATTTTCTTCGTTTAGTTATTCAACTTTTGTACAATTATTTCATAACTATTAGATATCTTATATCATAGTGTATAGTATTCTACTTATCAAGCCCTTTCATTTGATACCTTTATTGAGGGAGTAGTGAAAAAACATAATAAATTCACCATTTCGTGGAGGCGGCCATCTTGGATTTGAAATTTTTCATAGTGTATAGTATTCTACTAGTCAGGCCCTTTCATTTGATACCAATATTGTGGGGGTTGTGAAAAAATATGTAAACCGCCATCTTGTGGCGGCGGCCATCTTGGACCGATTTTCATCAAACAGAGCTAAGAACACTCCCCACTTATTCACCTTTCAAACAAAAAAAACAAAATCAAAATCGGTTCATCCATTCGGGAGCTACGATGCCACAGACAGACACACACACACACACACAGACAGACACGTCAAACTTATAACACCCCGTCGTTTTTGCGTCGGGGGTTAAAAATCGTACCGCACACGTCAATATGACGTTAACGCGATTATAGTGACCGCTTGCGGCACCTTCGCTCCGTAATCACTGGCCTAATTACCGATCCCGGGTTAATTACACAACATTAATCCACCGGGAGCACACTAGTAATTATGCTAATTATGGATATATTATGATTGGTATTCGTGCGGTTTAGAATTCGAGGCTGATTAGAATTTTGTGGGCTTGCTCGTATGAAAATATTATCATATTGGTATTTGCTTGCCCAGTTGTTCATTCACATCGCAAATCGACGTAGATGAATTGTGTAAGCCGAAATGAACTGAAGTGTAGGCCCAGGATTGGACGATGAAGTTAGTGTTATTCGTAATCGATAATTGTTTATTCGGTAATAGGGCTTACGTCAACTTAAAGACAATCGATAGAAACCAGATTCAATTCAGATTTCAGATGGAGTCAAGGAAGAACAAGTTTTTTTTTTATTAATTACTAGCTTCTGCCCGCGACTTCGTCCGCGTAGCGTGATGATATATAGCCTATAGCCTTCCTCGATAAATGGGCTATCTAACACTGAAAGAATTTTCAAATCGGAACAGTAGTTCCTGAGATTAGCGCGTTCAAGCAAACAAACAAACAAACTCTTCAGCTTTATATATTAGTATAGATTTTAAATTAAATATCATTTGTAGCGAAACACTATATTACGAAACTCCTCATTATGAACCTCATTCCGGGATCAGGATACCTCTCACTCATTATTTCTAAAGCTAACTTAGTGTGGGTAAAGAAAGATCAAATAAACTAATAACTCAAACAACCTTTTAACCATCAATTTTATACCTCCCAAGTCTGACACCCGTTTGAAAGATAGATGCCGGCCGACTTTATGCTTTGTCTGCATCTTAGATAGGTGTCCTAATCATTTATGGTACTACTCCAGACACTCTCACTTAGCTAAATAACTGTAGTCTGAAAATGTTTAGTTTACGAAACAATATTTCCAGCATTTTTATTTCTATTGCAAATTGTGGCATTACATTACTACAGCGCTAAACGCTGAACACAGAGCGATACAATCAACGTCACAAGCGCTTGCTAACAAATTTACAGCCGGTAAACAACGCGTCGCGATGTGTTTACTCCGTACCCGGTGCGCAATGTATACGCTACATGGAAATAGAACCATAGTAAGACGTAATAAAGGGGAAGTTTACGAAAGATAACGTCTTTGTATCGTGTTAAGGTGCAGGCTTTAATAGATTTTACACGTTTGTGTGCGTATGTTTACAGTAAATGCCTGTCATACCGTTAAAATAAGGTTGAATATCTGACTGCACAACTATGTATATAGGGCTTCTATCTTAATCTAGCTTATTTCTATCTTACTATGACTTTCATAAGAAAGTGGAGTTTACGTGATACGTTGTGTCATTTTATGTAGCAGATGTGCGATTAATCTTTATTAAGAATAAAAAAAAATAACACTCGTATTTAATTTTTTATTTGTCTAATAAAGTTCTAAGAACATTAATTATCATAGTGTATCACCCAATAAGTCCAGGATCAAAAAGACGTCAAGTGTAATACCTACTACGCTAAACTTGCTTGAGTTCGTGTCTGTCGCATTCAGAGATATCAATCAACGTAATTAATTATACATCTCAAATACGGTGAAATAATCCGAGATATACTAATGATTGTTGGCTAACGCTTTATTAACGTTTATAAAATTTACATCTCTGATTGCGGTAGTCAAATTATTAAGCAAAATGTGTCCTTTAAAAATCTTTTTAATGGACACATTTTGCGCATTATTTTTTAATTCCCTACCTAATTAAATTAATTTTAGTCACTAAAAATTAAAAATGTAATTGATGTCAACTATTACTATGGGCTCATATTATAATCATGTATCAACTAAATAAAAAAATTGTAACAATTTAATAGGAGATATTTAAGAAAAATATTTGTGTGTGGTTTATATAAGAGCCAGAAGCCAAAACAAAACTTTTCAATTTGTGCTAGTTTCTCTGTCTGTCCGTATATTTGTACGCACATTGCGTAAAAACAACTGCACGAAATTGGATGCAGTTGTATTGCTGGAGAAGTCCAACTTAAAATCTGGTGAATGCTTCGTCTTGATACGCTTAAAACGCGAATTATTTCTAGTTAATCCTTATAGAATGCGATTGTAACCGTGGGCAAACAGCTAGTGTATGTTAATAGGAAGAATGTTACCTAAGTTAGGTTTGGAACGGCTATAAAACCACAACTACGAGTATATGGAGTAAATTTGAATCAGTGAAGTTGGTCGACGCTCGCCCGCGAGATAACTCAAATGATTTTAATGTTGTGAGCTGGACGCATATAAAACTATTTGCATTTTACTGCACAATTATACGATTGTGATAGCGTTTGATATAGTTTGAGCGTATTTTTTTAAAATACGGTGCCCCATTTTAGGGATTTTCGCGTACTGTGGTAGCGATTAATTCAGACTTTATTTTTGGTGGGCTTTAAAAGACATAACATCACATCACGCGCTTTTATATTTAATACTGATGTCAACCATAATAGTCTTTTTCATTGCAAAAGCTTGATTATATTCACTGCGTTATAAGACGAGAGTTGATGATGACGGTCTTATACGTCAAAAATATGATTATTAACCACGAGTTAAGCCTTACAATAAGCAAGGTACGATGCCCCAGATGTATTTGGTGGCAAAAGACTTTTAGCTAGAAGTTCTCTAAAAAGCCAAATTTGTTAAGCAATGGATAACGTGTAGGGACTTTTTCCCACTATCTAATATTTGTCACAAATATACGCGAGCTCACAATATTATTTGTTTATGTAGTAATTAAAGTTTGAGGCCTATTCATCTAACGAACCTTCTACACAATTCATAATCACATAGAAATTTATTCATCAAATTTAATACCGCTCTCGGTATTGTTTAAATAAATTACACTATTATAGGCACGCGTGGTTTTATTAACCCAAATAATTTAGTTACAAACACATGAACAGCGGTAGTGTTAGTTAGACAATTAGAATTAACATTTTGTTGCGTTTGAGCGCGGTCACCTCGTTATGTCCGTACCCTTTGTAAAGTTTAATATAGTTATAGAGATAATTGATATTAAATTAGGGGTTTGTATCGGTCCGAACAATTTATGCGCACTACACTGTTAACGCACGTGTAAATAGTTATTTTCCTAGTTTAGTTGTTGAGGTATATGGGGTAATTATGAAACTGGTAAGGGTATCCATTTTCGAAGGATCCTAGATATTATTTTGGTGTGTTATTATTACTTTGTTCCAAAATTACACACTGATCAATCGATCCGTAGTTAAGCTGTGCTTTATTTCATCCGCATACGGATTCTCTAAGAAAATCCTGCAGTTCATAGTAGCTGCAGGATTAAGTGGTAAACTTTAACTCAACGAGTGGCGACTACAATAGACCGACTGTGGTCACAGGGATGCGATAGCGGTCGGTAAATAAAAACGTACTAGGAGTGCATGATACTGATCGAATATTTGGTAAAAACATTTTCTATTCTTTCATTTACCTTCGAACCTTATATTGCAAAAGTTCTGTCACAAATAATAATTTTCCTATTTTTAGTTAGTTATTAAAGTTTATTTTCTTCTTGTAAAAGCATTTCTTAATAAATAATTGGGTAAATTTCTACTATTATAAAATTGTAAAAAAGCTGTGTCACATTGAAGATATTTAAAAAAAAAAGTGGGTTAGGGTATATAAACGTTTCCGAACCCAAAAATGTGATTTTTAAAATTCTTGTCTGTTTTTCTGTTTGATACGGGTTAGCGCAAAAACTACTGAATAGATTTTTATTTTGAAATCACTGTTAGAAAGTATGTGCTTCAACTTATTAACTGGTATGCTTCTTATCTCAAATAATTTAACGTAACCTGAGATACAGCTTGACCTCTCTAATGTATAGATCCATACAAAGGAGAGATTATTACTGTTGGTTTATGAGCTTCGTGTGAGCGAAGCCGCAGGCAGAAGCTAGTTAAAAAAATACATATATATATATTCGCAGGTAAAAATATGTAAGCGAGACAAACTTGAAAGTTCCTGTCTGCGTCTCCGATGTTTTTTTTTTCAAGAATCTATAATTAATTTAATAAAAGCTACGAAACGCTTTGTCATAGTTTGCCTAAATTATAAAGAGTGAAATTGAAACTAGTGTTAACTGAACCGTAACGGGTAAGCCTGTTTTTGTTTAAAATATTGATCAACGTCTTACCAGATAATCTTAAGTAAGGCCAAGTACTCAACTGCTTATCTTGGCGGATCAAAGTCACTTGGGTACTGTCGAGCACACCCGCTATCCGCACCAGAGTAGCCGCATTGTGCCTGACTATACTTAAGAGATAATAGAAATTGTTTGGGAAGTACTTTGACGAGATTGATTAATTATAAAACGTCTTTTCTGTTGAATGAGATCATGCAAAAAGTCAACATTCATTTTTATATATGTGCAATGGTGGCTTAGGGCTTCAAATTGATTATGCCCTTACCATTTCCACTGGTTTTCTCCTTAACTATCATGAATGCGTTTGCAATTACATAAATATCATTTTCACGTGGGAGAGCCATGCTTCGGCACGAATGGGCTGGCTCGACCGGAGTGTTACCACGGCCTCACAGAAAACCGGCGTGAAACAATGCTTGCGTTGTGTTTCGCCGAGTGAGTGAGGTTACCGGAGGCCCAAACCCTTTTAAAAGGTGGGCAACGCACTTGTGACTCCTCTAGTGTTGCGAGTGTCCATGGGCGATGGTTACCATCAGGTGATCCGCCTGCTCGTTTGCTCCCCTATCCCATAAAACAGAAAATACAATTACAAATGCACAAATATACATATTTTTGTTTCCATGTTAGATCTCTGAAAGAAAATAAATTACGTTCGTTCTACGAGCTAATTACAATGCAATTGTGTAACACTAATTTTATTTCTAATGACCCCAACATAAATTTCAATAAGCTATTCAATATAATATGTACATCATTTAATAAGTCATGCCCTCTTCGAAGAGTTACCCAGCGTAAAAAATGTAAATTTAATGAATGGGCCACAAACGGCATTAGGAAAAGTAGAGATGTTCTTTAAAAACTGTACTATGAAAAATCATTAACCTCTGACAAAGGTTTTCATAATTATGTACGACAATATTCTAAGTGTTTTAAAAAAGTATGCATTCTAGCGAAATCGAAACTCATTAGCAGTCAAATAAACAAATCCGATAATAAAATTAAAACAGTGTGGAGGATAATAAATGCGGAAACTAATAAAAACCGAAAACAGGACACAGATCTGAGTTTAAAAGTAAACAATAAAATAATCTCAGACCACGCGGAAGATGCAAAAGCTTTTGAAAAATACTTTACTAATGTCCCGATCGAGGTCACGAAATATTTAGATTCGTCCCCTTTAGTAGCTGAATCTCTAGCAAAGAATTTTTTCAAAAGAGACATACCAAACTTTGAGTTTAGCCAAGTATCTCCGCCTATGGTTATAAAAGCGTTTAAAAGTTTAAATATTAAAAATACTGAAGATTTATGGGGCATATCTGTTAAAGCACTAAATTCAATAATTGACAATATCGCTCCAATCCTTACAAATATATTTAATCTTTGTATTAAGACAGGAACCTTTCCAGACTTAATGAAACATAGTAAAGTTATTCCTATCTTCAAATCAGGCTGTAAAGCGAATCCCAGTAATTATAGGCCCATTTCTGTTCTCCCTGCCTTAAGTAAAATATTTGAAAAGCTTATGCTTAATCAAATGATAGCACATTTTCACAAAAACAAGATCTTACATGATCAGCAATTTGGCTTCACGAAAGGCAGGTCAACGTCTGATGCTGGTACAAAGCTAGTCTCTCACATTTTAGAGGCTTGGGAGGGTTCACAGGATGCTATAGGTATCTTCTGTGATCTTTCCAAAGCTTTCGATTGCGTTGATCACGATACGCTTATCCGTAAATTGAACTACTACGGTATAAGAGGGCTATCTTTGGAGCTTGTGTCTTCCTATCTTTCTAAGAGGCTGCAAAAAGTGGGCATAAATGGAGTCACATCTCCCGGGTCTGCAGTTAGAATTGGTGTTCCACAGGGTTCTATTTTAGGCCCTTTTCTTTTCTTAGCGTACATTAATGACCTTCCCTATATGATGTCTGAGATATCGAATATAGTATTATTTGCTGACGATACCTCACTTATATTTAAAATCGATCGAAATGATAGCAATCTCTATAATGTAAATGAGAGTCTAAAATCCTTATCCAAATGGTTTGCTGCTAATAACCTACTACTTAATGCTAGCAAAACTAAATGTCTTAAATTTTCGTTACCAAATGTACCACAAATTGAACCTAATCTAATTCTTGAAGGCAGCAAACTCGACCTAGTTAATGAAACTGTTTTCTTAGGTGTTACGGTTGATTGTAAGTTGCAGTGGGGTGCGCACATATCGGCCCTGTCTAGCAGGTTATATAATTTGGGGACGCCGGCAGGCACCAGGCGGGCGATCAGTCCGCATATTGGGATTATTTCGCCCATCACTCTGTCTAGCAGGTTAAGTTCCGCTGCATATGCAATGAGAAAAATTAGGCAGATCACTGATGTAGCTACAGCCAGACTCGTGTACTTTGCCTACTTTCACAGCATTATGTCGTACGGTATTCTGCTATGGGGATCAGCTGCAGACGTAGATTCCATATTTATCTTACAGAAAAGGGCCATCCGCGCAATCTACGATATGGGCCCTCGCGATTCCCTAAGAGAAGTGTTTAAGAACATCAATATACTTACGATGCCGTCACTCTACATCTTTGAAAACATAATGTATGTGCGCAAAAACCTGCAGAAGTTCAGTGTCAATAGTGACTTTCACAACCTTAATACTAGGAATAAACATAAAATAGTGGTACCTAAATTTAGACTAACTAAAACAAATAAATCATTTCTAGGAAATTGTGTGCGTTTCTATAATAAACTCCCAAAATGTGTCACCGATCTCACTGGCAAGAAATTTAAAAGACACGTCAAATCTGTTCTTCTTAAGAAAGCCTATTACAAAACCAAGGACTATGTTAACGATAAGAATGTGTGGTCGTTAGATACGGATGCATTTGCGGCCTCCCTGGCAAAATGAAACTGTTGATTATTAGAGACTAATATAAGCTTATTAATTTTCATGTTGGTCAGTTAGTAGCTATAGTAGGAACCTTATAAGTAGATGGACATAGCTTTAACAGATTCCATATTATTTACATATCGAGATGTCTTCATATGGAAAGTATTGTTTACCACAACAGAAACTGTAAATGTGTGTACGTTGTGGCTTGTCTAAGTAGACACCTAGTTTTATTTGTCGCTTTGATGGTGTGCGTTTTTACCACATAGTTTTTTATTTAGAAATGACATCGGATTCTCAAATAACGTGAATCTTCGTTTAATATAGTCGACCTCGGTCAAACTTGGACATCCTTCAACGTCCTCACATCTTGTTATCGCAATATTGTACCAGTGAAGTTTGTAATTCATTTATTTTAAAAGAGTGTCCATGGAGTGTCTTGCCGGATTCTTCTCCATAGGATCGACCTTTTGGAACCGTGCAACTAGAATCACAACGTTTCATAAACGCTTGTAAAAGCTTATTTGAAATAAAAACATTTGAACTTGAACATGCTATATTCAAACCCACCGTAAGAAAAAGCTTAGCCATGGTGCTATCATGCGATCGCCGTTTATCGCCGAAAAATTACAGCTAGAATTACAATTTAATTTGATTTGACTACATTATAATGTAACTGAATGTAAAATAAATAAGCAAAATATCGGAAAACAGTAAAAAGTCAAAGTCTATCGTGTACAAGGTATTTAAAGCTTATTATATTTATAGCTATTGGTTTTTTAAAATGAATAAAATGTCTTATAGTCACACTTTAGACTAGTTAATTTCACTAATATAGACAACATTCAATTCGAAAGCAGAATAGACGATCTCACTAACATAATCCCGTAATAAATTGAAGATTTACATGCGAATAGCCGCTTCAGTAAAATAAATCCTCTTTGGGCCAAGTTGTGCAACATGCTAGTAACGTGAGATGGCTCTTTAACAATCCGTGTTATGCCAATTTACGTTGTGCGCTAGATTAACTCATAACTTATACCATTACACTTCTAATCCCTGAACGGTTAGGCTGAGGTGTTCCTCTTAATATAAATAATATATGTGTCTTATGTAATAGGGGGCAAGTCTATAACCATTAACCAGGCACAAAGCTTAAACATCGACCCGCTGCTGAGAACCCAATAACACTTTTCTCGACCTGAGAATCCAACTCAAGATCTTCTTGTTCAGCGATCCTTAACGACCACTAGTGAATCAGTAAACTAATTAACTCATGTCACTATGAATGCCCAATTCTTGCATTTATCCGTATCAATATTAGATTAGTTGTAAATGATTGTTTCAGTATCGCAATACCACCTTGTGAACTGGCACTGAATTGCTAATAAAGTTGGGATTTTCGTAAATATTTGTATCTGAGTGCGAAACGAAGCAGAGCTGGGCTACGTTATTTTTTTAATGAGTTTTTAATAAACGTTCAATTTGCGGTATACATATTAAATTTATTATGTTTATAATCCATATGGTACCTACGTTAATTACTTATATTGAAATTTATCTAATAGGAAGAGTTTAACCTCTTATGCCTGAATTATAGCGGTGATCTGGATCTTAAAATCACAAAATAGGTAATCAGGTATCATATAAATGTGTATATCCTACACAATAAGTAATAGTGGTGAATATTTCGTATTGCAAGTATGTAGTAGATTACGTAATCTAACAACCTATCAATTTCACGTTCATGTCAGGATTGTAGCTCGCTACGGCGTAGCATCTGGGTTTGCGTAGCTGCGGTGCTACGACGTAGCAGTGGGAATTGTTTGCGATCAAGATAGCTTTGGTAAGCGTTACGTGAATTCGATATCGATTGGCTAGTATGGAGAATTGTAGATTTCACAGGTTACTATAAAATTGTAACATAAACCACGTTTCAATTTGTTTATTATGTGAAATCTAATTGTTTGACAAAATGTAGAGGTATTTTGTTTTTTATAATTAATTTGGTGTATCGCCCCCTATTACATGGGACCTAAACATACCGGCAAACTGTGGGTGTACCTTAGTACGACTCTGCCTAACCTTTCGGGGAATACAGGCGTGATGGTATATTATGTAATAATTTAGATTAATTGAAAAAAATCTCAAAATAAATTTATTGTTGCCGTGGTGCTGTGAATTAGTTTCCGTTCGTGATTAAATTCAAGAGATTTCCAGCAAATTGTTATACGTGTCGAGTTACCTTACGTTATCAATGGATAACATAATCTAAAACGTCAATTTGATGGCTTTTCATGCACCTCAGCCTGCAGTTGACGTATCTATCGTTAGTAATAAACCTTAGTAATACGTTCTATAATGGGAAACTAAAGCTGTATATATACTTTTTGTACCTTATTTATGCAAATAAATGTTTTTATTTATTTATTTATTTATCGAATCGACTGATTTGATTGCATCGCAGGAAAAGATTGCACTAAAAGATCACCAGTGATATATGATTTTAAGCCTTGTATGCCGAGAGAGAAAGTCTCTCATCCCTCAATAGGAAAAAATAAGAATCCTACTGCTGCGGGATACAATATTAGATCATGAGATCTTACAAACACAGACAAAGTATACGACAAAGTATACATAAAGACAATACTTTGAATATTTTCATGTGGTGGGAACCACATGAAAATAGTACTAGATCAATGAACAGGATTTTTTTTTACAATTTTATATGTGACCAATTTCAGGATACCCTTTCCAATAAAAAAATAATTATCAAAATGGGACTACTTTGTAAAAAGTTATGCGTGGTCATATATAAAATACGCGTGACTTGCGAACCTCCTCCGTTTATTTCGTCGGTTAAAAAGATAATAGTAGATTGTGCACTACAGGCAACCACATCTATACCAATATATAAAGCTATTATATACATCTATACTAATAAACAAACAAACAAACAAACTCTTCAAGTTTTTTGTTTGCTTGAACGCGCTAATCTCGGGAACTACTGGTCAGATTTGAAAAAATCTTTCAGTTTTAGGTAGCCCATTTATTGAGGAAAGCTAGAGGCTATATATCATCACGATAAGACTAAGTAACTATTCCACGCGGGCGAAGTCGCGGGCGGAAGCTAGTCTAAAATAATAATATACATGCGATAAAAACAGCATTTTTATTGATGTTATAATATGATATACCAATCATAAAATAACGCAGGCTGACCACCTATTACCTACATGAGAACTAAACATCCCGGCGAACTGTAGGTGTCTAATAGTAACCCTTCAGAGAATACTGACAGTGATACTATGATATATGTCCTAATCTATCTATACTAATATATAAAGCTGAAGAGTTTGTTTGTTTGTTTGTTTGTTTGTTTGTTTGCTTGAACGCGCTAATCTCAGGAACTACTGGTTCGATTTGAAAAATTATTTCAGTGTTAGATAGCTCATTTATCGAGGAAGGCTATAGGTTATATATCATCATGCTAAGACCAATAGGAGCGGAGCATCAATGAAGGTTGTTTCAAAATCGGGGGTTTTCCTTTTGAGAGCTTCCGATGCATGCGCTGCGTAAACGATTAAAGTTTCGCAAAAATCATATATGACAGAATTGTTCCTCTTTAACAGTTCTAAAAAAAAGTCCGCGACAGTATATGTCTATCTTTTAAGGTTGGCTCACTATAACCGTTTTTATGCTAACTTTGTTCTAAAATTAGTTTTTTTTTCCTTTTGAGAGCTTCCGATGCGTGCGCTGCGTAAACGGTTAAAATTTCGCAAAAATCATATATGACGGAATTGTTCCTCTTTAAAAGTTCTAAAAAAAAGTCCGCGACAGCATATGTCTATCTTTTAAGGTTGGCTCACTATAACCTTTTTTATGCTAACTTTGTTCTAAAATTCCAAATGCATTATTTGCGTAGGTGTTTTTATAAACATGATATTAATCCTTATCCAAATAAATACGTTATTCATCAGTCTTTAGAGCTTTTGTTTTGTATCCGTGCGGACCGAGCTTGGGTACGCTCGGACCCAATAAACGCTCTAAAAGACATAATATCCTCATTTAGCGTTCTTTTATTATTCCTGTTCCTGTGATATATTTTACTAAAGTTCCGCTCGGATATGAGTATCCGATCTGAGTATGATACTCAATTTTCAACACATACTACAAGCCGCTGAAGGGGATCATCATCTTCTTACCACCTGTCAAGTGCCACCTGCCAAGTTTGCTTGAACGCGATAATCTCAGGAACTATTGGTCCGATTAGAAAAAATCTTTCAGTGTTAGATAGTCCATTTATTGAGGAAGGCTATAGGCTATCATCCCGCTAAGACTAAGTAACTATTCCACGCGGACGAAGTCGCGGGCGGAAGCTAGTACTAATATATAAAGCTGAAGAGTTTCTTTGTTTGCTTGAACGCACTAATCTCAGGAACTACTGGTCCGATTTGAAAAATTCTTTCAGTGTTAGATAGCCCTTTTATTGAGTATGAATATAGGCTATATATCATCATGCTACGCGGACGAAGTGGCGGGCAGAAGCTCGTATATATACTTTAAAAAGCAACCTACTAGCAAGTTACGAATCTCAATTCACAGTTCGCTCGTTCGTCGGATATTCATACAAAAAAATGCGATTCATAATGGGAACTCTGCTTTAATAACCTAGCAATTTATCATTTTTAATGAGAATTTCATATCACAATGATAGTATTATAGTTGTAATTTACGACTTCTTGTAATAATATCTGAGAGTAGAATTGGTCTTAGTTCATTTATCTTAATTAGTGTTGCGGTATTATGGCGGGGATTATTATTGCTTTATTAGACACGTGCCAATTTTGATGCCGTTTAATATGTAATTAATTATAGGACTTGGCATGTGAAAATGTGAAGACCCGGTGACATATTAATCTATGGCATGAAAGTTGGATAGTCTCGTGGTGTGTGATGCAACTTATCTTGAAAGATACGACTACGTATTAGACGATCTGCCTCAATAGCCAAGTGGTCCTGACCGCGACTGCTACGCTAGAGGTCCTGGGTTCGATTCACAGGTCGAGCAAAGTGTTATTGGGTTTTTCTATGAAATTCTCAGTAGCAGCTCGGAGTTAGGAATTTGTGCCCGGTTAATGGCAATAAGCTCGCCCCCTATTACATGGGACCTAAACATACCGGCGAACTGTGGGTGTACATTAGTACGCCTCTGCCTAGCCCTTCGGGGAATACATGCGTGATGGTATGTTATTAGACGATAAGGGAGAACGCGATATTTGAAATTTTTAACTTAATGAATATGATTACGATGTGATGTCGTCAAGGCATAGAATAAAAATTGCTGACCGGATCCTTACTATATTTTTAGCATTTTTTTCAACCTAAAATTAGCTTTATGCTTTCAAAAAAATTGGCGAAAATAACGTTGCTTGATTCACGTTCAAGATATTAGGTATAATAGGCACACCTTTTTCCTGTAAGTTGGAACTAAATTCAAACCATCTCTATTAAATGTATTTTATGAATTGAGGAAAAATTTCATTAATTACTGGTGGGTAGTCGGTGCGTGAGGCGGCGCAGGTGATTATATTCGCCGGCGGTCGCGTCGCGTCGGCCGCGTACACCACATTCAACCCGTTACGTGACTGCGAACTGTTAAGCGCAAAGAGCGCTTTACACCGAAACGTAAAGATTAAAGTTATTCTTGGCACTTTTCCTTCTTTCTTTTTTCATGAAACACAACACCTGTACTAAAAAAAAGGCCTGTGCGTGTGACTCACTACTTAGTTCGTCTGGGTGGGAACTACCGTATACCATATTCTGCTGCGAAGCAGTAGTGTTCTAACGTTAATCAGTACATAGTATAAAACAAAGTTGCTTCTCGCTGTCTGTCTGTCCCTATGTATGCTTAGATCTTTAAAACTTCGCAACGGATTTTAATGCGGTTTTTTTTATAGATAGAGTGATTCAAGAGGAAGTTTTTAATTTAACATACCTCTACGCTCTAAGGAACGGGGCAGCGTGGGTGAAACCGCGGGTGGATTGCTGGTTATTCAATAAATGTCCTAAAGTGACATCGTACAACTAATGTTGAAGCTCAAAAACCAACAGTGATGACCTCTTCTTTGTATGGGTCTCTATACATTAGAGAGGTCAAGCTGTATCTAAGGTTCCGTTTGATTATTTGAGATAAGAAGTATACCAGTTTTTAATTTGGAGCACATACTTTCTAACAGTGATAATAAAATTAAAATCTATTCAGTAGTTTTTGCACCAACCCGTAAAAAACAGACAAACAGACGAAAATTTTAAAAATCACATTTCGGAGACATTTATATACCCTAACCCACTTGTTTTTTTTTTAAATATCTTCAATGTACAGAATACTTTACTTTATAATAGTAGAGAAGATGTACACCCAAAGTTCATCGGTACATTCAGGTTATGTTAGGTTATTATATACTAATTATATTGGAATTATGTAGGTACTTGGAGTATGTAAAATTAAATGAAAAATAAAACAGAAAGAATTCTCTCTTAGTGACAACTGATGCCCTCGTAATTTTTAGGCTGGAAACACACAACAAAATGTTGATCTCATAGAATTTGAGCTGTTCCCACTATTTCCTGATAACGTTACCTATGTAACAACGTATTTCGGCACAAACTAGGCGTCGAGCAAGTTATACGGTTTTCAAATTGTTCGGTGCGGGTAACTGAGTTACGAGCGATGGAATATCATGTAAGCTGATATGAAATTTGAAAATTGATGTTTCAGTATACAGAGATTATAATGAAGTTTAACGTCGTAGTGTTTTTGTTGCTTACATTAATTGGAAGGTCTTAAATCTGACTTATTCTCATATTTTTCTATTTAACTCACCTTTCTTAATTTTTTTTTGGTATGAGATTTTTTGTATATGTTAAAATACGTTGCTCACCGTGTGTCTAAGGATACCGTAGGCCCAAACCTTTTTATAAGGCGGGCCACGCACCTGCGACTCCTCTGGTGTTGCGGGTGTCCATGGGCGCGTGTAATTGCTAGCTATCAGGCGATCCGTCTAGTCGTTTGCAATATAACGAACATTGACGTAGGCCCATGTGAAATAATCGTATCCTTTACGAAAATAAAAAAGAGTAAATTATTTATTTATTTTCGATGCTTTCGAGACCACAGCTAGCGATTAACATACAAAATCATGTTCACTTCGGTGTGTACCACGGCCAGTAATCCGGCCTACCCTTAATAAACTCGCAGGTAAATATTAATACTGAGGTATATAAATTATGAAGATAATATTTGGGCTGTATATAGCTACGCGAACTGAGGTGCTGCCAGGCTTTCATGTGCTTATATTATTGGTTTGTTTCTTCATGTTTTCGATTGCTTACTATTAGCAAGGTCAAAATTAATTGGCTTATTTACTACAGTTAAGCAAATCTTCTACTCCTATTAGTCCAGAAATAGTAGCAGCAATATGTGAGTATTAGCAATTATTATTAAGGCAGGGTAATGTCTGGGATGGTCTTTTGAAGAAAGAGCCATAGCGGCTTTGAGTAGACCAGTCCCAGCTGACGGCACGCATGCATCAGTCATTGTGTAAATGTGTAGCTCGATCGCAATCTAGGGAGCTCAACAACCTGTCGGAGTATGTGATACTATTGCCACGAAACCACTATTTTTTTACTGAGCTTTTAGATTGTAAATCTATATATCTATATATATATAAAAGAAAGTCGTGTTAGTTACTCCATTTATAACTCAAGAACGGCTGAACCGATTTGGCTGAAAATTGGTGGAGAGGTAGCTTAGAACCAGGAAACGGACATAGGATATTTTTTATCCCGTTCCCGTGGGATGTGATGACAGACCGAATTCCACGGGGGCGAAGCCGCGGGTAGAAGCTAGTACAATCTAAAAGCTTATAACAAGTAGTCAGACAGAATTACTTTATATCAGTTAGCTCTCCCTTTTTTATATATTTTTTCGCCGAAAATTACTCATCCAATGACCTTCAACTACAAAATCATCTATCACTAACTCAGAGCACTCGTTTAAACAGTTATTATTCGTCGCGCGCGCGTCAGAACACGTAGAGTAATTCTGTTGGGCGTCTTTGTCGCGGCGACAACGAAGTTTGCAAGCGACAAACTCTCAAATAATACGTGCCCCAGTTGCCGGCTGCTTGCGATTCCGACGGTGGCCCTCGTATCATCTCACGTTACCTAAACTTGTAAGTTGTTCGGAGTTGTCGCATGTTGAATGGGAAGCTTTAGCTAGGTTTTGGTTGTTTGTTTTTGTCGAGCACAGGAAAGTTGGAATATGCTTGTGTTTGATTTTGAATAGTGCCTTCATGACATTAATAGTACATAGTAAAATGATATACAAAGGTATACGCCGATCTTAGAGATCATTCAAAATGGTTAGGTGCGTAATACTTGCAAACTACGCGTATGTTTGACAAAACAAAATAATATGAAAGAAATTTACAGGAATCGTAGCAAGTGGCGGTCTGTAGTTTCTGTCTACTCCTGTGTGGAAATGGCGTTAGTGTATATAATAAAAATAATAATCATATCGCAATCGCAAAAAAAATAACAAGAGCCTTAGTAATATTATAACTAATTGCACAGGTATCGACTATCAGGTATCGTTAGAGCTATAGGTAGAATAGGCATCTACTCGTAGGTATATACAATTTAGCTCATTTTTTGTTTTCACTAAGGCACAGGGAAGACACACTAAGAACACACTAAGGGAATAATATCAATACAAGAAGCTTGAAACCCTTGTCTACTACGCCAATTTCTGCGTCGAATAATTAATGAAAATCATAAATTTCGTCCACAAAATAACACCAACTAAATATGCCGTATAACAAGTTAAAGACCATCAGAGCGTTTGTATTGAGCCGGTCCGGTCGTCCGGTTGGCGGCCACCGTGGACCGTGGTTGCGGTCCATTGAGCGCTCTGTGCACTTGACACTGATGTCCCAAGAACTCACAGCGTAATGGAAGTGGTACGTGCAATGGATAGCGTTTGTGTGCAGTTTCATCTTGCCCGCTGTGATTGGCTTCTCTGATTGAAGCATCAATCAACGTATAGTTGAAGTAACGGGTAGAAATGCGGAATTGGTTTTACAAAAATGTAATTACGATATAAATTAGTGCTTGTTACTAGCACTAATTTATATCTGCATGTAAAGATAATGTTTTTAATGATTAAGTTGGGAATTTTCAAAAAAAGTAAGGTTAGTGGGGTGGGATTTTTGGTTGGTTGGTAGGGTAATAGTTTAGACGAACTTTAGTAAAAACTTTTGTAAAAATAAATAAATAAAATACTTATTACTTTACTGACACTTTGTTGACAGATTAGTACATCTTTGAGTTCTCACATACACATGACAAAACACAATATGTTTGGCGTTGTTTTTACGTGTGTATTCTTAGGACTCTTCTAAATATGCGTGAAGTGTTACAAACCCATCGGCCAGGCGGAAATACCTACCTTTAAAAACATACCTACATGTTATGCATACAATAACTGTGCGGGTTTTTTATTGCTCTTCCGGGAGTTCGGAATCTCCTCGGCGGAGCAGGCACACAGTGCTTTGCGATCCGCCTCCTCCTGGGGCTGTGGGTCGCACACTCCCACTTGTGACGTGGCGTACGTTAGAGTCGCGGCTCGGAATGAGTACGTCGAGGCACGGCTCCCGCTGGTGACGCCCGTCCCGCGCACCCTGTAATGCGCTAAGATTCCCGGTCGAAGGGAAGGAGGGAACACCACTACTGTACCCAATGAAACACACTACTACTGGCACAACACTGTTCCTCGGGGTTCGGTTCTCACTCGAGGTGTATCCTCTTCGATGACTGGATAGCGACTGTGTCTGCCGAACATACGGCCATACCTTTTATACCATACAACCTTTTCGAGAATCGTCTAGCGTAGTACCGAACCCTTTGGAAGCCTTTTATTTACTTAATTCCTTACATAATGTACATGTTATATATATCATTAGATGCGCCATAACTTACTCTATAATATAACATATACATAACAAGTGTAGCACTAATAACAAAAAAGTTTCTAGAACATAAACTTTACATAATCATTAAACTGGAAATGTTCTATACACAAATTCTTACATATCTATTAGAGATAATGCTATATTCTGTTTGTTATCATCTATTAATTACTTTCTACACAAGATTCAACTAATTACACCAAATTATAATGCGAAACTTGTGAAATAGCATATCTCATTTCCAGAATCTTCTCGTAATAATATCGCGACATAGGAAAATTCTGGTAACATGATTCCGCTGTGCTACAATTGTTGTAACCTTATTAGATCCTTCTAAAAACACATATCCTAACATGCTTATATACCAATCTTACATAGACTTCTATATATTAACTTGTTATCACCTTATCATAAAAATATCAAACCTTTTCAAATTACCATAACAAATAGCAAGGGGGTGATAAGTACGTGTTAGGAAAATATACTAGAATATTATAAACCTTTCAGATGCCTAATTATTACACCATAAAGCCTAAATTTAATTATATTATCACGAATATTCTAGATAAGGTACATCCTTTCGACAAAAGATGGCGTTAGCGTGCTTATGTAAGGTAAGTATATAATCGAGCCATCTATATCTATATAATCTGTATAACTAATCATTACTATCTGCAACTCTTCTATTGGACGATAGATGGCGCTCACGTACGTGCACGCTATTAAGGTAAATAGGAATATGTTACGCAACTATTATTTACCTATCTTATATTCTTCCATTCAATAATAAATGGCAACCATATGCTAGCTCAGGTAAAAATACATAAACAACATAAACTACGTATATAATTATTATCTACCTACGTATCATTTAATCCTTTCGACGATAGGTGGCGCTAGCAGCCTATGTAAAATAAACTAAGTATATAATCGAGCCATCTATATAATCTATATAACTAATCATTATTATCTTTAACTCTTCTATTTGACGATAGATGGCGCTCTCGTACGTATACGCTGTTTAGGTAAATAGGAATATATTACACAACTATGTTGTATTCTTCTGTTCAACAATAGATCGCTTTAGCACGCTATGTAAAAGTAATACATAATTGAGCCACCTATATAATTTATATAACTGCCATTACTTCTACCTCTCAACTCTTCTAATCCACAATAGATGGCGCTCACGTACTTACAAGTTAAGAGGTAAATAGGAATATACTACATAACTATTATTTACGTATCTTATATTCGCTTATATCTTATTTATCTAATATTCTTAGATGGCACCCATATGTTAGCTACAGTAAATACATAAACTACGTACATCATTATTATTTACCTACGTATTGTTTATCCTTTCGACGATGCGTGGCGCTAGCGTGCTAGTGAGGCTTTCTACATAATCAATATTGCCCCCATGTATTCCTCTATTCGGTGGTAGGCGGCGCCACCAGTACTTTCGTTATCAAAAACTACTAGGGTGAAATACCTAGTTATCGACCTGCCTTAACGTAAAATATAACATTTTTTTTCTTACCATGCCGACGTCATGTGACTTAGATAGGATGGTCGCCAACATTCTCCCCCTCGTGCTTCGCACCAACTCCTGGATTGGCGACCGTCCTGGTACCCGTAGCACCTCTCAGGAACTTTGGTCGTTGCAGCACCCCTTGTCGTGTTCGGACGATTCTTATCTTGCTGCTGCCATCGTTGAGTTGTTCCTTTTGCTGCGGGTGCTTGAGGTCGTCTTTGCCGCTTTCTTCTTCTCTTCTGTTTCACTCTGCTTGTCTTCGTAGTCCTTTCAGGGGTCACGTGGTAGTTTTTACTCTTATTCGTGAACTTGCGCAGCTCCCCCTCGGTGCGGAGTGACGCCTGACACCTCGGAACTGTGACCTCTTCTGCATAGCCGTTGTCAAATGGGTACCGGATCTGCTTGCCTTTCTTTAACTGAGAATTATTATTTATCTTCCTTTTCATGTTCTTCAATCGATTCTCAGTGGATGCGCACCTTTGGGCAATCTCTTCTCTTTTCACATTGCTGCTGACGTGCCGACAACTACCCAAGAAGTGTACTGGTCTTGTACCTTCTGTGTCGCCTCCGTGAAGCACCCATCCTAGTTCTGTCTTGGAAGCAACTGGTTGACCTGGTTTACCCTTTCTTACTTCTTGAGATATAATGAATTCCCAATTATCTTGACCGATGAGAAGCTGAGGTGACTCTGCCTCATAATAAAGCTTGTCGGCGATGTCTTCCAGGTGAGGGTATTCTTCTATTCTTTTCCTTTCTAAGAACTGTGGCGCAAGCTGTAGGTTATCCACTGTCCGTACGTTTCTGAGAGTTTTCTTCTTACTGTCGTGGATCCCTCTAATCTTCAAAGTCATTCTCTGGGAATATTTCTTCTTTACAATACTGCCACCAATAGTTACAATTGACAGTTCGTCCTTTTCACCTGATGCGCCGATTTGCTCTGCCACTTCTGCTTCTAGTAGAGACACCGTAGAGCCTTCATCCATTAATGCCATGATTTTCTTAGATCCCCTGGGGCCGTATACTTCTACCGGTGTCATCTTTAGGTACGCCATTGCTGACCTTGCTGTGTTGACAGGAGTCGTGATGTTCGTAGGTGTTCCTGTCTGTTCCGCTTCCTCATTGTTTCTGTCCTGCTCCTGACCGGAGTCCACGTGAAGCATGTGATGGTGCCATCTTCTACACATCTTACATGGTGGTTTCCTGCAACCTTCCTTTCTATGTCTTCCTTGCAAGCACTTGAAACAGACACGGCTCCTTTTTACAATCGCCCATCGGTCTTGCACTGACGCCTTCCGGAACTGCGGACAGTCCAAGAGAGAATGCTCATCTTGACACTGAGGGCATACCTTCTCCTTGGACCACATACCCCTGTCCTTTGAGTCCCTCTCCTTACTGGCGTATGTCGCTTGCCAATGTGTCCGTTTGAATCCACCTTTTTCTTCTAGGGTTGCGTATGTACCGCACTTGTCTGCTTCTTTGTTCAGGAATTTGGACATCAACGTTAAATCTGATGATTCACCTTCTTCAGTTTCAGCAGTGAAGTCATACCATCTGAACTTCAATACCGTCGGCATCTTTTCCACAATCTGTTTCATTATTTCCGGTGAGTGCAGGTACTGTGGCTTCTTTAACCCCTTGATGGCCGCTACGCTGTTGTTCACTTGGCTAGCGAATATACATATGTCCTTAGGGTTATCACTTATCCTGGGCAACACTTTCACTTTTTCCAATTCTGCTAGCACCAGCGCGTCCGGTCTTCCATATCTCCTTTTAAGCGCCTGCATCACCTCTGAGGGAGAAGCTTCAGAATACAATAAACTTTTAATAGCTTCCCTAGCGCTGCCTTTAACTGCCCTTCTCAAGCGTGCCATATTTTGCGTATCACTAAACATAGGCGCCGTATCGTCATACACCACCTTGAAAGCCAACCACTCTCTGCTGTTACCATCGAAGTATGGCAATTCATAAATATACTTAGGTTGTGACGCTGGTCTTTCGTGTGTGGTAAGGGCTTCCTTTAACACGTCTGCTAGCGCTTGAATTTCTCCCGTAACCCTCTTGGTTCCGGAGTTCTGTTCCACCTTGCCTGGCCGGAAGTCTTCTGGAAGCTGCTCACTTCGCGGCTCTACCTTTACTTGATTTTTCTCATCTGGTATTGACGTCTGGATCCATTCCTGTACTCGGGCTGTTCGGTCTTCCAAGTCTTCATCATCAACTGAGTCCTCCTCTTCAAACTGCACCATCTCTAATCTGACACGAGCTAGTTTCTCTGCTGCCTCGGCTTTCTCCAGCTCCCGGCGGGCCAGCTCCTCCCTGGCCTCTAACTCGCGTCTTCTGGCAGAGGAACTCATAGTCCGCATTGAACTAGCCCTTTTGGCTCCCACAGATACCAGGGTCTTCGCTGGTACTGTGACCGCCTGTGCCGATGTACCTTCTGTACATGACGTCTGAATGGCCTTACCTTTCCTCTGTCCCGCAATACGGGACGTGGCCATCACGACAGTCGCTTCTGAGGTTCCAGCAGCAGTTCTCTTTTCCATGTCGGTTGTCCATGTTGACACCTCCTCCGACCCTGACGCCGTCTCAACTGACCTTCCTCTGGTCTCCGCCTCTCCCCTGATCTGTTCTGACCCCCTTCTGGATTCTTCTGGTCCCCTTACAACATCATCTGACCCCTCGTGCATAGGGCCCTCATACGGAGGTCGCAGGAGTGTATTCTTCTGAGAGCGGGTGACTGGCATCTTCTCAACTTCTGGAATCTTCTAACAGGATCCGGCTCGAAGGACCAAATGTGCGGGTTTTTTATTGCTCTTCCGGGAGTTCGGAATCTCCTCGGCGGAGCAGGCACACAGTGCTTTGCGATCCGCCTCCTCCTGGGGCTGTGGGTCGCACACTCCCACTTGTGACGTGGCGTACGTTAGAGTCGCGGCTCGGAATGAGTACGTCGAGGCACGGCTCCCGCTGGTGACGCCCGTCCCGCGCACCCTGTAATGCGCTAAGATTCCCGGTCGAAGGGAAGGAGGGAACACCACTACTGTACCCAATGAAACACACTACTACTGGCACAACACTGTTCCTCGGGGTTCGGTTCTCACTCGAGGTGTATCCTCTTCGATGACTGGATAGCGACTGTGTCTGCCGAACATACGGCCATACCTTTTATACCATACAACCTTTTCGAGAATCGTCTAGCGTAGTACCGAACCCTTTGGAAGCCTTTTATTTACTTAATTCCTTACATAATGTACATGTTATATATATCATTAGATGCGCCATAACTTACTCTATAATATAACATATACATAACAAGTGTAGCACTAATAACAAAAAAGTTTCTAGAACATAAACTTTACATAATCATTAAACTGGAAATGTTCTATACACAAATTCTTACATATCTATTAGAGATAATGCTATATTCTGTTTGTTATCATCTATTAATTACTTTCTACACAAGATTCAACTAATTACACCAAATTATAATGCGAAACTTGTGAAATAGCATATCTCATTTCCAGAATCTTCTCGTAATAATATCGCGACATAGGAAAATTCTGGTAACATGATTCCGCTGTGCTACAATTGTTGTAACCTTATTAGATCCTTCTAAAAACACATATCCTAACATGCTTATATACCAATCTTACATAGACTTCTATATATTAACTTGTTATCACCTTATCATAAAAATATCAAACCTTTTCAAATTACCATAACAAATAGCAAGGGGGTGATAAGTACGTGTTAGGAAAATATACTAGAATATTATAAACCTTTCAGATGCCTAATTATTACACCATAAAGCCTAAATTTAATTATATTATCACGAATATTCTAGATAAGGTACATCCTTTCGACAAAAGATGGCGTTAGCGTGCTTATGTAAGGTAAGTATATAATCGAGCCATCTATATCTATATAATCTGTATAACTAATCATTACTATCTGCAACTCTTCTATTGGACGATAGATGGCGCTCACGTACGTGCACGCTATTAAGGTAAATAGGAATATGTTACGCAACTATTATTTACCTATCTTATATTCTTCCATTCAATAATAAATGGCAACCATATGCTAGCTCAGGTAAAAATACATAAACAACATAAACTACGTATATAATTATTATCTACCTACGTATCATTTAATCCTTTCGACGATAGGTGGCGCTAGCAGCCTATGTAAAATAAACTAAGTATATAATCGAGCCATCTATATAATCTATATAACTAATCATTATTATCTTTAACTCTTCTATTTGACGATAGATGGCGCTCTCGTACGTATACGCTGTTTAGGTAAATAGGAATATATTACACAACTATGTTGTATTCTTCTGTTCAACAATAGATCGCTTTAGCACGCTATGTAAAAGTAATACATAATTGAGCCACCTATATAATTTATATAACTGCCATTACTTCTACCTCTCAACTCTTCTAATCCACAATAGATGGCGCTCACGTACTTACAAGTTAAGAGGTAAATAGGAATATACTACATAACTATTATTTACGTATCTTATATTCGCTTATATCTTATTTATCTAATATTCTTAGATGGCACCCATATGTTAGCTACAGTAAATACATAAACTACGTACATCATTATTATTTACCTACGTATTGTTTATCCTTTCGACGATGCGTGGCGCTAGCGTGCTAGTGAGGCTTTCTACATAATCAATATTGCCCCCATGTATTCCTCTATTCGGTGGTAGGCGGCGCCACCAGTACTTTCGTTATCAAAAAACTACTAGGGTGAAATACCTAGTTATCGACCTGCCTTAACGTAAAATATAACATTTTTTTTCTTACCATGCCGACGTCATGTGACTTAGATAGGATGGTCGCCAACAATAACGAAGCAACCATAGAATTAGGGATGAATAATTATTATCAAACACATGATCTTACTCAAGGAGCTCTAATATCTATTAATAAGCCCATAGAACTGAACGGATTTATCCATGTTCAATATCAGCCAACTAGTAGAGCTGCAAATATGTTCCGGAAATAGCTATGCCGCTTCCGCAGTCTGTATATCAGGTGGTCGGTAGCGAGCGAGCGTCGAACGCCACTGAACCGTGCAATCTGCTCTCTCTCTCTCCACATTTTTATAAAACTAACTGCGACCGCGCTTTCGTCCGCAGTGAGTGACGTCCAATTATTTTACAATTTTGTAGAACTTGCTAGGGCAACGACTGTGTGGGTTGAAGTGCAGTGGTTTTAGAATCAACAAACCATCTATGTTCCCCTATTACCTACCGTGCACAAATCGAAGCTTTGGAGCTAAGTACTGAGCATTTCTTGTATGTGTTTAGAATTTGTGCGTGGGAGCTGGTCCAAAAGAATAGAACAAGCAGAGAGCCAGCAAAAAAAACTCTCGCATACATAAATACTCCAGTATTTGTGTATATGAGTTCTTTTTGCCGACTGTCGGCATTTACAGCAACTGTGAGAGAACCGGCCTTTTTTGCTGAAGCCAGCCGCGTAGGTTTCAGTCCTTGGGGCACAAGTAACAAAGCAAAGTTCCTCGCAAAAAGAGGAGTTTCTGTAAAACGCGCTGGAAGATGGAATGATCTAATTTTCTATTCCATTCGTTCCGCACAAACCACACAAATCATTGTGGTCTTGCACGACGCGAATCTTGATGTGCAAGTTACGGGCTGAAGAATATGACGTCATAATTTAGTTCTATTTCTAGGTGTTTTTTGTTGAAGATATCTTTTTTTTAAACTGAACGTTTAGCAAAAACAAAATGAATTTAGCTAAAAGGTCGCTTAAAAACAAAATTATAGAATTAGTGAAGATAGTCGTCGTAATTTTTGTAAGCAAGATAAAATCTCGATTTTGTCCTGGATCTACCAGGAGACAAGATATTAAAACAATCTCAAAGTTTTAATTGTTATTTAAAGCATGAAATTAAAATGTTGAGATAAGAAAAGTTATTAAAGAAAAGTCTTCAAGACCTCAAATACCTAGTTGTGTTAGGTCCTGAAGACTTTACTTTGTCATGATCAGATTTGATCTCAAATCATGTGTAGGTACTCCACGAATTTCTCTTGCATTGAGTACTGTATAGATAATAGTGCAATGAAGCTACATTTCAATATGATCCTGTAAAGAACAAACAACCATTTTGGTGAGTTTAGGCGGGAAAAAAATGCACATTGTCGATTTAATATTATTTTTCAAAACTTGAATTTCTCCGAAGTTTAATGTGTAATTATGGTGGATAATTAACCATTAAGTGTTTGTGAACGTGTGAGAGTGTAGGCAAATGATATAAAATTGAGAATCGTGTCTTTTTGGGTTCACTCCTAAACTCCATCGAAGCCTCATTAAAATTTCTACCGTTTTATTGGGACAACTCACCAACTTATACTTGACACTGGCGAACACAAAAAGTGTGGTGCCATAAATTACAATCCCCTAATGGGAAATATTATTTGATTACTTTATTACTTGACACTGGCAAATACACAAAAAGTGTGGCGCCATAATAAAAAAAAAACAACCATTTTGAATTCACTATAACACATTTTTTGCATTTTCCATGCTGAGAATAACGTTATATTAGTGTCGCAGTCCACAGTCGAAAAAAAATAACTTCTCTGTAAGATATTGATAATTGTATTAAGAAAAAAGTGATAATTATAGTATCAGAGAGATTACAGCACTATAAAAATGAAGTACCTGTGTTCGTAATCGATCACAACACAATACATTTCTTGCAGATTGTCGTAACCAGGGGGATATGTAAGGAGCTTGGAAAACCCCTTTATCTTTCTTCAAATGCCAGTAGATGTTGCTACCCACCCCATTACTATACGCTTTTATACTATCGGGGCTTTAAGTAGGGGAAAAGTGATGGATGATGCAGTAGTTAACATCAATCTTTTGAAATCATTAATAACCGTTTTCGAAAGTAGTTTGTCAAAATGCTTATCTATGTGACTTAAATGTTACTAAATATTTTAGTAGGTACGTCATTTCTCACTATCTTATATGATTACTTCATATTTTATAACAATATATAACTGCCTCATTAGCCAAGTGGTCCTGAGCGCGACTGCTATGCTAGGGGTCTTGGGTTCGATTCCCAGGTCGAGCAAAGTGTTATTGGGTATTCTATGAAATTCCCAGTAGCAGCTCGGAGTTAGGAATTTGTGCCCGGTTAATGGCAATAGGCTCGCCCCCTATTACATGGGACCTAAACATACCGGCGAACTGTGGGTGTACATTAGTACGCCTCTGCCTAACCCTTCGGGGAATACAGGCGTGATGGTATGTTATATATAAGTATATGAATATCGATGAAAAATTACAGTATTTTTAAGATCCCGAACTTGAGCTAAACATGGGTTAGTAGTTTTTTTATACCTAGAATTAATTATAGTTCCTTAATTTTATTTTCAGTAGAGATAATGTAGTTTGTATTATAAGTTTTTTTTTGTATTAAAGTATCTGCTATCGTTCGAGGAACAATATCGCTATAGAAACTAGAGAGTCTATAAATAGGTCACCAAACTCAGGCTGGCTCATTGAGATTATAATTCATACAAAAATAATATTTACTTTTCACAATAATATTAGAAAATTAGTGTTTAGCGGCAGAATATTTGACAATGCGGTTGTACAAGACAAACTGCAGTACGTAATGGAGTTTTAACCCTAGCCTATTAGTTACTTACCTACCTACTACCACTATTGAAAGGTATTGCATGATATATTAGATCATAAGCTCGTTCATACTACTAAAGTACGGCGTGTTCTTCTATAATATGGCTAGTTTATGGCTTTGTGTGGCGCCGGAGCAAGTGCAGCAAAACTCAGCAGTCCTCAGGGAAATCAGATCTCTGCAACACACGGTATCAGTGTACAACTGCCTTTACCTATCGAGTTATTATAATTTTATAGTTGCGGCTATATAAAATAAGAATATAAAAAAAATAAGATATAAAATATTTAAAAGTAGCTCAGGTTACTCCTTGTTACATTAGTTATCTACCAGTGAAAGTCAGGTCAGGTGTCAACATCCAAATACACTTAGTAAAAAGCGGTTATTTTAATATTGTTAAAAGATACTCGAAATTTATTTATTTGTATAGAGTATAGATAAACAAATATATAGTATTGCTTAAGGCTTTGTAACAATTTATATATATTTTTTAAATCGTTTAGAAATTAAAACTTTAAAACCTTTATCAACATATTTTATAATAGTAAATAGGCTGACACGGAAAGGATTATCGAAATCGCAGCCAAATCAGGTGATCGTTCCAAACAGATAAAAATGATCAGCATGATTCAAATATCGATATACCCTGTAGCTTTATTTATCCTTGTAGTACTGGTTAGATTTAACTATCAAAGTCTCCTAAATGTAATCTCATTCTTACGTCTCCAAATAATTGTACAAAACAGTTGCTGACATAGAGGAAATTAACTTTAATTACCTTCCGCGACCCTTATCATTGTCTTGTTCTAGGAACAAGTAATAGGGCCCCGCTAGTTGGGACCTCATTAGCGATCTTTATTATTAAAGAGAGTTGAAAAGATTTACTTAGTTATAAGTTACGTACGTTACTTACCTATTTGGATACTTATACTCGTAGGTAGTATTACGATTCCAACAGATTTTTTGCACACTTGCAAAGAACTTGCTTTTCTTTTCATTTATATAAATCAAAGACTAAGAAATATGTCGATAGATGTCGACGGATAGGACAAATGATATGAGAATAATATAACATACCATCACGCCTGTATTCTGCAAAGGCCTAGGTAGATTACACTTCTGCCGAGCCCTTTGAGTTTTGTGTGCACATTTCGTAGGTACTGAGTATTTCACAGAAAAATCCAATATTATTTTACTCGACTCGATTGAACTTCATGGTCAACAGCTGCATTTGCGGCCACAATAAAATAATTAAATAAAAAGAAAGCAGTTAATATTAATATTCTTAACAAAAGTAATATGTAAGTTATTTTTATCTGATTGATTTATTTTATATTAAGGAAATAAGTAAAGTTAGAAGCCGTGACACGTGTAAGCATAGACTTTGTGTAAAAATACGTAATTTAATTATCATAAGAAGCGTGGGCTTGAGAAGATAAATCAAAGTACAAATGAGAGAATGAGAAATTATGATCAAAGGTAATGTTGAAATTTAATCATCTCTAAGTCACTTCATGAAATATTTGGGAAACCAAGCATAAACTAAAATAATTAAAAAACATAACATAACATACCATCACGCCTGTATTCCCCGAAGGGTTAGGCAGAGGCGTACTAATGTACACCCACAGTTCGCCGGTATAATTAAGTCCCATGTAATAGGGGGCGAGTCTATTGCCATTAACCGGGCACAGATACCTAACTCCGAGCTGCTACTGGGAATTTCATAGAAAAACCCAATAACACTTTGCTCGACCTGGGAATCGAACCCAGGACCTCTAGCGTAGCAGTCGCTCTCAGGACCACTTGGCTAATGAGGCAGTCTAGTAGTATAATTAAAAAAACTTAAATAATAAAACAAATACTAGTAACTTTGGTAATCATAATCCAATTTCGCTCACTCTCATAGCCAAAGACAGAAACTTAATGAGGGCTGTAAGTAATTACAGGAAAACCAAGAACTGTTAGTAACTTTGTTTTTTTGTAATGAATAGTACACGAGAACGAGAAGAATAAAGAAATCAATTAATAAATGCTTATCGTGAATATTCTTTCAAATTTCGTAGTTTTCTTTGAATTATGTGATGTGTAGGATATACGCAAGATAATTGTACGTTTTCTGTAAAGATCGCTAAGATCCTGAGGTGTGAATAAAACACAATTCCCTCGGGGCGAGACAATATATTTCTTACAACATCTGAACGTCTACAAATCGTTGTAACCAAACCATAGCGCGATCTAAATCGACGCTAACGCCATCTAGTTATGTAAAAGACAACACATAAAATAAATATTGAACAATAATAAATATTAATAGAATACGGAATGATTATAAACAATATATTTTTAAATTTCATAATAATTAAAGGATTATCTTCTGCCCGCGACTTCGTCCGCATAGCGTGATGATATATGGCCTATAGCCTTCCTCAATAAATGGGCTATCTAATACTGAAAGAATTTTTCAAATCGGACCAGTAGTTCCTGAGATTAGCACGTTCAAGCAAACAAACAAACAAACTCTTCAGCTTTATATATTAGTATAGATAGATATAGATGACAAACGATCTTTTTTTTATTGAAATATTACTTTCTTAGTAGTTCAACGTTTAGCGTGTCTAGCACAGCAATTTCTAAATTATAATACTTAATACTATAACGGGAGTCCAATTTTTCTTAGACAACCTGTATAATTATCCATGTTCACTAAACAAGTCTTAAAATACTGTAGTAAGTATACAAACATTTTAGTATTGGTTACGTAGTATAGTATAAGTATATAATTCTTAGGAGTCCAAACCGAACTTTCCATACAAAACATAATACCAAAATTAATCGTAATTCAAACACTAAGGGCCACTTGCCCCAACTTCTTAAATACGTTTAAGTTGTATTTAAATACAAAATAACAATGAAGAATTGTGTTTAAATATTATTTAAACACATTTAAGAAGTTGGTGCAAGTGGCCCTTAATAATCAAAGCGTGTTACAAAACCGTTAATCTAGGTTCCTGCTCAACCATTTCATCCAAAATAATTCACTGGGAATAAATGTAAGCGAATGCAATTCTTGATAACTTTACCAAGTTTGGAACGATTTTCCGGTCGTTTATTTCCAGTAAAGTAGTAGTAGACGAAATGGTACGGTAGGAATATAGACTGTATCTCCATTCGAATAATAACACAATTTCATACAATATAGTTTGCATTACGATTTATTTTGGTATAACGTTTTTGTATGCAATTCAATACAAACTGGCATCGCAATCCCAATTTGAGCGCGTCAACAGAATTATGCAACCGATTTAAACTCGGAGCACATCCTTTTGCAATCAGACACTCACTGGGGGCTGCATATGTATGTGCATCTGCTAACAAGCTAGGAACCAGTGTTCAACGCTTTGGTAATTTATATGGTTGAGACTAATGGAATCAGGCGCTCTGCTTTCATTTTATTCAAGCCTAAACACGACTCATCAACTATATTCTATGACATATTGAAACTGAGAATCACGACGTAATTCTACAAACGTAGGTACATGTGCTCTATCAATCAATGCAAGCAAGCTATGAGATACAAGACCATACAAATATTGACCAAAGAAGCACACACACATACACACAGAGACACTGCGTCATGCCGCATTTATTCCCAGACAAACGTCCCACACCAATGTGTATGATAAAATAGTCACAACACACACTGTATACAGTTGCAAACTTTTCAGTTTCTTGTGAGCGATGAATATTATTCCAACTTTATGATGAGAATTCATGTTGTTTGTACGTTGAACCTGCTATTTGTATGCGTCCAATTTATTGCTACTTCGAGGTGGAGAATAATATAAGATTTATTTGTGATACAACAACAATTAATTGTTACCAAATTATACTAATTGTGCAAACTGTTACGCAACGGTTTTTACAAAAATGTTTGGCTTACTTAAAAATATCATTTTTTTCTCTATACTAGATATTATAAAATTGTAAAATAGCTGTGTCTGTATATATAAAGAAGATATTGAAAAAAAAACAAGTGGGTTAGGGAATATAAACGTCGCCGAACCCATAAATGTAATTTTGAAAATTCTTGTCTGTTTGTTACGGTTTTGGCGCAAACACTAGGAACTAAATAGATTAAATTATAATTATATTAATTAAAACATACCATCACGCCTGTATACCCCGAAGGGTTAGGCAGAGGCATACTCATGTACACCCACAGTTCGCCGGTATGTTTAGGTCCCATGTAATAGGGGGCAAGCCTATTGCCATTAACCGGGCACAAAATCCTAACTCCGAGCTGCTACTGGGAATTTCATAGAAAAACCCAATAACACTTTGCTCGACCTGGGAATCGAACTCAGGACCTCTAGCGTAGCAGTCGCGGTCAGGACCACTTGGCTATTGAGGTAGTTTTTATTATTATATTATATTAATTAAATAATTTTAATTTTGTTATCACTATTAGAAAGTATTTTGCTCCAACTTTAAAACTGGTATACTTCTTATCTCAAATAATTAAACGTATTCTGAGATACAGCTTGACCTCTCTGATGTATAGAGACCCGTACAAAGAAGAGATCATAACAGTTGATTTAAATTAAATTATTTTTGGGATCAATTTTTAATAACAATATCAGGTGAGCGAAGCCTCTGGCAAAAGCTAGTTGTTAATAAAACTTCCAATTTAATAGGATATTACAAAAGTTGAAAAAGGAGCGGAAAATTAATGTTTAGCGTAGTTGTAAGAAACGCTGTGATAGTTAATTAAGTTGTTATAACAAGAGACTGAAATATTATCTCTCTAAATTAAAGAACACCTTCCCTAAGGCAACACAAATATTTCTTAAGTAAATAAAATAATCACGTTTTTTTCATTGAGATATAGCGGTGTTCATACTAGCGTAAAATTAAATACACCCTCGAAGCGTTGATGAAATAAACACGTAACTATTGTCTCAATATCTGTTTGTACAAGCCACAAACTAGAACAGAACAAAACAAAACGAAACGAAACGAAGTTTGCCGATGATTCACGAGGCGAATTCTTTTTCTCAACCCCTCAGCAAGTAGGTAATATATTGCGTCCATTCTGTGCATCCCCTTTGAGCAATGACTTCGGATTACGTGAGGTTCTGTACTATAATGATAAAGTCACGGTGTTTTTTCAAGTTATCGCACAAATAAGCACTTTAAACTTTTATAATTGCCAAAGTTTGGGGATGTCCGCCGGGTGAAGCTAGATTTAATTTGGACTTGGCAAGTTGGGGTTGGAACAAGGGACGATTTAATTGATGTTGATGTGATGACAGGTCGCAACATGTTGTGGAGGCTGTCAAGTCTTTATTTATGTATGTCGACACGTCGTCCCGAGTGGAGTAAACTGGGTTTAACTTCATTCTAAGCATGCTAGATGAATTAGAGTTGCATTTCGTTATACAAAAATCTTGTTACTTAATTTCATTTAGAGGTCATATGACAATAGCTACCAAATTATTACACACCTTGAGATTCGAAGGTCATTACGTAATTATTTTTTGAATGTGGCAGAATAGCTATCACTGTATTTATAAAATACTAGCTTCTGCCCGCGGCTTCGCCCCCGTGGAATTCGGTCTGTCATCACATCCCACGGGTACGGGATAAAAAGTATCCTATGTCCGTCTCCTGGTTCTAAGCTACCTCTCCACCAATTTTCAGCCAAATCGGTTCAGCCGTTCTTGAGTTATAAATGGAGTAACTAACACGACTTTCTTTTATATATATAGATTATAAAAATGAATCCCTATTTCCACGGAACGGTTAGCCCATTTTGATAATTCTTCTTTGTTTGTTGTGTTTGTTATACTGGAGATGGTGCTTAACATAACGCATTTTATTAACTATACCAATTCGTATTCAATTTACCATCAGGTGAGCCGTAAGCTTGATGGCCACCTCAGTGAAAAAAGATATAAACTAATATAATATTTGGACCTTGGTTTACTGACCCAACATTTCAATTGGAAAATCTTTCTATTCCTTGAAAGAATACTTCCAGTTAAAATGTTAATTTAAATAGTAGCAAATTAAAGCTTTCATAGATTAGGTAGGTACCTACTACTAAATATTTGCATGTCATTATTTTGTGGCGAAATATGTTGGACTATCCTATCCTGGCAGGGTCGCCATGTAATGTCGGGTGTTCGGAGGACGATTGAAACACAGCTATCTCTTAAGACAGTCTACATTATACTGCTAGACTACAAGCTAACGCTTACAATAGATATAACCTATATTGGGTGGAGGCGCGTCAGACACTACACTGTACTCATTATGTAACACCTTTTGTAACCATATTTGTAAGCAAATAAATATTTGAATTTGAATTTGAACACTGCTACTTTGTGTTAATTCAGACGTTTATTGAATTATACAACAAAATTATATTGAAACGAATCTGCTTGTGAGAGCGGGCTTAACCTAGTTTGGATTAAATCAAATTCAGGACAATAGTTTGAAATGAATTGATTCTAATTGACTGTTGTCATAAAATTTTACAGGGATTTATATTGTAGGATAATCTACACTTCTGACTTAGCGATAGCGGCTTTTTTATCGGGCACATATAACCTTAATATATCTATACTAATATATAAAGCTGAAGAGTTTGTTTGATTGCTTGAACGCGCTAATCTCAGGAACTCAGGACCGATTAGAAAAATTCTTTCAGTGTTAGATAGCCCATTTATTGAGGAAGGCTATAGGCTATATAATGTATTCGACTTCGTCCACGTAGCGTGATGATATTATCATCACGCTACGTGGACGAAGTCGCGGGCAGAAGCTAGTTACACCATAATTGACTTATAATACACTGTATTTATACTGACTGATTGTATTTGCGGGTATGAGAGCATGTGCATTTTTGCAATTGAGCGTCTAAATCCTACAAAATAAAAGAAGCAATATATCACGTCTACTTTTCATGCGTTTGTAGATGAACTTAGGGAACACATTCACAAAAAATCTTTGATTCCGATTTCATTTAGGCTGACAAATGACACTCGACAGATTTATGTGAAGTTGACAACTGGATACACAATTTTTTTTTTTTATTAATTCTATTCGTTTGTATCGGACTGTACCGCTTTTTCAGTCTTTCTAATCGAACCCCTTTGAGGTACAAACGTACAAACGATTTAAAACACGCACAGTCCGGTACAAAACTTGTACAATTGAATAGAAGTGATAAAAAATAATTATTGTTTAGTTGAACCATATACCTACATATTTTCGCACCCCTATATTTCTCACCCCTTTGAGTTAAAAACGATATAAAAAGTGTTACAATCCGGTACAAACGAATAGAATTGATAAAAACCAATTATTCTTTAATCAGATGTCAATTTCACTTAGGTAGGTACTTTTTATGTAGGTACAACATAATTATATGGATAACCGGTCGAAGGTTACGTTTTAATTTTAATGTCTCGTCTATCTGTCGTAACATTCAAATATCTTTGAAAGTAGATGATGATGTAAACTTAATATTTGTTAGAGGACAATGGATTGCGGTTTAAGGGTCATGAGGACGGATTGCGCCCATAATACTACACTTAGTTATAAATCGCTTATAGTAGACAAGCGTCAAAACGCCGAGGTTGATGTGGCACTAGGCTGGCTACTTTTGGGAGCCCCGGACGATTTTTTTTGTTTCCCGTAGCCTCCGACGCAAAACGTGCAGGAAGGAACACCAAAAAAAGGCTGGCTACTTTGTGACATGGTCCGCCCCCGCCGCTCCTTCTCCGCGCCTCAAGCCTCACCCCGCGCGTCGCTATAAAAAGATCGGCAGACGACGCGCGGGCCTCCTTCTTCCCGCTGCAGCTGCCCAAGCTAAGTGCCGCCCTCTACCGGTCGGACCTCGCCTCGAAGCTTTCACCGAACCCACCCTGAGCTTAACTCACCCTACTCTTGCCTTAATGTATTTTAAATTCTAAACCTAATGTCAATAGATTTGTATATTTTGTGTTCCGAGTGTAACTTATCTCCACTAAATAGTTCCCGGTCGGCCACGTCCCTAAACGCGTCCACCACGTTACAACTTTAGCCGCATGCTACCTGTTTCACGCTTCCTATAATCGTACCACGTAATGCCAATCGTATTTGAGACCCAATGTTACGGTGTCTGGATGATTACGATCACTTTTGTATGTGGAGAGGCCAGGACAATCCTGGGCTGAGTTAGGGAAGGCATTGGCCTAGCAGTAGGACTCTAAGGTGGCTATTTAAAAACATACATGTCATATTTACATAGTACCTACTACATACATTCCTTCTGTTTATTATTCAGTACAAGGAATACAGAAATATACATCTTCAGTGATAAATGTTGACATTTAGCTCGCTATTTCGGTATCAGCACTATATTTCATTAGTTCCTCATTTCAGTCGCACGAGTGAGTCGCCAACCAAACGGCATTAATATTTAGGAAAATATTGATGTGATCGCGTCCTGTTGCCTTCATATTCATGAATATACATGTGACAAATGATATTAATATAAATTAATAATGAAATAATACTCGTAGGTATATGCTAACATATTTATGATTTTCTTTATTTCTATTCTTAAATATCATTGTTGCTATAATCAAAACGCAAATCAGCATGCTTATTTGCTTCGAAATTAACTCAGAAGTGTTGATTCTGGAAATAAGCCTTATTGTTTTTATGGGATAGCGGGTAAACTAGCAGTAGGATCGCCTGATGATAAGCGATCACCGCCGCCTATAGACACCCGCAATACCAGAGGAGTCGCAAGTGCGCTGCCGTCCTTTTTCAAGGGAATACGCTCTTTTAAAAGGCCGACAGTTCATTCCACAGTTTTGTTGTGCGAGGCAGAAAGTTTCTAGAGAAACGCACAGTTGTGGACTGCCAGCCATCAAGATGATGGGGATGGAACTGTTGTCGAGTCTGTTGTCGAGAGAACCATGGCGAAAAGAGGCTGCAGGGATCAATCCGAACAATTAATTATGCCAAGTGGAAATCTCCTGAATTAACAGAAACGAAAGTTTTTTAGGTCTCAATGTCCCATTCGAATCGACAAAACCAAAACAAATACCTAGTATACAAAAAAAATACATTTCACATATTAGGTATATTCTGCGAAATTTTTTCTACACAGCACCAAACTAAGCAGAGCTTGACTTGTACTATGGGTACTAGACAATGGATATAATACTTATATACTCTTTTTTCTAAATACATACTTATAATACAAAGTCAAAGTCAAAATCATTTATTCAATATAGACTACTAGGTAGTACTTTTTGAACGTCATTTTTCATTATAGACAGCTCCCAAAACGCCCGCCTTTCACCGCTTCCTAGTGTTTTCGCTGTTACATAAGAAAAACCCAGATGAACACAAAAACTTATATTCATCACATAAATATTTGTGTCCTGTGGGAATCGAACCCACGACCTCGTGGTCACCAGTCCGGTACTCGAACCATTAAACCACAGAGGTCGACATTATAATGTTTCGATTCGTCGATTGAACTATAGATTGCAAGTTGACTTTCAATAAATAAATAGTCATAACTCAGTATGCAAAAGCATCAAAATATCAGCCCATACACCAAATAACAGGACTACGATAACACTATCGTATTCCTGTCCAACATTTGCAGAACAAAGCTATTTTCCAAATACATTACTTTCTTTGTTTGGAATATGCACGTTATTTTCACTTCCAATGCGTTTTATCATACGTCCATGCAGAACGGCATGGCAGCGGAAAACGTCTGTAACATATCATGGAAGTGAGAAAGAATTTATATGGAATTGCTTTGTAGTTTTACATCGTAGCTATCAACTTTGTTAGCTTTGCAAATGTGTACTGTGCATCTCTACTAATATAAAATTTTAAATAAGCTGTGTCTGTACAGTGAAGATATTAAAAAAAAAAGTGAGTTATGGTAAATAAACGTCTCGAAACCGAAAATGTATTTTTTTTAATTCTTGTCTGAATGTTACGGGTTGGAGCAAAAACTACTGAATAAATTTTAATATGTTAGAAAGTACATAATATATATGCTTTAAATTAAAACTATTGGACTTCTTATCTATATAATAAATTGAATGGATCCTGAGACACAGCTTGACCTCTGATGTACAAGGAAGAGATCATCACTATTGGTTTTTGAATAAATTATTTTTGGGATCCATTTCTAATCCCAATATAGCTGATCGTCAGCTGAGCGAAGCCGCGGGCAAAAGCTAGTATTTTATAATATGACAACTAGTTGTATTAGATTGGATTGTTTTTTTTTTTACCTAAACTTGGTGCTGAGTCGGTGGAACTCTCTGATAGTTGTAATAGCAAGACAAAGGATTGGAAGAATGAATGGTGCAACATACAATAAGTACCCAGGTGAAGATCTTTTTTGTGCGACTTACTTTGTTTTTATTTCGTAGCTTTTGAAAGAGAGACCTTAATGTTGCAACAGCTGTTGTCTACGCCAACTGCTTAGCACTTGAATATATTGAGATATATTCAGAGGAAGCAATTTCCGTTGTACTCCATCTATTAAAATTGTTTTATTGTACAATATATATCACGATTCGTCCTGTCATGTGATTTCTTTTTAGTATTCCTCTTTATTTTGGAGCACATTGAGAAAAATCGAGAACGAATTAAAGGTCAGATCACCTAATAGGTTTATTTACAACAATACAAAAAGGAAAACAGGAGCGAATAAAACACCTACAAACAACCTAATAATAAACTAAATACCTCGTATTATAACGCTCAATTAAAAAAAAATACCCCTATTTTCATACAACATACTTAACCAAAAATTTATTATTTATGTTATGTTATATCGCAGCGTTTTTTACATTCAATTCCATAATTTCAGTTCAAAGGTCTTAGTGAGTTGTTTTTTTTTGTTGTAAAGAAAAAAGAGTGGGGTTAAAGTGTCTCAAAGTTAAAGTTCAACTTTCCCTGGAGATATTAATATTAATACAGATATTAATGCTTATCGAATCTTCCAAAGTTAAACAAATACATTTCTTTTATATTTATGATATTCCTTTTTTTAATTTAGGATTTTGAAATATCGATTTGTCTCTATAGTGGCTTAGGAATTTTGTTCTACTGTTCGCAATTTTAGTACTTAGGTATCTTTGTAAGTGCACAGCCTGTATATGTATCACCAGGGGAATATAAATGGTGTGTCGTGTGGTATCCTGTTACAAATGGACCTTCCTTGGCGACCCTCGGGTGTCGTCTGCGAGGACTAGGGGACCGCGCCATGGGGTGGGTAATAGCGTTTATATTTGCATAGCTTCCTATAATAATATCGTATAGCTATTTTGTTAAACAGTATCAGTACCACAAAAGTAACAACGTACAACTTGCGAAAGAATATTATGTTCTAGTCTTGTCTTCTGTTGCAAGCAGTATTTACTAGTGCTACCTCTATAGCTCTATTTACCCGGCTTTTTTGTAAAATACGGATAGAACGGAATAGGGTTATTTTTCGCGTGTATAGCGTAAAAAATATCGGAAGGGCTATGTATTTGAGCGTAAGAAAATGTAATTGTTTACTCTGATGCTTATGTTTAAATATCTGGATGGATTTTACATATTGAATAATAAAAGTTATGACGTTAGTGGAAGAAATATACCAATATAAAAAAATAAAATCACGTGTAGATTCGCCGCGACATGAATGTCGACATTTATGTCATACCGAATTTTACCTTATTTTAAAGAGAAGAGAAGTAAAATATTACCTGCCTATGCCTATAATAAATAAATACATTAGAGTGAAGCGGAAGCGGCCGGTAGCCTAATGGCTATGGCGTCGGATTTGCGATCATGTGGTTGCCGGTTCGAACCCCACCCATTGCACTACCAACGTGGACCTACTCGTTACACAAGCATTTTAGCTTAGCACGAGGGGTTAACAAGAATACTAGTAATGTGCACCCGCACATGGCTTAAAAAAAACCCGCCCAATGCGGTTTTCTCAATTTTTCCTTTATCTGTGCTATAAGAAGTTGTTGCTTCATACCAAATTTCAAGATTCTGAGTTCACGGGAAGTACCCTGTAGGTTTTGATTCCCTTGGGTCCTTACAGATAGACAGACGGACAAAAAAGTAATCCTATAAGGGTTCGGTTTCTTTCTTTTGAAGTACGAAACCTTAAAAAATGATTCAATCATGTGCGCCTATCCTTACACGACGCACAAAATGTCAGAATCAGGAGGCCTCGTAACAAGTATAAATCAATAGGCAAGGGCAACTGTCACGCCGGGTATCACGTTCCCATAATATATAACAGACTGCGCATGATCAACTATCAATCATTATTTAACGAAGTTATTATTTTCATAAATATTGCTTTCAATCCGCAATTCTTGAGTTGGTAGAACTGCCACTGAGTTAGTACTCTTGCCAAATATTCTGGAACAATAATGTTCTAACATTATTGAGTTTCGCTGTCAAGGCTAATATAATATATAACTTAAAAACTAATGTTTACTAATATTAATAGTCCTATGCTACGGTCCTGAACCGAACCTCACTTTATCCACGTAATATGTAGTACTTACGTATTTGTAGACATATGAAGTCCGATCCAATGGCGCAGCATACGACAATCCCACCTACTACACAACACGCTCAGCATGGCTTGGGGGCTGGCACGCATTCTGCTGAGGATCGAAACACATCACTTTCGGATGATTGCATGAAAACCATCAATCCTCGCCTCTGCAAACATCCCCGAAGCGCTACAAAAACGTGGGAGCCCCGCCATCACCCTGAACGCGTTGTTATATTGCACACGCAGAGCGTTGTATGCCCCCCGCGTATACCTAACCCACAGACTGCACGTGTAGAATGACTGGCAGTAAGCTCTGAAGAGTGTCATTTTTACCTGTTTGCCACATCGTGCGAATCTGCGGATCAGCATATTGCATCGGACAGCCAAATTCTAATTCTCTCTCTAATATTATGTACCCAGTTGAAAATTCAACCATCATCCTCAGATGCCTTTTCGGTCGGCTTTCAGTCTACTCTGATGCGGCTGAATATCACTAAGCGACTGCCATCAGACCTCGGCAACCCAAATTCCGGGCAATACGCTATTCAGAAAATAGACGTCGAACGTGGGAGAGCCATGCTTCGGCACGAATGGGCCTGCTCGACCGGAGTGATACCACGGCCTCACAAAAACCGGCGTGAAACAACGCCTGCGTTGTGTTTCGCCGAGTGAGTGAGGTTACTGGAGGCCCAAACCCTTTTAAAAGCGGCTTGTGACTCCTCTGGTGTTGCAGGTGTCCATGGGCGGCGGTTATCGCTTACCATCAGGTGATCCGTCTGCTCGTTTCGTTTGTTTATCCCATAAAAAAAAGACTGGTGGTTTTTGCACTTCTGACAACCACTAACAATTTGTCATAGATATTCAAAGTTAAAGTCAAATTGTTTTATTTCAATTTGACTATTAAAGGTTTTTTTGAATAATCAAAACTAGTTGAACTGTTCCCAAAAAAGTAATAGTACTTTTAATTCATATGACAACCAGGATCTTTAATTTTCGTGATCTCCGAGGCACGGAAGGGGCTCGATATGATAGGAATGGTCATCCATCCACACACTGCCTGTAGCGAGAGCAGCTTAACCTCACAGATCAATAAAAATTCAACATTATAGTATAATCGATGACTTGTCGGTGCGCCGACTGTACTAACTGACTACGTTAAATATTCACCGGAATTTTTGATTTGAGATTTATTCAGATGTGCACTGATCTTAAAAAAATATGACTATTGACGAAACTGGAAAATGTTTTCACGTATTTGTGTGGTGGGATATGCAGCTGCTTTCGCGATACAATTTCGAAAGACAGATCGCGAGGATGAATCTAACACCCACGTTGCATACATACATGCCAATTTATGTTGATAGTTTCCAATTCCTCATCGTATTGGTTCTAGCCCTGATTTATTTGAAGGTTTATAATAACCTGAGCATGTTGCTGTTTAGGAAACAACAATAGAATATGAGTTTTCTAAATCAAGGTTTCATTCTTATGTCAAAATGATTAAAAGATTACATGAATATTGTAAGCCTAGGATTTTTTAGTCTATAAATGTCAAGGGGATGACCGTTGGAATAAGTTTTGAAATCAGGATGGGGTCTTTTGAAAAATCAGTTAAACTGATTTGAATTGTGATGGCACAGAGAATTAGTCGCAAATTACACGAAATTATTCGTGAAATATGGGCTATACGGTGTTGGAGGCATAGCGAGAAAAAGTCACATTTACAATTTTCATCCCGAGAGGGCGGGCAGGCACCTGTGGGTAAATAGATTGATTATAACATACTACCTATTTATTTAAGACAAAAGCTTAGCTCTTATTTAATACCTATATGTTTCAGGGCAAAGACATAAAAGCTCTCCTAAATTATAATACCTACTGCTCACTTTCTGTGCCAATAAAATGAGGTCAGTACCTCAGGACCACACGAATCTAATAATAAATTCTTATTTCACTCCTTTCTTTTGGCTCAAGGTACGCAAGGAGACACGATATTGAATGAGCGGGTATTTTTTTATTTTGTACAATAAAAAACTAATTCTATCATTGAATTTTTATAGTTCAGAAATATATCCATATTTATAAACATGATTCCATTATAAATCTTTACAAGTTTGTTTTAAATGTCATGCATTTTGTTTTAGATAAGTCAAAGTCAAATGTTTTATTTCAATTAGACCAGTAATACAGGTACTTTTGAAATGTCAAAAACTAGGTGCGGTTCCAAATAGTGGGTCTTATGGAGAAGAACCGGCAAGAAACTCCATAGATAGGTACTCCTTTCAACAAAGATTATAACATTGATTTATATTACAATTTAGTTGTTATAATGTGAGAATCGTGCAGCTTGATGTGCTGATAACAATTGAATTTAATAAACTACGATCAATTGCCTTCCAAAGAAAAGAAAAGTGATTACCATAGCAGGTCAGATAGTTACTGAGAAAAAAGTTTGTATTCATTAGATAAAAAAAATTTACACCGAATGGAGTACTTATGTATAAGTATGAAGTAGAAACTTTCTAAATTCAATTTTTTAACGTCAAGAAACGCATTCGTAAAGTTGATACAATACATAATTATAAGCTACCCTAAATTAAATTCTTTTAACGTCACTTCCTTCAAAAGGGTTTTAGGGAAAGGTGATAAAGTGCTGTAGGTACCTCGGGGGACCGGGTCAGCGGATATTGAAATAAGGAACCTATTTAGGGCGCATTCGTCTTGTTTTTGTGAATGCCTTTTGTCAGGTATGTCATTGACAGAAACGTTTGTTTTGAGGGGGTATCGGTACGTATGGAATTAAATACAAACATTAGATATCTATTAGACACAGAAAATGTATACTTCTAAAATCGTTTGTCCAGACTGACTGATATCTATCAACGCACAGCCAAAAATGCAGTTTAGAAAGCTAAAATTTGAAATAAGGATTTTTAGAAATTTCAACCTTAATGGGGTGAAATAGGGGAAGGTGGAGAAGTATATGAAATTAAATTCTTTGTTCCTTAAAAGCTAGAAAAACTAAAATTTGAATTGCTGTTACTGATAACAAATAAACAATGAATTGTTTCAGGATTTTTTTATTTTCACATTGTACATATGAGGGAGAAAGGGATGAATGATTGAACTATTGCGTGAGCTGTCCTTGAAAAATCAGCTAAGGCTGTTTCTATGAAATTGTATAACAGTTGAGCATAATGAGCATATAGGGATTCTATTCAAGGCGGCGGCCTTACCTTGATACTGATCCCTAGCCCTCTACGTAGCAAATATTTATAACAAAACAAAAAGAGGCATTGCAACGCATGCCGGGAGCACTGCTAGTCATGAAATCGTAAACGTAAAGATCTTTATCCCATGTTACAATTAAACTCAAAGTTACTGAAGCCGACTGCACTTAATTTGCTCGTAAACTGAATAGCTTAACCGGCATCCATGTTACATAGTAACTGGCATGTAATTGCGAGCAGGTTACAAGTAGGTCACAACGAACTTGGCACTTCGGATGCATGCTGAAATAGATACTATTGCTGTTAAAATAATGTTGTATGCTCAGTTGACCTAGAAAATGTTTCATGTCTAACCTAGCGGTTTCCCGCGGTTAGTCGCGTTGAATTTAATTTACCTATTTATATCCTGTGTATGTGTTAGCAATGGTGGTCAACAAAAAGATATGGCATGGTATGATATGTGCATCGGACTACAGTCAAAAAAGCAAGACAAAGAAATCAAAGAGGCAAAGTCATGGTACTGTAAGGTAAAATTTAAAATGTAAAATTTAGACTGCTGAAAGTTTGGTTTATTGCCAAAGTTAGATTAGAAAATAAGATGACAAAATACAGAAAAAGAAACGTATGGATCGGACAACGGTTGGTAATCGACTCTGTGTAACACAACTCTGGAAACAGTTTTACATAAAATACAATTGCATATGTATGTCAGCGTTTACTGCATACAATGACAATACATAACAGTACGCAACTCGTTTTATCGAAATTATGTGCGTATAAATGTTGAATAATCTCGCATTTATACGGCGAAGAACAACAACGTGAGGAAACCTGCATGCTTAAGAGATTTATCTGCTGGTATGTAAAGACTGTCGACCCGCATTAGGCTAGCGTGGTGCTGGTCTCGTTCTAAAAGGAAATCCATGCCCAGTGGTAAGACAGAAAATGAGTTGGCAGGAATTCCTGGTTTGACGGAACATTATATTTTTTTACTATTCAAGTTTCAAATCCCAGTGGTTTAGGATATGTCAAATTTTGACATCATAAGGACCATCCACAGATAAAAAAAATTGGGTATGAATAGTTTTTGGAACAGCTGCTAACTCATTTTGCATAGATTTAAATTGAAATTGAGTATGCTACATTAAAATAATCCAAACTAACTTTTATCACGAAATTCTTTTGAATGCAAACGAAATCACAGGCGAAAGCTAGTATCAAATAAATATCTTTGAACGAAAACGACGCAGCAACTTGTGTTACATGATTATCAGCATAATTAAGCACATAAAATTAATTACATGAAACAAAATCACACTCCGTCGTTAGTTGGCGCCGTTTGACTCAAAATGGTGGAATATGTAAATAATTTTACATTTTATAAAAACTTATGTCTGTGTAACTTAATAAGCTATTAATATTCCAGCAAAAAATAAAACTTCGAGCTATTACTAAGAATTACGTAGAAAAAACCAGAAACAATAGTCACTCTGGGAATAGAATTTACACTAATGAGGCAGTATTATTAATAATCAATAAGGAAGGTCAGTGTCAATAATAGTAAGTCATAATTAGTAAGGTAGCTATAATATAATCAAGCTGTATTAGGATTAAAAATTGATCCCAAACATAATTTAATCTAAAATTGTTCTTTGTATGGGTCTGCATACATCAGAGAGGTCACGATGTATCTCAGGATCCGTTTAATTAATTGAGATTAGAATTTCACCAGTTTTTAAGTTGGAGCATATACTTTTTAACAATTATAACAAAATTAAAATCTATTTAGTAGTTTTTGCGCCAACCCGTAACAAACAGACAAGAAAAAATCTAACTTTTGGATTCGGAGACGTTTAAATATACCCTAACCCAGTTGTTTTTTTTTTCATATCTTCAAAGTACAGACACAACTTTCTTACGATTTTATAAAAGTAGGTAGTTATTTACAAAAAAAGACAGACCTGATTAAAATAATTAAATTTCTGAGACCAAATACATTCTCGAGTCTCTCCACTTAGAATGGTTTCAGAGAGTGCACATAATTTAATCTAACATAACAAATAAAAGTTTGAAGCCGCAGTGTGCAGCACACTGCGATATTAATGCGATGCGGTCGACTCGCAAGTTCACTGTGACCTACTTACTTTGCCAGAGTTGTGTTAAGTTTCATTTAGCAAAGTCAAAATATGTACGTAATATAATGCATAACAAACGATTATAAAAGTGTCCACAGATGCCGATTGAAACATGATTACTATAATCTTTTTCATATGTACATACAATCTTTTCATACTTTAGGGTTGGGCCCAGCACCTTTAACACAAGTTGTCTTTTCAACCTAGCAAGGGTGCTGGCAGTGTTGCCAGATGGTTACATTTCTTACATTTTTCGTAACTTTTGACCCCCTCGCGTAAACTGTAAGTAATTTTTATATTTAAGGCATTTTTCGTAACTATTGAGAACAACGTGATTAGTAGGTAATACTAGATTTTTATTGCAAACAGTATACGAACGCATCCAAATGGAACTCACATTTTTGCTTCCTGGTAAGAGAACATGGAATGATAAAAATCAGGAGCTAAAAAAAGGTCACCAAAAATGTTACTGGTGTTTAACTACATAACATACCATCACGCCTGGATTCCCCGAAGGGTTAGGCAGAGGCGTACTAATGTACACCCACAGTTCACCGGTATGTTTAGGTCCCATGTAATGGGGGTGAGCCTATTGCCATTAACCGGGCACAAATTCCAAACTTCGAGCTGCTACTGGGAATTTCATAGAAAAACCCAATAACACTTTGCTCGATCTGGGAATCGAACCCAGGACCTCTAGCGTAGCAGTCGCGCACAGAACCACTTGGCTAATGAGTCAGTTTAACTACATAAATTGTATGTATTACCATGTTCTTCATTTAAAAAACTTTTATGATATTCAAATGAATTATTATTTATTTCATTGGATCATGAGGCATCTACTTTGTAAGTTTTATCTACAAAATCTGTCAGTTCTTATGTCATTTAAGCCTTTGGATGGGCATTCTGATACAACTAAAATAGCATACTTGGGTCCCAGGTCGAACTTTGGCCTTCACATTCTGAATTTACGTCGTAAAGGTGACCTCAATTTAACTTATAACTTCTTCCTCTCTAAGTAGGTTAGAGTTTATAAAAGTCTCGGAACCCAAAAATATATTTTTTTAAATTCTTGTCTGTTTGTAACGGGTTGACGCAAAAGTTACTGAATCAATTTAAATTTGTTATAAAGTTAGAAATACATACCTCAACTTAAAAACTGGTGAACTTCATATCTCAATTAATTAAACGAATCCTGAGATACAGCTTGACCTCTCTGATGTATGACGCCTACAAAGAAGAGGTTCATCACTGTTGATTTTTCATTAACTTATTTTTGGGATCCATTTCTAATCCTAATATAGCTTCACGTGAGCGAAACCGCGGGCAAAAGGTAGTTTTTAATATATATTATGACTGCACATTTATATCTTTGTAATATGTTAAAAACCATTCCGTCTCTACTTATCCTCACGGACAGAACAAAAATCATTAACCTTTGTATTGTATTGGACAAGAAACATTAACATTATTAATCTTTGTCTTTGTAATAGAAATTTCTATTTTCAGTAGAAAATTACATTGGAAAAATTTGAATGAATTCTAAACAAGAAGGTAATCAAGGTGTTCTCTCAAAGATTGCACTACGTGCTAAGAAGGCTGAATATTTCACGCAGCAATAAGCAACGAAGGAGCATCCGAGCAATATTGTGAGATTAATGAGCCAATGTAAGAATTTTCATGAGAAAATTTCAATTTACATTAATAAGGAAAGAATAAATTATTTACGTGGGAGAGCCATGCTTCAGCACGAATGGGCCGGCTCGACCGGAGTGATACCACGGCCTCACAGAAAACCGGCGTGAAACAACGCTTCCGTTGTGTTTCGCCGAGTGAGTTGAGGTTACCGGAGACCCTTTTAAAGGCGGGCAACGCACTTGCGACTCCTTAGGTGTTGCGGATGTCCATGGGCGGCGGTTATCGCTTACCATCAGGTGATCAGTTTACTCGTTTGCCCCCCTATCCCATAAAAAAAAGAAATTTTACGTCATCATTCGTCGCCATCTTCCGTAGCCCGATAACACCTACAGCCAAACGTTTTAGAGGGTTTAAGTTAGTGAAGATTGGCAGACTTCATAGACGGTTAGGAAAATCAATCAAAAATTGCTCCACATGTTTTTTTAATATAACCGACTGATAATTAAAGGTAAATGTTTTAGTTGAAGAGGTCAACTAGTTTATACTGTTGCGCGTTCGATTCCTACGCGAGCCAAATATCTGTATGTACTTTGTGCCTATGGTATGGTATAGCTGGGCTATTATCCGCAACTCCACGACAAAGTATTTTGCGTGCGGACTTTGTGCCTAAAGCACGCAAAATACGCGCATTCATTGTATACTAGCTTCTGCCCGCGGCTTTGCCCCCGTGGAATTCGGGGATAAAAAGTATCCTATGTCCGTCTCCTGGTTCTAAGCTACCTCTCCACAAATTTTCAGCCAAATCGGTTCAGCCGTTCTTGAGTTATAAATGGTGTAACTAACACGTCTTTGTTTTATATATATATAGATTTGTGAAGTCCTCCGCGACACACGACTTCTCTAATGCAGGCAATCTTTTTAAAACAAAGCAAGAAAAGATGTATGATAATGATTCGCATATAATTTTAAATATTCTACGTGCATGCTTTCGACTCGAACCCAATTTTATAGTAACAAAGCTATCATTGCTTCTACAATTTTACTGCCATAGTTAATACAAGGTAGTGAAGCAATAAACTGGGATCAAAGACGCGTTTGTTTGCACAGCGAGCGATTACGTAAGCATGATGCAGATGTTTTGTCGGATCAATGGATGCGGGACTCGAATGTACGCCAATGTTATCTGTGCTCAGTACTTTCCATAATGGGACTGATGAAACAAATAATGATCAGTATATATATTAAGCAGTGACGCATACATTATCATCCTAAAAAAAGTGCAGTCCAAAGTACAAGTCAAAGTACTCCTCCACATCACTGTCATCTTGTAACGTACCCAGAAGTAGTTAAGATAGATTTAATAAGATAATAGTCTATTTTCAAAAAAATATAACATTTTTCTTAAATATATAAATTATGAACTCCACACTTGCTCAAGTCTGTTTCCTGGAGGTGATACAAGAGATTATTTTCTAACAGTCGGTACATAAACAAAAAATATGTGTGTATGTATGTGTCTATCGTACAATTTTTTTTCCATATTTACCCTTGCTTTTTCCCCTGTCGGCGGAGGACCACAAGGATTTCCAGACTTTAAAAAAAAGTTGCGAAAATAAAAGAGATAGAGAAAACGTTGATCAGCCGGCCAAAATCACAGCTACTGTCCACAAAAAAAGATTGCCACCTACATACCTACATATTTTGACATCTGTCTCTCATTTTGGTAGGCCGAGAGCATCGATTTCTAATTGCTACAAACCTGGCACACCGTCTACATTCATTAAACCTACTCATGATGATTTGACTAACCATGGTTATCTCGTCAAGTAATGGTTATAGAGCTATTATGTTTTTCAATGTCTCTGTTGACTATATTGAAAACTTGGTTTGTTGGTTAGTTAACGATCCGCCATATTGCTAACGCTCCGTTGTTGGGGTGTTAATTTTTGAAACTAATAGGCAGATATTCGACCGTTGGTGACCAATTGTTAACTTAAGTTAACAATTGTTTTTTTGACCAATTGTTAACTTTTGCCGAAATTTAACCATTGATCACAATTTTTAACTATTGATTGAGTTAAGTTGGGATCAAGAAACCGGCACTTAGGGTGTTCCTAAACTTTCTTCGTTAAATTCAATAGCAAAAGTCAAACAGTTCCTTCTTAGTTTTCAGCGAAATACGTCATCGGATGTATGCTACACATAAAACATTCTGTCCCACTCTAAACTCAACATTGTTAGCAGTTTACATAAAGTCTATAATAACATTACTATGAGTGAGGGTCGTAAAACTTTTATTTAAGCGGCCCTCGTACAGTCAACTCATTTGGAGAGTGCATGCTAAAATCGCAATGAAATGTTGATTTGTTAGCATGAATTTTATGATGAAACTGTAGTTTTGAGATGTTCATTGAATTTTGTATATAACATAAAATCCGTAAGATTTCGATTCCTAAGTAATGGGTTTATTAACCTAACCTTATTACTTAGGAATCGAAATCTATCAGTTACAGTAGGAAATCATTGATATTAAGAGGAGATCCTCAAAATTATCAATAATTTATGTTCGTAATGTTTACGAGTATAAGGAAAGAAAGACAACTTCAAGTATTTTGTGGTACCTAATTATTCAGATGCCAACTATATTGTAATAAATTATAAATTATTTGTTACAATATAGTTCGCATCTAATGATTTTATAAGAATTTAAATTTTATACTGGTTTCTGACACTTACGCGAATATTAGACTTTGAAATAAAACTATTTTTTTTATTACGGATTATATCGCGTTGTATTAATTTTATTTATTTCCTGACGTTTCGGATCCTTTACAGCATCCATGGTCACGGGTAGACTGGGGTGTTCGACGTCTTAATGTTAAAATTACTAACAGCTACCTTACATTTTTGTTAATTCTGATCCGATTCACACAGAACGAGCTTTTAAATGTTATGTTAGAGAACATACTTGAGAGAATTGTGACGTCACAACTCGTTGCATCATACAAATCCTAACACTTATTTCGTGGGAAAGGGACAAAGTCACAATCCCCACCAAGAAATTTAAATTCTACTACGTTGGAACTTTATTATCCGATTTTAATTATTTTTTCTGAATACCAATTGTATTTAATTCCACAGTTCAATACAACTACCATTTAAAAAAAAACAAACACTAGTCAACTACGAAAACAATACAAATTTGGGAAATTTTTGTATTAGCTACTACGTAGCTAGTATTTCGTAGTCGCTACGTCGTAGCCGTAGCGCCGTAGCGTACTACGTAGCAACTACGAAAAAGATACTGAGACCAATTTTTTTCGGAGAGTGTAGTGTATATCAACTTCGTGAAAGTTATGATAATTGCTTCAGGGGTATATAGATGATGGAATCTTAAAAAACATTACGGTTAAATATTTCAAATATCGAAATATTATAATCGAATGTGACAACAATATCCTATTTAGATAGCTCTATTCTGGATCCACTATGTGAAGCACCTTATAATATTGCGTTCCGACATAGTAACAAGTTTAATTTGATCCCAGTGTTGAAGTTTAGCTGGATATACTGGTAGCTCGAGAATGCAGGCCCTGGCGGAGACAAGCGATAGTATTGAGTTCCATTCAACTTATTGTGAGAGTTTGTGCCGTACGTGAACGCTAGAGGTTTCGAATTTAAGGTTTTATTATTATTTTTAACAGACTTCAAAGAGGGGAGGTTTTGATTCGATTATATATGTTTGTGGACATCATGTTTTCGTATCGGTTTATTGTTTATTTAGACGATTTTTTTTTAAGCGTAGAGCACGCATGCTAGTATAAAATTGGATTAGCCTTAAAAGATTAAACAAAGGCGGGTAAGTTCAATCATTTATAACTCCAAAACGGCTGGACCGATCTAAATGATCTACATTTATCGGATTTGTCTCCAACCCGAATAACAGAATAATTATTAAAACATTTATTAAATCTGAAAGATATAATTATGAAGAAAATCGGGAAGAGTTGACCGATTTCACAAAAACAAAACACTAACAAAAATAAATATGGCGCTGTCTGCTGTTTTCGGAAATGCCAGGATGGCGCTGCGTGCCTAGGACAATTTGTCCTGAGCTCACTAGTTTATCATAAAATTATTTATTAATTATAGTTATCAGTACAGTTTTATGATCAATAAAAAAAATAGGACAAGGCTGAAACCAAGCATAGTAAATTCCTTTTGAAAAATATAATACTGATTGAGTATCAAATATCCATCCTACGTTAGTCAAAACAATAATCCATATACAATATGAAATATTGAATACCGTTTCACATGTCGAACTGTTACATAAATGTAACTGGTACTGCATGATGTAGAACCGTTATTATCCTGACGACTGAAACTCCATCAACGATGTTTGTTTTGAGATGAATTAGCGTTGTGTTACATTCTCTAAACAATACATTATTTAAAGATGGAAATACAATTTATAATATTCTGCCTGTTATTATCCGTACAAAAATCATGTTTGTTTTACCAGTTTAAAAGTTCTTTGTCATGTTCAGTGAATTACGCTGCACAGATTTAATAATCTTTTGTCTGCTATCGCACTACGCCGATTCTACTACGATACGATTTCACCGGTGAAATCTCGAATTACGAGCGGCTGGAGCTAGAAATGGTGACTATGAAGTGACATGCTTGACTTATGTTTTATTCCAAGTGACTTCTATAGTACGAGTATCAGCATGAGATCCAGGAAACCTTGGCTAGCAAGCCAGCAAAGGCTGACCTATGCTGATACTAAAATGTATGCTTATATGTGTTGATGGTCCTAATTTTAATTGTAACCAACATATTTTTTATGTCATCAGAAATAAGGGTAAAGTCTGGGATATTTTTTTTGGAAATTACATACTAAAATAGAGCGACCCAGAAAAAAGTGAGAAAGAAGAAAGAGCAAAAGGTAAAAGAATATGATCTCAAATTATTTATTAATGTTTTAGTGCATTTTCTTGATAAAGGTAATAATTACCTATGTTTAACCAAAAAGTAACACCGTTTATTTGTTACATTTTTAGTATATCTAAGATCTTCATATTCGAGAACAAACAGTAACGCCTCTAAGCAGCATTATAGTCCCGGAGCCCGTGGCTATTGCCTCACTTTCTTTGTCAAGCTCCACTTAAACGCAATAAAGCATGGTACCTTTGTGAGAACTACCTACGGAACTAATATAAATTCCTCTTAATTTTCTGACACTTCTGTATATTTTTCTGTGAAATTGGAGTTAGGTATCATGTTTGTTTTATTATCAAACTATTATTTATTATTAATATAGGAAGAGAAAACTTTCTACCCCTCTGTAAGCATATTGCATGTATGGAGGAGTGTGAGACTGTACATAGTTATAGTTTATATGGAGAAGAAGTGGAGAATGCTATTTTTTTTAATCATGCTTAAAAATACATTAAGTTAATAAAAAACCTTACAGACACTACCATGCATTTCACACTGACACGCACCTTTTGTTTATACTTAACGTATGTTTATAATTAAAACGTTCAAAATAAATGCCACATATTGTACGCCATTTTGCTTGATGGCAATTAATTTTTCTCTCATGCGTATAGTCTCAACACACTATGTTTTTATGTAACTAGTATGAATAATAATACATTGTGTACAGTATTTTATATTAGACTAGCTTCTGCCCGCGACTTCGTCCGCGTAGCGTGATGATATATAGCTTCCTCAATAAATGGGCTATCTAACACTGAAAGAATTTTTCAAATCGGACCAGTAGTTCCTGAGATTAGCGCGTTCAAGCAAACAAATAAACAAACAAACTCTTCAGTTTTATATATTAGTATAGATTTAGTTTTGGAAACCGTGCAGCTAGTTTTGAGGTTACATCATTATCAATTTTAATATGTAGTTTATTTTAAAACAATTAAAACGATCTTGTTCCTTTTCTACCTTAGTTACTATGCAGGAAAGGAAATGTCTATCTTGTTTGGAGCCAGGTTGACTAACTTACTTGATTGGCAGTGCTTGGACGTTCTACATGGACAAAGCCTTGCTTCACCAGAAGCCTTCGTTCTGTTAATTTGGTCAAACACTGAGTCTGTGGTTAGAGAGAGAGATAGCGACAGTAGTTGTTTTCAAAGCTATGGCTACAATGTTCAAAATGTTGATAAAAGCTAAGTGTTTTGTTAACTCGTTTGCCCCTTCGTTCCAAATATTTTAATCCGCGCTTATAAGGGTTCATATTATTATTTATAGTGGGCCTTCTTTACTCGTTTATATAGTATCCTCGACCTACAGACGCGAGTGAACTGCAATTAAAATCCAGTCCATCGTCTGCCATTAACAGTAATTGTTATGTGCATAATATGACGATATTAATTTTGTTAAAGCAAATGTATTCAGTGGAAAATCTTTCTTATAGTATAAATATATCTTTCTCATATATGTGCTCTAGTGCTATGAGTATTTTTATAACTAAAAAGACAAAATCATATTTTTTTATTTTTAAATTAGTGACTATTATATAATTATGTAGGTAGTCAACATAGGTATAATCACTACCAGTTAAATTAAGCACAAAAGATCCCATTGGGTCGAAGTGCACTGAGGCCTTGCTGCCTCGGCCCTACACAAGATAAGATAAGACCAGTTACATGAGATACAATTTATCCATGGAGTAACCGTAAATAGTATTTATTACAAGTTTTCTTGGCATTCAAAGAGTATTCGCCACACTTTACCGCTTGGTTTGGTGAAGATATGATTACAAAATTTAGAAAAAAATGCTTATGCATACCTACTTATGAGTGGTCAAGTGCCACATCTCTCATTTCTTTGTTCTTTACAAAGCAAGTACTAGTCTCTTCATATTTGCAGTGTCAGTGAAAGTTGTGCGTGTTTATATCACTCGATACGGCAAATAATTGTTATTTGTTATGATATATCGACAGCTTTGAGAATAAGCCCCTGTTTGAATTGGCAAATTTGAATTTGGAGTTGAAGCAATTTCACATACTCGGCGATATTATGTAGGTATAATAATTTTGTGTCTTTGTGTCTGTAGATAATAAATATCTGGGTGTATTTTCCAAGATTAATATGAATGTGTATTTTGCATGTTTTGACATGATTTGAATAGGAGTTATCAATGTTTCTTGGTTCCTCGTTATGATAATTAACTTTTAAGGAAAAATTAAAACCGGGTTCTAGCACATAGTGTATATAAATTGATAATTAAACAACTTTTCATAGAGAGAACCGATCCAAGAAACAGGCTAGGAATTCCTGCCCACTTCCTCCAAATCCTTTCAGTAGTTATCACTTGATGCGTGGTCAAACATACAGACAAACCGACAGACAAAAGTTCCAAAAATAATAGAAATGAATTGTGATACCGATTCTGAGTCCCCCAAATTAGTTTTTTTGTACTTAAATATAAGCAATGTACAGACACGGCTCACTTCCATTCTTATTTTATGTAAGATAATTGAAAGACTATGTACATTTATCTATAAATTCTATGTGCAGTGTCTATAAAAGAGAACTTGATGGGTTAAAAATTAAATTATCTTGTTTTTATATAAGTAATAGCTCCTGCCCGCGACTTCGTCCGTGTAGCGTGATGATATATAGCCTATAGCCTTTCTCAATAAATGGCCTATCTAACACTGAAAGAATTTTTCAAATCGGACCAGTAGTTCCTGAGATTAGCGCGTTCAAGTAAACAAACAAACAAACTCTTCAGCTTTATATATTAGTATAGATTATTAATTTTACCTATATTGATAGAACCATAGAATTCATTTCCAGGTAATATCTGTTTGAAAAAGTAAACTAATGTTATAAAACAGCAACCAGTTCTATTTTTATATAAATGTAGCACAAAAATGGCTATTTATATCGCATATATGTTCACGTTTACACGTGTAATAAAGCGTTCTAGGTGCCAATATCCCCCTACATGGGACGGGTGAATTTAATATAAACGTAAGTGGCGCGTATTTTGAACACTTTTGATCTTTGTAGTTTCTGTCTCTACTTGAAGGGAACAACAGAATATAACATCTCAGATTCTAGAAATTTTAGATATTGAATAACGACTACACGTGGAAAGTATTAATATTTGATAATAGATTCCTTTACAGTTTGAAATGGTAAGGTAGATGTTAACACAATGGAACTTAATGAAGATTGCGCCCTGGCAATTACGAGTACCAACCTAAATCGCAACAATTGGATGTTTTCGTCGGAATTTCAGAGGGTCACATTAAATTATTAATCATTAATTTAAACGTATGGCTAATAACTAGAAAGAAAGAAAAAGAAAGAAAATGTTTTTATTTTCGTCCGTATGACGTACAACAAACCAAGAAATATTAAATAATTGGGTACTACTACACGGCGGTAGCCTAATGGCTCGCGCGTCGGACTTGGAATCATGTGGAAACCCACCCATCGCACTACCGACGTGAACCCACTCATAACACAAGCATTTAGCTTAGCACGTGGGGTTAACAAGAATATACTAGTAATGTGCGACCCACATTGCTAGTAAACTTTTTTGTAAAAAAAACAATAATATATAAATAATAATAATAACATCCAACTAGACATTAGGGATCTCTGATGAAAAATACATACAGATATTAGTATTTTGAGAAGGGTTAGGTAGAGATGTCTCCTCTATCCTCCTCTATGTTCGGTTTAGTGTAAAGTACTGGTAGTACCATAGGGACAATAAAAAAAAATGATGATTTAAATGTTTTTGGCATCCATTTAAGGATTATGGTCTGATAAAATACTTTTTACTATTATTATTAAATAATCAATAAATACTACGCACAGCTTGGGGCTGTTACAGAGAATCTTCTTAAAAAAGCTATTTGACTACCTTTCGTCCGCTCTCAAATTTAAAAAAGACGAGTATTTAATTAAAATTAGAAAATAATTACTTTGAATTGTGAATATCTAATTACGCAGTTCCAAAAACTTGTTCCTCTATTTATAATTTCGTTTAACTAATACAAAGTATACAATTTGTTTGATGTGAAAAAGAAATAAGAAGAAGTATTATTATATTGCAACGGTATGTAAAAGCCGATCAGTCTTAGCAGACACAACAGTTTACAGGAAACGAAGACGTTGTAATTAAATCATATAAACTAGATCACAAAAATAAAAAGAAAAAAATAAACTTGAAATTATAACCCTTCGTAAGTACGTATGAAGTTTTTTGATTAAATTTTGTCGCGTCGGGGGACCGCTCTCTAATTATGTGAATCCTTTCCTTTCCTTTTGCTTCCCGAACGTGAATCGCGCGAAATCAGAATTGATGAGGATGGCGCGTACATCGCCGCGACGCGCGGGAGGGTGTAAAGTGGGCGGAGCGTAACATATTCAAGTTTGGCGACCCGAGCGGGCAGACACGCGAGAGCTAGAGAGCGGTCCCCCGACGCGACAAAATTTAATCAAAAAACTTCATACGTACTTACGAAGGGTTATAATTTCAAGTTTATTTTTTTCTTTTTATAGGGATTCAGGTTTATTTTTGTGTCGGGGGTTTTTTTAAATTTTTAATTTAATTTGTTATTTCACACTTTTTGTAGGGACTCCTTAGTTATTTTGTTTAATTTCTTTTATTTTCTTGCGTTTTAAGATCCAGGTAATTTAGTGTTTAATTAGGTATTTTCTTCGTTTAGTTATTCAACTTTTGTACAATTATTTCATAGCTATTAGATATCTTATATCATAGTGTATAGTATTCTACTTATCAAGCCCTTTCATTTGATACCTTTATTGAGGGAGTAGTGAAAAAACATAATAAATTCACCATTTCGTGGAGGCGGCCATCTTGGATTTGAAATTTTTCATAATGTATAGTATTCTACTAGTCAGGCCCTTTCATTTGATACCAATATTGTGGGGGTTGTGAAAAAATATGTAAACCGCCATCTTGTGGCGGCGGCCATCTTGGACCGATTTTCATCAAACATAGCTAAGAACACTCCCCACTTATTCACCTTTCAAACAAAAAAAACAAAATCAAAATCGGTTCATCCATTCGGGAGCTACGATGCCACAGACAGACACACACACACACACACACACACACAGACAGACACGTCAAACTTATAACACCCCGTCGTTTTTGCGTCGGGGGTTAATTAGTTAAGTAAAAGAAAGGAGACTGACTAAACAGATAATATACGAGAGTCAAGTGAATGGGAATGTAGGAAGGGGAAGGCCTAGGCGAACGTTCCGAAATCAGATTGAGGACGTTTTGAAAAATGGCTTGGTCAAGAGTACCCTAAACCGACGTTCATGTATGAAAAGATTGATGAGTGTGGATGAAGCTAAAGAGGTATGTCAGAATCGTAGCAAGTGGAAGTCTGTGGTCTCTGCCTACCCCTACGGGAAAGTGGCGTGACTTTATGTATGTATGTATATTTTAATGATTTGGTTAATAATAAATTGGCTGTGGAGTTCTAATCTCTGTACCTTTCATATTATCTGGTAAGGTTATATTTTAGAAATTGCCATTTATTGCCATCAAATAGGTAGTTTAATCTATATCTATATCTATACTAATATATAAAGCTGAAGAGTTTGTTTGTTTGTTTGCTTGAACGCGCTAATCTCAGAAACTACCGCGCCGATTTGAAAAATTCTTTCAATGTTCGATAGCCCATTTATTGAGGAAGGCTATAAGGCTATATATCATCACGCTACGCGGGTGAAGTCGTGGGTAGAAGCTAGTTAGCATATAAAACGTCACTTAGAGCCAGACGCAAACCACAGAATATCTCCATTGAAACAGTTATAAAAGTTTTAATATCACCGTAACTTATATGAATGTGGGATATGTTATATTAGTCGCGGAGTACGGAGCACGCCGGGGAATGCTGCATAGCTTAGTTTACAGAATTTAAATGGACTCCGACTGACGACATTAATTCCATGTAGTGAACGTTTATCATTTTCAATGTTATGTAACCGACTTTTTGGCTATATATATAGCTGTCGGAGCCAAGCGAGGAGATTTTATCCGACTGTGGAAAACAAAAGTGTGTGCAATACTTACTTTTCCTACATTTTTAAATATAATTCTATAATAATATGTTACCATAGGCCTAGGTAGGTAAAAATAATTTAGGCTTAATCAAGTCAACTTTATTGGGTTTAATATACAACATCAGTTTTAGCATATACGAAACCCGAAACACGTGTCTAGTATTTTTATGCAAAGAACTAGCCTTTGTGGGCAAAGGCTAGTTCTTTTGCCCACAAAGGCTAGTTAGTTAAGTTAGGCTTCGCTCACTGGAAGCTATAGTAGGATTAGGAATGGATTCCAAAAATAATTTATTAATTACCAACAATGATGATCTCTTCTTTGTTTGGGCCCTCTATGCATCAGAGAGGTCAAGCTGTATCGATTAATTAATTGTGATAAGAAGTTGACCAGTTTTTAAGTTGGAACATATACTTTCTAATAGTGATGACAAAATTAAAATCTATTCAGTCGTTTTTGCTCCAACCCGTGATAAACATAGCTGTTTTACAATTTTATAATAGTAGAGAAGAAGGAGATCTATGTACGAAATTTCAAAACTGTATCACGAAAAATCACGTCAAAAGCTTGTCATGTTACCTGGTTGTCCGTGTAAAAACATGCTCACAACGTGTTATTACCCCCGCCCCGCTGTGCACCCGCCCCTAGTGCCGCTATGTCCTGCTGTGACTTGGGTGCGTATTTTCCGGAAAGATACTTGTACAAAGTCCCACTTGTCACCTTTTTTTAATATTCATGGTGTAAAAATTAATGGAATCGATCCAGTTACTTATTCTGAACAAATGTATATACATACATACATACATACACTCACGCCCTTCTCCCACAGGGGTAGGCAGAAACTATAGACTACCACTTGCTACGATTCTTGCATGCCTCTTTTGCTTCTGCGACATTCATACATCTTCTCATACATACGCGCCGGTTGCGAGTACTACGCACCTGACCTTTTTGATCAAATGTATATCAGATTACGAATATACTAAAAATAATGTTGTTTAAGTGCATGGCATCGACGTGCGAATTTCAATACAAATTGGGTTAAAATTGCGTATCATGCAAATTCAATAAAAAACATAATTTGTGTGCAGCCACGAACATTATTAACGAGCTATTATTGAACCGTTTAATTTTAAAACAATAAACTTTCGAGAAAATTCTTTACAATTTTATAAAATCGTGTCCTACAATTTTTAATAAAAATGTAGACTGATTCACTGAACCACTGTTTCGTCTCGCTAAAGTCCATAGCTCTTTTATGGGGTACAGTGTCCGTTTCTATAACAAAATTCCAGAGTTAATCTTAAAACTCCCAGAAAATAAATTCAAATCATTTGTAAAGCGTACCTTGTGCAGGCAAGCTTATTACAAATTAGAGGATTATCTTGTAGATAAAAATGCCTGGAAAACTGCTGGTCCAGCTCCACAAGTTCATTAGTCACTTGATATGATATAATTTTTTACACATTCCTATCTATACCTACTTATCTATATTGTGCCATTGTTACTAATTTGTTATTACAATGCAAAAATTTGACATGCTTTGCAATTTTATACATTTTATCATATGACATGTAATATAATTATTGTTATTTATTATTTATATGATCATAAATTGTCTGTAAAATGTGAGTATCAGGTAGGCTATGATGTTGCATTTATTTATTACCTGTCGTTTAAACGTATATCAAGCCTGTTGGTTGCATAGTAGTCAGAGCATGTCATGCTCACTAAGAAGTCTTGCTGATGGTGGCGTTGTGTGTCGGGTCGTTTTATTCCCTACAACATGGTTGAGTCAGACGACGCTGACACACACGTCATGCTCGTGAACGGGCGCCGTCTGTCGGGACTGGTCGGCTCTTGACATGCTATGGTAATCACTTTTCTTTTCTTTGGAAGGCAATTGATCGTAGTTTATTAATTCAATTGTTATCAGCACATCAAGCTGCATGATTCTCACATTATAACAACTAAATTGTAAAATAAATCAATGTTATAATCTTTGTTGAAAGGAGTATCTATGGAGTTTCTTGCCGGTTCTTCTCCATAAGACCCACTATTTGGAACCGCGCACCTAGTTTTTGACATTTCAAAAGTACCTGTATTACTGGTTTATTTGAAATAAAACATTTGACTTTGACTTTGACTTTGACTTTGAACCATGAGGCTCGATTAGGCTTTATCAATTCTCGGGCTGAATCCTGAAAATATAAACGTAAAAATTTTGATTTTCAGCCCATTAAGCGTGAAACTGCCATTACGCATAAACTTATTTAATCACACTTTTTAATATAAATTGTAATAATGTGATTTATTGACGTTAATATTTCACGTGAAAGAACTGACTTCGAGTTAGTTACGTTACGATATATACACAGAAGTATGTATCGTTTTATACCCGCACTTTGACGTTTCGGCGTATAAAAGTCTTTTGTAAATATCCATCTTAGTGATAAATTGTATTTATTTTTCTATCTGCCTTATTAGTGTAGTAGTTAAGTGATTGCTACGCTAGGGGCCTAAATTTGAATCCCAAGTGGACGAAGGTGTTGGTACGTTTATTATGAGTTTTTAAACGAGCAGACGGATCACCTATAACCGTCGCCCATGGACACCCGCAACACCAGAAGAGTCACAAGTGCGTTGCCCGCCTATTAAAATGGTTTGGGCCTCCGGTAACCTCATTCACTCGGCGAAACACAACGCAAGCGTTGTTTCACGCCGGTTTTCTGTGAGGCCGTGGTATTCCTCCGGTCGAGCGGGCCCATTCATGCCGAAGCATGGCTCTCCATGAGATTTTCAGGAGTAGCTTGAAGTTTGGAATTTTTGTCCGGTTAATGGCAATATGGTGGAATTATATTACATGGGACCTAAATATACCGGCGCACTGTGGCTGTCAATTAGTTCAGTGTGGTAGTATTTATATAACATTCATCACGACTATTCTATTTACATTTATGTGAATAGATCTAATAAACTTTAGGCTAGTGCTTAACGGGTCGCGGGTTGGATTCAGGCAAGGTACAATAATTCTTATACTAGTAGGTAGTTGTTCTGGGTGTGTTTAGAAACAATGTAACTAATACTTTAGTAAATACGATAAACTCCGTGCTTATATTTGGCTCTTTTGAAGTAAAACTATATGTTTCAACTATATGATTACTAGTATACCTTTATATCCACTATATTAAGTTATTCATTACCAAAGTGCCAGAGTGCAACTCATACATCTTAGTATTTACCATCTATTTCTGCAGAGCGAGCAGAACTGAGTTGTAAGAACAAACTCGACAGAAGCAAATATTGGACTCTGGAATGGATTATATAAAATATTGCATCAAGGTATTTACACGGTTTCTGCTCAAATATAGAGATTGCTGAACTGATTGTGAACTTAGTACGATAAGTATAAAGTTTCTATTCAATTAAAGGCGGAAAATGGTCAATAATTTTGAAACAACATTACGATTATCACTATCACTACCATATACATAGTATAAAACTAAAATCGCTTCGATAAAAAGTTCACCAGTTTTTAAGTTGGAGTATATGCTTTCTTACAGTGATAAAAAAAAAAATCTATTCAGTAGTTTTTGCGCCAATCCGTAACAAACAACAAGAATTTTAAAAATCACATTTTTGGGTTCGGGGACGTTTATATACCTACCCTGTTGTTTTTTTTAAATATCTTCAATGTACAGACACAGCTTTTTTAGAATTTTATAATAGTAGAGATTAATAGTTTATGCATTTTGAGTACTGCAACGTTTTGGTGTAGCTGTAAAGTTGTATGTATGCTTGTAAATCTTGTAAAAAAAAAAGTAAAACATTGACTTGTAAAAGTGTCTTTAAAAGATCTATTTACAGAAATAAATATCATTTATCATTTATATATATAAAAGAAAGTCGTGTTATTTATAACTTGAGAATGGCTGAGCCGATTTGGCTGAAAATTGGTGGCTATCCCGTTCCCGTGGGATGTGATGACAGACCGATTTCCACGGGGGCGAAGCCGTGGGCAGACGCTAGTAAATAAATAAATCACTGGCACCTGTTATATGATAATTTCAAATTTTGTTTAGCTGTACCTACGTGCCAAATCTCATGGTTTGCAAGCTTGCAAGCAAGTTTCTCAGATCTCGTGATCAGTCAGAGTAAGTGGTAGTTAGCTTTTATATATGTAGATGTATATGTATATTTAGTCTTGCCCATGGCCTCACACAAGATTGTGGCTAGTCGAAGCCTTTATAGGAATTAAAGGCTCCGTCTGCCCACAGTCTTGTGTTAATGCTCAGGATTGCAACCGTATTTACTTACATTCGAATTGATTACTCCACTTGCCTTCCGGCCAGGAAGTCAATATTGGAATCGGGTCTGGTTCCTCGTTAGTAAATAACATTCATAAATGTTACATGACTACACGGATCACAAAATCTGTCTAATCTATTTGTCTTCGGCATTAATTAGGTGTGTAGCTCAAGCAGCAGACGGGACAAGAAAAGTTGTCATGAACATGCATCCAGGTAGCTTTTATTAATTATCTTTCATGTGATTTTAGTCAGTAAGAGTCTTAGAACATCCATGTAATATACCATTTTTCGATGGGGTATCCGGCTTGTACCCAGGACGAAAACATCTCACTGGGACAATAACTTTTTTTATTCACAGTTCTTTGATTAACACACAGTGGTATTAAACAGGACCTGGAGGTCCTGGGTTCGATTTCCAGGTCGAGCAAAGTGTTATTGGGTTTTTCTATGAAATTCCCAGTAGCAGCTCGGAGTTAGGAATTTGTGCCCGGTTAATGGCAATAGGCTCGCACCCTATATTACATGGGACCTAAACATACCGGCGAACTGTGGGTGTACATTAGTAGTACGCCTCTGCCTAACCCTTCGGGGAATACAGGCGTGATGGTATGTATGTTTTATGGTATTAAACAAGTTAAAGATTAAAAAAAGCTCGAGTTACCTCTTGGAACTGAAATTCAGATAAGCTTACATAACCAAAGTCCAGCTCATAAAAAGCCGGTCTCATTACCATGACAGTAGGGTCAGAGCACATAAAAGTTAAGCGCGTCCACTGACCAATTCAGCTAATGAATGTGAACCGGATCGACATGAGTGGGGCCACGAAAAACGTGGACATTGCAAGCCTTATAGTAGGTATATTTTTTTTGGTAGGTATGTAATTTATCTATACTTTAATATATAAAGCTGAAGAGTTTGTTTGTTTGTTTACTTGAACGCGCTAATCTCAGGAACTACTGATCCGATTTGAAAAACTCTTTCAGAGTTAGATAGCCCGTTTATTGAGGAAAGCTATAGGCTAGGGTATATAATATCACGCTAAGACCAAGTAACTATTCCACGTGGACAAAGTCGCTGGCAGGAGCTATTTTTTATAAGACTAGCTTCCGCCTGCGACTTCGTCCGCGTGGAATAGTTACTTAGTCTTAGCATGATGATATGCCTATACCCTATAGCCTTCCTCAATAAATGGGCTATCTAACACTGAAATATTTTTTCAAATCAGACCAGTAGTTCCTGAGATTAGCGCGTTCAAGCAAACAAATAAACAAACTCTTCAGCTTTATATATTAGTATAGATTTTACATGTTTTAGATAAAAAAGTTTACTTAATATAAATACCAACATATAATTTTTTTAATTCCAGTTGAAAACTAGAGCCAATAGCGTTGTGGAATAAAGTTGAAGTAAGTTTATTTAGCATAGTCATGGGGCTCACAATTATTTTATTGAAATAAAACAACTAAGGATTTTATCGCGTTATATAAGTATAAATCAAACCAAAAGATTTGATTTATAATAATATAAATATATATAATTATTTTAATGATTAGTTTATCTGCTGTTACATATTTATGTTGGGTGCTAATGTCAAAAAAATACTATCCACCATGCGCGTTTGTAGTATACTAGGAATTCTTCGGTCAAATTGTCGGGAAAGATCGTCATTGTCTCGAACAGCTGATTGATGGTTATTGGCAAAATCGACGGCAAAGGCTCCACAGGTCGAAGTCCTATAAGATGGTAGAACAGATCCGCACATCTCTGTAAGTATACCAAACTTCATGAGACACTTTATTTCGCTTAGACAAGCACGGGTGGCGCAATATTGTTAATAACAAGATCCCATGGGAAAATCACGCCCCTCCAGCAATAAGGAACATGACTTGTGGGGTATATTGTCTGCACTGTCTGAGTCAATATTTTTTTTTGTTTTCTTTCTTTCTTTCTGATTCGTCTATTTGTGATATAGCACTTCCACGAAACTAAACATAAGAGGGCGAATGGAAGAAGCTGTTGTTAAAATCTGAAAGTATTTAAAAAATATATATTATATCTTGCGCCTGTCAGTTAAATTAGAATAACTGAATTGAGTACCCGTAACGAAAATATTGTTTATATTGGACTTATGTAAAATAGTTAACTGAGTAAACCGTATTGCTGAACTCGAAACATTTTTTGCTGATTGTGCTTTATCAGTTATAAAAACCTGCGGTTTAAGAAATTTATTTCTCAAAAAAATAGAGGTTTCAAATATTCCCGTAATTTGAGATTGAGAAAGAAGATTGAGAAAGTTAAAACAAGTTGCAAGTTGATAAGACATTAAGGCACAGTTAATATAAGACACAGTTGGAAACCAGGGCCAGGCAGCTCAACGGACCGGTCGGGTATTTAGCTGAACTGGACTTATTGAAATAATCCGTAAAGTTGTTTTATTTCAATATGTCTGATATTCGCGTAAGCTTCAGAAATCAATATGAACTGGACTTATTTGGCACAGCTGTGGGACATACAATATTTTATTTTTAGTTTAGATTAATTTATTTTATTTTTGGTTTATTTTACAAGTTGATTAGTTTTTTCCCCTGTGTTATTCTATGCAGTGTCCTTGACTGTGTCAATAAACTCTTTTTCTTTTTTTCTCTTTACATTCGTTATAAGTATAAAAAATATTGATAAGATATTATTTATGTAAGAATAAGATTTTCGTTGTTTAAATTATTGAAATTTTACTGTGGATATCAAAGCGGGCGTTAAAATAAGCCTATACTTAAGTTATTTAAAAGCAAAATAAAACCTTAAAAACATTAAAATAATTAAGACTCTTTCTTGAGTAAAAATTATTATTACGGTTCGTTGATTTGATCTCTATTTTCCTGGCCCAACTTTTAGGCCCATTACACACTACATGTGCGAGAAACCAAGACAACGATACTGGCTATTATGCCTAAAGTGTCACGTGTGGTGACCCTTACATGCGATTTGACCCTTTACTTGGACAATTATACGCATTGCAATTATACGAGCTATAAGTCTCAAAGGCTATTTAAGCGACAGTAAAAGCAAAATGCAAGTGAAACTACTAAAAAAATAATCCTAATTTTACTTACAGTATTATTACGTTGAAATTCGTATTATTCGTTCTTGCTTTTAATTGTAAAGGTCTTGTTCTTGTACCTATTGCAGCAACGTCACGTATAATTGCAACATACTTACCTGTAAAGAAACATAACAGTATTAGGTAAGGGTTTATTTGCTTTGATTCTATAAAGATAGACTTTACCAATTAATGTACACAAAACAAAATTATTTGGTTTACATACTACTAGCGACCCTAGCGGATGCTACAGGCAACCGGTGTTGTCTAATTCAATGTGTGCGTATCTACGTACAGTGCGTATTATGCACACGCTCAAGCGAGTATTGATAAAACGACTTGCACACAACTATAACCAAACCAGAAATTAATCTCATACATAAAAGGAATATGATGCAGTATTTTAGCCGGCAGAATAATAGCTTCCGTAGCGTTACGGTGAGGTGACTGGAATCGAAGCACAAGCGGCGTGTCGTGAGTTCAAATCACGGTAGAGGGAATTATTTTTGTCATTATGTCATACTTTTTATATTTTAAAAAAGTAAATTGTGTAAACTCTTTTGGTTTAATTGACTTGTTTTTATTTGTGTTGTATTGATTTGTTTGTTATTGAAATAAAAGAACAAAAATGGTATATTAAAACATTTAATTAACTAAATAACGGATCGATTAATATACACAATAGAAAAACAATTTTATCAAGCCTCGAGGCAGTTATTATTTATTTATTTATTATTACACACACTACTCGTATCGTTACAGGATAACCTCCACTACAATAATGGTTGAAAAATCAACTTACAGTTAATCGTTTCTTTAATGAAACGGTTACTATTTTATCAGTTATGAATACAAAGTTTTGTTTGATGGGTAAGTATGAGCGTAATATTTTGTTAGAGGTAATCAATTTAATCAAAAATAAAGACGTCAAGTAAGTAAATAAAAATTTACAAGTTAACTTTTCACATCATAATAAGACAAAGTTATTTTTGTTGGATAAGGATGGACGTAATATATTTTGTCAAAGTATTGAGTATAGGTATATCAATTTAATCATAGTAAAATAAAATGTGAAGTGAATCAACATGTTAGAGGAAGAAATTATGGCAATTTCTAACCTCAGGAACAATAACATCACTCACATTATTTATGATACACACGTCGTTTAAAACAGTGTGATCACTTTTAAAATATAGTGTGAAAAATATAACACGTCATGGCAATTATTAATGTGTCGGCAAACCATCGTTATCAATTACCTCTTGTAACCTTCTAGGCATGCTGGCTACCATACTAGCGCATATATTGCTACCCCGTAGCGACTCCCAAGTGGACGTAACTAGGTCATCTAAATTCGATTTTGATCTTGTATTCGATGAGTCCCAGTTTAGCACCATGTGACCCCATAGGTTTTCTATGGAGTTTAAATCTGGACTTTTAGCAGGCCAGTCAATAATAGTCATGTTTTCTTGGTTGTCAAATCTTCTGTGCTGGTTTGCTGCATCGTAAACCAGCTGCACGCAAGTGGTTTCGCACGGTTGGTAAGCACACATTATGAGCTGTTGCGGTTATTCGGGTGGGGAGGAATGGGTCCGCTCTGTGCCTAGATATGATGTCCCGGTGTCATTTGAAAAAAATGCCGATGGTTTTGGCCCACGTCGGCGATGGTCTACGTCACCGGAATCTGCAAATCGTCGAACCCATAACTGCACGGTTCTTCTCTGTAATAAAAAAGAAATGCTCAGAAACCAGTATAAGTATATAAATGCTGATATGTGTAAATAAATATTAATCATAATTTAACATGTCATGTTAATATAATTATAATACTAAAAACATTGATTCCAATGATAAACCTATTATTTGTATCATCATTAGTAAACATAATTAATATTAGTTACTTGCTTAATTCGAATAAGTAATTGAATCTTGGCTCAAATCCTATGCTATCCTATCCATAAATTTAATTTATTTATATATTGTGTTAAGTCAGTATTACTTATATGACACTTTCCTAAATGAATTAATTATTATGTGTTTTAATATACTTACTATATTAATTAATATAATATATATTATATTATTAATATAATTAGTTAATTCTATTATTAATTAATATAGTATATTAAAACAAATAATAATTAATTCATTTAGGAAAGAATAAAATATTTAATATACTTACTATATAATATAGTATAATTTAACGTTTATAGACAAGAAGAGCATAGGTTCATAATGAAAATGTCCATAAATGTTACTCACCGATATCATTAATCACCTCGCTATTTCACTGATAGAAATGTTTTGCTCGTGTAATACAACAATTTCGGCCTTCTTAAACATCGTTAAATGTTGCATGATTAAGCAATAAAAAATAGGATAACACCGCACACAAATTATTACAGGAGTTGTAAGAAGCAATCTATGCTTAAACGAAGGTCGTAATAGTTAATGCAAATAGACTGGACAAATGACGACGTTCAATTCTTATAAAATAAAATAATTGAAAAATTGTGGGTAGCTTTGTCTACTAAGGACACAAAATAAAATGCTTAAGTAGTTAGTTTCGATGGCATATCTCAAACGTTGCAAAACTTCGATTGTCTTATGAACTGGATTAATAGTAACTTGTAAAAGATTTAAATAATATTATAAAAAGAATATATTTCGCAAGTGTGGTTTGATCATACGGCATTCGTTTTACCAGTCGGAGACATTAGCAACGGTGCTAAAGCTGCTCTAGTAAACTTGTTTGAAATAGTGCAATGCATTCAACCACACCAATTAGTAATAAGGACTATTATAGCGTGTTAGCCATGCCTAAGTATTGATGTAGGTGTGTGTGTAGTAGAACTCGCTCGCTTGGATGTTAGTATGCGTACTGATTTACATCGTCTTATTAGTTTACGCACACAATAACAACGGCAGTTATCCATGTGTTGATGTAAACTAATTAGGTGGTTAAACTGTACTAAATAGAAAAAAACTACATCCTAAATTTAATCCTAGATAGACCAGTTATTTACTTCACTAAAACTTCAAAGAAAGAAGTATTAAGAAAGGTTCAGACTGTAGAGTCCTAGAAACAAAACGCCTTGCGTTTATTCATCTGAAATGACTGTTTAACGAGATTTACAACTACCAAATTGAGTCTCTCCGTGACGTCTCATTTGTATAACCTTTTTCAACTTTTCTTTTAAATATAAAAAAATAATAACGAAGTAATTTTACAAGTCTAAAAGGGCTATCAAATAGTAGTACATAATACATAATTATGTTAGTTTATTCAATACCTATAGCGATTGTGATTACTTTTCCTGTTCCTAAAATTGCCTCTTTTTTTTCAGATGTAAGAAAGAAATATGATATTATATTTTTTTATATCGTGAATAGAATTGCCCCCTAACATACCGGCGATATTTAGGTGTACAATATGTGTAATACACCTCTGCCTAAGCCTTCGGGGAATATAGACGTGATGGTATGTTATGTAAAATTCGTTCTAGTTGCTTTTTGTGATACCCTTTAGTGGAATTACTAATGAACCGCAGGCAGCACACGTTTTAAATTTTAAATACATCATACGTATAAGCTATTTGTAATACCTACCTTCCAATGATTGAAAAACTGCTTTCAATATCTGCCATCATCGTTGGACACTATCAACTTGGACATTAACCTTCAATGTCCACACTTCTTGCTCTCGCAATATTGTACCAGTAAAGAATTTAACACCATTTTATTTTAATAGAGTGTCCATGGAGTTCCTTGCTGGATTATTCTCCAAAGTATCAACCTTTTGGAATCGTGCAACTAGAATCCTAATGTCCATAAACAAACGCTAGTAAAACCTTAATTGAAATAAAAATCTTTGAATTTCAAATTGAGAACGGTTCTATTCAACACAATCGATGCCACCATAATCTTATATGAAACCCTGCTAAAAGTTCTACCAAATTCAAACAAAAATCTTAGTGCAACTTTCATAAGATTGCCATTGTATAATTAGAGCCGGCATAGTAAAACTTATAATTCTTTGCAGCGAAGGTCGACAACCCTAGAACTGCAATTTAAATTTCGTAGTGTTTGCAGACAACGAAACCTCTCGAATAGGGTTGGCAAACGCAAACCTTTTACGGGTACCTTTAGAAAAATAAACATGTTTTTGACAGGTCATAAAAATGTGCTATTACCGAACATTTTTATTTTGTTATAGGTATCTTCGAAAATAGTTTTTACCCTTGCTATTATTACCTACAAAACGGTTTTAGTAAGTATTGATAAAAGAGGTTGATTTGCATAATACCCTTCTAACCAGAACAGAGAAATAGTGGTGTAGTAGAAATATGTTTAGTCTGCAAGCAAGTCTTAGGTTCTTCAACCTTTGGCACGCTATCATAGGTTTCAAAAGTCACTACATTTTAACTATAATTGGAGATCCAAAGGATCATTGTCAAAGATAGCTGTAAAAAATAAAAAAATCCCACATGTTTGCCAACCCTGTCTTAAAATAATACCGCCTCCCCGAACAAAGGTTATTAAAAGTTGTGATTATTTTCACTCGGATTCAGCTGTACATGTAATAAAATGGCTTACAAACGGTCCTGATGCGCCATTTGTTGATTGTTTTATGCGCTTTGTTCGAAATTAGAGTTTGGGGAGGCCTAAGGATTTTCAAGTAAGGTTTGATAACATTGTTTTGTTCTAGATATTGGAATACTTTAATAAAGTATTTGGTGGAATTAAAAATTTCATTTTCATTCGCTTATATGTCGTTTAGGGTCCTTGGATATTCGTTCTTTGTCTCTCCTGCGTACGTAAAGACGAATGCTAAATCTACATACAATTTAATTTCGATTTAAAATAAAAAATCTCAAAAAAAATCTATAGATCGAACCCTAGTTTGATAGATGTTTTTTTATTTTCTTTTTATGTCAACAAATTAGTGTCCAGTTAACTTTTCACATTAATCTTTGTAACCAGATTATAACTTAGAATATTTGCTCAATTCAGTAACTCGCAATTTAAGCGAAAAAGTAAGAGAAAGTTTCAACCGTCCCAATGTGACCCGCGCAACACTATTAACTGGACAATTTATTCATACTTTTTATCTGTACCGCGGGAGGTCAAACGACATCTTTGTTTAACTTTCATTTAGGCACACTAATCTTAATTGTAAATCCAAGGCTTCAGTTTTATTATAACAAAGAATTGCGACCGTGGACAAAAAGAAAATATGTTGTAAAAATAACGCATCTTTGTGTATTTATTTTTCATGCATTCGTCGTTTGGGTATTGTTTTTGTTTAATTTGAAAGTCGCGTGTGAATGTCAGGTCCATTGAGCTTGTTAATGGGATGTGGGTCTGCTGATGAAGGGCAGTGAGGGGCAATAAGGTGGGGTTGGAGGTATGTTGTATGGGATGGTCCACGGTTTTGGAATTAAAACATAAACGCAGTGGGGTTTCGTCGTTATTTCAAGATTTAATCTATTTCAGCCTTTATATTGTTCTTATAATTGCGCTGTAAAATTTTATGTTACATCTGTGAGTTGGAATCTAAAATATTGTAAAATACGTAATTGTATACAAAACTGTAAAATTAACTAGGTACATGGTATGGTTTCCAGTTCAAATCCAAACAAAGTTTCCCATAAGGTAATGCTCGATAGCAGTAGGTAAGGGTTTTTGCCCAAATTAATATCAATAGGGCAACAGTCCATATACGGATATAAGATATAAACAGACTGGCGAACTGTGTGTGCTTATCAGTGCATATCTGCCTAACCCTGATGGGAAACAACACACTTTTGCACAATGTTACTTCACGTGGAAGGATGGCTATTACATCGTGTGATTTCAGTATGTGAAAATCCGTCTAAGTACCTATTATTATATATATATAACTAGCTTTTGCCCGCGGCTTCGCTCACCTGAAGCTCAAAAACTAACAGTGATGATCTCTTCTTTGTATGGGTCTCTATACATCAGAGAAGTCAAGCTGTACGTTGTCACGTTTCGTTTAATGATTTGAGATAAGAAGTATAGCAGTTTTTAAGTTTGAGTACATACTCTCTAGCAGTGATAAAATTAAATTCTATTCAGTAGTTTTTGCGCCAACCCGTAACAAACAGACAAGAATTTAAAAAATCACATTTTTGGGTTCGGAGACGTTTATATAACAATAACCCACTTGTTTTACTTTAAATATCTTCAATGTACAGACACAGATTTTTTACAATTTTATAATAAGTAGTTGAGATTTGAAAAATGGGTACAAAAAATATCAGATTTATACATGTCAAAACCGCCAATAAACCACGTGAACGAAGTTGCAGGTAGCAAATAAAGAAATAGTTATTGTAATAATAGCTGTAAAATACATTAAATCTCGATCAGCATTCGCCACATTTTAATGAATTACAGAAAAACAATTTTGCATATTCACGCACATTTAGTTTTGCTCTTGCGTGAAAATTAATAAACGTTTTTAACACTTATGCTGGTTTATTTATTGCCTACATTAATATTACATTTTAATTGTCGACATTGCGATTTACTATCTAGTATTTCATGCAATATTTAAATGCAATATTCTCCGCACAAATTGGGCTTCATTTAATAATAAACTAAGGTAATTTGTAGAGCAGTGGTTTGCCAAACATCGAACTGATTGTTGTTTATGGCAATACTGTAGTTTACTCGTTGTGTTAATTATTTGTTAAATATATGTACAGCGTTATACGGATAATTACTAGATTTATTTGTCTATGGAAATTACGGAAAATACTGTTTTATAATCTATCAAATAGTAAATACCTATTTATTATTTATTTATAAGCAGAATAAATACGGCTCTGATAGGGTGTACGAAAATGTATTCATAAAAAAATCTCTAAAAGATAAAAACATGAGAGGTATGAGGCACTGCTAGTATTTTTTCTTAACTAATATAAAATAGTAAAAAAACTGTGACTGTACATTAAAAAAAAATTATATTTTATTTTTTTATTTAATTAATTAAACAGATCTATAAAAGAGGAGATCATCACCGTTGGGTTTTTTTATTTTTGGAATCCATTTCTTATCTTAATTTAGCTTCACGTGAGCAAAGCCGCGGGCAAAAGCTAATATATTATATTGATGTTTATTTAAGGCTCTTGTAGCTTTAATTTCGTTCCGCAAAGATGTTTAATACCGTAAAGTTGTTAATTATTTCAAATAAATATATTTTGTAAAAACATTTTTTACCGATACGACAGTACAAGTTCCCAATGGAGCGCAGTGCTGAAATTTATGCATCGCATCGAAAAACATACGAAAGATGAAAGTGACAACCCTGTGATTATCTCTAGGTAACGATGTTTAAAACAGTTTTTTGTATGGTAACTGTGAGCGGCGGACGAAAGTAAGTAATTTTATTTCTGTTTATTTTTTGTTTCACTCATTATCGCTTTTCCGTTCCACAGTCATGTGGTTTTTATGCGTGACGGAAGCTATGTTCGGGGCGAGAAGCAGTTTTTATTTTCACACGTACCGTGAATGTTTTTAATTATGTACTAAAGAGTAAGGCTGTGGAATTGTACTTTGTCAAATGAAGTACCTAGATTAACATTTTACAGACTTTTATTGTTGTACTAGCTTCTGCCCGCGACTTCGTCCGCGTAGCGTAATAATATATAGCCTATAGCCTTCCTCAATAAATGGCCTATCTAACACTGAAAGAATTTTTCAAATCGGACCAGTAGTTCCTGAGATTAGCGCGTTCAAGTAAACAAACAAACAAACTCTTCAGCTTTATATATTAAGTATAGAGTATAGATAACCGTTTTAGTTAGTGGTTTGTCGTTGTTTATAAGACCTGAATGCAATTGTAATTAATCTGATCTAAAAACCATATTCTCATTATTTTAACCTCTTACATTCTTTGTTCAAACCTATGTTAGCATGGGTAAACACTGGTTTGTTTTAAATTATGTATTATTATTAATATTCTGTTTATAAGTTTAATGATAACAAGCGTAGTGGCTGAGCATGAGATCTGGGTTTGATTCCCAAGTCGAGCAGTTTTTATGGAGCTCTCCACCTAACCTTTCCGGTATATAGGCTTATTTATTTTATTAATCAATAAAAGCCAACTTTACCACAATCTTGCCTAAACTTTCCGTTCACCTGTCTATACTATTTTCAAACTATTACCTTCCAGGAAACGAGTGAAGTCGTATAATATATCATTCCTAACTGCGGCAGAGTATACGAGAAGTATGTACGAATATTTAGTAGGTAGCTCCAAAATTTACGCCTCCAAAACCCAAGCCTAATACGTTCGTAATGCAGTCGGGATGCAAATCTAGGCATCGATTGGAGCTAAGAATAACCCCCTACGTGTCGATATAGCCAGTCAACTGTGGATATCGAACGTGCGATTAAGGCTGATGCTATAGTTTGATTAAGCTCGGGCTGCACAGAAATAATCGACAGCCACGTTTGCAATAGATATTTGTCGAACATATCTGTTGATATTTTTGTATAAAAACCACTGTTTAGTTTGATTGTGGTGGTCACTGCATTCTTAGGAGTACAAACTTATAGCGTCTTGTCGGCGAGAAACACCTGTCAGGCAAATTCAATTACTTAACATTTTATATTTTACCCTCGACGGAACGGAGATGGTATATGCGTTTAGGATGAGAGGAGAATTCCTACAACAAAATCCGGCGGGGGCTGCATTTAGTTCTAAAATACACATCGTAGCACTTCTACTATTAATTGAAATTCAGAACAGGGAATAGGATTTTCTTGTAGGTAAGTGAATTATGTGTATAGTTGTCATTAAGTCGGGTGTTTTGAAAATGTTATCTAATTCTTTTACGATAATATTTCGTGGGTTTTTCAAGATTTTCAATTCTGAGTTTTATAATTTGATGGTGTACAATTTTTATCACAATTTCAATGAGATGACTTGTAAATTTTGCAAATGGTATTCAGGGCGGCTCCTTAAATTCATTAAAATACCCAGCGTTATCTGATTTGTCAATTTGAGCAACAAACAATGGTGGTAATGTGCGGAATACACGACGCGTGATTTCAAACGAGTTCATTATACATTGAATGCTGTCTATCAAGCTCCATTAGGATGGCTTGTTGCTGAGCCATGTTATAGCGTTTACGATTTGATACGTAGCGTTTAACGTTTGTATGTATTTACGTGTTCATGCACTGAACGGTTTAGTGAACGGACTGATATTTTTTTGTTCAGCCGTTCCACTGCTGGGCAATTGCCTCTTTACCCTCCTTCCACTCCTCTTGGTTTAGAGCCTTCTGCAGCCAATAGAGGTCTAGGTGGTCCCGCCGTCTCATTTAGGCCTACCGTCTAGCATTATATGGGTTCAACTAAGTGATGAGTGTTGCCCACAGCTCATCCAAAATGCGGCAGATGTGACCAGACCAATTTCCCTTGAAGCTTGTAACTTTCTGGCCAACGTTGGCTATATGTACACTGATAGTAAAATTTTGTACAATTAGCTAAAGCAACCGTTATATTAAACTGAGTTTTTTCTACCTACTTTGCCCTAGGCTTGTGTAGTACATGTGCTATGTACTATTAGGAATCGATTCCCGACACAGACTAGTACGAACTATTCCTTTTCCTTTCTATTACAACATTCCTATAGTACTTCGTCGTAGTCTCTGGCTCTCTAGTTCTGTACGAACTACGAACTGAGCGATGAGCGACGGAGCGCTCCGTCGCTCACCTCTCATTTGAACTCGACTAGTACATTTGAACGACTCCGTCGCTCACTAGCAAGAACAAAGCTATTTTGAACTTTATGTCTATGATCCCAGTGATTATTTTTGTTCACTTTTCCTTCAGTGAGCTACTGTACTAATAGTACTAGAAGACCGAACTAGTACATTTGAACGATTGTACTAGTACGGAGCGCTCGGTTCATAGTCCGAGCAAGAACAAGCCTACTTTGCCCCAAGTATATTATGAACAGTTACCCACGCAAAGATACTTGCATACACATATATATATATACATGTGCACGTGGTATGTATATACAGTGCTCGTTCATGCAATATGCTCTACATCCAGATGTCTGTGAAACATACAAATCATTAAACGTATTACGATTGATGCGATTGCATTGCGGTAATCCGGAATTATTGCTCCGTGCTCTCAACTACTGTTACGTAGCAAACACATTAAGTATAGAATACCGAGAATTGATCCAATCATAACAAGATTTACCGTCCAAGTTGATGGGATTTTGTTTGTAGTTGGTATAATATTCATTGGGGATTTCATAGACAAGGTACGTACCATTTCTTGCCACGCAAAATAAGCATTATAACGTGCCGTTGCGGATAACAGTCCGCTATACCAAAGCATATATTTTACTCGGCCATTTTTTTAAATACTGCGTTGAATTTTTCGGGTTTTCCTCTTCTTAAACTGATTGAATGGAAAACAGCCAATAAAGATTGTCATAACGGGTGCGAATTATACAAGATCTGCAACGGCAATTAGTATCACTGGCTGAATAGACAGTGTATTTTTTTAATATTGCAAGATCTACCTACTTGTCTAAGACTGACAAAGTACAAAGTTTAACATAACATACAATCACGCCTGTATTCCCCGAAGGGTTAGGCAGAGGCGTACTAATGTACACCCACAGTTCACCGGTATGTTTAGGTCCCATGTAATAGGGGGCGAGCCTATTGCCATTAACCGGGCACAAATTCCTAACTCCGAGCTGCTACTGGGAATTTCATAGAAAAACCCAATATTTATCACTTTGCTCGACCTGGCAATCGAACCCAGGTCCTCTAGCGTAGCAGTTGCGCTCAGGACCACTTGGCTAATGAGGCAGTTGAAGTACAAAGTTAATGCAACTGTATTCAGTACAATCACCATAGTTTATTGATTATGAGGAAGTAGCAAAACATAATTCATAGTAAAGGATTTATCCACGTCTAGGACCTGCAATCTCTCATTATCTAGGCATTATCATAGCTTTGCTGAAATTATTCTTGGGCTGATATTACTTACGTGGTTTGCGATCCCTGTAGTCTCACAGTGGGAAGCGCAACTTTTATTAATATTAAATATTATTTTATGTTACGTGTTCTTCTAAGCTTGTTCAGTTTTGTTACTTTAGAAGAAAGTGCATTTGTTTAATATCCATCTCACCAAATTTTGATGTCAATAATGATCGTAGGCACGGCAATGAAGATACCACTTCAACTGCATGTTAGCTAATGCCCGTTATAAATCTGTATTATAACACCTATAGGTAAATATCTCGATACGTTATTGTACAATTAAATAAATTTCTGCATAAATTATATATTATATAGCTTCTGCCCGCGACTTCATCCGCGTAGCGTGATGATATATAGCCTATAGTCTTCCTCAATAAATAGGCTATCTAACACTGAAATAATTTTTCAAATCAGACCAGTAGTTCCTGAGATTAGCGAGTTCAAGCAAACAAACAAACAAACTCTTCAGCTTTATTATTAGTATAGATTATTATTATTATACTACTATTATATTTCTGCGTATATAATTCATGCTGAAATCTTAAACCGAGAAACTTAAAACAAACTCTTACTAATAAAAATAACGAATATTTTTATGATTACTACTACTTAACATGTAATAAAACTCGCTTACGTAATAATCAGTTTCAATGAGCCTCGTTTCAACAAAAACGAGGAATCAATTTAACTTACTCGTGGAACTAGTATAAACACGCTAAACGCTTCCCATCTCCAAAACACAAACAACGGAACAAATCATTTATTAATCAGCATTTTATTGAACAGAGTCAGCAAATAAAATACGATTTAGCAAACAATTCGGGCCACGGAAATCACGGGCCGCACCCGACAATATCAGCATCCAATCTGTATCGAGGGCAAACGGCGTATTCGACAAATAAATATTGTAGGGCGTCGGACAGTTAGCGGCTGTGACGTCCCGCTTTCATTTTTATTGGATTTTTAAATATGGCATAATGTATTATGTGTCTAGATTATTGCAAGTCTTAGCATCAATAGCTTATTAACTAGGTACCTAATTATAGACAAAACAAAATAAAAACAGTTTATTTTTCAAATTTGTACCCATTAATAAATTAGGCGATCAAAGTCAAAATCAAAATGTTTTATTTCAATTAGACCATTATAATCGGTACTTTTGAAAAGTCAAACTAGATGCACGGTTCCAAAAAGTGAGTCTTATGGAGAAGAGGCGGCAAGAAATACTATAGATACTCTTTTTTAAAAATTAATCAAATTACAATATTAAGCTTTACAACTTTGTTGTAAATAGTTGCTGAGAATGATGCAGTTTGATGTGTAAGATTTATTCATTACATAAAAAAAAAGAATTGCCACAGCAAGTTAGAGCTGACCAGCAGCTGAGGGTTTTTTCATACTGCCTGGGCATTATGAATAATGACAAGCTAATAAGGGCAAAGTAAATTATTATAATTTAAACTTCATCTTGACATATTTTATATTGCACGGGATGCAGGGTTACGTACCTATCATCGTGAAGATAATACTTATGCATCTACACAACGGTTCACTACAATTCGGTTCATTGTGTCGTTATGGTGAACAACCTAACACATCCGAAATTTCAATTTCTTTTATCCCGAATTTTAACGTATATTTTATTCAATGAAATCTACGTTTGGTCTGAATGAAATCTCGATTTAATTATTCTGCATTATTAGAAGCATTATAAATCATGTCTGGACGATTTAATTATTTCCATAGTCGTTTTTAATTTTTATTAGTAAAAAAAGGATTCGATCACATACTTACAAATAACCGTGTAAGTACAAACTACACTTAAAATTACTGAAGATCTTGTTTATACCTATATAATCAATTTTGTACATATTTCTGGCCGCTTTTGATAAAGGAGAAGCCAGAACGCTGTTGCACACTCCAATATAATGTTTTTTTATTATTTGTTCAAATTATTTTCTTTCAACCTGGTTCCGGACCCACTCGACTAGAATGTCATAAATGTCCTCTACAACCTTGCACCTCGCACAACTTTATTAGTGTGTTTTTTTTTTCATAAAAAAAACTAAGCTATTAAGAGATATGTCGTGTACGTGGACGATGATGATGATAGCAAATGGGTAGGATATTTTTAATAATTTTGTATTATTAATAATGCCTGGAGAATTTGATCATAGTTGTTATCACACTATACTCTCATATTGGGCATTTTTTTAATGTTCTGCTTTATGATTTGGTCCATAACATATACACTGTTGATATTTAATATTTATATTTAATTATCATCATACCAAAAAATATCTAAAAAAGTGGGCATAACAAAATTTTACAGAAACTTAAAATTTGTTATTAAAAAAACAGAAAGTGTCCTCTGTTTACTTGATATTCTATAAAGGTCTTATGTTAAATTAAATTTTGTGAACACTAATTGGTGTAGAAAAGTTAAAATTTTGTAACTTTATTTAAAACAATTTCGAGTGCTGTCACGAAAAATAAGATCTCAACTTATTAACAAGGTGCTACAAAAGAAAATAAGTTAGTACTTTCTGAGTAAGAAAATAATTTAAATTCATCAACCTTACAAGTACGCTTATACTTAGGTAAGTTTTCCTTTTAAATATAAAATAGTGCTATTGCTAAAACAATATAAACTTGCTTATTTTATTTACATCGAAGTTATAAAGTAGGTAACAAAGTTTAAATAACTCAACACCAAATAATTTAGTTGTTAATGGATCCAAATTAAATTAAACAAAATAAAATATAATTAGTACGTAAATAAAGTTCATAAAAACGATATTAAAAATTGGTTAAAATAAAAAATATTATACATCATAAGTATAAAGTTGGGTCTTCTGGTAGGGTACCGAAATTTATAACTTTAGATTTAAATAAAAACCAAAACATGTCTTAATTTAAAATTTCATATTTTTTACAAAATTGCAAAAATATTTCATTGTCGTCTGCTGTCGACAACGGCGCGCTCGCCCTATCAAATCTTGGTATACGAAAGTGCATCGGCGCGTTTCCTCGCAATCGCTGCAAGGCAGGTGGAGCATTATTGCAAAACATTTTTATCTCCTTTCAATTTCCGTACAAGATACCTACAAAGATTAGACGTCTCGTATCGAACTTTCTCGAACTTCGATTAAAATCGCTAGCAAGCAAAACGGACAAACTTTAGCCTGTAAATATATTTTTGCAGACTTGCTTCGACAGAGTTTTGAGTTTCCACTTAATGCGGACGTGGAGATATTAAATTTTTTAGAGACTTTCCGAATGCATTCGTGGATAGACGGAATGTTGGATATTTGGTGCTTTTGAAACGAGATGAGAATGCAAAGTTTTGTTTGGTACTGTCCGACGATATGTTTTGGTACAACAACGATGTTTGTTTTAAAGCTTTTACAAGTTTTGTTGGTTTAATTGGACAATTTTCTAGTAGTTCACATATGGAAATATCTCACATAAAAAAATAAACAAGCGTGGCCAATATAATTGACAAAGTAAAACTCGGATAACTAATTCATAGTTATCTTTTTCAGTAGTAAGTATGTCTCGTTTATGTCCACAACACAACTAAGATTCTAAAAATGGAGTACGCTAAAATCTTCCTAAAATAATAGAAGGAAGCTATAAAACGAAGGAGATTTTCTGTGATCTCATATCTTATAAAAAATCCTTCAGCATAAACTCGAAACATCTTCAAAATAAAGTACAGGATTTTATCAAAATAGATCGTCAGAAGAAATGGTTAGATTTTATCGCGTAGATTACATCACATACCATATAATTTTATTATACCTACGTCGAGCGTGGCAGGTCCGCAGAATATCTTGATTTTCATAATGGCTTCTTAAATGCAACACGTTATCCTCACTTATCTTTACGTCCTCATAAGATCCTGTATCTCGGTATTATTTTTTCATTGCCCTGTGGCATATAGATTATACTCATTAGGTGGATGTACCTAAATACTTTTCAGAAACTTATTATTCCATATGAGTATGTGGAATATGAGCAAGTATATTAAAGTATGTATAATATAGGTATTATCTATACTAATATATAAAGCTGAAGAGTTTGTTTGTTTGCTTGATCGCACTTATCTCAGGAACTACTGGTCCGATTTGAATTCTTTCAGTGTTAGATAGCCCATTTATTGAGGCTATATATCATCACGCTACACGGACGAAGTCGCGGGCAGAAGTTAGTTTTTGGATAAAACTACACTGGCTTTAGGTCCTGGAGTCCAAGCCCTAATATTCAATGTTCCCTTAATACTACGTACCAACATCTCCTTCTGAGTCTGTTTTTTAAAGCTTAGGGAAGTGTTTAATCCTCCTTCCAGATTATAACGCTGAGTTACAACATTTACCCGTATGTGCAATGTGTTTTCTTTTCATTGGCTATGGGAAAACTTTATAATTTTGTTGCCCCATCATTCTAAGAGAAGACCCGTGTCCAGCAGTTGGACTAATTAATGGGTTGATTAACTATGGGAAAACTTTGGATAAGGTTAGGTTAAATTTGGAGAAATGTATATTTTTGACAGATTCTGAACTATAGGGGATTTGACCTGTATTGCAGTGTACTTTTATGAACATACAATTGACAGATAATAGATAACTATACTGATAATAATTAGTAAATTTAGTAAGTACATAAGTATCCACATATATTCATAATTTTACGTATTTTTTTTTTCAGGGACTCTTAACAGCGTAACCGAGCTTGGTGGCGAGGCACCGAATGCCTCCAGCCAGGAGCAACTTATAAACTAAGCAAAAGATAATTTTATGTAACATGTGTTTGTTTCTTTTAGGTAACTACCTATGTACTAATTTGTAGCCAAACTGTGTCACTAAAGTTATTTATGTTCTGATTTCAATTATTATCTCAAGTTCTCAACATTAGAGTACATCAAAATAACGTAAGCTATTTATAAGTACTGCAGTCACCTAAACATGAATACAGCAGCACAATATTGTTTAGGTATCAGTTAATATTATTCAATACACAACAGGACCCAGTTCGTACATCGTCGTAACCTATTTAGCAGAGAATTGTAAGCCTGTTTGCAAGTGTTCTGCTTTAATCTAATTAATCGGTGCAGCCCTGACTAGGGAACTAGAATAGGGTTGTTCGCTACATGGAAGTTGTAATTATGATTGTTAGGAGATACAACTGCAAGTTGAGTGTAAATGTAATTAGGAAGATGAAACTATACGACCAGACAGTAGTGTAACTTAGTCGTGTTTTATCTGTTTTATATGTATCCATAATATTTTATCAAAACTCTTTGGAGAAAAGAATAGCACAGATATAGGTACCTACACTAAATTTAAATAAAATTGTTTGACTTTCAACAGACCAGTCATAATTACTATATTTATTTTATTGATAGTGATACTAGCGCCACGACATACGTTGTCTAGCCATGAAAATAAAAAACAGCTGCTGTCATAGAATAATGCACGCAACGCCCTCTGGTGAAATTTCAGGAACCAGCGTACAACGCCATGTTTATTTTTCACCGTGTTTTGTTTCTTTGAAATCAGTCTACTCCGTTCTCGATACAAAAGGTATGAGAAACCAATTTTCTCTATCATTCTCTATCATCTCTATCATGTTTTTGTAGCTATTCTGATATTCGGGGTGGAGACGAATCCAAAAAATAAAAGATCATAAAAAACAGTCAAGTCGTTTTTGAGTTATAAATGGTGTAACCAAACCGACTTTGTTTTGTATATACAGATTACATTAAGACAAATGAACTACGAAAAGGTTATTTTAGTTTTTAAATATTGACTGTAAAAAGGTTACCACCTAAAAGTTACATACTATAAAATAAAAGGAAAAACGACGAAACAGTTAATAGACATATAAAAAGAAAGGACAGGGCGCCAGAAAGTTCCACATTATCTTTCAGACTGAGGGTACTTCCAAAATTGAATTCAGATATTATTATGTTTATTCGACTATGAGTCCTTTTATTTTATTGAGCGGAATGGTTAACGCGATTTGAGGACAGAATAAAGAGAATTTCTTTCCAATTGTTTTTTCATGGTTGAAGAGGAAAGTCGAAAAGGCTAAAGGGAAATAATTGATAAGTTTATGAAAGAGAATAAGGTACGTAATAAGTATTCTAAATATAGATAAAATGTTGTTAAGAATAGTCACACATGAAATACATATTCAAAACCACTTTGCAATGTAGATACTTGTGTTTACTAGGATTGAGAAAAATGAGATCATCGCGGGTAACGCCGCGAGAACACAGCTAGACTTTACTTAATATTAAAATTGCAAATCTGTTTTTCTGGGTGGCCGTCTGTCTGTTACTTTTTGCTTAACCAAATTTGATGAATTTGAGTATAGAGATAGATTGAACCTTTGAAAAAGATACAGACGAGCTTTTATATCAAGAAGTCCTTTGGTATGCGAGTGAAACCACGGACAAAATTTAGCAAGGAATAAACAGAACAACTTAATAAACAAATAAATTGTTAATAGACAGACTCACAATAGCACAGGTTTAAACCTCAGTGGTTTTTTAGTGTTTTTTTTTTGTGTTTGTTTTTTTAGTTGTTTTTCTTTAATACGAATGTTTGTTTATTCTTGCAAAACAATAATAAAGTAAAAAAATAGAAAAGAACTACGTCTCCCTATGGCGTTACGTGATAGTCGGAGCCTTCCATTCTCTAGTAATCTTTAAACTTAATGACTATCGCTCTACTCGGCCCAAAAGTTTTGGTACCAGTTTTGGTAATTGAGTTTTAATTATTAGTACAAACTTCTGACCATTATTACCTGTACATTAAGATTGTTTCTGATCTATTGAGAAACAGTGTGATAACGTTGCGGTCTGAAAGGTTATGTAGAGACACGTATTGAAAAGAATATATGCTGAGATGGTATGTACATGTTGAATGAAAGACGATTAAAGAAAGAAAAGGCAAATGTCATGGCAGCGTAGGAAGAGGTCGTCCTAAAAGGACATACGCCGATCTTATTGGCGAGGTCCTACAAACAGGTCAGGTGCGTAGTACCTACTCGCAACCGGCGCGTATGTATGAGAAGATGTTTGAATGTGGTACAAGCAAACGAAGTACCTATGTAAGAGTCGTAGCAATATTAATACAATGCGATAAAATCCTCTTTCAGTATATAGACAATTTACAATCATACATCATTAGTGAACGATTGTCGAGTATTCTGCGGAAATGTGAAGTTAACCAGTAATCATTTCAAATGGTTTAGTTACATTACAATTAAATTGGTTTCGGCCTTCATAATGTGTTTTGACTACAAATACATATTGATTAACATGTATTAATCATTATTCGTCTGTTACCATCAAGAGGCGTTAGTTATTAAGTCTCATTTGTACTAGATTATTATTAAAATTGAAACAGCTTACCGATATGATTGTTGAACTGCCAAGTCAAATTAAACTTTAATTTCAGTAAGTATTATGTGCTGATTAATAAAATTATCTCAAATATTAGTTTATTGGGGTTTTCTATGAAATTTTCAGTAAAATTTCAATTAAAAAAAAGAAATTTAGATTTGTCCCCGGTTAATGTCAACAGGCTTGCTCCCTTATTACATGAGAGCTAAACTAAACTAAACTGTGGGTGTAGGTACATTAATCCACCTAGGCCTAACTCTTCGGGGAATACAGACAAGATGGTATGTTAGATATAGTCATGAATCCTAATCAACATCCACCATGCTACCGTTTACAAGCTTAAATACAAGCAAACTTAGCGGTAAAACTTGTCAAATATATTTTACAGAGATATTATTCAAGCGTTCCCCGCTAGAGTTATAAGATACGTCAATAGTGATTTATTCTGAGATGGAGGCGCAATCTCTAGATAAATGACCTTTCGTAGTACTTGGGGTGTTCCCGGAATATGAACGAGTTAAAGTAGGTTAGGTTGAGACATTCTATTAATATTAAAAAATTTCATTGTATCAGCGATTGATGATTAGTACCTAACATTGTATTTTTAATATTAAATACTTGTAACATAAATTCTTTACATTCCTTAAAGTGGTGTAGATTATTTATCCTGGTTCGCAGGTTAAAAACCATAATAAAAGCTCTTTTAAAAGTAGTGATATACGCAAATGGAGCATCAGATATAGGTACCCTACTGACTTTTTCATTAAACAATTTTATGTATATACAGGGCGTCGATTTAGTCACCTGTCTGAAGATAATGCCTAGTGACTCTACCCGTCGTAGGTAGCTACTCAACAACTTTCCTGCGGAACCCATACCCTACGTCTCTCCATCCCACTTTATATTATAAACGTGAAAGTTTGTGAGGATGTCTGGATGTTTATTATTGCACGCAAAAACTACTGTACAGATTTTAATTAAATTGTAATTCAAATCTGCGCGGACGAAGTCGCGGGCAAAAGATAGTTATAAATACAACTTCCACAAAAGTCGCCTTTTTACACGTATTAATTAAGTAAAAAGTTTGCCAGTATGACGAGTTTAGTTGACGACCTCTGTGGCTTAGTGGTTCGAGTACCGGACTGCTGACCATGAGGTCGTAGGTTCGATTCCCACAGAACACAAATATTTATGTGATGAATATAAGTGTTTGTGTTCGTCTGGGTGTTCGTTATGTATTATAAGTATGTATTTACAAAAAAATAAAGTATATAAGTATTATATCCATTGTCTAGTACCCATAGTACAAGCTCTGCTTAGTTTGGGGCTAGATGATGCTGTGTAAAATGTCGAAGAATATTTATTATTATTATTTATTTATAATCACCCCCATGGTGCAAGTAACTTTTAGTCATATGACTATGGTGTAAGTGTGCATATTTATCACCCACGATAGGCCACCTAAACCTTTATAGTAAACTACTGCATTCCCCTACTAAGGATACTGCGGTTATGTGCACAGACTTTAGATAACCCATATGTCGCAGTATTTGTTCGATGTCAACTTATTTATGTATATAACGGCCGTCTGTCTTTCGCGATGGATATTTGCGCACGAGATTTATATTATTATAGCCTGCGATATACGAGCTATCATCGATTATCACTATATGGTGGCACTTCACATGGCTATTTGTATTTGGTTATTTGGCATATTTGGCAAACAATTACCATGTGTGGACAGTTTATTTGACAAATAAGGCCAATACAAAATACGCGTTACCGTGCGCTGGTCGGTTTCTCGAGGCACATCAAAGTAGTCAAATAGGCAATACGCAATAAGCCGTCCACACAATGGCCATATTCAGAAGCGCACGCGCCGTGGACCTGTACGGACGTGCAGTATCTTTGTGTCTGTGTACGGAACAATAATTGCACGGTAATTTACACGATACACTTTTAGCAAATTCACCATATTTTTACCCTTGCAACACTGTAGCTCTCGATTTACATAGGTATTTTACTGGAGACAATGGTCAGCTGCCAAATGTTTGTGTATATGTTATTTGAGTGCCATGTGTGGATGGTCGTATTTGCCTCTTTTTGCATGTTCGTCTGAACGTCATATATTTTGCCAAATACAACAAACACCCAATAGCGAACACAAATAGCCATGTGAAGTGCCACCATTACAATTATGTATTCTGTGGCGTTTCACGAGCTTTTATCCAGCTATGTACGGATAGGCTGATGATTATACCTAACTAATTGATTCCTTAAAAATAAAAAATGAAATGAATCGAGGAGGACATTTGCTTATACCATGTTAGTTTATTTTACTTTGTTAACTTGAAAGTGATTTCAAAGATTCGCGTACTTATTTTAACAAATAGTAGTACGAATTGCATGCATTGCAATTGCTACTTTGCATGTAATTTACAAAAAAAATATCTTTCAAAACAGTTCATTAGTCTAACTAGGCTACTTGAATTTTGAAAAAATGTTACTAGTTATTTTTATTTACATAAAATATTTCATAAAATGTAGTTTAGGTACTCCATGTTCTATTGATAACAGTGTTAATAAATGTGTTTGGCTTTTCAACACTATTATAATAGTTATGCCCATTTATATAAAACATAGAGTTGCTGTAAAATCTAGCGAAAACATTAACTTTCCTCTGAGAACGAGCGTGAGAATGGAATTTCAAAGTCAAAAAGTCAAAGTCAAAAGATTTATTGCATACTAAGGGCCACTTGCTCAACTTCTGAAATATGTTTAAATTGAATTTAAACACAAAATGTCAATAGAAACTTGTGTGTTTGAAACTGTAGCAAAGACACTATACTGCCATTCAATGTCCGCACATCTCTGTATCGCAATATTGTGCTACTGACGAATGTGCTACCTCTTATTTAAAAAAGAGTCCATGGAGCAAAGTAATAGATGCTACTGATGTCACCTTTAAGACGTAAATTAAGAATGTGAAGGCAAATTACGACCTGGCGGTTGGGACTCGCGGTGGCTTAACGTCTGGTGTATTGAACCAGAAGACGCAGATTTGAATCATGGCTGCAGTCCTTTACTTTTCCTTTACTAAAATTATGATGAAGGATATTTCAAATAAAAACATTTAAACTTGACCAATTTTAAGCGGCGGTAGCCTAATGGCTAAGGTGTCGGACTTACGATCATGTATTGTGGTTGCCGGTTCGAAACCCACCCATTACACTACCGACGTGAACCCACTCGTAACACAAGCATTTTAGCTTAGCACGAGGGGTTAACAAGAATACTAGTAATGTGCGGTGCGACCCACATTGCTAGTAAGCTTTTCTAAAAAAAAAAATTGGTAATTTTAAAAGTGTAGTAATATTTATTTCGTAGTTGTATAATTATACAAGTTCCAAACCTTTACAGACACGTAATTGTACCAATTATATAAATTGTGGTCTTCGGAGCGCTATTTACGCTTTTGTTAAAAAAGGTACCCATTTGGAGTATTAGTTCTATTGAATAGTAACAAGAGGTACTCATTGTACGCATCAAAAGCTTTGTAAAAAGCCTTATGCCAGTTTTAATTACAAAATTGAATAACTGATTTATCATGCTTACATATAATTAATAGCTGCCAGCCTTTGACGAACGGTCGGCCTGTAAAATAATTAATGAAGCTTATGATTATAATCATAAGTAGCACTTATCATAATTATTTATGAAAACAGTCTCGCCTTCAAATAACATCAAGTTAACTGACAGAAAACTATTTGTTGTGCATTGTACTTTCATAAATTTAATTAGTTATGTATTTAGTTAAACATTAACAATTATGTTAAGTGTTTGGATAATTTATTATCGGCGCAATGTGGATTTTATTTGAGTTTGAATGTGTGTTTTTAAGAAATGTATTTATGTTTGTGCACCAAAGGTTTGCAAACTTCTTATTTTTTTCTTATTTTTTTTATTTGTGTATCAGAGTTACTACTCTGATACACAAATAAAAAAAGGCTATTTTTTGTCATTGGCTAAAGTTGTGTCCACGTTGCTGTCAAATACCAACAAAGACTACTTATTTTCAACGTCAATTTAATAATGATCGACATTGACGTAAACATTGACAGCAAAATTGACATCGAGACTGAGAAGAATAGGCTAGCAAGAGTTTTTTTTATGGGATAGGGGGGCAAACGAGCAAACGGATCACCTGATAGTAAGTGATAACCACCGCCCATGGACACCCGCAACACCAGAGGAGTCGCAAGTGCGCTACCCGCCTTTAAAAGGGTTTGGGCCTCCGGTAACCTCAACTCACTCGGCGAAACACAACGCAAGCGTTGTTTCACGCCGGTTTTCTGTGAGGCCGTGGTATCACTCCGGTCGAGCCGGCCCATTCGTGCCGAAGCATGGCTCTCCCACGTGAAAGAAAGAGTGTGCTCGCCCCACAAAAAATATACCTACTGGAAAACTGTGGGTACTCAAAGGCACATCTCTTTTAGTATTATGGTTATATGGCCCTAACTATAGGGCAAGGAAAGGTAAGAGTGATAGTCAGTACGAGTCTGACATACCCTGCCATCCCCCGGCAGCAAACGAAACATGAGGAGTTTTTTACAATAACAATAAAAATAAGTTTATTTTTCGAGCCAATCTTACGATTACCCTTTACCTAATATTTTTTACACAAACACATACCGTAACCTTGAAGGTATAAGAAACTATACCGTATGACACATTAAAGTCGAAAATCGTGGACGTTCTTGGCGTGACGGTCGAGCTCTAAACAATGTCGTTACGAGCGCCGTTCACAGCAAACTGACATTTATGGGCCGTTGCCCTTATTAAATGGAGCGAACAAAATAACGCGACTGATACAGAAATTATTGGTGTGTTTATTATTTCGTGGCGACGGATGTTGATGGCTCTTAATGGGTTATGTGGGTGTATCAATTATGGATGATCTTTTTGAAAGATATAATGTTTTTATTTTTGTCTTGTTATGACTGTCATAGTCTTAAAGTCATAACAAACGAAACAATATAATAGCACGGAAAAATAATATTTATAAGAATCCTGTGAGACGTCAGCAAAGGAAGATGGAATTTTTCTAGGTACCTAATGTTCGATACCTTTCAATAATTTCATTTGGAGTGGAGTTTCTTGGTCATCGTCGGCGTCATAATCATCCAATAGTCCAACTTGTCTCATTCAATCAGCATGTCATTATAATAGCGTCACACCTGTCTTGAAGGGTCTGTTAGAAAGCCTAAAGTCGTCAAGTATTGTGATGTACATCCACAGCACACATCTTTTTAAGTCCCATGACAGTAAGAAATGGCCTGTCTTGATAATTATAATGGCTTAGAAGTTAAACGTTATAAATCTTTGTCCGATGTAACCTGACTTTATCTAACCAGTGAATCGAATCCAGGACCTCAAGCGTAGCAGTCGCGCTCAAGGCCACTAAGCTAATGAAGCGTTTTGAGGAATTTACTTACTTTAAGTATGGGTCGTCCAATTAACAAATGGTCAATGTAACAACCAATCCAACAATGCATTCAGAATTACCGCTAAACTATCTGAAAAGCTGCTCAAAGCCGTCGATAAATTAATTTCACAGTAATTAATCGCCACTGATTTGATGATTTGAGTTGAGAGTTTATTTACAATAAAGTTTAACGTTTTAATATATATTTTTGTATTGCGGTTTTTAGACATACTGCTTATTACGGAATTAAGGCCGGCAGCGCACTTGTGACTCCTCTGGTGTTGCAGGTGACCATGGGCGGCGGTGATCGCTTACCATCAGGCGATCTATCTGCTCGTTTGCCTAATAACACATTAAAAAAAATAAAAGGGAATAGTGAACCAATTTCGAGAAGTGGTCCATGAATTTGGTCTAAATCTGATTACAAAATTTAGAACAAAACAACAATAGATAACACGTAATGTTGGAATAAACCATGATGCAACATAACGCAAAAAATATAAATAGAAACTTTTAACAAAAAGTAAAACGCCTATAAAAACCTAATAACTAAATGCAAAACAGTTTCAGAATTTGGTGGCCAAAACAAAACCATCCGACCAAAGGTACAATCGCTTTATAAGGCAAAGTTTTATAGTTGGCAATTATATTTAGTGTACCAACAACCTTAAATCTATTCTTTTATAAAGTCTTTTATAAGTTATCGTTATCATCTTAGCCTTTTCCTAACTAGTTATTCAACCGATCGTCATTGAGAATTGAGTATCATATCATAGATCAAAGGAACTTTGACTTTTACTTTCATTACCATTCACAGCACTTGATCCTTGAGAGGATTAGAATTTTGCCATTATTTTCAGTCCAATTCCTATTCTGTCTACCAACATCATAATGATGAAGATTATTATGGACAGCTTCTGATGCAACTTCTGGGCCCCTTTCAGATTTGAAAGTCGTAGAAGATTTGTCTTATCACCCTTTTCAGTTCGGTAGAAGTAGTTTCGTTTTCCGGTACCCTATAAACGCTCACCACCAGTTAGCTCCGCAACAAAGCGTTGTGTTCGCAGTGGGGGGGCCACTGCGAACACAACCCTTAGTTGCGGAGCTCTGGCGACCTTTCTCACCGTTAGGAACACAACATAGTAAGCAGCTATGTTATTTAACCTACACCATCATAATCATTAACAGCCTAAGTATTTGATCTCACTGCTGTGAATAGTCGCTTCTTATATTCTACCATTAGCTTTGGTCCAGTGTAAATTTGACAGATTTGTCCAACAAATTGTGCTACATAAATTATATCGTTAACTTCATCGATAGCAAATATGTTCGCATCACTAAGTGAGCGCCTTGCTCTTCCAACTTTATAAGACAATTTAAAATAAATAATAGCTCTCTTTTATAGGGAAAATATAGTTTTAACTTTATGATTCTTACAATAAAAGGCCTATTGTATTCCATTTAACCTTCATATGATAATGTGTGTCCTGTAATTCGGGACAATAAGCAGTATCTCACGGCTTAAACATTCGGTACAGAGCTAATCTTTTAAATCTAGACCAAAGGCGCAGGCACTTGATTTAGTACTTTAAGTCTTTATATAAATTCTATAGAATTTTAAGTTCAAATAATCCTCAGCGTTGCTTTAAAATTAATGAAGTTTTTTTAAATGGTTTACGTATTTTATTGTTTAATTATTTTTTGTAATTAATTTAAATATCTGAGCATATTTTTTGTTAAAATTTCACGGAATAAAGGAGTATACAAATATTAATACGGACAACTTATGGCAGTACCTATTCATTCATTCAATCAATCATTCATTCATTCAATCAATCAATCATTAATTCATTCAATCATTCATTCATTCATTGATTGATTGTATAATTTTTTATTTATTTATTGATTGATTGTATAATTTTTTATTTATTTATTTATTTATTGATTGATTGATAGATTTATTGATTGATTGATAGATTTATTGATTGATTTATTTATTTATTGTATTATTGATTTATTGATTGATTTATTTATTTATGTTCAGGTAGTTTATATTATTTAATTAAAATTTAGTTCACCTCTTCGCAACTAGATGTCACTATGCGTATGACGTCACTATTTAGAAGGCGGTATTAAGATTCTCCAGCGGTAAATGACCTCTCTCAGTACTATTGTTGAGTAGTTGAGTTCAAGCAACGGTCAGTACATTAAAGTTGTCAGTGATATTACTATTGGTTTCATTGAAAATTCCTTAGGATGATCAGAGTTCATCCGACCCCGACCAGTTCATAAACAATTTATTTATTTATATAATAATAATAATAATAATAAATCTTTATTGCAGACTCAAGATCCATACAATATTACTTAAAATAAATACAAAACTAAACATCAATATCTGACTACTCACTTTTACATATAATTAACATTTTATCTCTTTTTCTACGCAGCTATTTCCAGCCACCGCTTAAATAGTCTAGTAGAATATATCCTATCTCCTAATTCCTTAATTATACTGTTTCTACACGTATCAACTCTGTTCATGAATGACGCAATTCGATTCCTCTGTATAGCATTGAATGTGTTCAGCCGAGCCTCCGCAAACATTCCGGAGGCACTACAGTGTCGCTCCAACCCCATGAGGTGTCTGTAGATGTTATTGTACTGAACACGAATGCCATCAAAAGACCTCTTTGTGTACTCAGTCCAGAGCTGACACGTGTAGAAACTTTGACAATACGTTCTGAATAGATGAACTTTCGTCGAGGTCTTGGCCTTAAAAAATCTTCTGGCTATCATATTCCCAACCACTGATAGAGCCCGACGCTGGCGATCTATATCAGCATCATCCTTCAAATCTGATGTCATTATGTGACCAAGGTACTTGAACCTGTCCACTACCTTCACAACTTGGCCGCCTACCCACACCGGTGGTACATGATCGGGACCCCTACCAGACCTAAATATCATCATTTCAGTTTTTTTTGCATTGTAAATTAAGTCATGTTCTTTAGCATATCGTTCGCAGATGGTTAGTAACTTTCGCAGACCCTTGATCGAGGGGCTGAGCAAAACCATATCGTCGGCATAGCTCAGATTGTTGACATATCTATCACCCAATCTCAACCCAACCGGCGCTCTGCTCAGCTCCTTGATCAGGTCATTTACGTAAAGATTAAAAAGATCCGGAGAGGTCAGCCCTCCCTGCCTAACACCACAAGACAACTTATAGTCCTCAGACAGCAAGCCCCCCCACCTGACGTTGTTCAACTGATTAGAATACCAATATTTAATAAGTCCAACAACGTCAAATGGCACATAGCTACTTTGAAGCTTCTCCCACAGAAGGTCATGGTTAATGGTGTCAAAAGCCCGACTCAGGTCTAGAAAACAGGCATACACAGTAGTACCCTGATGAACATACTGTTTGACGACTTGTTTAAGGGAGAAGATAGCCATATCTGTTGAAACTTCCGGACGAAAACCAAACTGAGCGTCATCAATATCGAGGAACGGAGCCAGCCTCTTGTGTATTAGACGTTCAAGCACCTTGGCCACAATAGTCGCGATATATTTGTTTATTTATTTATTTATTTATATATTTGTTTATTTGTTTATTTATTCATTTATTTATTTATTGTTAGGAAGATTTACAGACAAATAATAAACAGTATATAGAAAATACAAACAGTCCTGTGCCAATTACAAATCCTCACCAATAAAATATACAAGTAGAAAAACATGACAGCTATTAGGTAACAATGTATGATAGTTATGAACGAAAATTACACTGCTAAAGATTATGGTGATTATCGTCAAAACCTAATTAACAAAGAAGTTATTGGCTGAGAGTGTTTTAACTGAAGTAGTGCTTGAACAAAATAGGTCAATCTGACACGGCAGATCTTATGCATGAATTATCGGAAATATACCAACGAGATTTTATTTTTACATAATTATGTTTGTATTTCCTACAATTGGTTCTTCTTTATATTCTTTGTAACGAATTAAATTGCTTAGAGAAATAACTGCAAATATAAAAGCTATAATCTGTATTATTATAAAATTGTTAAAAAGCTGTGTCTGTACATTTTTTTTTATGTGATAGCAGGCAAACGAGCAGACGGATCGCCTGATGGTAAGCGATCACCGCCGCCCATGGACACCTGCAACACCAGAGGAGTCACAAGTGCGCTGCCGGCCTTTTAAAAGGGAGTACGCTCTTTTCTTGAAGGTTTGAAGATATTAAATAAAAAACAAGTGTGTTGGGGTCTATAAACGTCTCCGAACCCAAAAATGTGATTTATAAAATTCTTGTCTGTTTGTTACAGGTTGGCATAAAAAGTACTGAAAAGATTTTAATTTTGTCATAGGTATCCGTTAGAAAGTATATGCTTCAACTTAAAAACTGTGAACTTTTTATCTCAATTATTTGAACGGATCCTGAGATACAACTTGACCTCTCTGATGTATACAGACCCTTAATAAAAAGAGATCATCTCTGTTGGTTTTTTATTAAATTATTTTTGGTATCCATTCTTAATCCTAATATACCTAGCTTCATGTGAGCGAACATAACATACCATCACGCCTGTATTCCCCGAAGGGTTAGGCAGAGGTGTACTTATGTACACCCACAGTTCGCCGGCCTATTGCCATTAACCGGGCACAATTTCCTAACTCCGAGCTGCTACTGGGAATTTCATAGAAAAACCCAATAACACTTTGCTCGACCTGGGAATCGAACCCAGGACCTCTAGCGTAGCAGTTGCGCTCAGGACCACTTGGCTAATGAGGCAGTTACTAATGAGCTAGTGTACAATAAAAACTATATAATGATAAGGTATGAGACCAATCCACGGTGTGACAGACGTCAAGGCAGTTGACGCTAGCCGTGACAAATCGCGCCGGCTGTTCTCGCTCTCTGGAACACACGCTCAGAATATATTAGTACAATGTAGATGTTTCCCGTTCCGGGTGATTAAACACATACGTGATATATGTTTTGTGAGTATTTCATAATATCAGGAATAATAACTGATCTGCCTTTTTTCCAGTGGTCGTAAGCACAACTGCTAAGTGGTTCTGGATGCGGTTCCCAGATGGAGCAAAAGTGTTATTCGATATTTTTATAAAATTTCACCTGTGAATTTAGATTTGTACTCAGTTTATGGTAATAAGCTGGCCCCCTAATACATGGGGGATCTAAAAATCAGCAATTGCAATTATCTGCCATTGCTGTGGGTGAAGATTAGTACACCTCTGCATAATCTTTTAGGAATACAGGCGTGATGGTATATAATTATGATAAAATTAAGTATTGCATAGTCTGGGGAAGGACCATGTTATGGTTTAAGATTGTTTTTTCTCATAAGTACATAATTTTGTTTATGTCTATAGACACCTGAACATATATACTATGTAAACTGTTTATTTCGAAACTTACATAATGTTTACATTCTATTCTTTGGAATACCCTTTCCAGAATACAGTCCAGTATCGAAAATTATGTTAGAAGTACACTGCAAAATTAATAAGACAAGAAAAACATTTTTAAATAAAACTGTATATAATAGGTATAGGTCAGTGTAACATTTTGGCAAAATGTCGTTAGGTATGTAATTATCACTATACATAATTATTTAAAAATAACCTGTTTAAATACTTTGATACATACCACTCATTAACACTATTATAAAAGTCATCATAATTATGGCTTCCGAGTATTCTTCAGTTGATCGTTAGTTTAAAAATACCTTATTGTATTTAAACCTTAGAACTGAAGTTCTTTTCATTAAAATCATTTTCTTTTTTCTAGTTTTTTAACCTGTATAATATACCTATAACATATTTACGCACCTAGTGCTTAGTTGGAACCCCCGAATTATAAATCACTGTCATTATGCTTTGCTATGTATGCTTGCATACGAAGAGCATACAGTATTACAGTAGTATTGCAGTAGGTTTAAGAAGGATCACCTGATGGTAAGCGATTACCGCCGCCCATGGACACCTGCAACACCAGAGGAGTTGCAAGTGCGTTGCCCGCCTTTTAAAAGAGTTTGGGCCTCCGGTATCCTCACTCACTCGGCGAAACAACGTAAGTGTTGTTTCATGCCGGTTTGCTGTGAGGCCGTGGTATATTTCCAGTTGAGTTCATGGTCAGTCTAAGTTGCAGCTCCAAAATTAGGTGGAAATTATAAAAAAAAAACATGGAAAAGAGGGCTTGCTAATATTCGGTTGTATTCCCGCAATTCTGTCTAACTTAATCGGTATACGAAGGGTTCCCGAGAAGGTACGACAAACTTCACAAACAAAAAGATTTAAGTAATTAAAATATTTTCTCCCTTTATTTCAATTGTGTGTGTAATTTGAACTAAAGTTGAAAGGAAAACCGAATATGAACTTAATTAAGTAATACTTGTAAAGTTAACCTCCAACTTTTACTGAATAGGTTCTTCATAAAGCAATCAAATGGCTTTTGTAAGAAGTTTAGATAACATTTCTGTATTACGCTGTTTGATTCGAGATGGGCAGTAGTACAACTGGTCAAGGTTAAAACAACGCTGTTTATTTTCATGGACTACCTGGGTAACTTCGTAATGACGTATAGTTCATAGGTCGTTGGAAAGACCAGAAATCTGGCTGTCAGCACTCAAAAACAAAGACCTCCATTGTTTAACCTACCATGAACCTACCTAACCAAGAGCTGAGAGTTTTTTTAGGTTTAGAGTTGAGTTTACCTGTCCTAATGTAGATATTGACACTAACAGAATTACCTTACCCAGAATGCTATAATATCTTATTTATGGATTTTGCCTGTTTAAAGTACTTGACATGTACTTGATGTATTTGGAGGCAGTGTGAGGCCAATAATTTATAAATTTTACCCTGACATAAACTATCATTGTTGGCTCCTGTCAAACAAAATTTTGATTGTCATCAAAATAAATGTGATTGTAAATCAAATTAGATTTTATAATAATTTTGTGTAAATGCATTGTGAATTGTTTAAATGTATAAAGATTTATAAAATAGTGTTGTAGAATCGATATCAAACATAACAATAACAATGTTAAAACAAACATAACAATGTTCTACTTTTGACACTTCAAAACATGAAGCTAAAATCAGTCTACAACTAGTTACAAGTTTTGATGAAGGTCTTAAGCAGGTACCTGCACCTGCTAAGCACTAAGATGTTACTTCTCAAGCACTTAACATATTACTTGCTAGTTTTCCTCAGTTTGTGTACGATGCGCGGTAACTTACCACACTTAGAAACTCTGACGAGAAGAAGGATAGTATGATGGAACTAATATAACCTCAACTTTTGTCTACCTCCTCTACTCGATGCATATATCGACATTTAGAAAGGCTTAGTAGGCATTTTAACGAAGTGTTTCAAAATGTTGATATGGGCTTATCTTCTAAAAGCGTTCGAAAAGTAAAACAAATGTTAAATATCCAATTGACCATTATCTACTTATAATATTCGACTTATACTTGTATTCCACCACTTGACAGTTGAAGGGTTACCAGTTTTTGACAAAAAAGAGATAGTGAGGTGGTCAAAGAATGAACAAAATTGAATGAACATAAATAATGTACTTACATGGACAAACTTTTTATGTTAAACGTAATAACTTGTTTTCAAAACACAATATAAACTATTAAAAATTGTAGAATTTGTTCCTCAGTAGTAAGGTATTCTATAAAATGACAAAAGTAAAAAAAGTTAAATTACATGATTTTTGTTTTTAGTTTGTTTCTATTAGAAGAAAAAAAAGGAAATTACTTTTATTAACTATTATTAGTAATTCTTATATTTCACATCTTATTTACGAATTTTTACTAATTTTAAACCATTTTTATCATTCATTCTATACGCAAAATCATTCAATACCCCAACACTATTTATTACTTATTTATAGTGTGGTATAATTATTTCTCTTCGAAAGGTCATGTTACTGAATACCTGAATACAAATAAAAGTCGAAGTATATGTGCTTTTTATTCAATTATTCGTTAAGACTTGGTTTGCATATGCAGACATATGCAAACCAAGTCTTAACGATAATATTAACCAAGTCTTGATAATATTTCTGGTTACATAATTAATGTGATATTAGAAAACACTTGTAATTAGTCATATTTTAGTATTTTTTTAAATTAAGTTAGCTGTAAGTTTTTTAAAATAATCAAAGAAAAGAGAATAACATATGGTTTAATATAATTTACTTACCATATTTACTGACCGTAACACCTATAGGTACTCCCCGAAGATTCAGGTAGAGGTGTACCTTAGGCCATCAAGACTAAATGAGCCTATTAGCGGCAAGATAAAATTATTTTAACCACGCTAAACTAAGCAATGTTCTCAATATTTTTCAATCTCCGGTCAGCACATAAATGGTTTTAAATGTAAGTGAAGTTTTAAGTTGTCACACGATGAATCGATTTGGATGAAAGCCAGAAATAGTTGGTATTCCGCTCCAATTGGCAATAACTTTAGAAAAATAAAGTGGGTATTATTATTATTGTATTCGTCATTTATCATCTTTAAACTTAGATGGATGCCAGACTTAAATGGGATTGGGCAGGTCATGTGAGCTGCATGCATAGTGACTGTTGGGTTAAAGCCTCCACTCATTGGGTGCCTGAAGACGGAAGGCGGCGTCAAGGCAGCCTCATGATTTGGATGTACCGCTAGGGTTGGTTCGAATGGGCGCAGGAAAAGATTCCAAGTACGGAAGGACATGGGTTAGGCTTTTGCCAGCAGAAGAACAGTAACAGCTAAATAAAAAAAAAACACATGAATAGTCTAGATCATTGAAAGATTGTAGATAATTTTAATAATTAAATAATAAAGGTAAAGGTAAAACTTCGAAAAACTTATGACTATAGAACACTCATTATTATGGGTAGTTTCTGAGATAAACAAAAATCATAACGATTTTTCCAGGGCGCTGTCGTGCTCGCGTGTGCCCATCATGGTGAATCTCATGAACGTGACTATATGGTAAGGGAAGGTTTTTAATCATTGTGAGTCTGAGATATCCTAACTACTGCCTCTTCAGGTGGTAAATAATACATGAGGATGTTTCGTACTATATAAATACCTGGAGACACCTGTCATATGCATCTACTTAATTGTTTATCTACTGGTGCATTGCTGGGCACGGGTCTCTCTCAGAGTAAGAGGGATTAAGCTATAGCCTACCATGCTAGCCTACATAACAGTGGGTTGGTACACTTCACACGCCTTCAAAGATTATCTCTCAGGTGTGAAGGTTTCCTCACGAAATTTCTTCACCATTTAAGGTGACACGCTAGATAGTTGATACGCACATGTTTCCGAAAAGTCGTGCGTGCCTTTGTACTTGAAACCTTTGACTTGACAGTCTAACGGTCATAAAACTAGGCTACCACTGCTGCTTGATCCCATTTATTCAAGTAAATTGTGAAATAATAAAGTAGCTTTCCACTAAGTCTACGGTTATAAATACAAGTACAAGGTACCACTCAATTGGACATCGAATATCTCTCAATCCACGCGCCAGTAATTTTCATTTCACACAAAATTGGATGAAAGCCCGTAAAAATTAAATTTTGCAAAATAAGAGATGAAATATTTTGTACATTTCACGAACGAATGAAATGAAACCATTGTTCAGTTGGTCGTAGCAATAAAAGTACATACTAATGAACAGCGAAAGTAATCATTATTATTTTGCTATTTTCAGAAATGAGTTTGAGATGCTTGAATTAAAAAATACTGGGGTGAATCAAGGGTGGAATTACTAAGCGTTTGCTGTGATATACACAAAATGGCTTAGGTTATATCTCTTAAATGAATGGTCATTGCCACTAACTGTTCTAGTTCTATAAAATAAAACATTATTTTTAACTGGAACGAAAAAAAGGAAGTTCCCTTTCATCTTATACCTATACTAGCTTCTGCCCGCGACTTCGTCCGCGTAGCGTGATGATATATAATAATAATAATAATAAAACGTTTATTTTCGAACAACAATGATCCATAGTGTTAGTAAACAATATTCGAACTTATTACTAGTGTTAGTAGGTACTAAAATAATTGAAATTTAAAAAACAGATTACATAGTATTGTGAAAAAGACAACCACCACTCACTGTTTAGCGATTGTCCTCTTCACAAAACCAATGATAATCGGAGAGTCAATACTCTCCGCCACAGTTTTGAGGATGCTGTTGCCACTCGCCCGCAACCTTGACAACAGCGACGCGGTTTTCTTGCGAATGACGGCATGGATGCCGTCAGTTCGATTCTGTGCAAACATGTTTGACGCGCTGCACCAACGTGGCAGTCTCAACAGCATCCTAAAAATATTATTGTATTGGATACGTAGGTCATCCAGCACTCTCTTGGTATAGTTGACCCAAAGATTCCCCGTGTAAAAGCACTGGCAGTATGCTTTAAACAGTGTTACTTTTACCTGCTCACTACACCGAGCGAATCTTCGGGCCAACATGTTACCTCGGACCGCTAAAGCCCTACGCTCTCTTTCAATATCATCATTGTCCTTAAGGTCGTCGGCAAGAAAATGCATATAGCCTTCCTCAATAAATGTGCTATCTAACACTGAAAGGATTTTTCAAATCGGACCAGTAGTTCCTGAGATTAGCGCGTTCAAGCAAACAAACAAACAAACTTTATATATTAGTATAGATATATTTTTTGAGAAGGTAATTGTACACTTTTTTTGAGAGAGTACACACTATACGATTTCTTATAAATTTGCTTAGTGAGTGTTACCATAATATTACCTCGGAATATTTTTACCACCCGTTTGGAATTCCTCATGGACTTGCATTAAAGACATACAAGAGGGCAGCCAAATATTCTGCCGCTAAGCAGTAGTGTGTTCACTTTATTGCGATTTGGTTAGAAAGGCTAATGAAAAAACGGGGCATAGAAGATATAGAGACAACTGATCTCTATATTTCTCTATAGAGGATATTATTATAGAGGTAAGTGCTGGAGACTTAATAAGTGGAGTTTTTTTTTTTATGGGATAGGGGGGCAAACGAGCAAACGGATCACCTGATGGTAAGTGATAACCGCCGCCCATGGACACCCGCAACACCAGAGGAGTCGCAAGTGCGCTGCCCGCCTTTAAAAGGGTTTGGGCCTCCGGTAACCTCAACTCACTCGGCGAAACGCAACGCAAGCGTTGTTTCACGCCGGTTTTCTGTGAGGCCGTGGTATCACTCCGGTCGAGCCGGCCCATTCGTGCCGAAGCATGGCTCTCCCACGTGAGAAGTAGAGGAGTAAGTGAGGAGTATCAAGATCTCTGGTGTGTGCCGTATGTTTGTGTGTAATCTTGTGTTAGAATAAAACATATTTTGATGCCTGTGTTTGACGATTTCTACAGATGAGGGTGTGTGGTAACAAGTAGCAGAACCATCTGTATAATCAAAGTTCCTTTACGTCGAGAATACATACAGAAAAACCAACAAAAATATCAGAAATCTAAAGAAAAATACCAAAACATGTTCAGAATTTATTATTACTGGTTTCCTTCATGTTTTCCTTTATCGTTTGATGCTGCGATAATAAATATGTATTATACATTATATTCTGTTCTTGAATATATTACGTTATTAAAGATTTATGTGTAAGGGAATTAATTAGCGAATATAACGATACGGCTGATGGCAAAACATTTATAAAGATATATATTATTATTTTGAAGTTTTATCGTGTATGAAAACTTTTTCCATTACTATCTATTTAGAACAATGGACACAGTTTTTACGCATTTTTGATGTGGACATCGACCGAATTCATAAGGCATCATTTCAATAAATCGACTTATAAATGACAAAAATATCCATGGAATGTAAATTCCACGTGACACGTGTTGTGGGTTCGATCCCCACACGGAGCAAATATTTGTATGATCTACAGGTAGTTTGTTCCGGATCTGGGCGTTTGTGTATGTGAGAATTTGTGTTTGTAAACGCACCCACGATACAGGAGAAAATCCTAGTGTGGACGTATAATTTAAAAAAAAAATACAAACATTACGGGTAAATTGCGAACCTCTTTAATTTTTTAAGTTGGTTAAAAGAGTCTTACACGAATTTGAATTTCAAAATAGAATAGAAATCCTTTATTGTACACCAAAAACTAAATTTAAGTTTAAGTTATCAATTAAAATAGTTTTGTACCGCCTATTTATTTTCTATTCCATATTCACCCAAACGTTTTAAGCGCTTCGTAAGGCTTTAACAACAATTGTGGTTGGATCTAAAGGATTCTTGATGTTGTGGTCGTTCCGCTTAGAACGTTTCCGATCTTCGGTTGTAGGTATTGGATTATTGCGAACAATCCCCATCGTTCAATGTCAGAAGATTTTGAATTTGAAATAGGATCTAGGTAATTATCATAACATGCAAAAGTACAATATTTTTATTTTTTTAGCTACCCACGGGTTTCATTAATAATATAATTTTAGTTCGTTCCATTTCTTTCTGTCCCGGGCTAAATCTAGAGACATTACATACCGCAAAAAATGACATATTTTGGTGTAATTCGCTAAAGAGTTCTCCCGTTTTAAAAAGATATCAGATTAATTTTAATTCACTTTCATAGAACTGGGAAAGGGTTTATGAATTAATAAATTACGCGATTGTGTTCGTTTATAGTCACATCGAATACCTTAATTAATATAATTTAATACTAAGAAAAGAAAAAATAACTTTCATGTTTATTTAATTTCGCTTGTGCATATCTTCCTCAAAAACAAACTTTCAACTGAATTGTTTTATTCGACGAACCCTCGATAGTAAAGCAGCGCACACACAGTTGAAACGCGGCGTCAGAAGTGCACAAACGATGTATTTCGTATGCGTATCACGTCGTGCCGTGGGAGAGACTACTTCCAGTAAGTATATTATTATGTACACGAGTTTTGGAGGCTTCATTGAAAGGGGAAGATTTCCTGTCACGCGAAAATATATTTAAAGTGCCTTTATAAGTAACCTATATTAAAAAAAGGAGAATTGGTTCTGTAACTCGGTAAGTAAGAAAGGCAAGATACTTATCATATGAAAGTAAAAAAAGAAACTTATAACATAAAATTTTACAGTCCAGATTTTTGTGGTTATTGGTGGTGGAATAGAGAAGAGAACGGTGTAAGAGATAGCGTTGAATATTATATCGGAATTAAATTTCGTGCTTATATTTTAGGGGCGTACGTGAGTAAGAGGTTTAAGTACCTATATTATTATAACGTCGCTAAAGATTCGTTTTAATCGCAGTTTTTAGCTACCTTGAACGAAAATATAAAAAGATTATGTGCGTATTCAATACCAATTTATTACGACACGGTTCTCAGGTCTGAAATGATCTTGATATGTACAGTCACGAGCATCAATATGATGTATACACTTACTAAAATTCGAAAGCGTTTTTTTATGAAATGACGATTGCAGAGAGATAATAACACTATCATTAAGGCATTGGTTCGAAAATACTATGTTCATAACATCATAGAATTTCAATAAATACATTAAGAGAAAATCGCTTTTGAAATTTGCCAAGTATGTACATATCTGTGCTCGTGACTGTACGTACCTACTACGACAGCGCAGAATGTCACGGTTGCCGTCGTATTGTGAACAATTGAAACTGTCTAGTGAACACTAAGCTGAAAATTAGACGCCTGACTCCTTGATACATTCGACATATATTTACCATTATCTACTTTTTTTTTGCTTGTTTTTCGTTTGTTTCATCTGAGTTGTTTGGTTCAAATGATTTAATTCTTGTCCATAGGATCAATCTTTTGGAACCGTGCAATAATAACAATAATTATAACGTTCCATAAACGCTTCTAAAAGCTTATTTGAAATAAAGATATTTGAACTTGAACTTGAATGTCGCTGTTATAGGGTAAAATATTGGATAAAAACGAGATGTCAGTCTGTAAATTTTCCAGTAGAAAAATTATTATATAGGAAAGAATTTTGGATAAACCTGGGAATCGAACCCAGGATCTATAAAGTAACAGTCGCGTTTGGGATAGTGGTCCAAAACGCGACTGAGTGACTAACGACGTAGTTAGTTTAGTTACTTAGGGTGATTGAAGATTAAATCCCGCATTAGAATTGTGTTAATAGGGCAACGAAAATATCTCCTGACTGTACCACAGTCGTTTAGCGATTGTATTAATACTGTATTACCACAAAAAGCCGACATGGGCTTATTGCCGTTTGGCGCCAGTTCAATGGATCGAATTCAAAGTAAATAAATTAGATATACATAAATGATCGCCATACGTGAATACGTGTCATCATTTTCGCGTACGACCTCTTTATCAAAGTCAAAGTCAAAATCATTTATTCAATATAGACTACTAGGTAGTACTTTTTGGACGTCATTTTTACATTATAGACAGCCCCCAAAACGCCCGGCATTCACTGCCTCCTAGTGTTTTCGCTGGGAGGAAGGGAAGAAGAAGCTGGGGAGTTTGTTGCGCTTGCGCAACACTCTCTCTCAACACTCCCCAGCAACACATTTCTGTCCGTTAAGTTACTAATAGAATACATTGCACAAAATAGAATTCGTAACATTATTTGGGGTACTTAATAATTTATTCATTTCTACATGTCAGCTGGCGCACATGTTAATATTATTATTTTTCAAGCAGTATTTATAATATTAGCAGTAATATTATCCGCCAGTTAATCGCATACCTACTTTCCATCGTTCAGAGAATCTTTCCTGAGGGTGTGAAGATGACAATAAATATTTAGTACTTATTAGGGGTGGTAACAAGAGCTTAAGGGGTGGTAATAATATACAAGAATGCGGCCTAAATGTATTTATAAGGAACCTTTTAACGTAGATATATCCCTAATCGGATTATATAGATTTCTACAATTTTATGGATCTCTAATTTATTCATAAAAATCAGTCAAAGGGTTTGAGTTTTAAGTGATTTTCTAGAGACAAAGATATTGAAGAGCACTTAAAGCGATTGGATATACTATTCTAGTGGAATAACACCATTAGGTATGATCAAAGTAAAAAATAAATTGTTTAAGTTACAATTATGTACGCATAGCTGACTGCTCCTTAAATTGTGTAGTAAGAATTGCCAGACGTAGTAGAAAAAAATTGTTACCATAATGTTCTTAATGAATCAAATAACTACAGAATTTGAAAGTCATTGATACTGCTAGGACCGTGGGAGAGCCATGCTGACCGTGGGAGAGCCATGCTGACCGTGGGAGAGCCATGCTGACCGTGGGAGAACCATGCTGACCATGGGAGAGCCATGCTAACCGTGGGAGAGCCATGCTTCAGCACGAATTGGCCGGCTCAACCGGAGTGATACCACGGCCTCACAGAAAACCAGCTTGAAATAATGCTTACCTTGTGTTTCGCCGAGTGAGTAAGGATACCGGAGGCCCAAAGCCTTTTAAAAGCTTTGCAACTCCTCTGGTACTGCTGTCCATGAGCGGCGGTAATCACTTACCATTAGGCGATCCATCTGGTCGTTTGGCCCCCTATTCCATAAAAAAAACTTTTGTGGATTTAAAGTACTACCCATAGGAACTACAAAAAAAATCGTGCGGGAATAAGCGGCGCAGTAAGTACTGGCTCAGTCTCCGTGCCATCAAATAAGTATTTAAGAGAATAGAAATAAAAAGAGTGCTCATATTAATTTCGTTACCCGCATTGTGTAATAATGCCCTTTTACTTCAACAATCGTTTTAAAAAGGCTTTGTTCAATGAAGTATGGGATGGGACAAAGATGAATACTTATTATAAAGACTTTTGTGAAAATTCTTTGAATGTATAAAATGGCAAAAATGTTTTTTATGACGTGAAATTGTCTGCAAAAGCCAAAGATTTGAAATAAACGTTTTTGATAATAAGACAAACTAGTAATAGCATGCCTACTGCTGACCCTGATAACTACATTAATTTGATATCAGAGCTTTTAAAATATTCACCTTCAGATATTTTAAAATATGTACAGTACATGTTTAAAATTAACATTTTTTCTTTTTATTTAAGTATTTTTTACTTTTATATAGGTCACGAATATCTTTAAGATACTATGACGTGTAGACTATGTTTATACTACTTTTTTATGACTATTTAATATGTACTGCTGTTGGTTTACCAATAAATAAATAAATAACTATCACTCAGACGGAAGCGTTATCAGTGAACTTGCATGCCTGACCAATTTTATCTTAGACATTATTTGATGTAACCTGTAAAAAGCCACTACGATGGACTTTAGTCCAAGCCCTCTCATTGCAGTTTCGTGTAACTAACACATTGCTGTAAGGCCACATTTTCAATGTTATTGAATCAAAGTTAGACCTAACAGCAAAATTTTTGTTACGCGATATTGCACTCTAAACAACGATAAGTCCAACAATATCAGACTGTAGAATAGTGGATGTGTCAGTTGGAATGTCAGTCTATATAACTATACTATCACGGCTTATTCTGATTAAGACAAGAAAGTATCTAAGAGAAGCAATTTTGTTCCAACGAGACTGGACTCCAAATGAAGTCGATCAGACGCAATCAATAGCCTATTAAGGCAAATTAACATTCAAAATTACAGGGATCTGTTTCCGAATCACGTCTAAATCATTCCCTTAGAGTTGTATCTGCCAGCTGACTGCGAAGGCTCCGTTTAATCAGTATGCCGTAAGGGTTGGCAGGTGGGCCCGAGGAAATTATAGGACGTGGAATTACCTAGGTTACAATTATAATTGATTTACGAAAACGGAATATTGCGCTACTTTAGTTTTGTATTCGTTATACCTACCGATAAAATATTAATATTATTTAAATATACTATTATCTAGATGACTACACGTGTGGCTGTTGAGCGTCAGTTTCTGGTTTCCATTCCCAAGTCATGTAAAATGTTATGGGTTCTTAAAATCCCTTCAGTCAGTCAGTTCGAGTTTGGATTTGCATTAGGTGAGTGCATACCCGTCTGCTGTTATTTTTTCTGGGACATAAAACATATTGGCAAAAAAGCGTATGTAAAAATTTAAAACCAAAAGCTTTTCTTTACTTTTTTTTTACCTAACGGTAACTTTATCTTTCTGTAGCACAAAGTATTTTATTTTCGCCTATTATCATGTCTACCCTATCAAGCTTATCTTTTTCATTAAGCCGCAGTGAAGGACCTTTTGGCACTTTCATAGAACCCGATGATAGAATAATTTTGTAAGACTCAAAATCTTTTATTTCAAAAGAGCTCAATCATTTTTTTATGGGATAGGGGGGAAAACGAGCCTACGGATCACATGATGGTAAGCGATAACCGCCGCCCATGGACAACCGCAACACCAGAGGAATCACGAGTGCATTGCTTGCCTTTTAAAAGAGTTTGGGCCTCCGGTAACCCCACTTACCCAGCGAAACACAACGCAAGCGCTGCTTCACTCCGGTCGAGCCGGCCCATTCGTGCCGAAGCATGGCTCTCTCACGTTAAATACTCACAGCAGTTAAATTTGGTTATGTAAATATATTTTTTATACTATACGAACTTGCGACCAGTGTAAGCCGATTATCAGCTAATATGCGCATGATCAATCTTTGATAAACAATAATTACTTATTTGGTTTATAGTGGAAACTGTATACCCCATTAATTTTGGTCTCTGACTAGGTGAGTGCGTTAATTCCAATTAGCGAGAAACGCTACCAAACATATTAATTATAATAGCTGGCTTATTCCCCAAGGCTACTAAATATTAATTTGGTAAATTGATTGATTAGCCTAAATTTTGCAGAACATTGAGTTTGAAGATTTGTTCTTCTTAATGCTTAAATAAGAATGGAAATTGGAATGCTTATCAGCAGTTTTTAACAACTATACGGAATGCCATAGTACCGTAACAATGAGTCTAGTTTAAAAGTCCTCAAACGATTGAGAATAACAGAGTATGATACAGTGTGAATTTATGAAGCCTTGAATTATTTTGTTGCATTATATCAGTCATTTTGTCAAGCCATTGCTGTCTCCCCTGCATGCAGCCAGATCTTTTTCTTGTTAGCCGTTTGTTTAAATATCATATTGGCTGGTGGACTAGTCTGCAAAGAACAAGTCTTTGAATTTTAAAAATTAACATTTCCAAAATATTTATTTTAGGATTTGAGGATTTAGCATCTTTGAGTAGCTCTAGTAAGGCAACGACGTGGTCTACGAAGATATTTTGCTAGATTAGAAAAATGTGATTGGATACGTCTGTATGCAATTTCTACAGGTCTTACCATTTTCTCAGGTTGGTAGAAAATGGGTGTTGATGTAAATCGCTGCGATATTATGTGAGACAGCAACCCTGTGCAGTCATTGGACGTCGCTTTTGTATCGTCGTGCGATTTGCATAATCACAGCACCGACCTCTATCGCATTGCTAAACGAACAACCTTGATGTACTTCATGTCTCCATCAATCTTCATTTATAAAGGGTATTTTCACAAATTTATGGAACTCGTTGACAAAAGTGGGCCTTAATAGTATTTGGTTTGGTTTTAGAATATTGACGACAAATCTCATTTTTCTTGTTGTATTTTTTTTAATCTTTGCCCCACTAGGATTTTCTCCTGTATCGTAGGTGCGTTGACAAACACAAATTATCACATACATAAACACTCAGACCCGGAACAACTACCTGTAGATCATACAAATATTTGCTCCGTTTGAGGATCGAACCCACAACACGTGGCGTAGAAGCCGATCTCTCAGCCGCTACGCCAGACGTGACGTCAAACGTGTTGTGATATTCACTTTCTAAAATTCATTTATATTTGTAACGAAAATATTATATTCTCAGTTACGGTACTTACGATTCATTTGTGATAATAATCTCATGGATTTTCTTGAAAGTTAGTTTTAAAACATAAGAAGAGGTTATAAGTACGTTATAGTTAATACTTGCAAATGGCAACTCTGTTCAATCTGCGGGCTGGGCCGTCGCTATCCCGGATGATTTGCATAATAACACCCCCGACCTCCATCGACGTCGCATCGGGTACAAGTGATGAATAAACGGGGTTTACGCGATTGATTTACCGCGATTTACGATTAAAATGTTTTCTGGGTTACAGAATTGGGACAAATTGCTTGAAAGACGTTGCTGTAGTGCTGTATAAAATGTAAACTGTAAGTTATGTGTGTGTTTGCTAACGATAGGTATAATTACAAAAAAAATGTAAAACATTGACTTCAAAATGTGTCTTTAAAATATGTATTTAAAGAAATAAATATAATTTATCAGACATACACGGTGTTGGATCTAACACTGACTTTTTATTAACTCTATAAATGTAAGCGTATGTACAACTTCCATTTAAAGCCACACTGTCGGTAGAATTGGCACCAAATAGTACCTAGTTATATGAATAGTATCTGTGCAGTTGCTTGAGGTCGCATTGTGAAAACCGCAAAACACATGTGGTTCCGTAAAGTTGCTGTTTTTGTTTTGTATTCAGTGGTTGTGTTATAGCTATGATTTCTTGAGTATTGACAGCTAAACTACCGACGCGACGGTAAATTGTGTTAGGTGCGATGTGAATTCAACCCGTTCACCGCGTAAGTATTATTGACACAATTTTGTGGTGCGCCTAAAACGTTAATACTAATTTATTTGTCCATTTCAAATATATTATATAAAAACGAATCGTCAAATGTGTTGCTAAGCGCAAAATTCAAAAACAGCTCGACCAAAGTGAAATGTTCTCTCTGATGCAGAGAAAAATTTAAAAAATTGCGTGGAAACTAGTATTTTTTTTTCTTTTAAACTGCGCATGGCCAATAACTTTTGACGGAATAAACGCTAGATTCAAACATAAATACATCAGTATCTCTTTGTGGAAAATATGAGGAAAACGACTTGACGACCAATTATAACAAGTAGAATCATGGGACAGTAAACGCAACTCAAATTAATTTTTACGACAAAAAGAAGCTATATTTCGAAAAGAAAAATGACACCATAATTAAATGTAAAGATTTAAGCGTAGGCAGTGTCGGAAACATTAATTTAATCAGCAATATTAAAAGGTGGGCACGAACCGTAGGCTCGAGATTTTAAATAGGCCTCGTCTTAAGTATCTGCTGAGGGAAATGGCCCTTCATTGTCCGTAGTCGATGAGCTAATAAATTGTCACGCTTTTAGTATAGACTATACCGGTTGAGATTTGTGGTGACTTTGGTTTAGTGTACTCCTATAAGAATGGATAGTGGACGTTTTAGGTGGTTTTTTACTTGGTAAATAAGTGATAGTCTTCTTATCTTACTTTATGCTGCAGAGAGTAAGCCCAGTTTGTCTTGCTAGTACATATACTACTACTAGCTAGACACTAGGCGGGCGTTTTGGGAGCTGTCTATATTGTAAAAATTACGTTCAAAAAGTACTCTATATTGAATAAATGATTTTGACTTTGACTTTGACAACCTGGGCTTACTCTCCATGAATTCTTAACTCGTGCTCATAACTTAAATCCAGATTGTTTTGTTAGTAGGGGTGCCACGAACTCATATTTATTATCTGGTGCATCTACTGTTTTTATTATTTATCTCTGCATCAACCTAAGAATGTCTGGCAGAAAATGCCTAATAGCATCAAGACCGCATTTGTACTAATGGAGCATATAGTTATAGTAGCTATTAAATAAATAAATATTAAATCGGTTTAAGAACTTTAAGAAGAATAATAGATTTTGCATTGTGTCTGTAATTTGCTACCTAACAGGTTAATAAAAGTCGTGCTCTCTTCCATTAGGGTTAAACCTATATTTTTTGTGCGTAGCTATGCTATTAAGTCATAACTCGTGCTCACCACAATTATAAAACTGCTCCGTCCATTTTCATTTTACTATTAATAATGGGTGTTAAAAACACATTCGGTATCCATCGGCAGGGTGGTGAAAATAGCTGAAACCCAAAGTGATTAAGTAATATGATTTTAAAGGATTTAAGTAACGTACTATAGGCGCAACGCAAGTATTTGTTAAAACTTTACAAAGTTAAACTTGCTTCTCAAAAGATTATAAACTTAGTAAGTTAAATTTAATTAAGTATTTTAGTATTGTATTTGTGTATTCTACATTTTTTTACAACATACATACATACCATCACGCCTGTATTCCCCGAAGGGTTAGGCAGAGGCGGACTAATGTACACCCACAGTTCGCCGGTATGTTTAGGTCCCATGTAATAGGGGGCGAGCCTATTGCCATTAACCGGGCACAAATTCCTAACTCCGAGCTGCTACTGGGAATTTCATAGAAAAACCCAATAACACTTTGCTCGACCTGGGAATCGAACCCAGGACCTCTAGCGTAGCAGTCGCGGTCAGGACCACTTGGCTATTGAGGCAGTTTATTGTATTTAAACATGAAATTTGTATGAAAAATTGTGTTTAAATATAATTTAAACACATTTAAGAATTTGGTGCAAGTGGGCCTTAGTAAGTTAAATTTAATTAAGTATTTTAGTATTGTATTTGTGTATTCTATTTTTTTTTACAAAACAATTATAATTTTTACAGTTCATTATTTTCTGAAGGTTCAATTTTGTCTTCCGTATTAGTCGAGTACTAGTTAGAGGTAACACAACGTGCAAATGATTGAGTTTAAAGAAAGTCACGCTAGTAATAGAATAGAATCCGTTCTTGTGAATTCGCCAACTATATTATATGACAAGACCAAGGGATCATGTTAAAATAAATGAAAATTTGTTGTTATAAACCTTGACAATGACGAAAGGTCCACTAGACACACACACACAATAGATGTATTAATAACAGTGACGAGTTCTTGAAAAAGGAAACTTTTATTTGAAACTAGCGACCCGCCCGCGGTTTCACCCGCGCTGCCCCGGTCCTAAGAGTCATAGCGTGATGTTAAATAGCTTAAAACCTTCCTCTTGAATCACTCTATCTATTAAAAAAAACCGCATCAAAATCCGTTGCTTACTTTTAAAGATCTAAGCATACATAGGGACAGACAGCGGGAAGCGACTTTGTTTTATAATAATAATATGTAGTGATAATACTGGACCCAGCGGATCTGTAGGCTGCAAGCATGTCTGTGCAGAATGACGTCGTGTTTGAAACTCAATTACACACTCTGCTCGACCTGAAAATTGAACCTAGCACCTCAAACCTCGCAGTCACACTTAGGACCAATAGACGTATGAGGAAGTTCATTTATCTTTTTGTGATTTTTTGTATTTTTCATGCTAAGATTATAAAGTTATTTAGTGAAGGAAAAATTCGACTCGCAGGCAGGAGTCGAACCTACGTCTTCTGGTTTCACCAGACGCTATGACCTCTAAGCCACCGCGAGTCCACGCGCTGGTGGCTTTATTTCATTAAATCAATTATTTTAGTAAATTTAATCTTTCAATATTGAACCTAGAACATTTACATGTTGCCGCTACATCGCTTTCTTTAGACCGTTCGCTGTAGAGCTACACTAGTAAAATACTATAGATAGATAGTTATTCCTGTAATGAAAGCTTTAACTTTGTTATCTGCGATTTTATTACGTGCAGAAAGATGTCCCGACACTCTTAAATGTTAGAATTCAATGTACGATGAAGTATCTGCATGTTTAATGGTTGGGCACACTTGTATTTCGTGAGTAAGGGAATGAAGTAAGGAAATTTCTGTGCTTATTTACTTTTACTTCGTGGTTCGTGACTAAGTTTGGCGTAGCGGCTGAGCAATTGGCTTCTGTAACACGTGTTGTGGGTTCGATCACCACACGGAGCAAATATTTGTATGATCTACAGGTAGTAGTTCCGGGTCTGGGTGTTTGTGTATGTGAGAATTTGTGTTTGTAAACGCACACACGATACAGGAGAAAATCCTAGTGTGAGGCAAGGTTTTTTTTTAAAAGTAATAACTATGTTGATCTACTGATCTTCAAGGTTAAGCTGCGCTCATCAGTTTGTGAATGGGTGATCATTCTTAACACATCGAGACACCTCTGCGCCTCGGAGAGCACGTGAAGCCTTCGGTCTCGGTGGTCATACGAGCATCTATGACATTTGTTAGTGGCAGTCAGAAGACCAAAAAAAGCCTAACAACTAAGTAGTCTATCCTCCGAATATCGGTATTGCCTGAAATTGGGTTGCAGAGTTCTGATGGTAGTCGCTTCGTGTAAAATACTTATATTCAGCTGCATCTGGAAGCCGACCCCAACATAGTTGGGAAAAAGCTCGGAAGATAATGAAAAAAAAAAACTACTTTTACATTTTTGTGTGGGATCCAACACACATAGATGTCACGCAAATTCAGATCCTGGATTCTGGATTATTCGAATAATATTGTCATTGGTAAAATATAATTGACTAAACAATCTTCCAGGTTTTAGCTCAACTTGTTATTGACGATGGTAAAATTTTCGTTACTATATAATTTAATGTTCACTGTTTGTTTGATTCAAAATTCTCAATATATTTCAATTGTCGACTTCACTATATGGGCTATTGGTTTCTGCCAATACAATAAACTTCAGCAGGCCACAGCGAACGCTCTTCGCAATAAAGAGTGATGCACAGACAGTTAGAATGACAGCGCAGTCCGTTTTGAACCAGTTCCGTTTAGCTATTTCTGAACGGAATAGTATATTTTTTTTTAATTATTGTACCCGGGTAAAATATAATGTACAGTAGAATGCAGATACAAACTAATATTATTAATGCAAAAATAATTCTGTCTGTCTGTGTTTTTCATGCTTAAACTGCCGAAACAATTGGATTCTTAACTATCTCGACACAAGAGACCGGACACGCATGTGTCCACTTCATGAATCTCAAAAGGAGTACCTACCATTAATACTTCACGAGAACATTTGAAATAAATGTCCACGTAGTGACATTGGAATTGCATTGACAGTCATTTTAAAAAAAGATATACACAGAAACTACTTGCCTTTTGTAAAGGAAATATATTCAAATAACCAGCTGTTTTAGTTCTCAACTCACAAATCTATAGAGCAAAGTTAACGTTTATCAACGTACATGAGGCTGGGTCCAGCTGTATTTGCATTGGAAAACTGGAGACGGCTTGTAGCTGGCCGTAGCTTTCCAAATCTGTAATCCAAATTGTTTGCTCCCAGCTGCCCAATTAATAGTTTACCAGTTTGCGGGTTGTCGAGCCAACTGGAACAGCCACTGCATAATACACAGATATTCATTTACATATAAAAGTAACAAAGCTTTGGCCATTGATAACTGGAAAAGCGAATTTGGAGTTCTGGTTGGAGTAGAATTGGGTACCACGGGTCTCCTTGGAGACTGCACTGAACATGCTTTTCTACTTGTTTGTATTTTCAACTTTAGTTTTGGATCTGTCGTTGCTTGTGATACGTGTTTAAATATAATTAAGCATTTAAAACCTTCGAAGTGTTACAATATGTAGTAAGTTACAATTGACTAATAAGTAACTACTTAGGTACTTAAATGGAAAATATTTTCATTTCCGCCATGACCTTTTTTTCGTTATAGTAATTTTATATTTAATTCAATTGCTTGTATTCTTGGCTCTTGGCGAAGTCATACTTAATATATTCGTAAGCTGCGTTTGCCTCACGTAATGTGTGTGTAATGTTGTGTTGGTCATTCTTAACATATCGAGATTTCCCGGACTTAATGCCTTGGAGAGCACATATAGCGATAGGTCCTGGTTGATATATGATTACATGTGACAACCGTAAATGCTAGTCAGAAGCCTGAAAAATCTGACACTCAGTATTTTCTTAGGATGTTGCTATTCCCCAGAAATTGGGTTGCGGAAATCTAGTGGGAGCCACATCATGTAAAATACTGATATGCAGCCGCAGTTGGTTAGACTTCCCGAACCTAAGATAGGTATCAGTGAAAGGTTAGGACGATGAATGCGATTTCTCGAGAACACTCGAGATTCAAGATTCTACTTCTAAATTGTTTAAAGGAGTCGTACAGCTAATAGTAATACTCTTCCGCTCCAAATGAAAGCAATCTCAGATTACAAACAGTTTGTATTTACGGTTCATGGTCTCCATACCGCAAATTCACCCCCTTTATCAGTTCGACCCTACTCGAATATAAACTCTATACCCTTAGGATATGGTTACTATTACCGAATTTACTTTGCCAAAATAAAATCAACTTTGACAATTGCCAATGCCTTCGGCGTTTATCTGTTATTTGTAAAGACTTCAAGTTCTATTCGGGATAGCTTTATGCATATCGGTATAGATAAATCCTATTCCTATCACTATTTTTATTTCAATACTCTTTTTAGATAATATTTATATCATAGTCACAGTCGTATTGTTGTATAAATAAGGATATTTTTTCGCACATGGCCTGTTTTTTTTTTTTATGGGATAGGGGGGCAAACGAGCAAACGGATCACCTGATGGTAAGCGATAACCGCCGCCCATGGACACCCGCAACACCAGAGGAGTCGCAAGTGCGCTGCCCGCCTTTAAAAGGGTTTGGGCCTCCGGTAACCTCAACTCACTCGGCGAAACACAACGCAAGCGTTGTTTCACGCCGGTTTTCTGTGAGGCCGTGGTATCACTCCGGTCGAGCCGGCCCATTCGTGCCGAAGCATGGCTCTCCCACGTGGCCTGTTTGATTTTTGTAAGCAACATTTTGCAGAATCGACTTCTACAAAAGTTTTAGAAAAAGAGTGTGGACGATACCGTAAAATAAATTTGCATAATTTTGACATTATAAAAATGGCTGCATGTCATTTGTCAAAGCATGAAGTAAGTGCTCGCTAGAAGTGACCGGTAAACGCCCATTTCTTGCAATCGACAGTGAAGCGAAGCATCAGTATTGCAAAAATAAAAAAAAACACACACACACATTGACATCGTTCCGTTCAATTTTTGTGATTTCAACGCACAGACGACGTACCGGACGATATTGTGACGAAAAAAACGTCCCAACTAGCTCCCGGACTATGCGATAAAAACAAACGGGCGAATTGAGATTTTTTGCGAAATTTTTTTTTATTTGGGACCAGTTTTTTACATGGTACATTCGCGTTTTAGAAATGAACTGGATTTTAGGTGGAACTTGACAGGCTACATATTTTTAGTACTTTACACTATTCTAATGATTTGGAACTCACTAATTGATTTCCGTATGCAATATTCTATTATCATTAGGCTATTTTTCGGCAGTATTAGGCTATTAATACGGCCATGAGAGACTGCTGAATCTAAGCACCTGTCACTTTTTAGTAATGTAATTAACTATAACACGCTCAAGCTGTGAAGGAAAACATTGTGAGGTAATCTGAATGCCTGAGAGATTGCCTCTACACTCCAGTAGGCTAGCATTCCATCACGCCTGTATTCCCCGAAGGGATAGGCCTACTACTAATATACAGCCACAGTTCGCCGCTGTTGTTAAGTCCTATGTTAAAGGTGGTGAGCCTTTTACTATCTATTAACCTGGTACCCACCCAAATCCGAGCGGCTAGATAGAATTTCATAGAACAAACAAACAAACACCCATAGTAAAAATGCTCGACCTCGGAAAAGAACCCAGGACCTCTAGCAGTTGCGCTTAGGATTACTGGATTAATTAGGCAGTCAACCTAATAGTTTGGGGCCCGTTGCTATTTCCAAATTGTCTTCCATCTGCTAACCTTTTGAATGTTTATTTATCCTTGTACTGTGTCTATGTGATTATTAAATAAAGTATTATTGTATTGTATTGTAATGATTAAAGATATTTATTTCTCTAAATATAACTTTTATGGACACTTTTAAAAGTCAATATTGTAATTTATTTTTTAAATGGATGTTTAATTCCTTTCATTTCAGAATAGTGCCAGGAGTGGATTATAAAAAATCATCAAAATGATTTAAAAACTAAAAGAAAAAAAAAGAAAAACCTCAATAATATTTTGTTTGACGTGCGAAACGAACCCAAGACATTCTGTTCAGCAGCGGAATCGGCCAGTAGTCCATAAATAAATTTACTTGTTTCAATTAAAAGTTGGCAATGACTTAATTATATCATGCTTAAATATACCTAGCTGCTTTGTTCTTAGGCATAGAACTTATGAAAGGCTTCAAAGTCATTGCCCAGTGAATCTTAAACCTTTTACGAGTAATGAGCAAGATAGACATTAACGCATTAGCTAATTTGTTAACTCAGTTAGTTGCAGTCGGTTCCAAACTCACTTTCCAGTCGATGCTTCCAACTTTTAATGGATAATGATTCAGTTGCTGTATTTAGTTACAGGATGTGAGTTCGACGAATATTTGCTAATGTGGTGGAGTACTTTTTCTCATAATGAAAGAATAATAGTTTGAAACCTCACCACAGTCTGACAGTGGGAGAGCCATGTATCGGCACGAATGAGCCGGCTCAGAAAACCTGCGTGTGACAACGCTTACGTTGACTTTCGCTGAGTGAGTGAGGTTACCGGAGACCCTTTTAAGAAGCCGGCAACGCACTTGCAACCCATCTGTTGTAGCAGGTCCATAGGCGATGGTATCGCTTACCATCGGGCGACCCATCTGCTTGTTAGCCCCATATGCTATAAAAAACAAAATCTAATAAAAAAATATATAATTAAGGCATTATCGTTCGGCATTGAACTAACTGAAAAGTAAGTTATGTCGATAGTAATATGTTTCGATAGATGGCGCCAATGTCACCTAAAAAGCAAGTGGAAGCAAAATTCGACATCTCAGGTTTCGAGGTCTCGGTAGCTTAGTAGGCTACAGCGTCCGGTGTACCTAACCGGGAGGATGCATGTTTGAATCCTGCCTGAGATTGAATTTTCCTCCACTACGATTTATAAATATCTTTAAAAAGTAAAGTAGGTATTCGTTAATGAAAAATATAATAGAAAAATAACTACACTGTTACTGTATTCTTTTCGATGTTGGGTTTTAGTTTTAGAAAACGATAAAGAAAAAAAAAAAAAAAAAAAGTAAGTATTACAACACTTGATGCTGCTAGCTGCCATAGGTATCTGCTCATCACCAGGTACACCATATAATCTCTTTGCCACATCAGCAAAATAAAAATATGCGTGATCCAAACGATACGAAGTATCGTCACGTACCCACAGAAACGTAGAAAGTAAATACCTGTCCGCTGTCTGTACCCTGATTATGTAAATCAAGATAAAAACTATGCCAAAAAATAACTTTCAGGTCCAAAAGTTTGTGGAAATAAATATTAATGTAGGTTAAGTTGAAAGACAGAACGTCGGCGGATTGGCACCTAGCTGACGTGCGAAGTCAGACCTAAGTGGCAAAGTTTGGCTGGAGATCTTATAACATCGGAGCTCAATCTTGTCACAAAGGCCCCAAGGGAACATTCTGAAATTAATTTTAAACTACGATAAATAAAATCATATTGCTGTATATGGTATATTTTATGTTCTTGTTATTTATTGCGTAACAAAAGAAAAAAATACAATCGAATTTAGAAACTCTCCTTTTTGGAAGTAAGTCAAAAATAGATTTATACTTGGTCGTTTTTATTGAAAACATTTCAGACGATCGATGACACAATTTTCTTGGCTTCAATACGATAACAATACTTCTTTTATGCACATATATCAAATAGCACATTTATGAGCATAAAACTTGTAATATGATTAAGTATATCTATGTCGCACCCAGATCTTAAAATTGATCACTTCATGATGAGTAAAATATAAAATTAGCAACATAAAGTAATAACGAACTTATGTAGCGACGACCCACACAATAATTGTTTGTGAGTTCTTATTTGCAGACATACTTATTAAAATTGACTTCAAAATTCTAATTCCATTAAAATATCCAATATACATAGCTGCAGCCTGTCCAAAATGAATAGAAAATATTCAAAATATTAAATCTCACATTGGCCGCAAACAATTTGTGAGAAATTCTCGCGATATACGTCTTCTGTGACAGCGGCGCTCAACATTTCCATCTACCCCTGGGGAGTCTTCAGAATCCATTACCAGACATACAAGGGACATTTCCGATGGAAACCGCTGAATCATAAATCATTTCTTAATCTAAAACGAATCTCAGATTGTGTCTTATACTTATTATAACAACTTGTTTACCTATTGGTTTCTGAGGTTTTGTGTTATTTGCTATGTTTGGCTATTTGACGAAGAAAAAATAGTAGTATTTGCAATTACATATATTGAGACAAACAAGATTATACTCTGAGTCCTTAGATTTCACATACAATATTAGTTATTGAGTTAATAGTAAAGTTGTTAAACTGACTTTATAATAATAGAACTTATACTCGAAATCAGCATCATCCATTTTGTATCTCACTAAAACGATTGTGCTATCAGAACCAGAAGAGGTCAAGTAAACAATAGTAGCATACATACCGTTGAAAAAAATCCCATGCATACAGTTTCCACACAGTGCTTTCAAAACCACTCATTTAAAATTAATGATAACTAGTTAATAAGGAAATATTTTCTTTTGACTCATTTATATAAAACAATGATAATGAAATGTCGGAGGTGTATGTCTTGGGACTGGTGTCTTAGCAGTCCATACATCTTACATATAATAAGAATGTAAGTGAGCCGTGTCTGTACATTGCTTATATTTACAAAAAAACTAATTTGGGGGACTCAGAATCGGTAACACAATCCATTTCTATTATTTTTGGAACTTTTGTCTGTCTGTTTGTCTGTCGGTTTGTCTGTCTGTTTGTCTGTCGGTTTGTCTGTCGGTTTGTCTGTCGGTTTGTCTGTATGTTTGACCGCGCATCAAATGATAACTACTGAAGAGATTTGGAGGGAGTGGGCAGGAATTCATAGCCTGTTTCTTGGATTAACATTTAGGCTATTTTTAATTCAAATCGGTTCTCTCTATCAAAAGTTATTAACATATTAACCATTGAAAACGATGAATTTTAAAAATAACCATTGAAGTCAATTTATTTTTCAAGTAATTCTGTATTAGACTAGCACGGATCAAACATTATAACAGAATCAAATAATAAAATTAAAAAATACACTTATAGGGACTAAATAAGATAAAACAAGAAAATAAAGCAGATCAATCAGAAACCATTATTGTGACCAGGAATTGATTATTAGTACAGTTATTCTAACTCTACTTACACTGGGAATCACGGGGCATACATAGGATTTATCCAGCGAGCACAAGCCGGTGTAAAAACTAAATATTTGAGTAGGTTATAGAAGTAAACAAAGAATGACAACTTATTTTCTAGCGGACTAACACGACATCGTTATTACCTCAATGAAATTTGATTCGATAACAGGTGTCATTTTGAGTTGACAATTTTGTCAATTATTGTTTTCTTATTTAAAGCATCCAGCCATATAGTAACTTATTTTAAAATTTTGTTTTCTTATTTAAAGCATCCAGCCATATAGTAACTTATTTTATAATTTGAAACCTCCGTAGTGTAGATACAGTGCGCACACTTTACTTGAGAAAGTAACTAAAGAGTTTCCATTTATTCAAATAATTAAATAATATACCCTAAGAATATACCACATATGTATGTATAATAAAAAAAAATGCTACATGCGTTAATCTTAATTTACTGACGCCGAAACAGATATTTGAGATTTTTGTCTATGTAGGTATGTCTGTTTATATTTCCATGCTTCACGTCTATTGACGCGCAGCATGGAAATGGACGTGGTATTCCACGTGAACAAATTTTTGAAATTAAGTAATTTATAGGTCAGAAATACGGTATTCAGAGGTCCATGGCGCTAAGTGTATTACAAATATGGAAAATCAAATTTTTCGAGGTGGTTAGTTGAAACTTGGAGAGGACAACGTCTCTCAGGTCAGCTAGTATATCAATAAATATCACTGCGCGAGTAAAATTCTTACCTCTTCATAAAAAAGGAAAAATTGATTTTGCAATCTTATAGAGAAGTTTGGTAATCACAGGCCATATCAATGAGCGACACATTTATCTTCCTATTGGCGCTGAGGTCTCATAAGTCACTGACAGGGGAATCATTTCGGGACCCGTGCTAGATTGGCCGAGGACGTGTTTTTGCTATTTTATTGTGCCAATTTGTTAGAAGATTCTATAGTGACATGCTGGGTCAGGAAGTGGTTGTGAAACAATGATTTAGGTGCCATGACTCTTTGTCATTAAAAAACTTCTTTGACGAGCTCACTTATGTTTATTTAAAAAATATGTGAAGCTGATCATTTAAATGGAAATTGTAATTTTAAATTCGGGTGTCGGTAATATACCTACAGGGTGAAATTAAATAGATGTGACAAATTTAAGGCCCACTTGCCCCAACTTTTTAAATATGTTTAAATTGGATTTAAACACAATTTTTCATAGAAATTTCGTGTTTAAATACAATTTTAACACATTTAAGAAGTTGGTGCAAGTGGGCCTAAATATATGATTCTATGTGTGGAAAATAATTATACTTTTTTTCCTCAATTTGTGTGTACCTTTAGAAATGTTAGCATGCATGTGCATTTAAAACTAGTTCAGAAGTAGCTATCTTACTCAATATTTTACCACAACTTTGGGGTAGGTACTTAATTGTTTTTTCTTCAACATTCGTGAGTTATCTACATAAAGTAAGTACTATAGTTTGTTGTTGACAAAGCGAGAGCCACAGTTTCCATAAACTTACTGTGAGCATACCTTTGTCTGTGTGCGAGTGGCGACAGGATATAAATATTTTATGAAGCTAGCAAATACACTTTTGTATTTCATTACTGAATTTCCATAGTGTGCGCCTTTGCACATGGTGTTGTTTTGATTTTGTATGACATTTTTTCTAATAGCGACAGTAATATTCGAAATTATGCAAGTTTTCAATTTATTTTTTCTAGCTTCTACCCGCGACTTCGTCTGCGTAGACTTCAGATAAAAAGTAGCCCATGTGTTATTCCAGACTATAATCTAAATCTCTGTGCCAAATTTTATCCAGATCCGATCAGCCGTTCTGGCGTGAAAGAGTAACAAACATCCATCCATCCATCCTCACAAACTTTCAAATTTATAATATTAGTAGGATTCTTTATATATATTTATCATGTAGATATACACAATTTATAATTTATAATATTAGTAGGATTCTATAAATATATTTATCATGTAGTTATTTTTTATGTAGATATGTTTGTGAGGATGGATGGATTGTCATTAAAGAACAAGATACATTTAGTTGGTTTGTAATTAGAAAATACATTAGAAATAACAGTATTTTTATATATAAAGAGATTCAAGCCAGAATACTGGAAGTAGGTACTGATTTATCTTCCAAAACTTTTATTACTGTTTACACAACAACGACATTACCGTCGCTTGCATCCAATATACGCGACAGTCTGTACCGAATTTTAAATTAGAATTGGTAAGTATCGTAAAGTAGGTCAACTGCACTTGTTTTTACTGTGTCAACTTGCCGTGCTCTCGTTATAAATGTGAAAGAGGTGTGTGCATGCTGCGTCTGTATTCCCTGAGGATGGCTGAAATTAAGGTTTTATGTATTACTAGCTTCTGCCCGCGACTTCGTCCGCGTAGCGTGATGATATATAGCCTATAGCCTTCCTCAATAAATGGGCTATCTAACACTGAAATATTTTTTCAAATCGGACCAGTAGTTCCTGAGATTAGCGCGTTCAAGCAAACAAACAAACAAACTCTTCAGCTTTATATATTAGTAATATAGATTTTATAACTACCTCATTAGACCTCAATAGTCTAGTGGCCCTTAGCTCGACTGTTACCCTAGAGGTCCTGGGTTCGATCGTTCGTTAGTACAAGTAGTGTTATGGGTATTTCTATAAAATACTACTTACTGAGCCAGCAGCCCAGAGTTTAATTTTATGCCCGGTTAATGACAAGTGTTAAAGTTGACACCATGTTTGGGCAAGCAAAGTGTTGAACGCCCTGCGACGTGCGACAATTTGAAGAAGGTCGGCTGGCAGTGGATGGATTCGAGCTGCCCTAGACCGGGATGGATAGCGATCTTTCGGGGAGGCCTACGTTCAGCAGTGGACGGCAATAGGACGATATGATGTATGACAAAAGGCAATACAATCATCCCCTATTATGTACATGAGACCTAAACGTAGTTTACCCAATTAGCGATCATTCACGAAACAATTTCCTAAATAAGTATTGTGTTTACAACATAATTTATCTGTCGGTAGGTGTATATTGCAACTGGATGAAAAGTGGTAATTTTTTTCTGGATTCTGACTGACGATCATCATAGGCTTTATTTTATTTTAAAGGCTCACCAACAACTACACATACTACTATAAACACACACACAACATATACTATTATAAACAGTAACTCATAAACATAGTTCGGTATACGAGTAGTAGCCTCTTTCAGGCGAGCACCACATGTTCATTATCTTAGTGCTAGTTAAAATAATTACATTAACCTTGTATACAATGATCCAGAAAACAATACAGGAATTAAATATTTATAAATTAAAATAAAAATAGGCTTTCGTATGAAGAGTACGACCCTACGGCATGGGGGTATGACTATGCCCTCATAGACAGGCCATAGTCCCATGGCCCCATAGCCTGGCTGCGGCGAGCGCCAAAGTTCATAAATATTTTTACTAATCACAATTCAACGCCTTCGCTTTATAAAATTTCGTCATTAAGTAGGTACTAAAGATGATAAACACTGACTTGTAAAAAAGTGTTGAAACTTTTTTTTACATAATTGAGTATTCGTTATCATTGAATAGACAATTCGCTATAATATCCTTCTAAATGAAATAGATTGGAAAGAATAATTGTACAAACAAATTACAGGTTTCTGGATACATTAGTCCAAACGCTATTATTTACTGATGATGGTCAACGTTTATTTCAGCTCTTAGTTCCATCTGTTCTCTAAAGTCATCAATCTTGGGGCTATTTCCTCTAAAACAGCGAAGTATTCTGGGCCGTAAATACGAGCGGTTTACGAACATAGCTGTATGGCCATAATTCGCGCCTCGCTCTCTGCTCGTGACTTTTATTATAACGGATTGGTGACGTACTGACCAAGATTATAGACTTGCGTATTGAAATGTATAAAGCAGAATGCTGGAACCTATGCTAATCTGTAGTAATGCTGCATCTGTAATGATGCATGATTGTTGAAGCATGGTTAACTTTCATTGAGCCTTGTAATTCAGGTACAATTATGTATGTGCCTAGAAGAGGATTTCTATCACTATAAAACTCGTACGGTAAAACTTGAAGTAGAATGAGATCTGAGTTCATATTTGTCATTAAAACATCTATCACTAGCTTCTGGCCGCGACTTCTTCCGCGTAGCGTGATGATATATAGCCTATAGCCTTCCTCAATAAATGGGCTACCTAACACTGAAATAATTTTTCAAATCGGACCCGTAGTTCCTGAGATTAGCGCGTTCAAGCAAACAAACAAACTCTTCAGCTTTATATATTAGTTGTATATAGATTTATCATAAGTCCTTTTACTGTTCAGCGATTGCGGCCACGACAAGCTACTCATCTACATTATTATATGACCACTAACTGAACACAATACAAATCTCCGAGCTGCTTCTGAAAAACCTTCTAGAATCTAACGCAGGACCTCGATCTCAGCTATCACTTAGGACCAACTAATGAGACAGCTTCTATTATCCATGCATTTCATTTGCTCTAAAACACTATGGTATATACTACAACTACGAGTGGTAAATCGTCACAGAGAGTAGTTTTGCGGACGCATATCTCTACAGCCATTTATTTATTTATTTATAAAATTTAACTAGCACGATCTTAGACCAATTACACTAATTAAATACAATTATTATTACAAGTAACCAATTTCAGTATCAATACTAACATTAAAATATTAATTCCACAATATCACAGAGATAATAAAAACAAAATAACAATGATTGCCATTCGAATTTTAAAATTAATACCGATCATACATCTCTCTCACACAACTTCAAACACACTGCTAATAGTTTCGCCCATCCATCCTCAAACAAATCAGTGTCTGGGCATGACTCCAGGAGATCGTTGAGTGCGGAGAGCGTGCGCAATATTGGGGACTTTGCTCGGATTAGAGTACGGCAAGCTGGCACTGCAAGCAATCTATGTTTCTTACCTCTTAAATAGTTACTAGGAGTGAAGAGTCGGCACAGTTCATTAAACAAATCGGGTGCGTCGATCTTTCCACGTAGGATTTTGCACACCATGACAATCTGGTCAAGGTTCCTTCTGGTTTCGAGGGAATTGTAACCGAGACAACCCAGGAGAAACTTGGTGGGGTAAAGATATGGGTAGTATCCATATACCCTCTTGTAGAGATATCTAAGGTACGCCTTCTGCACTTTTTCGAGTATAAGAGTGTACTTTTTCTCATGGGGGCTCCAGATAGACCCACTGGTTTCCAACTTACTTCGTACCAACGCATTGTATAAGGTTCGTATGACACTGGTATTTTTGAAATCACGTGTGTTTCTGAGGACAAAACCCAGTCTCACATAGGACTCCTTGGCAGTCGCGACCATGTGGTCGTGGAATGTCAACCCACGGTCGAATGCGACTCCCAAGTCTTTCATGGTCGTCGATTTAGGTATAGTTGCGTTATTTAGCATATAATCAAAAACAACTGGGTGCCGCATTCGACCAAAGGTCATAGCATTACACTTAGTGGGGTTGAATTCAAGTTTGTTATCAACGCTCCATTTAAAGACCGCATCGATATCGTCCTGGAGTGCCAAGCAGTCGCTCTCGTTTTTAATCGCAGCGTACAGTTTAAGGTCATCTGCATATAGTAAGCATCGTGCGTAGCTTACTACTCTAGGAATGTCGTTGATCATGATAAGGAATAGGAGAGGCCCAAGAATGGAACCCTGACTTACCCCGGAACGCGTGTGATAGGGGCTGGATTCAAAGATACCTAATTTGACAATCAGATTCAAAAGTCCAGGGGCAAAACCTATTGCACAGAGTTTCGCCAGCAAGATGTCGTTATTGACCCTATCAAACGCCTTCCGGAAATCGAAGTAAAGCACGTCGACTTGGAGCCTGCGATCAAGCTGGGCGGAAATGAAGTCAACAAGAGTCATAAGGTTGGTGTTCACAGATCTCTTTGACCTTTTAGGTCATGCTGCTCGTTACATAAGTAGGCGCTTATTTGATCGTTTATATACTTATGTAGGATGGTCTCGAAGACCTTCGCAGGAGATGAGAGAATCGCGATCGGTCGGTAATCTTCGATGTCAGTTTTATTCGAACTTTTAGGTATAGGTGTGACCCTCGAAAGTTTCCATTGCGAAGGGTAAATGCCAGTGCTTATGCCATAACTCCTGCTGCGCTCACTGCTAGTGACTTTTATTGTTACACTCAATGGTGACGCACAACCCAACCCTTCAGTTCTTTCGCGAGTTAGAAATTGAGTAGAGAGGTTATTCGTGACTATTCCATGCTGGAGTGTTAAAGTTTCAAAAACAATTATTTTTAATGATGTGTGCTAGTTGATCATGTCATTAGAACAGACTAAAAATGAAAAGTTTTGGTTATACAAGTTAAAATGGTTACCTCGCCACTAATGCTGAACTGTGTGTCGTGACTTTGATTCCTACCTGAGGCAAATATTTATACTTACCTGTTCCACGGATATCCTGTTTACAGTTTGGGTGGACTTTATGTCCGTTTACTGTGAGTTTGTGAAGTTACCCGCAATACAGGGCTATATAAATGAAATATTATAAAATGGTTTTAATAAATACTAATATTAAAAAAGGAAAAAATATGTAAATGGATATTTTGTCATCCAGCATCGTAGCATATTCTATCCCATAATACTAGTTCAATCCAAAATTTTGTGTAATGGTTCCTCTAAAATGTGGACTGCTGATTTTTACGCTGCCATTCACTTCGCTGGGTACTAGCATTTTAATTGCCAAACCCGAAGAGAAAGTCGGAAATATAGATACAGCATGTTGTAAAAGAAACGTATTAAAATTTATTTTACACTATAGTTTACTTTCGAGTTATGCGAATTCAGAGCAATTTATTCCCATAAAGATAAACTATGACTAAAATTTAAATAATGTAATTGAATAATTTTAAATGCAATTACATCACTACTCGAACGATGTGTCTGGCTGATATTTTTATTATATAAAAATAATGGCTCACGTCCCTCATTAAAAAGAAACCAGAGGGGAGAAAGTAACACAAAAACGTAGCAACTGCAAAAAAGAAAGATCACGATTGAGAAATTCTATTTCAATCCAACCGAGCCTTCGATTAGGGTATAATTCATTACACCAAGAAAGGAGAGGGCGGTGCAAAAATGAACGACAATCTTACCACCATCAATCAAACTGATTCGCTTGATTAATGAACAGGTTAACCCCCCAATGCGTGAGCGTGAACTTTCTTTCTATACTGCCCTTAGAAATGGCCCAACTTTCACCGTAATTCTTCAAACACGCATTAAATTCTTAGATCTTAATATTGGTAGCTTAGCTTATTGGTTTTGTACGAATTTCGCGACTGTTTCGAGTTTCTGTTCTCAGTTTGGAGTACTTCCATTGTTTTCTTTGATTTTATGACGAGTGAATTCCTTTGTTCTCTTTGTGTTTGGGTCAAAAGTCATACCTAATTGTCATCGTATTTGGGAGATTATACTTTGTGATTTGTTTTGACTGTACTTTTTAGAGAACGCCAAGATTTTTTTATTTATTATAAAGCCCAGTAGAAGTAACTTGACTAGAGTAGATCTATGGATCTACTTTACCAACTAGTTCGGGTTTAGGGAGGGAAAATCCACCGAAGATGCCGTTCTGAGGGCTACAACATTACTCTTTATGACTTGGCATAAGATCCAGCAGGTGCCTGAAAATAGCCTAGCTAAAGTGACGCAATAGCTAGAAAACAGTGTTCTTTCTCTCAATATATCCAAAACTAAGTTTATATGCTTCGGAAAATCATACATACCCACCCCAAATCCAATAATTTCCAGTTTAAAATCCACATGTTTCCCTATAACCGTAGTGATACCAGAACAAACTGCAACTACAACTCACTATCCCGGATTACCTCCATCAAATACCTGGGAGTAATTATTGATCAAAGACTTGACTGGAGCACATACACAGTGACGATGGCCGCTAGGATTAGGAAAATGATCTACATATTAGAATCTACGTAGCGTAGAAAATTCAAACATCTTAATTCAAACGTGTGAGTGCTTACTCAGGTACTGCATATATGCGTGGGGAGGTGCTTGCAAAAGTCACCTCATTCGAGTTGAAAGGGCACAACGCACCGTGTTAAAGGGATTAATGCACCTTAACCTTATCGTCACCGTAAGCTGAAGTCTATAAACAAAAAAGCAGATGTCTTTTGGTCAGGAAACTGTTTATGGTCGAAATGTTGAAGTGTTACCATAGGAGGACCGTACCTACTTCACAAGACACAAATTACCGTGTTGTTTTAGGCCGGTTTTCTGTGAATCCGGGTGGGTAGGTGGTCCGGCCCATTCGTGCCGAAACATGGCCTTTCTACTTAATTTTAAATAATTATTCAGATATCTTTTATTTATATAATCTATACTAATATATAAAGCTGAAGAGTTTGTTTGTTTGTTTACTTGAACGCGCTAATCTCAGGAACTACTGGTCCGATTTGAAAAATTCTTTCAGTGTTAGATAGCCCATTTATTGAGGAAGGCTATATATCATCATGCTACGCGGACGAAGTCGCGGGCAGAAGCTAGTACCTACATATAAGCGTTAGTGCCAAAAGGCTATAGCCTGGTGTTGGTTATTAACTAGACCTCATAATATACCGGATTTTCCAAACAATAAAACATAAAAAAACAAAGGATTTAGAAGCTGATCACAGGAGATGTCATTTGTTTGTTCTTCTAAATCCTTTATCAAAACAAACAAGTTGGTATTAGATTGAGGAACTTGTCATTCAAAGAGGATTTCCGAGACCACTAGAGCAACGAAGCGTCCTCATGTAAGCTCAAATAAACGACCTCTTTCTTCGCATCCTTATTCCGCCAAGGTGACAGTTATCTCACACGATTCTCAACCAATGTTGTCAACTTACACAGTATAACTAAGACGGAAATATAAGACAGAAGTTGTCATGCACAGATGTCTTGAATTTAGTTTATAGATACTGGTCTTATTTATTTTGTATGGTGTTAAATCTATACTTCTATATTAATATATAAAGCTGAAAGAGTTTGTTTGTTTGTTTGTTTACTTCAACGCGCTAATCTCAGGAACTACTAGTCCGATTTGAAAAAATCTTTCAGTGTTAGATAGCCCATTTATTGAGGAAGGCTATAGGCTATATATCATCACGCTACGCGGACGAAGTTGCGTGCAAAAGCTAGTTATTTAATAAAAAAGAAAATATAAACAATTATTGTTATTAATTCATAAATTCATCACTGATTTATTTATTGTATCTTGTTAGCTATTTAAATGCAGTCGTCTTCTGTACCATATTGTGCATAATGGTCCTGGGTTCGATTCCCAGGTCGAGCAAGTGTTATTGGGTTCTTATATGTATGAAATTCTCAGTAGAAGCTCGGAGTCTGGAACTTGTACCCGGTTAATGGCAATAGGCTTGCCCCCTATTACGTGGGACAACATTAGTACGCCTTTGCCTAACCCCTCGAGGAATACACGCCTGTATTCCTTATGGTAATAATGAATTTATCTATTACTAGCTTCTGCCCGCGACTTCGTCCGCGTAGCGTGATGATATATAGCCTATAGCCTTTCTCAATAAATGGGCTATCTAACAGTGAAAGAATTTTTCAAATCGGACCAGTAGTTCCTGAGATTAGCGCGTTCAAGTAAACAAACAAACAAACAAACTCTTCAGCTTTATATATTAGTATAGATTTTAGTAGTGTATTCACCAACCTTGTGCCCGTATGTTCCCACAAATGTGTATATAAAAAGGATATAATATAGGCCGCTCATTAGCCGCGGCAGTTTGATTCAGTCACCCTACCCGCCGCCACCGGCGTCGCCAATCAATACCTACCGGTTTACTGAATGCGGATTTTTACGCTGACTACCTTTGAATCCGGATTTACGTTTTATTTTTATCAAGTTAAGATTGGATACTTGGCACGTTCTAGTCTTCTAGAATTTGCGTTTTTTGGTGTACGGAAACTCCTCTTGCGGAAAGTCACGGTCATGGAATTTAAGAGGCTGAGGATCCCTCTAGTATGTGGTTCTCTCTAAAATGGGGAGCCCTTGGCCTTTCTTTTCATTAGCTGCTCGGATGGCTAACTCCCCAAGTCAGCCGCCGGCAGGTCACAGCTCATGGAGGCTGGAGGCCAGTCTGCGCTTTCGTCGGATCGGGAGAGAGGATCTTGTCAGGGGTGAGAATGGATGATTTTGCAACCATCACAGGCTCGGAGTATGAAGCAGTGTCTTCCCAAACGTTGTCACTCCCGACCTTGAACCTAACGATCGCCGCAAGCGAGAGGTAACGAGTTATAGAGTAGGTACCTCAACTGACCTTGCAGATCAAGTTGAACGGTGACCCTCTGAGGCTCATAATTGGTGTTTTTCTATTATGTCTGCTAATCGTTCATGTTTCAGGTGTTTACACCTAATTATATATTCCAATTGATTATTTTTTAAATCGACGACATCAAACCCGTTTGCAGCAAACACTCCGAAACCGCAAAGCCTTCAAATCGAACATAATCATTTCACACGGATCGAACTGTGTCAATCCAATGGCTTCCCAAACTCTACTTATAGACACTGAACGATAACCAATAAAGATAAGTGCTTCCCTACCACACACAGACGCATCATATACACACACATAAGTACAAAACGTCCTCTGTTAAATCAAAAACAAATCTAAAACTACGCGTCTTACTTCCACTTTGTTTTGAATCGAGATGAGTTCTGAATTCGTTGTAATGCTGTTAATGTAGGGTTACTACTTGCAAGGTTATCTGTATATGGAAAAGCATGCAAGAACCTAACTACCTACTGAAACTTCAATGAGAGCAAGAGTGATACAATAAATAAAGTTCCAATGAATATGAAATTGGTTGGATCTTTGTGAATTTTTCGTGACGAATCCAAACATTTACTTTTTCTAGAGATTTTTCTCTAATATTTTATATATAATAATTTTTTTTTTCGCCAAAAGTATCAAACGATATATGTATTTCGGGGAATATAATCAATGTACAGATCCAGATAAGAATTTATACCAAAAACCCAATTACCATAATGTAAGAACTCATTCTTTAAACATTTCTGCAATGTTCAGTTCAAATTAGGGTCTTTAACTGCCAGCCAAGTAACAAACTTCAGTCGTAAAGATATCCAAGATGGCTGGTTCAATCAAAAAAGTTGAAGGGAATCGTAAAAATGTAGATAGATAGATAGATAGATTATTCTTTATTGTACACCATAGGACTGAGCGGAGATACAAAACAAATGTTAAATGAGTAAGTACAATTGGCGGTCTTATCGCTAAATGCAATTTCTTACAGACAACCATTGGATGGACAAGAGTTGAGTAGATAAGTCAATGGGCGGTTGCAGGTGTACATACTTACTTACTTTAAAAAAAATATAAATACTTAGGTTGATTAATAAACATAAATCTATGATGCAAAATATATACGTACTATACATACCTACATACAATACAAAATATAGATATTATACGATACTTATATTAGGTGCTATTATAATAAATACTATACTACTTACATACTACTAAAATACAATACAATAAGATAGTAATAATTTAGGTACCAATAGAGGCCAAGTAATGCTGTTTCACCATTATTTTAAAAGATGCCAAAGTTTGTGCACGTCTCACGGAAACCGGCAGAGCATTCCACAGACGAGTCGCCTGAACTGTAAAGGACTGGTCAAAAAACTTTGTAGCGTGCATTGGCATCTTCAGCTTTAAGTTTTCTGATGAACGTAAGGATCGCAAATGTGTATCACAGACGAACTCAAAGCGAGTTTTAAGGTAGGAGGGCGTTTTAGTGTTGAAAAGAATACCGTAAAGTAAGGAAAGGATGTGTGTATTCCGACGAAGGCGAATTGGGAGCCACTTGAGCTTAGAACGAAATTGTGACACATGATCATATTTGCGTAAACCAAATATAAATCTTATACAAAAATTTTGGAGACGCTCAAGTTTATTAAGTTGGTCCTCAGTGAGATCAAGATAGCTGACATCGGCATAGTCAAGGACAGGCAAGAGAAGAGATTGTGCAAGCGCAATCTTAGTGGCGGTTGGAAGAAAGTTGCGTAACCGTCTCAAGGACCCAGCTGACGCAAACATCCGACGGCTAGTTTCCTGCAGCTGCGGACCCCATGATAAGGTTTTGTCCATGATTATTCCCAGATTTTTAACCTTATCACTCAAAGGAATTTGGGTGCCTTCAAAGATAAACTGGGGGAGGTGGAACCAGTCAATCTTGGAAACCATTCGCGAGCTACCTATAACGATGACCTGTGTCTTACATGGGTTTACGCTAAGTCCATAGTATTTGCTCCACTCAGATATTTTAGAAAAATCTTTGTTAACCATGTGGATGGCTTCCGATAATTGTTCTAGAGGAGCTTGCGAGTATATTTGAAGATCATCTGCATACAGGTGGTAAGATGAAAGAAGTTGATCAGAAATTGAATTAATAAATATTGCGAAGAGTAATGGGGATAAAACGCCACCCTGAGGCACGCCAGCTACAATATCACACCATGAAGAGAAAGTATCGTCAATGCGGATACGCTGCCGACGGCCAGTCAGGTAACTACGAAACCAATCAATTACCGCTGGAGATATATTAAGAGAGCTGAGTATGGCAAGCAAAATGTCAAAGTCAACGGTATTGAAAGCATTACTAAAATCAAGTAGTGCAAGTACCGTCAACTTTCCATCTTCCATGCCTAACCGAATGTCATCCGTAATATTCACCAGGGCTGTAGCGGTACTATGACCAGGACGGAAACCAGATTGGAAAGGATTAAGAAGTTTATTATTGCAAAGAAATGAGCTTAGTTGTTTATGAATAAGACGTTCCAAAACCTTAGATAAAAATGGTAAAATGGAGATAGGACGATATTCAGAAAAGGATGAAGGATTGGGTTTTTTCGGTAAAGGGGTAATCTGGGCGTCTTTCCAAGCACTTGGAAAAACACCGCTGGATATCGAATGATTCAGGATGTGACTAATGACAGGAATAATTTCGTCAAGGATGGGAAGGATCATATTACGGCTGACTAAGTCGCTTCCGACTGCGTTAGAAGTAATGGATAAGATACTCTTCTTAACATCACAATCGGAGAATTGATTAAAGACGAACGGGGCGTAATCGGGAGTCGGAAGAGTAGAAAGATTAAAAAGTGTTTTAGCTTTAGTTGTCCCGTCAGAATAGAACGAAGCAGAGAAATGTTTATTTAATAAATTAATATCTAAATTGTTAGGAATTGTATCTTGACGCGATTTTCCGATTCCCATTGATCTGAGAAATTTCCAAACTTTCGCTGGATCTCCATTTTCAATCGAACTGTGAATGTGTTGGCGTTGAGCATTCCTACACACCTTATTGCAGTGATTTCTAATATTTACATACCTCTCCAAGTTTGAAGGAGAAGGCTTACATTTATACTTGGACTTAGCGACAACTTTTTTTAACATAATTTTTTTGATGTCATCAGTTAACCATGGGGAGGGTAGATGCTTTACCCTTACAGATCTAATAGGAGCATAGATGTCATAGAGTTCTATAAGTTTAATAGTGAAAATCGAAATTTTTTCATTCATAGACTCTGATGTAAGAAGAGGTGCCCAATCAACTTTTTTGACAGCTTCGCGAAGAAGTTCGATATCCATGCCACCAAAATTGCGCTGCAACAGAATTTTTGGCTTTGCCTTTGGAGGACGAATTTTATAAGAAAGAAAAATGAGATCGTGATAAGAAAAAGACTCGGCCAGGCTACGACTAGGTAATATTTTTTATTGTACCCAAAGATTTTAATATGAGACCAGACAGAAAACTGAAAAGGAGTTGATTACAGATGAATGTCATTGTTTCAAATTCAAATCAAAAGGTTTTGTTAAAGTAAATGTGATTCGAATCAAAATGAATCTAAAATGAAACAAGTTTTATTGTATCTAAATAATTTGGTAGTTTTTATCAGTAAGCCGATTTTTATTGCAATTGACATTTAATAGATGTAAAATGCAAAAAAGTATTACATTTTTATATTGTGTATTCTCTTTTCAATAGCGCAAATAAGATTCTGAGACTGGTTGTCTATCATAGCAATATTTTCAGTAACTATGTACCTCTCAACCTGTTTATGTATGAAGGTTTACTAGCCTGTTGATTTTTGAATAGCACAATATGTTACTATAACTTTTCTTATATAAAATTATCTTAAACCTTTGTGTGATAACCTTGGGGGCAACCTCCAAGCATAGGAACGATTAGGGAAGATGAATTACGATGAATCACCGAATAGGGTCGCTCCACACATTTATTATCTAACGCTCATAATGGATGTTAAGCAACGCCATCTAGCGATACGTTGATAACGCCAAATAATCACCAATTAGGCGATTAATTTTACTCGTTACTCCAATGAAATTATCAGGTCTGAATCCCCAGATAACATGATAGGAAAATATGGGAAAAAAATTTTGAAGAATGTGGAAACTAGGTCAAATTCTGGGTGTAAACTTATAATGATGTAGCACGGGTAGAAAATATCTGATTTCGTGCAAAATATTATCTACGTCTCTGAAGCGAAAGGGATCAAAATAATGAAAGAAGGATATGTGCGAACATTTTCGTATATTTTGCAGGTGTTAAAATAATATTTTAATACATGTGTACGAAATATCGATACGATGTTATTTTCATATTGTATTAAAATATCTGTGGGGGTATGTTAACATACCTTTTAATTCGAATAAAAAAATATAAACAAATAAATAATTTCGTGGAGAAACAAAAATATTACATGTAGGACAAAGCAAAACATTAGCATTCCTTTTAACTACACCAGCTTCTTTTAAATTGATAGGCGGAGGTAACCAACATTTTTTAGGTGAAACGTCTTGCAATGATGATATCACACTGAGAAAAAAGCCTGAACTTTGAGTTCGTAATGTTCACACCTTCTCAATTGAACTAGAATCGTTTATTTTGGACTGAATCGCGGCGCGACAATTTAAGACAAAATCTCTTGAAGTATGACACGTCAAGCATAGTTGAAATCGGAATTTTCGTTTCACGAGGTTTTCACGTTATTTTTAGCACTTAACTTAACTTTTTTTTCAGCTATGTAAATGGAGGAAAAGTAGATTATAGCAAACCTATACTTTATTTTTCTTAGGCAGTTTACGTAAGAATCCGTAGTTTTCTAATATGTCTATACCTACTATAAAAACCTAATAGAATTAAGGCTCAGAAAAACTTGGAGCAAGAAATGAGGCTTCCTAAGCTCTTGTAACTACGCTCTGTTTAACAGGGAGATGAAAAAAGTAATATAGTACATCATTCGTATAGTCAGCTGGTACTCCAAGATTACTAGATAAATCATAACTACGTGGTTCCTTTTTGTTTTTTGCTAAGCGATCCAGTTTTCGACCTTTTCAATTATAATAATGTCAGTATATTGTTTTGCGCCATTGTTTCAGTGGTTGCTATGGGTAGCTGCTGAGCGTGCTTTCCCCGGATCAAGGCCCAGCTCAAGCAAATTGGTATTATAATTATGTTACTATGATATTCATTAATTACAACAAAATGTTCCACATACTTAGATTATAGCGTACTAAACAAACCTACGTTGATGTTACAAATATGCAGATTCAAACAAACACCCATTTGGCCTATCGTGTAATCAATCAGTTGATTCAAGCGAAATTGAATAATCAATGAAGTTACAGCGATATTACATCTGTACCTATGGCCTTAATTGCTGCCCTTACCGTTGTTTAATTAGTTGACCCATAACATACATAAGTGATAACTAATATTAGCATACTGGAAACAGATTTTAAGTGGCAGAAACTTGCGAATCATTGAGAGATCGTCTTCTCTTACAAAGTCAAAGTCAAAATGCTTTATTTCAATTAGACCACTAAAATGGGTACTTTTGAAAAGTCAAAATTAGGTGTAGGTCTTATGGAGACCGACAAAAACTCCATAGACACTTCTTTAAAAAAACATGTTTGCATTACCTATATTGCGCTTTACAACTGAGTCTTAATAGTAGTAGTGTTCTTACACATCAAACTGTATAATTCTCAGCAACTTTATCTTTGAATTATGCAGTTTTATGTGTAAGATTTATTCATTATATATATAAAAAATAAAAGGATTGCCGCAGTAAGTAAGAAGTGTACCATGTCTGTGGTTTAACTATAATCCCCTAGGTTACCCTATTGCAGGTTAGCAGACTTCATACACCATTGAGAAAATTTCTCAGACAGCCTTGTTAATGGTGCGTTCAAATGCAGAGAGGCAGGCTGTAGAGTGCTGAAATTTTACTCTGATTTTACTTTCTCTATAACAACTGGAGGCGATTATCGACCCTGTACTCATGATGGTAGCTCACCTCATATTAACCGTGTTTTCACCTCATAATAAGTAGTATACCGATATCTTAATGACATTTAAATTGACCCTAGATAAGTAGATAGTTACAGCTAATAAAATGCCTCTCGCCGGAACTACTAATCATCAACGCGATTTCTCCACAGAGTAAATATCTGAATAGCCTATAGATAGTGAAGATTAATATTTTGTGATTGAGATTAGTATTTTGGGATCGGGGAGATTGCTATATCTGCACAACGGCTAGGTAGGCTTATTCTAATAAGTTATATAACATTCAAAATTTTGGATCATCTTCATCTGTACTACAATATAATTATTATGTTTTGTGTCTACTGATGTATTGTTTATGATTTTTTGAGCTTTAAACTGACATAGCACTCGTTTTGCAACACAAATATTTACCAACGATACAGCCCTGAAATCTGTTCAAACAAATTCAGCAAGAAACTTCACCATACGCTGGAAAGTTCAAGTCAATATTTGTCGTTTACATATCGGGTGAGCTATCCATCACATTGCCATAGTGTAACCAATGTGTCACTACCCACACTACGCTGTACATCGCTCCTTTATATTGACAGGTCTTTGACATGGCAGGGTCATCGAGTTACATAAAATCCATGACAGTGTAGGGTATTAGTCCATTCAACATGATAAATATAACTCATAGCAGAGTTATACTATTTATTTGTTGACGGGGCTGGAATTGGTTTTAGAACTATCTACCACTCCGGGGAGAGTGGTGGGGTGTGTCGGACTCCACTCTGAAAAGATCTACCTAGATCGATCTACCGACTAAAACCAACTTCATTTCAACGGCATTTCGCGTCACCACTTTGGTGCTGGGGCTACGGGAGCGCTGTAGCATTCGTCCGCGGACCCTGCTGTGCGAGAGAACCTCCTCGCAGAAGGCGACCGTTGCCTGCCAGGCTTCGGCGTCGCCGACCATATTAGATACCACGGCCGGCAGCGCAAGGTCCAGAGTAAAATGCAATGTTTGTAGATCTTACACTACACTAAAAATATATTTTCATGTCATTAGGACTATCACAGCTTATTAAAATGAATCCTGATATTTCCATTTGCATCCTACCATGACCATTTGTCTCGATTAACGATAATAAATTGTAGTTGTCAAATTTGAAGAGCTATCACCCGAGCAGCTTTTGATATTAATTAGGAAGAAACAGATGAGGGGCTGTTTGTACCGGGTTTATAAATGTCGGGATTTATAATGACAAAGTAGGATTGCTTAATTTTCTTAAGGGAGACTCATATCTACAATAACTAAACCTATGTACCTTGTTCAGATGATGTTTTTATAAATAAGTCTCAGAATAGAAAAAAAAGTAATTCTTTAAGTTGTTATTTCGAAGGTTTCAAAATTTGTTCAGGCAACACACACGTGCGCAGTCCCCTTTAGAAAAAATAAACTGTGAACAATACTCTAGTTATAATATTGAAAAAAAAAGCTCTTTGTTTTAAAATTGGTGTCTAGTGGCAACGGAACTTGAAAGCTTGCTTTGGTGGAATATCAATAATTGCTGTGCTACCCACAAAATCAAACGATTTCCTCGTCCTATGCTAACACAAACAATTCCCAAGGACCCTTCCAAGATCCTCCACAAAGTATGTACTTACTTTAAATATAATTGGATTTAATGCTTAATCGTATAGTAACCCTGGATAGAATTAAAAAAAAAACTCACTGGATGATCTTGCTGATTTGAGATATTTCATAATTAATCCGTTGAGTTTTCTCAGGATAGTTTATACCTAAGCGGCATAAGAATATTGTATACCACAGCAAAAAAGATGTTTTAAATTTTTCTTGCTACTATATTTTTGCTCCACCTATCCATAAAAAGGCTCTTGGGATGGGTTGAAGTCATTTCATTACCCATCCCAAACATAAACAAGCGTAGTTCGGTACTATGGCCCATTCAACCCATACGGCCCTCTCGGTCCACTCGAAGCCGTTTAGCCAATACATTTGGATTGTACTGTAAATAAACTTCTCGCGAATTGAAAATCGTGGACGTGTCAGCTTCGAGGATTCCACCTATAAAGTAATGCGGACCGGAGACCTTCACCCCTTCGCTATTAAATTTTATTTAACATCTTTACGTAAGGAGTTTGTGCACTCCTATTTGGACGATGTAGGGGAATTAAGTGAAAGTAGCATGGTTGATATAATTTTTATTTGTTTCTTTAACGTTATAATTGAGTGAGAGTCATACTATTGTTAAAACGAGAAGAAAACAGCCGATGATCGGCTGGAACAAGCATGTGCGTGACGCTCACGGGGTAGCTCGGTGTAAATTTATAGAATGGGTACAGTGGGGTAAACCGAGTGCAGGTACTGTTTGGGAGGAGATGCGGGAGAGTCGTAAAATCTTTAAAGCACGCCTGAAATGGTGCCAAAATAATAGAGAGCAGATAAAGATGGATATCCTGGCTTCTCACCATTCGAAGCATGACTTTCGTAGCTTCTGGAAAACTACAAGTAAGCTAAATAATAAGCCAAGCTTACCCGTGTGCGTCAACGGTGTGAGTGAATGTAAACATATTGCGGACATATTTAAGGATCACTTTATGGTGAAATCACCATTGGGACCATCACGGTCATTCATTGTGGAGGGGTCTCATGGGCAAGAGATAAATACCCGATTCACAGCGAAGGATGTTCGGGGAGTTATAAAATCGATGTCGAGGGGAAAGTCTCCTGGTCATGACAGCCTGAGCATTGAACATCTAAAGCACGCCGGCGTCCATCTGCCCCGAGTTCTTGCCATGCTATATTCGTTGTGTATGGGACATGCGTACTTACCAGCAGAGATGATGAGGACCGTGGTGGTACCAATTGTGAAAAGTAAAACCGGTGATCTCAGTGACACGAGCAACTACAGGCCAATCTCACTGGCTACAGTACTTGCCAAGGTTCTTGACAGTTTGCTTAATACACAGCTTGACCAGTATATAAACACTCACGACAATCAATTTGGTTTTAAACCGGGACTGTCAACTGAGTTAGCTATCCTCTGTCTGAAGCAAACTGTCAGGTACTACTCCGATAGAAGCACACCCATTTATGCTTGTTTCCTCGACCTCTCGAAAGCGTTCGACCTGGTTAGCTATGATATCTTATGGCAAAAACTAAATAATATGTCAATGCCTCTCGAACTAATAGAAATGTTCAAATACTGGTATCTTAACCAGGTCAACATTGTTCGATGGTCGGGTGCACTGTCGGAGCCGTACAGGTTGGAGTGCGGGGTGAGGCAGGGGGGGCTGACCTCACCAAATCTCTTCAACCTATACGTGAACGCACTAATAGAGGAGCTCAGCAGCACCCGTGTCGGCTGCCATATTGATGGTGTTTGTGTAAACAATATTAGTTATGCGGACGACATGGTGCTGCTGAGTGCCTCGGTGTGTGGTCTGTCCAGGTTGCTGGGTGTCTGCGAGCGTTACGCGCACGATCACGGCTTACTCTATAACGCCAAGAAGAGTGAGTGCATGGTCTTTCAGGCCAGGGGTCGGAGCTGCCCAGATTCTGTGCCACCTATCAGGTTGAACGGCGTCACATTAAATAGAGTTCAACAATTTAAATATCTAGGGCATATCGTGACCTCTGACCTGAGGGACGATGCGGACATCGATAGGGAACGGAGAGCGTTGTCTGTGAGGGCCAATATGATCACCCACAGGTTTGCTCGTTGTTCGGGGGCCGTCAAAATAACTCTTTTCAGAGCGTTTTGTACGTCCCTGTACAAGGCGAGCCTGTGGGGGTCATATACCCAGAAGCAGTACAACGCTCTCCGTGTTCAGTATAATAATGCGTTCAGGGTGTTGTTGGGGCTGCCCCGGCACTGCAGTGCGTCGGGGATGTTCGCCGACGCCCGTGTCGACTGTTTCTACACGACGATGCGAAAACGGTGCACATCTCTGGGGCGCAGGCTCCGGGCCACCTCCGACACCATCCTGAGCGTGTTTGCGAATAGGTTTGACTGTCGTTACATTAACCATTGTTTTATGATTAATGTGATGACAAACAAACAAAGTACTCAGAGGCATGATCACTATTAATTAACTTTATTTGTATTATTTAATTAATTATACATATATATTTACCTATCTTATACCTATTTTGATTGTACAATATCATAATATGATCTTTAATTGATTGAAATAAAATGATTTTGAATTTGAATTTGAATAATTGGGTGAACAGGATTGAGAGTATTGTTTTATATTTTTTATAAGACACTTGAACATATTACATTTTGAAAATTGCTATAATCATTTGATGTAACGTTAAACCATAATAATAATTCTGAACTATAGTAGGTATATCTCTTTAAGCAAGATACAAAACGTAATCAAACTCCCACGGTATAATTTATAGCTTTATAAGGGTTTTATTGAAACTGAAATATTAGTTTTTTTTTGTATTTTGTACTGCCTCATTAACCAAGTGGTCCTGAGCGCGACTGCTACGCTAAAGGTCCTGGGTTCGATTCCCAGGTCGAGCAAAGTATAATTGGGTTTTTCTATGAAATTCCCAGTAGCAGCTCGGAGTTTGGAATTTGTGCTTGGTCAATGGCAATAGGCTCGCCCCCTATTACATGGTACCTAAAACATACCGGAAAGCTGTGGATGTACATTAGTATAACTGTGTCTATACTTCGACTTTTATTTGTATTTTTTTTTATGAGATAGGGGGGCAAACGAGCAAACGGATCACCTGATGGTAAGCGATAACCGCCGCCCATGGACACCCGCAACACCAGAGGAGTCGCAAGTGCGTTGCCCGCCTTTTAAAGGGTTTGGGCCTCCGGTAACCTCCTTCACTCGGCGAAACACAACGCAAGCGTTGTTTCACGCCGGTTTTCTGTGAGGCCGTGGTATAACTCCGGTCGAGCCAGCCCATTCGTGCCGAAGCAGGGCTCTCCCACGTGATAAAGTATAAAATTTAGTAAAGTGAGCCTGAAGGGCTCACTTTACTAAATTTAAGGGACTATTTAGGGAATAAGGACATGATGGTATATTATGCTGTTTTAAGAATTCCAAACTTAGTCCAATATTTTTTTCGTTGCATTAGCTTATAATAATGAGGCCAGCCAGTTATATAAAGCCAGTTAAGTCAATAAAGTTAGTAGTAGGTACTGTGACTATACAAAAGGAAGGCAATCATTAAGAAAACTAAGCCTATTTTTTCTTAAAGTTTTAAAGAAGAAATTCCAGTATTCCGGTCCGGTCGGTAAGTTTTTTATTCTTTATAATAAAAAATAACATAGAAAAGGAAGGACTATTACTGAAGTAATACAACTCTTCGCAAACGCGATAACCTTCTACTACTTACCTACTCACTTCTATTTTATGTTTAGACCTAAATGGTTCAGCTTGATAACAAGCACATTAGGCTTAGAAATAAGTCTGAGACTGGCCCACATTTTTTTTGTCACCCAGGTGACAAAAATTAAAATACACATTTAAAATTGTGTATTTTAAACAGTTTTCTAACGGGTTTAGGAAAATTATATTTGTTTGTATTTCATGTTTTTTTAGGAAAATAAGAAATAAGGTCTACAACGCTATAAAGGAACGTTGTCTTTTCAGATAATAAGACAAAATAATGGACGTTAAAACAAAGTTTTGCGCCAACATATCAACATACATTACCTATTAATTTCTCAAGCTTACGCGAAAATTTGATACAAAATAAAACAATAACGCTATAAGATCCATAAAGTTGTTTTATTTCAATACTAGCTTTCACCCGCGATTCGCCCGTGTGGAATAGTTACTTGGTCTTATCGTGATGATATATAGCCTTCCTAAATAAATGGGCTATCTAACACTGAAAGAATTTTTCAAATCGGACCAGAAGTTCCTGAGATTAGCGCGTTCAAGCATATATTAATGAAGAGTAATAGAATATAGATATCAACATATATATTTATATGTATTAACTATGTATCCACATTTAAAAGTAGACTTTATTACTTATGAACTAATATGGTCTTCCTTTGTTTGCAATTGGTTAAAAATAAAAGAATTGCACATTGAACCCAATGTAAACACATGCCGAATCTTGAATGTGCTATTAGATAAATTCAGTGAACGTCTGTAACAGTGGAGTCAGCATTTGAATGCTGAAACGTTTTTCGAGTGGTTCTGATTCGAGAGCGAGTGTCACACAAGTGAATTTAAAAGTGAAATCCAGCCGAAGCGGTTTTTATTAAAACGAGTGTCATTGTCGAAAGAATTACGTTCATTCATGTGAGCATTTCGGAAAGGAAATCGAAAGAAAAAAACAGCCATGTTAATATTATTTATATGACGACCTCTGTGGTTTAGTGGTTCGAGTACCGGTCTGCTGACCATGAGATTGTGGGTTCGATTCCCACAGGACACAAAAATTATGTGATTAATATAAGTGTTTGTGTTCGTCTGGGTGTTTCTTATGTATTTTATGTATGTATTTACAAAAACAAGTATCTAAGTATTATATCCATTGTCTAGTACCCATAGTACAAGCTCTGCTTAGTTTGGAACTAGATGGTGCTGTGTAAAAATGTCCCAGAATATTTATATTTATTATTATTATTTATTTATAATCGATTGGCTTAGTGGCTAAGCGTTCGGCTTATACACTATGAGTTGTGTATTGGATCTCCACACGGAACAAATATGTATAAGACCTACGGTAGTTGTTCCGGGTCTAGGTGTTTGTGTGTGTGATAATTTGTGTTTGTAAACGCACCCACGGTATAGGAGAAAATCCTAAGGCGTGGCAACGATTTAAAAAATATTAATTTGTTGTACCAAGTCTTGACTAAAATAAAGTATATTATGTTTTATTGGACAATACCTATATCATTATTTATAACTGATCATGTTTGGATTTCCATTTGAAATAATTGTGGCGACATCTATCACTCCACATAATATGAACTTGATGAAGCAAATCCATATAATATTCAGACGCCTGACATTAACCACCGGGTCGTGGTCCGCCAGGCAAAACACCCGCCTGGTTGGAGAATAACCCCTTTGGTTACAGAGGTAACACACCTTGCCCTTTGACACAGTATTTGAGTGTACTAGTTGATTTGATGCGTTTACGAATATCCTTTGTTATACCGCTAGGTTATATCGGTCTAGTATCTACCTTATGCTTGGCCTATGGAATACGAGATCACTTTCATTAAGATTCCAACTTCTCTGTGAACATCCCGACAATACTAGTACGAATCCACGCTTAATTTCTAATACCTCAATGGCATAACCGAATCTGACGGCTAAACGGCAACTTAATTAAGTCCAACTTTTATTATTCAAAGTTGAATTTGAAAGTTTGAATAACGGCGTTGGGGCTGGTCTAACCCACTTCGAATATTTATAGCTTGTGACAGTACCTAGTGGGGCGCTTCGGAAATTGATGACATTTTAAAATGGCTTCCCGGGATAACATTAAAAAGAAAGTAGAATTTTAGAAAAGTTTTTTTTCCTTTTGTGTTATTTAGTCTGCATTTTGAATATTTGTCAGTATTAGCGTAAAAATACATAATTGATAATTATAACAACACCGATATACTGTGGAATTGCAAAAATATCTATCACAAACTTGCTTTGATGGCGCGGCAATAATGTTAAGGGCCACTTGCACCAACTAATAAATGTTATATGTTTAAATTGTATTTAAACACAATTTTTCGTACAAATTTCGTATTTAAATACAATTTAAACACATTTAAGGAGATGTTGCAAGTGGGCCTTAATACTTAATTAATTACTAGTATCTATTTAAATGTAATGTTAAAGGTACACTGAATAATTTCAACAAAATCAGCTATGTACGATCTTCCGTCATCAAGGGTTCCCTACAGTCGGCCTAACAAAACATTTTCTTAAATATGAGAGCGGTAGTAATTCCCGAATTACATCGAGAGTTTAATATCTCCGGACCTCGTAAGATTTAAGAAAAACAAAAGTGATCTGAGTGTTTCTGACATTGTTATAACATTTAGCTTAAGGGGAATGTTTCAAACTTCGAAACTCTCATTTTTTTAACATGAAGAGTGTGTTTGTTATCTATACTCTATATATCTATACTAATATATAAAGCTGAAGAGTTTGTTTGCTTGAACGCGCTAATCTCAGGAACTACTGGTCCGATTTGAAAAATTCTTTCAGTGTTAGATAGCCCATTTATTGAGGAAGGCTATAGGCTATAAATCATCACGCTACGCGGACGAAGTCGCGGGCAGAAGCTAGTACTATTATATAAAGCTAAAAAGTTTGTTTGTTTGTTTGATTGAACGCGCTAATATCAGGAACTACTGGTCCGATTTGAAAAATTCTTTCAGTGTTAGATAGCCCATTTATTGAGGAAGGCTATAGGCTATATATCATCACGCTACGAGGACGAAGTCGCGGGCAGAAGCTAGTGTGTTTATAATTCAAATTCAAATTCATTTATTGCGAACATGGGTATTAGTGCAATACAGGTGTTACAAGGGAAAGTTGTGTCGCCATATTCGGCCTCATGGCATGCAACATTATTATACAAATAAAATTAACAGTATGTTACATTTGAAATGTTATTAAGTTATTATGAGTATGGACTGGTTAAAATTACCTAGGCTTTAACAAATAAATAAATAAATATTGTTATACGCAAATTTGTGTGTGTATAATTTCATGCTTAATGATTAATGTGCATTCTCATCTAGAAAAATACACAGGAGTACTATCACTGGACATTACAAACACATACTCCTTATAATACAAAAAAACATGAGAATATCGAAGTTTGGAAACCGATACTGAACTACTGTGTACTAGAACTTAGATTTAGAATTTTCACATTTGAACATTGATCTTCGGACTTCAGATCTTGGGCCTTGAAATTAAGACTTAATATAACATAATCAACCCATTATTCTGTCCCACTGCTAGGAACAGATCTCCTCGGGCACGCCGTGAAAAAAATCTCTTTGCCATGCAGGTTCCTCAAGATATTTTCCTTCACCGTTTAAGCGCGTGATTATTAACAGTACTATTAATCATTTTTGGCACTTCCACTGAGTGAGATGGCTACGCTTGAATACATTTTGAAAAAAAAAAACTTTAAAACTGATCATTATTATCATCATTCATGATGTTTGATCTAGAATACATATTTCTTTTATTTATTTTGATTTTAATGGTTTAAATCATAGCAACTGCAAATAAATTATATCATTAAAAAGACTTAATATCCTTAAAACTTGTTTTTCTTTCCCAATAATTAAGGGTAATCATTCACTACGGTGTACCACGCGACCTAGTCAGTGGCTTGCAAACAATGGCACTTGCGACGTTACTCCTAGATTACCGCGCCATTGTGCCAGTTTCACCACAAAAATATACATCCTCATACAGACGTGACTGACCTAATATATTTTGAGTTAATATTACATAATACTATGATGAAAAAGTGTGCATATTTTTCAACCCCACGAAAGAAGTTTTGTCTATCTTTCATTTATTTTCAACATACTATAGACTATTTAATTTTAACATTTGACATCTCATCACTCTCTGTGTTACAATACTTATGCATGTAGGTATAATATGAAAAATGTACCATAACCTTTGTGTTTTTGAAGTATTGTATATATTGCACGTGTTAGTCAATAATTTAGGTTTTGTGTTTAAGCGTATTTTTAGGCCTTGTAACGCTTTTATGTAGAGAAATGTTTTTGTAAAAAAAAACAATTTCAGCCCAAGATTACTTGACTTGACTTTTGGAATTTTGCATAATCTTCCTTTTCCCAGTAATGTAATACGTCATAAGTTTATTATACGAGGTTTTCTTCCTACCATGTTTTCGTTTCATTGTGCAAAAAAACCCTTTCGTAACATGTACTTTCCTTCTTGCTAGTTTTAAATAATAATCGCACGTTTTCAGCACACGCGCGCTCTAGAAGGATGCGTGGTGAGGTGCCTGGCCGTCTGAAGTGGTGCAGCGTATGCTGGCTCACAGCCTGTCACGGTCATGGCGAAAGTCATGTATTCAATGGCCTTGTCTATAGGGCAAAGGTAGGCAAGTACGGTTTTTAGTCGGTACGATTCCGGCATACCCTGCCGCCTCTCCCTCAGGTGGCAGAAGATACACTAGGATTTTCTGTGCTAGTGCCGTAATAGCTGTACAGGAAATAATCAATTTCCTGTTTGTATCCACACCACTCAGAGTATATAAATACGTATCTCGACTATGCTTTATTTATTTAATTCAAACAACAGTATAAAAAAAACAGTTTTCAAGAACATTTCTCAAACTTTTATTAGAACAAAAAACTGTTTATTTTAATTTGTTTTATTATACAAGGTTATTAAAAATATAATAATTATTAAGATCACTTTTAAATAAAACAAGCTATAAGGCTTTGTTCTACGTAGTGTTTAGTTATTATTCATTATAAAAGTTTACTGGGTAAAAAGTAGTTATACGGATCTTGAATTTAATTTATAATTGTTGTAAAATTCTAGGTGTATGAACAATGTACGGGACATTCTTTGATTTTAAAATCATAAACAATACAAAATCAAGCATAAACACTCCTATTTCCTTCACAAACCCCTACAATAACTCTTTGCAATAAAAGTATTCAATAGCACGTCAATGTATTTCCTTTTCTAACAACTGTTATGAATATCAATAGAAGAATTCCCACACCATTCGCTGGAAACTGAAATACGCACAAACGACTCTATTCTGAATAAAATAAATGTTATGGCGTAACGTGCAATGGAAGTAGAGTCACACGTCGTAATGTAAAGGTGAAGACTCACTATATCGTAACGTTCTGAGTTAGGCTATTTATTTTTAATGAGATTCACTTTTTGAATTTTATTCTTTTTGTGCACTGTGCAGGGTCAATAGGCTCGTATTATTATTTACCTATAGAAACGGAGACAAGATAGCTCACTAAGATAATAACAATAAGTAGGTACTATAGTTGTAATGAATGCTCAAAATACACCTTTTTCCACGGCAATAGTATACATCTCTGTTGTGGTTTTAGTCCATATCCTTATGAGACTTTCTCTTACGAGGGTAAAGCATAATATGCAAAAATACTCATGTAATTCTAAACCCACTTGTTGTCATAAATTGTTTAGCTAAGCTATTCATCATTATATATTATCATAAGTTTGCCGTAACCATAATATTGTATGTTGTTAGCGTAGAGCAACAAAAACTTCCAACTTCTATGGTGATTTAATGTAATTCATAAAATATGAAAGCATTGTATATCGTGTTACGGATTGGCCAGCGAACATCATAAAATCAAGCTCTTTTGACCTACGAGTTCACTGGAGTGTAACTGATAATCACAGCACTGCTTTTCATTGCACCACTCGGTAATTACAAAATGTGAATATCTTTTACTCAAATTAAGTAGCATGCTTGTTGTAATTGGTGAAATCACATCTAAATCATTGAAAGCAAATATTGTGAATTGTATCCTAATAAAGATAAACCATAAACCAAAAACCCTGCATTATTAATTCTATATTAAGAGGACATATCGTATACCGTATCTATATACTAATATATAAAGCTGAACAGTTTGTTTGTTTGTTTGCTTGAACGCGCTAATCTCAGGAACTACTGGTCCGATTTGAAAAATTCTTTCAGTGTTAGATAGCCTATTTATTGAGGAAGGCTATAGGCTATATATCATCACGCTACGCGGACGAAGTCGCGGGCAGAAGCTAGTGTTAAAATAAACGTGCACATTTACGGAACATACCTCATGAAATTACGCTCTCTAAAGCTTTATGCTCACTAGAGTGTATCAGAATGACAGTCCTACATCCACTCGTTCCCACATAAAGTATTTCAGGTTTTACAAATTATTCTTCAGTCCATATTTTGTGACATTATGTCAAAGAACACTAGAAAACAGAATGTAGTAACGTTGTTTAATCTATATATGTATAATTATAACATAACATACCATCACGCCTGTATTCCCTGAAGGGTTAGGCAGAGGCGTACTAATGTACACCCACAGTTCGCCGGTATGTTTAGGTCCCATTTAATAGGGGGCGAGCCTATTGCCATTTACCGGGCACAAATTCCAAACTCCGAGCTGCTACTGAAAATTTCATAGAAAAACCCAATAACACTGCTCGACCTGGGAATCGAACCCAGGACCTCTAGCGTAGCAGTCGCACTTGAGACCACTGGACTAACGAGGCAGTTAATATGTATAATTATTATTTATGAAAATCTCTATGTGCACGTAAGATGTAAATGAATCCTGTACCTAGATTATCCTCTCCATATTTTATAGGATTATAGACAGATATTTTACATAATTCTACTATGATCACAACCCGTTTGATTTGCTTTCCAATTTTTACCGCTAGTAATAAGTTTGCAATACTCATACTACATTTGGTCATTAATTGACCCAAAATTATACGTCAGTCTAGATTATAATTATGTAAGTTTGGCGAAATATACAGCTACATGTACGACTACTCGTTTGACTTTGTTCTAGCCAATCTTGATTGGAATAACTTTATTAACTCACTAGCTTCTGCCCGCGACTTCGTCAGCGTAGCGTGATGACATATAGCCTATAGCCTTCCTCAATAAATAGGCTATCTAACACTGAAAGAATTTTTCAAATCGGAACAGTAGTTCCTGAGATTAGCGCGTTCAAGCAAACAAGTAAACAAACAAACTCTTCAGCTTTATATATTAGTATAGATTGACTGATAAACCGATTGGTATATTATTGACGTAGTACGTGCGTACTCTGCCAGCATGCAAACCGATATTGGAGAGGGGGATGTATTTAGTGGTAATTGAGCTTGATCACTTTCCATATTGTGCATAGTAATCTCTCGATTGGCATTCGATGTATTGGACTGATGTTGCGTATGCAATTTAAATACGGTGTGTATGTATTTTTTCTCTATGTTGATAGTGATTTTGATACGACGTTGATTTATCGAATATAGTGGCTACTATAATACCATCACGCCTGTATTCCCCGAGGGTATAGGCAGAGGCGTACAAATGTACACCCACAGTTCGCCGGTATGTTTAGGTCCAATGTAATAAGGGGCGCTGCTATAATAATTACAATATATAGGTACTCTGAAGTACCGGAACACTAAGGGGAAACCCCCCATATGATTGTTAAGGTAAAATTCTCAATTTAATTAATATTATTTTTGTATTAGAAGAAAATCAAGAGACGAATGAATCACATTTCTTTTTATTTGCACTTCTTAAGTCAAAATAATTATATTTTTGAATGTGTGTTTATTCTTTACTCTGAAAACAGACAGTCAACCCATAGTATTATCGCCTTCTTGGAGCGGTCTCTACAGTACCTACCTGATAAGTTAAATTACCAAGTTGTTGAATCGATGCAGACATTATTTTTAAAACGATGCCCCACACTAGTATTTTGTCCTGTATCCTGGGTTCGTTTACAAATATAAATCTTCACATACCCCAACGCCCAGATCCGGAACAACTATCTGTAGATCATACAAATATTTGCTCAGTGCAAGGATCGAACCCATAACACGAGTCGCAGAAGCTGATCGCTCAGCCACTACGCCAAACGTGTCGTTGTAGGTATATAAAATAGTATTTGTTATACATTCTGAATACTGATGATGGTGTTTTTTTTTATAGGATAGGGGAGCAAACGAGCAGGCGGATCACCTGATGGTAAGCGATAACCGCCGCCCATGGATACCCGCTACACCAGAGGAGTCACAAGTGCGTTGCCCGCCTTTTTAAAGGGTTTGGTCCTCCGGTAACCTCATTCACTCGGCGAAACACAACGCAAGCGTTGTTTCACGCCGGTTTTCTGGGTGATGTTGAAACAACTGTATTTTTTTTAATAGAAAAAATTTATAATAATTAATGTTATTGTGGTGAAAATTCAATACAAATATTTATTGTTTTTGTCACAGTAATCAAGAGGAAAATATCCCAGCCCATACTGCATCAAAATTATAAACTTCTCAACATTTTAACGTCACCCAGCGATTCCGACCCACATATAAAAGAACACGTTCATTAATCTAAGTGTAAAACACATGTAATCTAATATGATAATGATCTAGCCAGTGGGCGTGAAGCTTTAACCCAACATTTGGGCGTCCCGGACTCCTAACTATTCCAATTTGGACAACTTTGGAATTTCCGATCGCCTTCATTTTAGAATCTAAATAAACTAGTTCAAAAACCAATCGCGGGATCAGCCTGGGCGGAGTTAATGAGAGGATTTTGTGTAATGGACTTTTATTTTAGAAGGGTTAGATGTGTTGGAGAAATTTGGTTGGCATTAATTAGGGATTTATACAGAACTTGTTTTAAAAATGTTTGATTTTGTGTTTATTGTATATTTACTTAGTTACGGTCTATGGGCTTAAAACATAATAAAAATTAACTTGCGCTTGCTGACTTTAAAGTGTGTAATCTATATTGTCAATCGAAGTCTGAAACTTAACATATAACATACTCAGGAAACCACATATACCTAATATCATGGGCAGTATTTTTCACCCATTATACGGATTACGCCATTGTCATAAAGGCTTTTATATCACGTATTGTATCCAATTATAACACTTACCATCGAGTGCATAGTACCCCTGCTAATTGGTAGTAAAAAAATAGAAATAAAATGGTCATCCGCTTTTTCTACAGAGCTGTATCTGTCTGTAGGTGTATGTTTAGGTACTAAATTAACAAAAGTTTCACCAGGTGGAGCAATCGTTTGACCTAAAATTATGGTTAAATTATTTAGTACTCATTCGAACTCTTTGGAAAACAACAATGTATAATGGTATGTTAAAAATATTGACTATACAGCATAATGCGGCGTCTTTAAAGCTGAACTCACTGAAACAGTAAATTTTCTTCTTTGCAGTACAAATCTTTTTTCAATGTTAAAAACTTTCGGGAAGTGTGAAGTTCACAAACGCGTTTCATATACAGTTGCAAACAGAAAGTATAGAATTTCTATTACATTTAAGCACCTTAAGAGCTTCCGCGTCACTTGAAACCTGATCCTTAATACTGTGTTAAGTTTGTAAGCGAAGTTAAGGAGAAAGGGGAATATGTTTATCTTGCAAGTGTCTACCCTATTCCCTTGTTAGATGAACTGTGAATGGTATACTATAATAAGTCTGTGTTACGACATGGTGTGAAGGGGCTTTAACCCCTTATTGCGAAGTTGTTAGCGTTTTGATAAGTAAAAAATATGGATAGTATTTCAACCCATTACACTGTCCCACTGCTGGGCACGGGTCTCCTCTCAGAATGAGAGGGATTAGGCTATAGTCCACCACGCTGGCCTAATGTGGGTTGGCAGACTTCACACGCCGTCAAGAAAATCTCTCAGGCATGCAGGTTTCCTCACGATGTTTTCCTTCACCGTTAATATTAAGTAATTGTTGTATTATATTTTATGATACAAACGAAATTTTTTGAACCATAAACTATACTAACAATCTTATTTTATCGCTGAAATGGCAGGCTGTTTTTAAACTGCCGGCTTAGCCGAGTACTTTATGATCACAGACTTAATAAAACTTGGAATGCGGCAAAGGAAACGTTGCGTTCTGCCTATCTCTGTTTCGATCGCAACACGCTAAGGCTACGCATATCTTAGATTTCAATTTTGAAGTTGGTGCAAGTGGCCCTTAATCTTAAGTAATTACAATCTACAATTTTAACTCTTAGGTATTAACAACTAATAATAGGTATAAAAGTGTGTCTGAAACCAGGTCCTACAAAATCGATTAATATATTGTAATTTTGGTAACAATTATTCTAGCTGAAGTAAAACTGTAAATTAATAAATAATATTATTATTCATCAAAAGCAGCAATTTTATTGTCAGTAGCCATTTTATTGTAGCTCTGGAGACGTGATCCGTAATTCGCGCGCATTTATATGTCACCGCCCTAAGCCCAGTCTGCGTCGCTCGCGATCGCACTCAAGGTTTTGTCCCGTTTCGCAAATAAGAATTTGCATACAAACAGCGCTTTTACATTTCTCACTGTGTTCCATTCGTTAGGACGTTTATATTAGCTTAAGTAGTTACGCTTTTCGTACTTAATTTCGTTCTGTGCCGGTTTGTTCTTGGTACGTGATGCACTGGCTTTGATATCTGTTTGTAAGGTTAACAGAATTAGTACCGTGTAGGTGTGTTGCAAGTAAAATACTCCCACTAGGTTTAATGCGACTTGGGACGGAATGAAACAGATTTTGTTTGCTTTTATAATGTAAAAACAAATACATTCTTGTTTGATTAAATATAAACATGTAACGTGGTGGACACGTTTTAGGAACGTGGCCGACCGGGAACTATTTAGAGGAGATCAATTACACTCGGAATACTGATTTGACTTATTGACACTAGGTTAAATTCTAAATTTAAACTATATTAAGGCAAGAGTAGGGCAAGTTAAGCTCAGGGTGGTTCGAATGAAGGCTTCGAGGCGAGGTCCGGCCGGTAGAGGGCGGCACTTAGCTTGGGCAGCTGCAGCAGGAAGAAGAAGGCCCGCGCGTCGTCTGCCGATCCTTTTATAGCGACGCGCGGGGTGAGGCTTGGGGCGCGGAGAAGGGGCGACAGGGGCGGAGCACGACACAAACAAAAGTTAATAAAACTAAAATTCTACTACGAAAAATATCTTATATAGAAGAAATCAAAAATAAAAGATCATAGCGGCTACATGTTTGCTATAGTTTAAATTCGTATACGTAGACTTTAGTTCTTATTAACAATATAAGTATTTCAAAGTGGAAAAAGCCTAGAGAGGAAGAAAGAAAGAATACTAAGACACTTATGATAATTGTGTACTTTCATTTAAATGTTTATTAATAGGAATTAGCAAATTAGTTAATGCGAAGGTCCCACCTCGTCACTTAGGGGATTAGCTCAACATTCCCTCACGTGACCGCTCCGGTAAGCAGTTGAGCTTAGCACACGTCCGGTGCACTTGGATAGAGCAACTGTAACGTTGTGATATAGGAACTAGTTGTTAAGTAGTGTAGCTTAAATAAAGATGATTATAAACTCTGTCGGCCTTATTCCAAAACATGGACTATCTATAGTACCGGCTTTAGTACTATGATTAAACTATGAACTAAATAAAACGCTATTACAAAACGCAGTTTATCTCCAAAGCTGGGATTATCTCTGGTACCAAAGTTAAACCACTGAGACCCCTAGTTTATCTTTGGACTAACCTTGAAACGACTTTATTATAGCCAGAATCTGGTCATTGTCCAATGTCAGCAATATGTTGACGTCGTTATCGTGTGAATTCTTTTGACAAATACTTTAAATAATATAATAAAAAATTATTATTTTATTTACTTATTTATTTTATTTTTATCAATACACACCGTACCACACACAGTCTCCCTAACCACGTAATATCTTAAATACTGAATTAAAGAGAGAGAAGTATGCACAAATAACAAGACCATTTAGTTAGTATTAAAGGACTCAACATAAACATTTTTATCGTCATGGATACCGCGCGACTTTTAATTCCGTTTCACTCAGAGTTGTAGAAAATTATAACAACTTGATTATAAAGTCGCGTCAAAAGTATAAGCTATGCTTGCTCAATAGATTACAACATACAGAAAGAACTATTTAAGATATATTTTTGTATTGGTAAATAATTATTAAAGCATTTCAAGTGTTACGATAATATAAATGTCTAGAGAAACAGAACGTCACTTGGAATGAAGTCAGTAAGAACGAATGAAAGACTGTAATTTATTGCTTATCATCTGTGGATTTTATTTGAACCATGGATGAACTGCGGTTTATCTGATCCTCGGATAGTCTTGGATTTGTAAAAAGCACACTTATTGTACCGCGTTTTATCTTTAGTACTGTAACAAACCAAGATTTATTAGTCCTGGTTTAAAACCAGATTTAAGCAATGTTTTGTAATAAGACGGTGTTTGTTTATGGATATTTACAACTAGCTTATCTAACAGACGTTGTGCTGTCCAAGTTACGAATATTTTGAAATAATACGAAAATTCATTACAAAATGCTAAGCATTTTTTTCTGAATTTCTTAAATCAGGAATATTTCCATAGTTATTCAATTCCTAAAATATTAATGCGAACATTAAAACAAAATTTCGCAAATTGGACAACGAACATTTCCCTCCCATGCCTGTATCCCCGAAGGGTTAGACAGAGGTGCACCAACGTACACCCACAGTTCGTGTTCTATTATAATTATGTTTAGGTGTCATATAAAAGGGGCGAGCCTATTGCCTTATAGAAGGTACAGAAGCAAAATGAATTTTATAGAAAAACCAAATAACTCGACCTGGGAGTCGAATCTAAGATTTCTAGCGTAGTGGTGCTTACGACCTCTGAAGAGGCAGGTCTCTATATATTGCCAGCAATCTGATTTATTACGTAGGTAATCATTGGCACTAAGTCGTTTCAGACTGCACTATGCGTATACACAGCGATCATTCTCTAATTGGCTTTGGCATTGCGTACATTGGTCTAATTATTAATCTGAGCGAGCTCGAAGCCAGGCAACGCCACGTGCCGTACTTAGTTCACAATGTTGTTAAGCGTATACGTGTAGTATACTGTTTTGCGTGTTTACATAATTTGGCATTGGTTTGAAATTTGGATACAATTTAAGAAGATTAAGAAGTTTGGTTTTGATAACTATTTATAACGTATCACTTATAACCACGTAGGTAATGGTTTTAAAATTAAATATTCATTTAACCTACTTGATTTGCTTTCCGAAAATTGAGGGATCATAAAATTGCTCAAATGTATACATTTTTTTAAACAAAATTAGTAAATTGTTCTACTAAATTCACTCGATGAACTTGATAATGATGATATTAACTCAATGTTTGTTTTAGTATGACGCTAACTTACCTGCTTAATAATGTTACCTGATTGGCTGATTAGGTTAGTTCTTTGGATGAATATAAAATACCTGTGAAAAAAAGAAATATAATCGAAAAAATCATCCACAGGGTTAGATTTAGATTTATTTATTGAGTACACCAACAGCAAATACGTACAAGAATCTTGAAATCAATAGTAGAAGGCATGTTTTCTTATGTATACTAATTAGAGCTGTACATTACATTTACAGAGATATAGATAAACAGAACATTATTATTATAGGAATTTAAAACTAAAAAGGAAAAGATATAAAGGAAGTTAAAGGAAAGGATATGTACATGATTGTGTATTACATGAGGGCTCAATAAAATGATAGTTGTACATCGTGATCATCATCCTCTGAGCATTTTCCAAACTATGTTGGGGCCGGCTTCCAGTCTAACCAAATGCTGATACTCATCAGCATTTTACACGAAGCGACTACCATCAGACCTCCGCAACCCAATTTCTAGGCAATACCGATATTCGGAGGATAGACTGGTTGTCAAGCTTTTTTGGGTTACCACAAAGATGTTTATATGACAACCGGGACTGACGGCTTTACGTGCTCTCCGAGGCACGGAGGGTTCTCGATATGTAAAGTATTGTCACCCATACACGCATTGACCGCGGCGAGCTCAGCTTAACATTGCCGATCAATTGATCAGCTTAGTTATGCCCCTCATAGATGACATACCTGTCATGCCCACTGATAGATGTACATTGTACCACAGTGAATTTATTTGTGCAAGACCTTAGTAGGTATTCAAATCATGACGTGAATCAAGTGAATTCACTAGTGCAGTTGGTGGTTTTAATCACTCAACAGAATCTACACATTAAGTTACAGTTCCATAAAATAATTTGATTCAGAAATGTTTAAACTTTGCCGACCCTATGAGAAACTTAGCGTGGAGATAAGTATGTAAGTAGGTACTATAAGCACATCGTGAAGTTTGAAATTGAGTTGAAACGAAGCGAAGTATTGAATATTTAACACTTTCAGCGCGAAGCTTGAAGATTGAATATTGCAGGAGAGTGATCACACCCAGTTTGGACCCACTTCTTCCACTTATTCTTTCTGTCTACTTTATAACTTGAAAATTAAGTATGTTTCAGTTAGATTTTTTTTGTAATAACAAAACTAAGTGCAGAAAAAAAACAAAAATTGAAATTAAAAAAATATTCATTGCTGGTATTTTTTCGTCTGAGCCAGTTTTGTATTTTCCTAATTACGTCTATTGCACATAATTTAAAATTAAATAATGTGATGGCTTTATTTATTTTAATATTTTAACTGCATGACAAGAAATTTTATGGAAGAGTTATAGCATCTGCAGTTTCAACAACGATACAACTTTTGTGAAAAGTACTTTTTTTTATGGGATAGGGGGGCAAACGAGCAAACGGATCACCTGATGGTAAGCGATAACCGCCGCCCATTCTATTCTATTTATCTTTTGGGGACGCCGGCAGGCACCAGGCGGGCGATCAGTCCTCATATCGGGATTATTTCGCCCAGTTCCCCATTTTGGTGGATCCCATCATGGGTTACTGGCGCTCGGCGTCGCAAATCTTCCCGTAGCCTTGCAGAAGTCCACCAGTTGTCCGATGGAGAGTTCTGCTAGCCGTTCTTCATTTATCTCATCGGTTCCTAGTATTTCCCATCTAAGTAGCGCATACATTGTGCATTTTGCTATTAGATGGAAGCTTGTTTCTTCTTCTTCCCCGCATGCTGGGCATATAGGGTCCTCCTTTATTTTCATGATCGCCAGGTGTCTGTTAAGTCCACAGTGTCCCGTTGCGATCCCTACTGCTATCTTTATATTTTCTCTACTCATCCTCAGTAATTTTTGGGATTTCCTTTCGTCATATGACTTTAGGAAGATTTTTGATTGTCGGCAACCTTCCATTGATTGCCATCTTTGGTTCGACTCTTTTACCATTATTCTATGGATGATTCTTTTGACGATATTGTATGGGATCGGTAACCTAGGTTCTGGTCCCACGAAGGGTTCATCAGCTCCCTTCCTAGCCAATTCATCTGCTTTTTCGTTCCAATTGTGTCCTTGATGACCTGGGACCCATGCGACCATGCCGAACCGCCGCCCATGGACACCCGCAACACCAGAGGAGTCACACGTGCGCTGCCCGCCTTTAAAAGGGTTTGGGCCTCCGGTAACCTCAACTCACTCGGCGAAACACAACGCAAGCGTTGTTTCACTCCAACTCAACACGTGTACTTTTGTAGTTATATTAATATAGTTGTATCTTATTACCTTTATATGTAATAGAGGTAATAAAAATATTATTTACATTTTTGCCAGATTACTCTTCAGTTTATCCTTATATACTTTAATTAGCCAATATATAAGTAACATAATATACTTATTAGCATTAAAGTAAATAAAGGACCAAAACGATTAATCATAAAAATCTTTGGCAGAAAATTTATACTTAAAAACAACTTAAAGCTGTCTTGTACAAAATAAATCAGATGAGGTCCATTTTCAAAAAGATAGATGATAATTATCGTCCCAGCTTGTCCATAACAATATACTTGAACTTGACCTTACAAAAGCCTTGACCTCTGAATCGTTACGACAAACAACATTGTTATGAAAATAAGCTCTGCCGATTCGTTGAAAGCTTTTTGTAAACATCTGGGTATCTCAGAATTGTATTATCAATAGTTTTTATCTGGTAAGATTCAAAGATAGGTTTTGTAATGTTTAGAAGAGTGAATTGAAGATTTAATGTGTATTTAATAAGAAGATACTGTTTATCCAATAGAGAAATTTAATTACAAAAGCAACATAACCCACATTTTTGATTATTTTTTCTTAGTACGTTGGGATATGAAAAAAATATATAAAACATCTTATAAAATAGTATCTAAAAATCACTGCAACTGAGAGGTATTTAAACCAAAAGATAAAAGCTAAAACCTGAGTAAGCTAAGTTGAGATAAAAAGGCACTAACAAATAAGTACGCAGTGATACTCGATGTTCGTACACTAACAACCGAAATACTCATTTATCTGTATACCATACTATAAATAGAGCTGTGCTTGTAACTAGTCGATTACACAAATCGATTGTTTTAAGAACAATCGTAGCGCCCGCATAGTAATCCTACGCCTGTTATAAGGCTACTGTAGCAGATTAATTTTTATTGTCGATATAGTTACATAATAATCAACCCATTATAATATGTCCCACTGCTGGGCACGGGTCTCCTCTCACAATGAGAGGGATTAGGCTATAGTCCACCACGCTAGCCTAATGCGGGTTGGCAGACTTCACATGCCGTTAAGAAAATCTCTCAGACGTGCAGGTTTCCTCACGATGTTTTCCTTCACCGTTTAAGCGCGTGATAATTAACTATTAATACGCACATAACTTTCGAAAAGTCAGAGGTGCGTGCCTTGGATTTGAACTCGGACCTTTGACTTGGCAGTCCAATGGTCATATCACTAGGCTATCACGGCTCTTCGGCTGTCTATATAGTTAATCATTAAAAATGAATAGCTACGCATTAACTGCACACGGTGGTGTATCATTTGAATAAATATTCTATGTTTTCCTTGCAGGTGACTTGCCGCTATGTAAAGCCGCTTCTGATTTAATTTACAAAAATACCGTAAGATTATAAAATGTAAAGCAAGTAGATAATCCACGCAATATTTTATCGACACTGTCTCCTCCCTAGCAGTAACAAAGTTACCGCATTAAAGTGAAGCGCGCACTATTTTTTACGAGCGTCGTTCAGTGCAATATAGACGTTAGTTTACGATGCAACAGCAACGTCTTTGGATAGCTAAACATGTTGTCATGCATTATACAAGGGTCAGTTATTATAGTTAAAAATTTGATACAAAATCTAAGCAATTTTTTATGTGAAAACCTTGCAAATATTTCAGACATACACATAGGTACTGTCATAATATAATTTAGATAAAAGTTATCTTACCAATTTAGATATCCATAATTTTTTTAACCGTTGCCTTTAAGGTAAGAAATAATAACGTATTTGTTTATACATACATACATTTACGCCTTTCTCCCACAGGGGTAGGCAGAAACTATAGACCACCACTTGCTACGATTCTTGCATACTTCTTTTGCTTCTGCCACATTCATACATCTTCTCATACATACGCGCCGGTTGCCGTATTTTTTTATGCTTCTCTGAATTGAATTACTCCTAAATTACTTATCTGCCTCATTAGTCTAGTGGTCCCAAGTGCGACTGCTACGCTAGAGGTCCTGGGTTCGATTCCCAGGTCGAGCAGTGTTATTGGGTTTTTCTATGAAATTCTCAGTAGCAGCTCGGAGTTTGGAATTTGTGCCCGGTTAATGGCAATAGGCTCGCCCCCTATTACATGGGACCTAAACATACCGGCGAACTGTGCGTGTACCTTAGTACACCTCTGCCTAACCCTTCGGGGAATACAGGCGTGATGGTATGTTATGTTTATGTTAAATTACATAAATGGCAAAGTGTAAATACCTAGATCACGTTGTCTAGTGGTGCAGAAATCATCTTTAAAAAATCACAGAGGGCTTATGTAGATTTCACTAGGTATAATTCTCGTGTAAACTCCATTTACTTAATGTTTAAATATTGTTCCCTAAGGAGAGCTAGATTGCAGACTTACATGAACATGTTCCAACATTATAATCTAACAAATTCTTGCTAGATACCGCTTGTTCCTATATACCGTAGCACTATATATTATAGGGTAAGAATTATATTCTAAGCTGTTTTCCGTGCTGTAATTCTGGCGCTAACAATACCAAACCGAAATTGGAAACTGAAAAACTCGCAATAACGTTTTTAATTACCAAATTCTATTCAATACAATTCAAAGTTGCCGCCGTTCTTAAAAAAGGACAGGTTAAGAGCACCCTAAGCCGACGTTCATGCATGAGGAGGTTAATGAACGTAGATGAAGCGAAAGTAGTATGCCAGGATCGTAGCAAGTGGAAATCTATAGTCTCTTCCTACCCCAATGGGAGACAGGCGTGAAAGTATGTATGTATGTATGTAATTACCAAATTCTTGTAGTTTTTAAATAAGACTCGTATAATAATTTAATATCCTATTATAATCGCGTCTATGTAACTTCATTTCTATTCAAACCATCATCACCGATATCCCCGAACGGATATGCAGATGAGTACTAATGTATACCCATAATTCACCACCAAGTTTTAGTTCCTATGTCATAGAAGACGACCCCATTACTATAACCATGCATAAATTTGAGTTACTACTGAATCATCATCTCAGCAAAACCCAACATTCATCGATCTGGAAATCAAACCCAGGGTCGCACGTCCAGACGCTTCCCACTGCTGTACCAATGAGGCAGGTTTAACATAATAACATAACTTAATCAACCAATAAACGGTCCCACAGCTGGGCACGGGTCTCCTCTCAGAATGAGAGGGATAAGGCTGTAGTCCACCACGCTAGCCTAATGCGGGTTGGCAGACTTCACACGCCATCGAAAAAATCTCTCAGGTTTCTTCACGTTGTTGTCTTTCACCGTTGTAAGCGAGTGATAATTAATTATTAATACGCACATTATTACGAAAAGTCAGAGGCTTTGGATTCAAACTCGAGACCTACGACAAAGCAGTCCAGTTGTCATACCCCAAAGCTATCACGGCAGGTATATACTTTCAAAAAGTATAATTTAATGCTGTTAGTACCTACCCTTGTAATGGCCACAGTCTGCGAATACAACTTGCTTACAACATCATTAATACAAATTCTGTGCCGTGATTTAAATATGGACCATCAGTGTTACGTCATAATTGCATTAATTTGTGCTTTGTTTTTTGCAAAGGACAAGCCCGTAATCTGCATTGCTAATGCCCGGTTTATCATATTGCTGGCGTACTACAGATGGCGGTATTGTCTGTAAGTGTCCTGTACTATGTAAATTATGAGGGTTTTGCTGATAATTGGAAAGATTTTAAGTATGTATTGAGTAACGATTTGGGTTTCATTAAAAATGGTTTTCTTCTTTAAAGATTTGTTCTTTCCATTTATTATTCTTTAATTTTATATTTAGATTGCAAGATTATCAATAAGTAACAACTGATAAAATTTAATAAGTAACTTAATGATTATTTAGTAGGCAAAGTTAGATTTAGTAGTTTAGTTTTCTTAGAGCTTTTATATAAAAAGATTATAAGTTACTCAATACTCAATACATTTATTGAGAAGAAGAATAACGAGAAGCATACCTACATAAAATATACCATATTTTTTTTACCTCTTTTCTACAATATTGGCAAAGTAAAATTCAAATCTAAAAAAATATCCATGATGCAAATCGATTGCCTTAGAATTGCCCCGCAAAGCAAAACAGATGCGTTCTGCAATAAGAATCCGAAAATCTAGAATAGTGTCGGTTTACAATCTTAATTGGCCACAATTTATCGTGGAAGGTGAAACCAAATGGGCCATAATAGACGAAAGGGTTTGGGGTCTAATCTTAATTGTGTGGCCCATATAGATGTGAAATCAGAGGCTTGTTTAGTGGCCAAATGTAATGCTCGTATTTGGAACCTTGGACAATTGGGACAAGAAACAGCTGAATATTTTAGGTTGCTTGCAAGCTGTTCTTGATTGGATAGTTTGAAAGTTACAAAACTTTAAAGTATGCAAGTTGATACATGTACCTTTTTCACAGATTCGTCCTTTCAGCTTACATATATATCTCTACTATTATAAAATCGTAAAAAAGCTGTGTCTGTACATAGAATATATTTAAAAAAAACAAGTGGGTTAGGGTATATAAACGTCACCGCATCTAAAAATGTGAATTATAAAATTCTTAGGTATCTGTTTGTTACGCTTTGGCGCAAAAACTACTGAATAGATTTTAATGTTGTTATTACTGCTAGAAAGTATATTCTCCAACTTAAAAACTGTTGAACTTCTTATCTCAATTATTTGATGGTACGGTCAGCACATCTAAAACTTCAAATTTTTTCAATCCATTTTCAATTCAATCTCCGAATAATAGAGTTTCTTATCCATAGGGGATTTTAAAGTTTCTGGCAACTTGATGTGCCGTTGAATGTACATTGACAAAAGGGTAATAATTACACTTCCCTTTTCGTAGTTATGCAAAAATATTATTCAGCGATCACTATCAGTCAGTATAATTTTACCTACGATAAAAGATTTTTCTTTTAAATATTTACTTATTTAAGTTATCTCAACTTGGCATAATAAACATTAAATATTAAAACAATAAACATAGGTGCCAAGGGACATATATTTCAGTTTATGTTCCTCAAACAAAAGTTAATTGGATCAAAAGCCAGCGCTGTTTACAACTTTTTCCATTTAATTTTTATCTGAATGAATTAGTATGCAAATGTATTTTGAAAATGTTTGGTCATTGTTAGAGTTGCGCCACAATTTCAATTCAGTTAGAATTGAGTTTATCGTCCTTTCGGTTTGATTTTGAATCGATAATTCGATAGGAGTTTGAGAGAGTCGATTGCTTTGGAACTTTATTGAGTGGACTCGATATCGATAGAACTTGAACATTAGTAGAGATTGCAATCAAATTTCATCCTAGTTGATTAAATACGTATGTATTTAAGATGCATTGATATTTTGCGTTGTTATATTATAATAATCTTTTGGTTAAAAGGTTTGTATTAATTCAGAAAATACTGTCCCGGCGGGCGCCTGAGTACAATAGATTGTGCATTATGTCTAATTTCGTACATGAACGCTAAATAAATTTATTTCTATTGTTTTATACGTCTGTTTGTATAGGTATTCATCTAATTAATTTCCAACTTATCTAATTCACGAACACAAATATGTACAGTACACAACTTCATTCCTATCCATTGTCCATCAACTTGATCAAAGTGAACATGTAATATGCTAATACATAGGTTCATTATTGCGAAAATTACCCCTCATCCTACATTTTAAACGCCAGCGATTTAAAATAATAATTATGATCGAATTCGCAAAAGCGCGCAAAATAAATTTTAATTTTTAAAAATATTTTTTAAATAATCAATGGCAACAAAGGTTATTTAATTAAAAACCGTTACTTAATCAAATAAATATAAATTTAATCCTGTTTATTCCGTCAAACATTTTCATTTATGATTGAGAAACGAAATTAATTAATATTTAATTAAGATGTAATTTTGTTCGCTGTAAAAGCTGTTTAATATGTTTATGCAATATTTGTTTGGTTGAAGGATTATACATATGTCATTATGGAGAGGTGCTACAGGCGTTGATTGGTTGAAAGTTTCAATTATTATAGGATATATAGTAACTCCTAGTACTAAGTGAAATTATTTACCTACTTGTTATGATTTATATATAATTTATTGTTATTTTTTAGATGGAATACTAACAATCCCATTAGTTTGTGATATGCAGAAAATAGATAGATATGACTTTATTAATAAAAATTGTCAGCTGTTCGTTACGATGTTTAGATTTGGTGAATTTGGAGGAAATTCCAATTTCCACCTTTTAATCAATGCACAAGTTGGTAATTTACAATATCGTAGTGAACAGCAATCCAAATGTTAGCTGCTGCACGTAAAACTGAACCTTAAAATTGAATCCTACAGATGTGCTAGCATTATTATTTATAAGTACTTTGACCTCGGATTTGAGTCACTACGACTCAGAGCTCACTGCAAGTCCTGAGTCCTCTAAAGTTAGAGTGCCGTGGAACTTGATTGTTTTGACGTAGATAGCTCTTTGAGTTCCGTACCCGTCGCGCACTCCAGCAGCCAGCGATACTCAACGATGAATAGTTTTAAAGGATTCATGTTTGAGCTATGCATGAACTTTTCTAAGCTTCAAATATTTAATTGTAGTTATATAGCTGAATTAATTAACACGAGGGGCTCGTAATTATGTAATAACTACGCTAATATACCTGTACCTGCCGCGATCAGGCAGCAGATTTAACACATCACTTTGCTTCCGAAAGCACGGAAAGCTATCAATGGTCGCTCCTGATAATCATACGGACACGTTCAGTAGTAGGTAGTGACAAGCCTGAGAACTAGACTATCCTTCAGATATCAGTATTGTTTTACCGTTTACATTTTTACCGTCGTAATGTAATTAACTTTGAGAAATCGAAATATTATCTCGTTAGTTCATAATTTCATAGTCGGTGACTATGAAATATTATGACATATTTAAACAAAACGACTCTTTAAGGAACTCTTAACTCTTTTGTATCTCGTTATTTACGATGCTTTATAATTCTGACGTTTTGGACGTAAATTCTTTTGAAAAGTTAAAATTCGTTAAAAGTGGGTCTTATGGAAAACGCCAGCCAGCAAGAAACTCCATAGATCCTCCTTTAAAAAAATATCATATACGCAACATATAGTGTGGACATGCCTTAACATCTATATTTCTCGCGTCAATTACACCTGCACGTCTAACCGCAAAACAAATTGCTTGCGCACGGAGTATAATATAGGCATTATTGTAGCGTAACGCGTGACACGGGCCAATTAAAGGGCAAGTCGTGCATGGCTCGGCACGAGACGCGTGACGTACGCTTTGGTGTGACGTGTGGCCAGTTAGCACGCTCTTAGTTCTATGGAGCTATGCATTTTATGGTATTCTACTTGCACCGCAAAAAAATATTTAAATTTAAAGACTATAGATACAAACATGCAAAATAACTGACAAATTATACAAAGACAAAGGAGAATTATGCACTACTCACACTCACTCATGATTGAGTGAGTGTGAGTAGTGCACTTAAATGTATACGCCTGTATTCCCTGAAGGAGTAGGCAGAGGTGTATTAGTGTACAATCTCTTTTAATAAACAATCAAAGGCCATTAGAGTTTTGAATAGGAAGTTCTAATCTTCACAATAATATTACTATGTTTTGTGTCGGTTGAGAATCAAATCACATACCCAAACGCATAGTAAAAGAAGACAAAAATATATGAAAAGAAATATTTTTATCATAAAAGTTTCGTTATTCTACTAGTTAAATAAAATATCCGTTAATAGGTGAGGTGGCATCGTACGACATAGAACTAACTGCAAAGTAAGTTATGTCGGTTGAGAAGCAAAGTAACTTGTTTTTCAATAGTTGTCACTGACGTCACCTTTAAGACGTAAAGCCTGAATGTGGAGGCAAATTTCGACATGGCGGGAAGGACTCGCGGTGGCTTAATAGTCATAGCGTCTGGTGCATCTAACCAGAAGAAGCAGGTTCGAATCCTGCCCGCAAAACGAATTTTTCTTACACAAAAATAACTTTATATTCGTTTGAAGTAGCTTTGTCGATAATCGCCATTACTAACGTGAGTTGCCAGCTGGGAATAGTCTAGCGTGCACGTCGATATACTTATGTAGAACATCGCTTTGTCGACTTCCAACATTGTTAGACCAGTTCGTGAAAGGTATGTAAGATATTCGATGCCATTACCTTTGGTTTTAGCTCGGATTTTATAAGGTTTTAACGTATGAAGTGGAAATTTACAATGTTCTGTTGTAAGATATAGGTAATCTGACGACACGTTTGGCGAAGCGCCTGTGCGATCGGCTTCTGTGTCACGTGTTGCGGGTTCGATCCCCACACAGACCAATATTTGTATGACCTACAGATAGTTGTTCCGGGTCTGAGCGTTTGTGTATGTGAGAATTTGTGTTTGTAAACGATACAGGAAAAAAACCTAGTGATGTTAATGTTAATGATGTTATATTATATATCATATTATTTTGTTGTATTAAATAAATTCCCGAAATCCCGAAATCCCGATCCTTCGATTTATCGGTATAGGAATCACATTTCAAGGCATATTGTTCTATACTTGACTACTACTTATACCCCAAAAAAAATACTTCGAGTGCTCATTAGTCCACTTCAGTGTCTAACATTTTAGGGAATACAGGCGTGATGGTAAATAACGTTACTTTAAGAATAAGTCATCCAGATAACTAAACAAGTTCACAAAAATTCTATACTATCCGCACTCGCGTGTACACCGGCCCTAACAATAATAAATTCAGCGTCATTACGGCGAACGAGGTTAATATAAAGGTAGCTACTCATTGTCGGGAATGGCTGCGTTTAGACGTGGGACCGTATGAAGTAACAAAGTTAAACTTATGTGAGAGAAATGCCCTTATTTTGCCACCTCAACGTTGATAGTAACTGAAATTATTTTATATGGAGTGTGGACGTGAATATTTACCATCCTTTCTGTAGCAACATTGTATAACTGAATGTTTATACCTATACACATTGAAAATTTCTATACACCAAGATTAATATATTTAAATGCATGTTGAAAAGTAAAAAGTAGTTTCATTTCAATGTCTAATATTCGCGTAAGTGTCAGAAATCAGTATTTAAATGCATGTCCTAGAAACAAATTCAAAGTGATGGTTGATCGATTACTATTACTGCTGCAGACAACAGATTAATTATTAATTTATAGAAATCCTGAATATACTCAGTTTTTCTTTATCTATCCGTCCAAAATTACATCACACCTGCCCATTCCGTAGTGGAATTAAGTGATCCTATTGCAAGCCGTAACGCAGTAATAGCCGTCTAAGCCGTGACTCGGAACGGCTCCAAGCCGCAACAGTAACAAAAAAGAAATCCAAAGGATTCCCGTAAATGTGCGCTATTATGGTAACACTGGCAAGAAAAATGTCGCCGTTATTTTCCGTTGTGTTGTATGTATGTGTTTGGCTTTTTCCTTGTGCGACGATTAAATCTTTGTGGCATTAAGTTGGTTGCAGGTAGGCGAGTTTGTGATACTTACGGTGTGCGGTATCTGCCCTACATTTCATTTCATTGTTTGTTATATTGTGACATACATATATATTGTGACAAAATATGCAAAAAGTCTGTGTCATCTGTATGAGAATTTCTTTGGCCTTCATTGGTTTTTTTATTAAATAAGCTAAAGAGTTTAAGGTGCCCCTAAACTCCTATAACGTTTCAGTGTTACTAACCCTTAAGAGCTCCTACGGACTGTAAAATGATATGGGACCCTTACTATGAAAAATATGACCTATCATTAAATAAATCAGCGCAAGATTTTAAAAATGGTGTCAGTTTAAATGTTACCTCGAGCGTCTGCCTTATGAGGAGTGGTTCATTCAGCCTGTATCTATCTATCTATATATAAACTAAAATTAATCGCCGAAATGTATGCATGCGCATAACCTCCAAACGAGTGCACTAAATTGTATAATATAAATTTTTAGGTAAATTCTAACGTTCAGGACAAGGTTTTTGGAATTTAAGTTGGTATACAAAATAGACAAGCGTTTTTACCAAATGTATAACTTTAATATTTATTATTTCAGCTGCAGTAAGTTAAAGTGTTTAGTCTCTCTGTTAGTCTTGAAGTTTGTACTCTTTAAAGTTAAAGTTCTACCCATTATTATGAAGTGACGAAGAACTTTGGACTTTAAATAAGTATTTTGTGGAGCGTTGAACTCATTTACAACTTTCACGTAATATTTTATTGTTTATTAGGTACATTGTATTTTATTTTAGTAGAACCCAGTCCAGCAAGTGTTTTAATTTTTGAATGATGATTTCTTTCTTTTTGAAAATATATCTTACAAACGTAATGTCTATATGTAGCCCATCTCAATCATATGGTTAGTATTGCTTACCACAACAGAATCTGTAAATGTGTGTACGTTGTAGCATGTCTAAGTAGACACCTAGTTTCATTTGTCGCTTTGATGGTGTGCGTTTTTACCACATATTTTTTTTATTATCTAGAAATGACATCGGGTTCTCAAATAATGATTGTGATCCTCCTAATCCTCGTATGATATAATATTGTCGACTTCCGTCAAAGTTGGACATCCTTCAACGTCCACACATCTTGTTATGGCAATATTGTGCCAGTGAAGATTGTAACATAATTTATTTTAAAAGAGTGTCCATGGTGTTTCTTGCCGGATTCTTCTCCATAGGATCGACCTTTTGGAACCGTGCAACTAGAATCATAACGATTCATAAATACTTGTAAAAGCTTATCTATCTATATAATTATATATATATAGGTATAAAAATCAATCGCTGTTCGAAGTCTCGCTAAAACTCAAGAACGTCTAGGCCGATTTAGCTGATTTCAGTTTTGAAATGTTTGTGGAAGTTCAGGAAAGGTATAAAAAGTGAGTAAATATTATGAAAAAATGATTTTCTGATGCGGTACGTAGTTCGCCAGGTCAGCTAGTTTGGAATAAAAACATTTGAATTTGAAATGACATATTATCGTCATAATTGTATAACTGTATGCATATGAAACGGGCCTAAGATTTCATAATAAAATACAGGTGAACCTAATATAAGCGTGTTAAAAATGGCTCATGCTTAATTCCTTTGCTAGACGGAGACGCGACAGTGTTAGAGCTATTCAGGACGAAGCCGACTAGTTCTCGACGCAACATCTGCAATATTCAGTGGCAGTCCTGGAACGGCTGTTAAATATTCTATGCGATCCGTTTTGTTCCCAGCTGATGCATTTAGTCACTTTGTCTAAGTAAGTAAGGTTTTAGTCTTTAGATTTAAGTATTTTGTTTTAACATAAAATGGTTACATTGTCTTTTGTGAAATAACTATTAAAGTAAAAAAGATATAAGACTAGCTTCTGACCGCAACTTCCATTCACGAAGATAACACGACAAAACATAATTACTGGAGATTACTGTAAAGGGATAAGGGCAGGAAGACTGTAAAGCATTTTTATAATCGGATCATTAGTTCCGGAGATCACCCCCTATATATCAATCATAACATAATATAATCAACCCATATACTGACCCACTCCTGGGCATGTATCTCGTCTCAGAATGAGAAGGATTAGGCTATAGTCTACCACGCTGGCATAGTGCGGGCACAGATAAAAGAATACTAGTAGTGCGGGTTAGCAGACTTCACACGCCGTCGAGAAAATCTCTCAGGGATGCAGGTTTCCTCACGATGTTTTCCTTCACCGTTTAAGCGCGTGATAAATAACTATTAATACGCACATAACTCCAAAAAGTTAGAGGTACGCCTTGGATTTGAACTCGAGACCATTTGACTGCCAAGTCAATGGTCATATCACTAGGCTATCACGGCTTCATACATCATATATATATGAAGCTATATCAATCATTAACTATCAAATATTGCATCTATATAGTAATTTGTATAATAATTCGTCCGCACGTTTGCGATCACAGCGGACAGCGGCTGAGCGATCGGCTTCTGCGACACGTGTTGTGGGTTCAATCTCTACACGGAGAATTTTTTTGTGTGATCAAAAGAAATAACCTTTCCTGTTTTTGAATCATTTTTCATTGATGCTCCGCTCCTAGTGGTCATAGCGTGAAGCAAGCTGTAATCTTTCTCGATAAATGGACTATCCAACACAAAAGGAATTTGACTATCTAGTTGTTCCGGATTCGGGAGTTTGTGTATTTTTGTTACGTTTTATATATTAGACTGTCTCATCTGCCTAGTGGTCCTCAGTGCAACTGCTACGCTAGAGGCCCTGGCTTCGATTCCCAAGTCGAGTAATGTGTTATTGGGTTATTCTATGAAATTCTCAGTAGTAGCTCTGAGTTCGATTATTGGCCTAACTTCAGGGATTGCAGGCGTAATGGTATGTAAGAATGTATGTATGTACCTACTTTAGGGACTGTTTTGTCGTGTGTACAGGAAACACTCACACTCACTCACAGTTCTCCGCCGCGTACGGCTGCTTGACACATTTTCAACCGTGAATAACTACGGTTGTTTGGTTGTATGGAGACGATGGAAGTTTGTTTACTGTTTTGAGTCTTTCACGGCTAAATGGGCGTGTGTAACCGGCCTAAAGCTGGATAACAGTACTTGTAATAATGTTTATACTTGAAAGCATCTCAGCCTTATCTTCCTACATTATCCAATAACCTAGTGATTACGCCGATGACTTGCGAGGCTAAAAACGAAAATCAATCATGCCTAATGCTAATATCATGTTTTTCTCGGCATCTTATCCTTCAATATCGTTACTTGGGGCGTAAATAGGTTATAAAATATGCCGTTACCGTTTATCAGGTGGTAATTATTGCCCGACTGTGGGGTTGAAAGGATGGTTATGAATTTAGTATGAGAAGCCGTTGCTGGCGGTCGGGTTAGCCATTACTGAGAACGTATTAACAAAGGTACCTGATCGTAAATTGGTAGTTGTAAGAATTAACTGGGCAGTTAGGCTGTGGACCTGCCGTTATTCATACTCTAATGTTTATTGTAGCCTCATTCCGTATAGTGTAACTTTGGATCTATTTCGATTCAATTAGTGACGGAAATTGTATGTGTTCGACTATGGAAATTGATAGAGGTTCAGCGTAAGCAAAAGTGTAAGCATATTGTTAGCAATTGGAAGTGGAAATTATTCAAAGATTAATTTACTTAACAATAAATGGAACGCTTTATAAAAAGCAGTCGGCAATAGAAATAGGAAAAATATAAGTCTCACAGCCCTTGAACGATGTTGCCGCTCCGAGTGACACCAGAATAAGTAAGAGATGCCTGTTATATTGGTTTTTTTTTTAAACATTACGTGTGGCCAGTCTTCCTTACAATATTTATACAAAGTGTATCAGAATAAGTACAAGAACTGAAAGAGGTTTGTTCAGAATTGACTACAGGGGTTTTTAATATGTGTTAATTTTTCCCAAAATTGTAATTACATTAAGTACCTGAGACTATGGCGCCCTGATCCATCAGTGGCACGAGCTATGGAAAACTGATTTAAAAACCTATTTGTACAAATTATTATTGTGTGCACCGAAATCGTAGTCATTATGGGTACGACTGTGGTACAGCCACCAGTGTTGCCTTTAGCTGGTATAACTAATTTCTTGAAAAAAAAAATATGCTTACGTGTCTCAAAATGACTAGGGTTTTGTTATTATAATTATGACTCAATATTCTAATTGACATGTTTGAGGTCTTAGTTACACGGTTGTATAGATTATTATGAGCTGTATTTGCGTCTAAGTAGATAATGACGAATGAACCGGTGAGATTCTATTCTCTGTAGAACAGTAAGTATGATTAGAATTAGATGCCATAATTTATATAAGAACCAGAAGCCAGTATACACTTACCTCTAATTATACGAAGTATTTATACAATGTCAGATCAGTTTATAATGTGCCTGTTGTGAAGCCGATTGTCCGTGAATTATTATTATGATTTCTTCATAGGACCCAAAAAGTTACAGGTGAATTGAGGATTTAAGTCAGTACACCTCTACCCACCCTTTCGAGTATGTATTACGGATTTAATTTTGTATACCGCTATGGTTTTCGTTTCGTTTAAAAAATAACAACGCGTTCTAATTATCATTTTTTTGTGCCTATTACAAAACTTTTTACATAAAAGACGATAGGATAAATAAGAGCTAAGTATCCAAGAAAAAGTCTCATAAGCATTGTAAATTATGTGTATTGTATATATTTGTGTACGCTGTACATGTATAGGTAAAAGCCTCCTTGATATATTTGGAAAAGACCTTTTGTTTGGAAGTATATCAAAAAGTTTTATACCTCTTTGTATTGTTTTTGGCGGCAGTATTCATTACTGGGCGCCCTTGCAACTTCATTCATTCTTTCCCGGCCTTTCCCTACAATCCTCGGCTTTTATTAGCCATATTTCATTATACCACATTTTTGAGTGAAAGAACCTTTTGAAGAGTACTCGCTATGGAAAATTGTAGATTAAATGTTTTGTTTCTTTGTTTTCTTTCATTTTACGCTTTTTTGGTTTCTAAAAAGAAACTCTTGTAGTAAAGGCATGAGAGGTAACAGAAAAGCAAATAGAGCAGTTATAATATTAGTATGGATAATAGAGGATGTTAGAGAATGTATCGCTTAGAAGTCTTCTAAACTGGTGCGTGTGTGACTAAATCTATCTTTGGCTGTAACACGTTTAGTGTACTCACCAATTCCGTCACGCGTGTATTTTCTACTAGCTTCCGCCCGCGACTTCGTCCGCGTGGAATAGTTACTTAGTCTTAGCGTGACTGTGATGATATGTAGCCTATAGCTTTCCTCAATAATATGTAGCCTATATGTTGACCCGACCTGTTAGTAATATTCATGCAAAATTTTAAGTAAATCCATGCAATACTTTTTGAGTTTAGCCCGGACATACATACAGACAAAAATTCTAAAAACTATATTTTTGGCTTCGATATCGATTGTAGATCACGCCCCAAGTATTGTTTTAAAATAATATTCAATGTACAGTTTTGACTTTCATACGATTTTATTATATGTATAGATTCTCGGTAGCAGAGTTCAGATACACTTCTGCCTAACCTACCTAATAAGGAATACAAGATTGTTGGTGTGTTGTGCATGTAATACAAAATACTTATAAATACGGTAGTCTACGAGTTGTCGAGTCGAGTTGTCCGTCAATCAAGTGTTTGGTGGAATATTGAAGCTAGATTATCTTTCATTTTGAATGCTAAAGTCCCCTACGTCCTCAGCCAGACCACTGTTATACCAGTTTTCCGTACCAAAGATTAGACAGATATTGCTCACTAAATTCCTGACTGTTCTCTGAAATAACATTGTTTTGTTACTTATACAATAATGCCATCGCATTGTATCTTAAAGTTCTCGGGAGATTATCGTCTAAAACAGGCTAACGCTTCAGGTATGAAAAGCAGCGAAAAAATGAGAGCAAAATACATATGTTTTACGTTTTATTTCACAAAAGAACAAAAGCCGGGCGAAGCCTAAATGATCCTCGGCAAAGTATGAAGTATTGCAAGTATTTAACCGCGCCTGGGGACAAATAAATTTTCAAAGTAACCCTGGGAACGGTGCTTGAAGAACTGGACGCTGTTTATTTGGCTTTTATGTGGTACGTTCGTGTGTGTTGAATGAGTATTTGTGTGAGTTGCTTACTCCAAAATTTGACTCAAATTTTTACATCAGAAAGCATGGGTGCTTAGTTTAATAATTCAAATTCAGGTTAATAAGAACATACACAAATAGTTATGGGAAATAGTATACACGGATTTTCTTGCAAGTGAATATATTGTGTATGTAGGCATAGTCAGGGGTGTTAAAATATTATTTAATCCTTTTTCCATCGACATTTTTAATAGTTTATTTGTGGATCTTAGATTATGTGCGTAAATCATGTCATTAATCAGGGTTATTTTTGTGTGACTGATTTTATATTTTGACAAAAACTAAAATCTGTTAATTAAAATGTGTTAAAAAATTTGTTCTAAACTAGTTTCAGATTCAAATGAGTTCATGATCTACAATTTTGATTAAAAATATAGATTAAAAGTTTATTATTCAGACTAGCTGACCTGACAGACGTTGTCCTGTCCAAGTTTCAACTAACCACCTCGAAAAATTTGGATTTCCATATTTGTAATACACTTAGCGCCATTGACCTCTGAATACCGTATTTCTGACCTATAAATTACTTAATTTCAAAAATTTGTTCACATGGTATTGACGTGAAGCATGGAAATATAAACAGACATACCTACATAGATAAAAATCTCAAATAACTGTTTCGGCATCAGTAAAGATTAACGCACAACATGCAATTATTATAATTAAGATAAGATAAGATAAGATAATCGTTTATTGCCAATAAAAAAAATTACAGCTCCTTAACCTAATACATAATTATATTTAACTTTAATAATAAAAAATAATAGTGGTCAGGAGGATTTTTGACTAGTGGTCTCCACACTAGGTCTAGCCTGTCACGTGGAGACCTTGAGATCAAATGTTAACATATAATTATACCGGGGTCGATACAGTATGATTATCATTTGTAACTAATGTGACTAAATGGAAAAATAAGAAACGTTATAAACAAGAAAAATAAGACAAAATAATAAATATGGAACAGAGATGTGTGTGTGTGTGTGTGTGTGTGTGTGTGGGGATGTGTGATGTGTGAGTATGTGTATGCGTGTGTGTTAGTGTGTAGTGTGAGTACGAGTTCGTGTTTGTTTAAGTATGTATGTGTGTATAGTGAAATGCAAGAGCTTATGAGACTACCTTTATGAATTGTTCTGAATCGGAATATGATTGGGTAAGTAACCATTTATGGACCAGTTTTTTAACTTGCCTATGTCTACAATTTTTTATGTTACAGATTCTTGCAACCTTGTTGTATATATGTCTGAGCATGAATTCTTGCATGCGTTGTGCAAATGCGGTTTTTACTATAATAGGCGGACATTTGTAGATTCGGCATTTAAGAAGTTGAGAATATTCTGGTGATAGGAGGATCATTCTGTGGCATTTGAGAACTATTTTAAGGATATATAACTGACGAACATTAAGTACTGAGGCCTCCTTGTATAATCTGTCCGTGGGATATCGAAAAGGTTTTCTAGCCATTACCTTCAGCACTGAACGTTGGGCTCGTTCAATTTGAATCATGGTAGTGATACCAACACCACCCCAAACTGCTATACAGTAACAAATAATTGACTCACATAATGCAACATATACTAGGTGTAAAATTTTTTTGTTAGCAGATTTACGTAGAAGTTTCATTATGTGAATCAATTTCCTAACTCGTTTGACTACCTGTTCAATATGGGGTTTGAAAGAAAGTCGTTGGTCTATTAAAACTCCCAAATATTTAAGTGATGCCACTTTTTTTAGGATTTCACAGGTACAATGAAATAGGTTGCAAGTCGAAGAGTGAATTTTGATATTACAAGAATGAGACGGAGCCGATGCTAATGTTTTATAGAAACAAATGTAGTTAGTTTTCTTTGTATTGAGAGAAAGAAGGTTTAGGTCAAGCCAACATTTTATATTAGAGATGCCGTTTTGAGCGACTTTGTGTACTGATTCCCAGGATTTGTCATGGCAAAGAATAACCGTATCATCGGCATAGCAAATGATGTCAATATTCGGAATTAATGCAGTATGAATATCATTCATATAAATTATAAATAAAGTCGGACCGAGAACACTACCCTGTGGAACTCCGAATTCTACCGTTTTTGGACTACTGGTATAGTCCCCCACTCTTAAGCTTTGAGTTCTATCCATTAAGTACGTTTCAAACCACTTTAGTGGCGTACCTCTGATACCAATATTTTCTAACTTTTTTAGAAGGAGGGGAACTGCAACAGTGTCAAATGCTTTCGCAAGGTCGAGAAACACTCCTATGCATTTTTCGTTGTTATCTAAATAAGCAGCTACAAGGTTGGTTAATAAGGTAACTGCGTCTTCTGTAGATTTACCATTTCTAAATCCAAACTGCTTATCAGATATCAACTTTTGGGTCTCAAGGTAAGAGATAAGACGTTTGTTAACAATCCTTTCAAGTATCTTAGAGAATATTCCCAAGAGGGAAATGGGTCTGTAGTTTGCAGGGTTTTGCTTCGGTCCGTTCTTATGTATCGGGGTGACTTGGGCTTCCTTCCATTTGTTTGGAAAAATTCCTGTGCTTAGGCTGAGATTAATAATATGGACCAGGGGGATAGTAATTTCGTTTCTTATTTCTTTGATTAATTTTGGAGTTATACCGTCTACTCCAGGGGCGCTATCATTTCTTAAATTTAAGATCATTTTATTAATCTCAATTACATCAGTTGGATGCATGAAAAAATTTATGCCTGCAGGCTCGCCTAGTTTTAGTTTTGATATAAGTGATTCTTGAGACTCATTATTTTCGGAGAGAATTTTACTGGCCAGATTTTTACCAACGGAAGAAAAGTACACATTACAGCTGTCAACAGAATCTTGTGCAGTAGATTTATATTTGAGTAGATCAATATTATTAAATCTGTTATTAGAATATTCACTGATGTTTTTAATAGTTTTCCATAGTTCTTTGGTATTATGTGCATTCTCTTCTAACTTATTACTTTCATATGTACATTTTAGATTATGTACCAAATTTGTAAAAAAGTTTCTATAACGTGTATAAATAAGTTTTTTGATTTGGTCATTAGGGTGTTTTTTGGTATGTAAATGGAGTTTGTCTCTATGGTTCATACATCTAATGAGACCAGGTGTGATCCATGGTTTCAATATTTGTTTAGAACGGCTAATTTTCTTTTTGACGGTATTTTCTACTATTGCATCTGTTAATATTGTGCTAAATTCATTTACTGCAGTGTTAACATCTAGCTCATGTGTAACCTTAGTCCAGTCGGCATTTTTTAGTTTTTCTGCAACTGCAAGAGAGTTTGTTTTGCTGACGATATGATGATGAGCTTTCACACCAGCCGAAATGGTTGTACTATAACCCAACATTACCATACGGTGATCAGTGATATCAATATCACAAACAAGACCAATAGCAGACTGAGATCTTGACTTCAGAAAAATATGATCTAAACATGAGTCCATTCTGGTAGGTTTAGAGATAACCGGTTTAAATCCATGCTCGTACATAAGGCACATATATTCCGAACATGGGTTGTCCGTTGTCGATAAAAGATTTATATTAATATCACCCGCTAATATAATGGTTGGGTACCTGTTAAGAGAATTTAGTATAGAGTCAAGTGAACATATAAAGTTATCCACTTGCTTGTATGATGGGGAACGGTAGATGGCTACTAGAGATATGTCGTTGGAGAGTTCTAGCAGAAGGGACTCCGCATCTAAAAGATCTGGCTCAGAGACAGTCGCGTTCCAGCAATTCCTCACGTATGTTACAACTCCTCCACATTGGTTGAGGTTATTAGCTGTGGAGTATGAGGTATAGCCCTGAATTTGCCCAATAACTGGATCATTAGCTAGCCAACACTCCGTGAGTATAATAACATCATATACGACGTTTAATCGTTTAAGCGCTATGCAAAAAGCATCAAAATTGTGCTGTATACTGCGGATATTAAAGTTTAAAATCTTAAAATTGTAAGAAGTTAAAGCATTTTTACACTGTTCAACTCTATTGAATTCCTGACACTCCAAATCTAAACTTTCATCAATCTTGTCAGATAAAAAGTTAGTCATAAAAACTAAAATATATAATAATTAGATTGTTGATCTATGCCACATCCATGTTTGGTGTCAGAAATTCTGTAGGTTAAGGTAACGAATATACGCAATAACATACTACTGAGCTTGTAAGCTAAAGAGACGTCGCAGTAACGTTTTGTTATGTAGTTACTAGTTTTTAATAGGTTTTTTATGTATATGATTGTAATATAGAAATGGGATTTTTCATACTGTATGTATGCATTTGTTGTTGCGCATAAATGTGTATGTTTACGAAGAGAAATGTTTATGCTGGTATTTGTTAGTGTGTATATGTGACGTGGGTAAGTATGTATGCTGGTATTTGTTAGTATGTATGTGTGACGTGTGAAAATGTGTATGCTGGTATTTGTTAGTATGTATGTGTGACGTGTGAAAATGTGTATGCTGGTATTTGTTAGTATGTATGTGTGAAGTGTGAACATGTGTATGCTGGTATTTGTTAGTGAGTATATGTGACGTGGGTAAGTATGTATGCTGGTATTTGTTAGAATGTATGTGTGACGTGTGAAAATGTGTATGCTGGTATTTGTTAGTATGTATGTGTGACGTGTGAAAATGTGTATGCTGGTATTTGTTAGTATGTATGTGTGACGTGTGAAAATGTGTATGCTGGTATTTGTTAGTATGTATGTGTGACGTGTGAACATGTGTATGCTGGTATTTGTTAGTATGTATGTGTGACGTGTGACAATGTGTATGCTGGTATTTGTTAGTATGTATGTGTGACGTGTGAACATGTGTATGCTGGTATTTGTTAGTATGTATGTGTGACGTGTGAAAATAATTGTTTTATGTAAGTATAATAAATGAAGTGAAAGATTTGTTTTTAACCATCTTAAATGCAACGAAGTTAAGGTATATGTATACTGTACTGTAATATTGAGTGTAATGAGTATACTGTAAAATCTACGTGAGTGGATTTTACACAGGTAAAGATAATATGTTAGTTTGTATTCAACAGGTAACATAATGATGAATGACATTAATAATATACTAAACCACAGAAATGTCCAGAATTTCGAAAGGTCCAACTTTATCATCAAGCTCGCTTGGTGTCCGGATCGGGATAGATGGCTGTTTTTCAGCTTTCCGCACGTAGATGGCTCCATTGCGTATCCAGCAGTAACGAAACTTGTACATCTCTGCACGCTTACGCGCATCACGAAATAACTCGCGGTTGTTTTTAGTCAGGCGTTCATTTATATATATTTTAGAAGAGCTGCCCTTGATAATGTCATCTGCTGCAAGGGGACGTCTCTCTTTACTGGCTTTTAGAATGTCTGTACGTTTGGCACGTCGCGTAAGCCTCAAAACAATAGATTTTATTAAACATACATACGTGGTATATTCTTTGGGTATATTATTTATTTCATTAGATGGAAACTCTTTAGTTTCTCAAATAAAGTGTGCGCACTGTATCTACACTATGGAGGTTTCACATTATAAAATAAGTTACTATATGGCTGGATGCTTTAAAGAAGAAAACAATAATTGTCAAAATTGTCAACTCAAAATGACACCTGTTATCGAATCAAGTTTCATTGAGATAATAACGATATCGTGTTAGTCCGCTAGAAAATAAGTTGTCATAGTTTGTTTACTTCTTTAATCTATTCAAATATTTAGTTTTTACACCGGCTGTTGCTCGCTGAATAAATCCTATGTATGCCCCGTGATTCCCTGTATAAGTAGAGTTAGAATAACTGTACTAATAATCAATTATTGGTCACAATAATGGTTTCTGATTGATCTGCTTTATTTTCTTGTTTTATGTTATTTAGTCCCTGTAAGTGTATTTTTTTAATTTTATTACTTGATTCTGTTATAATTTTTGATCCGTGCTAGTCTAGTACAGAAATACTTGAAAAAGAAATTGACTTCAATGGTTATTTTTAAAATTCAACGTTTTCAATGATTAAAACGTTAATAACTTTTGATAGAGAACCGATTTGAATTAAAAATAGCCTAAATGTTAATCCAAGAAACAGGCTATGGATTCCTGCCCACTTCCTCTAAATCTCTTCAGTAGTTATCATTTGATGCGCGGTCAAACATACAGACAAACCGACAGACAAACCGACAGGCAAACAGACAGACAAAAGTTCCAAAAATAATAGAAATGGATTGTGTTACCGATTCTGAGTCCCCCAAATTAGTTTTTTTGTAAATATAAGCAATGTACAGACACGGCTCTCTTACATTCTTATTATATGTAAGACTAGCTTCTGCCCGCGACTTCATCCGCGTAGCGTGATGATATATAGCCTAAAGCCTTCCTTAATAAATGGGCTATCTAACAGTAAAAGAATTTTTCGAATCGGACCAGTAGTTCCTGAGATTAGCGCGTTCAAGTAAACAAACAAACAAACAAACAAACTCTTCAGCTTTATATATTAGTATATAAAATTCTTATTATATGTAAGACTAGCTTCTGCCCGCGACTTCGTCCGCGTAGCGTGATGATATATAGCCTATAGCCTTCCTCAATAAATGGGCTATCTAACAGTAAAAGATTTTTTCGAATCGGACCAGTAGTTCCTGAGATTAGCGCGTTCAAGTAAACAAACAAACAAACAAACACCTCTTCAGCTTTATATATTAGTAAAGATAACACCACACCCATCGATTAAAACTGAATCCGAAATTCGCGTGAACGATCATATTCCACCATAAATTGTTAACCGCATCTATAGTAGCCCCTCCGCCCCCATAAACAAGGGAACGAATGAACCCTCCCGACCTACTTAGCCAGTTTATTTACAGGCTAACATTATTACTTAAACAGCCATAACTCATCACTGTTGCTAACTACCAACGTAGGAAACTTCATCCGATCTTAAGACGGAACGCGCATATTGGAACACACATTGGCGCCCGATATGTCGCTTAGCCTTTAGGCAATTGACAAACGGAAAAAATTGCCTATGGTACTCTGGATCAAAGAATACAACTGAAGTCCATGTTATTATTTACTATTTATATACCTACGAAATTGTACGTACTTACGAAAATGTGGTCCCGACGAGTATATTTTTTTTGTGACTCATAACATTGCGATGATTATCTTTTATCCAATCAGGTATTAGGAGTTGGTCCCATTTCAATTTGAAAAAAGAACTATCCCTTACCAAATTTTAAACTAAATGGGTAGTTTATCATAGTTCTGGAATTTTGTGGATTCTTTATGGTTTTTGTAAAACTTATCGTGTTGCGATGTTACAATTGTATTTGTACTCAATCTGGCGAATTGTGTGTGGTGTACATTAGTGCACCTCTCCCTGCTCTGTATAAAGTTAGTAAAAGTTTACTAATCGGTTTGAAATACCTGTCGGTCTGAACATCCTGTTACCCGTTTAATCCAACATCACCCTACCAATTGTTCGTATATCGTGTTCCAATGTTTTATGAAACCCAAACTGATTGGTGGAAGTTGTGATAGCTTCGTGTACAGTTTATGCGGTCTATTTTATTGCTCTGACTCGTACAACTCGATCGTGAGCAACTTTGTTTATCTTCATGTGTAGTGTATGACAGTTAAATCATGTTGTTGCGTACCAATTTGATCTATATTTTAGTTTGTATTGTATGTAAGCTATGCGTTGTGAGTTTTTATGTCCTCACGTCGTTACATTTTATATAGTCTCCAAATTATTATTGTGTTTGTATGGGCCATGCTTGGGTTATACTCTCTGAGACTATAGTTTTAAAAAGATCCCAACACACATCATAGCAAACGATGGCAAAGTGAATTGTAAACGTGCCAATTAGACATTGTTTTGTACCAAAAAAGCAATCATCATTATATGCATCAAACATTAGTCAACGCAACAAAACCAATTTAATAATAATTATACATTAGTAGGTAGGTATGTAATCCATATCAAAGAATATTTGCCTAACAGAGCGTACAATAAACCAAGTCACTTCCTGACTCAAAACTTCTCCAAGAGTTTTTTGTTTAATCAGGAGATATGAGTTTTATCAGTGGAGACTTGTACTCGTAATTAGCAATTTTTTTTAATATTATTATAAGCATTTTGTTTTGTTATTTGTCTGTAAGTCTTCCTACAAATAAATAAATAAATAAATATATGAGTACTCGCAGAAACAAACAAGTGAATGTTATATGAATGGACCTATTTACTTATATTAGCTAGAAGTCTATTCAGTAGCACAATAAACGCCATCTCTTACAAGAACGTAGCATGTACCGGTGCGTTTCATTTCGCAAGGAGAAGATCAGCGTCTGGTGGGACAAAAGCGGGACGTAATACATTGTGTATAGATGTTGCAAGCGCGGGCCGGGATCCTAATCATTTCCGCTAACAAAGGTGAATTGTGTGCAGTGAAGTTTTTCTTATGTATGACCCATTTTTTGTTGTTTTTTCATGGAAAAATATATAGCACATGCTTAAAAAACTTCAATAATAGTACAACGTATGAATAATGAAAAATAATAACATAAAATAAATAAGAAAGAAATAGTTTTTATTTCCATCCGTATAGCCGTGATAGCCCATTGGACTGCCAAGTCAAAGGTCTCGAGTTCAAATCCAAGGCACGCACCTCTAACTTTTAGGAGTTAGGTATGTGCGTATTAATAGTTAATTATCACGCGCTTAAACGGTGAAGGAAAACATCGTGAGGAAACCTGCATGTCTGAGAGATTTTCTCGACGGCGTGTGAAGTCTGCCAACCCGCAATAAAGCTAGCGTGGTTGACTATAGCCTAATCCCTCTCATTGTGAGAGGAGACCCATTCCCAGCAGTGGGACATATAAGGGTTGATTATTTCAGTCAGAAATTGTATGTACTACCATGTTCCTCAAATGTAAAGCTTGTATAATATGCAAATAAATTATTTATTTATTTATTTATAATGGACCACTTTAGTCTAATATATCCAACGCATAACAAATTTTGTCCTTATTCTATGACCAAAGCAAAATACAATTACACATTGTTTTGTAATAAAAAACAATCATCAGAGGTACCAACATAATATTCACAAATAGCGAACATAGCACATAAAAAATAGAATAATGTAATATTTTAATAAACAAGATTGAAAAATAGTACCTAGTAGTTTAAGAAAATTTGGTAAAAATTACAAACATCCAAGGCAAACGCCGGGAACAGCTGTAGTATGTGTAAATTCTGTGCTACCATGTCTAGCATATTCAACGTCCCATTCGACATCAATCAACAATTGAATTGCCACAATAATACACGATTAACATAACTCATTACATTACTATTGCTTACCCGATCCCCGTTGTCGTAGCAACTGAGAATTAATACAGTCCAATTCTATTAGATCAGGATTGAATCCGGTTAGACATTGTTTTAGGTACCCGAACCGAGTAGATTTAGGTCCTAAACGGCCATGTTTTAATGCTGATAGCATACAAATCTAAAGGAAATTGGAAGTAATTTTGTTGAAGAGGCAGTCGAACCCCTTATATATTAGGAATGTTCAAATCATTGGTAGTTAACTATCTATACTCATTATAAACAGAGAGAAAGAGAGACAGAGACAGTGCGGATGTTATAAGTTTGTAATACGTAGCGGGCAATCTCAGAACCACAGGACTTATTTGAAAAAATCTCTTTAAAAAAAACTTTTAAACACTAGGATGTTCTCCTGTATTTTGGGTGCGTTTACAAACACAAATTCTCACATACACAAACGCCCAGACCCGGAATAACTACATCCTGTAGGTCATTTCATATATAAATATTTGCTCCGTGTGGGGATCAAACCCACAACACGTGGCGCTATGCCGAATGCTTCAGCGCCACATGTTGTAGGCTCAGCCGCTACACCAAACGTATTGTCAAAATTTCCTTTCGCCCGTGTGAAGGTATCGGATACAGTTAGTATTAATTTAACATAACTCCTATTACGCTGAATTTAATCTTATTTATATCTAGATTTTGCCCGCGGCAAAAGCAATATATTAATAAAAGAAAAATCTAAAAATAATTTAATCAAAAACCAACAGTGATAATCTCTTCTTTGTATGGGTCTCTATACATTAGAGAGGTCAAGCTGTATCTCAGGATCTGTTCAATCAATTGAGATAAGATGTTCACCAGTTTTTAAGTTGGAGCATATACTTTCTAACAATGATAACAAAATTAAAATCTATTCAGTCGTTTTTGCGCCAACCCCTAACAAACAGACAAAGTGACAATAATTTTAAAAATGATATGTTTTGGTTCAGAGACGCTTATATACCCTAACCCGCTTTTTTTTAACTATCTTCAATGTACAGACACAGTTTTTACAATTTTATAATAATAGAGACTTCAAAGTAACAAACTAGATATTTACTGTATATCTATTATTTCGCGAACTTTCGGTAAACATAATTAAACCGTCGTAAACAAGCGTCGCAGACTTAATGATACCTAAAGGCTATGATTTTCTTGATAATCATAACATAAAGTGTAAGTAGGTACTTAGAAAGTAAGTGTACTAGTATTTACTTGTAAATGGATTATGATAAGCTGTCAACTAACCTTTTATGTTCCGACCGACTTGAGTGTCATCGACTGAATCTTCATTCTACCCGCACTTAGACTTCATCCATTCATTCAGCATCATCACCTGAAGAAAACAATAGGATAGCACAGTAAGCCATAGAACGGCAGTATAAAAATTTCAAGGGAATTTCAACATAAAATACAATCACGCCTGCATTCCTCGAAGGGTTAGGCAGAGGAGTACAAATGTAAATCCACAGTTTGCCGGTATGTTTAGGTCCCATGTAATAGGGGGTGAGCCTAATGTAGTTCCATGATCATGATGTTTAACCCGATCATGATGTGTTAGGCGTCTACATGGATTTTGGCGCATATACTTTTTTACTAATCCGCACGTTGGCTAGCCGAATTGAATTGGTGCTGACGTCGGGTCCAACGTGTGGAACCGGTGTTACCTGTGTACCATTTTGGCTCTAACCACCATCATTCATCACACCCCATCATAATTATTGCTGCATTAAAAAATGCAAAGGCAACAATTATCATTGTTTCTTCCTCTACATACTTTGTCAAAATGTTTAAATGTAGAAATTATTTATTTTTTAATTTGAATACACGATAAACACAATATTTAATGTATTTTACAATAATTATGTTATAACAAGAATATAATGTGGCACTAAACCTTACAAATTTAACACTAAACATTGTTTAAATGAGCCATAACGAAGGCTTATAGTTCGTTATTGTACTAATTAATAATTTTAATGCTTATTATGCCTACCTAATGCACGTATAAAGGAAATTACGGCACTGTTATGTATGCTGGTTGAGTTACATTGTATAATGTGTTAGCTAATAAATAAAAACGAACGGTAACAATGAACCGACTGACTAGATTATGTTATAAACATAATATGTATTTTAATTATATATATATATAAATATATATTTTAATCTTAAAATCTCTCTCTATATACTATTATAAAATTTTAAAAAAGTTGTGTATGTACATTGAAGATATAAAAAAAAAAACACGTGGGTTATGGTATATAAAAGTCTCCGAATCCGAAACTGTGATTTTTAAAATTCTTGTCTATTTGTTACGGGTTGGAGCAAAAACTACTGAATAGATTTTAATTTTGTTATATATTGTTATGTATATATGTATGTTATATAGTATATGCTCCAACTTAAAAACTGGTGAACTTCTTATCTCAATTATTTAAACGAATCCTGAGATACAGCTTGACCTCCCTGATGTATAGAGGCCCATACAAAGAAAAGGTCATCACTGTTGGTTTATGAGCTTTAAGCGAGCGAAGCCGCGGGCAGAAGCTAGTAAATAATAAATGTGTCATTGACGTTTTTGAAGGACTTCACTAAATCTGATTTCATACTGAATAAAACTTTCTTTTATAACATTTTTAATTCTCTTTGTATTGACAAGCACAAACCATAATTATTATTGCAAAAGCATTAATATTATTCATGTGTAACTCACAAACCATGGGCTGAACGCGCGCACGCCCGTGCCGATTCAAAATTCGAATATCAAAACTAAAAAAAAAAAGTCACTAACTGGCAGCAGGGATTTTAAGATTAGTGCATAATTTTTATTTGTGTGTTTTTTATAAACGTACATTTTTATTATGGTATTGTGTGGTTCAGAGCCTGGATTAGTCAGACAGATGAATAAAAATATAAAATAATTTAGAATTTTATTTTACAGTTGCATTTAAGTGTGTGTGTGTGTTAAAATTGGAATTCATCCTTTTGAACAATTTACTTATTTCATACGTGGAGTGTTTTAAACAAAGTGGAATATTGAAAAGATGCTACCACCTAGTATGACTCTATGGGCAGGTATGTAATTCAACCGCTATTATTACAAATACAATATTTGTGTAAAGTTTTGATATACTTGGAATAGATCATTTTTATACATAATAATGTAACCTCGTTAATAATAATAATGTAACATGTAATCTCTTTTAGTGCAAGCCGTCTAGGACTATTTAACTAATGGTCCTAGCAGGATATCCATGGCTAGTAGTACCTAGGACAGTAAAGAGAAATTGTTCATAAATATTTTTTCTCGTAGAATATTCTGGCTAAATTGTTTAGTAACATTACCATAGTAAATTGGGGCCAAGTAAACATCTTAGGTCTGTACGAAATTCCCTTTCCTTTTGTTTTAATTAGCAAACACTACACGAGGAACATGTCAGACAATATTAATACATACATAATATTAATTTAATATACAACACTCTATTTACTTAGGCTTATGTACTTACCCGGGAGTGATTTTGTACAAAATTTATTAGATCTAAAATAATATTATGATAAAATCTTAAGTCGTTTTGAACTGCTTTATTGGTCTAGTGGACGCAAACGAGGCTGCTAAATGTAAGGTCCTAGATTTGATTTCCACATATATGTAGTGTCCAGGTTATAGCCGTGGTTGCAATATGTTGGTGCCAGCATATCATGGTATCCAAAACTGTCAAATACAATAACCCACTTGTTTTTTTTTAATATCTTCAATGTACAGACACAGCTTTTTTACAATTTTATAATAGTAGTGAAGATAAAAAACAACAACAATAAAGTGACGTCAAACATTAGGGGTGACGTCACGAAAATCAAATGTCATTGACGCTACCAAAATATTGTCGAAATTGGTGGTTTTGCGCTTCCAATGTGTGTGACACGATGCAGAAGCGACACGGTTGAATTTTGTAGCGTGTTTATGTTTACACTGACGATAAAAATCAAGCTTTGATTTCTTTAGGATATGATGAGAGATATTCATAAATATGCATCTTCTTGTATTCATCATTCATCTTGCAGTGATTTTATTGAAGTGTCTTTATGTACCTAATATAAATGTCGCGCCTTTTCATTTATTAATTTACATTACAATATTATTTCGGTCTATGTTTAATTGCATCGCGATTTGAGTATTTTAACTAGTATATTACAACAAAGTAGTAAAATATGAATCGAGTGGGTACAAGTTGTTCCTGTAATTCCAAATAGGACAATAGGAACCGAGAGCTAATTTGATTTTGGGAAATTAATAAAAAAAAGATTTTACCTACTTACTGAAAAGCCAGACATCCAGTAAAAAATACCTACTAAGTACGTCCACACACAAATTTCTCTAATAACGCAACATCTACACTGTGTCGTGCTCCCCAATATATTCAGCGTCCGTTTCGAATTACCACGGGCTAGGCATATCCCAGTATTTCCATAATGGTCAGCCAACAAACACATCACAGAGGCTTTCGATACAATTGGCCAGGCTTTTATATTTACATTTACAGATCCAATCCAGTTTATACCTACTGGTAAGAGGCTGTATGCGTATCTTGTATGCATATTTAAAAGTTTAGTTCTGGTATATTATGTATGTATGTCTATCTTAAAGCTGCTGGAAAGAAATCACAAATTGTGGTATATACAATATCAATTGTAACTATATTTTAATTGCATTTTGTCTTGTCTGTATTTTTTGCTCATTGCCAAACTAATTATCAAATCGGGTGTATTTTTTTAAATTGAATTAAAATACTCATTTATTCATTCCAGTTTTTTAAATTGAATCCCAGGTCAAGCAAAGTATTATTGGGTGATTAGTGCGTTTTCAATTAGGAAATTCTTAGTAGCCATGTTTTGTCACCCCATATGTGTATAGAACACTGCACTTCTACCTTCACCTTTGGAAAATATAGGCGTGATGGTAAGTACAAAGAGCTAGGGCAACGCCATGCTCATATTAAAGTTGCAAGTATGCAAGTAATGCGTATGTAAAATATTATTTTGTAGAAGGTAAAAGTCACAATGGCGTCTTTAATTATGCCTGGCAGTAAGTTTTTGGCAAGATCTGTCCCAAAATAGTCAAAAATTGAATCAGCCCGAAAATGTTTTACACGAAAATCCGTATTTTTTCACAGAAGTTAGGTGCTTTTCCTCAATACCTACTCATCATTTACCACAATGATATGGCTGAAGATACAGCATTGAAGATAAGCAGAATATTTCCTACATCCCGTGATCAGCATACAAATTGGAACTGGCTTCCTACATTTTGAAAGCGGCCTGTATTCCTTATATCATAGTAACAGATGGCGTATTGCATTTTATCACGACGAGGGTTCGATGGAGCAAAGAATATCTTTGCATCGATATTTTTATATGGCAATTTTTCTTTATTGCTGGGAATGTATCGATTACGGTGCCTGATTTTGACTGTTTTATCCATATTATTATAGATCAGAAGATATTGTTTGAGGTCAAAATAATTAATTTGTAAGAACTTCAAAGTAAAATAACAAGTGGCTATTATGGATTAATAAATGACCCTCCGAATACCGAGTACCTAGCAGTTATTATTATTACCAACGGCTTCATTGGATAATCTCTGTCATGATCATAATCTTCCAGAAGTACAGCCTAAATGCCGTCTGAAGGATTCCAGGCTGCAGACTTCCAGTGGCCTTTAACTGGTCGTCTGTTTGTGTTTTCCAGTGCACCATCTGCATTTGAGAAAGCCCTAGTGACATGTCCACCTTGCGAGATCTGGGCCCCACCAATAGCCACTAATGCTTGCAGAGCAAACGCTGTTTAGTATGACGATATAAATATAAAAAAATACTTAGACGTGTTTAGTATGTTCACAATAACCCTGTAAAATAATTTCAGAATTAAACATTAGGAATATTCCTAAATAAGCATCAAGAATTATGACTTTAAAGAAGGTATGTAATAGCATAACAACTCATAACTCATTAACTTAGTCGCAAGCGGAACATCGCACGATATAATTTTGAACTTTTAACTCCTATAACGAAGTAAAATGTAGGCAATCATGCTAAACTCGAATGCAATGACTCAACGAGTTTGGAATTGAATTTCGGACCATTCAATCGTAAATTCAAACATGCGTAGCTATCGTTGCTGTTAATTCGATTAAAATTGCAGTCATGCCATCATGGGCACGGCGTTGATGAAATGACAATCTAGTCTGATCAATTTGCCAGTCCAATACTGTTGCTACCAAAAATGGAAGCCTATCAAGTATTATTTGATAGCCTTATAACCATGTTCTAAATACATTAATTAATAATACATTTTATTTTATTAGTGCATGCATGCAGTTTTGTTCCTAAAATGTTTTATGGAAATATAAATATTGTTCTAAGCTGTTCTATTCGTTCGCGTTTAAACTACAAACTTTATGATTAAAGTTTGTATAAAACTTGAATCATAAAGTATTTTTAGATATTATCGATACTATAGAAATAACCAACGAACACTTTCGAAAACGTATTCGTATCGAAATCGAGAATACTTTGAATGAGAAGGAGGCTAATGAACGTAGATGAACCGAAAGTGGTGTGCCGGGATCGTAGCAATAAGTGTAGTCTCTGCCTACCTCAATGGGAGACAGATATGAAAATATGTATGTATGAGATTTGTAGCAGAAAAAAAACTCATTCGTTTACGATACGAGTTCGATAGTTCTTCGTCCTTGGGCTAGTGTACCGTTTACCAAACAAAAAGCTATCATCCCCAGAAACACAATCGATCTATCGTCTCTAATAAAATATAGAGCGATACACCTGCGCCTCACTATTTAGCAAAAGGTCTCTTTCAAACAATGACCCGTTATAAAGGAACAAACACACTGACCGAGGCAAAGAATGCCTCGTGCCAGGCACCTTTAAAATCGATTCAATTTTAACACGGAATCTGGGATAGCTTAAAATCAATTGAACGTCTTTATTGTCGTTGGTTGAGGTTTTAATAGAATGGGATTAGGTCGTGTTTCATTTGGAATGGGTTTCGCTCGATAGAAAACGTTTTCTCGCAGTCGCTGTTTTAATAAATTTATTGTGGTTGGCTATATTCACATCGCGATTGGGTTAAGAAATAGCTGTATTTCCATATAGCAATCGCATAAAGTTGATGGTGTATTTTATTGAAATGATAATATAATTATTAGGATTTACAGACACATCGATTAACCCTACAGTAGTCGCGCGGTCTACATATGTAATCCACTCGTACAAAATGTCGAATTTCCAAAAATCGGATGACGCCAGTTATTTTATCCTTCGGGTACTTTAACATGAACAGTTGGCGCACACGCTCAGAGCAGCGCAAGCCGTTGGTTGCTCGTGGTTGTGAAACAGGAGAACCGTAAAGTCCGTGGTCTACGTGTGTATGCCGCGCGACCAATTACGTAAGTATTTTTTCTGTACTAGTTTCTTTTATTCATGGAAGTATTACATTTAAATTTTATTGTAAAATGTCAGTTTGCTTATAATTATGATTGTATATTAATGTTTTTGTTTGAAACCAAAGGCAGGCAATTTGTACCTACAATAACATTTAAAAAAATGGATAGGCAAGTTGCTCAGATTGAATCATGGCTGGATGAAGATGATAGCCGTGAGGATCTTCATGGGGCCTAATCAAGTTCAGATGATGAAGATGACCATCTTGAGGAACAGTTGTCTGACTCAACATCAGAACAAGACATCCGAGGTGAGGCTGTATCTGACAGTTCTGAATCTGAAAGTGAACAAATTCAGAGTAGGCGTGGTGACATTTACCTTGGTGTGTCAAAATGTGCTCACTTTATGACGTCTCCAGGAACTCAAGAAGATGGCCTATTACTGTGTTCTATGATTTGATCAACCTCAGTGCCCTCAACGCACTATGCATACATTCGGCAAATAAAAACTTTGAATTTGTTCGACGCCGTGATTTTCTCATTGACTTGGCTCTGGCTTGGATAAAACCCCTCGATCAGCTAAGACTGGACAAAAAAACGTTGCCAAGAAGTCTATCCTTCAAAATAAAAGATTTTCTGGGTCTTCCGCAACATGAGTGCCAGCCATCAACACCAGGACCGATACGGAGCAATTACGTTGGCCGATGCCATGACTGCGCTAGAGCTCGTAATAGAAGCACTCGAAAGATGTACAATAAGTGCAAAAAGTTTATATGTCCTGATCATTCCGAAATTATGTGCCTGTCATGCTTACAAAATACTAATTAGATAACAATATTTTTATATAGTTTTTTTTTCTCTCATCTAATGTAAACTATGCGATATTTCTTTTAAAAACAGCGGCATTTTATGTTTTAGTTTAGTGTTCTAAGCATAGAAGATATGTTATTGTTTTGTTGATTATTTTTAATAGAAAACACATAGTGTAGTATTATAGATCGCCGGAATAGCTGGGATCTGATGACTAATACTACTCTGGGACAGACTGGGGTCTGACGATAAAATACGATCGTTGTCCCTCCGCAATACAGCAGCAACAAACTATAATACGCGCACGTACCTTGGTATGCCGCTGCTATCGCTGAGCCGCCTTTCGATGATTTCACGAGCCGATGTTGACTGTTGATGTTGACTTAGGGTTGACGAGGAGCTGGATTCACGGTAAGACTAGCTAGAGAGTCGCGCGCGTTGATGACCAGCCCGAGTCTTCAAATATAACGAGAATCCGTTGTTCGGTGAAGCAACGTGTCGTTCGAAACGGACTGCAGATAACACAGTGGCGCCAACTTTGATGAGTACGGCGCGTATGACAACTGGGCTGTCAGTTGCTACGTTTTGTTGCCGCATATACAACGACGGAACACCGATCGCATTTCATTTACGTTTAGTGGTAACGAAACATACCGCCCACCAAAATAGCAATGGTATTTTCTGGATTCAAAAAAAAAATGTAATTATACTGAGACGGAACAAAAAAATTAAAAATTAACTAAACCGAAAAGCTTACTAATCTAACTTAATCGATAATGTAGTGTAAGGGAGAAAGTAATTAGTCCTCTATTGGTAGAGGACATAGCTTGACTAAAGGTCTTTTAACTGATTGACTGGTAGCAGTCTTAAGGATAGCGACTCTTACGACCCCATCAACACCTGGGATGAGTTCAACAACGCGACCAAGGGGCCATGAAAGGGGAGGATGATTGTCATCCTTGATGATCACTAGGGAACCCACCTTCAAAGGCTTAGAATCTTTGGTCCATTTTGCGCGCTGAGTGAGACCATTTAAGTAATCGGTTTTCCATCTGGACCAAAAATTCTGTTGGAAAGCCTGAAACAACTGCCACCGATGAAGCCGAGTAATATTTATGTTAGAAAGATTCTCATCGGGAACAGCGGTCAAGGGCTCAAGCGTAAGGAAATGGCCCGGTGTTAGGGCTGATAGGTCATTAGAATCTGAACTAATGGGACACAATGGCCGTGAATTTAGAACGGCTTCAATTTGAACGAACAATGTAGTCAGCTCCTCGAAAGTTAAAAGTTGATCACCGATAATACGATATAAATGTGATTTCGCTGCCTTAATTTGTATCTCCCAAACACCTCCAAAGTGGGGAGCAGATGGGGGGTTGAATTTAAACTCAATTCTCTCTGTGCTAGACGCTTCCTGCATATATTTCGATAATTGGTTTCTAGCACCTATAAAATTGGTTCCGCAGTCAGCATGTATGGTATTACATCGCCCACGACGGCCAATGAAACGGCGTAAGGCAGCAATGAAACCGTCCGTCGACAACGTAGACACGACCTCAAGATGAACGGCCTTCGTGGCTAAACAGACAAACAGGCACAAATATGCTTTATCTATTTTAGCCCCGCGATGCTTACTTAACTTGATACGGAATGGTCCAGCGAAGTCCACGCCAACCACGGAGAACGGTTTTACCTGATTAACGCGGTATGAAGGTAGATCGCTCATTACTGGTTGCAATGGCACAGGATGAGTGCGGTAGCAGTAAACGCACTTTGCGAGACATCGACGAATACTACGCTTTGCAGAAATTATCCAAAATTGTTGCAAAACCAAATATAAAGTCGTATTAATTCCTGTATGGCAATGATTCCGATGAACAGAATCTATTATTAAAGTTGTAAGGGGATGATTAGATGGCAAAAGAGCAGGATGTTTGTGCTCATATTGTAATTCGGATCTAGCAATACGACCGCCCACCCTGAGGATACCACGTTTGTCTAAGAACGGATTGAGCTTACGAAATGACTTCATTAAAACTTGATGTGAATTTAATTTATTAATTTCTTCAGCGAAAACACTACTCTGCACATGCTTAACAATATTCAATAATGCAGTATGACGCTCTAAATAATTAAGAAAATTATGACGATTAGCATTGGCTGGATTGCGAGTGTTGTTAATAAAACGGTAAATATATGTTACGACTCTTATTACCTTTTCCAAAGATGAAAACCGCTGCACGATGAAATCAATTATTGATTGATCGTTTTCCGTCGTACATGAAGACACTAACACGGGTGATTTACGAGTTTCCGCCTCAACAATCATCTGCTCTTCATGGGAGACGTTATCAACGCAAGACGGCCATGATTCGTGATGTGCTGACAACCAACATGGTCCCGCCCACCATAGCGAATTGTTTAGGAGTTCGCTTGGAAATTGACCACGCGAACAAATATCTGCAGGGTTGTCAGCAGAAGGCACATGATGCCAATATTCAATAGGTGTTATTTCTTGGATGTGACTCACACGATTTGCAACAAAAGTAGTCCAGCGATAAGAAGGAGAACGCAACCATGAGAGGGTGACCGTTGAATCCGACCACAAGAAAACAGAATCTATTGGAATACGAGACAGATAAGTTTCCTTCACGAATTTGTACAGATCCGAGAGCAACACCGCGGCGCAAAGTTCAAGGCGTGGAAGAGAAATTCGCTTTAGCGGAGCAACGCGAGCCTTTGAACAAACTAGAAATGTGCGGTACTGTTTATTGACGTCTATTAGCCGTAGGTAAATTACAGCACCGTATGCAGTTTCGGAACTATCACAAAATCCATGCAATTCATACAAGTGTACACTATTGCTAGTTAATTTACGAGGAATTATTAATTGTTTTAATTGAGGTAGTTGGTTCTGATATTTGTGCCATGTACTGATAATGTCGTCGGGTGGAGTTTGGTCCCACGTAGTACCGATAATCCAAAGTTTCTGGATTAAGCTTTTAGCTTGAATTGTAATAGGGGATAGAAAACCTAATGGGTCGAAGATTCTAGCGAGCTCGCTAAGAATCGAGCGTTTGGTACATGGTCCTTGCGAAGATTCCACTTCAAAAAGAAATGAGTCGGATAACGGATCCCATTTGAGACCCAATACCTTAAGACAAGTTGGTTCCGAGTTATCTAAGGAAATAGAACCCTTTAGACAGTCTTCGGGAGGGATGTCTGCTAAAAGACGATCATCGTTAGACACCCACTTCCTAAGTTGAAATCCTCCCGTCTTGAACAGTGCGATAAGTTGAGACTTCACCTCATGTGCCGTAGCCAGATCGGTACACCCAGTGACCACATCGTCGACGTATATGTCCGACAAAATTGCACGTTTGGCTAACGGATATAAATCCCCTTCATCGTCAGCAAGCTGTCGCAGGGTACGGCAAGCGAGATACGGGGACGATGAAATGCCATACGTCACCGTGTTCAAGCGAAACTCTTGAAGAGGTTCGCTAGACGAAGCTCTCCAGAGTATTCGTTGATAATCACGATGGCCGCGAAATAGTGCAATTTGTCGGTACATTTGGCGAACGTCTGCCATGAAAACGATATCGTGTTCGCGAAAATGCAAGAGGATTTCACAAATGTTAGCCTGTAGTTTTAGGCCGATGAATTGACTTTCGTTCAACGAGCGAGAATTTAAATCCTTGGCAGAAGCGTCAAACACGACACGGAGGCGAGTTGAAGTGCTATCAGGGCGCAAAACACAATGATGAGGAATATAATATTTCCCTTTACCTACATCATCTGGTGAGACTAATGACATATGACCAGCACTAATGTAATCAGACATGAATTCACAATATTGACGATATAGATCGGGATCACGTGACAGTCTACGTTCAATTGAGTGGAATCTGCGCAACGCCAAATCGCGGGTACCACTGAAAATTGGTTCAGAATCGTCTTTAAAGGGCAATTGCACGGTATACCTTCCCGAAGGATCGCGCGAATGTGTAGATTTGAAATGTTGTTCGCACAATATCTCGTCTGAAGTTAATGATGGAGCCCTCGGCAATGAATCCAATTCCCAAAATTTTTGAATTAATGAATTTAATTGATTGTCAGTTGACGACGTGTGTAGCAGTGAATGGGATGCTAGAGGAGTCTTTCCAAAAAGAAGCCACCCGAAAACTGAATCGAATGCGATAGGTTGATGTGAATTTCCTTTAATATGACGGTCACGAAGGGAATCGGCAAATACATCAGCACCGAACAAGAGGTCGATCCGACCAGGTATGTCAAAGCCCGGGTCGGCTAATGGTAGCGAATTAATGTGAGACCAACCCGATGTGTTTAATTTAGCAATTGGTTGATCTCCACAAATCCTTGAAATTACGTGCATGTTTAAATTAAAGAGAGTTTTATTGTTAGTACCTACCGAACACGTTATATCTCCGAGTAATGAGGCAGACACCTCGCCGATACCGTTTATGTTCATAGAAGCTCGAGTGGGTTTTAATTGCAATGCATTGATAGCACATTCTGTAATTAAATTACTTTGACTACCAGAATCGAATAGTGCGCGGAACGATAGGAAATTGCCTGAAGCATCCTTTACTTGGACAATAGCAGTCGCTAGTAGAACCGTAGTGTGTTTTTGGGAAGATAAGAGAGTGGTCGAATTTGACTCAACTTGGTTCTCCTTGTGTAGTAAGGTGTGATGTTTACGTTTACATTTACGACACGAAAAAATGGAATTACAATTTTTTAACTGATGTGAAGGCTTTAGACAGTTGTAGCACCAATTATTTTTGGTCGCTATGGACATACGATCTTCAAGAGATTTATCAAGAAATTGTTGACAAGAGGAAATAACATGAGCTTCACTACAAAAAGAACACTTAATGCCTTGTGGGTTGACAACATTTAACGAGTTTTCGGATTTACCTATGCTACCAACAAGCGTATGAGAAATATTAGAACGTTTGATATGTTGGGCAGATTTAGTAATTTTATTAGACTCTAAAAAATGTAAATCACGTATTAGTGCCTCACACTTTGACTGTAAGAATGTCTTTAATTGTGCGTATGTAGGTAATTCAATGTCTGAATGCTTCTCCTCAAAACTACAACGTAACTTTGTATCCAATTTCGACAGAATATGATATACCAATATGAAATCCCATTGATGCGTCGGTAAGTTAATGGTTCTTAAAATAGTTAAGTTTTCGTCAAATGAATCTAAAGATTTTCTAAAATCACTACCATTATTAGTTTGAAAGTTTATAGCTAAGAGGTCCTTCCAACATGAAAATGCTAAGTCTCGTTTATTTTGATAACGGGTCATGAGCGCTTGATAGGCATCAAGATAATTTTCTTGAGTCAATGGAAACGTATTAATCACTGATAATGCATCACCGTTTAAAGACGACCGAAGATAATGGAATTTTTCGGTTTTTGTTAGCGAAGTAGAATTATGAATAAGCGAATTAAAGGTATCAAAATACATGGGCCATTGTTTGATATCCCCACTAAAACTAGGAAGAACGATTTTCGGCAATCGAATGTTTGATGAAGAGCTACCACTATTATCGGTACGAACCGAATTTTCACATTTAGTTAAATTGCGATGAATTGATAAAACCTTAAAATACATATCATCAAAACTATTTTGGAGGTCATTGTCTTCGTGATCCGGATCATCTAAAAGTTCCAATATAATGAGATGGGCATCTTGAAAATTGGTTGAGATTTGTTTCAGTTCCTGGCAGTATGACAGAAACAGGTCACGTTGGGTGTCATCGCTAGTGGTCACTAAACCGATCTCCAAAGCCTTACACAACCGCTTATAAGCTATAGTACGTTTTCTACGCAAGGTTGATAAATCATGAATCGAATACTCAATATCAACAGATTTCGATTTAGTCCTCTTCAAAGAACTGAGTTTACGTGAAGAATGTTTACTTAATAACGACATTATTATGATCAACCAATATTACGAAACGAAAACAAAACGAAACCGCTAACAGTTATTACTAAGCGGAGGATACAAGCACCTACTAAACAATACAAACACCTACAAACAAAATAAGTGTATAGGTACTCCCTAGGTTCGCAATGGGTAGACACCCACTGATAAAACAATGTGATAATTAATAATGTTAAATGTTAACGAGTCTAATTATTACTTTTACAATATGGACTTAATATCTGTAACAATTAATTTTAAAAGGTAATTAGGCAACAAAATTAATGTTCCGTTTTGCTATGTAATAAACTAATAATGCTTCTTTGAACTAATAACAGGCCGTAGCTAGCTTACGGAAAAGATGAAATTGTAGGTAGGTTGGTATAATTCGATGTAGGTATGTACTGCGAGCGAGCGAATGCGAACGACTATAACCTACCTCCGTTTCGAAATATGAATAAAATAAATGTATTTGTTTTATGAACTGAATAGTAAAGTTGATGTAGCAAGTTATGATTGGGAAATTAATATAGGCCGATAGTAATATTAGGCACCGATTATTGAGTGATTGCCTAATATTGTGTTCCTACAATAATTTTTACCTAACCCTGAAAACTACCTAACTTGCGATTCAAAAACGTGTTATAAAATGTTTTTTTTTTTGTGATCTCGTGAAATGTAATGTTTTATACGATTGAATCCAGAAATTACGATACACTTTTACGATGATAGGTATAAAACACATGTAATGGCGGAGCTCCCGGGTTTCGGCACCAAAAAGATGTAGTATTATAGATCGCCGGAATAGCTGGGATCTGATGACTAATACTACTCTGGGACAGACTGGGGTCTGACGATAAAATACGATCGTTGTCCCTCCGCAATACAGCAGCAACAAACTATAATACGCGCACGTACCTTGGTATGCCGCTGCTATCGCTGAGCCGCCTTTCGATGATTTCACGAGCCGATGTTGACTGTTGATGTTGACTTAGGGTTGACGAGGAGCTGGATTCACGGTAAGACTAGCTAGAGAGTCGCGCGCGTTGATGACCAGCCCGAGTCTTCAAATATAACGAGAATCCGTTGTTCGGTGAAGCAACGTGTCGTTCGAAACGGACTGCAGATAACACAGTGGCGCCAACTTTGATGAGTACGGCGCGTATGACAACTGGGCTGTCAGTTGCTACGTTTTGTTGCCGCATATACAACGACGGAACACCGATCGCATTTCATTTACGTTTAGTGGTAACGAAACACATAGATATTAAGATTTACATACAAATAAACAGTTATTTTTAATTAATTGTCTTCATAATTTTGTCTTAAGTATGGTATACCCCTGTAGACCACGCGACCAAAGATGTCACTTTTAGGTACGCGACCACTGTAGGGTTAATAAGGTAGGTAAAAGTAAAGTAAAGTAAAAATTTATTGAGTCCTTCGTTACATGTTTGCGATATCTTAAATTAGGTTTACATAAAATACATCTTGTAACTAAACACAGGTCGCTAATATATATAATATAGATATCCTATTCATAATAATCGTGCAACATTTTATCTAGAACAAAACATAGACCTATTCAATGGTTATAGTTAATTTTAAAAAATATAGATCTCTAGTTTTACTTTATTTTTGCAATCTATCGTATAAACTTACTTGTTTGTTAACTCTCAAAATCCTTTCTCTAAAATAATATCGTTATTTATAAAACAAATGATGATGAATTAACATAATAATTCTAAGCTGTTGTTTACTGGCGTATAAATCCACATCTTAATATTAGAAACAACAAGAGCTTTATAAAGTAAACATAAAGAAGAAGATCATTATCCAATATAATATCCAAGTACCTACATCAATAAGTCTTAATAGCACGCGGCAGCCTTAAGCCTCCAATATCGAGGCACAAAATTAGTATTCTCTGCAGCTAGTCGATACGCTCCCTAAATAAAAAATGTATTGTAAGACAGGTGGGCACTCAGAAAGTTTCAGATGGATCATAAAGCATTCTGAAAGAGGTGTCCTTAACAGCTATCATAATAAAAGTCAACACTATAGTGAAAATTTCACTTTTCCTTATCTTCAGATATATAAGGAATCACCGGCATTCGAGGGTTGATTCCCATTAAAATATATATATATATATATATATATATAGATATCCCCATGGGCACTATGTTGATCAAACGTGCCGTATAGGTAGTAATTTGTTGATCCAATTTCACATGTTGATCCGGGTGGTATTTGTTGATCTAATGCCGCATCACCGTCAGTACCTGGATCCGATTGGAGCCACAAGTGTAACCATCAGTAATAATAATAATTACGTGTTTTTTATACAAATCCACCTTTTTTGCGTTTGAGCACAAGTTGATCCGATTCAAATGAGCAAATCAGAGCCCACAAATTGTGAGGAGCTCAGCAATTGGTTGCTGGCGCCCTTGGCCTTTCGCATTCTCTTATTCACACAAACATGAGGTTTAAAGACGGAAATAAATGGTGCATTTTTTCTGCGAACAGTGAACACAAAGTTCATACAAATTATTTTTGGTGTCAGGAATGTAATTTCGCTGTTTATGAACTATTACACATACGATAACTGCGATGTTTGTGCTTATGTGTAAATAAGCATTGGGATAATTATGTTGATTTTGTGATGTTAATTAGGTACCTAACATAACATACCGTCACGCCTGTATTCCCCGAATGGGTAGGCAGAGGTGTACTAATGTACATTTCGCCGGTATGTTTAGGTGCCATGTAATAGAGGGCAAGGCCATTAAACGGGCACAAATCCAGACTCCGAGCTGCTACTGAGAATTTCATAGAAAAAACCCAACAACACTGCTCGACCTGGGGATCGAACCCAGGAACTCTAGCGTAGCAGTCGCGCCTAGGACCACTAGACTAATGAGGCAGTCTTCTATTCTAATACTTCTAATAATCCTAATACTTCACTAGACTAATAGGTACCTACCTATGATGATGAATAATTGAAATATGAATAAAACCTACTCCTACTTGTTATTTGGTTTTATTCAATTTTGACTGCCTCGTTAGTACTAGACTAACGAGGCAGTCAAAATTTAATAAAACCAAACCCAAGTGCAACTGCTACGCTAGAGATCCTGGGTTCGATTCCCAGGTCGAGCAAAGTGTTATTGGGTATTTCTATGAAATATCCAGTTACAGCTCGGAGTCTGGATTTGTGCCCGGTTAATGGCAATAGGATCACCCCCTATTACATGGGACCTAAACATACGGGCGAAATGTAGGTGTACATTAGTACAGCTCTGCCTAATCCTACGGGGAATACAGGCGTGATGGTATGTATGTTATGTAAATTTCCCTATATTACTACCCCACAAATAGTTTAGTTAGTAAATTTCAAGACGTTTGAAGCAATTTAGGAGGTTTAGGAGGTATTTAGAAGGTTTCAGGGGGTCTAGACACATTGTCTAGACCCCCTGAAACCTCTATAAAAATAATACCAAAAGAAAAATGGAGTTACGTAAAAACCAATGAGAATCCAGCTGACTGTGCAAGTCGTGAATTTCGTATTAACCAATTAAAACACCATGATCTGTGGTGGCAAGGACCTTCCTGGATTAGGAGCTTCCATCATCATCCCATACCTCAAACCATATATGAAACCAGTTTAGAGATAAGACAGTGTAATACAGCAACAACAACAAAAATCAACCATGACCATAGATAACATCGTTCAACACTTATTAAATAAATTAAATTCATTTGATAAAATAATACGCGTTTTTGCATGGATATTGAGACTACCTACAAAGGAAGGACGTCAACCCTATCTCACATTACAAGAACTGCGTCGCGCAAAACTGCTGATTATCAAAAGTGTACAACATATGTAGTATAATATAAATATAAAATAAATAAACTTTTATTGAGACTAAACACCTTACAAAATGTCATTAAGTCTAGATCAAGGTACAAAATTTGAAAGGCGTACAAATATTGTAAACCCTGCCTCCTAAACTAGGATTACCTGTGACTTAGGAAGCAGAAAGTTCGCGCGAAAGTAGTTCGCGGATGACGTTAATTATTTACAAAAGAATGGAAATGTACATTTGAAAAGTAAACTTTTACCATTACATCCAATCATAGATCCGAGGAAGACTGAGGAACGCTCAAATAAGCTCTGAGATGAAACACCCTATTATCTTACCACACAACCATCGAATTACCACACTGATCATTAAATTTGCTCATGAGCTAACCTACCATGGTGGAGCGCGCCTTACTTTATCAAACATTCGCCAAAATTATAGGATAATCAGCGGATATACGGCTACAAAGAAATTCATACGTCAGTGTGTCACATGCAAAAAGCAAGAGCCCATTCAACAATACCAATTCATGGGTGATTTACCATCGTCCCGAGAGAATCCTGAAAGATCCTTTTATCATTGTGGTGTAGATTACACAGGCTTTGTGGAAGTCAAAGCAAACAAGGGACGTGGCATCAAAACTACCAAAAGCTACATAGCACTTTTCGTGTGCATGCTAACTAAAGCTGTGCATATAGAATTTGTATCGGACTTAACCAGCTCAGCTTTCTTAGCCGCAATCAACAGGATGGCAGCACGACGCGGAGCACCACGTCACATCTATTGTGACAATGGCACAAACTTCGTGGGGGCCAACAGAATGCTTCAGGAGGAGTACGAGCGCCTTCAGCAAATATATAGCGAAGGTTTCTACAAAGAAATAACAGAGATGCAGATTGAGTGGCATTTTAATGCACCTTCTTGGCCGCACGCAGGAGGGCTTTGGGAAAGAGCGGTGCGAAGTATCAAACTCCACCTCAAGCATGTTATAGGTCATCAAAAATTAACATTTGAAGAATACTCCACATTACTAGCGAAACTAGAAGCCTGTTTGAATTCTCGACCACTCTGTGCGCTATCAGAAGACCCCAAAGACCTCGACTTCCTAACCCCAGCCCATTTTCTATCAGCAAGACCAGGATTGACAATAATTGAAATACTAGAAGATGCCAGAACCAGGTGGCATTTAATATCGAAATTATTTGAGGATTTATGGAAACGATGGAAAACGGTGTACTTGACACAACTATCAATCAGAAATAAGTGGATGAAATACCAGAAGAATGTAAAAGTAGTAAGTGATTTAGTGATGATACATGATGATAGTTTACCAGCAGGGAAGTGGCCAATGGGTCGCGTCATTGAAGTCCATCCCGGAAAAGACGAAATGGTCAGAGTAGTTACTCTAAAAACTAAAAACGGCTACATAAAGCGCCCTATTGTAAAAATATCTGTATTACCCATAGACCACGTTGAACCAATCAAATTAGAACAGCGAAAAGAAAAACCACTACAATATCAAACCATTAGAGGCGACAATGAATTATGTACCACCTGAAATCAAACACCATAACGTTTAAAACCTATCTCAAGATTGTAAACATGGCCCTGGCATTATTATTGTTTTTATTTATAATATTACCGACCACCGCGTCATACAACATAACGCAGTTTGATACCAGCAAAACTTTGTACTTTGACACTGTGGGGAAAGTACAATTAATTCGGGATAAGTGGAAATTAGTCACATATTATAATATGTCTCCATATTGGCAAGGAGACAAAGCCATTAAGAGTTTTACAAATTACCTCGAAAAAACATGTGAATCAATTATGGAATCAAGTCACTGTCATACGATTCTCCTGCAAATACGTCACGACTACAGTGAATTACAATACTACAACCAGCTGTTGCTTAGCCAGCATTACGGTGATCGCATACGAACCCGGCGCGGTCTTATCAATGCTGTCGGCTCAATTGCAAATTCATTGTTCGGAGTATTAGATGAAAGTTTCACCGAAAAGTACAGGCAGGACATTGATCTTGTACACCGTAATATAAAACATCAAGTTCAGTTACGGAAAAACTTAACATCTATCGTTGAAGCAGAGCACAACATTCTTCAAAGGACTGAGAAGGTAATAGAAAATCAGCACAAAATTATAAATAAGCATTTAAATGACTTAGAAAAAGCTGACAATAAGAAACAGAAGGAAATCAATGCAATGACCATACAACAGGACTTCATATCAGTATCGATAGCTATCATTAACATGATGCAAAACATGAAACTGATCCAAGATACTTTGATCGATACAATATCAGAAATTTGCCAAGGTCAAATCAGTTTACATTTACTTACACCAGCACAGCTCAAACGAGAGCTACAAATTATTTATGGTCAAATGCCTCAAGATTTGGGTCTGCCCATCGAAAATATAGAAACAGACTTTCAGTACATTTATAAGCTCTTAAAAACAAAGGCTCGAGTTACCGAGAAATATATTATTTTTGAAATTACTTTTCCGCTCATAGCGAGAGAAAGTTTTCAATTATACAAGATAATACCAGTTCCGCATCAAATTAATTACAGCATGGTCAGCATAACACCAATATCGGAATATGTCGTAGTGAACCTAAAAAAGGACGCTTACTTTTTACCAACTATCCATGAATTGGATACATGTTTGTATCATGGAAAGTCCTTCATGTGTGAGCTTTTCAAACCCATACTAAATTTGGAAAATGATGAAAATTTTTGCGAAACTAAGTCAACAAACCACAGATGTAAAACAGAACAAACAGTGTGTAAAAACAAATGGGTAAAATTGCACTCTACGTCACAGTACCTATATTTTTGCTATGACACATATTCGATTAAAATCATATGTGAGAGCAGGGGTCATTAGCATGACTCAGAAATGCTTTGTTAAAAGTAAAGATTTTGCACTATATTCGCTACAACAACAATCCAACCAAATAAGTTTTTCACCAAATATACTTGTACCAGAGATAGATCAGATAAACCACATTGTGAAAATTACTATTCCGACGGAACCAGATGTACCAAATGATCTGAGCATGAATAGATCTCTATCTATTCTAGGAGAACAGATCTAAACTCTGAAATCCACCAAAGCAGAGGTCGATGACATCTCGACATGGGTCGAGATGTTATCGACCGGGACATTCACCAATACACGATCGTCTACCTACTGCTGGGTGTTGTGATATGCGCGTCAGCAGTCTGGATCTGGAAGAGAGCGAGATGCTGCTCGCGTTATGCGGCCAGCCGTGCGGAGCCTTACCACAGACAGGAGTCTGCATCTACTTCGAAGTCCACTAGAAACAGAGGGCAAAGTGAAGTGCAACCACGGGAGCAAAGTACTGAGAACCGCCATCAAGGCGAGAGTGAACAAATAGGTTTAAGTTCATTTTTAGCAAAACGGTGGCCTAGTGTGATGCATAATGAACGAAATAGACAAAGGGCTACGTTGCCCGTAGTGCGTAAAGAACGAGTGTTTACAGTGGAGGACTCGTTAAATAATTTACGGACAACAGTTTTATACTTTCTTAGATTTTATTTTGTTTACATTTTTATTCTTGAATACCATTTTACACTTTTACAATGTTCTTTATAATTTAAAATTTGAAAACCATTTTATTTGTATTTAATCGAAGGTGATCATATCTCATCCTGTGCCCGGGAATATGTTCGGAACAATATTGCAACAGAACAGCTCAGCAATTTACCCTTGCGCTTTATAAATTAATAACTCATTACGATTACGAGTTAGTGCGTGTTCGAATACCAGTCGCGTAACTCATATCAAATCAAATAATTATCATAATAACCAAATAAGCTAAAATCATCTTCTTAGTGCTAATTTAGTATTAATCATTCTATAATAACTTGTAATTATCAATATAACTTGCTAAACCATATAATTTCGTATCATTTAACTATCTATCAAACCATAAACATTCTAATCAATCAGTTATCAACCAACCCTGAAGGTAGTGATATATCACCGACGAGCACTAACTTCTACAAATAAAAAATATACCTACATACGTTACTTAAAATAGTTTAGTTTTGTCGGATCAAATTAAGCTCCAATTTTGATAATATAAAGTGGAGCCACTTAAACACTGTATTTCGACACAGATCAACATAGGACTTGAGATTTGGTATACAAACCGGAGCCAATAAGTGTTTAAGCATCTCAGAATTTTGGCCGTTACGGAGTCGATTAAGTTCTAAATTAAAACGAAAAAAATGGCAAGTATATCACTTTCTCGATGAGTATGTTTGGCAACGTCGCCCTCAGCTTTGCGCCGTTGCCACTCCGGAAAAGAAATATGCAACCGGAATCGAGTAGTGAGGCGAAAAAGGTGGAGTCAGGAATGCACGGCAGTCGGGCTGGATCAACTTAGTGCCCAAGTTGGTGTTTATATATATATATATATATATCAAACTGCCTCATTAGCCAAGTGGTCCTGAACGCGACTGCCTGCTATGCTAGAGGTCTTGGGTTCGATTCCCAGGTCGAGCAGTGTTATTGGGTTTTTCTATGAAATTCCCATTAGCAGCTCGGAGTTAGGAATTTATGCCCGATTATTGGCAATAGGCTCGCCCCCTATTACATGGGACCTAAACATACCGGCGAACTGTGGGTGTACATTAGTACGCCTCTGCCTAACCCTTCGGGGAATACAGGTGTGATGGTATGTATAGTAAGTATGTTTAAATATAAAAATCGCTAATGAATTAGGAGTCAAAGAAATTGCTCAGAAATTGTGTTGCGGAGGTTTGATGGCTCTTTGTGTAAGATATGAGGAAGACAATTGAGGAATGGGCTAGGAAGATTTTGTTGACAAGCTATTTCTGTAGAAATCGATAGTATTGTTATTAACTGCCTACTTAGCCTAGTGGCAGACCACTAATAATAAAAGCTTGCTTCCCATTACATGGGACCTAAACACACTGGGGAACTGTGGATGTACTTAAGTAATCCACTAATACATATACATCAAGTTCATAATCTGACTTGTTTTAACAGATGAAAACAACTCATTTTTATTATTTTGTTTTCATTGTTTAACTGAGAATGTACTTGACGACAACTTTGTTTTTCAAATGAATGAATTCTGCAGTAATGGTACAGTTCTCGAATTGTTTTTCCAAGTTTCTAGCCAAGAACACTACAAAGGCGAATTTTATGGAAATGAGCCTTTAAAAACAGATATGACTTTCTGTTTTTAACATGAAATATTGTAAGATTGTAGTTGAGTATTTATAAAAAATAATCATTATGAGAGAAGATGCTCTTTATAGTATACGCTGTTTCTGGAAAAATTAAGAAAGAAGATATTCCTCGCTCGTATCAAGAGATTCGTGAGACTGAGAATGCAATAATGTCTTGCAATTTCTGCAATAGTTTTTGCAGCTTTGAAACTTTCAATTAAGTACGGTTGACTGAATTCTAAACTTAGAAACTACCTCTTAGGTCTGTTGGTAGCTAGCGCGGTTGTTGGCTGTCCTGGGTTTTAAACGTCAACGACATTAGGGACAAAAGATGTTAGGTAGGTATCTTTCGTTGGCATTTTAACCGGCAACCGAATTTGGTGAAAACTATTTTAAATTATTCTAGAACTCTTCTTGTCTAAGGATGGAATCTAAGAACAACTTTAGACACGAAATAACAATGGAAAATTGTGTTTAAATGCAATTTAAACATATTTAAGAAGTTGGTGCAAGTGGCCCTAAATTTAGAGTCTGTAGTAAATATTTAGGCTGTATGATATAACCCCAACGCTACGCGATGCAATGTGATACAGTTAGAGCCTGAGACAGGTATCCATCCAACACGCTTAAAGTTCTTGGCTTGTAACTAAATAAAATATATTAAGGGGTTACGATTCAACGGCACAGTAACGTGCAAAACTGCGCGCTCGCGAATAGATTTGTAGCTACAGCGATTTTCAATTGTCCTCGCACCCCTGCCATTGTTAACAGTCTCTGTGCTTTATTTATTACTCTGTGGAACCCATTGTGATACTGGTCAAAATTGTAATTAGTTACACTGGGTAATGGGTACGTATACTCTGTTGATTTTATTGGATTGTGATTCAAAGATTAAATTCAAATTTTATTTTGATGTAAGTACTTTGGCATTGGTTTTGAACATTTGTGATAAAATGCGTAATATTTTTCATCTATTGACTGTATTATTTGAGTTTTTCAATTAAGATGGATATCTTGTTTTTGTTGTTTAACTTGATGCCTCTGAATTAAATTGTCTAAAGCTCAGATACAAACAAAATACTTCGAGAACATTGAACCTGTTTGGCAAGGTTTTACAGGGTGAGTTTTTGAACGTAAAGTGCATAATAAAATATCAATACATAAAAATCATAATAACATCTATTTTTTTTCGATAATTCAAAATAAAATTCTAGTATTTAAAGGTCACCTTAACCCTAATTTTGAATTAGGTACTAGATTAAAATGTACTAATTGCAGTGCGTTAACAGGTATTTCATATATAATGAATGACTTGTCTTGTGTATGGAAATGGAATGAAATGGACAGAAATGGTTTGCTGGGGAGTTTGTTGCACCGCTTCTTCTACCCAGCTAAAACACTAGGAGACGATGAAGGGCGGGCGTTTTGGGGGCTGTCTATAATGTAAAAATGACGTTCAAAAGTAGTATATATTGAATAAATTATTTTGACTTTGACTTTGATACCTTGAGTCGATATAAGATAAATTGTGACAAGGGCAAAAGGATGATTTTCTAAATTTTCTACTCGAATTTTCCAATTGCCTATCAGCCCATTTAAAATAAAATATTAAAGTTCTTTCATAGGTTTAAAATCAAATAGTCAGTCCCAATGTCCAAGTCTAGTTAGGTTGAAAATATACAGCCTGTACAATCTAAACGATTTCAAACGTCTGTCTTTGACACCGTTGCCAATAAATTGTCTGAGAAATATTAGTTTTAGATTTTTCTTTTCGCTCCTAGATAAAATGTTACGTAACTATATTTTTGTATATTTCAATCGAAATAAAACTGTGGATATTGTTTCTACTCCTTTATGTGATGTTTGTGTGGATATGTGGTTTGGTTTTATTCACAAAAACGTATAATTTGCTTTTATTTAAACTTTTCTAGAATCATACCTTTTAACAATCCACTGAAAAGACCAAAATGATTTATTCATAAAATAAATATAAATATCCTCAACAACTTTTGCTTTACTTTTCACAGAAAAGTTACAGAACAGTTTTTATTAGGTACCTACTTAATGCTTTCAGTAGAAAATAAGTTCAGTGGCTACGGCGGGCGTGAACATTATTACATGATATCTAATTATTTATTTATGTACCTTTTCTTCTGTGTGAAAATCCTTATACTGTCTCTCGGAAGGAAAGGCGGAGGGTTATGTCGGACTCCTACCGACTAAAAACACACAGCCATCTATAGCACAATCCGAGATCTCTGACTCCGGGGTAGCCCTCCTGTGTTCTGTCTTTGCCAGCTCCCGGGAAACGGGCGCCTCAAATGGATCTAAGTACTGGTGATCTAAAAAGTAGTCTCTGCTGGCGGTATATTAGCAGGGATTCTGCGTTTTACCGTCTTTGGACTGGGCACCAAAGCGGTTACTACGGCCTATCTCTCGAATTCCTGCTACCTCCCTGAGCATGACACTCTCATAGAAGTAGACCACAGCCCTCCATGTGACTGTTTCTGCCAGCAAAGCAGAAACTATATTTGTTTGTATCGTAGGTGAGTTTACAAACACAACATTTCATTTAGGAACACTAACACCCAGATCCGGAACAGCTGTAGGTCATATAAAAATTTGTTTTGTGCGGGGATTGAACCCACAACACGTAGCGTAGAAACCGATCGCTCAGCCACTACGCCCATCGTGTCGTCAATATATACCTATCTCTATATCATGAATACCAAATAGATCCCCAGAATTACAATACATTTGTTGGAAGTATTCAACGACTTGCATTGACAAGCGTACCTACGGGGGTAAGTTCTTAGTTGTTACAACAACCTAGAATGTTTCTTGGGGCGTTCCGAAAGAGTTCCTTCAACAAACTTTGACTTGCCAGTGAAAATATTTACAATGGCAGAATATTGTATTCTTGCTATTTTAGTAGTTTTAAACAAGTTTTTAATAGAACTTCAGGTATAAAAATATTTGCTTCTTTCTTTTTTAACTAACCTAGAAGCAGTTGCTATGTTTTTTAGTTTTATATTAGGGTAAATGCCTGAGCTTATCGCTTAACAGACCAAAATTGGAGTTGTAGATCGTTTTATTCCCTACAATATGGTTGAGTCGAACCACGCTGATACTCACGTCATGCTCGTGAACGGGTGCTGTCTGTCGGGGCTGTTCAGCTCGTACCTGCTGTGGCAATCTCTTTTTTTTGTAATGTAATGAAAAAAACCTACACAACAAACTGCATAATTCGCAGCAACTATTTAAAACAAAGTTGTAAAGTTGAATATTGTAATTGTGATTGTATTTTAAGAAGAGTATCTATGGAGTTTCTTGCCGGCTCTTCTATATAAGACCCACTTTTTGGAACCGTGCAACTAGTTTTGACTTTTCAAAAGTACATTCTTTATTGGTGTAATTGACATTTTGACTTAGATAAATTAGAAACGAGACTACGAAGGAAGACTTGAAACTAAACGTAAACATTGAATTCAATAAAGATTTTTGAATAGGTTCACCTTGCCTTTATTATCTTAGTTTACAATTGGAAAACAACATAAACAATGGGTCGTCTTTATAAGCAATATATTTCAATTGAAGGTACCTACGCAACCCGGAATAATTTAACTCGAAACTATTTCATTAAAGAGTGCCGTTCCACGAAACAAAAGCTTTTATTTTACATACACGTAAATACGTGGGCAATGTATTTTGAGAGCTACATCGTTTAATTATGTGTACGTTTTATTCGTAAATATATAATTATGTACATATAATCACACCTTATTTCACTAGAGTGTATACAGAACTTAAAGCAAAAGGAGCGAACCTTATACCACAAGAACCAACACATCAAACAGCTCCGGTTCGGTACATAATATGTTTAGTATAGTATTCGTGATCATCACAAATCGGCTCGCCTCATCATCATCATGATCATCAGTATATAGTAGTCCACTGCTGGAGTATAACAAAATGTTCAAAATCATAAATGATTTTTTTATATACGAGTACCACTGATGACTTGGCAAGTAAGCTTAAGGCCGGCTTGATGGTAAGCAGATATCGTAGCCTATAGACGTTGCTAAAAATGCTGAAGTGGCTGACTTACATACCTTCGAAATATTTTTTTTAAAGCGCACCCACACATGGTGGCTAGTGTGGAGCAAATATATTTAATAAATAATATTTCTATTGTTTAAGCTTCCTGCGTAAGGGTTGTATCTACGGAGACAGTTATTGAGATACACCTGTTGTTGTTATATGAATGTTTGCCAATAATATTGGTCATTTTAATTAGATATATTTAAACGATGTTATACATAGTAAGCGAGCTCGCTGACACATAATTAGTTTTCAGTACATTAACCCTGTAAAATGCAACGTGTGAAGTTTAATGCTGTGCCTACTCGAAATAATTTATTTATGTAAATAATGGAGGTTACTTTTGCTAACCGATAATATCTAAATAATTAACGGTTATTACTTTTACTTATAACACTTCCAGACACAATCGAAGTATTGTTTATGAAATAAATAAATAAAATGAAATGAAAAAGCATTAATGCCACTCACTCACAGCATAAAATCACAGGAACAATCACCTCTGATAATAAGGATCAAAGAGGTTTATTTCTCAAAAGAACATAGTTCACTTAATGAGATACAATATTAAATATGTTTAAAATATAAATCCAGTATGCGTTACCTACTTATTTATATATGAAAATAAACCAAACGTTAATAAAATAGCAAGTGGCATCCTTTATCAGAAATCCCCACAGGATTTGGAAACATTAGATCAGCGTAAGTGCATCTAGTTTACTAATTGTAAGGTAATTCAGTATTATATGCTAACTTCCTCCTTAGTCAATTCTAATTCTAAATTCAATTTATTTTCAAAATCCGCTTCCACCACATTGCAGGCTGCTTATTCAGAGCCTAGCCGATTCATTCACCAGCAAACATAGTAGAATATTCTATCTCCTCGCAAGTCTTTGCTACGGCTTCAGGCCTTTCACGTCAAGGCGTAGGTTCTTTCATCAGGAGTCAGACAAAGCCGGAGTAATCCTGCGAGTCCTGTTTTAAAAGGAACGTAAAAGGAATGGCGCTTGATTGTGAGGCCTGCTATTAATACACGTGACTTTTGAAAAGTTTAGATAAAAAGGGTTTTTTTTTTAGTTGTTTTTATTTCTTAGGTAGCTTAGACTTTTCAGCATATAACCAAAGAACCAAGTTCTCCTAGCATCATCCTTTTAAATTCATTAGAGTATCGGTTACCCGTGACTTTATTACTATGTAGCATTTATTTCTGTGGAACAGATAATACTCGATGAGCTTTTGTCATATTTCTGTCTCCTATGTCAATCACAATGAATGGTCGAAAGAGCAAGAACTAAGAGGAAATATTTGTATGTATGTAACATAAAAACTCAAAAACTACTAGGTTGATGTCAAAATTCTTTCACCATTTGAATGCTACATTATTCCAGATTAACATAGGCTATAGAATATTTTGAAAAAAGTTAGGTATTTCTCCACCCGTGCGAAGCCGGGGCGGGCCGCTAATATTATATATGATTGCACGTTTGTTCACCTTGCAACTGCCGCAGCATGGTATGTCGTGGTTCCATAAAAAATGTACATATATTTAATAAAAATGTACATATGTTATGTATAATTAATATATTTCGGTAGTCGCTAAAATAGACTAACCCTAAAATACTACCTCGAGACTGAATCAGACGTTTAAAATTTCCTCCTTTTGTCGCAACAACCAATGTAGTCATATTACTTCAAAGTATAAAATGGTTGAACAGAACACCTACTTTAAGTAATTTGGTTTTGTTGTCTAAATATTAAAGTAATTGTGGAGTTATATAAGCGAATGAGTTATAATAAAGCTTGTTTGGTGGCGTCAGACGTGAAGACTATTAAAACTTGTGGAATTTCGTACTGTAATATGTGTAAATATACTCCAATTACAGCTATGAAATACTGTTTTATGAAGTAACTTCTTTACCGGCGTTGTGCACTTTTTGGGATGGGTAAAAAATGTTACACTCGCGTCAGAACACGTGACCTGATCGAAAATTCGTAAGCCGGTTGTAATAGTTCAGAAGTGTTAAAATTTTAATGTAATATAAATTGTCATGTTTGTGTACGATAGCGCAATAAATATGTTAAATTTTTAATGTAATATAAATTGTCATGTTTGTGTACGATAGCGCAATAAATGAATATTTTATTTTACCACATAAATGATAGTACTTTTATACTGATAATTAAAGCAATTCGTGCGAAATTATTCCCTAACCATTCCAAAATATCAAAAATGCACAACGTTAATGTTCAAGTTTTCACTTCTGCCGGCACTCCCGGAGTGCAACCCGTTGTTTTGTTTTCATAATTTTGTGTATTTACGTCATTGGTCGAGATGTCGTAAGAGCAGCTGCTGATATGAGGGTTGGTTTGATATTAACTTTGAGTTTTTTTAAAGAAATTATCAGTAGCATATACCCAGTCAATTGTAGCTGTTACATTGGACATAAAGCTATGATAGTTCACTTCTGCCTTAACTTTCCAAATACTTAAATAATAAATAAATATTCTGGGACATTTTTACACAGCACCATCTTAGTCCCAAACTAAGCAGAGCTTGTACTATGGGTACTAGACAATGGATTTATAATACTTATATACTTTTTTTTTGTAAATACATACTTATATATATAAGAAACACCCAGACGAACACAAACACTTATATTCATCACATAATTTTTTGTGTCCTGTGGGAATTGAACCCACGACCTCATGGTCAGCAGTCCGGTACGCGAACCAATAAACCACAGAGGTAACCACAAATATAGGTATATAGCCCATTTGTTATGTTTTTTTAAGCAAACGATTTCAAAGCATTTTGAAATTATTAGATGTGTATGTTTTATCACAATTTTCATCAAGGAATGATTAAAATACCTGAGTTGCCAATATAATAACGAAATCCTGATAACTATTGAATTTGAAGTCAATCGAAGATATGACGTACTTCCTTCCTTAATTTTGTATTACACATTTCCTACTCTTTACAAAATACGGAATTCCTATAATTTATATGAATATTAATCATTGTGTAAGAATTAATGATAATTTTCTATTGTTTCTTTATAGTAAATAGCGATGAACCCTTACCCCAGGGGATCAGACAACGATATTAATCATGACATATTCATATAACCCTCAGCATCATTTCAGCTCCACGACTTATATGGGTGATTTAGCATTAGAAACATCAGTGTCTCAGTGGCAGACTCACTGGAGTCTAGGTGAACGACAGAAATAAGCAAAAAGGTTACAGCGACGCTCGTAATGGGCAATATCAACGTCTAGAGGACCTGCGTTTGTCACAAAACTATGGAGATATGATGCAGAAGTATAGGGCTTATTCAAAACTTCGAAGAAACTACGACTAGGTAACTCTTGTACATTTACATGGGCCAGTCTGACTAAAATGTTCGTCATGACAAAAAATTTTCAACGCTTATATCACGCATTTGTCTCGTATTTGAAAGAGAAAGAGTTAGACATAACAGTGGACAAAATTATGTCGTAGCACGCATAATATTAACCTGGCAGGAGATAATGCTCACCAGTACCATGTACCTACTACGCGAGACTACGACGAATAAAACATGCTGCTACGAGCTACGACAGCTACGATCTCGTAGCTCGCTGAGAGGCTGTCTGGTAGACTACAAAAGCGTCCCCTTTAAAGAGGTTTCGTGCAGCGAAAAATGAGTTTTCAAAACGACTAGAGTTATGTGTATCAAGCCTGAATTTTTTCATGCGTTTGATTCTACTTTCTGTACTTTACCAGGAATATCGAATAATGGCTATTTATGTATCGAGTGTGAATAGAATAGAATAGTGACGGTTTGTGTCATTACATTGATGTAAACAATCTGATTGAAAAAAAAAATGTCAACTAGCGACTGTATTAAACTTATAATAGTTACTAGATAGCGTCTCTTACTTTGGTGAAAAAAAAAAACATTATTGAATCTGTAACTCTAGTGATCAAACATAATTATGTTGTTTATGAGTAGAATTATAAAAATAGTTTTAGCAATCATTTAACTTGCTACTTATACTTCTGTTAATCTTCTACATCACAACAAAGACCGAAATACTAGGAGTACAATTTATAGCAACTTTCTCACAGTCAGTTGCGCAACGTTTGAATCAGAAAAGTTTGGATCATCAAGTTTTCATCTAGCTAGATATTTTTCAAATGAGTTATACGGAGCACAAAATTGTTGTATCAACTATGTACTATGTAAGAACATTGGTCATCCTTTTTCGATTTTAATGACCTTGATGCACTTTGAACAACTTTAGACGCTATGACCACTAATCCACCGCAAGTCTCACCCACCATGCATCGAAATTTGCCTTCACATTCTGTTAGTTTACGACTTAAAGGGGATGGAATATGGGAGTAGATTTACTATATATATTTTTTTACATACACAACACACAGACCTGGAACAACTAACTTGTACGTTATAAAATTAATAGAGTTGTGGAGTGAATGAAGATGTAGTGACTAAAATCGAGAAAGGTATGTTGAGATGGTTTGGTCATGTTGAAAGAATGAATGAAAGGAGACTGACTAAACAGATATACGAGAGTCAAGTGAATGGGAATGTAGGAAGGGGAAGGCCTAGGCGAACGATCCGAAATCAGATTGAGGACGTTTTGAAAAATGGCTAGGTCAAGAGTACCCTAAACCGACGTTCATGTATGAAAAGATTGATGAGTGTGGATGAAGCTAAAGAGGTATGTCAGAATCGTAGCAAGTGGAAGTCTGTGCCTACCCCTACGGGAAAGAGGCGTGACTTTATGTATGTATGTATGTATGTATGTATGTATAAAATTAATGTTTGTTAACTTTATAGTACTCATCGTTTCTGCTGTTAGAGTATTACTAATATCACTAAGTACGTAAATAGTGAGTACGTCTTCTCGAGCTAATAACCTTTAAAATTATTGCAGAAATTGAGATAACGTCAACCTTTTTTATATCACAAAAGTTAATATTTTATTATATTCTATTCATTAATGGATAAAAAATCTTGGGTTTTGAGTTGCTCGCAGTAAACACCTTATCTTCCCAATTAATGGAGCAGGCAGTGAGTACGATGGTGTTTTTATGAGCACCGTAAAACATTCTACGGTATTTAATTAGTCGTCAGAATATATAGGTTATATGAGTTTTAGCGTCCAATGAAAGTTTACGACTAGTATAATTCCACTTTGGTTGTTAAGTTTTTATGAAAAAAGAAAAGCCTTTTGTGCTGTATAATTAGGACTGATGGTCAAAGCGTAACGAATTTTACATGGTACCATCTCAGGAATATGATCTACAGAAAAAAAAATTGGTCTACAATTGACCCCTTTTAACATAAACCTAAGCCTTCGAGGAATACAGGCGTGATGGTATTATAGTCCAAAATCATTGAAGAAATTGCAGAACAACGTCATCTGTTTACTTGAAGTAATCTTCTGAACCCTCTCAAAGTATACCTATTTCAAAATAAAAATATCTTATGAAGATTTAAATTTTTATCGTGGGAGAGCCATGCTTCGGCATGAATGGGCCGCCTCGACCGGACTGATACCACGGCCTCACAGAAAACCGGCGTGAAACAAAACTTACTTTGTGTGTGAGGTTACCGGAGGACCAAACCCTTTTAAAAGGAGGGCAACGCACTTGCGACTCCTCTGGTGTTGCGGGTGTCCATAGGCGGCGGTAATCTCTTACCATCAGGTGATCCTTCTGATCATTTGCCCCACTATCCCATAAAAGCGATAATAATATATCAACATCCCATCACAATTTTCTCCTCAAAGTAATGTGCTCAAGTTCATGGCTTAGGTCCATTTTATTGCGGGAGCTATTTGCTACTTAGAGTTACTTGTGTTAGCCACATTACTACATCAATGAGGCAGTCTAGAAAACTCTTAACAAAAACAATTTAAAGTAACATGATAAGTGAATCAAGTTGGAAGCGGCACCTGATCACTTATTAACGATACGAAGCGTTCAATTCTATAACTTTTCGGTCGCTCGTATAATTCATCAGCAATAAAGTAGTAAGGCCAGCCCGCACCTTGGCACATGAATATTGTATGAATTTTGACTGGGGGCGCACCGATGCCATTATGTACGCGCGTGAACTCATGAAATTTAGATAGACAAGGACTCTGCCGGTGGTCAGCATATGAGAAGTTATTGGTCAAGGATGGATCAGGTATTCAATACTATAATACTTTTATGTCCACATTTTTGCATTAGATATAGTTTACAAATTTCTGTTATACGTAGATTTTAGATAATTTGAGGAATACAGGCATGATGTAATGTATTTTATAAATTGATTACAATTGTGTACAAACCTATGAAATAAATTTAAAGATTTGTGAGACTACCAAGCGACTTATCTATACTATACTAAGTAATATATAAAGCTGAAGAGTTTGTTTGTTTGTTTGTTTGCTTGAAGGCGCTAATCCGATCAATCTCCAATCTGAACTACTGGTCCGATTTGAAAAATTCTTTCAGTGTTAGATAGCCCATTTATCGAGGAAGGCTATAGGCTATATCATCACGCTAAGACTAAGTAACTATTCCACGGGGACGAAGTCGTGGGCGGAAGCTAGTGTTTAATAAAAGTTTCAAGTGACGAAACAAGCAGTTAAATATGTAAATTTTACTATACGTTGTCCAGGGTTTAATTAAAAATAATTGGTGAATTTAATACAATAGTTAAACAGAGATAATTTTCCATGAAAATATGGTGTTGATTGCGATTAATTGTACGTTCATTATGTTGTGAACTTGTGACTTTTCAGCCACGGAATCATTTTATTGGCAGTTAATTAAATGATGCGAGTATGGTGAGTTTATACCTATGGATTCCATTATCGTATTTTTTTTTCAACAATGTTGGGGCGACTTTCAGGCTATCTAAACGTGGCTAAATATTTGTTTTTAACATTTATTTATTTATTAACCTTATACACTATCTTTACAGGTGCCTAATACAATAGTGTACCTACAATGAAATTACAAGTATAATAATATGCTACAACTATAATATGCAGCCCGTGTGAATTCACTCATTGTACAGTTAAACAAATCGATCTGTTGTGACATCATGTTAAGGGCACATGGAGTGATTGCGATCAGACCTCCGCAAACCAAATTTTGTTCCAATTATCCTTATAATTGGAACAAAATTAACCTAGAAGTAACCTAGTTTCAGGCTTTCCAAGGCATTCTGACAATCTCTAACGATTGTCATAGTGATCATAGATACAACATTATCTAAATAAATAATAATTAACATAATATTTACTTATTTTGGCAATCCCTGCAATTAAAAAATAAAAACTTCAATAGAAAGGTATGTGGCGGTATGTTTATAATTTCATTTTTTTTATTTGAAGCTGTAAAAAATACTTGTAGCCACAAAATAAAGGTCTTTGAGTACGCAGGCCAAAAATTCAAAGGTATGTTAAAATTTCCATACAAGTCGTCAATAGAAATGAATTTGAATATCCACTTTTGAAATGCAGGTTGGATGAGTTACGTATATTTCTGCAGAACAATGTTGAATTCTGAATTTTGTAAACGTTTAGCTAGTCCGTACATAGACTGAAAAAACTGTAAAGTGTTCTTTGAAGTTTGAAATTCTGACGAGCATAATAACTCTATTCAAATAGAGTCGAAAGTGGTATGACCAAAAATAGGCCGATGACTAGTAGTGGATAGAGTATTATGATTGTTTGCATCATAGTTGCAACTGTATCTGGATCGTATAAGGTCGAATTTTAAATACGCGAACAATATTTCAGCGTCAAACTGTTTAGTGCATTAGTCTTTCTTTTCAAAGGTGTTTCACTACGAACTCTAGATTGTTCTAATTTCAATTGACCAATCTAATTAATGAAGGTGCATACTTTAAAGAAAATAAATTATTTAATGTAATGTAAAGTTCATTAAGTTCAAGTTCAGTATACCTACATTTAATGTTTACTTTTAAGTAGCTTAAATCTTTTATATCATGATTTTTAAACTCGATTAGAGTGAAAATGATACATTTACAAATACTTCTGAAGCTCCAACTAAATTGAGTTCAAACTTTCTGCTAAATTGAATAAACGCGGCCTGAGATTAAAATTCTTTGTTAAAAATAGTTTGGACATAGAGTGATGTTCAGCCGATTGTGAGGGAATGTTCGTTTGAAGTTGAAGTCGTTTTGATAATGAAGTCGCGGCTTCAAACGGTAAAAGTAGAAAGTCGAGTTTGTGAAAACTTACTGTGGAAGGCTATTTTCTTAATAGTCACTTTGAAACTCGGGTTATAGTCGTGAATTTGGAATTTTTAATCATATCTCACTTTTGTATTCATTTTGCAGTTTAATGTTCGTAGAAAATTCTGGGAAAAGTAAATGAAAAGGATTTAGTTCATACTCTCCTAAACTGCCTCATTAGCCAAGTGGTCCTAAGCGCGAATGCTACGCTAGAGGTCCTGGGTTCGATTCCCAGGTCGAGCAAAGTGTTATTGGGTTTTTCTATGAAATTCCCAGTAGCAGCTCGGAGTTAGGAATTTGTGCCCGGTTAATGGCAATAGGCTTGCCCCCTATTACATGGGACCTAAACATACCGGCGAACTGTGGGTGTACATTAGTAGTATGCCTCTGCCTAACCCTTCGGGGAATACAGGCGTGATGGTATGTTATGTTAGTTCCTACTCACTAATCTGCTCATCCAATGATGATGATTACATGATAATAATAATTATTATCATTTCATATCTAAACTGTAAATAAAAATAAAATAACAACATCTAAATCCGTACACATTTTCCTAGTGAAAACAAAATGGCGCCAGTAACTGTCCACTCCATATCATAAAACACATACAGATAGAGACAGACTGCCCTAATGGACGTCTCTATCAAGCGCTGTTGACACAAAATGGTGTGGAGATTCCAACAATTTTATGACAACTATTAATCCGTACTTACATTATGTTATGTACACTATTATATAGTACGTGTGTTCTACATGTCTACTATAAGAATTACTTGTTTGTGTGTCAAATAATTTGATTCTCTGTAAGAGGTCGCTTTTAGCGATAAGACTGCCCATTGTACCATATTCTATTATTGATAACTTATACTTGACACTAGTTTTTGGTATACAATAAAGGATATTCTATTCTAGTCTATATTATTTTAGTTTATTTTTTTTAATCCTAGTAAATAATATTAATTACATAAATTGATTTACCAAATCAGGAGTTTATTAATGGAAACTGTTCTCATAAAAAATTGTTTTACCGAACTGGTAGTGGATTATTTGACTGTGCCAATTGAGACATTTTCATCAACCTATGTTGATAGCATTTTCGACATAATGTACTTACACCAAAGAATTACTTAAAAAAGTATAGGTAACTTTTTTTGTGATTTTTTTGCATTTTTCACGCTAATTTTATAAAGTTATTTTATGAAGGAAAAATTCGACTCGCAGGCAGGATTCGAACCTGCGTCTCCTGGCTAGGTACGCCAGACGCTAGGACCTCTAAGCCACCGCGAGTCCCACCTGCCATGTCGAAATTTGCCTTCACATTCTGAACTTACGTCTTAAAGGTGACGTCAGTAACATCTATTGAAAGGCAAGTTACTTTGCCTCTCAACCGACATGACTTACCTTACGGTTAGTTCTTACGTTAGTTCGCGGTGGCTTAGAGGTCATAGCGTCTGGCGTACCTAGCCAGGAGACGCAGGTTCCAATCCTGCCTGCGAGTCGAATTTTTCCTTCATAAAATAACTTTATAAAAGTATAGGTATTTTTAGAACCATTGGATTCACAAGTGTATTTCTGTATGTTGTTTATGAAGTATAACAAAGCCGATGACGTCAAGAACTGCATTATTCTCCTATCTCCACTTAGCAACTACGATTGATAACTTATCTGGCAGACGTGGGATTCTTGTTCAAGCGTTGTCTATAAGTGAACACCCCTTATCTGGAGCAAAGGTAACTGACACGCTGCGGGCAGTGAGACACGTTAATGCTATTATTATTTACTAAGAAGATATCAGTTTCATCTTTTATATTGCAAAATTGTTCTTATAAAAGTGCAAGCAGGGTTCATAATTGCAGAATTTTGCTTTAAAATAAATAATAGTTGAAATAAACATCTGCAAAGTATGTGCTCGTTACACTATTTTAATAGTTTATTTGCATTATACTAAGCGAATTCAGAAGCAGTAGTACATTTTTGAAAAATATATCGATCGCCTCTGACGTAAACACTTCGCTTTAGGCAATTATGTCACTGAAGTTGCTCACCACAAAATCTTTTATTCCATTTCTTTTCATTTGCACCTTGGTGTGAAATCATAGACGGTACCAATCCGTCTTGGCTGGAGTCGGTTATGCGGGTAGTATGCTAAACTGCGAGATGGTTTGAATCCCATTCGGGATCGTAATTCTTATCCAAAGAACTTAATAACTTTTCAAATTTTGCTTTATGCTCGTGAGTTGAGTTTTTCTATAAGATACTCAGCTTGGAGCTCAGCAGCTTGAAGTTTGAGATTTGTGCCCGGTTGATGGCAATATGCTTATCCTCTATTACTTAGGAGATTGTTACCTTAACATACCAGAGAACTGTGGGTGTACATTAGTACCTATACCTCTGCTGAATACAGGCGTGATAATATGTTATGTGTTAAGCTTAAAGCTCGATGCACAAGTGCAATAATGTTGCCTGAAATAATCGCATGTGCAATTTTACATTGAAACCATCTAGTTATCAACAATGTACTATTTATTTGAGTTCGTTGCCTTCACTTCAGTAATAGGTTACTGGGCTCAATGTGCACGAGAACAACCTTTTACGACTTGTGAAGATAGGCAAGTTTTATGCTCAAGATTTGTGATAGGAATCTAAATAAAACGTTGTCGCCACTTTAAAGTTATGTCTAGACTTGTTACAAAGTAATGTTTTTAGTACTGTGTGCTTATACTGTCTTTTCCCATTTACGCGGATAACTTGAGAGCTTGTTTTGACCACCAAAAGTCAGCTTTCCCCTGTCACGTACTCAACAATTCTTCTTCATTATATAATCTTTTGGAGTAGGGTAATTTGGAAAGGGTATACCAGTAGCAAAAAGAAAGTTATCAAGGCAGCCTTTTCTTAATGATTGGTATACAAAAAAAAACAGAAACTCAAGGAAATCTATCTTTTTGGAATTTTATACGATATAAAATTTAATATAAAAGATTTGTAGAACTTTTTTTTATTATTTGTTTTATATTATTACGGAGACTTTAATCAGAAACCTTTTTGAAACTAATTACGAGTTTGTATGTTAGAAAGCACTCACTTTAGAAATTAAAATTGGGTTTGATAAAATGTTCAAATTGCATTTGATTACCTAATTCGTGAGGAAGGTTATAGGTTCATCGGTCTATCAACCTTAAGAGCGAGCAAAAATAAATATATCAAAAACGGTAAAATGGTGCAGCAATCATCATCATCACCTTTATGTTATAGTAGCTTCTGCCCGCAACTTCGTCCGCGTAGCGTGATGATATATAGCCTATAGCCTTCCTCAATAAATGGGCTATCTAACACTGAAAGAATTTTTCAAATCGGACCAGCTGTTCCTGAGATTATCGCGTTCAAGCAAACAAACAAACAAACAAACAAACTCTTTAGCTTTATATATAAGTAATATAGATTTGAAGAGAATCCACAAGCCAGAAGAAGATAGTCTTTGACTCTTAATGGCAGCGCGTGTAAGAACTATTTAGTTTAATGTAAAACACTAACGATAAACCTTCATATTATATTACATTTTCTGTCTGTTGTACAATTTCGATAGTAAAAATAATTTATTTGAAGGCGTTTCATCTCGGAGAATAATTATCTTGGAATCTTAGAATACAAGTTTATGAAAAAAATTAACGACAACAACATTTTAAGAAATCACAATAAATACAAGCATATAAAAAAAAAAAACAGAAATATTACCCAAGAATCTCCGTATTTTGGGCTAGTCAAATATTATAACAGATTGTTATACAAAAGTAGGCTTTAATTTAAGGCGAAGTGCGCCGCAGTTTTCCTGTGAAAAGCCGATTTTAATGACAAGCAATTTCGACGGACTGCCCACTGTGACGGTGGCGTAAATGTGTTTGTGTAGTACGTCCCGAGCACGAAATTTGTCTTGCTTTGAGTAAACAATTACGTAATAAATACCTACGAAAGTGATTATGTAATTTTTTTCGTAGTTAATTTGGATTGGAGTGAGACGGGCGGCGGAATAAAAATTATAAAAGGACTCATTAGGGACAGTGCTTATTGTTATGTTGAATTAAACACATCGGAATTTATATTCATCTCTGCTCAATTTACCAGTAAGCTGATTAAGGATCTACATTCATCGCTTAAAAGTGAATGGGTAAGGATATTTCAGCGTGAGGCATCTACTTGCATCGGTGTGGATTTCATTTGTTCATAACACTTCATGCATTAGGGGTAATTGTTGACTCAATATTTGAATAGATAATTCTATTATATTTCAACCTTTTTGACTATTCAGATTTTTGTGAAATGGTAAAATAGCGACGAGAAAAACTTGATTCATATTATTTTTATTTCTGCGAATCGGAATTAGTTAAAAGAAATCTTAGTCTGTAATCTTAGTAAATACTTAGTAGTCATAGTTACGGTATTTAAGATTCAGCCATTAGATATAACATAACATACCATCACGCCTGTATTCCCCGAAGGGTTAGGCAGAGGCGTACTAATGTACACCCACAGTTCGCCGGTATGTTTAGGTCCCATGTAATAGGGGGCGAGCCTATTGCCATTAACCGGGCACAAATTCCTCCTCAAACTCCGAGCTGCTACTGGGAATTTCATAGAAAAACCCAATAACACTTTGCTCGACCTGGGAATCGAACCCAGGATCTCTAGCGTAGCAGTCGCGGTCAGGACCACTTGGCTATTGAGGCAGTTTAGATATGTAGCAATAAAATCGGTCAAGTGCGAGTTACACTCATCTACGGAGGGCTTCGTGAATAGTTTTGTAGAGATTATTTTGGAAACTGCATTATACTAATAATTAGTGATAGCATATTTTTGAATAGGTACTATATTCAAATAGGTATATGCTATCACTTATTAACACTTTTTATGTTTCTTCTCATGCATTTTGGAGGCAGCAGGCATATTTTTCATTAATAATGTAGTTACGACTTGTACACTAAAGTTGCCACAATCACTGTTCACTTTTATTTCATACTAGCTTCCGCCCGCGACTTCGTCCGCGTGGAATAGTTACTTCGTCTTAGCGGGATGATAGCCTATAGCCTTCCTCAATAAATGGACTATCTAACACCGAAAGAATTTTTCTAATCGGACCAATAGTTCCTGAGATTATCGCGTTCAAGTTCAAGCAAACTTGGCAGGTGGCACTTGACAGGTGGTAAGAAGATGATGATCCCGTTCAGCGGCTTGTAGTATGTTTTGACTGAAGCTCACTTCAAGATATAGCCAATATTGTTAGTTGATAATTGAGTATTGAGTATCCGAGCGGAACTTTAGTAAAATATGTCACGGGAACAGGAATAATAAAAGAACACTAAATGAGGATATGTCCTTTAGAGCGTTTGTTGGGTCCGAGCGCACCCAAGCTCGGTCCACACGGATACAAAACAAACGCTCTAAAGGCTGATGAATAAGGTATTTATTTGGATAAGGATTAATATCATGTTTATAAAAACACCTACGCAAATAATGCATTTGGAATTTTAGAACAAAGTTAGCATAAAAAAGGTTATAGTGAGCCAACCTTAAAAGATAGACATATGCTGTCGCGGACTTTTTTTTAGAACTTTTAAAGAGGAACAATTCTGTCATATATGATTTTTGCGAAACTTTAACCGTTTACGCAGCGCACGAATCGGAAGCTCTAAAAAGGAAAAAAAATCGAATTTTAGAACAAAGTTAGCATAAAAACGGTTATAGTGAGCCAACCTTAAAAGATAGATATATGCTGTCGCGGACTTTTTTTTAGAACTTTTAAAGAGGAACAATTCTGTCATATATTATTTTTGCGAAACTTTAATCGTTTACGCAGCGCATGCATCGGAAGCTCTCAAAAGGAAAAATCCCGATTTTGAAACATTCTTCATTGATGCTCCGGTCCTATTGGTCTTAGCGTGATGATATATAGCCTATAGCCTTCCTCGATAAATGAGCTATCTAACACTGAAAGAATTTTTCAAATCGAACCAGTAGTTCCTGAGATTAGCGCGTTCAAGCAAACAAACAAACAAACAAACAAACAAACTCTTCAGCTTTATATATTAGTATAGATATAGATATAGATTTAGCGTGACAGGAGGCATTGCTTGTGAATTTTTTCATCGTGAAAAATACTTAATTTGTTCCGTAATACCTAAAAAAGTTAGTGTAGTCAATATTTTTGTGAATCGATACTAGTTTTGAAAACGGTGCAATAGTAAAATTGTCCTGCATAAAATTTAGATGATTTGCATCAGACCTGAGTTATATTTTGAATATCTTTTTAATTATCGACGTTAATTCCAAACTAGAATGAAAAGTTTATATTATCTTAAATATTGTATCGTATAAGACTGAAAAATAACTATAATATTAAAATAAATTTAGAATCAATAATAATTGATTATCTTTTTGTGATCTTTTTTGCATTTTTCATGCTAAAATTATAAAGTTATTTTAGTAAAGGAAAAAGTCGACTCGCAGGCAGGATTCGAACCTGCGTCTTCTGGCTGGGTACGCCAAACGCTATGACCACTAAGCCACCGTGAGTCCCACCTGCCATATATATAATAATTGATTACTCAAAATGTTCATTTATTTACACAAAAACTCAACTGGAATTATATTTGTCTTTTAGAACGTTCGAAGGCTCATATAAAATAGTTTGTATAACGTTCAAACCTACAGCTTACCTACCTATTAAATTTCATATTCTTACATATTAAATTTCAAATTTAGATCCAGTATTTCTCTAATAAAGCAGACAAAGCTATCAGGGCTCTGTTTGCTAAGTAAACTCCGACAGCTAACATAGACAGCGGGAGACGCAGTAAAATCGTTGATAATTTTCTGAAAGTACAGATAAAAAGCTTAGGTACCTACTACCTTTTTCCACTAAATTCCATGCATAATGCAATCAAAGCGAATAACGAATAAAACTTGATATTACGTTGGAAAGTTGCAGACTGAGCTTGTTTAAAATATTCACAGATTCATTTACAAATTCACGGCATGCCCTTGGAGTTGACAGACTCCTGAAACGCGGAAGCTTGTGTTCGTCAAAGTGACATTAACATCAGTTATTTATGTGTGTTCCTTGAATCGCATTTTTTGTTAGGGACCTACTATAATACTTGAAATCGTATCGTGACTCGAAGTCTTTTTTATACTTTGATGACATTGTGTTTTACCACATCATCATACCTACTCTAATATTTCTTTTTTTGATGACATTGACATTTCGACTACAGGGAACCTTCTTTTAATACCTAATATCGACTTAACATTCAATGTTCACACATCCTGTAATCGCGCACTATTGTACTTAAATAATGTAATTACACTTAGTTTAAAAGAGTGTCCATGGAGTTTCTTGTCTGATTTTTCTCCATAAGATCACCTTTTTGGAACCGTTCAACTAGACTAAAAAACATTGCAAAAACGATTGTAAATGCTTATTTGAAATAATAAGTTTCAAATTTGAACTTGAAGTTTAAAGGTCTCAATCCAAGTATGAGGTTGTAATTTACAAAATGTCAGCAATGTGTTTCTAGATTCCTTCATATCAGGCAATCCCACTAGGACATACAAATTTAAGATGGAATGAGCAAGCAACTATATCTACATACAATTTATTCAAAACTAAAAACACTGCATCACGTAGGAAGGTTTAACCCAATGGCGAATTCTGGTATTTAAATTAATTCAATTTCAAATCAATCTCACCTCTATTTCTCAATTTAATCTGATTTGTACACTTTTCACGTTGATTTTAGGATTATAAAATGCTATTTGATATTTACGCAATTGAGAATAAAATTATATTCTTATTTTTTAAATTAGATTTACGATTCAGGACTTTGCTTGGATCTCACATTATTTTTTTAAAATTATTACATTTTTCTATATTAAATGTATGTTTTCTAAACTCTATCTAAGATTTTTTATGCAATTACCGCTTGAATATTACTTACTTAAAATTATCTATGAATAAAATAATGATAATGTATTTAGATAAAAATGTTTTTTGTTTATCCAGTATTAATGAACGGATATTTAACACTAATCAAAGGGATCAAAGGAATTCTTGAGGGAAACGAAATGGTTAGAGTAGTAGGTACTTGAAGTTACAAATTGATAATATAAATAAATAATATCACAGTAATGAAATTGTCTACTAATGTGAGGCTTCGTAATAATACTCGTCGTATATTACGGGAAATCAAAGATGCCACAATAGATCCTAAGATTTGTTACGATACTGTCAACATAAATCTAAGCATGGATGACTCGCCATGAATAAGTTTGTAGGTAATAAAAGGCGGTATGAAAAACTTGCGCATTTGGAAGACACAGTTTCTAAATTAATTTCATACAAAGAAAAAGTAGATGATGTAAAAAGTAAAAAATAAAAAGTAGGTTATGTGAAAAAATATTCTTCTGAATTAACATTAGCATTATTGTACTTCAGAAGAATATTTTTTCACATCATCTACTTTTAACATATTAAATTTTATGAAACGAACGCACCTACTTATCTTTGAATTTTTTGGAGCTTTTTCTCATAAAGGTTAAAGAGATGCGTGAAAATATACTCAAATTGTATATTTTCACTTCATTCCTTCTTCGGTGTTAAGAAAATCTCTAACTGAGCTCATCTTCATCTACATGTATATAGTATACATATAACAATGTGTCGTCAAAATCATAATTCCCTTGATAACTGCGTTTTCATCTAGATTTGAATTAAATAAAATACAAATATTTAAACATCAAAGCTTTTTAGAAAGTTGCTACTATAGAACTTTGAAGCCTAATAAATTTGTCTTTTTTTACGTAAAGGGAAAAACAAAACATGACCACTTTTTATGATCAATTTTTAAAAAAAAACACCGAATCTTTTATGATCAATTTACTTAATTAATTTAGTTAGAGCTGATAAATATTTTATCTGTGATCCATTTAACAACTAAGGAATCCCAATCCATAATAACTACAACGATTTGGCCAGATACCAAAAGATCTATCATTAGGTACTCTAGACAAAAACGCTGGAACTAGAACACTGAAGTATTAAACTTTCCCCATAATTAGGTACCTACATTTGTAGCTCTGCCTACGATGCCCTACTTAAGTGAATGACCGTTCGTCCGAATATACAAGCCTTTGTCGACCATCAAAAGAAATGCACTGAGTATGCAAATACCGATCACTTTATCCGGTTGCTCTGGGAAAAGGTTTTTATCAAGTACCCGTAGTTTGCTGTGGTAGAAATTAATCTTGTGCATAATTGAATTGCATGGTTTTTTATTTTTACTTATTGAGCCGATAATGGAAGAAAAACTTAGTAATAGCATTGATTTGTTTAAGAAAATGTGTTGTCATACTCTGGAGAATAAGATTGTGGAAATATATAGATGATTTCAATTTACATTAAATTTAGCAGTTCTGATTTTTTACTCAATCAGTTTTTTTTATTTTTCTAAGTCTTTGCAGAGGCTTTCTTTAATGTATACCCACGAGAGGAATGTTCTATTTCCTATGTGATAAGGGACAAGATTAGTGCTATTGATGTTATATGTATTATTTATCTTTTAAGTGCTGAAAATAGGGAGAAAAGTTTTTACAATTGACTTTCACTCAAACAAAGTTGCGAGAGAAAGCTAATTTGCAATAAAATGTATTCAAGTCTTGTCTGAGCGTTGCGCTACACGAATGCATTCAGTTGAACAATTAAATTAGTGTGCAAATGATGACAAATTGCTAGTTCACTAGAAATTAGTATCCCTCAGATGCTCTACCTCCCTGAATAATTGTTTGGAAACACAAACAGATGCTGTTTCTATCGCTGGTAAGTTTCAAGTGAAGAATGGTTACGTTTTAATACTTAGTAAAGAAAATTAGCAGATTTTAAAAGTTAGGTAAACCAACGATCAAATCATAACAGTATCAAAACTGGAACTGTAACAACGCAAGTATTTCAACAAACATTTTCAGTTCTCACCTAAATGTTCATATCAACAAAAATTGAAATATAAATGACATTTGAAACTCCTACAACTATCTTAGGATCTCACCAAGTAATGGCAGAAATTCAATTTCCACTCTAATGGAGGAATGAAATAATAATATCTCTCCGTCGATAACGATTCCCTAAATCCGTTTTGCAATTTTTTCCACTGATAAAGTTGAATTTGCCGGAAGAATTCAAAATAAAATCGTAACCTAATGGAGTCTATCGTGTCGAATAATCCATTTTTTGCTTAATGTTACGTATTTTCAGTTTAAGACATTTTCGTTTTTTTTTAAATACTATAAGTAATTTATTTTCTAAATTTCCATTTAGCTGATTTTGTGGATAACACAAAACATGCTATATTATGGCATTATAATTTTCAAACACAGACCATAAAATATAACGGCGGCGTGGTGGTAAATACGTCTCAGATATTTAAAATTTTATGTATGTCAAATGTTCCTACCATTAGATACCCAATTAAGAATGGACTCTAAATACCGTAAACGCGATACCATTACCCATCTTCCCAGGAGGAAACACTTAAACACATCGGGGGGAGCAATACACCTTAATCTATATCGCTTAACGAGGGCTGGCTCAAAGCTCTACCAATTATGCGGTGATATTGGCTAGACACGACAAATTTATATAGGAATTAATGTTCTTTAGTAGTTCAGTTTGGCTTTCAGACCAGAGAAGTTCGGAAATTCGATTCTAACTGCGAATGTTTTTGGAGTTACTGTAGATAAGATAAGGGAGTTCTCGTATCTTCTGTTGAAAGAGTTTCAGACCACTTCCTCGTAGGTTTAGTGCAAGTTGGCAAAGTTCTCCTAACTAGTGCGATCCATGCACCTTTGACTTTTTTTCTTATATCACCTATAGTAGGTATAATTGTCATCCTGTCTTATTCATTGTTTACTCTTTATATTTTTACTTTGTGCAGGTCTTATTTTCTTGGATTGTTCAATCAAAGGTTTCATTATGTGAAATACATTATATATTGCTATAGTTAATTGATTTTGTCCTGATATTATGGAACTCAACACAAGATCCAAACAATAATTTGATGCAGTCGTTCAGAAGTTATGGCGCGTAGGTACTGGTATAAAGTTTATATTAGGCCTTTGCATTGTAGAAAGTTTATTTACTACAATAACAGTATGTTTACGAAGCATAATATAAACTCTGTAGCATATATTTTGTCGCCAATTTTACAAGCTAACATTTTGTCGAGAGCTTTGCTCTACAATATGTTATAAACATTGTTGCTGCTGAACCACCTTGTTGACATTATCGAGACTGATAGTAAATTGTTGACACAACGTGATTCACAAAATAGTACGAGTAGTCAAATAATTTCAAACTGCCCCTTTTCCAGGTCATGAACCTGAGAACAAATTTAAGCCCCAGTTTGGAAACTTGTGTAACAGACTGGTGCTTGAAATATATTTGTTTATATATCTATACTTATTTATAAAGCTGAAGAGTTTGTTTGTTTGTTTGCTTGTCCGCGCTAATCTCAGGAACTAGGTACTGGTCCAATTTGAGAAATTCTTTCAGTGTTAGATAGCCCATTTATTGAGGAAGGCTATAGGCTAATATCATCACGCTACGCGGATGATGTCGCGGGCAGAAGCTAGTTATCTATAAATATAATTCTATAAGAAAATATAGAATGAAGATATCAAGCATATTTGGTGTAAACAAAATCACCTGCTATTTCAAAATAAAATATAAAGAATTTCGCTATATACGAAGCAATAAGCAAGCCATTAATTCAGGCTACACTATCACAATGTTTAAATCAAACTTGTTTTCCTTAGTTGCCATATAAATCGTGTTGGTATCGCTTGAAGTAACGCCAGTGTGATTAAAGATAAGCTTAAATGATACACGCAATGGGGTTAAAGTCAAAATTTTCTTGACAGAATTTCTTTTATAACATTATAACAGTTGCTCATCAATTAATATCAGAGATATAATATACACTAAGATTTTCTCCGGCATCGTTAGTGCATTTACAAACACAAATTTTCACACCGGAATCTGTAGATTAGGTGTATATCTGTAATATATTTATCTTTTCATAAAACCGACTATTTTGGAACCATAATGTTTTAGACATATCAAAAGTTCCCGTTATAAAAATCATCCAATTAAAGTAAAACATTTGACTTTTAACTTATACCATAGTAATAATAGAGTGAAATAAAACGCGCCAGCTATTTTTCAACCACTAGGTACAGGTCGAAGAAACTTCTGAAGAAACTATTAGTAAAGCAATTCACGTGCACGTTGTCTCGCCAACGACGTGCAATATCATCAACTTCTAACCCATCATATTTCATGCCAGACATAGCTTCAAATCATGCTTCGGCTTTGTTAATTTATTGATTTTGTTGTAAAGTATAGATATTGTATTCTAGTATTATCGGATTATAATATATTCCGATTATAATGAATCCGAATGATATTATCATTCATAATCTTTAGAAAAAATTGCCTAAAACTGTCTTGTTTCTTTATATGACTCTGAGAAAGCGATAGATTAGCAGTAAATCCCACAATCTTACGGTTTATTAGAACAAGTTTAAGGTATATTGGTTGCAAAATTTACATCAGATTTTGTATAATCAGCGAGACAAGAGAAACGCTTAAGAGAATTCTTGGAGTTATCTAAAATAAACTGACTAAAATCAACCCGAACCTTGCAAATTAAATTGCATAGATAATCATACTTAGTTGATATTTGACAACATAAGATTCAATAGCTGTAGTTTTATTCATAATGATTAAAAATGCCTTTTAAACCTCCTACAGATATCTACAGTCCGTTTTTTTGGACTTGTCTTTTTTGGTAAACAAACCCTGTCCGATGCGAAAATCACAAGTTTTTCTTTAATCACGCAGTTGATGTAGGAAACGATTTTATTAACACTTACACTATACACATACACTCTCAATTACACAAAAAACTGCTTCGAAATCACTATAAAAGCCTATTATTTTTAATGAAAACGAAATTTTATGTAATTTCATTTTCACAGAATAAAATAATCATGACAATTTGACATTTCAAAACTCTAGACTATATACCAATTTTAGGAATGTGACAAAATAATGAATGATTTTGATTTATGTGAATGAACAACTGAACTGTAATTTCAAGTTCAAATGAAATGGCAGCCAGTAAAAATGTTAATGTATTACGCCTTCCGCCTTATCATTACGAGTTAAATCCCATAGAATTAATACAGGCACAATTAAAAGGCCATGTTGGCAAAAATAATCTTTTAAAATGATTTTTTTTAAATGGCTCAAGTCAAGGAATTGATTAAAGAAGGCTTAACAAAAATAGGCACGGTGTCATGGACCAATTGCATAAATCATTTAATCAAGGAAGAGGATAAAATGTTGCAGCTCGATGACATAATAGATACTGCAGCAGATACACTGACCCAGAGGTTCATAATACACGTGTCAGAATCTGATGACTCTTCAGAGCCATCATCTGACGGCTCTGAAGAGTCACCATATTTAAAATTAAAAGATCAATTCAGTACCTACTCGTCAAGGTGAGAATCATTCAGTCTTGGCTAAGAGTATTTAGTTCAGTCATTCATTCATGATTTCCCAACACTATCTAACCACTATCAACTGTCTCTGGTTATTAGGACGCCATATTTGTTTACTAAAAAAGACAAGTTAACTGGGATAGACTGTATAATGTTTTGCCTATTTTGCTATTAGCTTTCGCTCCTTTATGCTCTATTATATATAGTCAAGACAAAATATAATATACCTAGTTAATGACAGGCTTATTCGACGTTTTATATATTATCTATAAGGCCGTATATTTATAAGCAAGTATTATGATCTTTATCTAAGTCTGTCACAGTCAAACGTTCCTTCTCGCATTTTTTTCTTTGTTACTATTCAGAAGTGATTTTTTCATGCTTACTCTTACAAACTCACAGAAAATCTTCCTAATGCATTTTTAATGCTTCCATCTGGCGCTATGTTGTAACGTCTGTATATTGAATTGATATAAAAACAGTTTTCAGTTATTATTTTTGTTCAGTCTTTGTATCAGCGGTTTGGTAAACATTGGTCTTACTACAACAAATATTTTTTTTAAAGATCGCCAGATAATGTCGACGCCTATCTAGTTAAAGAATCATAACTCTAGCATAACTATAAATATTAGGTACCTACTTTAAAATCATATTTATTTTTAGGTATTTAATGTAATTTTCTATGAATTAACAACGTTTTATCCAAGTTTAGTCTAAAGACCCGGTTACGTAAATAAGGCTTCATAATTATAACAGCTGTTTTGTTGTGTATCGTTTATTAACTAATTTCAACGACGGTTACTTTCTTACCCATGGCACGCAAAGAAAAAAATGGGTTTTAGTATTAAGTCTAGTTCACATAAACGCCTTTAATTTCAAGTACGAGGGAAAAGACAAAAGTCCCTTGAAATCAAGACGCTTATGAATATGAGGATTAGCTAATATACAATTTCCGAAATGTAACAGAAAGTATCTATTTTCTTGTATGTCTACACAGCTTTGGCAAAAACAGATTTCTCGGGAAATGATAAATCATATTTACAAGAAATAATCCCGGGCAAGGCAACTACGAACACGTATTATCAGGCGTCGTACTTGTAGACTTAAAAGCATCTGTAGAGGGCCGCGTCTGTACATGAAAATGCCTATTTCATCTTCCTCTTACATTATGTATGGCACCAGCTAAAAACGAAGCCAGTTTCGTATTTTCCTAGCAACACCTTCCGTTCATCAACCTTTCATCGATTTTGTCGCAACGTATCTTCCAATCAAATTTGATCTTTATCAAAACCGTGCTAAAGTTTGAAATAGTTTAGCAGATTTTATTTATTAAGTGGTTTGGATATAATTAAACTTAAATAGGCTTTAAAAATAAATCCTAAATAACTCACTACTATCCAACCGTTTAGATTAAACTGACCATTTAACAAGTAAACAGATTTCGACAACATTTTCAAGGGTCAACTATAAAGTGGCAACTTAAATAATATAATAATGTCCAATTTAAGCTGACCTCTGATGAACCAGCACTCGGTTCTAAATTTTAATATGAAAAGCAATTAAACGTTGCAAAAGCGAAATTGAGCATCGAACTTGTTAATGCATTATATTTAGGAATTTACATAAAATTTAAAGATAAATTAAAACTAAGTTTGAAGTATGTAGATTAATTTTCTCGGTAATAGCTGGATGAAAGAACAACATTATTCATGTTGTTCATTGGTAAAGGAAACATTTTGGTGAAGTTGTTTATCAAAGCGTTTTATAATTGAGTAACGCTCAAAAGGGAAAAAAGCATACACGTATTCTGCCATACCAAATGTGCCTTATCAACAGAACAAGAAACAATACTACCTACTATTATTTTGTGACATGTTTGCGTAATCTATCAATATAAATTATACAAGCTATTAGGTATCACTCTAGCCCTAAAGGGTTATGAACCCAGGACTTTTCAGCAAGCCACGGTAACAACCACGAGACTAATGAAGCAAATAATGAAAATTCTCATAAAAATCCAACAATGCTTCAACATTACTTATAGAAAGTACCATCGTCTAAGTAACAATACATAGCCAAGAAATTATAAGAGAACCTTCTTCTTAATCTTAATACATACCATCCATAACGCCTGTATTCCCCGAAGGGTTAGGCAGAGGCGTACTAATGTACACCCACAGTTCGCCGGTATGTTTAGGTCCCATGTAATAGGGGGCGAGCCTATTGCCATTAACCGGGCACAAATTCCTAACTTCGAGCTGCTACTGGGAATTTCATAGAAAAACCCAATAACACTTTGCTCGACCTGGGAATCGAACCCAGGACCTCTAACGTAGCAGTCGCGCTCGGGACCACTAGGCTAATGAGGCAGTTAATCTTAATAAAATATGGGAATTTTCTATGAGTTGTTCTACATCTCAATCTTAATCATAAAACGCAGAACAAATCCCGCTGTGAGTTATGACATAATCCACATAATCCACTGGACGCCTTAAACGATTGCCTTTAAACAAATTGATTATGTATGTGCTATTGTGTTCGGTATCAACGCTGAGCGGGCCGTCTGTCTGCCCCCCCCCCGCACCTCTTCCTGTCTCTCCCCCATTATACTCTAAAGTTAACAAGCCCACTTGATTCATTTTAATCACAGCTCGCAGGGTCATCATCTAATGACGTAAAGGGATTGTTTCCCGATTCTGATTCAAACTCAATAATTAATTCAGTTCTACAACTATTTTGACGTATTTTAAGTGTTTTAATTAATTGTTTTTTAACGATTTTATAAGCGTTTATGCTATTTACTTAGCTGTTGTACCGTGTACTTACCTTAGTGTGTGTAATTCCACGATTTCCAATTCTCGAAACCTTCATTTTTAACGTTCAAGTGTAGGTTTACAGTATATGGACTTCATGGTTTCCTCATTTCGTGATTATTTGATTAGTACATGAGATAATGATGGGTATTTTTCGCTTTTATTACTCGTGATGGAACGACGCAGGTAATTATGCCTTCAGGATGTCCGTTTGTATAATTTTGTAGATAATAGACTGATGTTTTTTTCTATCTACTAGTATCGCAATGAGTTCCTCGTTGATTCCATTCAAAATGGTAATTATATACTTAAAAAATGTTTTATTAAAAAAACAACGCCCTACCTATTTATTTGGAGAAAACACCGACAAAATTTATCAGTCTAAACCGTAAATATTGATCAAAATATTGTAGTCGATCCATCAAGTTGTGTTCAAGGGTCCCTTTTTTGTAAATTTTCCAGCTTGCTTATCATTGACGAGATTTTAAGCATGTGACGTAGTGTAGAAGAGGGTGAATGCTGTGAAGTATTATTTATTTTCTCGGCTTCATGATGGTGTTAAGTAAACATCTTCGTAGCATATTTTCATAAACGTTTCTTTTAAAATAAAACTATTTAATACGGATCACGTAATATTTTTAATTTTGCATATTCCAGCATATTATGGCAGTCTAGCTGTAACTATGGATGATTACAGAAAGAAAAAAATAAAGAAATCAGTATTATTCTATTAGTTAATGGATGTAATTCTAATACCCTCGAGGCAAGGAGCAGCGCGAAGGAACTTGATTTCAGAATTTTCTACAGGGTGGGTAATTGGGTATACACTCTTCTCTTCAGCCTTACTATACTTATGTAGTTACTTCAAGAACAGATTGTTTTCATTTAGACTAATATATAAAGCTGAAGAGTTTGTTTGTTTGCTTGAACGCGCTAATCTCAGAAACTACTGGTCCGATTTGAAAAATTCTTTCAGTGTTAGATAGCCCATTGATTGAGGAAGGCTATAGGCTATATATCATCACGCTACGCGGACGACGTCGCGGGCAGAAGCTAGTTTGGAATAAACGCATTTGCAAGAACGGAGCATTACATTGATTCCTGACAGACATTCTTTGTATGCTACCTACAGTAAGGACAATAGATCAAAGCTCCCAAGTTTTAAAAATAACAATATTTTCTAAAAATAAACATTGTGGTTTCAGTTTTCACGTCAGAAAGCTTCAAAAGTGCTTATATATAACTAGTTATTTTAAGAGTTAAAAGCTCCTGGTTCCCAAAATTAACAACAATACGTTCTAATAACAAATTAAATTAAAAATTTTAAAAAACCCCCGACACAAAAATAAACCTGAATCCCTATAAAAAGAAAAAAATAATCTTGAAATTATAACCCTTCGTAAGTACGTATGAAGTTTTTTGATTAAATTTTGTCGCGTCGGGGGACCGCTCTCTAATTATGTGAATCCTTTCCTTTCCTTTTGCTTCCCGAACGTGAATCGCGCGAATTCAGAATTGATGTGGATGGCGCGTACATCGCCGCGACGCGCGGGAGGGCGTAAAGTGGGCGGAGCGTAACATATTCAAGTTTGGACCCGACCGCGACCCGAGCGGGCAGACACGCGAGAGCTAGAGAGCGGTCCCCCGACGCGACAAAATTTAATCAAAAAACTTCATACGTACTTACGAAGGGTTATAATTTCAAGATTATTTTTTTCTTTTTATAGAGATTCAGGTTTATTTTTGTGTCGGGGGTTTTTTTAAATTTTTAATTTAATTTGTTATTTCACACTTTTTGTAGGGACTCCTTAGTTATTTTGTTTAATTTCTTTTATTTTCTTGCGTTTTAATTAGGTATTTTCTTCGTTTAGTTATTCAACTTTTGTACAATTATTTCATAGCTATTAGATATCTTATATCATTGTGTATAGTATTCTACTAGTCAAGCCCTTTCATTTGATACCTTTATTGAGGGAGTAGTGAAAAAATGTAATAAATTCACCATTTCGTGGAGGCCGCCATGTTGGATTTGAAATTTTTCATAGTGTATAGTATTCTACTAGTCAGGCCCTTTCATTTGATACCAATATTGTGGGAGTTGTGAAAAAATATGTAAACCGCCATCTTGTGGCGGCGGCCATCTTGGGCCGATTTTCATCAAACATAGCTAAGAACACTCCCCACTTATTCACCTTTCAAACAAAAAAAACAAAATCAAAATCGGTTCATCCATTCGGGAGCTACTATGCCACAGACAGACACACACACACACACACACACACACACAGACACGTCAAACTTATAACACCCCGTCGTTTTTGCGTCGGGGGTTAAAAATGAACATTCCTATTTTACTTTGAAACCGAAAACTTTCGTATTCTGTTTCGATAAATCAAATTATCTTCTCTATTCTTTTCAAATAAGTATTATAACGGTACATGTACCTACCGCCTATTGCCTGCAGTTCTATATAAACTACTAGCTTTTTGCTCACGTGAAGCTATATTAGGATTAGAAATGGATCCTAAAAATAACAAAAACCAACAGTGATGATCTCTTCTTTGTATGGATTTGTATACATCAGAGAGGTCGCTTGTATTAACAGATCCGTTTAATTGATTAAGATCCTACGGAAAAGAGGCGTGACTTTATGTATGTATGTATGTATGTAAGGAGCTTAGCAAGCATATACTTTCTAAGTGATAACAAAATTAAATCTATTTAGTAGTTTTTGCGCCAACCCGTAACAAACAGACAAGAATTTTAAAAACTCATTTTTGGGTCCTGAGACGTTTAAAATATACCCTAACCCACTTGTTTTTTTTTATATATTCAATGTACATACACAGATTTTTTACAATTTTATAATAGTAGAGATATTAGTAGAGGCATCTCCTTTTCTATAAAGATTTCTAGGCCAAACTTGGATCGAGGCCTAGAAAGGCTTCAGAGAAATAAAAAAAAAATACGCTTTGCCTAAGAGGCTCTTAGGATTTGTATAATGTATTACAATGGTTACACACATATAGAATTTTAGGTCAAGTAAATGCCTGCTTTTTCCTGAGTAAAAGATATCTACATACCTATAGGCAATAACAACTACTGTTTATTTCTAATAATAGATGCAATGAAACCTAATTTAGTCATCATATCTTTAATGGCTAGGGACTGAAAACAACCTGATAATTTATGAAATAGTTTCTTAACTCTCGACAATGACATCCCTAAATAATTATAACTAATTAATGAACTATCACTGTATTAATAAGTAAAGGAAACGTTGTCAGAAACCCTGCTAAAATTGCTACTAACTGCTAAATTTTTACGACATTTATTTAATTAGCTATACTAAAAATGCATAGCGCGCACGTTGCCACACTTTCATCGCCCATTGTCCAACAAAGGAAAATGACAAGTGAGGCTCCTCACTTGTCATTTGCCTTCGCGATTAATTGCGCGAGTTGAGCAGTGTGTGGGCAGAGAGCGCAACATCGCGGCAAATTGCGGCAGCGCGAAGAGCATAGCGATGAGCAGCGCAAGGAGCATAGTGTAGCGGCCGCATTAAAGAAAACTTAAGCCATACCAATCCAAAGACACTTGACGCTACTTCATAAAATTCGTTAAAATTTACAGACCAGACTATTACATTTCTACCTTGAGGTAAACTCAAATTAAAAACAAACATAGAATACTTCAAAACCATTAGAATATACATTCAAGCATGATAGTATTTTTTCCAATAATCCCCTTGCTTTATTGATCTAATTCCATTAGTTGATTCCTTGAAATAGCAGTCCCCATTCCAATCACCATGGCAACTGGAACGAGTCACCCCAAAAATTTGGGCTAACCGAAGCTATTACATATTTCATGAGCGAATTTATATCTTATGGCTCTACCAAACATGCTTGAGGGTCATCTGAGTTTCCATCGAAAAAATTAAAGTAGGTATATTTTTTCTCTCTCGAACTTTTCTTTAACGTATACAGATCGTATTATGTTTGTTTTCCATGGGCACAAGAGCCAAGCTGCTACTGGTAATTTTATAGAAAAATCTAATAACACTTTGCTCAACCTAGGAATTGAACCCAGGACCTCTAGCACAGCATATCTGGATCACACACATATTTTACAATTATAGAACCGTTCTGGCGAGTTGACCACATTAAAACAAATTTTTAAGCTTGAATGTATATAATATGTGAATATTATGTTGGTAACTGCCTCATTAGCCAAGTGATCCTAAGCACGACTGCTACGCTAGAGGTCCTGGGTTCAATTCCCAGGTCGAGCAAAGTGTTATTGGGGTTTTCTATGAAATTCCCAGTAGCAGCTCGGAGTTAGGAATTTATGCCCGGTTAATGGCAATAGGCTCGCCCTCTATTACATGGGACCTAAACATACCGGCGAACTGTGGGTGTACATTAGTACGCCTCTGCCTAACCCTTCGGGGAATACAGGCGTGATGATAATATGTTATGTTATGTTTAAGCTTTATAGTTTGTTACATAGGGGTAAGTATAGAATTCTTCTAGCCTTAGCCTCACTTTCCTTCCTATACTCTATGGTCACATAATCACATTCACCGCAACCCCTACAGATGATAGAATAATACAACCTACCTATGATGAAGCCCACAGTTAGGTTTTAATTTGGCGCAACAGAAAAAAAATGATAAATGTTTGTTGTCACATTGTTAGAGGTACATAGGAAACAAAGTTGACCGCCAACACGTCAGTGTGGATGATTGAATTTATTTTTACTGTAGTGCCAAACAGTAAAACAACTATTTTTGTATAAATTCTGTCATATAAAAACTGTCATTTATCTAGTGACGGCAAACGTGGCTGCCTAAGAATGATTTCGGGTTAGTAATTTTGGATGTTAGGTATTTGTATACCAAGGAAAATATTAATGTGTCTATCCAACCCCTAAACCGTAGTAGCTAGCTAAATTTGTGTCTAATTATTGGCAGGTCGCCTGCTATTAAATGTGGCCTAAAACATATCGACGAACAGTGGGTCTAAGTACCTACATGAGTACATAGAGATATACCTACTCATGTATGTACAGTTCGTTGAGATTATACAGAGGCATAAACACATTAAAAAGAAGAACTAGCAATATCCTCTTTAAAACAATGTTAATACACTTAATTCCAGAAATAATTTGAAATTATTTCAGAAAGTTACTATTACATTAAGAAATAAACTTAATATCTTAGATATAATTAAATACCTAGCCATTACAAAAACTGCATGTAAGCACGTAAGTACATTGGCTGGAATTTGTAACATACCTAATAAAAAAAATGAAAACAACTAAGATAATATTATCACTTAAAATATAATGAATGAGAATGGCTCATTGTTAAAACCACTGCCTTAGACATTCTGTCAAGAGTATTATTTGCAATTAGAGCCTCCGTTATTTCCTGGAAAACTTATTTTTAAATGGTGCTACAGTTAACGCATAATTTTTCAAAGTTTCGTAGTAGTTTTTTAAAAGCTATAAATTATTCCGGATTTATGTACTGTATTGTGTTGTGCATCATTTATTAAAAAAGCTGCATATTGTGACAAAATGGAGTTGTGTAAATTTAATTTTATGTCGTTTTTACTATTAATACGGAATAACAAAGAAATGACAAAACTTTTTATTCTGGACTCGCACAACTACAATACATAAAACAACTAAAAAATATAGCAACCTTGCGCGAGGCAACATGATACAAAAATCATAATGTCACAGCGCTGGTTTTCAGTTAGGGAATCGTAGGGAGTCGTAAACAAATGAAGAGATTATTGGTAACCATTAAGACCTATGAAAGGAAAAGTTTTAAGGGATTGTTATAGGATTCCATTAGCTGTATGCACAGTACATTCTGCAATCAGCTAAAAAAAAACTCTAGGTACCACAATTCGCAGACTCTAAATCACAAATAGGCTGAATTTGAGTTACTCTTTTTACTGCCACATGGCTGTTATTGAAAGCCAGGGTTTTAAAAACAAACATACACAAAACAAAATACGCGTCCAAAAACATTGTTTCATACAAACGATTCATTTGTTTGATTTTAGGCTTACGTACCCCAGTTACGACGGATGACAATGAATATATATTTATTTTATTTGTCTGAGGCTGAATTTGTCAATACGTTTTGATCTAAAATGTTTATGGTACAATCACATTTTACAGTTTATTTAATTTCGACGAAATGCGACGTTTATTTTCGACGAAGACTTGGACTGAAATAATCGCCCCGAGAAAGTTAAATTGTATCTAATAAAGATTTTGAAATGAAGATTGCTTGAAATAATGTTTTTTTAATAATTATTATTGTAAATATTCTCAGAGAAAATCTCAAGTCTCAATTTAGGAACAGCAAAAATAAATCTAAGCCCCAGGGACAATGAAATGAATTTTGATTGGTAATGAATACGTAGGTATGAATAATTTACCCTACGCGCTATATTTTTTTTTATTTCAGTTATTTTCCTCCTACGCGCTATGATTCGGATTGCTAGACTTATTCTCGATTGCAACCGTAATCATAGTTTACGGCCTAAACACACACGGTGAGTTTTACATTACATAGGCTAGAATCATGGTGAATATGGTAGGGTGGCTGACTCGTGGAGCTCAACGCGCGACCAGGCAAGGACTAGTAGGTGGCGTGTGAGTTTATTCTACCTTTAATAGGGTTTGGTGGTTGTATCAGACCCCCGCCTGTCATGATCGTGTAAGTGTAACAAGCCCCATGGCCATGACTTAAGCAAATGTATTTTTCGTTCAATATCGCTTCTGCATAGGAATGGAAACTGACATATTTTTCGGGATACGTACCTACTAGGTACAAACATTTTTGCAATGAAGGCTACCGTTTTTGAGCTCACCAGTTGGCGCCATTGGTGAGTTCCTGAAGTATACCTCTCAAAGTTTGTTATAATGCGTGTGAACACAAAGTAGTAATACAATGAAAACATAATATTTATTCTAAGACTATATTTATATTTATTAGGCACTCTAAAATCTTAAAAATATCGAGCATGCCGCAAAATTGCGCAGTTTCATTTTGTTCGGAAAAAGGAAGACATAAGTGCCCAAAAGATAAAACTAATCTCAGAGCACTGACATTAATTGACCCCTAGCTCAATACAATTATATGGCACAATTAATCACACGTATCGCATAGTATTCACAGCATTATTCTAATCTATACTCTATACTTAATATATAAAGCTGAAGAGTCTGTTTGTTTGTTTGTTTGTTTACTTGAACGCGCTAATCTCAGGAACTACTGATTTGAAAAATTCTTTCAGTGTCAGATAGCCCATTTATTGAGGAAGGCTATAGGCTATATATCATCACGCTACGCGGACGAAGTCGCGGGCAGAAGCTATACTAATATATAAAGCTGAAGAGTTTGTTTGTTTGTTTGCTTGAACGCGCTAATCTCAGGAACTACTGGTCCAATTTGAAAAAATATTTCAGTGTTAGATAGCCCATTTATTGAGGAAGGCTATATATCATCACGCTACGCGGACGAAGTCGCGGGCAGAAGCTAGTTACAAATATACCCACGTAGCTCACCTACAAACAGTGACATTTGACATTTCGGAGAACTTGCACTAATACTAGCGCCTCTAGCAGAAAATTCACACGCGATGGGCCTCATTGGGATAAACACGGAAGATTCCGGTCCATTCCTCTATGCAGTTTCTCTCTAAGGGAGGAATCCTGAGTCTGAGCAGAGGAATTCATTATCCATCGTATATTATAATGAGATATATCGATCCAGTCTTGCTAGTTAGTGGCTAATGCTGCCTAGCATTAGCCACTAACTAGCAAGACTGGATCGGTCTTGTCAATTTGTGGAAGAAAACATATCGAGACCCACTCCCTCTATTATTTTATGTTTTAATTTAAATTTAAATGGCTTTAGGGCCTCCAACCCAGCATATTTTGCATTATGTCTGTAATTTATTCAGTGACGGATAAATAATTTATTAAACAAATTTAAAAATAAAAAAGACTACATAAATATAAACAGTAGCAGATGTTTCACATTTTCAACAGTAACGAGTTTGGGCAACTCACAATGATTAGGTTAGGGAATATACAAGAATGGTTGGGGCACGTCACTAGTCCCAGATGGCCAATTTATATTTTTTGTTCCGTTTTCATATCAAGAATTTGCCTGGTTTAAAATACCGGGACCTTGTGCTTGGGAGTAAAATCAAGCTTTTTTAATCCCATTTTTTATCATGCATGGGTAAAACTACAGCTGGTAGAAACATCATGCTCAATCTTATTAACTAGGATTTGCCGCTCGGCAGCCTATGCAGGGTATTCAGCCAGTTTACGTCGCGCAGAATCCTGATCGCTTCCACAGTGGTAGTAGTTTGCTGTGGGTTTGCATCCGATCCTATTCAGGTAGTCACTGAAACAAAGTCAGTATACTACTGAGAATGTCTGATGGTTATTCTCTTTGAGGACTTCAAGAGTCTGAGGCCGCGGCCTTAGAGGAGAAAACTATAAAGCCGGCACTCGTTACAATAAAAAAAATGCAAATCTATTCACTGATAAGTTGACTTTCACCCATAACACGCACCTTCAGGGATCATATTGGTATACGTGACTTCATACCTATAGTTATCAAGTTAAAACGAAAACTATTATATTTAAATGCTTACGTACACCATTGTCGCGAGGTTTTGCAATTTTGCTACAGGTTTTCATAAACATCGGATATCGTTAAAAAAAGAAGATACCCTATCTTCTTTTTCTTATTACTTTCCTCTACAGACTAAAAATGATAAATTACCACCCGGTACTTAATGATTATGACTATGGGATGCCAATAAAAACATAACTTGTAATAAAAACCAAGTCTCGCAACTCAGTTCTTCTATCGTAAAAAGTTGAGAGATCCATGTAATACCAAGTCGGTCAATTTATTCAGTCGTCCTTCTGTCTTAATTTATTACGTAATTAGCTAACCTAACAACATCTTATATTGACTATATCAATAGTAAAAGTCTTATAAGTTGTAAATAAATAGATTGACTTGGAAATCTCACTAAAGAATATAATTTAATATAATATGTATTTATGTATTACTTGTGAGATATATTGTGTTTCATGCGATGACCTAATTTAAAAAGTTATATTATTTGTATCATCAACAGAGTACCTGCCTCATTAGCCAAGTCGTCCTGAGCGCGATTGCTACGCTAGAGGTCCTGGGTTCGATTCCCAGGTCGAGCAAAGTGTTATTGGGTTTTTCTATGAAATTCCCAGTAGCAGCTCGGAGTTAGGAATTTGTGCCCGGTTAATGGCAATAGGCTCGCCCCCTATTACATGGGACCTAAAACATACCGGCGAACTGTGGGTGTACATTAGTACGCCTCTGCCTAACCCTTCGGGGAATACAGGCGTGATGGTATGTTTATGTCAACAGAGTAAAAAAATATCGATTATAACAAAATATTTATTTTAGATACCTTAGGATTACTGGCGATATTTGTATCTTCTGTAAATGTGCCAACACATTTCAGTTTTTAAATACCTATATCATAATATAAAAAACATCACAGCGAAAGTATATAAATGTGTGTATCCCACCGCTATCGCGCCAGTTATACGCACTAACGGTACAACTTTTCAGCGTATTCTTCTGAAAAGCTCTTAACTGTGTAGACTAAGCCATAAATAACGTCAATTTGCTGCCTATCTCCTAACCTAGAGCTATTTGATCTCCTTAATGTTTCTCTCGCTTATTCTTAGTACCAAGGAAAATTAAAATAAAGTTCGTTTTGATCAAAATATTTGTTAGATTTTCTTCTTGCTTCATGCTACGCAGAATAGCTTCTCCCATGGTTATAATATTAGCCAGCCAGCAAGTCTATAGAGAGATTAGATTATCTGGTGGCCAGAATGCGCTGAACACTTCACCACCCGAGCACCCATTCGAACCTCAAAAGCTATATTTACATAACCATACTCCGTGTTAAAATACAGTTCCTGACTACCATTCTGGCTTCATTAGCCAAATATATATTTATTTATATTAATGTCTGTACAATGGCTATAGGGATTTCCCATCCACGGGCGGACTGGGAGGACTACTTACTACTATTAGGACTACCTTATAGGTATGCAAGTGATCACAGAGTAAGAAACTAGTCAGCAGATTCAAGAACTTTTGAAAATTCGTCCGGGATTCTCTTTTCGCGAAGATAAAAATATAGGTCATAGAACGCCCCTCATCGACTTACATACTTTTATTCCCAACCGTTTTCCTTCGGGGCATTATAAAACAATTTATATCGAACGCTCTTTTAATAACTCCTAAAGAGATTGGTGAATATTAAGAGCATACCCTTAGAGTAATTTGCAAGAATATCGCGGTGAAACTTCTAAACTAAAACCTTATTAAGGCAGAGTTTAATATTTGCTGGCAGGAAGCCGACGATGCGGCGAAAAGCAATTTGTTTCGATGGTACTTCGATGTTTTTGTAGAGGTATACATGGTTTTCTATCGACGGAGATAATGGTTTCGGCAAGCTCCTCTTTTGCGGAAATAATGATGGCGAATTGGGAAAATTGTTGGTCAGTCAACTGCCTCGTTAGTCTAGAAGTCCACAGTGCGACTGCTACGCTAGAGGTCCTGGGTTCGATTCCCAGGTCGAGCAAAGTGTTATTGGCTTTTTCTATGAAATTCCCAGTAGCAGCTCGGAGTTTGGAATGTGTGCCCGGTTAATGGCAATAGGCTCGCCCTCTATTACATGGGACCTACCGGCGAACTGTGGGTGTATATTAGTATACCTCTGCCTAACCCTTCGGGGAATACAGGCATGATGGTATGTTAATGTTGGTCAGTCTTATTCAATCATTTCAAAACCTACTGGTTACCTATTGTTTTCATGAAATTACCATGAACTTTAAAAATACTAACTATATGTTAAAGCTTCAGTGTATAATAATGCAACAGTATTAGAAAGCAATTCGAAGTATTTTCTAGATACAGCTAAATCAGGCGTAGGCAATGAGCCAAGCCTATACTGAAGACATTACGCAGTAAAACAAATATCTTAGCGAGGATTTATGTGCGTATCGCAAATAAACGCCTCGCACTAAGATCTAGTTTCTATTACGAACACATTTGAATATAATAGGAATTGTTTTAGTAGTTAAACTACAAATATTTAAGCTTATACCTACATGTGACTTTGCTTAGTAACCACTACATTTCCATTATTTTCATCAAAACGTTTTCAATTTGTCTCCGTTTTGAATGACATTAAACATACCATCACGCCTGTATTGCTCAAAGGGTTGGACAGACATACTACTGAACACCCTCAGTTTGTCGATACGTTTAGGCCATTATAATCATATAATCAAACCCATACACTGACCCACTGTTGGGCACGGGTCTCCTCTCAATGAGAGGGATTAAGCTATAGTCCACCACGCTAGCCTAGTCCGGGTTGGCAGACTTCACACGCCGTCGAGAAAATCTCTCAGACATGCAGGTTTCTTCTCGATGTTTTTTTTCACAATTGTAAGCGAGTTAAGAATTAATTTACGCCTCTCTACTAACAGAAATTGATTTCTTCTACAACAAAAAGAACATACGAAAAAGCACTTAAAATAAGAAAAAAGCTGATCTAATTTCCTGTATTTGTTCGTGCAAACAACTAGAGAACGCTATTTTCTTACCGTACAGAAAATTTGTATACTTTTTTTCCAGAAATTCATGACGGTACCGCTGTTTCGGGTTCTGCGCGATACGGAATTCCTGTTGGCAGGACAACTTTATTTGTTTGAAAAAGTGCTAGAGTTGAGACGCTACCACGTGAAATGTAAGCAAAGGTACTCCTGTTATTATTTTTTAAATTCCCAGCACTTCTAACATTGTAATGATCTTAATATTATCTATAAATGTATAGTACGTATTAACATTTTGAAGGGTTAGGCTGGCTGTTCAATCTGTTTCAATCTTCCAACACTTTCCAAAACTTTTTGTTACGATTATTCTTACTTCAATTAACATTTTATTATAAGTCGATCGCCAGCCTAAAAATTTCTTTACTACGCCAAAAAATCTGTAGCACTAATCTCGTAGCTCGTAACAAAAATGTCTCGTAGCATGTAGCAAAAAACTTTAATTATTCGAAAACAGCAAAAAAATGCATTAAAGAGAAGGAACTTACGTATTTTAATTGCGCTTTTGTATCAATCGGCACCGGCAAAGATAAGTGGCCGATCCGAAAACAGAAAAATAAAGTTGGTCTCGATAGTGGACCGAGGGGGAGAGGGGATCCGGCTGCGCGGCGCCGCGCCCCCCCGCTCGCCCCGCGCGCACCCCGCCTTCAGTCAAAACCAACCCTCGAATGGTTACGACGTCCCTCGTCGTTTTAAATCATAACCCCTGAAGTGTACACGGTGGCCAAGTATGTCGACTCTATAGTACTGTGTTAAGTGTATGTATGATTATGAAGTGTATGGAGTGATTGTGTCAGTGATGTTTCATACATAAATGCACTCACAAACAAATACTCGTGTAGTGTGGATTCGACTCCGTGATGTGTTTCACGTATGTATAATTTCAATTATATTTTGTGTTTTTTTATTTAGGGATTGAATTAATCATAATGCAGTGTTTTTACTGCAAATAAGTAGTAAGTAAAGTTTTAAATACCTATTAGGTATACTATGTGTAAAAAGGAAAACAAAAGATACTTAACATAAATAAGTTAGATCACGTACTGAGATTGAAATGAATTATTGTGATAAGCATAATTATTATAATTACGTTCCACATAATCAACATCCGTTCCAGTCCGTTATAAATACATGTTATTATAATGATAAGCAATATTAATTTTATCAAATAACTGAATTCTATACCTACATATGTAATAATGTCTACGAATCATAGGAAATAATTTATAAAAAGAATTTATATGTTTTTACGAATTGAATTCAAAGGAAAAAAGGCCAGAACTGAAAACAAATCCGCAGTGAATGGAAAGAAAAGGATGTTTCTGAAATCAAACGATATAGAGACATCGATAGGGTTTCACTTCAATGAAGCACTTATTACAATTATATTACAACTATATACAATTATATTAGTTATTACAATTTATTTAAATTTGTAAAAATCTCGGACAACCCTTGATTGAGAGGGTTCTTTGAGATAGCTTAAATATAATGAATTCGAAACTTACATTTTAGAAATTCAAACTTAGCTGTAAAATCTAAATTAATAATCACTATTAACAAAGTCGAACAATAAATTCGTTTAGAACCTTTCTAGTGATTACGTAGAATGCAAAACTCATGTGCCAATTTTCAATCATATTCAATATTCAACGTATTTTTGACACTATTTATGCAAAAATAATATGCTTGCTATAAAATATAGGTACCACGGAAGTGCCTTGATAACCTAGTAATATGACCATTTGACTACTAAATCAAAGGTCTCGAATTCGAATCTAAGGCACGAACTTCTTGGGAGTCCCTGAGATGGGCCTATAGGCGTGGCACAGGAAGAGATCCGGAAGAATAAGCTAGTTCCCGGATCCTTCCAATATTGTGCTGAAGATGGCCACCCGGGGGGTTTTAGTGCGGTATAAATCCCACACACCCCGGCCTACCCCCCAGTAGGCCGGCAGCCTTTTGAAGGTTTCCTCCTCGCACAAAAAAAAAAGGCACGGACCTCTTACTCTTACTTTTCAAATTCATGTGCGTATTAATAGTTAATTATCACGCGCATAAACGGCGAAGGAAAACATCGTGAGGAAATCTGCATGCCTGAGAGCTTCTCTCAAAGGCCAACCCGCATTAGCCTGCTTGGTGGATTATAGCCTAACCCCTCTAAGCACTGGGACAATAATTATGATAGGTTGATTATGTTAGGTTATGTTATACCGCGGAACTGTGAGCGTACATACCTCTGCCTTACCTTACTGGGGATAACGTCGTGATATTAAATGTGTGTTCATCTTGGTCAACTATGTCTAACTTTCAATTACCCGTAATAATTCATTCAAAGAACTGGGTTTGGAAACATAACGTAACATACCATCACGCCTGTTTTCCCCGAAGGGTTAGGCAGAGGCGTCCTAATGTACACAGTTCACCGGTATGTTTAGGTCCCATGTAATAGGGGGCCAGCCTATTGCAGTTAACCGGACACAAACTCCAAACTCCGAGCTGTTACTGGGAATTTTATAGAAAAATCCAATAACACTCTGCTCGACCTGAGAATCGAACCCAGGACCTCAAGCGTAGCACTTGTGCTCAGGATCACCAGGCTATATATACAACATGTTCACTATATTATATCACACTACAGTATTAACCCCGTGGGACTTTATAAGCAACAAAGGGATCATTTTATAAGGACAACAGGGATCTTGTTGACCTAGTAGGGGTTAATTATTAGTTGCTAAAGTTTTGATTGCATACCTTATTATGATGTACACAATTCTTGGATTTTTATTTGTTATGGTTTCTAGCTATTCACTGAAATTAATGATTCTGAAATGGAACGGAACTGGAAATAGAATATGGAACAATAAGTATTCGGTTTAAGGTATACTTTTTCAAAGATCGTGGCTTTGAGGTTAATGCTTCTGCCCGCGACTTCGTCTGCGTGGACTTCAGATAAAAAGTAGCCCATGTGTTATTCCAGACTATAATGTAACTCTGTGCCAAATTTTATCCAGATCCGTTCGCCGTTCTGGCGTGAATGAGTAACAAACATCCATCCATCAATCCATCCATCCTCACAAACTTCGCATTTATAATATTAGTAGGATGTTGATCCTATTGGGGGAATACGGAAATAAATTCGCAAAATTAATATCATCATCAGCATAAACAAGTCCACTGCTGGATGTAGGCCTCCCCCAATGTGCGCCATTTCACCCTGTCTTCGGCAAAATAATAATATATATATTTTTTTTAATTATGCATCATACCTACTTATAAATCTTCTTACACTCGGCGGTCATGGTCAACTTCATTCTTGGTTTTAATATTGACGATGACTTTGACCCTAATTATTTTGTAAAATATAGGAAGGAGCACACAAAATGAGCTAGCTTCCCTGCTAAAACACACACACTCTCCACTGTTATGATCATTACAAAAGATAACGTATAACAAGTCTCAGCTAAACCCAAGGTTTCAAGAGGTGGTTGTATTAATCCATCTTAAGTAATAAAGGATTACAACTTAAAAACACTATTCGACTCAGGACCTCACTCAGAAAAGAAAGAAAGAAAAAGTATTTATTTTTCGTCCGTCTGACGCACAACAAGCCAGTATCTAGAAAAATTAAAAAATAAATAAAAAATAATGTGTACAAAAAAATATATCAATAGCAACACTGCCAACTTAAAATACCAACATAATAAAAATGGAAGTTATGATAATTTATACTGTTAGGTTAGTAAAAAAAAAGTGTGGGTGGTGGTTTATCTAAATCTAGGCCTACCAGGTGATCGATCATCGCCTTCTATCACCTTCAAAAAAGAGTAAATTATACATTACATTTTTTTTTCTTTTAACAAAACACAATTTTACAAGTAACTCGCTAATTTCACTTTACTACATAGTTATAAAACAAAGTCATTTCCCGCAGTCTGTCTGACCCTATGTATGCTTAGATCTTTAAAACTACGCACCGGATTTTGATGCGGTTTATTTAATAGATAGAGTGATTCAAGAGGAAGGTTTTAAGCTATTTAACATAACCCTTCAACTCTTAGAATAGCGGGGTAGCATGGGTAAAACCGTGGGTGAGTCGCTAGTGAATATATATGAGGACTTCCTTAACTGAATCTCGATAGAAGCATCGAAATAAACTCAAAAATCATGGCGTCTTTTATTTTCCCTTTTAAATCCCCTTTGAATAATTTATCCATTCTATCATATCATTATATCCATCATACTATAATTCCCATTATTGTAGAATTTATTTGTGCGTTATTTATAGAAGTAGGTATACCAAATCCTTAAGTAAAAAGTTGCAGAAGCTTCGCGAAATCGGGAATTCTCGCAACCGACCTAGCCGACAGTTTCCGCCCTAGCCGGCAGCCTCCGAGCTAGCGGGCTATTGTCTGACCCTCTATTGCCTCTTAAACGGAATGGGATAATAACACGGAACGATATTCGTTGCTGTAATTTTGTTACAGTTATTATGAAGGTATACTATGTAGGTAGTTGTGAAATGAATTGTTAGTTATATTTACGCAGGTACAGTTAGAATCAAATCTATCGTGGCAAACGAAAAAATAAAATTGTGAATAGTGATTTTTGTTGTCTGCTAATATGTCGGATTGAAACAGAAAAGACACACAGGGATCCAAACAGGGGGTCGAGGAAGTTATACAATGTATGAATGTACCTAATCTTTTGAGACTCAGGTTTTATTTTTGAATTAATTATTATTTAGATGTCTCTAAATTGGAAATTGGACTAATATAATTATCGAAATATAATTCTGATCTAGAACCAGTCTCGTAAATGACAAATGCTATTCAACTAAATTAATTTAATCGTGGTAGAGCCATGCTTCGGCACGAATGGGCCAACTTGACCGGAGTGATACCACGGCCTCACAGAAAACCGACGTGAAACAACACTTGTGTTTCGCCGAGTAAGTGAGGATACCGGAGGCCCAAACAGTTTTAAAAAGCGGTCAACCCACTTACGATTCCTCTGGTGCGGGTGTCCATGGACGGCGGGAATCGCTTACCATCAGGTGATCCGTCTGCTCGTTTGCTCCTATAACCAATAAAAAAAATGTAAACGTGACCAAAACTGCCTCATTAGCTAAGTGGTCCTGAGCGCGACTGCTACGCTAGAGGTCCTGGGTTCGATTCCCAGGTCGAGCAAAGTGTTATTGTGTTTTTCTATGAAATTCCCAGTAGCAGCTCGGAGTTAGGAATTTGTGCCCGGTTAATGGCAATAGGCTCGCCCCCTATTACATGGGACCTAAACATACCGGCGAACTGTGGGTGTACATTAGTACGCCTCTGCCTAATCCTTCGGGGAAAACAGGCGTGATGGTATGTTATGTTATGTTATGACCAAATTACATTGAATTGATATTTTGAAACATCTCTTGCATCTGAGAGAATGAAAAAGAGAGAACTCAGATATAATTTTCTTGACACGATATTATATAGACGTGTTTAACAAAAAGTTCACCTATGTTACTTATATATGGTATTTTATAATCTGTATCATGCGTTTACAACTACAAATACAGACATAGGTACACAAATACTCGTACTTAGCACCCCGGAACAATGTAGGTAATAGAAATATCGGTTAAAATATTGAACCCTCAACCCGTGGCCAGAAGACAATCTAATTATAACTTTAATGATACATTAACCTAAGTGGCAAATGCTAGTGCTTTGGCAATGAAATAGTGTTCATTTGGAACGTGCAATCCAGTTAGAAATTTTATCAACGTTTATTGCATTTCATACAAAAGTTTATTTAACTTCAAACAAGAACTTTTATGTAGTTTACCGTTTAATGAAAATTCTCTTTGTTCTTGCGTAAAACAAGAGTTTTAATAGTTTCAAATACCTATCTATGTTTTGAAAGAGTATTTTTCGGTAAATAGGAAGAGGTATAGCTATGCCAAACTGAGAAAATCTTATAATAGCTGTTACTGATATACTTCCAGTTTTCTTTTATAAATTCATATTACCGTGGGAGAGCCATGCTTCGGCACGAATGCGCCAGCTCGATCGGAGTGATACCACGGCCTCACAGAAAACACTTGCGTTGTGTTTCGCCGAGTGAGAGGTTACCGGAGGCCCAAACCCTTTTAGAAGGCGGGCAGCGCACTTGTGACTCCTCTGGTGTTGCGGGTGTCCATGAGCTGCGGTTATCACTTACCATCAGGGTGATCAGTCTGGTCGTGTGCTCCCCTATCTAAAAAAAATATTAAGTTAAATAGAATTGCAATATGGTTTGCAACAGATCGACAATTCACTACGGAAACTTAAAAAGCAGAATTAAATATTCACAAGATGGCGCTAGTCTTTTGAGACATTTATTTTGTTAACTATTTTGACATTTAGTGCGGTTCCCAAGTTGGAGAAGTATAATTCAGTATACGTCTGTACCAGGCATGTAGACTGTATACAGGCGTGATTAGGTTAAGATTTGTTATGTTAAGATATACACGTAAGTGTATATGAATTCATTCATTTTATCCTGAAGATCCCGCGGGAATGGGAATTTTTACGACACACTTTTTGGCAGTCGGCGGTCCTACTCACTGCCGTCACGGGCAGGTCTTGAAATTTCTCGATCCCGTGTCGGACTGTCAATTTTTTTTTTACTTTTTAAACATTACATAGTAAAAATAAACGTCAGTGCGGATAAAAAGGGGTGGCGGCTCGGCACCTGAGCCACGACAAAGGGTGCCGCGTTTAGCTAGAAACAATAATAGGTATATAGTTAATAATAAACGTTGGCTTATAATAACGCAGGCATTCTGCACTGTTTAACCTATAATAACATGCCAATATACACAAAACGAATGTATATATTATTGTGTTCGGTTTGTGTATATTAACATGTACACTAAAATTCGGTTGAAATTTGGCATCAAAGACGTATTTCGCTGAAAGATTCGGCGAAGCGGAACACTGCAGCCCTGCCGCGAGCTAAGGGCTGTGATCATGAAGTTTGGATCCCTCCCCAACTTTTGTACGAATGCGGTGGAACCACCCCTCGCACATTTATCTTAGCAGGAGGGGATGAGAGGAAAACTAATAGTGCTCGGGTGATGCTGTCTTTTTTGCTCAAGATTTGTAAGCAGCATGTTATTGATCTGTTTTGGGAATAGTGTTGAAGTTTTAGCTTTATTTTGTAGTAGGTACTTTTAGTTGCTTTCTTCTGCGTTCCGTCATAATAACTTTGGCAGAGTTTTGCGCAAGTAGTTAGCTAGTGGTCAATTTTACAATAAAAATTCGGTGTAAAGACAGTTGCGGTTGTAAATATTTCCTATTCGTGAACATGTTCATTTAAAGGTTTCTTTAAACATAATGCCTAGATATTAAGTGAGGTGTTGCAAGCAGATCTAGTATAGAAAAATACACACTTATTTTCACATTTAATAGTGTATATTTTGTAAACGAAATTATATTATATACCCAAGTATAATATACGTGACTCGAAAACGGATACCGAAAATTCCACAACTTACTGTATGGACAATAGGCTAAGTAAATAATTAAATAACTACGGGCTGACCCGTTTCCTTTTGTGGGAATGATACAGTTGGAACGAGGTTTACTTTTCACTAACTTTGTATACCTAGCTATAGAGTACGGAACATTTCAAACAATGAGGGTGGCCCCTAAATAAACTGAAGAAATAGTTTTGTCGCAGATCTTATTTGATTCTAATTTAGACTCTATTTATCTCTTTCTGGCCGACCCTAACACAGTGATCAGCCACCCTCTTACAATATTTTTTCTAATCTCTTACTCTGTTTTTATCTCTAAATCCTAAAACTAGTACGGTGTTGTTAATATGCAGTTGCCTCTATGACATGTTTCCCAAAAAGTAATCCTTAGATAATTGTCTGAATACTACAATTTGTCAACACCTCTTCTAATGAAACTTCTTGCAGATAAATAATATATAATGGTTACACAGATACACAAAAATCACCGCGTTATCTTTCCAGAGTCAGGTAAAAATATTAAAGAAATAATTTACGAGCATAGTTCTATCTCCTCAGACTTCGCTTAAGAGGAGGTCAGCTTATCTGGTCCCCTGGGCGTCGTAAGCAACGACTTACGGTCGATATTAAAGTTAATTAAGAGTAATACGAGTTCGTGAAAGGTACTGTACTCTACGTATGAATAGGCCGTTAAATATTATATCACTGTTGTTGCACTGTTCAGGGCCTTTTTTTGATGTCGCAAAAGACGATGTATTGAAACAAATTGTTTTAAATAATTTTGTGTTTTAACTTACATACATACATACCATCACGCCTGTATTCCCCGAAGGGTTAGGCAGAGGCGTACTAATGTACACCCACAGTTCGCCGGTATGTTTAGGTCCCATGTAATAGGGGGCGAGCCTATTGCCATTAACCGGGCACAAATTCCTAACTCCGAGCTGCTACTGGGAATTTTATAGAAAAACCCAATAACACTTTGCTCGACCTGGGAATCGAACCCAGAACCTCTAGTGTAGCAGTCGCAGTGTGTTTTAACTTAACTTAGAATAATTATTTTAAAAGAAAGACTCAACCATTTCGACACACTTTATTTATGAAGTGAGTTACAAATTTAAAAGCATGCGTGAATATGAGCTAAGAAGGCTACCAGCTCAAACACCACTATTTTGCTTGTTTTGTAACTCTTTTTGAGCTGGGTCTATTTATTTATAACATTATAAATAGTGCAAGGAAGATTCTCTTTCTTTCTTATTGTTATTTTGTTTTATCATAAATACTTGGCGATATTTTGTCACATACCATGAATTTATTCATATAATTTACACGTACATTTCGTCTCATTTTACTTCTTAATTCCTTTCCTATATCTGAGGACGGTTCTCCCTGTTTCCCTTTTTCTATTGTCTCCTCTCTCCTTTTGTCCTCCGCTTGTTGCTTATTGTCTCATTTTTCTCTATTAGCCTTTGGTGAAATCAAGTCATAAAAGTTATAGTAGACCCTATTCTATATCTAATAAATGAACTAAAATAAATAACATTCAAGATTCTCTGATACCAAAAAACCTTTCTCCGAAATCATCAAGGAATATCTCGCCCTATATAGAAATCGACTAAAAAAAGGTCGAAAAGATCGAATTGGATTAGCAAGTGAAATCAGTGTACATTGCAGTGGAACATTGAAGCTCTAGATAAATATAAGGGGTGACTTAAGGGTGCGTGAGGGAACGTTGAGACGACAAAATATCCCTCCGCTACCCTCTTAGCGACCCCCTCGGCATAAACTCCCCAAAGAGCCGTCTTGTCGTCTAAATATTCCGGCGAATTTACGTGAACGTATTGGATTAAATTTCGTACATACCCAAAGATTAAATTTGTATATAAATTATACTGCGGTGATGTCTTTCATGAAGTCGGTTAAAAACCGGTAACTTTGTGGCGAAAAATTTTTTTTATGAAAACTGCCCTACCTTAGGATTTTCTCCTTTATCGTGGGTGCATTTACAAATTGTCACATACCACAGACCCGGAACAACTGTCTGTAAATCATATAAGTATTTTCTCCGTGTGGGGATCGAACCCACAACACGTGTCGCAGAAGCCGATCGCTCAGACGCGATGCCAAACGTGTCGTCAATCAATAAACCAAGTTTTCTAATAACAATAAGCTCTGCAGTCATATTTAATTAAATGCGCTAGGTGTTAATAAAACGAGTTCTTCTAGTATTTAATTTACTCCAGAGTAGCTTTACTATGCGAAGTAGACAGCACTAATGTGTACTACAGTTTATCTCAAAAGCCTGCACAGAGCGTTGAATAGTTTGAATCTCTTGAATGCGTTGTAGAGTTCAGCGATCGAAATACAAACAGTAAGACAAACTGCATTGGAGTATATTTCTTTAGTCACAGTAGAAAATTAATTTAAATAACCGCAAAGCAAAAATAATTACATAAATCAACTAAATTGAAAACCTCTTTTTTCTACAGACGACTTGAAAACCTCTTTTTTCGAAGGAGGTTCAAAATGCATTATGTGCTCATTACTCATCATGTTTCACGAAAAAAAGCTTAATTTCGTACTTATTTCAAAGAAGAAAAACATCGACAGCTGATCATCAATCACTACATGAAATTGATTATTATGGTCACTGAATGCACAAGCATAGTATGGCGAAAGATATATCACCCCTAATTGCATTGTAATAGCTTCACATGACTTTTTGTATTAGTTAAGGTAAGGTCATATGAAAGCTCAAGGGCACACAGCGAGGTATGGACAGAGTTATGTTTGTATTTGTCTATATGAAATGAGGAGATCCCTAGACGAACCGACATAATATCTCAATGGATTAGCAAGCTGACGTGGCAGTGAACGGGGAATATGGCTTGTATGCCGGTGGTACAAAATGGTTCTCAAGTGAAGACCAGGGACTGGAAATCGCAACATAGGAGAGATAGACGTATGTTAATGCCGCTGGGAGTCGTTGGGTGCAGGCGGCATATAACTGATTCCTGTAGTGTGTGGTTTTCTCCATGAAATTCCCAGTACCATCTCAGAGATTATAATTTGTGCTCGACTAAGTAATGGCAATAGGTTCATCCCCCAGCTAACTAACACTGAAAGAATTTTTCAAATCGGATCAGTAGTTCCTGAGATAAGCGCGTTCAAGCAAACATACAAACAAAAAAACTCTTCAGCTTTATATATTAGTATAGATTACGCTGAGACTATGTAACTATTCCACACGGACGAAGAATGGCACTCAAAAATACCGTCAAACTGTGGGTGTACTTTGGTACGCCTCTGCACAACCCTTCGGGGAATACAGAATACATGATGTTATGTTTATGAAATTTTCCACACTCCAAAAAAGGTTTCTTTATAGCAATAATGAATCTGTTAATATATATTAAAATAAATTATACTGTATCTGTTTACTTTACGTTCATTTACTTGCTTAAGCTGAGCGTAAAATAAATATACATGCAGCGTGACGGAATAATTATGGAACTTAACACGATACTGCTCGGCGTCAGGTTTTTGAACGCACATAGGTAGGTACATAAAGGCGTGTTATTTACCGGTTGAGCAGAGTAGCTATGAATAAGAATTTATGTACTTTAATGTTTAATTAAACATGGTCCTGTATAATTATTTAGTAGTCTAAAACTATTCATAGAACAATATACATACCATCACGCCTGTATTCCACAAAGAGGTAGGCAGAGGTGTACCAATGTAACCTACAGTTCGCCGGTATGTTTAGATCCTATGTACTTAACTGGGGTTAGATAATGTAATTGCCATTAACAGATCAAAACTCCGAGCGAGTGGGAATTTTATATTATCATCATCATATCAGCCTATTGCCGTCCACTGCTGAACGTAGGCCTCCCCCAAAGAGCGCCAACCATCCCGGTCTTGGGCAGCTCGCATCCGTCCGCTGCCAGCCACCTTCTTTAAATCGTCGGTCCATCGTGTCGCAGGGCGTCCCACACTACGCTTGCCCAAACGCAGTCTCCACTCTAACACTTGTCTGCTCCATCGATAGTCTGTCCGTCTGCAGACATGACCGGCCCACTTCCACTTCAGCGTGCTTATTCTTCGTGCAATGTCGGCAACTTTAGTTCTTTGGCGAATGACTTCGTTGCGAATTCTATCCACCAAAGAAACTCCAAGCATTGCTCTCTCCATTGCACGCTGAGTAACCCTAAATTTGTGGACCAGTCCCCTGGTGAGTGTCCACGTTTCGGCTCCGTAAGTCATTACGGGTAGGACGCACTGATTATAGACCCTGGTCTTTAGGGACTGTGGGATCGACGGTTCAAAGATGTCACGCAGCTTCCCGAATGCCGCCCAACCCAAGCGAATTCTTCTGGTCGCCTCCTTCTCGAAGTTGTGCCGCCCCAGTTGTATAATTTAGCCAAGATATATGTATTCTTGCACAACCTCGAGGGCAGCGCCATTTACGTATACAGGACTCGGGGTGACATGGTCATTGTACATGACTTTGGTTTTATCCAAATTCATCCCGAGACCCACCCACCTTGAAGAATCGCCAAGGCTGTTCAGCATCACCTCCAGCTCCTGCAGAGATTCTGCCATGATGACGATATGACGATGACGGCAATTTTATATTATAGAAAAACCCAATAACATTCGCACGACAGCAGTCGCGCTTAAGACTTAGAAGACTTAAGAAGATTAATCTAAATTGGGATTAAAAATTCATCCCAAATTAATTTAATCAAAACCCAACAGTGATGATCTCTTCTTTGTATGGGTCTGTATACATCATATAGGTCAAGCTGTATCTCTAGATACGTTCAATTAATTGAGATAAGATGGTCACCAGTTTTTAGGATGGAGAGTATACTATCTAACAACACTTTAATAAAATTAAAGAAGTTTAAAAGAAAGAAAAGACAAACGGACAAGAAGTTTAAAAAATATATTTTCGGGTTCTGAATTTTTATATACGCTTTTGTTTTTTTTTAATTTAATATTTTCAATGGACAGTCACAGCTTTTTACAATTTTATAATAGTAGAGATTAATTAATATTTTCTCATTACGATGCTTATGCAGTGCGTCAGCTTTTAATTACAAAAACGTAAAGTTTCGATCCAAAGTTGACAAAAACAAAGTTTTAACGAAATCGATGCCAGTACAGCAGTAAGCCACTTTGCGGACTTAAAGCCACGCTGCAGAGTATCACATGACCATTTTGAACTCAAAATGGTTTTGGCCCGGGATTTCCTCGTTTACCTACCTAATGTGTTCGGCCTGATATCTGTAGGCTGACCTTAAGCCACGCCGAGCAAGCTAAATACAGTTTATCTAGCATATTGAAACGAGTTCTGAGACTTATTGAGTAGTTATGCTGTATTTTGGTGTGTTTAAACTTCAACAGTTTTTTTAAATAAGCTATTTTTACAGACTTTATTGCGTTAACACAAATGTAGGCGTCGAACACGTTAGTCTACATCCACATGTAGACTAACGTGTTCGACGCCTACATTTGTGTTATGAATAGATTCGGATCCTTTACAGCATCCATGGCCACCCATGGATGCTGTAAAGGATCCGAATCTATCTATTTCTATCTCTATAATCTATATAATATTATAAAGCTGATGAGTTTGTTTGTTTGTTTGCTTGAACGCGCTAATCTCAGAAACTACTGGTCCGATTAGAAAAATTATTTCAGTGTTAGATAGCCCATTTATTCAGGAAGGCTATAGGCTATATATCATGTAACTATTCCATACGGATGAAGTCGCGGGCAGAAGCTAGTCTGGAATAAATTATTCCAATACAACGCAAATAAAAAGTAATTTTATTTCGGCGTCCAATATACGCGTAATTGTCAGAATCCAGTATTCAACAATTTATTTTTTATTAAAAAGTTTTTTTAAAGTAACACTGGCTTTGTGTATTGGGGAACACGTTCTTCTTCTTTTTTTTCTTTTATATATAACTGGGTATTTTACTCGATTTAATCCGTCAAGCAACTAATTACTGATACAATAGAAAATTAATTGTTATCAGACGCCGTCAGTCGGATACTTAACAAGTTAATTTACTCTCTACAAAATATACTCCCGCCATCGTGGTAGAAAGCCAATTTTCTATCTTTTAAAATACTATATTTGTTTCATTTATGGACTGCTTCTTTTATAAAAATATAATCTTTTATAATCTAACTATCTATTCTTCCGAGGTATTTTATTAAATCTTGTTGGAATTAAAGTGTCGAGCAAAGGCTCGACCTGAGAATCGAACTGAGGACCTATAGCGTAGCAGTTGCGCTCACGACCACTAGGCTAATGAGGTAGATATTTATATATGATAGTATATAATTAACAAATATAAATTATTCGAGAAATGTATTAAAAACACAACATCTTTTATGGCTCCAATATGACTTACCTTAATTTACTTAGGCACTTATAAAAAACTAAATACCTACACAATTGACTATTATTAAATGTAGTTTTAACAAATTATTTCCTTTTACTTAACCGATCCCTTTTGGTTATAATATCACAATTGGATTGATATTTCAATATTACAATGTAGGATATTGTAATATTGAAATATCCAATGTCTACCTTCATCGAACCACGTCATACACACATTATTTCATACACGTTATCTTTTATTCATTTAATTCGGGCCAACGTTACTACATTGAGGCGAAGGGTCCAGCTTGATAATGTAAAACAAATAAGCGCCGACCTTTGCGCGCCCATGCCCAACAAAGGTTGAGAACTGGATGGGTTAGCAACGTATTCAGATTTATAAAGATATTGTTACAGGTTGCATATTATTTTGTTATGTTTGCTTAACATTTTCTAAAGCCGTTACACAGGTATTGGGATTATTTTAGGCCTAAGCCTGTGTAGGGTTATAATAATATAGACTCTATAATTTTACTTTGTTTTTTTTTGGGATGGGGTGGCAAACAACTATAACGCATCTTCAAATAGTAAGCGATTACCGCAGCCTATGGACACCCGCAACACCAGAGGAGTCACAAGTGCATGGGCCTCCGGTAACCTTATTCACTCAGCGAAACACAATGCAAGCGTTGTTTCACGCCGGTTTTCTGTGAGGCCGTGGTATCACTCCGGTAGAGCCGGCCCATTCGTGCCGAAGCGTGGCTCTCCCACGTGATAAAATGTTTTATGGTATGTGGTGGCAAACTAGCAGACGCATCATTAAATTGTAAGTGATTACGGCCACCCATGGACACCCGCAACACCAGAGAACTCGAAAGAGCGTTGCCCGCCTTTTAAAAGAGTTTGGGGCTCCGGTATCCTCATTCATTCGGTGAAACACAACGTAAGTGTTGTTTCACGCCGATTTTCTGTGCGGCCGCGGTATCAATTTTCCTATTCGTGATACCATAGTGATACTCTAGTGGGTTATTCTGTTTCAATTTTTAGATGGAGCAGTACTATTTTCCAGTTTTCCATTAGAACATTCTGTGGCTGCTCGGAATTTAGATTTATGGCTGATTGCCGTAAATGCGTTTATTTGGGATCTACATAATATATTATATCGGCAAATTACGGGCGTACATCATTAGTAACTACCTACACGATTTATACAAACCTTTGGTTAACGTGCAAGTAAATATCTAGGCAATGAAGTAGAACATACCATCATGCCTGTATTCCCCGAAGGGTTAGGCAGAGGCGTACTAATGTACACCCACAGTTTGCTAGTATGTTTTTAGGTCCCATGTAATAGGGGGCGAGCCTATTGCCATTAACTAGGCACAAATTCCTAACTCCGAGCTGCTACTGGGAATTTCATAGAAAAACCCAATAACACTTTGCTCGACCTGGGAATCGAACCCAGGACCTCTAGCGTAGCAGTCGCGCTCAGGACCACTTGGCTAATGAGGCAGTGAAGAAGTGAAAGGCAATGAAGTAGAAAGTCGTTTTTTTTTTCTTCTTGTAAAGTTTTGATGAAAATTTACAGAATTCGAGGCGAATTTCTTGGATTCCAGAATAGTGGCCGCCAATTTTATGGGTTTCATCGCCATAACTTTAGGATTCTGAACATTCTCCGCTCGCGGCTAAATTATTTTGGAGTGAAATTCCTACAATAGTCCGATATAGTCTGGAGGCTTTTGAAATTCAGTTGTTTTTGTATTTGACCTTATAATTTTCTGTTGAATGAGTGTAAGACTAGCAAATAACACTCTGCAGAGTTATTTCGTGTTTCTTGGAAATTGTTCAATTACTGTATTATTCAGTGCTGCGGTTTTAGTTTATCAGGACTATCTGAAATAAAGCTCAAGGTATGTTTTGTGTTCGTGTTTTTCAAATAAATTGTGCAATTAAGTATTCATGTCATTTTTGACCCGTGGTCGAAAAGTCAAAAAATCAACTTTATATATTGTATTTGAATAAAATTGCTGAACTTATTTTGAGAAAACAACAATTGTAATCCATTATTATTTGAAGAAAAAAGGTTTAAAACTAATAAATAATGTGATTTAATCATATTCCTCTAATTCTGAGAGATTTCAGAAGTTCCTGGTAGTGTGTAAATGACCGGCTTAGTTAATAAAAAAAAAACAGTCCAATTACTGAACACCCTGAATTAAATAATTTGAACTTTATTTTAAAAATAAATTGTATTCATGATAATTATATCCATATTTTTAAATTTTATTTCAAGTAACCATTTTTATGAAAAACTTTTCTCGGCTGACGCCAAAAACACAATTTTTACGACTATTATAAACATAAGCAGTATTTGCCAAGAGCCATCTCTAGAGCTCTAGAGCATTCACCATTATTATAATTTATTCCTTTTTATTGTGCCTTCAAACATTCTTTTTTCATTGAATATAAAATTATTGTTTTATTGAAACGATTTTTGTTTTACAACTCTCGTTTCGAAACTTTTTCTTTTATATTTTCAAAAGTTCTTCTGTGTTTTATTAACCACAGGGGCGATTTTTCTTTAGAGGTCACGGTTATGAGATGTATATTTTATGTTAATATTGAAGTTAAACGTACATAACAAATATAGTGGTTTAAAACATACATACCATCACGCCTGTATTCCCCGAAGGGTTAGGCAGAGGTGTACTAAGGTACAATCCACAGTTCGCCGGTATGTTTTAGTTGTACCAATGTAAAATGTGGTTTAAAAAATAAAGCTAACGTCAGAGTATTGCGATTCAGATTGTTTTTGTTTACGATCCCACTGTTACTAACTATTGTTTTACATAATATTTCAAAGGGCAAAGGGCCTGGCAAAAATGGGACAGAAATGGTTAAAACAATTGCTTATATTTAAAGTTACTTAGGTACTAATAATAATAACATCTTATCGATACACCTAAACTACATACATACATACCATCACGCCTAAATTCTCCGAAGGGTTAGGCAGAGGCGTACTAATGTACACCGACAGTTTGCCGGTATGTTTTGGTCCCATGTAATAGGGGGCGAGCCTATTGCCATTATCCGTTCACAAATCCCAAACTCCAAGCGGCTACTGAGAATTTCATAGAAATATTCAATAGGATTGCTCGACCTGGGCATCAAACCCAGGACCTCAGTCGCGCTCAGAACCACTAGGCTAATGAGTCAGTTGACACCTAAACTATGCTATTAAGGCTCGTTGAGCAAATGAAAACTCTGCTGATATTGTGTTACCCTATAAGAGTATTATATTATAAAGCTGACGAGTTTGTTTGTTTGCTTGAACGCGCTAATCTGAGGAACTACTGGTCCGATTTGAAAAATTATTTCAGTGATATATAGCCCATTTATTGAGCCCAAGGCTATATATCATCACGCTACGCGGACGAAGTCGCGGGCAGAAGTTAGTTAAATATATACACGTATATACTAAGGGTTGTATATCCCTGAGCGAGCAGGAATGGGTGGGAGGTAGATTGGCACGAATTCAAACGGTACTCAGCATATTCAGCAGTAATATATAGTGTTTAATATGTGTCAAAGCTTACAAATAACGGCAGTCTCCTGACCTAAATTCTAGATACATCTTTGACCTTTTTACTTACTATAAATATAGTTATATAAATATAACTGCCTCATTAGCCAAGTGGTCCTGAGCACGACTGCTACGCTAGAGGTCCTGGGTTCGATTCCCAGGTCGAGCAAATTGGGTTTTTCTATGAAATTCCCAGTAGCAGCTCGGAGTTAGGAATTTGTGCCCAGTTAATGGCAATAGGCTCGCCTCCTATTACATGGGAGCAAAACATACCGGTGAACTGTGGGTGTACATTAGTACGCCTCTGTCTTACCCTTCGGGGAATACAGGCGTGATGGTATATATGTAGGTATGTATGTATGTATAAATATAGCGATTAGCGAAATTACAAGTTTTTGGTTACAAAATAAAACGTGTCAAGTTTTCTTTGTGCAGGAAGGTTATATACTCTATGGTCGCAATTATAAAGCAGGAAGGCAAAGTACCCTATACTAAAAAAATAGTTGTAGTTATACAGTAGGTATGTAGTTCTGCCTACGCCTGCGGAAATAAAGCGTGAGCCTTAATCAGATATACAAACATACACTCAGGCCTTTCTCCCATAGGGGTAGGCAGAAACTATAGACCGCCACTTGCTACGATTCTTGCATACTTATTTTGCTTCTGCGACATTCATACATCTTCTCATCTTTATCGATATGCATAATTTATACAAAGTTTTACATATGTCTCCCCGTGAGGCAGGCAAAGACTGTAGATTTCCACTTGCTACGATCCACATCATATACGACGCCATTTTCAGTTTCTAAGTTCATTAACCTAGGGTGCACGTTTTATCCCGTTTTACGTGCATTTTTGAGAACGTCCACAATTCGTTTGTGGTAGGTTCGCCGAGATGACTCTTATCAATTCTTCCAAATTAAAAGCGTTCTTATAATACCTTTAGGAAGGCATAAATTAGACGCCCAAAGACCAATATTTCCCATACCGCCCTAAAAATTCCAAAGCAGGTGTTCCACGGACAATATTCCGTGCATAGCAAATATTGTCTATTAAACAAGTCCGTCGACTTTATTAAGGGTGAGGGCGGATGCTGGCATCTTGACCTAAATATCGAGATGTCGCGTAACGAAGACTTCACAATAGCGTAGTATGCTATAGATTTGGTTAAGCTTGCCTTGTCGTGTATTTGAGTTTCGAGATGGTAGCTTGGTTGGAATTTAATGTTCCACAGAACTTCCTGCGTGATTATCATAGTTGAGGGCAATCTTAGATACGACCTTTCATCCTCATTAACTCAATTACCGTACCACTGTTGGGCACTGGGGTTCTAGAGTGGATTGGCTGATGCTACGCGCCGCCGAGAAAACCTCTCAGGCATCTTTTCTTCATCGTTTAAGCGATTGATCATTAATTTTATTAATATTGCACATATGTTCGAAGAGTATGAGGTGCGTTGGACTCGAACTCGGGACCTTAAACTGGGCACATCGGGTTTTGAATTATTATTTAAGATTATAAGATAGCTAATAATGCTTAATCTCTCTCATTCTGAGAGGAAACCCGTGCCCAGCAGTGGGACAGTATATGGATTGATTATTATAACATACATTACATTACATCTTTGTAGTTATAACTGATGACTTTGGTAAGTTTTAATCTTTATTATTAACTTAAGTAGAACTTTTGAACTCCATAAGTGATGGATGTAAGTTGTGAGTGCTAAGAACGCCGAGTGCGTTCCCTATTGAATAATAAATTATATATAATTAAGCTATGTACATTAACCTAATGAACAAAAGGGCATTCCCTTAAACCAGTCATACTATCGCTTCCATACATAGATACTAAAAAGAACACCCAATATAAAAATACTTTATTATTTTAGTGAAACTTCATATTAAAAATAGTCTGGATGCCTTGTTGTTATTTAGATATTCTATTTAAACTGTCTAGAACCTTCATATAATAATTCCGTTACAGTTTGTATACTTTCAATGCTAAAATTCAGTGCAAGCTGATTGCACTTACTGTTAGCTTGCCAATAAGCTGTCTATTAAAGCTTGGTGTCATCGAACCCTACTTATGACGTATGAGATATGAGACACACAGACTACATGACATGCGATCTCTGATCAAGGGTAAACGTGCTACTTCTGTAGTAACATAATCTTTGTAACAATCCTAAGAGTATTGGAAAGGATCGGATACCTACTAGGAATCTAAGAAAGACTTTCGTGATCATAAGAGTTTTTATTAGGGAAATTCCACAAGACTACCTAAACAATTAAGGTTAATAAAGTACTTGTATAAACCCTAATTTTCTGTATAAGCCCAGACATTTACCATTTAACCCGCTTTCAAAGATTCCTTAAAACGTTTTCCTCTACGCTTTAGACCGTTCAAATGCTAGCATTTACATAAATAGCCAATGAGGGAGGTGAAAAATATACTATTATTCCTTACTAGCTTCCGCCCGCGACTTCATCCGCGTGGAATAAAGATTCACATCTCCTCCCCCGTAAGTGATAGCTTGATAATATATAGCCTATATGTTGACCCGACCTGTTAGTAATATTCATGCAAAATTTGAAGTAAATCCATGCAGTACTTTTTGAGTTTAGCCCGGACATACATACAGACAAAAAGACAAAAATTCTAAAAACTATATTTTTGCTTCGATATCGATTGTAGATCACGCCCCAAGTAGGTATTCTTTTAAAAAAATATTCAATGACAATTCAGTTTTGACTTTCCTACGATTTTATTATATATATAGATACCGTTTTTACCGTGGGAGAGCCATGTTTCGGCACAATTGGGCCGGCTCGACCCGAGTGATACCTCAGCCTCACAGAAAACAGCGTGACACAACACTTATGTCGGTTTCGCCGAGAAGGTGAGGATACTGGAGGCCCAAACCCTTCCAAAATGCAAGCAACACACTTGCGACTCCTCATTGTTGCGGGTGTTCATGGACTGCGGTAATTGCTTACCATCAGGTGATCAGTTTTCTCGTTTATCCTAGGGCATAAAACAACATGCATTCGCTAAGAACCTAACTTTCAAAGTAAACAAATGCCCAAATACCCTCACTATTTATCACCAGAAGAATAAAAAAGGACCCTCACATAAAAAGATGAATGAGCTACATTAATTTACTACATTAATGAGACTACACCCCCCTATTAATTAAAAGAAGTGGGAGTTTCATTAAAACTTTTACTTAGATGGCTCCGTGCAATGCACTCGTTCGATGAAACTTCTGAAACCTGGAAAAACAAGGGTTGCTGCTGAAAGTTTTGGAAACGTTGCAACATACGGATATAGGTACCTGGCTGGGTAACTCAAATCTAAACTAATAATAGGAATTATCTTTTTGGGATTTCTCTTGCATTTTCCATGCTAGGAAAGATTCGACTCGAATTAACTTGCTTGTCAATAGATGTTACTGACGTCACCTTTAAGACGTAAGTTCAGAATGTAAAGGCAAATATCGACATGGCAGGTAGGACTCGCGGTGGCTTAGTGGTCATAGCGTCTGGTGTATCAAACCAGAAGACGCAGGTTCGAATCCTGCGTCGAGTCGAATTTAGTTAATAATATTAATGTTAATGTAATTCTGTCTGTTTGTTAGGCACGTTTTCTCTCGTCATTTATATTTGCTGCACTGTCTGTAGTATTTTAATTAGGTACGACTAAGTACTTAAAACATAAACATACCATCACGCCTGTATTCCCCGAAGGGTTAGGCAGAGGCGTACTAATGTACACCCACAGTTCGCCGGTATGTTTAGGTCCCATGTAATAGGGGGCGAGCCTATTGCCATTAACCGGGCACAAATTCCTAACTCCGAGCTGCTACTGGGAATTTCATCGAAAAACCCAATAACACTTTGCTCGACCTGGGAATCGAACCCAGGACCTCTAGCGTAGCAGTCGCGCTCAGGACCACTTAGCTAATGAGGCAGTTACGTACTTATAATAAAAACAATAATTAAATTAACCGTACACGCCAGGAAAAAAACAGTCACACTATTTGTTGTGAACTTTGTGGCTTTGTGAGTTTTTTGTGAACTACCCAAATATTCCACTAATCTGGTATCACATATTTGCTACTACGCACTGTCTGGACTTTAAAAGAGACAATAATTCTCTGAGTTGTTGCGACGTATCTTCTCAGAGGTCGTCTGTTAGGAAATGCAGGCCCCATCTAGTAAAAAAACAGAAAACATTTACTTTGAAGGTGTCCATATAAGATCTATTTACAGAAATAAACATAATTTATCATTTATTGTTATTTATATTTATACCCAGCTATTGGCAATGTACTTATTATTATAGATGAACGAAAATTTCGACAAAAAAACTTAAATTAAAAAAATACGCATGATATAAGTTCAAGCTCGAAATCCAAGTCCGTAAATCGTCTACTAACGGGTCCACATAATAAAATGAAAGATTTTTCCTAAAACCTAAATGGGCCATTACATCCTATATGAACACCACATTTTTCATAAGCCGGCTGAACTGTCCCAGCATACTGCTGACTGAAACCCATTCTAGCACTCAAAGAAATGCTGAAGAAAGCATTAGTAATTCAACAAACGTAGGAAACCGCTCAGTTAGAGGATGTCGAAAAATGAGCACACATTATCGTGGCTGAGGTCTTCGTTTCCCGCCGACTCGATATTTCTGTGAGAGCGTACAATTTGGATCTCGTTAATACATAATAAAATATATTCGAGTACGTGTCATTTAAAATTACATTTAGGTACCATTTTTACATACCGTTTTTTTTACATAAGAATTTTAAGAAGTCATGTCAAACTGCCTCATTAGCCTAGTTGTCCTGAGCGCGACTGCTACGCTAGAGGTCCTGGGTTCGATTCCCAGGTCGAGCAAACTGTTATTGGGTTTTTCTATGAAATTCCCAGTAGTAGCTTGGAGTTAGGAATTTGTGCCCGGTTAATGGCAACAGGCTCGCCCCCTATTACATGGGATCTAAACATACCAGCGAAATGTGGGTGTACACTAGTACGCCTCTGCCTAACCCGTCGGGGAATACAGGCGTCATGGTATGTATTTATCAAATGTCTCCTTGTCGCGAATCTACTATCTGCTAATTTTAACTGTTATTGTTTTACAGTTTAAACTAACGACGCCCTTCAAGCTAAAATCCAACAGGCCGTTTACGCTATACTCCATGCCAAAGAAATATACACTCGATTATAATTACTACATAATTATCCCTCTTTCTGGTGCATTCGCGTAAAATAATTTGTTTACAATAGAACGCAAGTTTTTCTTTATTTAATTTGCTTGAAAAAAAACCACAACAACAATTGTTGGTTTTAAACATAGTTCAAGAGTATCAATACTGTGTAGGTTTCAGCTTAGTTCTTCAGTTGAAAACCGCGTACAGTTTACAAAATATATCGGCAAACTCCGAGCTAAACGTCTGAAGTTTTGTGTAAATATAACTAAAGCATGTACCTACATTTACTGCTAAACACTTGACAGTTAGTAATGGTAAAACGAAGTGACTTAACTATTTTAGACTACGTATTTTAAATGTACATCAGGCTATGATTATGAGATTTTTTATGAGAACATTATAATGGAAATAAGTAGATATTATTAATAATAATAAATATACGAAAATATTAAGATATGTATTATGATTCCATTACGATTTATATTTTCATAGAAAAAAATGGATAGACTGATTTTTATAGGATAAAATATAGTTTCCATTTCGTTTTTAACGAATTCATTTCCATGTTTATTTTCAAATGAACAGACGAACGCTTCTTCATCACAAATTTGTAATATTAATTGAATGAATTCAGTACCTACCTACATTAAACATTTCAGGAATCCAACAGCAATGTAATTTATATAATATTTTATTTCCATGCATATACCTACTCGTAGGAGAATAATTTAATTAAATGATATTTTTATAAACTGTAAAAATACTTTCAAAAAGATGCACCGTTATAATAACAATTCCAATTGGAAGTTGTGTATATTTTATTATAATAAGAGTAAATTATTACTGCAGAAAAATCTTATATCTTTTGACAATTGGTTCTTGATTAAATAAATTCTAGTTTTTTTTATGCAGTTGTCGTTACCGACCAGAAGTTTGAGTTTGTGTCCGGGAAATGGTAATTTGCTTACCCCATAAGTCTTTAAAAAATCATGCCTGTGTGTTTGGTTGTACATCAGTAAACCAGCTCCTCTCAACCCTCTGGGAAATACAGGTGTTATTAGATATTAAAAGGATTTTGTGATTTTATATTTATGGCTATATCACAATGATATAGGTTCCACGCTAATTATTGTATTCTTTTAATTACTTATAAAAGACACATCTCGCGCTAGGAAAATGAGCCTTGTTTCGCAGAATACTTCACAAACGTAAAAATTCATGGCTACAAAGAGCACCCAGACTTGGAAAGAAATCCGTGGACACCATTTTTGCCTCCGGAGGTAATCAAACCCATGACATGGCATATAATTTGCGTGCTTCTAAAAGAAAATAAATTAATAACCCCGTTTCAATGTCCATTCACTTCCCAAAGTGAAGCAAAAACATTTTTCATTCACCCTTATCAACGACGCTATGAAAAATAATCTTCAACTCAACACGCCTCACAATCCAGTGTTCCTAAACAAAACATTAATAACTCAAGCATAGTACCAGCCCAAAAAAGGTACATCCACTATCTTTTTATGTTGAAAAATGACCACAGACTATCTACGGAACCCGGATCCAGGGTTCCATCCATCAACTTCAGGGTATCGCTTACTGAATCAACTTTATATGTTGTGTGCCATGAGAGTGTGTACTAGATGCCAAGTTTTTTACTATAGCTCCATTTTTCACCAACATCGCCTAGGTTATGTGAGAAAATTTGCTGCCTTATATGATAGATTGACTGACAAGTAAATAAATCTTTGTGATACGTCATATCTTTCAACAATGAAATGGAGATTGTGATTATGTTAATAGTTTTATTGCGTATTAAATGGATAAGCATTAATCTGTTTTTATGGGATAGGGGGGCAAACGAGTAGACGGATCGGATGGTAAGCGATTACCGCCGCCCATAGACACCTGCAACACCAGAGGAGGCACGAGTGCGTTGGCCGCCTTTTAAAAGGGCTTGGGCCTCCGGTAACCTCACTCACTCGGCGAAGAACCTCATGTAGGAATGTATTTCCATAAATATATTCCTCAGAGAAAGACTTCTTTAATGTTATTATACATACACACATACATACCGTCACGCCTGTATTCCCCGAAGGGTTAGGCAGAGGCGTACTAATGTAGACCCACAGTTCGCCGGTATGTTTAGGTCCCATGCAATAGGGGGCGAGCCTATTGCCATTAACCGGGCAGAAATTCCCCAAGCTGCTACTGGGAATTTCATAGAAAAACCCAATAACACTGCTCAACCTGGGAATTGAACCCAGGACCTTTAGCGTAGCAGTCGCGCTCAAGACCACTTAGCAATGAGGCAGTTATTATGTTATTATTATATATGTAAGATTAATATGTTAAAATGAATTGCCTTCCTAAAGGCTAAAAGACCAATATGAATTGTAAACGATTAATTCGCATTTGCTACGAATGAATTTCGAATATGATGTAGGTATGTATTATTGTCGTTCAATTGACATTGTTACCTATAAGCAATGAATACATGTAATTGAAGGGCAAACAATGTGGTTCTGTGGTCACACGCATCTCCAACTTGCGTTTGAAATGAAACAATTGAAATTGAGCGCACAAGGCAACACGATTCAAACGTAACCACACAGCAATGTATATATGAATACTCCAATGATATATTGGTATATGTAGATAGTTCAAAGGGGTTTATACAAAATAATGGCTACGGTTTTCGTTATACTATGTCTATATCTACCAATAGCCAATAGTTTCCAGAGGTTTCAGCAGAGTTTTACACTCATTTTGCCGGTTTAAATAGGTCCCATATAAAAGAAGACATAATATACAAACTTCAAGCTGCAACTGAAATAATTTCATAGAAAAACCTAATAACACCAAATTGGAATTGAACCCAAAACCTCTTGCGTAGTAGTCGCGCTAGATTACTCCTAGATTAATGCGGCAGTTATGGCTAAGGTTACTGAAAATCTACTAAAATAATATTGCTACATTTGTATTAAAGATTGCTTGTAACACAAAGTGTATATTATCGTTTATTTGCTACGCCACCACATAGCCCGTTGCTGTTTGCTACGTCGTAGTACGTAGCGCCGTAGCGTTACGGAAAAATTAGTGTTAGAACATTCTAAATAATGAGGTTCAATTTAGTTTGTCACGGTTCTGGTAAATACCATGAATCCTCTCGCTGGAAAGGTAGGATGATTTTAAGTTAGTACGTACGGGTTTTAGTCAGTTATTTGCCGCTTGTTGATTGTAACTCCATGAGCACTTTTCGCACTCCTATAAACATTTAATTTAGTTTTTAGATCAAATCTCAAAGTTATCCGTAATAATTATTATATATGTTTAGTTTCAATATTAGTTTGGATGTTATTTTTTGTTATAACTTACATAGATACTCACACTTTGCCTATAGGGTGAGCAGAAACTAAGTATATAAGAATATGCTCACCACTACATACTTGTTATACGTTAGTACCTCAGCCTAACCCTTCGGGGAATACATGCGTGATGGTATGTTGTCTTTATACAACTGACTATCTTCATACACAAATTATATTAAGCGCAATTCAAGTAGACGCCTCAAACGAAACATTTTGAATAACGCGAGTGAAACATCATATTACCCGCAAAACTCACACAATAGGTTGAGGAAAATGGTTGCGACCGCGACACGACACAAGAATACAAAGTAACTGTCTTGTACACATGTACTCAACTTAGATTGAACTTTGAAGGTTCTCCTAAGATTGTAGCAAATACGCTTCCGGGGAATTACTATTGCTTTTGTGATATATGCAAGTTTACTTGAGATACAATGAGAGAAGTTGGGACGTAAGATAAATAAATTATAATATAACGACCCGCCCGCGGTTTCGCCCACGCTGCCCCGTTTTTAAGAGTCGTAGGGTTATTTTAAATAGCTTTAAACGGTCCCTTTAAATCACATTATCTATTATAAAAAACTGCATCATAATCCATTGCGTATTTAAAGATCCAAGCATACATAGGGACAAACAGACAGCGGAAGCGACTTTCTTTTATACTTTGTAGTGATACGAGTAAATTACAGTTAATGATTTTGATTACAACAAAACATATTTCAAACTAGCGGGCCGTGTCCAGTTTTCCAGTTAATATGTCCGAATGGTTCCGAGGTTTTTCTGTTAAAAACAAAAACAAAAAAAATATGTTATGTGCGAAACAGTTTTGGAAGTCGGTGCCATTGATTTGGTTGCCATCTTTTGTTTTCACAAACGGAACCGCTTTGCACATAGCAATGTTTTTCTTGGTTTTTAAGGTGGTTTTACTTGTTTTTAAAAGTTATATTATTTAAACTTTTTGAGTGGGGAGAAGAATCTGACCTGATCGAAGAAGTTGTAATTTATTCTGTCAATAAAAATGTAGATGTCGTTTTTTTAAGCTTGTGATCAGATCTTCACCAAATTTAAATGAGACTATCTCGGGAGTATATTCTTTCACTCAAAAAAATAATTATCCAAATCGGTTTATAAATGTCTGAATAACCGCCTAGCAAACATACAAAAACCATACCATTGAAAACCTCCTCCTTTTTTAAGTCGGTAGAAAAAATTGCCAATTCGGTCGAGCGGTTTTCAAGTGATAATTAACACGTAGTATTTTTTAGCGATTTTAATAACGTAGGTATCGTAATAAAATTCTTCAGAAGTGGACATTTTAGTTTATTCAAAAGATTCTTTGTGATTGATATACCTAAATACTTGTACGAGAGCTAGGGAAAAATCTCAAGCGTCGCTTTGGTAACATGATAGCTCACAAGGCTAAGGAACGAAAGAAAACAAAGCAAGTATCATTGCCCGGATATTGAACTTTCGAGTTGCTCACAAGAGTATGGCAAACGTTTTCTTTGAAACATCATTAATACAAGTTACAGACCAAGGACAGAAGGCCCAGTCACAACTAATAAAAGTTGCTATTGAAAAGCAATTTCTCATAAACTACGCTTTATTAGTTGACTATGTACGAAATAATTATACAGTCAGTTTTATAACGTTTTCACATGACAAGTAAAAATAAAGGTTTTTTAATAAAACTAGGAAACTTAAATGGTCCCTAAAATATTAAGGTAAATGATGGTGTTTTCACATCTTGAAAATTTACTAGATTTTGGGAGAATTGTTGTAATTTTAAGCACGAAATTCGTGAATTGTAAGGTATTATAGGTATTTGTTTTCGTTAAGTTTGATTATGTGATTGTGGAAGGGACCTATATGTCACTTTAGAATCGTCCTTTTTGTTTTTTTAATCAAGCTAAACCACGGATGTTCCGCTTTCAATTGCGTGAACAAGCAAGCTAAGAAGTTAAGATACTTAATATAAGTTGTACAAAATGGAACTTCTGTTCTTATTGCTCTTGCTAGGGCAACGGCCAGATACAAAGACTATCTATCCATTTGTAATTGAATAATGTGATTTAGTAGTACCTACTCGTTTACTCGTAGGTCAGCCGATGGATCAGAAAGAGAGGGGTATATTTGTAAGAACACATAGTGAACAACCTTCTGGAAAATTCGGAAAGGAAATTACGTCATCAATAGTTTCTGAAAGAATATTGTACTGGTTTTTTCTTTTGAACATAATAATATAATATCATGCTAAAATTACTTAAATCATTTTTATTATTCTTTTTTATAATTGTTGCGTAATTTTGTTTAAGTTGTTGATCAGTTTGCGTTTTGATTATTATGCCTACATAAAATTATTAATAATATTAATGATTTCTATCTGCGATAATTATCACTACATATTATAAAACAAAGTCGCTTCCCGCTGTCTGTCCCTATGTATGCTTAGATCTTTAAAACTACGCAACGGATTTTGATGCGGTTTTTTTTAATAGATAGATTGATTCAAGAGGAAGGTTTTAAGCTATTTAACATCACGCTAGGGACGGGGCAGCGCGGGTGAAACCGCGGGCGGGTCACTAGTAATAAATAAAACATCAGTTTCTGCGCTACAGGGTTTGATCCCCGCATGGGACAATTAAATATTACCCTACAGGTAGTTGTACCAGGTATGGGTGTATGTGTTTATGAAAATATGTATTTGTAAACGCACCCACGATAGAAGAAAATCCTAGAGTAGAGTACCTAACATTTTTTTTTTCACTGATTCTTCTACGGGTTATTGAGGTACAAGAGTACTTAATAGAGTTCATTAGAAAGTCGACGAAATTAAAAAGAAAAATGTTCAAGTGAACCTATGTAATAGAAAAAGATACCAAGACAAAGTGACGCAAATATTGATCAATTAGAGAAATTACTACAAGAAGTCCCCTTATAAATACCTGTACAATTATAGCCAGCATTTTCCTGATAATCATCATCATTATCATAATTCACAGCTTTTATCGACCCACTGCACTGAGCCTCCTCTCATAAAGTCTTATCCAGATCTTTCCAACAGACTTTTCCACCTGGCCATAAAGAATGTTATACTCGATTTTCAGTCTAAAGCACCTTGAGCATTATTATACTACTAGCTTTCGACCGCGACTTCGGCTGCGTGGAATAGTTACTTAGTCTTAGCGTGATGATATATATAGCCTATATCCTTCCTCAATAAATGGGCTATCTAACACTGAAAGAGTTTTTCAAATCGGACCAGTAGTAGGTACCTGAGATTAGCGCGTTCAAGCAAACAAACAAGCAAACAAACAAACTCTTCAGCTTTATATATTAGTATAGATAGATTATAAACTGCCCTCCATCCGACCTCGGAAATCCAAACACCGGGCAATAAAAAATATTGTTAAAATGTATTTAGGTGAAGCCATTGTTGTTTACAAAACCTTTTCATTGTAATAATTAGGACCCATAAATGTATTATAAGGTATGTGTGCGCCGCGCGGTATTCGGCTTAACGTGTTCTAATGTGCGCTGTTCCTACTTAAACGTTGGGCAATATGTTATCGGCCTTTATTGCTATTATAGAGCCCTGGAGGAAAATTGGGGAGATCCATTTAGAACTTAACCATTATTACTAATACATGGTTAATTTGTAGTTTAGACTTTCTAGATAATTTTCTCCCTATCTATAGTAACGTTTTTTTTTATATTTCCCATAAATATGTAGTATTGGGAATGATGCGGGAATTAATAACTTATTACTTGTTGGTGATTCTTTTTAAATCTCGCACAAAATGTGTCATTATTGTAATTTTGTTTTGGAATGGGCACATAAATACTTATGCAAATACTGTTTCGATTTAACAAAAAACAATGCCTATTTCTAAAATAAATCTTTCTAGAATGTTAATCTAAAAGTCACATAAAAGAAAATATTAGGTTTGCTGTCGTAATTTTAATGAATTTAGTTTGGACATAATCCGTACAAGTATAATCACTACTTAATTAAAATAACCAGCATATTTTTATGCCCGATCATTTCAAATAAATCACAGCAACTTTGACTTGTCGACACGCATTACGCGTTAGCACGCGTTTCAAAATCAAAAGGTATTATTTTAGCAAACACGCATTCATTTGTGACACGCAATACATATACGCGTGTATAGAAGTGTTTTCCGTATTTCGAATTCAAATCTTGCTCGCAACTCGGAGTGTGCAAATCTATTTACGTATTTTAATAATGAATTACTTTGATAACCTTCTATTATATTTTGATGAAACATTTTTAGTAGTAAGTAAAGTAAATGCTAGCCTAGTCCTAATGCCAACCAAAAATATCAGCATTACCTTATGAATCGTCAAACCTTAATGTAAATAAACAAACACATATCATTCTTACGTTGGGTTGCCATCCGTCTAGGTTTCCTCAATTTTCCGAGTTTAGAGGGCACCCGGGGAGTGTCCGTGAGGTTTTCAAAAAGTATACTTTACTTATCAGGGAATCCCAATTAGTTGGAATTATCAGGGAATCCCAATTAGTTAGAAGATAACTGTATAAAAAATGTTGTACGTTTTTTTCCGGTGTCGGCAATCTAGGTGATGGCAGTCCTTACGTTAATTTGGTGTCAATAAACACCAACACTAAAACAAGAGATTAAAGTTGTTATCCTATCTAAATTCAATTTCAAAACTGCCTCAAAAGTTACCTTTAGGTTTATTTTAGTCTTCATAACAAATTGTTTGACAAACTGTTTTCTAAAATGAAACTAATTATGAACTGTATTTGGAACAGCATAAATCATGATTCCCTCAACTTATTATTAGGTCAAGGTACTTTTGGAGCTGTACGCACGAAGATATACGTACAGTTTACAGCATATCCTGTTGAGACTTGAGAGCTAGTAAATCTCTCGGGAACAGGCATCCATACGGAGATTTTATAGCAGCGTGATACAAACATAGCTAGCTTAGGATAGTGGATAACACTCTTTATCAACATGCTTATTTTGGACTGCAAAAAGTTACGACAAGGTTATATTTTTGATTTTTAAATCTTGAATGTCATTTTTTGATAAGTCAAAATGCGAATTTGTTTTTCTCCACGTAATTATCATATTGTTGTCAATCGTCATATCGTAATGATAATTGACAGCTCGAGCTCTTAAGGGATACACACACAGTGCCCGCAGTTTAAACCAATAGGCTTTAGCTTTTAATTAATTAATGATTATAATAAAGTCTCTTAAAATTATTAGAGTTATTTTTAAGATTAACTTTTTAGAGATTAATTACAAACAATTCAAAATGCTATTATCATATAGGTACTCTAGTTCTTACGGACGTTGCTGAATGTATAGATCTATATTTAAGATCAAGGTAGGAAAATCCAATTCATCTCGTAGTAAAAACAGGACGTGTTCTTTACGGTTTTAGTTTACGAGTACACAACCAGTTGTAGCCTTTCAAATAGAATTAGCTATTGAATTACGCACGACACGAACACGCACGAACACGCACGACCTACATAGTCCACGCAGTTTATCAACAGTCGACAGTCGTCCTCAACTCCACTGAAACGCGTACTAAAACCTGACAAATACGTACTTTATAAGGTGACCGTCGTAAAACCGGGGGATTGGAAGAAACTGCGCTGCGTCAAATCTCTTTTTTTATCGCGTCAAAGGAAACGATCAATCATGCGCTGAAGACAGCTAATGTATTTGCGTTTTGTCGCCGATGTTCAGACAGCCTTATTTTGTAGATTTGGATTATCCACGGAATTCGAATGAGGTTTTAGATGAAATAAATAAAACGGGAAATGTAAGAATTGAGACCGCATACAAAATGGAGGCTTTTACTCGATCCAAATTACGGAAAGAAAGAAAATGCTGGAAGCAAGAACTATAGAGTATACAAGAGGATTTTCAAGTAGAAAATAAAAAATAATAGTAAGTAGGATCAAAATAAAATAAAATATATTTGTTTACTCTGGACTGGTAGTTTTAAGCTGCCCTGTTAATATGTTTAAAGGAAATTAGTGAAATGAAATAATATTTATTTATGTAGGTACCTTTAGAAACACTGGAGGAACAATAGTTTAAGTTATAGGAACTGATGGGTAAACCGTTAGACTAGCAAAATAATAATTACGATTATGTGGCTTTATCCATTTGCGACATTTCGGCCGCGTTTGTCCTATTATTTCATAGGGCCTTTTTCATGCCTTACAGAGCACATTTAACTTAAGAGTATAGGTCTCCACCTGGCGGCTACACCTCGTATGGAGACCACTAGTCAAAATTATAATAATGTATTAGGTTACACTGCCTCTTTAGCCAATTTCAGCCAGGTTCGATTCCCAGGTCGAGCAAAGTGTTATTGGGTTTTTCTATGAAATTCCCAGTAGTAGCTCGGATTTTGGAATTTGTGCCCGGTTTATGGCAATAGGCTCGCCCCCTATTACATAGGACCTAAACATACCGGCGAACTGTGGGTGTACATTAGTACGCCTCTGCCTAACCCTTCGGGGAATACAGGCGTGATGGTATGTTTATGTTTATGTATTAGGTTAAGCAACTGGAACAGTTTTGACAGTGAAAGATTACCTTTCTTATTTTATTAACTGTTCTGAAGAGCTGTCTGTACGATGGAATGTTGTTTTAATCTACAAAAAATCTACTGCACTTTCAAGTGGCAAATGTTTTCAAGTTTTGCACATCAAAAACACAGAAAAAAGTGTATAATAATTACTTTAAGCAGTCTGCTTATTTATAGTGCCAATTATAAGTATATGCATACAGTAAACAAACTGGCTACAATAAAAATAAGGTGTTAATATCAAATATACAACATGTTGTGTTAAATTCCATACAGCCAATCACTCCGCTGGTTAAAACGGATCCCTGGACATTGCTTTAAATTAAGCGCTCCATTTTCACAGCCACGTAATTTTTCAAGCCAAACCGGGTGTAATTTATGTATAATTAAAAAGGTTATTTTTTCCTCCAGTCATGCGGATTTATTTAAGCCAATCTGATTAAGTTTGGTGTTATTATTGAAAATCGAACGCAACCCTCATTAGATAAACTGATTGTAAGCGCGAGTGCTACACTGGGGGCTTGGTTTTATTCCCGAGTAGAGCAAAGTGTTATTGGGTTTTTCTAAGGAATTGTAAATAACAGCTAGCGACCAGCGTAGTTTGGTATTGGTATTGTGCCCGGTTAATAGCAATAAGCTCGCCCCCTATTACATGGAACCTAAACATACTGGAACTGTTCCTTGCCTTGCCCTTCATGAAATACAGACGCGATAGTATGTTCAAAGTTCAAAGTTTTGACGACACGTTTGGCGTAGCGGCTGAGCAATTGGCTTCTGCGACACGTGTTATGGGTTCGATCCCCACACGGAGCAAATATTTGTATGATCTACAGGTAGTTGTTCCGGGTCTGGGTGTTTGTGTATGTGAGAATTTGTGTTTGTAAACGCACCCACGATACAGGAGAAAATCCTAGTGTGGGGCAACGTTTTTTTTCAACAAAAAAAAAATTAAAGGTATTATTTATACTAATTAAAAGTTTAATAAAATCGTTTAAGGTCTGATGCATATTATGGACTCTCAATTGCTTACAAAAAAAAAAAGTCGGTTTACCAGACAGGCGTTACGATGCAATAGAAAGACATAATTATAGATACAAAGATACACATTACAAACTTATTAACCGTGGTTGGTGGTGGTTTTTAACCGTGGGAGAGCCATGCTTCGGCACGAATGGGCCGGCTCGACCGGAGCAACTCACAGAAAACCGGTGTGAAACAACGCTTACGTTGTGTTTCTCCGAGTGAGTGAGGATACCGAAGGCCCAAACCCTTTTAAAACGCGAGACACGCACTTACAACTCCTCTGGTGTTGCGGGTGTCCATGGGCGGCGGTAATCGCTTATCATGTGATACGCTTATTTGCCGGCCTATCGCATAAAGAAAAAAAATGTCTAGGAACCAAACCTAAAGACAGCACAGCATACATATAACAATAAAAGAATTTCATTAAACGGTAAGCCCCATAAACTCTATAATTCTTTTCCCGTGAACCTTATAACTTCCCATCAGTTAGTTCCCCTTATTTTCCCATACAGAATCCATAATTTTCTGGGCCGACAGGTAGACTGGTCACGTACGAATCCGCGATCCTCGACCCTACTCATTGCTCTGAGAACTGAGATATAAGTATGGTATTAGAAGCTATAAGAACTTTCATGATATTACCATGAAGCGGTACAAGACATTGTTAAATGAGTTTTATCTTTAACCGACTTCATAAAGTTCCGATCTCCGACCGAGAAAATCACAACATACGTCAGATTTTAGTTATTTTAAAACTAACTCGCTCGCTTAAAACTGTTTCGCTCATAACATTATCTTTTGTTTTTGAAAGCGGTTTTACAGGTTATATTATTTTTAATATAACCTGTAGAACCACTTAGTGTAAAACCGCTTATGCTTATGTATATTTTTTTATTATACAATACCACCTCAGTTCCTAAGAACAAATGCTACACTAGAATTCGATTCCAGATCCAGCAAAGTATTGAAATATTCGAATTATACATACAATTCTCAGTAGTAGCAATCAAGGGCATAATGATTGTCCCCTATTACATTGAACCTGGCTCGCCCCGTATTACATAGGACCTAAACATACCGGCGAACTGTGGGTGTACATTAGTACGCCTCTGCCTAACCCTTCGGGGAATACAGGCGTGATGGTATGTTCTAAGCTAAATGTTTGTATTACGAGTGGGTTCATGTCGGTAGTGCATTGGGTGGGTTTCGAACCGGCAACGACATGATCGCAAGTCCGAAGCCTTATCTATTAGGCTACCACCGCTTCGCTTCAGCTTTGTCTTTTAATTCATTTCGACCGAGTAGTTCAGTTTCTTTCGTCAACTTTCTAATGTAAATATAAGGTAAAAATGCTAAGTCGTTTTTTTACTGACAAAGCTTTATTACCATTTTATAGTGCGGAAAATCCTCACCTAGCCACGGTTAATAAACCGCTAATGTACTGCGATTTTCTATATTCTCGCCTTGCAGACATTTCACATTCCCAGTTTATCGTCGTAATAAAGTGAATATAAAAATCCACTATATTGTACCTACCTGGCAGTGCAAGGTGCAGGTCACGTCGGCTCGCGATCCGTCACGCATCACGAAGCTACGTGCAAAAAGGGCTCAATACTAGGAATGTATTGTGGAAGGGACTGGTTGCTATGGGGTGCCCGTTTCTATGGGGGTGGTCCATATAGAGTAGGTATACGCGGTCTAACTTGACTGGACAGAACACAGGCACTCAAAACTTCCATGCATGTAGGTATAGTCGCGAGCAAAAATTATATTTTTTATATCTGACTAGCTTCTGCCCGCGACTTCGTCCGCGTAGCGTGATGATATATAGCCTATGGCCTTCCTCAATAAATGGGCTATCTAACACTGAAAGAATTTTTCAAATCGGACTAGTAGTTCCTGAGATTAGCGCGTTCAAACAAACAAACAAACAAACTCTTCAGCTTTATATATTAGTAATAGATTATTTTTATAATCTAGATACTTATAAAATCCATATGTCTATACCTATTATACCTCTGTTTATTTCTAAAAAAGATGAAACCAACCCGGCCAAGTAAACTTGCGCGTAGTGTTAATTTGTACCCACTCATAGTGAGGGTTTGTATTCATTTTTTAGCTGTTGAATTTTTATGGAAAGCCTATAGGGTAGAAAATAAAAAGAAAATATTATAGAATAAATGAAGAGAAATACGAATATTTAATATTAAAATAATAAAAAAATTAGATAAAGAATAAATAAAATTATAGCATAGCAGATATATTTATAAACTAAAACTAATTTCCTAATAACAGCAGCACTTATAAGGTTTTCCGATAAGCGTGCTCTATTTTGCAACAACGATTACTTACGATATAAAAATTGCAAGCTTTATTATCAGCCTTCACGAACAGAAGCCACATCAAAGCAACAGCGACCAGACACCGAACGAACGAACACTAATTACGTAACGATTTTTCCATAATTTTTCCCCTAGAAACTTCAATAAGAAACTTATGAAAAAGTACCGGCAAAAAATATTTTAATTATAATATCAAAGTCATAAATTAATCTTCATGAACATCTGGAGACCCTTTTTCGACTTAGTTGACTATCTTTGAGCCTCCAGGGTCTTTGAAGTCGGCAACTTTGGAAGCGGAAGCCCATTTCCTCACCGGGACTTGAAGTTCACGATACTTTGGTTGGGAAGGGACACGACCGTGTATGATCTTGTCCCAGGAGTGGGCATTAAGTGGTTGGAAAGTGGGACGTTTTTGAACAAATAAAATTTCAATGTCATCTGTAGGTCATTCTTAACGTAATTTTAATGTTTTGTCTTTCTGTAATATTTTTCAGATATCATTTAGACTTATTCTCTGTATTAGAGGAATGGTTTATTTAAACTCGCAAAAATACATGAGTTCTTGCTATCTTTTTTTTTTTATGGGATAGGGGGGCAAACGAGCAAACGGATCACCTGATGGTAAGCGATAACCGCCGCCCATAGACATCCGCAACACCAGAGGAGTCGCAAGTGCGCTGCCCGCCTTTAAAAGGGTTTGGGCCTCCGGTAACCTCAACTCACTCGGCGAAACAAAACGCAAGCGTTGTTTCACGCCGGTTTTCTGTGAGGCCGTGGTATCACTCCGGTCGAGCCGGCCCATTCGTGCCGAAGCATGGCTCTCCCACGTAAGATCTATCTGTACGAAAACAACACATCAAAATACAACATTACATACTATCACGCCTATATTCCCCGAAGGGTTAGGCACAGGCGTACTAATGTACACCCACAGTTCACCGGTATCCTTAGGTTAGGCTTAACCGGGCACTAAGTCCTAACTCCGAGCTGCTACTGGGAATTTCATAGAAAACTCAATAACACTGCTCGACCTGGGTATCGAACCCAGGGCCCCTAGCGTAGCAGTCGCACTCAGGACCACTTGGCTAATGAGGCAGTTACACGGTCAAAATACAAAATGTCGTCAAAAATACTTAAAGCCTCTCTCTTGTAACTTACCAAAGTGGTACTTAAGCATTTTACTTTTCCACGATACGTCGTTTTTTTCTAAGTTTTAAATACTCGAGTACTTATCTAATAAAACCTGATAACGAAATTGATAGACAAATTTAGGGACCCCAAAAGTTCAGGTTTCTTATCTCCCACAAATCCGTTCCATACAGATTTAGTTAGTATCCAATAAAATCTTGCGTTCTTCCATTGGCGATATGTCAAGATAGGCCACTTTACGATTCCACTCTTGTAGATAACGCAGTAAATCAGAAAAGTCATCTGTTTACGACGTGAACTTTTTGATGACCTGGAGTTGTTTTGACAGAATGTCGAACAAAAACAGATTGTTTGTTTCTTAGGAAAATAGAGGGTTGTTGAATAACAAGTATGACTTCCTTATTGGTGTAGTTGGTTGCAAGTATAGCTGCTTCTTGTGAGGTCCAGTTCTATTTCCAGATAGAACAATCTTCTTTAGTTTCTTTAGTTTAGTTTATCAGATAATCTACAGATCAAAATTTAACTTCATTGGTAATGTTTTATTGGTAAAAATATTTTATTACTTTTATGAAATGCTAACGTTTACTCTAAGGCTTTGAATTCATAATATTTTTGTACATGTTAGAAAAGGCTAAAAGGCTAAAAGGTTAAAAAACACGGGGTTATTCAGTTGAGAGTTGGAGTTCACCAACTCTCAACTGAATAACCCCATGTTTTCTTTTTGTTTTTGCGTAGCCTATGTTACCGTTTAGAGTACGTATGCAGTTTTTATTTATCTTTTTGCGTGGCTCAACCCGCAGTAGGTACCTTTTCAAATGATAAAGGTACTATGTATGAAGCCTATTTATAAGGCTTTTTCTTTTGATTGCGTATATCATATATGCTTCGCCGCCGCAATGCGTCTCGCGAAACCCCATTTTATTGCTGAATGAATCAAATTGTAAAATGAATTGTAAGTATAATATATTGGAAACAATTTCTTCGAGCCCTTTATTTAAAACTTAAGTACATAATATGTGTATCGAGGTTCTTAGTAAAAGTAATTTCGACCGAATAAATCTTAAAATTTATTAAGGTTTTCGATAGTCTATACAGTATGTTGTTTAGTTTAAAAGTGATACATTTGAACACAAATTCTTTTAACCGATTTGAGTGTTAACATTTATTAAATTAGTGCACAGTGCTTTACACTGTCGGATAAATAGTAAATTAAGAACATTTCAATCCCGTTGTATTGAGAAATATTGTTAAATAAAATGTTAATTGGAATGTTAATTTTCAATTATTAAGTTATTTTGTGAATGCAGTATGCCTACAGGCAATTACAAGAAATAATTTTCGTTTCTTTTGATGGAAGCAGGTACATTAATTTATTGATGGAAGTTATATTAATACAACACTTTGACAATAGTTGACACAAGCTTTTACAAATCATTCCATTTACCATCCAAAAACCAGCCCAAACCCTTTTAAAAGGCGGGCAACGCACTTGTGACTCCTCTGGTGTTGCGGGTGTCCATGGGCGGCGGTTATCGCTTACCATCAGGTGATCCATCTGCTTGTTTGCTCCCCTATCCTATAAAAAAAGGTATTTAGTGAAGGAAAAATTCGAATTCGATCCTGTGTCTTCTGTTTAGATACATGAGATGCTATGACCACTAAGCCACAACGAGGCCCACATATCAGGTCGAAAATTGCCCTCACATTCTGAATTACGTCTTAAAGGTGACGTTCAATTTTTCCTTCACTAAAATAACTTTATAATCTTAAAATGGAAATACAAAAAGACATCCATAACAAATCATAAACAAACGCGAAAATGTTGTGCAGGAATAACATTTTCATCTTTCATCAACAACTCAGTCACGTTTGCTCGCTGTTGGTTGCAGTAGCAAGTTGGATTATACTAAGTCGTCTGGGTGTCGACTCAGATATTGTTCGATGCTTACCACGATACTCGTAATTCTTAAGTAAGTAAGATATTGAGGTTATTCCACTTCTGTGTCTGCATGTTAATAAGCTGAAATGAATATAGTTACCGTTATTTTGTGTGATATTAGATTTAAAACATAACATACCATAACATACCATCACGCCTGTATGCCTGCCCCGAAGGGTTAGGCAGAGGCGTACTAATGTACACCCATAGTACGCCGGTATGTTTAGGTCCCATGTAATAGGGGGCGAGCCTATTGCTATTAACCGGGCACAAATTCCTAACTCCGAGCTGCTACTGGGAATTTCATAGAAAAATCCAATAACACTTTGCTCGACCTGGGAATCGAACCCAAGACCTCTAGCGTAGCAGTCGCGGTCAGGACCACTTGGCTATTGATGCAGTTAGATTAGATTTAAAAAATAGTTTAAAATTGAATATCACACAAAATAACGGTTTTTTCGCTAATAAACGAGTGCTGTATTTATCTTAGTTATATACATCTTAGTTAAAAACACTAGGTATTACGATATTTTATAAAAAATAAAACATCAAAATGTACCAGTTAATCGTGCGAGCCTGGGTTCGTTGTCCTGGTCAAGTAATTTTTTTTTTCTACGAAATTGTCAGTGACTGGTCAAAGTTTAGATTTATGCTGCTCTTAAGCTTGAATAATTTTTAATAATTACTTAAATAGTTTAAATAAGAAATATAACTGTTCAATTACTATCTAAAACTTAAATAACTTAAAATAACTACCTAAATATCTAAATAAAACAAAAACTAACTAAATTAAAACTAGAAAAATAAGACTAAAAAAGGGCCGTCAAAGAACTCCCCATCGCTATCAGCCGGTAGGGTACCCAGAAGACTGGCTGCATTGCCACGTTGGATGGCAATGCTGATTCTTTGACCAAAGTATACGCCAGCCTTTGGGTCACGTGAAGCGTCGTTCAGGCGTTTGGCAATACCCTTAAAGAGGGAAAGTGCACTCGGACCCCACGGTCCTAGCGTTTCGACCCCAAACGGTTCAAAAATATAACAGTTAATAAAATTGTTATATTTTCGCCGCTTGTTGGTCTCCGCAGTTGCAGCAGCAGCGCCAGCGCAACCCGCCGAGCTAGGAAGATGGGATGGCGCAAGAGTGTCGACGCATGTCGCGTCCCACACTAAAGGCCTACCCATCTTCCAAGGTAGCAATGACATCCCGTCCGGTCTCTTGCCATCGTCGCGGGCCAGGCCATTCGGTTCTAAAATGGCCGGAACGCCGGCAGTGGCAAGAGCATAATTATTTTAATTATTATTCTAATAAATGTTTTTTTGTCATATTTTTAATCCGCATTTTTATGTTTATGTATCATTTTATTTAGCCATCGAACAAATTGTTTTATTTCATTTACAAAACACAAAAACATTTTCTGTAAATATTTTTAAATCTAGAATGGTATAACTTTCAAGCTCACTATTGTAAACCCTCTACAGAATTCATGAACATTAAGGGGCTTTATTTCAATACCCAATAATAGCATACTGATTATTGAGACTTACACGAATATTGGTAACGTGATAATATAACATGGATTTATTTCAATACGGCACAGATACATACATACATACATAAAGTCACGCCTCTTTCCCGTAGGGGTAGGCAGAGACCACAGACTTCCACTTGCTACGATTCTGACATACCTCTTTAGCTTCATCCACACTCATCAATCTTTTCATACATGAACGTCGGTTTAGGGTACTCTTACGGCACACCTAAGTCACAAAATAAATAATAGTAGATAGGTACATCGCCTAAAAGTATAAAGATGAATCATTACTGAAGATCTTACCTGTACCTCTGTAAAGAATAATATAAACATATTATATTCTCCGTCGTAACCCATTTTATTTGGTTAAAATGAAATGACAAACTGTTAAAACGTAATCTACATACATACATAGAAATTTATTGTAATTTTCACTCCAACTCTCTGACTGCCTCATTAGCCTAGTGGCCCTGAGCGCGACTGCTATGCTTGAGGTCTTGGGTTCGATCCCAGGTCGAGCAGTATATTAGTTAAATTCCCAGTAACAGCTCGGAGTTTGGAATTTGTGCCCGGTTAATGGCTATAGGCTCGCCCCCTATTACACGGGCCTAAACCTACCGGCGAACTGTGGGTGTACATTAGTACGCCTCTGCCTAACCCTTCGGGGAAAATAGGCGTGATGATATGTATTTTCACTCCAAAGTTGAAATACCAAATTTGACAATGCAATTATCATGACGTAATATATTTTTTAAATTAAAATTGAATTACATTTACATTCGCTTACATTTTTTCTGACTTTCCTATTTGAAGGTGAACTTCATTTGACCTTATTGTTCTATTAATATTTATGTAATGTGCTTACCGTAACTTGATTTAGTATATTTGAAGGTTATTTCAGATGTTTTTATGAACTAAATTGATCCTACGGTGATTTTGTAAGCTCTTAATGGATACTTAAAATATACGGCCAATTTATTCAGATTTATCTAGGTTCTGTTCTATAAAATCTAGTTTAGATGAACTTTAAGGTGTTAGGTTTCATAATTAATTTTAAGAGTTGAAATAAAATCTTTTATTTATGTTGCAAAAGGTCAATTATTATCAAACTTTAATTAATTGTGGCAGATTAGTTAAATCCAGTGAAGGTTTTGTGAAGGTTCGCGCGATTTAATGAAATATGAAAAGACAATACGTTATTTTTAAGTAAAAAGGTAATCAATATCTCAAGTGAGAGCCATGCTTCGGCACGAATGGGCCGGTTAGACCGGTATGATACGACGGCCTCACAAAAAACCGGCGTGAAATAACACTTACGTTTTGTTTCGCCGAGTAAAGATACCGCAGAACCAAACCCTTTTAAAAGACGGATAATGCACTCGCAACTCCTCTGGTGTTGCGGGTGTCCGTGGGCTGATGTAATCGCTTACCAACAGGTGATCCATCTGCTCGTTTGCCACCCTATCCCGTAAAAAAACTAGTATTCAATTTTTTGACTTTTTTTTTTCATGGGCACATGCAAGGCTAAGGTAATTTAATATGACTTTAATATCAAAACTGCCTCAATAGCCAAGTGGTCCGGACCGCGACTGCTGCACTAGAGGTCCTGGGTTCGATTCCCAGGTCGAGCAAAGTGTTATTGGGTTTTTCTATGAAATTCCCAGTAGCAGCTCGGAGTTAGGAATTTGTGCCCGGTTAATGGCAATAGGCTCGCCCCCTATTACATGGGACCTAAACATACCGGCGAACTGTGGGTGTACATTAGTACGCCTCTGCCTAACCCTTCGGGGAGTACAGGCGTGATGGTATGAAATGAAATACTAGTTTTAGTAGTACTAGTACTAATAGAATAAATTAAAGTTAATAAAATGTTATTCAAAGTAAATAAGAAACAACCGACACCAACACGATAAATTTAAAAATGGTGATTAAGACAAATGCATGTCATTAATCTAAACATCATTCATTCAAATAACATAACCATTAACTGCTGTGATATACGCAAGCATTATTCATATTTGTGCTAATCCGAGAATTATCGCAATCAAGCCGACGCATTCAGTGACCCTCGTGTTTTGTAGAAACATTCATCATCATCATAGCCTTATGCCATCTATGTCGGGTCAGCTGAAATAGTTATAGTTGAATAACAGATGTTTACACGATATGACTACCATAAGTAAGCCACCAAACATAGGGAAGTGTGCTTAGTACTTAAAAAAAAAATTAAAATAATTCCAATCTTTTCCAATTATTCTTCTTTTTAAATTTTTCTGTGGTTATATTTTTAGACTAGCTTCCGCCCGCGACTTTGTCCGTGTTAAATAGTTACTTAGTCTTAGCGTGATGATCTAAAGCCTATAGCCTTCCTCAATAAATGGGCTATCTAACACTGAAAGAATTTTTCAAATCGGACCAGTAGTTCCTGAGATTAGCGCGTTCAAGCAAACAAACAAACAAACTCTTCAGCTTTATATATTAGTATAGATAGATTCAATTACAATTTATTAAGTTAATTATGTTCACGTTAATTTAGGGCCACTTGCACCAACTTCTTAAATGTGTTTAAATTGTATTTAAACACAACATTTCTATGAAAAATCGTGTTATAATATAATTTAAACATATTTATGAAGTTGGTGCAAGTGGCCCTTAGAATACTACTTTTCGAGATTCATAATGTAGTGAGACTAGATTCGAAATTATATTTGAACATGTTTTAAAAGATTAATTTACTCTTTTGGGAAATACCCACTGATATTTTAAGGATTAAATCAGTTGTTGGGATTTTTGGGCTTGGTCGTGTTTAAGTCCCATATCCGAGAACATAATATGGTAATAACAACAACAAAAAACACAAATAAAGGTTTTTCGGTCTTCGAATTTCCCAAAACAAAATATTACACTACCTAAGAAGATTTAATTTAAATTTTCCAGGCGATTACTTATAGTATAAGCACATCAAATAAATAATGTCTTAGAGTTATTACATATTACGCGAACATTATGTAATTTCTGTTCAGTTGATATTTAATGAAGGATGAATTTCTTTTAATATAAAAGTCTAGTTAAAATAAATAGTGTGAACAGTAAATTGAGACGTAAAGTGGCAGTTTCTGAGAGCATTGAAGTGGAAGTTGTAAAAGTGAAACATGGTTTTATTGCGATATTATTTCATAAGATCATTTTCTTTATGACCTAACGGTTTCTCAGGCTAAAATTTTTATGATGATAAACTTCTTTTTCACGTGGGAGAGCCATGCACCTATGGGCCGGCTTGACCGGAGTGATACCACGGCCTCGTAGAAAATCGGCGTGAAACAACGCTTGCGTTGTGTTTCGTCGAGTAAGTGAGGTTACCGGAGGCCCAAACCCATTTAAAAGGCGGGCAACGCACTTGCGACTCTTCTGGTGTTGCTGGTGTCCATGGGCGGCGGTTATCGCTTACCATCAGGTGATCCGTCTGATCGTTTGACCCCCTATCCCATAAAAAAAATTACTTCTCTTCTCTCTCCTTGTGTTTTTTTAACCAAAAAATTAACATTTCTATTCGCTTGGTCTGAACTGATCTCGAACACACTTCTTTTGCCTGTGTTGAACACAGTCAAGTCTCAAAAGGTTCAGAAAATTTAATTAGTTCATTAAAGTAGATATACAAAAGATCTTGTATAAGGTATATACACAAGATGTCACTGTGTTAAAAAATCCTGTCCCATCCAAAAGGGGCATAATATTTTTAGCGCATAGAGTATCGGTGTCATTGTTATTTATTATTTTACCCAACTGCGCAAGAAGAAGGGTTATGTTTTTACGAGTGTACCTTTTTATGTAAAAGGATGACCAATCTCATGCAGTCGGGAGGCTTCAAATGAAACTCCAAAGACTTTATTGCATATACCTGTTGCATTTACTTGTAAAGTGACAACAATTAAATAATTAGAACCAGATCTCGTTCACCTAAGAATACCTTCGGGGTAGGATAGAGTTACCTTAACACATCTCTACTAATATAAAATTATAAAAAAGCTGTGTCCTTACAGTAACGATATTTTAAAAAAAGTGTTGTATATCTAAAAATATATGATTTGTCTCCGAATCCAAAAATGTGTTTCTTTTTATTCTTGTCTGTTTGGTACCTAGGGTTGGACAAAAACTACTGAATAGATTTATATACCACCAGGCCTGTATTTCCCGAAGGGTTAGGCAGAGGCGTACTATTGTATCTACACCAACAGTTCGCCGGTATTTTTAGGTCCCATGTAATAGGGGGCGAGCCTATTGCCATTAACCGGGCACAAATTCCTAACTCCGAGCTGCTACTGGGAATTTCATAGAAAAACACTTTGGTCGACCTGGGAATCGAACCCAGGACCTCTAGCGTAGCATTCGTGCTCAGGACCACTTGGCTATTGAGGCAGTTATCTTCTTCTTCTCTACTTTTATAAAATTGTAAAAAAGCTGTGTCTGTAGGTACATTGAAGATATTTAAAAAAAACATATGGTATATAAACGTCACCGAATCCGAAAATGTGATTTTTAAAATTCTTGTCAGTTTGTCTGTTTGCTACGGGTTGGAGCAAAAACTACTGAATAGATTTTAATTATATTATCACTGTTAGAAAGTATATGCTCCAACTTAAAAACTGATGAACTTCTTATCTCAATTAATTAAATGAATCCTGAGATACAGCTTGATGCCCTGATGTATAGAGACCCATACTAAGAAGTGGTCATCAATGTTGGCTTTCCATTTTTACTCCTGATATAGCTTCACGTGAGCGAAGCCACGGGCAGAAGCTAGTTATTAAATACATAGGTACATTTCAAAGCCTGTTACCTTCATGTCACATATGTACTATAAATGTATCTCTTCGTTTATTATCACAAAGCTAGTATCTGGCAACACCTTAATGTCACGTATGTACTATAAATGTATCTCTTCGTTTATTATCACAAAGCTAGTATCTGGCAACATGTGTCGCCAGACATGTGTCATACGAGTTGTTTATGATGCTAACTAGTTCCCGGTTGTTTCCTAAATCACTGCGCAAAATAATTTGATTATGTTGACTCTACTCGGATATCCGATGTGTATCACGTTTGAACATTATATATTTGCTATTCTGACTAAAATTGTTTAGTGGGAATTAATAGTTTTGGAGCTTAAACAGCAACTTTGATGAATCATAATTTATGACTCAGATGCACACGTTACCTGCATACTGTATTTTTATAGGATAGGGGACAAACGAGCAAACGGATTGCCTGATGGTGAAGCGATCACCGCCGCACATGGATACCCGCAACACCAGAGGAGTCACAAGTGCATAGCCAGCCTTTTAAAGAGGCCTTTTCTTAAAGGTTTGAAGATCGTATTGGTCCGGAAATACTGCAGGCAACAGCAGCTGGTCTTTCAAACAGTCGCGTTTTTAGCCCATTAAATCTGTTTTTAGTACCTATTTATTTTAAAAACTTCTAACAATTCCTGTATTATTGGAAAGGTTAGGTTAGGTTAGGTTCTGCTTCAAGGTTCTGCTCTTGAGAATTATCTAAAGTAAAATTCTGATAACACTGCATGACCAGGAAATCGAAACCAGAACCTCACGCTCAGTATTCGCACTTATCCAGTGTAAATTCAAAATGTAGTAGTAATTTTGAGCAATAGTTAGGGACATTCCCAGCGCTACCCCTAATTTCTCTCGTCGGCCAGTCAAAGGCAATGAATTACGTTCATTGCGCCATTACTACTTTGACAAACCGAATCTGTACGAGTGGATCGATGGACATAGTTCCCTCGACATTAGCCTGTGTTGCCGAACAAGGACAAGTTACAAGGATAATGAAGATTGCTCCTGATTGCTTTTTGTGTGTACAACTACAGATATTGAGCAATAGTATTCTTCTTATGGCTAGTTACGGGTGAAAGTGGGTTATAAAACTTTAATTATTGATGAAAATAACATCACTGGTACGGGTTTCCCCTCGGAGTGAGAGAGGTGAATCCACGACGCTGTCCTATGCAGACCAGACTTCACACGCTGTGGAAAAAGTTTCTTAGGTAGTGTAGAGACACGTATTACTCAAATTGTAGGACATAGGACTAATGGCTGGATTGGGCGTCGGAGTTATCGCAACTACGACGCCATGTGGTTGCCGGTTCGAAACTCACCCATTGCACTACCAACGTGAACCGACTCGTAACACAAGCATGTAGCTTAGCACGAGGGGTAAACAAGAATACTAGTAATATGCGAACCAAATTGCAAGTTAGCTTTTTACAAGAAAAAAAATGAATTTTCCATCAATAGATACAGACGAGGAACGTGAAAACTGGCTGGTAGCGTTGATGACGGACTACCTCGACCAGGGTGTCCAGGCTGACAGCAACAATCCGGTTTGATTGATTTGATGGAACGTTCATGCCAATCACGTCTTGAACGCAATTTCAATGCTCCTGACGCAGGTCACGGTGCGTTTAGTACAATTTATGAGCTGACGGCGAGGGCATTCATTTCAAATTGAGGTCATCTAGCTGTAGTGGGTAAATGGTGCTGATTTATGAGGGCGCAGTTAAACGGTGGGACTCCTGTAGTTGATCACCTCACATTAGTCTCTGCGGTGTCGTAGTGTTCGGGTTTTTTATATTGGATTCATATTCGATATAGATGGGATTTTGGCTATTCTTATTTTACCAAATTTTACGTTTATTATCATTTTAATGCGCAGTATTTGCGTGGAGTTATAATTATTTTGGAATATTTTTGCTTTATTTCTGCTGTCTGTTTTCAGTATACAAAACAAAACAAAAATCATGACCTTATTTGCGTTTATGTAAAATTTACAAAGGTATGATAGACAGAAACAGAATACAATATTACAATTAGGTACATATTACATATTACAAAACCTTATTTTAGTAATAAAATTAATAAAGTTACCGCGCAGCGCGTTTCGATATTCCGTAAAATGACGTGTAAAACGTTCCACGTTAACTAGGTAAGTAGAGTTTGTGACGTGGCAACATTGAAACGTGGCAGATTCGAGTTTTTAAGTGCACAGCAACAAGAAAACATGTTAGGGTTATTAACCGACTTTAAAGTAGAAAGCTTTGTATTTTTGTTGTAAGCGGCTATTTGAGGGGCTATTTGATTTGTTATCCAATATGCAAAGTAATTTATAAATTAGTTCATACATTCATAAAAAAAAACTTAATAAATTCACGTCCTTCAAATCTCTTCAACGTGGTTTTTAACCCCCGACGCAAAAACGACGGGGTGTTATAAGTTTGACGTGTCTGTGTGTGTGTGTGTGTGTGTGTGTGTGTGTGTGTCTGTCTGTGGCATCGTAGCTCCCGAATGGATGAACCGATTTTGATTTTGTTTTTTTTTGTTTGAAAGTTGAATAAGTCGGGAGTGTTCTTAGCTATGTTTGATGAAAATCGGTCCAAGATGGCCGCCTCCACAAGATGGCGGTTTACATATTTTTTCACAACTCCCACAATATTGTTTATCAATGAATACAGTATGTAGGTAATATTGCAAGCAAATTCTGTCTATCATAATTTCACTTTGCAACTGTTAATTAGATTGCTGGAAGCTCTGGTTCGCACCACAGTACAAAACCTATCAGATGTAAGTGGAACGAGATGAAAGGATTAGCGGGAACCAGCCCTGATCCCCGGTTAATCACAATTGAATGAATCAGCTGAGGCAACCTTCGTTGCTTTTCAAACGTTTCCTGAATATTTTATAACGTACCAATTTTGAAGAAATAAGGTTCGTACATGATTCTAGTTATAGGTGCGACCTGCTAAATGTGTTGACTGTACGATCTTATTTTTCCCAATTCTGTGGGAATTTCCCAATACATTTTCATCCTCCCTTAATGCTCACTCTTGTTTTCGAAAAGGAGCTCTTTTATAAAATTTATTTTTAGCACATTTTCGTGAACGTTCAATGAATATAATACGTTTTTTTATATGCGTTTTTTTTTCAATGTAAAGATACATAATATAAGTTACTTTTATTTCTTATGTATTATAAGTACTTATGTATTTACAAAAAAAAAAGTATATAAGTATTATGTCCATTGTCTAGTACCCATAGCACCAGCTCTGCTTAGTTTGGGACTAGATGGTGCTGTGTAAAATGTTGTAGAATATATTACTTATTATTATTATATTATATACGCAGAAACAATTGTAATCAAAATTTTGTCTCAGAGATCTTAGTCTGTTTCTCTTAAATAAATATCTCTATTCTATTCATATACAAATGTTGGCTTTTCTACTTGTGGGCTCAACACATCTGTAAACCTATATATAAGAGACGAAAATCTCAGTGTAAATAAAGATCAGCATAAAACATAAGAAGTAAATAGGCCACAGCCAGTTTCATGAAGCCTGTGTAATATAAGGCTGTATAAAGAAAATTATTACAGAACATATACAGTAAACAGCCTCTTTGTTTGAGAGTCCTTGCCAAAATATTGCGTCCCGAAAATTCATTTGGACTGAACAAATGATTCTTCAGTAAAAAACAGAGTAAGATATTTTTCCTGTCTGGTTTTTTCTAGACACTAATATGGCGTCGGAAATTATGTATAATATGTCCTACTTTCAATGTGGTAGGTATGAAAATATTTTTTATTACAGCAGTAGGGCGAAAAGAACGCTTATCGATTTTGACACGGTTGTTGGTGTACCTACCTATTTCAAATCTTAATAACTTATTCAGTAACTCACTAACGATCAATGATCGGAATAGGTATTGCTAATTGACCTACACTTTGAGAAATAAAAATGAAAATTAGAGACTTCCTTACGATAATATTTTTCTGGGACGGAAATTTTCCGGAGCCAATCAAATGCCAGCATAAATAGAAGTATAGCATACGGACTAAATCCCACCTCAACTCAATCCAACACTCCTGCCATTAAATTTTCAAAGTACATTCGCATCTCAATCCGTCCGATACCACCCGTAATATTAAAGACTATTCCTTCCCCCGTCTTACCTGTCCGGATTCCATTTAAATGTACATAAATTACAGTACAGCACAGACCACTATGTACAGAAAGTTCTGGAATACTTTCGAGAACATTATTTAACTGTCGAGAATCTGCTTCTACTTGGAATTATTCTTTGAGAGCATTTTGGAAGTGTTGAAATGTTGCTGTGAATAATGTATATACCTAATAGATTTTAGTTTTACTTAAACAACGGATGTTTATGTGACTACTTAGGTAAGAGATTACCTTAAAACACACCATTTTTAGTTATTGAAATAGGCCTGTAGATGTCAAGTGTACCCAAATTAAAATGATTGTTTGATGTTTGTTTTTATTACGTAAACAAAAAGAACAATTAATGTTTACTTCCTACATTCTCACCTCAAGCAATTAGCAATTTTGAATTGCCCAAACACAATTTCATAGCCGTCTATTTTGGGCGTTACCACATCGAAACGCTACAGACACCACGCTAGAATAGGACGTACCTACTTAATATTTCAGCTGTTTGTCAGAGCAATGTCTTTTGTGTTTGGTAAGGTCTGTGGTTTTTTTTCACATAGCAAAGTTAGGATTCCATCCTGGTTTATTCGGGTAGCTAACTCATATGTTAAAATGTTAGAACCAATTAGATTGTTCTTGTAAAATTTGCAGGTAGACGGTTAAAAGGTAATGTAATCTTAACACGTTTGTTCAAGCTACGTTTAAATTGTGATAGTTTTGTCAGTTTTTTTTTCACAACTTAAAGTTATTTGAAATCTTGACCTTCCATTGTATAAAAAAACACTTAATCTTTAAAGAATTATAGTTGGACTCAGATTAAATAAGTGAGGTTAACATAATTTATTTATTTATTTATAGTTAATTAAAACGGCACAGGTCCAATTACATTAATTAACATAGAGTTATAAGTATTAAAACTAAATAAGCATTAAGGTAACATACAATAGAAAAATTAAATTCAAAGTGAAACAATTTATAGTAATAATATTATAGTATGTCATCTCTCTGTTTACCTACTGTATGAGAGAGTAAGAGATATTAACCATTACTTAATGGTAGGGATCATGATTTTAAGTTTTAAATATATCATTATATAAAAAAACAAAATTGAATTAGTTACACCATTTATAACACAAGAACGGCTACAGCATTTTTTTTGGATTGGTCTCCGTCCCGAATAGCAGAATAATAATAGTTATTAAAGTTTTATTAATAACTATTATATATTATTATTTCATTATCATTTTACATAAAGTATGATCTCTACACCTACACCTAAAATTTGCAACTCCTAGGCCCACTTGCACCAAATTCTTAAATGTGTTTAAGTCATACTTAAACACAATTTTTCATAGAAATTTCGTGTTTAAATACAATTTAAACACATTTCAGAAGTTGATGCAAGTGCATTAGATACACTTACTTACTATACTTTTTTACACACATATTTTCATTCGCGCCACGCCTAACAATTTCAACTGAAACGAGACCAATTTTACGTCTGATATAGGGTTTTATTTTATATCGTAACATTTTTCGATTTTTCCAATATAACCTCTCTGCCACACGATACCTCTGACGTTTCACATTCCATTCCACCCGAATGCAATGGAATGGTGCCATCGTCACAATTTTAAAGCTTTGATTTTTTCGATTTCCAATGGTGATCAATAAAAACTATACAATTGTAAGGATTGTTACCCCATTATAAATACTGCAGGGGTCAGATTAACCACATTTGAGTTGTTGGGGTTTATATAGTTATCTCCTGAAATAAAAACGATGAAACTATACGTGATGCAATATTTTGATTAATAAATTTGGTTGAATTAAGCAACATTTTACGGATTTGATTGCATTTTATATAATTCCCACAATGATCCTTTAAAGCATCGCTCACCATCATTTTCATGTAGAATTTTAACATTGAGAAATCCAAAACTTCAGTTTACCTGTTGTGACCAAGGCGTTATGAAATATATCCTTTAATTTATATGCAACACTGCATTCAGATGTCAGTACAGTCTCCAATCATCTCCACCGACGGTAGTGTCAAATAGACAATTTTATTAGATCACCGACTATTAGGACGGGTTCGAGACATTATATCGCTGACCGTTGACCTGGGTGGTCGTGGGTAAAGAACTACTTTAATAACGAATTGTTACTAGGTATACAAAAATAGATTTCAAAATAAAGTTTTGCTTTGAAACAACCGTTTTCTGGGTCTAGTGTAGAAAGGATAGTGTATTGGATTCTAAACGGCAGGAATAAATAATGTCAATATAATGCAATAAAAATCGCAAAAAGCAGATAATTCTCAATTTCATATTCACTTAAGTGTCAGAAGCCAGTAATGAATGTAAATGTTTTATATAGGTACATACCATCACGCCTGTATTCCCCGAAGGGTTAGGCAGAGGCGTACACCCACAGTTCGCCGGTATGTTTAGGTCCCATGTAATAGGGGGCGAGCGTATTGCCATTAACCGGGCACAAATTCCAAAATCCGAGCTGCTACTGGGAATTTCATAGAAAAACCCAATAACACTTTGCTTGACCTGGGAATAGAACCCAGGACCTCTAGCGTAGCAGTCGCGCTCTGGACCACTTGGTTAATGAGGCAGTTTTCTAGAACATTAAAACATTTAACATAATACAGCAATACTATATAAAACAAGTAGCAAGCTCCAAAAAGGAACTAACTGTCGGGTAGTCGTACATTTCTCTTCAGACACGGCTGCAAGACTCACGCTTGTCTCTAAAAGATTTCTAGAGAAAAATGGACGCTGTAACACTGAGAACATTGCAGTGAAACTGGGGTATTCAGAAATACTTTTAGTAAAACATGTAGGTTTTATACCATACGAGTAATGTTGTGTAAAATGGGGTGCAGACTCCGCGAATGAAGATATATCAGGATCTAGGCAGTAAGTCTTGCTATGAACCTGATGAGTAACTAAATCAGAGGACTCAAGGCCACCTTTGGTGTATCATAATATGATTCATATTCAATTTGTTACAGGAGTTGCAAAATAACGTAAGTAGTGAAGATACAACCAGAATTTTTTATCAACTTTTCGTTGACATAGCCCTTGTCTCCATTGATCATGTCATGCAGAGGTCTTCTGTAAAGTTCTTGAAGTTATGCTGGATCTGAAAAGTATCAATAGCCAGCGTTGTGTACAATGCTTTGTTTGAAATTTTATCTAGTTACTAATATAATAAAGCTGAAGAGTTTGTATGTTTGTTTGCTTGAACGCGCTAATCTCAGGAACTACAGGTGTCTACGCAACGATGACGCAGCGGCGTGGGGCAACTGAGGCGGCATGCGGGTGAAGGGGAGCCGGCGGGCGTACGAGCATCCAGCTACTACTTCGATTTCTATCAGCGGCAACGACACACGCACGATCGGGCGCCGACTAGCGTCACTTGTATTATTCTGAACCAATCAATACATCTAATATACAGTCCACAAGCAGTTACATTCAAGCCACCAGTAGGACCCCTACAACAGGACCGATTTGAAAAATTCTTTCACTTTTAGGTAGCCCATTTATTGAGGAAGGCTATAGGCTATATATCATCACGCTAAGACTATGTAACTATTCCACGTGGACAAAGTCGCGGGCGGAAGCTGGTTTGTAATAAATTGATTATCAACTCGCTCCGTAATAAGATCTTGTCTGAGAAGGGCTTTTACGCTCACTCATAGTATGATTCATATCATAACTGAGAGAAGGCTACATATTTCGGATTCTTTTCAAATTTTCTAATTACAATTAAGTGAAAGCAGCTTTTTAAACACTTCAGATCCTTTTAATCTTTTGGATTGGATCAGAGGAATTTCTCACTACGGCCTATATTAAGGTTCACGTAATCATTAATACACTTATTCCAAAAATTATTTTGCGAAGAAACGATTAATGTATGTATACTATGACTGAGCGAAAAATCACTTTTCAGAAAAGCTTTATTACGGAGTGAGTCGATTATTATCTATCTCCTTCATAAAATTAAATAAAAACTGGTCGAGCCGTTCCCGAGTTTTGAGCTTAGCAATACATTTTGCTAAGCTCAAAATTCGAGAACGGCTCGACCAGTTTGGCAAATTTTTGCTTTCATATTTTCGTTATGGCTTTTATGGAGAGAAAACAGAGTAAATTAAGACATTTGTCACCTGTCAAACTGCTGTCAAACATTTGACGTCAACCAAAACAAACAGTCGCTGCGCAATACGATCACTCTGAAATTAGTCTTATTTATTTATTCTATTGGATTGCGCATGGCTTATAACTTGTGAAAAAAAAATATAAATACTGCTTGAAAATAATAACATGTGCGCCAGCTGACAGTAGCAATGAATAAATTATTAAGTACCCCAAACAATGATTTGAAATCTTGTATAACGCCTTAGTAACTTATCAGACAGAAATGTGTTTGCTTGGGAGTTTGTTGCGCCGCTTCTTCTTCCCAGCGAAAACACTAGAAAGCGGTGAAGGGCGGGCGTTTTGGGGGCTGTCTATAATGTAAAAATGACGTTCAAAAAGTACTACCTAGTAGTCTATATTGAATAAATGATTTTGACTTTGACTTTGACTTTGACGGAATGAAGTCTGTCGGGACCTCTAGTTACAAATAAAAAAAACAAAAACCAAGCATTGTCCATATTTATTCCTAGTGCCATCTCAGTCTTTGGACATCAAAAAGATAAAGAAAGCTAACAGCAGGCGTGTTGGTATTGATTTAACAAAAAAAACTATCTTTGACAATTTGAAACATTTCTCATATATCAAATAAAAACTGAGTTTATTCCCAATTTATAAGGGATTCAGTAAAATTGATCTGTCGTGTTTAAATTGCGTTTAGTTGAGAGCATCAAGTATGATTTGTTGGAGATTTTCTTTTTATTAGTTCTAAGGAATTTGTAATTGAAATTGAAATAAGTTTACGTACTTTTAGAATTATGTTACGGCTTTAGATTTCTCTGTAATAGCATACTTATTTAAACAAAATATCTTTTGTTAAATATTAATCTTATTGTTTATCTTCTTAAGTACGATATAAATAATAAACTACTCCTCATTAATCTAGGGATTTCTTCTTTGCCCTAGCCTAAATTGCAAGCGCAGATATAGAGGGTGAAGGGGAGGTTCGATTCCCAGGCCAAGCATTATTATTGATATTGACTTTTCCTTTTGGGAAGGCTTCTATTTTTTTTTTTTTATGGGATAGGGGGCAAACGAGCAAACGGATCACCTGATGGTAAGTGATAACCGCCGCCCATGGACACCCGCAACACCAGAGGAGTCGCAAGTGCGCTGCCCGCCTTTAAAAGGGTTTGGGCCTCCGGTAACCTCAACTCACTCAACGAAACACAACGCAAGCGTTGTTTCACGCCGGTTTTCTGTGAGGCCGTATTTTAATAAAAACCTTCCCAAATAGAAGATAGAAGATATATAATAGAAGCCTTCCCTTCTATTAAAGAAGCCGAATTGAATTGAATAAGTTTGAATTGAGCTGCTAGAATAATAGAAACCAAAACGTGAATTGCGAACCGTAACAACATAGAATTACTTTACTTTCGCGTCTATTGATAATATTGCTGAGTATCTTACCTCCTTTCAGTAAAAAAGATTACAGAATACGGAACAGTCACTTGACCGTCTGCTCGAGCCTTATAAATATATATGTTATACTCCTATATTAAACGAATTCAAACAAAATAAGTACTAGCTAGGTAATGAGATTGGCATCGCAAAGGAACGGCCGTAAGGATGGCTGAATTCCAAAATTGAACCTTATTTTAGAATTAGGATTAAGAATAAAAAGAGCAAGTAGGTCTCGTCTGCTTTTAGCTAAATTAAAGGCCGTAATTTGATATATTTGATTATAGCAAAATGTAGTCTGAAGGGAGCTGAAGAAAATATTTTTGTATATATTTGTATATTTATTGTTAAGTTTGTTATGCTTCTTCTACAAGAATAACCATAATGACACGACCATTGGACTTCCATTAAAATTATATTATAATTAAAGGACATTATAATTAAATATCACTTGCTTAAAACGGTGAAGAAAAAAATCGTGGGGAAACCTACCTGAGAGACTTTCTCGATGGCGTGTGAATTCTGTCAACCCAAACTAGACTAGAATAGAATAGATCCGAGCCTAGTAGTGGGGAAGTAAATAAATATTAATTAAGTGCCGAGTCCGTTTAAGAAATTACAGAATTAACATTACAGCCACCATCAGAATGACCCACAAACATACATCTAATATGATCTAGTTCAGTAAACTGTAGGCGCCGTCCTCGGGGATGTAGAACAAACATAATCCGGGCTTGTGGCAGCATGCCAATTGGGCTGCTGGTGCTATCAATAAGTAATATTGTTAGGCTGTGGTCAATCGTGCCATGTTCAGGGCCATGCTGCTGTGGTAATGTTGATTAAAAAGGTTCATAATATAACTCTGATTACTACATAGTAATAAAGTAAATATGTGAAGATTATAGAACAGTCTGTTAATAATAGAGAGCTCAGTGAGGTGGATAAATATTATTATTTGGGGATAAATCTAATAAATCTAATAAAAAATCTTTTTTATAGATGAGAATATGAAGATATTGATTTGAGGACAGATTTAAAAAACAAAATACTTATATATTAAATTTAGGTAACGTATTATGAAGCAATATTTTTAATCTGTACTCTTTTTTTAAGTGAAGATAATCCGCATTGTTTTTTTTTTATTTAACAATAAACATACAAACCTCCATTACAATTCTTGAGGAAGCACAATAGGAGATCAGTCGAAAGTCCGTAACTCCGTACAAATAACTGGGGACCGGCAGCGGTCGATACGCGTACATAATGTAGGAGCCTGCATAATGAACACCGACGAGATCAACTAATACATTGACCACATTAGAAGGAACATATCTGCTTACTGTTTTCAGCCACTGTGGTAGTATTTTTGATTTCACTCAAAAATACGATTGTCTTCTTTTGTATCAGCATAAGCTCTCAACGATATTTCATGCCAGCGAGGTGATAGTCGAGTCGAGTAGAAGTCCACCTGACGGTAAGCGGCAATTGCAGCGTAAACATATACAAGTCAACACCAGTAGTATTTGTATTCTTGTAAACAAAATTACATTATTATTACTGGTACTTTAAATAATCTCTTCTTTTTCTTCAAAATTGTAAAAAGCTGTGTCTGTACATTAAAGATATTTATAAAAAAAAACAAGTGGGTTAGGGTATATAATCTTCTTCGAACCAAAAATGTGATTTGTATAATTCTTGCCTGTTTGTTACGGGTTTGCGTAAAAACTACTGAATAGATTTTAATTTTGCTATCACTGTTAGAGAGTATGTGCTTCAACTTAAAAACTGGTTTACTTCTTATCTCAAATAATTAATCGGAACCTGAGATACAGCTTGACCTCACTAATGTATAGAGACCCTTACAAAGAAGAGATCATCACTGTTGGTTTTTGAGCTTCAAGTGAAAGAAGCCGCGGGCAGAAGCTGGTGTTCTCTATACCTACCTACCTGCTTTGCTCAGCTGTGAAAAATAATATCATAGAGACATGATATTATTTTTCACAGCTGAGCAAAAGTCTCCCCATTCCATTTCACTGATCTCTGAGGTCACTCTCTTTCTCACTCTGCCTGGTGGAATGCTGCGTTCCAATCGTCTCGCTGCCGGCGATTTACGGACCTTTCTCCGAGTCAACGAGCGTTTTCGGGCAACCAATTAGTGTAGTGTATCCATGGAGATTCTGACCGAATTCTTCTCCATAGGATCAACTAAAACCGTGCAAATAAAAAAATACTCATGGATCGTCTGTCGCCTGGGGAGGCAGCAGGATATTTCGGACTTGTACCAGCTATAAACTGTTTGGTTAGCAAAGGGACATCACCAGCCCAGGTCTGTTCAAGTTTACTGATCATTTGGGTCACAATTTACATCAGCAATCAGGATTTTTTAGTGAAATTTTGTTGAAACTGTTTTTATCTTTTTGTATAGATTAGACTGCCTCATTAGCCAAGTGGTCGTGAGCGCAACTGCTAAGCTAGAGGTCCTGGATTCGATTCCCAGGTCGAACAAAGTGTTATTGGGTTTTTCTATGAAATTCCCAGTAGCAGCTCGGAGTTAGGAATTTGTGCCCGGTTAATGGCAATAGGCTCGCCCCCTATTACATGGGGCCTAAACATACCGGCGAACTGAGGGTGTACATTAGTACGCCTCTGCCTAACCCTTCGGGGAATATAGGCGTGATGGTATGTTATGTTATAGATTAGAACTACGTTACATAAAATATTCTTTATTGCACACCAAAACTTTACGCTAAGTACGTGGTCCCAAGTAAATGATGTTAAATAAATAAAATACTGAATTCTCATAAATAAGACCATTATATTATGACACTGTGACCACCATAAGATATGGATGACATATTTTCTTTGCCAAGAAATGTTTCAACAGTCACTAGTTTCCATTTTTTAAAACGATACCACAAAGGCGAACTGTCCCGCAACTAAACGTTGTATTGCGCTCACACTGATACATATAAAACTCTAAGCAAAACGACTACAATATTTCGGCCAAAGGATACACAGAATAAACTGGTTAGCTTACAAACTGCAGTAGAAAAGTTATTGGCCAGTGATGCTGGACAATACACCTAGGACAATAGAAACCTTGTTACTTTTCTCTATAATTTACATTTCTCTTGGTTTCGAACTGGGTTAGTGTTCTTACTTGAACTAAGAAAGCTTACATAATGATTTTAAAAATTAAACCATTTCATTTTCAAAGATTACCGTGATATGGAAGTGTAACAGAATCAGCTAACATTACTACTAGAGTAGATACGAAAAAATTTTAAAATTTGATTCGCAAAATTTCGATTCCAAACCAATAATTGGTTCGATCAACGGAAACAACGAAAAGACAAACATTGGTATCCACCCTCGTCAACGTCCGAATGATACCTACTTTTAATTTGCCACTCCGTTAAATTCTGGATGTCACAACAACTGTACTAGGTACGGTGCCGATTCAATTCCAATTTGCGACGGATATAGTGCGAATTTAATGGAAAGCGTTCTGGTAGTTCGGTATGATTTGATTTTATACACATAGTTAGATATTAATATTTAGCAATTAGAAGTGGAAAATATTCAAAGAGTAATTTATTCGATGATAAAAAATATATATATATATATAAAGCAGTCAGCAAGAGAAATAGGAAAAATATAAGTCTCACAGCCCTTGAACGATGTTGCCGCTCCGAGTGACACCTGAAAAAGTAATGCCTGTCATACTGTTTTTATTTTTCTTAAAAACGCATGGCCAGTCTTCCAATATTTTAGATGTATCTTACCGTTATATTAATAAAAAAAAATCCCGACGTTTTGGAACCGTTACAACGTTCACGGTCACAGGCAGACTATCTAATATTCGCGAAAGCTTCAAAAATCTAACTATATATTAAATTAAATTAAATAATAATTTATTTCAGGAAATTATTCCCATATTAAACTGCCTCAATAGCCAAGTGGTCCTGACCGCGACTGCTACGCTAGAGGTCCTGGGTTCGATTCCCAGGTCGAGCAAAGTGTTATTGGGTTTTTCTATGAAATTCCCAGTAGCAGCTCGGAGTTAGGAATTTGTGCCCGGTTAATGGCAATAGGCTCGCCCCCTATTACATGGGACCTAAACATACCGGCGAACTGTGGGTGTACATTAGACGCCTCTGCCTAACCCTTCGGGGAATACAGGCGTGATGGTATGTTAAATACATAGAAATATATATTGCTACAAAAAAACCATTTCACTAAAAATAAATTTAAGCTAAAGTACAATTTTTTTTTACTGTTCTAGTTATTAGGTTGACAATTAATATTATATATAAACAAATAAATAAGCTATTCTTACATCGCCGTCAAAACGACGAAGACGAAGAAATAAAGGCCGTTACAGTTTACCCGAATCTTGGCAATCAAACTTTTAACCTCAAACATTGAAAATGGTAAAATACTTCACTATTCTAAATTATTTCTTATCACTGTCGGGCACTCCAATATATTCTCTGCTAGTCAGTCATTCCACTCACCTGTCGCAGAGTCTTGACGTAAGAAGAAAAACAAATTACGAGATAATTTAATCTAATTTATAATTTAAATGAACCATAAGCGAATTGTTAATTTCATTGTAACAATTTAAGGAATATTTTAAGTAATCAATTATAATTGTACCTACATTGTACGACGTAATTTTAACCATTTTTTTTAATATTCTGTGGAGAATGTCGTTGGTTATACATTTAATGCATCCTGTATTTGTACTGTTTTTGTATTATATTATTGTAATGTACAACCGTTAATTTTCCCAAATAAATAAAATAAAATAAAACTCCAGATCCAGGTACTCGTAGTGGTCTAATAATGGACAACCGGTACGAAATACTTATTTTTTTTCCTATCAGACAATTTATTTCTTTCTCTTAGAGGAAATTAGAAATTGGAATGAATTATTGTCGCTGAATATCGCTAAATTTTACTTTATTCTATAGTCTAGGTTTTGGTGGTTTACATAAAATTTTACTTGAATTATAAACGATCACTTTATGGGGAGATAATTGATAGTTAGTAATTCAGTTTTTTTTAAAGGATTCATCTAAGCCGAGTCTTTGTCCAAGACCCAATCCTTTTTAAATATAAGTAGATTTTTTAAATAAGAATTTCACGTGGGAGAGACATGCTTTGGCACGAATGGGCCGGCTCGACCGGAGTGATACCACGGCCTCACAGAAAACGGCGTGAAACAACGCTTGCGTTGTTGCGCTGAGTGAGTGAGCTTACCGGAGGCCCAAACCCTTTTAAAAGGTGGGCAACGCACTTGTGACTCCTCTGGTGTTGCGGGTGTCCATGGGCGGCGGTTATCGCTTACCATCAGGTGATCCGTATGTTCGTTTGCTCCCCATACCATAAAAAAAAAGAGTTAAGATGAGATTATGATTTTTGTATTTATGTCATCTTTAGGTACAACTTTAAACTTATTACTAACTCCAAAACGTCAAAGTTTTTGGAAAAAACATCACAATACATTTTTGCCAATTCGAAAGTTAAACTCGTCATTTTTCTCCCATTCAGATGGGCTTACAGATTAAATAAAACATTTCCATTCATTCGCCGTGAAGAATTTTCGTCGTTATGAATCACGACCGACAAACAAGCGGATATGGCGTCAAATATAATTCACAACAAGAGACTGTAATGAGGCTGTAGCCCGTACACCTCCCATTTATATTGCGGAATGACAAAAATAACATTTTACATTATGTAAGAATTAAAATATGCATAAACAAACAATTTGGGGCGAAATTTTGCTGTATAATTAATGACATGGACTGTTGAAATAACATAAATGAATGAACGTTGTTTATATTTATTAACATGTATTTTTCCGTGATTTCCCTCATGTGGATGTTGATAATCGCAAAAGTTTGTTTCTTGGCACCACATACTATTTACTCAATGATCTTGAAGAATGTTATTGGAAATTACAATGACTGTTTCTTTGTTACAGATAATGTTCGCAGTTTTTCTTCGGACGCCTTGAGGCAATATGAATGTCAGGAAGAGTTTGGACGTGAGGCTGATTGCCTTGTGCACCACTTGCCTCCTCCTGCCCGCCATAGCCTGCCCTTCGCAGTGCATATGCAAGTGGAAGAACGGGAAACGATATGTCGAGTGTTCTGAGAAGGACCTCAAAACCATCCCCAACTCCCTCGACCCAGAAACACAAGTACTAGACTTCACAGGAAACGATTTACAAGTTCTACAAAAAGAAACATTTCACAAGCTTAACTTACTCAATCTACAGAAAATCTACCTACAAAGATGTAGACTGCAGAAAATCGATAACCACGCGTTCAAAGGCCTCGCGAACCTCGTCGAATTGGATCTCTCCAACAATTACTTGACAGTCGTACCGTCGACCAACTTTGTTTTCTTCCCGTCGCTAATGAGGCTTTCGCTCAATAACAACCCAATAACCAGTATAAAAACTCACTGCTTCCAACATTTATCGTACTTGAATACTTTGGAACTCAGCGATTGCAAAATAGAAACAATAGAGAGAGACGCTTTTTCCGGACTCAACCACCTCGAGTGGCTGCGACTGAACGGTAACAGACTATCAAATATTCAAGGTGAAAATTTGTTTCCCGATACGCTGAGGGGGATCAACTTGCAAAATAATAATTGGAATTGCGATTGCCATCTCAGGGATTTACATAGTTGGTTGTTGAATTTCAATATGCCGCACGCCGTCGAACCAATTTGCTCCCTCCCCGAGCGTTTGAGGAAACGGACAATCACGAGCGTCACGGAAAACGAGTTGGCGTGCTTACCAAAAATGAGCCCTACCTCTGTGTTCTTAGAGACTAACACTGGCAACAATGTGACCCTCGAGTGCTTAGTGAAAGCAATACCCGAAGCGAAAATAACCTGGTTATATCAGGGTCAGATCATTCATAATTATTCGAGCATGTCACCGGACACCCGCGACCTGTATTTCGTAGAAAACGGCATTACGGATAAAAAGAGCGAATTGTACATATTCAATATTGGGAACGACGACAACGGCACGTACTCATGCATAGCCGAGAACCCTGCAGGCAGGTCTCGAGCCAACTACACAATACGAATACTTGTGAAAGAGGAGCCCGTCGTTATAGTGGTCACGTTCCCGCAGAGACACTTAGTAGTCATAGTGACAGTAGTATTTCTTATTATTATCTTACTTATAGCCATAATAGCCGTAGTATTACTGAAATTTAAAACGGACACGCGGAGCCGAAAGAAGAAGGAAAGCGGCAAGGACGTAGCGTTGTGTAATCAAATTCTGCCGTCGAACCGCGGCAACGGCATGCCTAAAAATAACGGCAGTGTTATTGTGAATGCACACTCTCATCATGCCCTGCACTACACAGTACAAACAAACCGTGATTACGAGTCGAGTGACGTGTATCAAAGCAATAACGTGAAAGGCTTTGTCGACAGGAACCCCGACCTAATTAGCGACGCGGAAACTGTAGCGAACAACGCGCAAAATGAGAACACAGTGTTATCAGTATACAAAGCTCAAACCGCGAGTGGCGACGGTTTCCAAGAGGAAACCACATTCACCGCGCCGACAATACCCAGACAGGTCACATGGCAGGATCAACAGACTATCAACATGCCGCAAAACACAATCAACAACATGTACCAGCACTCAGCGGATGTACACCTGAATCCGGGGTGCTTTTTAGATAACGAAGGCTACCCTTACGACTACGGCCTCCCTAAACATCCCTGCCGACCGCCGATAATGTCCAACTACTCAGTAGTTGGGCCATTTTACCAAACACTACCACACAATCGGCCAAAAGGTCAGAAGCTTGTTTGTAAATTCGCAAACGACAACGAGTTTAATGCTACGCCAGCTACTTGTCCCAATTTTGAAATGCCGTTTGGACCAGGGAACGTGCGGCGTACTTTAGAAGGCTATCCCGTTCCTAGAAATAGGCAGGTCGCGTTTGTTGGAAACGGGACGGTATATTATAATGAGGAGTTCGTCCCCTCGCCCCCTGACGGGTATAAAACGGATCCGGTGCAGTGTTGTGCGCCCACAGAGGCGTGTTCCTCGTGGGTGAACCCAAAAGGTACGTGTGCAGTGATGGTGCCGAATGTTGCGGAAGGCCCGGGTCGGTGCTATCAGGTGGAGACCCGGTGCGTGGACACACAGACCACGGACGCTCGGATGCCCGGCGAGGGCACCGAGAGTGTGCTCAAACCTTTACCACAAGTGTCTAACGCAAAGTGTGCCGCTGACATATGTTCCGAAAGCCCTGATGAGGGTTACGTCGGCGACGCTAACGATATCTGACGACGACGTCAGACCGATAGCGCTTAAACAGGGCAATTTAGACGCTAACAAAGTGATAAAGCGACTGAGTATAGAGTAGTTTTGTAAATATATGAGGTGCCGGCGGCGACGAACGGAGGCGGTATCCCATTACTTAGCGAACGATCCTGTTTGATCCCTGTTTTGCAATTTTGTATATTTTATAATGTAAGTCCATTTGTCACCGCCTTTGTTCGGCGTAGCTGTCGATAACATTTAACCAAAATATCATTACCAAATTTGTTTCTATTCTAATTTCGTAGGGCGGTAATGTTTTCCAATTGTTTCAATGTTTAATAGTCAATTTCTTATATTCAATATTTTATAGCTAAATAGTTCTATTTAATAGTGTAAATTAAAGAATTATGTTAATAATATTCATTTTTATCTTCGTTAGAGGTTTTTGGACATAAAAATTACATTTGAGGCTACATTTTTGAAGTGAGTTTTTCAAGTACACAATGATATTAATAATGTCATGACATTAAAATAAATACTAGGAAAATTTGTTGTAACACTGTAAAATACTTATTACTTATAAATTAATATTACAAGTAATTCTACCTACATATTAAATTCTCGGAAAGCAATTTACTAAATTGCTATTTTTAGTTACTTGACAACATCCGCCAGCACAGTTATATAATATGTTTCAAATTGTTTGTCAATAAGTTTTCAAGAAATCTCCGAAATTTTTCCGGTTTTTTTTCTATATATTGAATACATAAACATTAATATGTTTACACACAAAATATTAATAACTATCAATGCGTCGTATTGCATAAAATTTGCGTTATAATGAATAACACTTAGGCCGGTTCCCAATAACAAATCCGTAGGTAGATTTGCTTACAAGAGATAAGATTTTGACATTACTTGTATGGACTTAATGTCAAAATCATATCTCCAGAACGCCATTCCCGTGGGATTAACCTTCAGGTTATAAATCCGACTTGTTAGCCGGAAATTTGGAGGAGTTACATAGTATTTTATAACAAATTAATGTAAATACAATGTAAATACTTGTCAATACTTACCTTCTGTATCGATTAAGTAGCTGATGTTAAGAATATTAAATTGATATCAGGGTATCCTCTAAGCATAGATGTGGTGTTTCAATGACTTTTGTTTCATAGATTGTGTGTTATACCCTGTTTAACCGACTGACCCGTTTAATTTGGTGCCTATCCACAGTTTTATAACTCTGTTATATTTGAGTCAGACACGAAAATCCGAAGTGTATCCTTTTCAAACGTTAATATCAAACAACCATACCCATTTTAAGCCATACTATCTTTAAGTTTGTGCAACAAACTATTGTTAATATGTATTTATTTAATTATTATTTTAGACTATGTGTCCTGTGTCCATGATTTTTTATTGGGCTCGTAAAAGCAATGCTTAAAGGCAATATACATGTAACTAAGATACAAATTATATTAATTCTTAGCTTAAAATTCACCTTCCCCTATGTTGGAGTCGAATATTAGTACTAGTAAATAATTTTATATTTATTATATTATTTATATTAGTATTTTACACGAAGCTACTGCCATCAGACCGCCGCAACCATACACTTATCGATATTCTAAGAATAGACCGGTTGTCAGGCTTTCTGGGCTTCTGACTATCACTAACGATTGTCATAGATGTTTGAATACACAAAGTAGCTACGAAATGTAAAGGAAAGTAGAAAGAAATTTATTGTTCGAATATATCTTTAAAAATATAGTTCTAGTTCTAAATCAAAGGGCTATGAGTACCGCTAAAGCCATCTGAAACCCATATAAATCTGCTTGGAATAAAAGCAATATGGACAAAAGCATTTCAATTTCCGGTGCAAACAACATCAGAAACTATAGCTTTCACATTTCACTTTTAACAGCAAACCAAAAACATGTGTCGAGCAATATCCAAAGGTAACGAAAGGCATAACGGTCGAAGACTTTGTAGTACAATTTTTTTTAACTAACTATTAGAAGGTTTTGTACCAAAAAAAAAAGATATTCGGGTATACGGGCATTTTTTTAATTTAAACCTGTAACTAAATAAGTGCAAGTCCTCGAACACGTCAATTAGAATATCGAGTTATCACAAACCCTAAAATCATTTTGAGACACTTAAGCATATATATTTTTTTTAAGATTTTTTTTATACTAGCTAAAGGCAAAACTAATGGCTGTGCTACTGTGCAAATAGGTTTCAGTTTTCCATAACTCGAGCCACGGACGGATCAGGGGGCCAAAGTTTCAGGTATTCAAAGTCAAAGTCAAAATTATTTATTCAATATAGACCACTAGGTAGTACTTTTTCAACGTCATTTTTACATTATAGACAACCCCCAAAACGCCCGCTCTTCATTGAAATTGTCTTTTTGGAACAAAATAAACACATAAAACCACTTTAATAGATTCAGAAGTCTATTTTGAACAAACTGCTTTCAAGTCTTCCGTTTTAACGAGGATTGAAAAGTACTACGGCTCTTTTCTAAAATTCTATCTCTATATTGAAAAGTTCACGTATTGCCTAATTATGTAGGTATAGACAGAAACATTAATTTATACAATATCTAGACCTAACAATTTCCAAAATAAATAATACCTACAGTACATAATTAAAGCTTTAACAACATTAATGGGTTAAACAACTTGATTTGTTTGTGCAAAACAACAATATTAATTTTAAATGAACCAATTAAAACGGTTTATTACATTAATAATGTACGACCAATGAAATTGTATATTCAATAATATTAGTTTATGGTTAGCATAATTACAAATATTATGAGTTGGTTGCATTAATTATGAATGATCATTTAGAAAGACCAAGAAAATAATAATACTGTGGAGGGTGTGTAATGTGTCGGGCCATGACACACCAGGCCAAAACACGCGCCTGGTCGAAGAACCTCCCTTTGGTTGGGGGGCCTCAGCACTGGTGACCCCAGCAGCCTCCGAAGAGTGTGAACTGTGTTTGAATTCTATCAATTAAATTCAGCACCATTTTTTATTTTTGCCTCAGATAAACCCTCAATAAACAGAAATTATTAATTATTATTTTTTTAAAAATACAATTCTTCCTTACCAAGCAGTAAAAATATTATGCTTTCGACCTCGGATGCTCAAATTTACGGAAAAGAATTAAATTAAAAAATAAATACAAAACAACGGCACTCAAAACCGGATGCCTATCGATAACGGAAACCGGAAACGGGCACAAAGGAAGTACACCCTCTCAATACAACCCACCCAGAAATTAAATGATATTTATGACTACGTAAACTTGTTTCTATAACCTTCAGTAATTATATGGGGTTTGGATGTTAGCCAAACTCATCAATAATGTCCCCGGCAACCATTAAAGAGACACTTAAACTTAATTTATTCATTAGTTAATAGACTAACAACCTTCATTACTGGTTCATAAGTTTGATATTTATTTGGCGAGTAATCTGTAGAATCTGTCATAACTTCTTAAGGGTTATAGGGACGTGGAACTTCATCGCGTAAAGACTGTAATTAATTTGTATGGTGAAAGAGAACATAATACTAATTTACTAATTTCCTAAATAAAGTTTATTATACCACTAAGGTGGCAAATAAGCATAATTCCCGCCTGATGGTAAGCGGTTGCCGTAACCTATGGACGCATGCTGAACGCCAGGGATATCAATCGCGCGTTGCCGATCCTGCGACCCCGTAAAAATCGTTTCACAACGTTTTTTATCGTCAATCGTTTTGAAGAACCCCATGCTGTAGAATGCTGTGTTTTCCTTTGGGAAAACGATGGAGAAGAATTTTTTTCTGGTATAATTATTTAAACCAATCAGCAAGGGTTCAAGATTTAAATACATACATGATAAATACCAAATAATATAATAAATTTAAATTACAAATTTAATTGATAAATAGGTACCAAACTGGCGCTGCAAAATGCTATATTGTAACTTACCTACAGCTAAGTTACAATATAGCATTCGAATCTACGTACTAATACAAACAAAATGTATGGAAATGAAAACTGATTAAGTACTAAAACCTTTAAAAATCATTATCATTATCTGTTATTGTTACCTCGAACTTAGAGTATGATACAGAATGCAGACCTGCAATTTGCGAAAAACGATAAATTTATTTGGCAAACTAAGTCGAACGCTCGGTCAGTAAGACTGACAAAAGTAGACACAGCTGTCAAAAATCAACAATTTCGAAGTCGTCGCGTGAAGATTTTGACACGATATAAAATAGTAGACTCAAAAATCATCAATTATGTCGTAAGGCCCTTTGATTTCTAATAATTTATCAGCTATCACCTAATTTCAAAAGAGTCTAGGAAAATTACTCGGTAATTTTTCCACGGAGGATGAAACAGCATCCTTGAGTAGTTACAAAAAGTTAAAAATGGTAGCAGACTCCTTATAATTTCCTTTTCAACTCTATTTGAATTGGACAAGGATAATTTTTACTTGTCAGTAGGGCGTGGCTTGTGTGCTTTATATTAACGTTCTTAACGACCCAAGATATGAATTTAGCAGTAAAAGTTTACCAGGAAAAAGTGACAGGTGAATGAAAAATTAGGTTTAAAAAGTTACATCAGGATAAATGAGGAGCAGGGATGCGTAATGGGCAATGATTATTGTAACTGGCGGCTAAGTTCAAAGGTGTTATGACTATTACTCAATGTCGGTTCTTGTTATGAGACAAAGACTTTTTTGGTAGCTTTTGATGGAGTTGTGAGATGCGTGATGAAGGTAGATTGTTCCAAATTTGAAGTTAAAGGGATACTTTTAGTGTTTTATTTAACTACGGTGGAAGTTTAATGGCTAGGGCTAGGATTTGGGATCATTTATGACTGCTGTTTCGGAATCTACCCATTGCACTACTGACGTGAACTCACTGGTAATACTAGCACGAGGGGTTAACAAGAATACTAGTAATGTGCGAACAACATTGCTAGGAAGCTTTTTTTAAAAAGCGAAGGCCTTTATGAAGGTTCTTGATTGATAAAAAAATACCAAAAGATTCATACATTCTAATAAAATGTCACGACCCACCGCCACAAACGAACAAAACTACTTACTACTTCTACCTAAAATGTCTATTGATTTTCACAACAATGACGCCATCTTATCTACTTAACCTAAAAGAAAATAGAACTTAGTCTAGACTGAAACCGGAAGCCATAGTCTCATTATACCGCGTCGAGATCCCCCTGAAGTCTTGAAAGGATTACGATGTTTTTTTTTTATTCAATACTGTACTGAAGATAAAGGAGTCGGTTTGAAAGGGAGAATGTATGAATAAGGTATAGAACCTACCTAATACTTTGTACATATTACTATTATTCCGAGTATAAAATTGACAGATGAATTGGGATCCATTATTGCTAGATTTAGATTGGACTTTGGAGTTTGAAGACATCTACAGCTGAGTCGACGTTATTACAACCACCACTACATTGCCAAATATTATATAGCAAAGCATTAATTGTTATGTTCCAATTTTAAAATTTCACTACCGAGACCTCAAGACGACGATACAACTACTCTTGATACTCAGTAGTATCAAGAGTAGTTGCGTTGTCTGATTATATAAGCAGGCCGGCAATACCAGTGTATTGCCGGCCTGCTTAGATAATCAGACTGATCGTCAGAAGTTGATGTTAAATAATATTAATAAGATATAATGTACAATTATAATTGATTTTTATAGTAATTGGTATCATTTAGTCTGTAATTTAGTTTTTATTATTTATTTATTAGGTACCAAAGAACTTGCTGATGCGTTGCCGAGCCTTCCCATACGTGGAAACATTACCTAATATATATAATCTTATTTAATTAAATATGTACCTATTTATTTATTTAATTATGCACAGTCATGGTCCGGAGGCGGACTTAATGCCTAAGGCATTTTCTACCAGTGAAGTACCTGTTATTATTTTGTAAGAAAGAATTTATGTGATATCTATTAATTTTATTTATTTGTAATTATAATTATTCTATGAAACCTAGTCAAAGAAACACCCAAATAGGGACATAATATAAATGTAGCACTATCTTTTGTAAGACGATTAATAATAACTTCTTTTTTTTAAAGTGGAGGTAAAATATAGCAATAAATAAACTATGAATTCTATCTTTACGTAATACATACAGTTAATTAATAAGTTGGATTTAAACATGAAACCCCTTTTGTGAGTTGTGGTGGGTAGTTCAAATCAAGTGATGTACACAGAAGGTTCACTCTTTACAATATGCAAATGTACGCCAAGTTGGATATAGGTGCTATCGCCTCCGCTATTAAAAAGATCTGCACAATAGTTATGGTTTACTTGAGATGTAAAGAACCACAGCTTTGTGAATACTTGAAACCATATTATAAATTTAATGAACACAGAAATTTCCGCTAACTAGAAATATTAGTGTAAAGGAGAAGATTACTCATTAACCAAGTGGTCCTGAGCGCGACTGCTACGCTAGGGGTCCTGGGTTCGATTCCCAGGTCGAGTAAAGTGTTATTTGGTTTTTCTATAAAATTCCCAGTACCAGCTCGGAGTTAGGAATTTGTGCCCGGTATAATGGCTAATAGGCTCGCCCCCTATTACATGGGACCTAAACATACCGGCGAACTGTGGGTGTACATTAGTACGCCTCTGCCTAACCCTTCGGGGAATACAGGCGCGATGGTATGTTATGTTATGTTATGAGAAGATTACCCCATTTTATTTTCTCGCCAAATATATATTTAGTTAGATTATATCAATTTACAATATAACGTAGAAACACACTGCTGAAAATTATGATTCTGACGCTTTTCTGATTGTGTATTATGTAACGCAATTTGGGTGCGTGTTTCAAGCAGTTTGTGGTGTAGCACGCGCCTCGTGTTGCAGTAATTTAACAATCAAATTTCCCTATATCGAACAACCCCCGCGAGTTTCTATTTACAGTGCACAGTTTAGAGTGAACCTTTTGTATATTATTCTTTACTTTTTCTATAATCAGCAGATATAGTAAAAAACAATTGTTTCAATACTCTGTTCGTGAATTTAATACAAAACGGGAATAATATGACAGTGCCAAGTTATAACTTAATACATCAATGTTGCTAATATTCGACGTGATTATGATTAATTGGATCATTAGCACTCAAAAGTGGATTTTTGTACTGAAATTGTGGTTATTTAAAATAAGCTTGCATTAATATGAATGTAAACCACATTGTAAATTATAATTTAGTAGCCGCAAAGTGTATGTTGTTGTAAACTATGTATTATTTAAAAATATTGTTTGAAGAACAATATCGTTATAGAATTATTCAGCAGGTTTGTTTTGTTCAGAAAATATTATAATTGTATGTTGCTGTGTATTTGAACTATAGACTGCTCTTAAACTTCGAGTCTATACTAGTTGTTGATACCTAGTCATATGGTTTTTCTGCTCTGAAAGTCTAAATAACAGCCTAGAATTTTAATTGCTGACTAGCTGACAAAAGTATTTTCTTAGAATAAACTTAACTTCAAGCATTTTGTGGTATTTTCGGAACAAAAGTTCTGACATGGAAAATATCGTTTTCAGAAAAAAAAAGAAATGTTAAAAGTGGGTTGCTAGACAACAAAATTATACACGTACATACTGAACTAAAACATATTAGACTATTTCGGTTTAAATAGATAATAACCATGGTAAATATCCGATTCTAGTGTCTAATTTAAAACTTGAGACAATAGAAACATTTTCCTATCCGCATATTATTTAAAAAAAAGAGAACTGATGTAAAATGCCACCAGAAAATATTCACGTTTAATTTGCAATTTATTTAATTATCAAAACCAGCTAACATAAGTTTAAAATCATAATAATGGCCACATATTTTAATACTGCAAAAATATTAACCGCAAATATTATCTATCAGTATAAACTTTTGTTGATATATCTAGGTACCAAAGTATTTATGTAAACGTTTTAAAACAACATTATACTTTTAATAGAAACTGTATGTTTTAAGATTTAGAAATTGCTTGATTGACTTAAAAGATGTTTTTCTTTATGTTATACCTATATATAATTAAAAAAGTACTCACCACCACATCTCACAATATCTAGAAACTTCCACAAACTGTATAAACCCAGGTTGAAACCGACAGACTGTATATTTCACGAGTTGAATAGCACAAAATGATATCACAATGTTACTCTTTAGTGGAAACAAATTGTAGATGTGCATGACATTGGAATAAAAGTGTATTTTTAGCTGGTGTATTTTCTTTGACAACCCACTGTTCTACCATGCTAGGAAAAACACGTTAGTTGAAAAATTTCATTCTCAATTTGTCTGCGTGTTAAAAGTTTCTCAACCGTTTTGAATGATATTTATTTACATAATAATGTTAGTATTTATTATACAAAAATAATTGTTTTAATATATGGTTTTCAAATATTCGCAAATAGGTACATGATTTATATCAAGTAGGTATATAATTAGATGCTGAAGTAGATAGGGCTAGCCCAGTCTATCATCGAATATAACCTTAAAATCCATAGGTAGATATAACATGGGAGAGCCATGCTTCGGCACGAATGGGCCTCACAGAAAACTGGCGTGAAACAACGCTTGCGTTGTCTTTCGCCTAGTTAGTGAGGTTACCGGAGGCCCAAACCGAAGGACTTTTTAAAGCAAAAAATGTAATCTATTTCCTTTCTCTGGATGCAATTATGTCATTGCCAATTCCGAATCAAAACGCGGCGGCGGTTAAGTATCGCTTTGGTAAGCGATAACCGCCGCCCATGGAGACCCGCAACACCAGAGGAGTGCGTTGCCCGCCTTTTAAAAGGGTTTGGGCCTCCGGTAACCTCACTAACTAGGCGAAAGTTGGGATAGGGGAGCAAACGAGCATACGGATCACTTGATGGTTCAAGTGATCCGTATACTCGTTTGCTCCCCTATCCCATAAAAAAAAAACTTAACTCAATCGATACCTTTTCACGCCTATAACGCTGATCAGTTTCGATTCGGAATTGGCAATGACATAATTGCATCCAGAGAAAGGAAATAGATTACATTTTGCTTTAAAAAGTCCTTTGGGATGCGAGCAAAACCGTGGGCAATTGCTAGTGTACTATGTATTATGCCTATCGAGCATAATCTCATAAAGAATTAAAAAGACTAATTCAGACGATAGATTTAAACATAAACATACCATCACGCCTGTATTCCCCGAAGGGTTAGGCAGAGGCGTACTAATGTACACCCACAGTTCGCCGGTATGTTTAGGTCCCATGTAATAGGGGACGAGCCTATTGCCATTAACCGGGCACAAATTCCTAACTCCGAGCTGCTACTGGGAATTTCATAGAAAAACCCAATAACACTTTGCTCGACCTGGGAATCGAACCCAGGACCTCTAGCGTAGCAGTCGCGGTCAGGACCACTTGGCTATTGAGGCAGTATTGGCGATAGATTTATCATCACGGAAAAGAAGAAAAATGACAAAATACTATTGCCTACAAATATGCACGATTTCAGTTGATATTTATGAACGAGTGAACGTGTAAATACCAATATTTTGTAGCAAAACTGACGCGCACACAACCCCTTCGCATGACTGGTTATGCTCACTGAAGTTTGAGCTACGTGGTACAGGATATCCGGGATTAAGCTTAAACTTGTTTGGGTTTTCAGGTTTATAGGGAATTTTTTTACGGTAAGTATAAGTCGACCCCAGGTGTCTAAGCTGCGAAGTAATAAAACTTTACAACGAACCTGATGCAGTATTGAATAATTAAAAAAAAAACAATAATCGTTAAAAAAAATTACAGGTCTCATGTTTCAAATATTGCAGCGAAAAAGAAATGTTTTCTTTCATTCCTTTTTAAGGAACAAAGAAATAAACATTATTTATCATAAACAACTTGAAGGATGATTTGATGGGAAATAAGCGCAGTACACATACCTTTCTAAAGGACTATTTCACTAGTAAATTCCCGATAAATTACTTGCCACTGTCATACAAATTCTGTTTGATATGGTGAAATAGGACCTAAATTTAATTATGATCAACTTTCATATTTCGAAGAACGCCATCACTTAATTGTCTATTGTTCAAGGAGAGAAAGTGACAGATGTCATGCTATATCTAACATATTTTCTAATTCTTTTTTGGAAATCAAGAAATTTATACTTAATCTAAAAACAAAGAACATAACAGTGCGTTCAAAGCACCAACATGGATTCCATTTTGGAATATTCAATTCAAAAACCTTCGTGAAAAAAAATACACTCCAATAGGTAGGGCTTGAGTGTATCACCACAAAGGTTTGTTAGAGCTATTTAAAACAAAAGTGGGTTTATACGGTAAATTAATCTTTGTTCCAAATATGAATACAGATAAGATACAAAGAGCTATCAAAGTTAATCAACTCCATAAAACAAAAGATCTAATGAATTCGGATAAAGATATTTGAATTTTGCACAAAAACTATAACTCGAAAAACAAAAAATACGACAGCGCGGTCGAAGCACCACTACGAATTCCATTTTTGAAATGCCCAGCTACTTTGACTGTATCAGTTTGTATTGCTATAGTTATTTAAACAAAATTAGTTTTATCCGGTAAATTAGTCTTTCTTTCAAATACTAATAAAGAGACAAAGACGACGACGTTAATCAAGTTCATAAAACGAAAGATCTAAAGAGGTCGGATATTTTTTTTTTTTTTGCAGCCTTTCCGGAATTTTGGCCTTAAATTACTTTGAATATATTTTATAGTCCTCACTCTTAGACCATTTATTGTACAAATAATCGAAATACCTACTTACTATCGCCCGAATTTAAAGTAAGTTTTTTTTAGTTGCAATACTTATTTTGTTGCCAAACCAAAATACGCCACATAAACAATAACCAAAATTGATTTTTTTTAATAGATAAAATTAAATATGTAACAACAATGATTCCGTTACTAATTATTTAAATTCCTTTTTCAAATCAGTTGTCGTTTGTTTTTACATACGCAATCAAGTGGAGACACTTCGTGAAAATGAGGTTACCTAATTATAAAAAATATATATTAGCCAGACTGTATTTTATAATAAAATAAAAAATATATCACTTTTTTAGAAATACATACATACCCAAACAATTCACCAATACCAATTCAATTTAGTAAAAAAATATATTGATAAACAGGCTAGGTACCTTTAATTAAAAAACAATTATGAATTCGATTTTCAAATACCTCTGTTGTCATGTTTTTGTATTTACTCACGTACTCCGCGACATTTTGCGAGTTTTGGAGGTTATGTAAAATTTGTTGACAAAAATAAATTTAACAAATGAAGGTTTTAATTTATTTTCTTGTGATATTGGTATTGCATACGTGTCTGGGAGGCTGGCTATTGAGCGCATAGACCTATCCATAGAGGAACCTCATTATCTTCTATGCCTCGCTCTTGAACTATCTCTAACTTGCTAGTGATTGTGATTTGAATATAATATAGTGAAGTTTGTGAAGATTCCAGCCAACACCTACCTAGTAGTCAGAGCGCTGAATAAACCTCGAGGCGGTTTCCTCCAGGTAAGTGAGTGCATGACTTTGATAACTATTATTTTCTTTATATTAAGATTATTTGTGTTTGTCCTATTTGCATAAATATCATTGTTTTTAGACTCAAGCAATAAAATGCGTTACTTATATTTCTTGTTGAATAAATACAAAATGTAGATTAAATTAAGTGATGAATGTGATAATAATAGGAAAAGTTTAAAAAAAGCTGCTAAATATTAGTTGTTAACATAAAAGGAAGAATTATTGAGTACTATCGATATTCTACATTGACAGCATTTACCATTACTATTGTCTTACATAATAATATATCTTTGTATGAGGACCGTGGCTTATGATGCTCTTTTAGGTTTCCACAACACGTCAAGGCCACTAAACCAATGTTTCAACATTGTAATTATGCAAAATTTGTTGTTTATACCTGTCGCATTATAAGGTCTAATTTTACAGGCGTCCAAATACTTACTCCGGAACCAAATAATCATTAGCTAAAACAAATGATTCTTGATTGCATTGATTTCTCGATATATTGTAGAGACAACAATGAAAAGATGGAAAGATATGATAGGAAAGGGAGTTAATGATGAGGTGACGGCTGTCAGGGATGAATGGAAGAAAAGGACATGCTGCGCCGACCACAAATAAATTGGTCCGAGGGCAAGCCATGCTTCGGCCGGCTCGACTGGAGTGATACCACGGCCTCACAGAAAAGTGGCGTGAAACAACGCTTGTGTTGTGTATCGCCGAGTGAGTGAGGTTACCGGAGGCCCAAACCTTTTTAAAAGACTCCTCTGGTGATGCGGCGGTTATCGCTTACCATCACGTGATCCGTCTGCTTGTTTGCCCCCCTATCACATAAAAAAAATTGTAGGCATATGTGTTATCAAAATGATGAACGTCAAATTCGACTTATTATGTTCTGATATGTACCGATATACTCGTGGTAAAGCACAGAAGATCGTGGCACCCCTACTTGACACTAACGAGGTCTGCACGCGTCGGCGCGGTTTCTTGTGCACGGGGAGTGTTCGTGTGGTAATAACAGGACACATGATGCATTTTGCATTTTAAAATTTATAGCCGCGGGCTAAGCTTGTCGTAAACATGCATTGAATTGTATCCTAGAATTCCGCTAGACCGGATAAGTATTTCAGTAAAGTTCTGTTCTCTAATACTTAAGGTTATATTGAAGTGAACGCACTTTATTTCGTTAAGTATGTTATAAAATCTATATCTATACTAATATATAAAGCTGAAGAGTTTGTTTGTTTGCTTGAACGCGCTAATCTCAGGAACTACTGGTTCGATTTGAAAAATTCTTTCAGTGTTAGATAGCTCATTTATCGAGGAAGGCTATAGGCTATATATCATCACGCTAAGACCAATAGGAGCGGAGCATCAATGAAGAATGTTTCAAAATCGGGGTTTTTTCCGATGCGTGCGCTGCGTAAACGGTTAAAGTTTCGCAAAAACCATATATGACAGGATTGTTCCTCTTTAAAAGTTCTAAAAAAAGTCCGCGACAGCATATGTCTATCTTTTAAGGTTGGTTCACTATAACCTTTTTTATGCTAACTTTGTTCTAAAATTCCAAATGCATTATTTGCGAAGGTGTTTTTATAAACATGACATTAATCCTCATTAGCCAAGTGGTCCTGAGCGCGACTGCTACGCTAGAGGTCCTGGGTTCGATTCCCAGGTCGAACAAAGTGTTATTGGGTTTTTTCTATGAAATTCCCATTAGCAGCTCGGAGTAAGGAATTTGTGCCCGGTTAATGGCAATAGGCTCGCCCCCTATTACATGGGACCTAAACATACCGGCGAACTGTGGGTGTACTTTAGTACGCCTCTGCCTAACCCTTCGGGGAATACAGGCGTGATGGTATGTTATGTTATGTTATATTAATCCTTATCCAAATAAATACGTTATTCATCAGCCTTTAGAGCGTTTGTTTTGTATCCGAGCGGAGCGAGCTTGGGTCCGCTCGGACCCAACAAACGCTCTAAAGGACATATCCTCATTTAGCGTTCTTTTATTATTCCTGTTCCCGTGACATAATTTACTAAAGTTCCGCTCGGATACTCAATTATCAACTAACAATATTGGCTATATCTTGAAGTGAGCTTCAATCAAAACATACTACAAGCCGCTGAAGGGGATCATCATCTTCTTACCACCTGTCAAGTGCCACCTGCCAAGTTTGCTTGAACGCGATAATCTCTGGAACTATTGGCGGACCAATAGTTCCAGAGATTATCGCGTTCAAGCAAACTTGGCAGGTGGCACTAGCATTAGAAAAAATCTTTCGTTGTTAGATAGTCCATTTATTGAGGAAGGCTATAGGCTATCATCCCGCTAAGACTAAGTATCTATTCCACGCGGACGAAGTCGCGGGCGGAAGCTAGTAAGCATATAAGTAGTCATAACCTAGTGATATGACTATTGGACTACCAAGTCAAAGGTCTCAAGTTCAAATCCCAAGCACGCACCTCTGATTAATCGAAGTCATTTACGTAGGTATTAATAATTAAATAATAAGTTATAAAAGTAGTGACAGTCTAGTGATTTGACCAAGTCATATCAAAGATTTCGATGTCCTTTTTTTAACACTCGAAGATTTCGACCTCTCACTTTTAGAAAGCATGTGCGACATATCAATTGCTTAAACGGTGAAGGAAAACATCGCTGTGTGAAGTGAACTAGTATTAGGCCAGTGTGATGGACTATAGCCTAATCACTCTCATCCTGAGGCCCACCAATCCCGAGTGAGTTACTGCCTCATTAGCCTAGTGCTCCTGAGTGCGATTGCTACGCTAGAGGTCCTGGGTTCGATTCCCAGGTCGAGCAAAGTGCTATTGGGTTTTTCTATGAAATTCCCAGTAGCAGCTCGGATCTGGAAATTTGTGCCCGGTTAATGGCAATAGGCTCGCCCCCTAATACATGGGAGCTAAATATACCGGCAAACTGTGGGTGTACATTAGTACGCCTCTGCCTAACCCTTTGGAGAATACAGGCGTGATGGTATGTTAAATTATGAAATTCCAACACACCTGAAACATATCTGATTCGACATGATTCGCGACACTCACAACGAGGAAAAGTTCCCAAAATACATACGCAAGCGCTATTTTTATAATACTTAAGAATATACAGGGTAAGTCGAATAGACAGGAATTTGCGAGACCGTAAACAAGTAGAATCGGATTAAGTATGTATGAGGCTATTAGTGTGCCCCGGTTCTCGGCGGGAACTCGCAAATATTACGGAAACGTATGAATGTACCATCTTAATAATAAGAAAAAAGTCCCGAATTATCAGCGGATGAATTAAAGGAGTTGCCTTTGCCTATTTAGCAGGAATAAAGTTTTTTTTATGAAACTGTGAAGTATATGGTTACAAAAAAGTGAATTTAAAATAACAATATTTTGTAATGTTATGGAAAGTTTAGAGTTTTTAAAATTTGGTCTTGAAATTCAAAACTTTTTTAAAATTACCCAATCATTAGGTATTTATTTATGTCCAATTAGACAACATTGGATCTGTAAGAGGTCGCTATCAGAATCTTTTCTTTCATTGAAACACAACAATGTTATATCCATACAAATAATATAAATGCAAAACTAACTCTGATTTTCTGTTTGTCTAATACCTTTTCACGTTTAAATAGCTTAATAGATTTTGATAACATTTGGCAAGGTGATAGATAGGTTGCATCTTTTGGATGGATATTTTCTACATCTTGTTTTAAAAACTCCTTCGGGATGCGAGCGAATCCGTGGATAATAACTAGTTAAAATATAAGCTTCATCTATCCTGACCATACTCAATAAGGTTATCGGTTTTTTATGAAAGCCTCAATAAAAAAGCTCCCTAAATTGGTGACTGATAAAACGCGAACATCAAATACAGAAGGCCCTTCTATCGTTTCACGATACGTGGGATATGAAATCGATGAACCCGGAACCCGACTGCTTGAAACGAAGTTGTATTACGTAAAATCATGATTATACGTATTTTCGACCTTTTTATGGAATCACAACTAGACTTTTGGTTATTTTAGTAGAGTAAAAACTTCTTTAGCGGCGTTGTGCACTATTTGGGATGGGTAAAAATTTTTAAACTCGCGTCAGGACACGTGCCCTGATCGAAAATTCGTAAGACGGTTGTAATAGTTCTGAAGGTTTCAATTTTTTATGTAACATAAATTGTCATGTTTGTGTACGATAGCGCAATAAATTAATATTGTATTTTACCACATAAATGATAGTACTTTTATACTGATAATTAAAGCAATTCGTGCGAAATTATTCCCTAACCATTCCAAAATATCAAAAATGCACAACGTTAATGTTCAAGTTTTCACTTCTGCCGGCACTCCTGGACTGCAACCCGTTGTTTTTTTTTTAAATTAAATTTTGCATTCATCATCATCACCTATAACAGTCCTCTACTGGACGAAGACCTCCCCCAATGTGCGCCATTTCATGCTATGCTCGGCTTGTCGCATCTAGCTTCCGCCAGCAACCTTTCGCAAATCATCACACCGTTTTTGTATAAATTTGAATGGAAGAAACATTCGGTCTCAGTCTCGGACTTGAACCTGCGACAATTTATGTAGTCTCGTTAGCTTAGTTGGTCCGTCTCAAGCATCTGGTGTAGGTACTTAACAGGAAGGACGCAGCTTTGAGCCCCGCCAAAGACCAAATTTTAGTTTGTATTGGAGAGTTTGGATTTGTACCCGGTTAACGGCAATAGATTTGCCCCTAATAACACGGAACCTGAACATAGCGAACCTGAACTATAAGTACACCTCTGCTTTACCCTTCGGGGATTAACAGACTCATAGTGGTTACATGTATGTTTTTTCGTTTACGATAAATATCCTATATCAATGACAAAGCAAACAAAACGAAAAAAAAATCCTTTGACGTAAAATAGCCGTCCAAATACAAAACTATGTGAGAAGAACCTCAAACTATTAATAACACAAAGGCTTGCAGTCCTATATCTTTTTTTACGAGAACCAAAAAATATGATATCGATTCCCCGATAGCGCAGAGCGTAGTAATGTAAACTATGGTCGCAGGTGGCCTTGGGTACTATTCTGATAAATGTCAATGTCCAATTTACGATCAAAGTCGAGTCGAGTAAGCTTCGCACGCGCGTTCGGCTTATTTCGGCTTTATTCGGTAAGCTGACGACTGGAACCGACTTGCGGCGTGCTTTGGGCCAGATTTGTGAAGTATTCGGAATTGATTGGTTGCCGTATTGAGGATTCCAAATATTTGGAGCTATTGCAGGCTATGGTGCGTGATTGAACCGCGGTTTTGCGGAGAAGTTGGATGTAAACATCTTATTAGATATTTGTTTAGACCGAGAATTTAAGCAAAGACATAACACAAATAAATGTTACAGGTAATTTTGGTGGGATGGCAGAAATAATTATTTCAGTCATCAGAAACAGTAGATATGTAAAGAAAATGTGCAATTACATAACTCAATACCAATACCTCATACAAAAACATACCTCTGGTCGCCATAAACAGTTGCCTGCGTGCTGCTGATCTGGGCAGTCCACTGCCCGAACAGATAATAGCCCCAGTAATAAGCACGCACGCACCTTCAAGTAAAATGTGAAACAGGCCCTCGCCTTTTAAAAGTGACAAGCGAATGCTGAATTACAGCTTGCCATGGGGTAGGTAAATCACGAATCCCATGACCTCACTGGCTAGGAAACGTAATTGCATTTTTTTAGTCAGTATGAGTCCGAAATACCCCGATGCCTACCCAGGCAGCATTTGTATGCTGCCTGGGTAAGGATTTTCTGTATTATTCTGTATTATTTAACCATAAGGATTTTCTGTACTATAAAAAGGCATAGATGATATAAAAAACTTTATATTTATTTATTGTTATACAAGCACAAAAATCTTCCAGTAAAACTTGGTACATTCTTCAAAAAAGAATTCTTGTAATACGAAAAAATAACAGGAAGAATAAATCTATCTTACGTACTCCGACAGATAGGCGTAGCCTACTGCCTTTATCGTGGACGAATCTAAATAATACAATAAAGAAAAAAGCTACAGACTTTCCGTACCATTGTTCTAGAATAATACGAGCGACTCCATTTCGAATGCGAAACGTCCATAACTTACCGGAATAGGCGCCCTCAGTATACGTTACGAGCCTGCACAAAAATGATAATACTTATTAGATTATTTTTTCTCTCTGCAAGCCCAGTATAACGGTTAAAAAAACTTTATTTCGAGTACTTTATGAAAGTAAATGAGAATAACAAGGGGTAAGAAGCTAAAGGACGGTAGGTAATGAAAATATCAGAAAAACAAGTGTCATTAACGGGAGAGTTTTATCTTGAAGAAAAAGTTTGTGACAAATTAAGAAAGAAGTGGGATAGCAGGAGTTGGGATAATGGAAAATACGTTTTGCTTCGAGATAAAAAGTTTACAAGCAGCCGTTCCGCCTCTAGACGTGGATCGGACTGCTCTCAGATAGAAAGCATTGGACCCGAACGATTTATAGAGTACCAACTGTACATTTGTACCAAAGTTTTGCGAGTTCAGTGACTTCTAAACGTTGGGGCGAAGCGCTGGAAACATGTGGTGTGCATTGTGAATGTTGGTCGTACGCTTCCTTACAATTACTTATACACAAGAGCTCAAGTGACGCCATGTATTTCGAATTGTGATTTTACTACTTCTATAAAAAACCTCGACAACAAATTAATATTCAACCGTCCATTATGAACTTGACTTAAGTCTTACCTAATAGTAACCACAAATTATTTGAGTTATTTAAATTAACGGCCTATTGACGAATAAGGTTTCATATTTTTCAATTAGGTGAACAGTATAATTATAAATGGTTTCGTATTGAAACCTTATAAATCCCTTCTAACAACATAATAACGCAATAAAAAAAAATACATTACCTTTAAAATAAAATAAAAAATTTGAATTTGTAATTGGGAGTATAAAATAATAATAATATAATTCTTCACACTCCTTCATTTCTTTTCAGCATTCTATTGAATCTTATTTGATAAGAAGCGACAAGACATTCAATGCATTGCCATTATTTCTAGATTTTCATCATAGATATTAAGAACTTCGAACGTTTGAAACTAAAACAATGTATTATGAACTTTATATTTGAATGTATATGAAGTGTATAATTATTGTTTCGAAATAGGAATAAAACTTTGAGATATGATTAGGGACTTGATTTTAATTATAAAATATTGAAAAATTTAATTGAATAAATTTATCGGATTAAGTTATCATATCTGTGGCACAGATATGTTATAATTATCGCGAATATATTGGTCAAATAATATTTTACTTTTTCTACTGTTCACATAATCTATACTTATACTTATTACTTATAATATATAAAGCTGAAGAGTTTGTTTGTTTGTTTGTTTGCTTGAACGCGCTAATCTCAGGAACTACTGGTCCGATATGAAAAATTCTTTCAGTGTTAGATAGCCCATTTATTGAGGAAGGCTATAGGCTATATATCATCACGCTACGCGGACGAAGTCGCGGGCAGAAGCTAGTTTTTCATATACCTATCCACAAATATTTGTTCCGTGTGGGTATCGAATCCAATGAATCGTGACATGCGGAGAATAAACCGAACGCTCTACGCTAAATTCAGAAAAAAAGAAATTCAGAAGCGGCGGTAACCTAATGGCTAGGGCGTTGGACTTGCGATCATGTGTTTGCCGGTTCGATACCCTCCCATTGCACTACCGACGTGAACCAACTCGTAACACAAGCACTGAGCTTAGCACGAGGGGTTAACAAGAATACTAGTAATGTGTGACCCACATTGCTAGTAAGCTTTTTTAAAAAAAAAATTGTTGTCAAAATTCACCGTCATTGAAATAAAACTACTTTTTACAGATTTTACCGCGTTGTATTGATATTATTTAAGTCCCGACGTTTCGGATCCTTTACAGCATCCATGGTCTCGGGTAGACTCTAACCATCATTATAACCCGATCCTGAAGAAAGCCCAGCTTCAGTATTAATATTTTCTCGCCCACAGTGATGATTTGCTAAGTCCTACATAACATACCATCACGCCTGTATTTCCCGAAGGGTTAGGCAGAGGCTTACTAATGTACACCCACAGTTCGCCGGTATGTGTTAGGTCCCATGTAATAGGGGGCGAGCCTATTGCCATTAACCGGTACAAATTACTCCAAGCTGCTACTGGGAATTTCATAGAAAAACCCAATAACACTTTGCTCGACCTGGGAATCAAACCCAGGACTTCTAGCGTAGCAGTCGCGCTCTGGACCACTTGGCTAATGAGGCAGTTTCTAAGCTAAGTCCTAGATCTTCAATAATCCTCAGTCTACAGTTTCAGCTCTATAAATCGCTTAGAGACCTATAAAGTGTCCGTTAACAAAACAACTTAACCTCATGGCTTAAGATTAACGACTCCAGGTCATTACAAGTCCCGTCGGGTCAAATTAGCTAGGTTATCAGAAAGCAGTCAGACTGAGAGCTAGCAGTAACTCCTGTTAATGTCTTTATTGGCCGTAATATACGGTTCAGACTTTGAGACTATTAAAGGAACGGAGAAAGGATACCTTTTATTGCCCACACCCCATTATAAACGGGCACGTAACATATTGTGTAGAGTGAATCGATTTCGATTTGAATTCAGGCCGTTTCTTTATTACATTACCTACTTATCTATCTATTTTGTGTTATTCACATGCTATACAGAACCGAGGCCACAGTGTTCAGCTGATGGTGGCGTTGTGTGTCGGGTCATTTTATTCCCTACAATATGGTTGAGTCAAACCAAGTCGATACACACATCATTCTCGTAAACGGCTGTTGTCTGTCAAGGCTCGTCAGTTCTTACTTGCTGTGGAAATTCCATTTTTTTATTGAATAAATCTCGCACCTTATACCGCATAATTCTCAGTAAGTATTTAAAATCAGGTAAAATATCATAACATATTTTTTTTAAAGTATGGATGGAGTTGCTTGGCCAGCTTTTCTTCATAAGACCCACTTTTTTAAACTCTGCATCTAGTTTTGACTTTTGAAAAGTACTCTTTTTTGTGGTCGAATTGAAATAAAACATTTTGATTTTTTGACAAGTTCGAACCCCGGGGGCCTACTCTGAAAAACGAAGAATGAACTTGCACGGAAAATTCATGCAAAATAAACTTTCATAAAACTCTAAGTAAAAATACGTAATGACATCGTACAATTATGTCACAGTAGCAGTGATATCACATAAAAAATAGCTTTGACCTATACATGAACGGTCAATCTTAAACCCTTTTACCAGGCCTCTTAATTTGGCACATATATAGGGGGCTGAGCAGCTCACATACGCACTATAAATTCAGTGTACGTGATTTTACCGAAGCAATCCGTAATACGGCCAAATATAGATGCTCTTATCTTTCTGTCAAGAGTGAAATTTATTCTTCGGTAGGTATGAGCTAGACGTTTTCACGCTAACAAGGGTCAGCAGAGGCATTCATTAAGAACTAAATAAATTACAGTAAAGTAACTGTGTAGAACTGCCTCATTAGCCTAGTGGTCCTAAACGCGACTGCTACGCTAGAGGTCCTGGGTTCGATTCCCAGGTCGAGCATAGTGTTATTGGGTTTTTCTAAGAAATTCCCTGTAGCAGCTCGGAGTTAGGAACTTGTGCCCGGTTAACGGCAATAGGCTCGCCCCCTATTACATGGGACCTAAACATACCGGCGAATTACTGTGGTTGTACATTAGTACTACTCTGCCTAACCCTTCGGGGAATACAGGCGTGATGGTATGTATGTATGTAACTGTGTAGATTCGCAAAACTTTGCTTTTTACGTGGGAGAGCCATGCTTCGGCACAAATGGGCCAGCTCGACCGGAGTGATACACACGGACTAACAGAAAACCGGCGTGAAACAGCGCTTGCGTTGTGTTTCGTTGAGTGAGTGAGGTTACCGGAGGCCCAAACCCTTTAAAACGGCGAGCAACGCACCTGTGACACGTATGGTGTTGCAGGTGTCCATGGACGGCGGCTATCGCTTACAATCAGGTGATCCGTCTGCTCGTTTGCCCTCCTATCCCATAAAAAAAAATATCAAAATCCATAACCAGTATCCAAAACAGTCCATAACTCAAATCTTATGTTCTTGTTTTTTTATTAATGTTGCACTACACTATAATTTTCTCTACTTACAAACTACTTACTTACTTTATAAATTCTCACGTACACAAACGCCCAGACTAAGAACAATCACTTGTAAATCATACAAATATTTACTCTGTGTGGGGGTCGAACCCACAACACGTATCGCATAAGCCGATCGCTCAGCTGCTACGCCAAACGTCTCGATAATGTTTATATAATCATTACTTTTAATAGAAGAAAGATAAAATATATTTAATGTTCATCTCACATAATAATATAGGAATAAAAAAAAAGAATGAAATAAATACATAGGTACTTATTTGTTTTTAAAAATTTCTTTATTTATTTAATTCTTTACTTTTTACTTTATTATTTTATTAAATTGTTAAAAAACAATTATTAAAATGAAAGAAAACAGCGTACACACAGCAGCAGCAGCGGCAATCAAAATTAAATTCAACAGCTAGTTGCAAGCAGAGTTTCCCAGAAGCGAGTGTCTACAAAGCGCCAGACTTGAATTTTCGAGGTAGCTGATTGCTTGCGGTAGGAATCGATTAGTATACCTCTTTGTGAGAGCTCTGTGGCCAGAATTTACACGCAAACTAGAACGAGAGTGACTTATTCGAGGTATTTCTACTAGAACCTTAATATACTCGACTTACATAGTTCCAGCCCTGTGACGCCTCAATAAACTAGCTTTAACACGAAAATAGATCAATATAATTTATGCTACAGTGCAGGGTTTACAATATAGAATCTAATTAAAGTTTTATTTTATACTAGATTTTGTCCGCGGCTTCGCTCACATGAAGCTACACAAGGAGTAGAAATAAAAAACCAACATTGATGATCTTGCTGCTTTGTAGGTATATCGATCTGTATACATCAGAGAGGTCAAGCTGTATCTAAGGATCTGTTCAATTAATTAAGATAAAAAGTTTACCAGCTTTTAAGTTGGAGCATATACTTTCTAACACTGATAAGAAAATTAAAATCTATTCACCACCCCGTAACAAACAGACCAGAATTTTAAAATCACATTTTTGGGTTCGGGGACGTTTATATTACCCTAACCCAGTTGTTTTTTTTACTATCTTCAATGTACAGACACAGAGATTCAAAATATAATCTGCATCTTCTTAATATTAAAATTCTATAAACAAGAGCAATCTACTATAAGATGAAGTATTTAATCATCATGGGTATCAATAATTTCCTGTGATAAATTTATACCCAACCTTTTATTTGCCGTGGGAGAGCCATGCTTCGGCAGGAATGGGCCTCACAGAAAACCAGTGTGAAACAACGCTTACGTTGTGTTTCGTCGAGTGAGTGAGGAAGCCTAAACACTTTTAAAGGGCCAGCACCGTACCTGTCACTCCTCTGGTGTAGTGGGTGTCCGTGGGCGGCGGTGATCGCTTACCATCAGGCGATCCGTCTGCTCGTTTGCACCCATATCCCAAAAAAAAGCGTTTTCGCTTTTGGGACGCGATTATTTTCTGCTAAAGTGATGGGGTACCATGACCTTGATTATCGTGATATAATTAGATCTGTTTTATCTAAATGTTTTTACGAATAGCGCAGTAGTTGAGTTATTGATTTCTCCGCTGATGGCCTCAGGGTAGATTCCCGCACATAGTTAACAAATAATAGTAGTAACGAGGTGGTTGTGAATATCACTTTGTGTGTTTATTAAAGGCTTCTACGATAGTTACAAAAAAAACACTGTTACTTTATAAGGAACCAAAGTTTTTTTAATAAGATTGTCTTAAAGGACTTTTAAAGTCTATGAAAATCTAAAGTTTTAATACACAGAAGCTTGGCGTTGTTGATGCTTAATTATTTAGATTGTTATAAAGTCCTCAATAGAAGTTAAATAAAAGATTTATTTTATAACTGACTTATTTGAGCGTCGGCCTTTTGAATATCGGTTCTCGGTTGAGAATTGAGATGAAAGGACTCTCACAATAGTCGAATTTGAAATAATACAAAGTTTCAATTGTTTCGCATTAAAAATTTATTGGCTTAAAGGTATGAAAGTAACTTTCTTTCTGTGTATACTTCGTGCCTATTAATTGTGTGTACTTATTGTCCCCCACGGCACAGCGCTTATTCTGTAGAGTGAAAGTTTTCTTTAAAAAGGGAAAATTATAAAGATACCGTACTTTAGGAAGGCTAGATTTTTTTTATGGGATAGGGGGGCAAACGATCAGACGGATCACCTGATGGTAAGCGATAACCGCCGCCCATGGACACCCACAACGCCAGAGGAGTCGCAAGTGCATTGCCCGCCGTTTAAAAGGGTTTGGCCCTCCGGTAACCTCACGCACTCGGCGAAACACAACGCAAGCGTTGTTTCACGCCGGTTTTCTGTGAGGCCGTGGTACAACTCCGGTTGAGCCGGCTCATTCGTGTCGAAGCCTGGCTCTCCCACGCGAAAAAATATATTAATGATGACATAAGAGGGTCAAGTATATTTACTATGTCATGCTTAATTAAAATAATTATATAAAAATTTTAGCGCACATCTTAATATCAACAAAAATTGGAAGCTACAGAGGTATGTCAAAGGTCGAGTTGAAATCCAAGGCACAAACCTCAACTTTTCGAAGTTATGTGCGTATTCATAGTTAATTATGATGCGATTAAACGGTGATGGATAAAATCTCGAGGAAACCTGCGTGCCTGAGAGCAACTTTACATGTAGTCGAGAAAATCTCTCAGGCATGCAAATTTATTCACGATATTTGCCTTTACCGTTTGAGTAACTAATTAATAATAATTCCATATTATTTTCCATTTATTCCATATTATTCAAGCGGCGGTAACTTAATGGCTAGGGCGTCGGACTTGCGATCATGTGGTTGCCGGTTCGAACCCCACCTATTGCACTACCGACATGAACCCACTCGTAACACAAGCATTTAGCTTAGCACGAGGGGTTAACAAGAATACTAGTAATAGTACTAGTAATAGTAGAATTTCCTTACAGAAGAACCCAAAAACACTTCTACCAAAGTACTTCACAAATAATTGTGACCGAAAATCAAACTTTGAATATCATGCACTGCACGCGCTGTTTTAAAGTAATAGTCTTATTTTAAAACCTCAGAATATAAAAGAACTATGACGTCACAGGTCGTTTGTTGGCACTCGTTACGTGCACGGCACTTCAACCATCGTCCAATTGTCAGAGCATGCATTACGTCAGAGCACAAATGACGTAATTATGCAGGCACGCATGCTTCGCGCACTGAATTCGCTTCATAGTGACTGATATGAATGATTATGGCGGCGTCGAGAGAATGGTGTGTTTTATGAGTTGGTTTATGGTTATAGCGTGTATTGTGATTCTGTTTCGCATACCAGGCCAAAGCAAGAGGTATACGAGTGGAAACAACAATACGATACTAAAATAAAACATAGCCTGTACTGTATTAAAAACATTAATTATAAAAAAACCTTCTCATGTAAATTAACGTGATGAGTTCACTTTGTAAAGGATGTTGTTTTTGTTCGTATTATCCATTATGTATATAATTGTGTGAATGTATACAAAAAGTTGTATAAGACTGGTTTTGAGAAGTCGGAAACTATACTATTTCGATTTTTTGGTTTTTTGGTTGATTGTTACTATACTTAAGACAACTTCATTTAAGATAAAGTGCAGCTAAACTATACTTTTATGACTGAATATACAGAAATATATAAAATTATTTTTTTTGAAGTCCAGTAAAAAATACTGCAGTGCTACGAGCATGTAATTTACTACGCCGTAGTCTGACTACGTCGTAGTAAAAATGCTACGCGCGTGGGCTATTTAGTTCTTTATTACCCAAGAGCAGAGGAGAATTGTCTCCTCTACTGCCAATCTTCCTTAATCTTTGACGCTTATTGAAGTGTCATGCTTAAAAGCCTACGGTCCCCCCACTGCCAACACAACGCTTCCTCGTGGAGCCCTTGCGATCTTGCTCACCGTTAGGAACACAACATTATATACTTATATAGCTATGTTATTTGGCTAAAATATTTTGAATGGTGAAGCTACTTTCCCAGTCAGGTAGCTCCAATTGTGAGTTGTATTATTTAATCCCATGCAATCCCTCATCATATTTTCAACTCACAAAATTAAACAATACACTACAATTGTTCATTAATTTGGGTTTTTTATTATTCATTATAGAGTTACGCTTGATCGCCGAAGAAACCGATTCAGTCGTGATTTAAAGACACCCGATTATATCTATCGGGGAAGACCCACTCGGGAAGCGCATTCCGCATTCCACATATTACGTCCAAATTACGTATTCATTCGTATCATCTCGCTAATCAAATGCCCATTACGCGAGAGGGTTCCAAATCCAATGGCAATTAATATTAGAGAACAATATGCCCCGTAACATAGATTTATTGTTTGATTCTACGCCCAATTAACATTATTTTATTGATAAAGTTCTGTAAGTCACTTTGAAATAAGTTTAAGTTGTCTAAGCCGAAATTAAATTTAATTGATGTATTAGTATCGAGGACTAGATTTTATTTAAAAGTTTTTATTACATAACATCACGCCTATATTCTCCGAAGGATTAGGCCGAGGCGTTCTAATGTACACCCACAGTTTGCCGGTATGTTTAGGTCTCACGTAATAGTGAGTGACCTGGGAATCGAATACAGGACCTCTATCGCAGGAGTCGCGCTCAGGACCATTTGGCTTATGACCATTAGATGAATGAATATTGACGACGCATTTGGCGTAGCGGAGACTAAGAGTAGCTTCTGCGACACGTATTGTGGGTTCGATCCCCACACGGAGAAAATTTGTATGATCTACAGGTTCCGGGTCTGGGCATTTGTGTATGTGAGAATTTCTGTTTGTAAACGCACCCACGATACAAGAGAAAATCCTAGTGTGGGGCAACGTTTTTTTTATGTGGCAATTCGAATTAGAAATAATTTAATGAACCATAATGTTATGAAAATTAAAATTATGGCATTTTATATCCCCAATATTTATTTTAACAAAATGGTAGATTATATCTATATCGTCAAGGTTTTAATCGAGATACAATATTCTTTATCGTTCTTAAAAACAAAATATGGAGATATCTCAACAAATTAAATTAGTAATTAAACACCGAGCCAATTCTGCGACGTAAAAGCCCTTCTTCCAAAAAAAAGTACGCGAAGAACCTACTTAAGAGTGTTACTAACACCACTAACCATAACAATTCGGATTACTGGAAAACTTCTCCCAAGTCCGACACGGCCGCTCAACTTGGCTACTTCATAGTTTTCACATAAAAATGAGTACGTACTCATATAACGTTATGACGTCGAAGTGGCAAGTGTTCTTACGTCTACATAAAAGTGGCCATACTTGTCTCGTTTATTGATAACAGTTGGGAAATGAAAGTTTATTTTTAAAGATCGCCATCTTAAAAATAAACTTTCATTTCACAACTGACTACTATCAGACTCTACTAGCCTCACGTGGGAGAGCCATGCTTCGGCACGAATGGGCCGGCTTAACCGGATTGATACCACGGCCTCACAGAAAACCGGCGGCGTGAAACAACGCTTGCATTGTGTTTCGCCGAGTGAAGGAGGTTACCGGAGGCCCAAACCCTTTTAAAAGGCGGCCAACGCACTTGCGACTCCTCTGATGATGCGGGTGCCCATGGGCGGCGGTTATCGCTTACCATCAGGTGATCCGTTTGCTCGTTTGCCCCCCTATCTCATATAAAGAAAAAAATATCAACCACAAAACTATCGCAAATACACGTCATGATGTGCTTTCACCTACGACACAGGAGCAAATTCCTGTTTCAACAAAAAAAACGTTATTTAAGTTCCAGTTTAGTTAAAAATCACCTATCATTGAAATTATTCCACACAAGAAGACATATGTCCTGAGCGCGACTGCTACGCTAAAGGTCTTGGGTTCGATTCCCAGGTCGAGTAAAGTGTTATAGAGTTTTTTATGAAATTCCCAGTAGCAGCTCAGAGTTTGATATTTGTTCTCGGTTAATGGCAATAGGCTCACCCCCTATTACATGGGACCTAAACATACCGGCGAACTGGGGGTGTACAATAATACGCCTCTGCCTAATCCTTCGGGGAATACAGGCGTGATGGTTTGTTATGTTAGATAAGTAAACAAAAATATTAGTAACTTTTTTGTCGTAATAAACCATGTCACCACAGAATAAAGACTGTTATTAATTCTGTCAATGTCATAAATAAATCTGCTCGTAATTTACGAGGCGCTCCGTCGCTGACGATCCGTGCTAACACTATTACGTAATTTTCTATTATTACTACATCCAAGCAAAAGAAAAAGTTGATAACACAATATTTGACGATGATTTATAAATCCACAAGCTGTATCACGCCTTGTTTTTTTTTCGGTAGTAACTTTTATATCTATCTTCTTCGTCTTCTTCTTCTCTACTATTATAAAATTGCAAAAAGCTGTGTCTGTACATTGAAGATATTAAAAAAAAAACAAGTGGGTTAGGGTACTTATATAAACGTTACCGAACCCAAAAATGTGATTTTTAAAATTCTTGTCTGTTTGTCTGTTTGTTACGGGTTGGCGCAAAAACCACTGAATAGATTTTAATTTGGTAATCACTGTTAGAAAGTATGTGCTCCAACTTAAAAACTGGTATACTTCTTATCTCAAATAATTAAACAGAACCTGAGACACAGCTTGACCTCTCTAATATATAGACACCCATACAAAGAAGAGATCACCATTGTTGGTTTTTGAACTTTAAGCGAGCGAAGCCGCGGGGAAGAGGCTAGTATATATATATACTTTTATAAAATTTCTTACTGTATCCGTAATTTTTCGCTAGTGTAAAAAAAGATTATAAAATAAAACATTTGTAATATTCAACAACGCATATACGGGACCCCAGTCATCCATCCATAAATCTTCATATGTGTACCCAATGATAAATTGTATTTATGTCTTTAAATAGATCTTCTAAATCTCGCTGGTAGGATCCCTTGGGGTCTCACTGGTGGACTCTCACGGTTTTCATCAGAAACTCCTCTGGTATATTGGTAGTTCATGGGTGGCGATGACTGCTTACCATCAGGCAGCTCATCTGCCTGTCTGTCTACTTAAACAATAAAATAATACACGTCTACGAGTTAATATTTAAGGTTTTCTGAGAGGTCAAAACAATCTTGGAGAATCATGGGCTCTCGAAGTAACTATAATACTAACTATAGCTTCTGCCCGCAGCTTCGCTCACTTGAAGCTCAAAAACCAACAGTGATGATCTCTTCTTTATATGGGTCTCTATGCATTAGAGAGCTCAGGCTGTATCTCCGGTTCCGTTTAATTATTTGAGATAATAATCATGCCAGTTTTTAAGTTGGAGCACATACTTTCTAACAGTGATAACAAACTTAAAATCTTTTCAGTAGTTCTTGCGCCAACCCGTAACAAACAGACAAAAATTTTAAAAATCACATTTTTGGATTCGGCAACGTTTATATACCCTAACCCACTTGTTTTTTTTTAAAATATCGTCAATATACAGGCACAGCTTTTTTACAATTTTATAATAGTAGAGATATCAAATATTGTTGACACAAGGGCAATTTTTGTTTTCGCATTTTGAAGAAAGAGCCTCAAGTTTGAGTAGACTAGTTCCAAGTGTCGACATAAATTCTTCGATCTACGTGTTGCTCAAAATATAATTTTGGGAGTTCAACGACCTGTTTAAATTAAAGAGTCTTCAAAGTCTAATTAGATTCCTACACATTAACTACGCTTTTAATATGAATACACAGTAATTTAATATTAATTACTCGTACAAACATTTCATAAACCACTACAATATTTTAATTAGAAATTTCTAGATTAAGTATTTCACCCAAATAGTTTGGTGAGTAAAGAGCCGACTTCAATATTGAATATTAAACATAGTTAAAGCGATAACTAAAACAAAGTTAACATATATTTTAAATAACCTGTCAAATACGGAAAAAGTTTTATAATTTTAAATCATTTTTTTATTGTTTGGAATCACATTCACAATAATATAAATATTGCCTTGTACAATGTTTCCGATGTACAACTGTAAAACATACTAATGTATATAAACTACATTTTGTTCAGCCAATTTGCAAGGTTAATATTTCACCTGCACATCACTCCTTTTTTTTCTAGTACGAAAAATCCTCATGGATCGTCCGCCTCTTGGGGGCGGCGGGGTATGTCGGACTCGTACCGACTAAAAACCATACTTGCTTTCTCTTGCCCTATAGCCACGGTCATGGGATCAGTGACGACCGTAACAAGCTATAGTCCAGCATGGGCTGGACCCCTTCAGAAGGCGAGGCCTGGCCTCACGTCCTTTTAGACAGCGCGCGTGCACCGTAGACGCGCGACACCTACTGGGGCCCTTGTGTGATCGAGCGACAGGGTCCCCAAGTCAGCCGCCCGCACGTTACAGCTTATGGAGGCCGGAGACCTGTCTGCGCCCTCCTGCGCCCAGTTCGTCTTCTGCGGATCGGGAGAGAGGTCGATAGTTCTCTCTCCCTTTCCGCCGCCTCTTTTGCAAGCATGACTTTCTCACAAAAGGAGGCGACGGCTTCCCACGCGCTCTCGCCACCGACCATGGATCGAATTACAGCCGGAAGCGAGAGGTCACCACCCACTGCCGCGACAAGATCACAGCGCTCAGCCGCCCAAGCTGGGCAAACCTCCAGCATTGCACATCACTCCTGCGATTTACGGAGATCTGACGACAGTCGCTTCGTGTAAAAAACTGACTTTGAGTCACATCTTGAAAGCGGACTCCGACATAGATGAGAAAAGAAGGATGATATTATTTTTTTATTCGAAGAAATGAACCCTGAGTTCTCGCACATTACTCACATTTTCACGTGTATGCATCTGCGTCGTTCCAACAGTAATTTATCTCGAGATCGCCGCGGCTGGCACATAAATCACGCTCTGTTTTTACGCGCGAATGCGATAGGGAAGTGCGGGATATACGGACCGCGAGTCGGGGCGTGAATAGCCGGCTTTGTTTTATTATCTAACAACAAATTTGTAGAAAAAATATTAAAAAATATTTTAGCTGCCTTACCATGATGTCATGAATTTATGATAATTGGTTTAATGGCCAAATGTTGGATGGTTGAATATCTACGCTTGTTAAGCTGCGCCTACCACGGATAGAAAAAGGATGGGCAAAAAGTCTGGCAATTACTTTTTCATTACGATGTCAGTATTTGTTATTACGGTCGTCGCTTCGTTTAAAATACCGACTGATATTACGCAACTGATTACATTAGAAGTCTATCCTAACGTTAATAACTAATAAAAAAAATAAAAAAAGGCTAGGATGATATTATAACTCTTACGCTAATATCAGACTTTGAAATATAATTTCTTTTACGGATTTTATCGCGTTATATGGATATTTTTTTATATAACGCAATAAAATCCGTAAAAGCAATTTTATTTCAAATCTAGGATGAGGATGTGCTTAGATAGTTCTCAGGGTATTACCTATATAATAACTGAGGTAAGTACAAGATTATGCACTGGAAATCATATAAAGGAACGGAATTGTTTGTTAGTAAATCAGACTGGCTGGTTGACGAAGCTGGTTACATTAAATGTTGGGTTTTTTAGTCTCAGACCCACGTAATTAAATATTTAGCTACACTATCATAGATAAACAATTATTGTACTTATGTACAGTCGACAGAAGAGTTATATGTACATTTAAACGTACGTCTTGATATTATTTAGATTGCGATATTAATAACAACCCGCCAAAGCGTTTGATACGTAGATCAATATTAGGTAAAAATACCTGCGGTCTGAAATATATTACATCATACATTATTACCCAATCTTTGTCAAAAACAGATGTCATTAGCTGCCTGTTTATATAACTTTTATGTCGACTGTACATACTATTGAATTGAAACTTCGATGTATTTGTTGCCGTTTATTAATATAATTAAACATATTCATAGCATTAGTCGTGTCATTTCTTACAGAAAACAAAAGAGAGAGAACATTTTTAGAGCAGTTGTCACATTGACATCTGACAGATGATAGTGAGGTGCCCAACATCTCAACACATACTTTTGATCAAACAGTAGACTAATATCAGAAACCTAAATACTTAATTACTGTAATGCATTATTAAGAGGTATTTCGCTGAAAATAGGCGTTTTCCTAATTCGCGTGGCAAATTAACTGTTTCTTATGTAACACCATACAACTTTCAAGTCATAAACTACTGGTTTATAGCATGGTTAGCCCGCAATATCACTCGTCGTAATCTAACGTCCGGTTAAAATTCTATAAAAAAATATTCTTTTTGAAATTTCTTTGTAGTATCTACGGAGCACATTATATTGGTCAGCTCAATATTTCTTACTAACTTTTCCATTACAGTTTCGTTTAGCCACTTTTAGCCGGAACAGAAAATAAAATATTATTTATTAGCATAATTTTAGCTTTACACTTTCAGATACTTTGAAAGCGAACTTAATAACGTTTCAACTAGTAGCGCGTTTCAAGTTATTAAGCCCGAGTAATGTGGGGTAAGTAGACATTAAGCACAACAAAAGTCTAGCTTTGAACATTGTAAAACAGTTATAAATTTAGAACGAACTGTTATTACTTTTAGTCAAACCTGAGCCGCGCACTCGGGCTTAATGTAAATTTATTATTATTGTGTGATATAAAATCATTGTTTTGCATTGAGGTAATATTAATGTAGGTACTAAAGTAAGATGTTGCAAATTAGTTGCCAATCATCTTTTAGGCAGTTCCATAGAGGAAAGACTAGTGCGGTACCTGGCTTATTGCAAAAGGCTGATGATGAAAAATCAACAAAACTTATATAACAATATTTTTTATCTTAATATTTTGAAACATGAAAAAACAGATCTAAAACATTTCTCTAACGGCTGGATTAGAGCAGGCAAGGGATGAAAGAGTAGATCACGAGTTGTAGGTTCTACTTTTACACGATATATCTATTCTGAACGTTTGTGCGAGTTTCTTTGAAAATGCAAACGAATACCAGATAATATTTATACCTCCTATTTCAACTAACCTAGAATGTAGTATTAAGCGGTAAATGCACTATATGCGACGAACATTCAGAATATTACCAACATTTTATAAAACAGTTTTTTTAAACACAACTGTTTTAGTGCGATAGTCTTAGTACCTCATTGTAATTTTGCAGAATGGGCTCTAATGTTGCGTGTTAATAATGATGCTAAAAATTTGGATATTATGAAGACATTATGAGTTTGAGCTGTGTTTGTGTTTGTTTTTTGGAGTTGAGGTACGATATTTATGTATAAAATTATTGTAAAACGTTGTTAATTTATTTGTCGGAGGGCCTAGGATAATAAAAGTTAGCGATAAATGGGCTAACCGCAGCTAGCAGAGTTTAGCCTAAACGATTGATCGCCATTGTTATTACTTAGCCACGAGCCACGAGCCACTATTTAAAATACTCCCAAAACCTAAATTAAAAATAAAAATAAAAAAATCATTAATCATTGTTGCATGCGACACCTGTCAAATGTGTCATAAAAGACAACTGCTTGATGCTATTTCTTTACCTGTATCTGCCTGTATCTATTCTCGCGCTCATTAGTACCTAACGCCTAAAATGTTCAGTAATCAACGGTTGTGGGTATGGACAGTTAGCGCGACTTAATTTAAATGACAATTTAACTATTAAAATAACGTATCTAATAGTATTATATCATTGCCTAATATTAAATTGCATAAAATTTGAGACTATATTATTTAAGCCCCATTTACATGATGGCATTTTCTTGTATATTCAAGATCAATAATTGCATAAAATAAGTTAAGCGCTATAATTGATCTTCAAGAATTATAAGCAACTGTTTACACGGATACTATTATTAGAAGTTGAATTCAATTATCGAATACAATGCGATTGCGAGTGTCTTTTGTTTACACCAATACGATTATGTTTAGGAAATTATTGCTTACAAGTTTAGACTTGTCTAAACACAGACTTGTATGTAGGTGCGTGTACAATATATTGGCTTGTTGCTTCAAGTATTGAATGTATTTAGGTTGAAAATTTTTATTCAACTGTTGAACGAACGAAAGAATTGTATTTGCTGTTACTAAGGAAAGTTTTGAATCAAAAATTGCCCAGTAAAGCAAGAATATGTCATGATGTTTAGAAGACGCCAGTCGTTTATTGCTTCAATATTATTGTATGCAACAGGCAAGAAACTTGCATCATGTAAATGGGGCTTTAATCTCAAATTTTATTGAGATAAGAACTGTACATATTATGCCATAGACTATCTATTCAGAGTTCCAAAATACAGACTCAGCCTAATTTGGAAACCTCTCTAACCACTTTAATTAAATAAAATAGTTAATTGCCACTGACTGTGTTTTTGAAATAAAAATTTTATTGTTTAATATTTACTTCAAAAGTTGAACGTTAAAGCGTCCAACCATTCAAAAATTGAAGTGATTAAATGAAATTTACGAAGTTCGTGTGAACGAAACCATAGCGACTTCTAATTCGACCCTAACGCCATCTATCGAATAGGATTTCAGACTGATTACGGTTTCAGTTCCTTTCCAAAGTAGGTATTTATTTTGAAGAGACGTTAAGTTAGGTAAAATAGTTGTTTCAAAGAAATTATAATTCTGTAAAATATATTTTTATAAGTCATTGAACACGTGTATATATTTTCCACGTGGGAGGGCCATGCTTCGGCACGAATGGGCCGGCTCGACCGGAGTGATACCACGGCCTCACAGAAAACCGGCGTGAAACAACGCTTGCGTTGTGTTTCGCCGAGTGAGTTGAGGTTACCGGAGGCCCAAACCCTTTTAAAGGCGGGCAACGCACTTGCGACTCCTCTGGTGTTGCGGATGTCCATGGGCGGCGGTTATCGCTTACCATCAGGTGATCCGTTTGCTCGTTTGCCCCCCTATCCCATAAAAAAAAAACACAACTTTCTTGTAAACACCAGATATCATAGTAAAATCTTTGCGAGTGCACCAAGGCAAGGCAAGACTTACCTACCTAACTACAATTATTGTGTTTACTTTGTAACTTTCCATGGACATAATTATTATTCCAAGGTGAGACGACCACGAATATACATTATATATATTGGATATTAAGTTCACGGTAAGATTTTTAATATTCTTAAGACAATCGATTTTTCGAGAAATTCTTCTAAGAATTGAGCGAGTGATACATGATAGCGGATGGATTCGAAATTAACAACAAAAAGATAATTAAAAAAATCGCAACATTATGTCAACAATTTTAAAAGGTATAATATAAACTGGGGAAGCAAATGAGTGCATAGTTAATCAAACCATATTACTTATAAATAGTCTCTTAACTTAGGTACTAGAGGAAAGTTATTAGCAGCAATTTCTTTTTACAGCCCGGATTAGGCCACTGTAGTGCGGTGGACGATAAACAGGCTGTCTAGTGATTAGTAGCTCAAGACTATTCCAGACTATAAATATTTACTCCTACTCGCTTAACTTTTACTATGATACCTGGATTTTACGAGAGAGTTGTGTACAAACAATGACTTATACAAATATACTTTACAGAAATAATTTTAATTTCATTTGAAACAACCATTTACACCTAATTTTATGTCTCTTCATAAGATAGAACTTGTAGCATATTGTATGTAGCGTATTAGGTTTAACATATTGTTCGATAGATGGCGTTGCGATCATATTAGAATTCGCTAGGTATGATTTCGTCGTTCACACGAACTAGTTCTACAAACTTCAGGAATTAGACTGCGCCCTTGTCTATGAAGTCAAGTAGTGAAATATTTTACTTTGACTAATTTTAGTAGGTTGGACGCTTTAACGTTCAATTTTATAAGATCAATAGAAACCAAAAATAGAAGGCATGACATATACGGTGCATAACTAAATAAATATGAGACAGTTAGATCAGACGATGATCCGACACAACGTACAGCTATATTATTATTATACTCTTTGGACACAACTGTCTCAAATTTAATGTCTTCACAAGCTGGATAGGTTGAGGTAAATGGATATACTAGTAGGTATACCTATAGCATCATAGTGACTTCTGTCGGTGCTGTGTTAAATACTACCTGGTATTTTTTTAATATTGTCACAGGTCACCGACTTCTCCCGGGTCCAATAAGTTTCAGAAAAAGAATAGTGGGAAAAATCCTTTATTTTATGATATTCAAATTCATTAAAAAATTAATAAAAGTATATTAGCTAAATACATATATCTAAAAATATTATTTTTTGCAATGTTTGTGTTGAAATCGCTGTGAAATTGCTAAAAAAACATTAATTTTTAACATCAAGGCTGATCGTTTCGCTGAGCCCGCCAAATTCAAATTACAATTGGTTTTTCGCAATTTGTAGGTCTATAACACATTCTAGATTCCTAGCTGTAGTAATTGCGCCATTAGCTATATAATATTCATAACTGAGCATTAAAACCTTTGCTTGTAAAGACGATCGCGCCCAACTATTCCAAAGATTAATTATCATTTTAATAAAAGGTGATAAAGTGATTGTTATCAATTGTCTTGAATCGAAACTATTGTGAAGATTTACTGAAACTATTCGCGTGAATGAAACCATTGTCACTTAACTAGGTCCATACATACATATTTACATCCATAATATATTATACTATATTATGTAAATATATTAAATTCAGTTAAATTTAAATAATTTAATTAATTTTATTAAATAATTAACTAAAGTGTTCATAAACCATAACAATTTTATTTAAATATAAATTGTACATTATAAACAGTTGAACGTTAATGCGTCAAACCGTCCCAAAAAATAATAATAATCATTTTAATAAAGTAATTACGAATCTACGACACTACTGTGAAGTCACTTAGACTGTTCGTGTGAACGAAACCATAGCGACTTCTAATTCGACCCCAACGCCATCTATCGAGCAAGATGTCAGGCTGATCACTGTTTCAGTTCCTTTCAAAGTAGGTATGTATTTTTTGAAGAGACTCGTTGTGTCTCTCTAATTCTCTATGCCGTTGCCAAAATAGGTTGTTGGATGAATGAAATCAAAATATTCTTTATTTCATAAATTGGTACTCCTTATTTGTAATTTTCGGTGACATAACATACCATCACGCCTATATTCCCCGAAGGGTTAGGCAGAGGCATACTAATGTACACCCACAGTTCGCCAGTATGTTTAGGTCCATGTAATAGGGGGCGAGCCTATTGCCATTAACCGGGCACAAATTCCTTACTCCGAGCAGCTACTGGGAATTTCATAGAAAAACCCAATAACACTTTGCTCAACCTGGGAATCGAACCCTGGACCCCTAGCATAGCAGTCGACAATTTTCGGTGACAACATTTTTGTTTAAAAGATAACTACCGCACTTTTAAGTGCTGTGTCACCGGGTGACTTCACAAACATACAATTTTAGGACACAACGTAAATCAATTAGATGACACTAATTCTAATAGCTCTAAAGTACAGTAAAGGGTGCTGGACCTATGATGAACTCCTTTTTTTCTTTTTTTAAAACGTTGCCCCACAGTAAGATTGTACTCTTGTATCATGGGTGTGTTTACAAACAAAAATTCTCACATACACAAACGCTCAGAGCTGAAACAACTACCTGTACATCATACAAATATTTTCTCTGTGTGGGGATCAAACCCATAACACGTGTCGTGGAAGCCGACTGCTCAGCCGCTACCCCAAACTTTCTAGTAGGCACCAGGGTGAATATTTGAAAGATAATAGCACTTAACGTCATCGCATCGCAAGTTAAGAATGCAGATGTTTAAAGCTACAATTATGATATGATGAAAACTTAAATAACACTATTGCTGTCAAGCAATAATAATAATTCAAGAAAACATAAACGATCGGAAATTACTATAATGTTAAGGGTGATGAAATAATATTCGAATATTCACCAACCAGCGCATTAATGGTTACAAATTCTAATTGCAACATTACGAGAAAAAATAAATATCAGCGAAGAAAAACATCAATTCGATCATAACTGGTTTCTATTCCGAATAATATATTGCTGAATCCGACTCAATTTTGAGCCCATTTTTTAATTTCCTCGTATAAATTTTGATTGTTATAATTAACAATCCAAATTCCAATTACTTTCAGCTCAAAAAACCGGCACGTTACAAAACACTGAGTACATCGTTCGCTTGACCAACATTTCCGTCCAAATAAAAACATAACAGTATTTAGAATGCAAACAATAAAAATAAATCTGCAAATAAAGCAGGGACAAAAGTAATATTCAATTTGACGTCACCGCCATAAGGGCGCGCTCATACTGCGACGCGATGCTACTCTTTATGTAGGCCATATACGGGAATAGGACACCGGCGTGCTGTGGTAGAATGGTGCGAGTATTACCTCCGTGGATAAACGACTTTTAAAATGCCACTAGCTTTAATGAAATTTACGCTTTTTGAACCCATTCAACGCTGTGGCAAACTCAAGCTTTATAGCGGGAAATAAGAATATTCATTTATGTTTTTATTTTATTTTGAGTAGTTTGCATAATTATTATTGCAAATAGCTTCTTTTAATAATATGCAGCTAATAAACTGGCCGAGGGCTATGCCTAGTCTCAATGGAACATTGAGATAATTTACATTATTACACTTTGAAATATGCTTTGAAGTCTGTGTTCATTTTGAAACATCCCTTGTATCATTGCGATACTTCAGTTTTTTTTTCCATTTTTTTTATCATTTTGAGCGAATATATGAATATAGTCCTGTCTGTACTCTCTTTACTTCTATTGTCATCGTTTCTCACTCTAAATTACACCAACGCAGATCATGTCACATAACTTTGTTAAGGGAAACATGCTCCTATATACTATGTATATAATAGAACAATATTATAATACGCCCGCATACACGCAACGCTAACGCAAAGACCTTTATGGCATTGCCCTAACAAAGTAGGCCTCACGCAGATATTATGCAAAAGCCGCAAGTAATTATTCTGAGGGTGGTTGGAAGCAAACGCGGACCTATATACACACCTACATAGCGACAATTTATACATCACTAGCTTCTGCCCTCGGCTTCGCCCCCGTGGAATAAAAAGTATCGGGAACGGGATAAAAAGTATCCTATGTCCGTTTCCTGGTTCTGGTGCTACCTCTCCACCAATTTTCAGCCAAATCGGTTCAGCCGTTCTTGAGTTATAAATGAAGTAACTAACACGACTTTCTTTTATATATATAGATATACAATATGCAACGAAACCGTGTGGGGATGAGTTAGAATAATATTCATCATTGCTCATGCGAGGAAATAAGTAACTTGCTCGGTGGTAGGATCTCTGGGTGACTGACTGGCGTCCACCATTACGTCGGAGTCTGACGTAAAGCATTTTTTTATGGGTTAGGGAGGAGGGTGGTTCGATAGGGGGAAACGAGCAGACGGATCACCTGATGGTAAGCGATAACCGCTGCCCATGGACACTCGCACCAGGGGAGTCACGAGTGCGTCGCCCGCCTTTTAAAAGGGTTTAGGCCTCCGGTAACCTCACTCACTCGGCGAAACACAATGCAAGCGTTGTTTCACGCCGGTTTTCTGTGAGGCCGCGGTATCACTCCGGTCGAGCCGAACCATTCGTCTCTTCCCAAGTGTTTCGACTTTTGCGCGCAATAGCCAGTTCCCCTTCGGTTGCTGCGGCTCTGGTGTTGCAGCCGTCTATCGGCGACTATGACTCTTTACTACCCGGTGGCTCTCCAGCTCATTTGCTGACTCCTAATCCATAAAAAAGAAACCTTTAGTGAAAATAAAAACCTTTCTTTATTTTTCATGACCCTTTTGAACTGTGCAACTAGACTCATAACATTTCATAAATCCTTATTTGAAATAATATCATTTCAACTTGAACTTTAAGGAATTTTAATAGATCCTCCAACCAGACACCCATAAAGTATATAAGGTACACTTTTATTCAAATAAACCTTAAGTTATGATAAATTCCTAATACAGTTTATCTGAACGTTAGATTTATTTGAATAAGGTGTTTTTTTTTTTCTGAGAAAAAAATTCAATTTATTTGGGATTTGTTTTGTGAATGTCACGAAAGTAATCAATGACGTATGATAAATAAATTTCACTTTAAAAGCAATCAGTAAATCTAAAGTGTACGACTGGTCTAAGCCTACGTCGTAGCTGGCTACGGCGTAGCTGTCTACGACGACAGCTACGATATTGTACATTGATGTACTAGAAACAATTTCTTTGCACATTCTGTCATTGCGCACTTGTAGATTACGCATTTAATATTTTACATAAATCTACTCAACGGTTTGTGGTTCCTACCTCAATAATATCAAGTAATAAAATATATCAATTCTTGTAATACCAAATTAACACTAGGTAAATAAATTATATTAAGCTCTTGAAAGGTTCAGTCTTCCAAAGTTCAATAGAGTAGTATTTTTGCTAAAATTTCTTAACTAAGAGGCCAATTGTCTTAGTCTCAAATTCCCCTCAAGTATTCTTAAGCCTAATAACTTTTAATTTCCCCCATTAACCCACTCCTCCATTTGAATTCTGTTCGCTTGTTCATTATTTTGACAGATTCGAAGAGGTTTTTTAATAGCCGCCAAGAATAGTTACTTGGTCTTTGAAATTTGAATTTTCTTTGCAAAAGTTTTTAATTCCGTTATGACACAAAAGAGGTAGATTCAACTTTTTATTAATGCTTCTGATCTAGATTTGTTGGTTAATTTTCAGGTCGGGGTACAAAGTTTGAATTAAACTAAGATTAATTCATAGATATAAGTAAAAAAAATATCTTAGCGAAAAGTGGTAATTCCTGTAAATGTGTATGGCTGTGTATGAATCGCAGCCTAGCACTATTTAAGTATATTTTTTTATAGGATAGCGGAGCAAACGAGCAGACGGATCACCTGATGGTAAGCGATAACCGCCGCCCATGGACACCCGCAACACCAGCAGCGGAGTCACAAGTGCGTTGCCCGCTTTTTAAAAGGGTTTGGGCCTCCAGTAACCTCATTCACTCGGCGAAACACAACGCAAGCGTTGCTTCACGCCGCTTCACGAAATATCCTTTTTTTTAGCTAAGTATCCTTTCAATTAATAGCCTAACCGTTTTGGAATGGTTAAACGTTATTTAGGTCGGTAATTGAATGGCGCCACTAAGTTATAAGTTAGACTGGGTTAAAAAACCTGAACAGAATTGTAACAATTTAAGAATCCGCTAACGAGATGGTCAGACGACCTAATGAAAGTCTCTGGGCGGGATTGGATGCAGGTGGCATATAACCGGTTCTTGTGAAAGTCTTTGGGGGAGGCCTTTGTTCAGCAGTTAACGCCTTTTGGCTGATATCATAACACGTCCCCCATTGCGTTTTCCGGTGCGCGGTCACCTCTCGAGGTTCTTTCTGCCCCAGTTCTACGAGCTATGTGCCCCTCTGTGGTGAGACGAAACTGTGTTTTAACAAAATCACCGTTACAATCAGGCAAGTCTACTCTATTATTATTCTATTGAATTTGTGTCTGGGTTTCTTTTCAGAGAGCAAAAGCTGGCGCCATCTGGTTGAAAAAATTGTAGAACATTGACTTGTAAAAATGTCTTTAAAAGATCTATTTACAAAAATTAAATTAAAAATTTAAAAAAAACCCCGACACAAAAATAAACCTGGATCCCTTTAAAAAGAAAAAAATAATCTTGAAATTATAACCCTTCGTAAGTACGTAGGTATGAAGTTTTTTGATTAAATTTTGTCGCGTCGGGGGACCGCTCTCTATTTATGTGAATCCTTTCCTTTCCTTTTGCTTCCCGAACGTGAATCGCGCGAATTCAGAATTGATGTGGATGGCGCGTACATCGCCGCGACGCGCGGGAGGGCGTAAAGTGGGCGGAGCGTAACATATTCAAGTTTGGCGACCCGAGCGGGCAGACACGCGAGAGCTAGAGAGCGGTCCCCCGACGCGACAAAATTTAATCAAAAACCTTCATACGTACTTACGAAGGGTTATAATTTCAACATTATTTTTTTCTTTTTAATGGGATTCAGGTTTATTTTTGTGTCAGGGGTTTATTTAAATTTTTAATTTAATTTGTTATTTCACAGTTTTTGTAGGGACTCCTTAGTTATTTTGTTTAATTTCTTTTATTTTCTTGCGTTTTAAGATCCAGGTAATTTAGTGTTTAATTAGGTATTTTCTACGTTTAGTTATTCAACTTTTGTACAATTATTTCATAGCCATTAGATATCTTATATCATAGTGTATAGTATTCTACTAGTCAAGCCCTTTAATTTGATACCTTTATTGAGGGAGTAGTGAAAAAAATTAATAAATTCACCATTTCGTGGAGGCGGCCATCTTGGATTTGAAATTTTTCATAGTGTATAGTATTCTACTAGTCAGGCCCTTTCATTTGATACCAATATTGTGGGAGTTGTGAAAAAATATGTAAACCGCCATCTTGTGGCGGCGGCCATCTTGGACCGATTTTCATCAAACATAGCTAAGAACACTCCCGACTTATTCACCTTTCAAACAAAAAAAACAAAATCAAAATCGGTTCATCCATTCGGGAGCTACGATGCCACAGACAGACACACACACACACACACACACAGACACGTCAAACTTATAACACCCCGTCGTTTTTGCGTCGGGGGTTAAAAATAAACAGGTATCATTTATCATTAGTTCAGAATACTCTGCAACAGTTATGGGACAAAGTTTATATATTTATTTCTCGAAAATCTTACTTCGAAAATTCTTTAAAGATTTTGTTAGCGTCAAAATGAAGAGTCTATGTGTGCACATTTCGCAGTAAACCGCAAAACTTTCTAATGCCAAACTAACTTTTTGGAATAGACAAACATTATATTCATCATGTTTTACTAGACTTTTGAAAGTGAAGGATAATGGATAGTAGTTACAAATAGTTTTAAGTCTCACATAATGTATACAGGGTGATGTATTAAACCATATCTCAAGTCTCGTTGAATAAGAAAACAAAAATTATAATAATTATATCAAGTGAGAAATAGTTTAAAAAATACTTAAAATATTTCCACTGAACACACTAACAACTCAAGTTATTTTAGTGAAGGAAAAATTGAAATTCAACTTCGATTTCGACGAAGTACCTATGCTCCTTAATAAAACTATCCTATTAAAAGTAAGTACTGCGTTTAAGTACTGCAATGTTATGCTTAGCTGGTAGTCATTTTGAAAGAAACATTCGCTCTGTTCTATCTGTCGACACAATATCTCATCTCCAGCTATGGTTTCGACACGAAAATAAGCGACGACAAAATTGTTTCGTGTCATGCATAACATATCATGGTCAACCCAATATACATAATATATCCTATTGCTGGGCACAGTTGGACACCAGTGGGATTAGGCTATAGTCCACCACGCTGGCCTAATGCGGGTTGGCAGACTTCATACGCCGTCGAGAAAATCTCTCAGGCTTGCAGGTTTCCTCACAATTCAGATGTTTTCCGTCACTGTTTAAGCGCGTGATAAATAACTACTAATATGCACATGACTTCGAAATGTCATAGGTGGGTGCTTTGGATTTGAATTCAAGGCCTTTGACTTGGCAGTACATTGACCATATTACTATAGGCTATCACTGTAAATGTACCACTGCTAATAAAACTAATTATTTAATTACAACCCTAGAAGCCACACGACCAGAGTTATCGCGCCAATAAAACACGATTGGAGAGGTGTTGCAACATATTATTTACCTTACACAGCGTGCTGAGTAAATGGAGTGCTAAAGTCGATGTTAAATATTTGAACTATGATTAAAAAAAATGCTTGGGTAACATTGTCGATGAAAAGATGATTGACATTGTTTAAATTACACTTTAAAAGAAGATGAAAATGCTATGAGATAAACTATCCTCATAATGGACAAAATATAAACAAACTACGATAAAAGAAAAATATTGTTTTTAATATCCATTATTAATTTAACAAAGCGCGTAAGGGCCTTGGAGCACAAGAATAATAGGTATTGCATTATGTCTGTACTTTTTTACTTAAAAAAATCAAGCGAAATAACATAACACAGGTATTGCTTAATTTATTCTTAATATTATAAGGTTCACTGTATGTTAATACAAGTAAATTGAAAACTAAAAAGTGTGTTGATTTTGGAATTTAGTGGAGCTACTATTTGAAAAAAATTATGAATAAAAATATATAGATAAAAAAATATTTGTTATAACCATTTTTTTTACAGTTTTAAAAAGTTTTTATTAGAATAAGAGAGTAAGCCTCCATTCGCTTATTGCTCTTTCTGTTTTCGCGTACGGCTTCCGATCAACGGGTAACTTTATATTAATTGCTAGCGAGCAAAGTGGTGTAATATTTTAACAGGCAATTAGAAGATAATAGTTCTCATGTTTATCCGAGTCTAATACTACAGGTTATAGTATTTATCTGAGCGTTTAGCAATCTATGGGTTATAGCGATAAGGACTATATTACAAAATTACAACTAATATGACCATTATAGATCGCCGTCTGCCATCTAAACCGTAGCTTGGATGAGCTGACGTCTATCAATGTCAGTTGTTTTATGTCCATTAATTAAACTAGTTACACTAATTTTCTTTCAGAATAGATAGAGTGCGTTACACTTGGCGTAGACAACTTACTTCTATTATTCTATATACTTATACTTCTGGGTGTAATGATGCTACATGGTATATGTTATAATAGATTCGACTGCATTCCTTTATCAAACAGTTTACATTATATAGTACCTAGATCTGTCATATATCGTAACACCCACTTTATGGAGCTGGATATATTTGCTTTTTCCAAATATCGTTTCAAGGCGAGAGCAATAGAATTACTAACTTCTTAAGTGTAACCTTTCTATCTTTAATTCTTTTTTTTATATTTCTTATATTCTACACAGTCTTTTATGAGGCACACTGTCTGTTTTCTTTTAACTTCTTTTTTTGTGAATTCCTGGACAATGGTGTGGGTTACATGTGTAGAAATATAAATATGGAATAGATTATGTATAACTTTTTCTAAGTATTATGTTAATATAAGAATCTTTAGTTAAGCTTGGCATGTTAAACTGTTTTTTGTCCCTAACAAATAAAATAAAATAAAATAAAACAACGCTCAAAAGGGTCCTTTAGTCGTTCCACTTAGCGACCGCGTTCTTTGTGGTCGCGGCGAAAACGTCACTCATGACGTCATGACTTACGCTCACGCGAAGCTCACGACGATCTAAAACAGTGGGTCGTAGTGATAGTTGAGAAAATTAGCGGCATTTTCAAAACTCAAAGCATCAAAGATGGCGACCGTGAAACTTACGTTATTTCATGCGGAAAGAGATATTATAGTAGAAGTTAAGGTTTCTGCAGCGGATGCTTAAATAAATCTTTAAATGAATAAAATGAATATTTTTTTTTAAATATAAATCGATTTAAACAATAATTATTCAAGTTTATTTTCAAGGATTACAGATTATAACCTAACTTCTTAAATCTGTTACTTTCTTTTTACTAACTCGCCGTTTGTATTATTTAATTATTCAAAACGCTCTTTAATCCATTCCACTTGAGTTGACGACAGTAACGCTTATAAGCAAGTGGAACTGGAAAAACTGCAGTCGTGAGCGTGATAGTTGTGAACTTCAAATGGAATGCACCCATAATGTAACCCGGGCACTACTGCTAAGTGACAGTACATTTGGCAATGCGGTGGTTCAACCGTAGAGTTCTACTACTTTAAAAATATTAATACTTATTTGTTTAATAAGTTATAAGCCATTATAAAAAAATATGATTATAAAAAATAGTGGTCCCGTCCCTATACCGTACTCAATACTCAATTCTTTATTGCATTCCATACATAGACATGAAAAGTATATGATGACGAATCGTAAGGTTACTTATTGCTGTTATAATTACTACTAGGTACTAATAATACTACTTACTGATGCTAATTTAATTAATGCTTGTTCTAATTATACATTGCAATAGAACTTCCGCAAATTTACCGCATTTAAGCCCAATAAAACGAAACAAATTAATTTAGCTAAGTAAACCGCAACACACGTCGTACATAAACGTATGCTTTTCCGAGGCTCCCATGACAATAACACAACAAATCAACTTAATGAAACATCACCTAATCTGACTAACAAACAAGTCATAAAGCGAGTACATTTAATTAATCTTACATAATTTACGTGAACCATTGCTGGTTGTGACGGCAATAAAAACAGTGATTCATTACGTGTGGCGCGCAATGTAGTAAGGACATTGCTATGTTACGACCGGGGTATTCGCTGAGGCCGCAATTTTGGCTACTTACAACTGTCGTTAAAGTTAATGGTAGTGTCTGAGTGCAAGATGTCGGATTCCGAGGGTGATTTTCAGGTGTTTTACGTTTGTAGCGTGAGGTAATTAGGCATATTCGAATTTTAAATGAATCTGTAACCCAAAAACGAACACTTTCGAAAACGTATTCGTATCGAAATCGAGAATAATTTGTATGAGAAGGAGGTTAATGAACGTAGATCGAGTGAAAGTTGTGTGCCAGGATCGTAGCAAGTGTAGTCTCTGCCTACCCCAATGGGAGACAGATGTGAAAATATGTATGTAATAGCTTCTGCCCGCGGCTTCGCTCGCTTGAAGCTCAAAAACCAACAGTGATGATCTCTTCTTTGTATGGGTTTCTATACATTAGAGAGGTCAAGCTGTATCTCAGGTTCCGTTTAATTATTTGAGATAAGAAGTATACCAGTTTTTAATTTGGAGTACATACTTTCTAACAGTGATTACAAAATTAAATTTGTTAATTTGTTGGCGTTTTGCGCCAACCCGTAACAAACAGACAAATAGACAAGAATTTTAAAAATCACATTTTCGGATTCGGAGACGTTTATATACCATAACCTACGTGTTTTTATTTTAAATATCTTCAATGTACAGCTACAGCTTTTTTACAATTTTATAATAGTAGAGATGTATGAGATTTGTAGCAGAAAAAAAGTCATTCATTTACGATACGAATTCGATAGTTTTTCGTACTTACGCTAGTGGGCATTGTGCGGTTCCTTATAATGTTCGTTAATTTAGTGATATTTTAGGTTGTCGATAACATAATACTTACCTATATTTTTTTATGGGCTGTGTGGGCAAATGGGCAGTCTGTGTCTGCACCACCGCCCATACACCCTCAACACCAGAGGAGTCACAAGTGCGTTGCTGGCCTTTTAAAATGGTTTTAGCGTCCAGTATCCTCACTCACTCGGCGCAACACAACGTAAGCGTAAACGTAAACACCCAAACCCGTAATAACTTTTTAAATTCTATTCAAATATGTCTGGCCTTTAAAATGGACCATGATCTCTCAGTTTCTTTCGGTGGTTCTTCTCAGAGGTCGTCAGTTAGAAAACGCCGAAGCCTTCTAGCTAGAAAAAAAAACAAACCATTGACTTGTAAAAGTGCCTGTAAAGATCTGCCTGCAGAAATAAATATAATTTCATTTCAATATTTTTCACATGGGATCAAACCCGTGATCTTTAGTACAACAGCCAATTCCTCCACCCTTGCGCTAATCGCGCCATAAATTTTATCAACGACAGTACTTATCAAAGGAACAAAAAATATTCTAACATATTTCTTTTATCTGATCCCAATGAATCAAGAACCACGACATTCAATGACTTATAAAAGGGACTTCTGACCCTTGACCCGAGCCCCAAAACCAGTGACCTCTAACCCGATTTCTGAATACATGTCATTTATATGTACACTAGCTTCTGGCCGCGACTTCGTCCGCGTAGCGTGATGATATATAGCCTATAGCCTTCCTCAATAAATGGGCTATCTAACACTGAAAGAATTTTTCAAATCGGTCCAGTAGTTCCTGATATTAGCGCGTTCAAGCAAGCAAACAAAAAAACTCTTCAGCTTTATATTTAGTATAGATTTATCCTGATATTTTTTTTTTGTTTTAAAAGATTACTAGCAATGTGGGTCACAAATTACTAGTATTCCTGTTAACTCCTCGTGCTAAGCTAAATGCTTGTGTCGTAACGTCGGTCGTGCAATGGGTGAGTTTCGAACCGGCAACCACATGATTGCAAGTCCGACGCCCTAGCCATTAGGCTACCGCTGCTTTATCTGTAGGTATGTCAATATGTAGGTACATTGAAAGCTTTACATTATATAAAAAAAACATTGATCTTTGGAATCTCTCCAAACACTTGAATATACTGCCATAAACCAACTGTTTGCTGGTATATTTATTTACCATATACCTACCTAATAGTGGATGAGCATATTTTCATTAGTTTTCTTTGTAAGTATAGGTATATGAAATCAACTCCAACCAAAAAAAAAATGAAATTAATCATTCCAAACGATAGAACATAATATTTAAGTAGAGGTGTACTGTTTTATGTCCACAGACGGCTGGTGTATTATTTATCACTAGCTTCTGCCCGCGGCTTCGCTCACGTGAATCTATATCAGGAGTAAAAACCTCTTCTTTGTATGGGCCTCTATAAATCAGGGAGGTTAAGCTGTATCTCAGGATTCCTTTAATTAATTGAGATAAGAAGTTCACCAGTTTTTAAGTTGGAGCATATACTTTCTAACAGTGATAATAAAATTAAATTTTATTCAGTAGTTTTTGCTCCAACCCGTAACAAACAGACAAACAGACAAGAATTTAAAAAATCACATTTTCGGATTCGGAGACGTTTATATACCATAACCTACGTGTTTTTTTTAAATATCTTCAATATACAGGCACAGCTTTTTTACAATTTTATAATAGTAGAGATGTATTATAATAGGGAAACTCAGAGCTATAATAGAGAGAGAATAGAGAATATTATAGAAATACCTAATAGGTAACACTTTTCTCCGTAAGAAATTGATCTTATGACCTATAACACAGCAGGCTCGATAGCGATTGACTTTAATTAAGCATTTACCAAAAAAATACCTTTAGACCTTTTAACATAAGTACTTTTTTCTTTTAAAAAACCTTTTAACATTGATAAAACAAACAAATTCACTCCAGAAAAATCATTGAAACTAGAACCTATAAGTACCCTTGAAGCCCTAAAATACCGACCAATGCTGAACGGCTATACTTTCATATAATTGCCCCAGCTTAACGACTTTCGCAAGTTGAACCGTTTCACTAATACCAACCGTTAGTTACTTTAACTCGATATTTAAGTGCCTTCGTATTGATTATTGCTCCAGCTGTGCTTTTTAATGCTCCCAGCCAATTAGAATTGATTGTTATAATTATGATTTATGCACAATATGAAGTGTATGATTTATTGTTGAGTTTAAAGCACCAGATTTGGAAAGTGTTGCTTGTGGAAAGCGGTAGAAATTTGAGAAATATCAGTGTTTAGAATCCTCAAGACGTGGAAAATGAGGCTATCCAAGTATGTAATTCAAAATAATAAGAATTTAAGATAAACTTTCATCTATACTAATATATAAAGCTGCGTGTGTTTGTTTGTTTGCTTGAACGCGCAAATCTCAGGTATTGGTCCAGTTTAAAATAATTCTTTTAGTGTTAAATAGCCCATTTATTGAGAAAGCCTATAATTATATCATCACGCTAAGACTTAGTAACTATTCCACGCGGACGAAGTCGCGGGCTGAAGCTAGTTATAATATAATATTAATAATATTCAAGATAAAACATAGTAGAACGATGAGTGCCGTAAGGGCCGTAGAGAGAGACATAACCTTAACGGCTTTCAAATAAATGTACAAATATTTTTTAATTATTAAAATCAGCCAATCAAATGATATGGGCAGTGCCTTGCGTCGTCGGCTTTTACGTAAATATTAACATTATGAGTAACATCACTGTATACGTATATTTTTACACTGCACTGTCTAGACGTCCCCTCAACGATTTAGATGTTTTATAAACTATGATTGTATCAACTTTCTCCAATAACCCAATATTTCCAATCAATTGACCAAAAATAAAAAGAATCATCGCGTAATCTTCAACGGTTTTCAGTTTCAATTGAATTATTTGAAAGAAATTGTTCAGTCTAACATAATCCTTTGATCTCGCTCAATTGTTCTAAGAAATTAGTTTTTTTTTTCGAGAAAACTTGTTAAATCGATCACTATTCCGTTTTGACAAAAACTTTTTGGAGGAATGAATTTGTGACTAGAATCAGAATGAAAATAATATTACTTAAGTAGTAATTTTTTGAATCAGAGAGTCAGAGGGTGAGCGAATTGCCTTGGTTAAACTAAAAATTGGATTTTTATAATCCTACATTTTATATTATCAAAGAAATGGAACAACTCATAAAGTAAAATTAATCCTTTTGTCTGATGTAGTCATAATAGCAGCGAAAAGGGACACTGGATTTAGATTGCGGTAGAACTTTTTGAGTTTAGAGATTCTGTGGGTATAGTATCGTATTTAGTATTTATTGGTAAAAGTCTGTATTATGAAGTATTGTTACAAATGTTGCTAACTTATAGATAGATAGATAGAATATACTTTATTGTACACCAAAAACTAATGTCAAGTATTAGATAACACTCATAGAATATGGTACAATGGGCGGTCTTATCGCTAAAAGCGATCTCTTACAGACAACCTTTGGATGGACTCAAGAGAAAGGAAAGGCGAAAAATAGGTAGTCTGGCGTACACAAAAGAAATTAAACACTTAAATTATATATTACTCAAATTTCAATATAACAAATACACATACTTAATATACATATAATCATACATATAGTATAATATAATATATATAATATACATTATATAACTATAAATAAATTTATATAATTATATAAAATTATATAATACCTATAGACAAAAATTATTGTGCTATTATAGGATATAAGAGAAAATTGATTAAATAGAAGAATCTGGTATTTATATAATAGATGCAATGTGAAGGAGAAAGTGTGAGTTATGGCGAAAGATAATGCTTCTTCACCATTTCTTTAAAAATTGACAATGATTGAGCTCGCCTCACTGAAACGGGCAAGGCATTCCAAAGCCTTACAGCTTGTACAGAAAAGGAGTTGTCAAGAAAACGTGTGGAATGCATTGGCATCTCTAGCCTCAGATTTTCTGATGATCTTAGATAGATTATATAAATACGATAGCAACAGATTTTCTTATAATTGTTGTATACGTTTAAGTAAAACATTTCTAGAACCCACTGTTCTTTAATTAATTAATACCAGAAAAATAAAACCCAGTTCATGGTTTGTCAAAAAACTACAGTGATGCCAATATTGCTGAGAGCTAGTGGGTTCCCAGAAGGCTGGTAGCATTGCCTCAGTGAACGACAGTACTATAATTTTATTACAACACAATAGCAAATATAGTTTTATTGGCTCTGTATGCCTTACTCAATTGTTATTTCAATTTGGCAATAAAGACAGCTCGCATTATTGATTGAGCGAATAAAATTATAACTCTTAAGAATTAAACTTAATTCTATCTCAACATTTTTTTTTTAAAGCTTACTAGCAATGTGTATCGCACATTACTAGTATTCTTGTTAACCCCTCGTGCTAAGCTAAAATGCTTGTGTTACGAGTGGGTTTACGTCGGTAGTGCAATGGGTAGGTTTCGAACCGGCAACCACATGATTGCAAGTCCGGCGCCCTAGCCTAATGGCTAGGGCGCCGGACTTGCAATGGCTGATGATGATGATGAAAATGGCTACCGCCGCTTTTACCACATTCATAAACTAACAATAGTTTGGTAGCAAAACGTCACACGACAACAAACGCCATTATATTCATAGTGTTACGCCGCGAAGCTATTAGAATGACGTGGATGGGTCACGAAGGTTCTGGATAAATCGTAGAAGCATGTAGAATATTCGAAAGAAAGTACTCGAATACGTACTCACGTAATAACAATAGATCAAGGTCAGGTTCAAAGGTCAATGCCCGTAAACAATAGACGATCTATGTACCTACCTGTAATGCGAGTACCTACTCGCATTTTGTAGGCTTTTCGCGATTGTTCGATTCCAGAATCTTCGTGACTGATATAAATAGCCGTCGTGAGGGTCGGCTAGCGCAGTTTAGTTTTGGACAAGGTGAAGTGAACATCAAAGTGAAGACAAGTGATTCTCAGTGTGACAGTACAGTGCGACAAGTAATAGTGTAGTGATTTTAATTGTGATTTCTGTTGTGGGTTGTCAAGTTTATTAAAGTATTTGTTTATTTCGGTAAAATTAGCGTTAATTAATTTATCCCGAACCCCAGCTCGTAACATTTGGTGTCAGAAGTGGGATAAATTATGCCGGTTTTGCCGAAGGACGATACGGAAGGTATCCGTACCAGAAGTCAGCGTCAGCAAGAAATGGACCAGAGACGATTTGGAGATTCTCCGGCAGTTCCTGCGGGTCATCTACAACCAACAACAGACCCAGTCGCTGGTCCATCTGGAACTTCTCCGGTACCAGCTGTTGATCTGGCGGCTTTAATGGCAATGATGCAGGATCAGGTTCGCCGTCAGGAAGAGCAGGCCCGCCGTCAGGAAGAGCAGGCCCGCCGTCAGGAAGAGCAGGCCCGCCGTCAGGAAGAGCAGGCTCGCTTACTGCGGGAGCAGCTACAGAGGGACAAAGAGGAGCAGGCACGCCGGGAAGAGGAGCAGGCCAAACGCCAAGAGGATCAGATGCTCCTCATAAAAGACCTTCATGGGACTCTTGGCAAACAGCTTGGTGTTATGAAGGAGCAGGTGGAACAGCACGAGACCCGGATTTCTAAAACCGAGGAACAGATTGATAACGTGACAAAGGCATTAGGTAATTTAGAGGCACGAAACGTACGTTTTGCTTCCGGGGATGCTGCTCCCGTAACCTCTTCCTTACGTGGATTCAAAGTGCCACCATTTGATGGGACCTCTTCATGGTCCGCGTATAAAATGCAATTTAAAGCATTTGTTGCGTCAAACGGGTGGGACGAAGGTCAGGCTAAGACGGCACTCACCCTTTGCCTCCGTGATCAGGCCTTAACAGTATTGGAGGCCATCGGCGACAGCATGACGTACGATCAGCTAATCGAGGCGTTGGATTCTAGATATGGCGATACCCATCTGGAATACGTGTTTCGTGCCCAGCTGAAAGACCGGGTGCAGCGAGGTGCCGAGACCCTACAGCAGTGGGCCGTAGAAATTGAAAAACTGGTTCGAAAAGCCTACCAGTCCACACCTGCGCTCATCGACGGTAACCTGGTTCAGGCGTTCGTTGATGGAGTTCGTGACCTAGAAGTCAGAGCTGCTGTCAGGCTAGGACATCATAAGACGTTAAAAGACGCCTTAGCCCATGCCTTAGAAGTGGAGGCAGTCAGACAAGACCATCGGGCTCACCGCATTCGTGAGGTCGTTTTACCGACATGTCACCTCTGTGGGGAGAAGGGCCACTTCCAGGCGGGTTGCCCGAAGCGCAGCGAGGGTCATAGGGTCGGTGCAGCATCACCTAGATGCTACATTTGTGGAGAGAAGGGCCACCTCCGAGCTAATTGCCCAAAAGGAACCTCGTGGCGAGAAAAAACTCAAGGTGATAAAGTAAGGGTGATGAACGTCACCAACGAGGAGCAGCAGGGAAACGAATAAAAGCCAGGACTGCGGGGCGGGTGCTGGCTAGTGTGAAAGGAGCCCCAAGGATTTCGATCTCACAAGCCCATGACGGGAACAGCCTGATCATCAGAGGCGAAGTCAACAGAACACCCTGTAAGCTGACATTAGATACTGGAGCTTCTCGCACGGTAGTTAATTCCCAGCTGGCACGTCGGGTCCTTGGGGACTGCGTCAGTGATCGCGAGTGCATACAATTGGTAACAGCTACTGGCCAGCACATATCCGTCCGAGGCGAGAAGGAGGTGGAATTGAAGTTTGGTAACAGAATATATCGGCATAATGTCATCGTTGCCGATATAGTAGATGATTGCATTCTGGGATTGGACTTTATGCGAAAGCATTGTTGTGAGATCGACGTTAATCAAGGAGTGTTGAAGTGCGGTTCGGAAGAAATTTTCATGGAAGGTGCAACAACAGGGAAGGTGTACTGTCTGAAGAAAATAGTTCTTCCTCCTAAGTCGGAAACAATCGTCCCAGTCGCTCTGCCACAGAATGCCGGGCAGAAAAATCGATGTGTTCTCATAGAGAGGTTGGACGATGACTTACCGTGGAAGATGGCACGAACGTTGGTGAGAGCTAGCAATGTATCAGCGGTACGCATACTCAATTCAGGCGATAAAGAAAAAGTTATCAAGAAGGGCACATTGATGGGTACTTGCGAAGAAGTAGCTTGGATGCGACGTTGCAGTGATCAGTATACTGATAATAACGTTCGAAATCCAAAGTTTAACGTTGAAACTCTTTTAGAAGACTGTCGAAATGATCTGTCTGATGAAGAAGCGATCAAGGCTAAGAAGATATTGCTCCAGTACGCTGGTATTTTCTCTACAAATGATGCCGACATTGGAAAGACAGGACTGGTGCAGCACAAAATTAATACTGGCAACGAGTCACCAATACGTCAGCGACCTAGAAGATTGCCAGTTGCGCGAGAGAAAGAAGTTGAGACCATGATTGAGGGAATGGTGAAGGATGGTGTGATAGAGCGTTCATCTAGCCCATGGTGTTCTCCGGTGGTCCTGGTGAAAAAGAAAGATGGCAGTATGCGCTTTTGCGTGGACTATCGAAGATTGAACGACGTTACGAAGAAAGACAGTTACCCATTGCCAAGGATCGATGACACGCTGGATACCCTGACGGGTATGAAGTGGTTTACAACCCTAGACCTAAAAAGTGGTTACTGGCAAGTGGAAATTGACCCCAATGACAAAGAGAAGACTGCTTTCTCTACGGGAAAGGGTCTGTGGCAGTTTAAAGTCATGCCGTTTGGTTTATGCAATGCTCCTGCTACGTTTGAGAGACTTATGGAACTAGTGCTCACTGGTCTGATTGGAGACGCCTGTCTGGTCTACTTGGATGACATTATCATCGTGGGCCGTACGTTTGATGACCACATTCAAAACCTCGAACGTGTGCTATCAAAAATCCGAGGAGCCAATTTAAAGTTAAGTCCGAAGAAGTGTTCATTCTTCAAACGTCAAGTAAGTTTTCTGGGGCACGTAGTGTCGGAAAAAGGTGTTGAAACGGATCCAGAGAAGATTGTTGCTGTAAAAGACTGGCCAGTTCCGAAGGATAAGACGCAAGTCAGAGCATTTCTGGGTTTGTGCTCGTACTATCGACGGTTTGTGAAGAATTTTTCGGACATTGCGAAGCCTTTACACAAACTGACCGAGGAAAAGACAATTCTGCTGGGATGCAAACTGCGAAAGTGCATTTAGAGAGTTGAAGAAACGTCTGTGCAATACACCTATTTTAGGCTACCCTGATACTGAAAATGAATTTATCGTGGACACAGACGCAAGTAATACTGGAATTGGTGGAGTTTTGTCACAGCGAAAAGGAGATCAGGAAGTTGTCATAGCCTACTTTAGTAAATCATTGTCAAAACCGGAAAGAAACTATTGCGTCACGAGGAGGGAACTGCTCGCTATAGTTAAGACGTTGCAACATTTTAGCAAGTATTTATTGGGACGGAAATTTCACCTACGAACAGACCATGCTGCACTGAAGTGGTTGGTGGAAGTGGTTGGTGGACGGATGTTCAGGAGGTCATCTAGGAGTAAAAAGGACTTTATTGAAGATTAAAGAGCGATTCTACTGGATTCACTGTCGGGACGATGTTGAAGACTGGTGTCGTAAATGCACTAGCTGTGCAGCTGTAAAAGGGCCCCATACGCGCAGCAGAGGTGCATTGAAAGTCTACAATGTTGGTGCGCCCTGGGAACGAATAGCTCTTGACGTTGCGGGACCATTCCCGGAGAGTGAAGGCGGAAACAAGTATTTCATGGTTGTGATGGATTACTTCACAAAGTGGCCGGAAGTGTTCGCCATTCCTAACCAAGAGGCTTCGACGGTCGCAGATAAATTGGTTCAAGAAGTCTTCTGTCGTTTTGGAGTACCCTTGGAGATTCACAGTGACCAAGGAAGGAATTTCGAGTCTCAAATATTCCAGGAGACGTGTCGAGTAATGGGTACTCATAAAACCAGAACCACCTCTTACCACCCCCAGTCTGATGGAATGGTTGAACGGTTTAATCAGACCTTAGAGAGATATCTAGCAAAAGTTGTGGGAAGTAGGCAGAGAGATTGGGATAAGCACATTCAGCCATTCCTTCTATCGTATCGGAGTGCAGTTCATGAAAGTACGACGGTGACACCAGCCTTCGCGAACTTCGGAAGAGAGCTACGGTTGCCTGCAGATCTCATCACCGGTATACCCCCAGATACTCCCCAGTGTGTGACTGATTATGCGAACGACTTGCGAACCAGAATGAATGACATATATGAGCATGTCAGACAGTCGGGCCAACAAACTTCTGAGAAAATGAAGACGCGTTATGACCGTAAGATGAACAACAGAGGCTTCGATGAGGGCTCACTAGTGTGGCTACATAACCCGGTGCGTAGTAAAGGAAAGTCACCCAAATTACAGGCGAAATGGGACGGCCCCTATCGAGTTGTGACTAAGATCAACGATGTCACCTACAGGATACAGAAAGGAACAAGAGGTGCACCAAAGATCGTTCATGTGGATCGTTTAGCGCGTTATTACGCATCAAATGATGCTCGGGACGAGCATGTCTTAGGAGGGGGCAGTGTTACGCCGCGAAGCTATTAGAATGACGTGGATGGGTCACGAAGGTTCTGGATAAATCGTAGAAGCATGTAGAATATTCGAAAGAAAGTACTCGAATACGTACTCACGTAATAACAATAGATCAAGGTCAGGTTCAAAGGTCAATGCCCGTAAACAATAGACGATCTATGTACCTACCTGTAATGCGAGTACCTACTCGCATTTTGTAGGCTTTTCGCGATTGTTCGATTCCAGAATCTTCGTGACTGATATAAATAGCCGTCGTGAGGGTCGGCTAGCGCAGTTTAGTTTTGGACAAGGTGAAGTGAACATCAAAGTGAAGACAAGTGATTCTCAGTGTGACAGTACAGTGCGACAAGTAATAGTGTAGTGATTTTAATTGTGATTTCTGTTGTGGGTTGTCAAGTTTATTAAAGTATTTGTTTATTTCGGTAAAATTAGCGTTAATTAATTTATCCCGAACCCCAGCTCGTAACAATAGGTTAAACCATACATCTTCATGTAACTGCAAACTTAACAGTATACCAAATAACGCCTAAACCGAACGCGAACTACCATAAAACAAGCTAAACGTCGTAAATACGTAGCAACAATAACGAACGACATATAACTTCTGAACGAGGGGGACTTTAAGGCATTATAAGTAAAGACAAAAGAAAACCCATAAAACTCAGTCCCCAAAACTTGGTACGAAGATTGAAGGTAACAATTGGCTGGGGACCCCTTGAACCCACTTCGATTTGGCACATTCATCTGTACGCCTCGCTAATACTGTGTAATCATTCATTTGGGTCGTACTCCGAGCCCCGATCTAGATGAATTGATATTAAACGGTGCGTGGTTAGATCCAATAGGTGGGTGTGAGTCTCGATGTAGATTGACTTTTTAAGGTTGGGATACTTTTTCTTGTGTTTTACCCTAAGTAAGCAGAATTTTTATACAGGCAATCTGTAAAAAAGGACAATAGTCTCAGGTGTTCAATAAACAGGAAATTGATTTGAATGGGCCAATTCAATTTGTATTAAGGTCATCTTACCAAGTACATCTTTTTACTCCCTTTTATTTCGATGTGCGTGTGTTCTTCTTTTTATTTTATTTATTTATCACGTCATCTAGATCTAGTTCTTTGCTATAACTGGACCAGGCATTGTATCCTTTGGAATACAAGTGAAATCGCAGTAATAAAACAACTTACGTTTAAGTTTAAGAACTTCAAGCATTGTCATTCTAAATTAGTCGTTTTTGGAGATGGACTGACGAGAATTCGTAATTGATAGATGGATTTATTCATCGAAATTTTGAAGATGATACAGCGTGACATTAATACGGTGTCTTATCACCTAACATTACCGTATACAAACAAATTTACCTATTAAGCTAAACAGACATTTATTCACACTTAGCTGTGACGTCAGAAATGTGAAAATGGCTTCGCGTATCTTCATCCCATTTAAAATAATGGGGTCTATCATTCAAGCGACGTGGAATACTTTAGCACGGATTACATCTCGAGTGTTTTATCAAAGAGATTGGGGAAACCGGAAAATGCTTGTAAAGGTAAAAATAATACTACTCACTCATCACAATTTTTCGACACTCAGGGAGAGAACTATGAGACTTTCGACATTGTGAGAATTATCAGTATATGCTATACAACTTGTAACAGAAGAAGCGAAAGACCTGAAAGTAGTTTGTTCAGAATCGATTAAAATTTTAATATGTGTAAATTTATAAAAATTTTAATCGATTCTGAATTTTCTGATTCCCGAAATGACAATTATTATACCCGAGAGGCGAGAACATTGTCCCCTGATCCACCAGTGGCTCAAGTTATGGAAAACTGATACCTATTTGCACAAATTATCATTGTATTGTAACATGCAAGATTCTAATGGGAAATATTGATGCACCGGAGCTCCACGATGGAGCCTGTAGACTCTTCGTGCCAAATAACTATTGTCGTGGTAGAAGTCACAGACTGCTGGCGGTTCCAACGTGCCGTACCGTTGCACGGTCCAACTCCCCTCTGCCGAGCTCATTGAGGGATCTCACGTGGGAGAGCCATGCTTCGGCACGAATTGGCCAGCTCGACTGGAGTCATACCACGGCCTCATAGAAAACCGGCGTGAAACTACGCTTTCGTTGTGTTTCGCCGAGTAAATGTTACCGGAGGCCCAAACCCTTTTAAGACAGGTAACGCACTTGTGACTCCTGTGGTGTTGCGGGTGTCCATGTGCGGCGGTTATCGCTAACCATCAGCTGATCCGTCTGCTCGTTTGCTCCGCTATCCCATAAAAAAAAACTTTCCTGGACTCAAATCCAGATTTTGATTTGTTTGCGGATGAAGTTTTGAGAGCAGAATGCATGAGTGTTGTACAATTTTGTCACTAATATTGTTATTAACTTATATTGATTAAATAGTGTAATTGGCTTCGGCCGTTCTATTTAATGTAATAAATAAATTGTGTGCCCTCCGAAATCGTGGTCAGCCACCAGTTTTACCTTTAGTAGGTATAACTATTTTTTTTAAATATGCTTATGTGTCTCAATATTACTTTAGGGTCTCGTTATTATAATAATGAGTCGATATTCTAATTTCTTCTTGCGCTTACTCAATTACACGTTGTATAGTCATCATTGTCAAGATGCAGATCATCTTAATTCTATCTTCTTCATTGGCTTCTATCTTCTCTATCTACAAGACATCTATCAAGTAAAGGGAAAATAATATGATATAATAATATTATACTCCATAAATATAAAAATTACTAGCCTCTGCCCGCGGCTTCGCTCACTTGAAGGTCAAAAACTAACAATGATGATCTCTTCTTTGTATGGGTGTCTATACATTAGAGAGTTCAAGCGGTATCTCAGGTTCTGTTTAATTATTTGAGATAAGAAGTATACCAGTTTTTGATTTGGAGCACATACTTTCTAACAGTAATAACAAAATAAAAATATATTCAGTAGTTTTTGCGCCAACCCGTAACAAACAGACAAACAGACGAGAATTTTAAAAATCACATTTTTGGGTTTGGAGACGTTTATATACCCTAACCGACTTGTTTTTTTTTAAATATCTTCAATGTACAGACACAGTTTTTTTACAATTGTATAATATTTTATAATATAAATAAAAAAAACTATTTTATAAGAGTTAAACCACTTTGCAGTATGAAATATATATAAGTTTATTTAAGCTTATATTTCCCTGTGGAGTAATTAGTATTCCTGATTGGTGTACGAAGCAAATATATATTACTGTCATGTAGGAATTGTCACACGATATTAAGATTGTGATAATTTATGTACATGTATAATATGGTATGTAAAAAGTTACTTGAGAATATGTCGACAGTATTGTTTTGTTTGTACGAAAGAATAAGACATTTTTGTAGTACTTAGAGTTTATTTTTTGGAAATTTCTAGAAAGGCGTAGCTGTGCACGAGTCGCTAGTTATTTATAAATACACCATGCTACATTGAAATTGTTACCCGTGAGGTCTTGTATTCGATTCCCGGGTCAATCATTCATTTGTCCATTAGGCAGAAAATTCTCAGTAGCAGCTCTTGGTTAAGATTCGTACCCAATTCAAGGGAAAATGCTCACGCACCTAAATCATACCGGCAAACTTTATGTACTTAAATACACAAGCAACTCCATGAAAGACGTCAAAAAGCAATATTAATATTATCTTTAATACTTACAAAAATAAAACAGCAATGAGCTCCTATTATCTTACATGTTTGAATTTAACATAATTTCCGTAAGGCTAATATTCATATATGGTATACCAAAACATCTCATTCGAGCGAATTCAAACAGTTAAATGTAGGAGTGTAACACGATTCAAATTGTGTTACATTCCTACATTAACTTAAAGTAAAGAATTGTTTCTGAAAAGGTTCTTTTGTTACGTTTGTCTCATTACCAGTTTTTGTTTGTTTTTTTTTAATAATAAGATGACAAAGGAGCATATTCGAAGCCAAATGATGGTAAGCAGTAACCGACGACTATAGATGCCAGCAATACGTAGTGTGTTCTTGAGGACTTAGACGTTATTTCGTAGATGCCTAGAAATTTAACACAAGTTATTGCTTAGTGCCAGATACGCCAGAACCGTGTGAGAGTCATGCTTTAGTACGAATGGGCCCGCTCAACAGGAGTGATACACAGAAAAGAACACTTATGTTGTGTTTCGCCGAGTGAGTGAGAATACCGGAGGCCCAAACCCTATTAAAAGGCGGGCAACGTACTCTTCTGGGGTTGCAGGTGTCCATAGGCGGTGGTAATCGCTTCATCAGGTGACCCAACTGCTCATTTGCCCCCCTATCCTATCCTAAGAATATATGGCAATGATGTGCTAACAACCCATACGAACTCTGTAGTACAGTTATTATAGTCAAGGCAAAATTCAACAGCAGGTAGGATTCGAACCTGCGTGTTCTGTGACTTACAATGTAGGTGATAAAGATGGTCAGCCATTCATAAACTGGAGTCTGTAAATGCAACTTAACCATGCAAATCGATAAAGGTATTCAAATGGTTCTATTATAAAATGCTAAAGAAAATAACTAAAGAAGAGTTTTTGAAAGTCTGAGACTCATAATAATTGAAGTGGAATAAGAACCAACTTAATTGAGATCGTATCTCAACTCTTTTGAATCATAAAAAAACTTGTTGGAAAACTTAATAATTATGCAGTTAATAAGTTTCCCAACAACTTCTTGTTAGCTGAGCCAATCGTGTTCTACAGTTGTATGATATTTATAACATCTGTGAATGGAAATGTTAATCCCGGTTTGAATTGAATAGGCTCCGAAACGACTGTGACGATTTGAAAAAATATTATACTATTAGAAGCTTACATTGTCCCTGATGAATATATGCTACTTTTTACCACGGAAAAATGCTTCATTCCTACGGGAAAGGGGGCGAAGCAGGGCCGGGCAGCTATAAATCAATAAAATAATGTCTCTGCCAACCCTACGTACCAAGGACTACAGTCTCCAGAGCCGACTATGACCTCTAATTGCTTATGTTACAAATATATTAAAGACAGATGATGGTAAAGACATGTTAAAACCTTATAAGAGAGCTGAAATATATTAAAAACGAGTTCATCAAATGACTGGTTTATTGATATAAGGTCACGTTTAGATTTCTCCTTTAGGCAGCGTTTGATGCTTTTATTTGTACCTAGCTAATGGCGATAGACTGGCCAAGGTTATTAGGATAAAGTTACCCCTTCCGAACCGTTCTGGGAAAACAACACATGTTACGTGAAGTGAGTAGGTACTCACATGGTTATGTGAGTACCTTAATACAACGACCATCAGATGTGACTGGTCTACTCAAAGCCACTACGGTTCATTCTTCAAAAGGCCATTTCAGACATTGCCTTGTATTGTAACTCACATACAATACAAGGCAACATAAAAATATTTGCTCTAAGTACTGTCTGAACTTTAAAAGAGACCATGATTATCTGAGTTTGTTTCGGCATTTCTTCTCAGAGGTCGTCAGTTAGTCGAAATGCCGGTGTCATCTAGTTACAAAATTATATGAAAAACATTGACTTGTAAAAGTGTCCTTAAAAGATCTTCTATTTACAGAAATAAATATAATTTATCATTTAACAAAAGCTTGAAACTATTAAGGGCTACAAACAACAATTGTTTTAAAATAATTTCGCGATATTTCACGCTACTGAATACGAAACAGTATAAAAATGATAAACGCGGCGGGGACATGGCTGCGTACACTGAAAAACACCGCTTTATTGTACCAAGCATAATTTTAAGAACGCCAAAAAGTGTTCAGCTTGATTTATATTTCAATTTGTCTTGTTAACTGAAAATGTTTCTTGATGATCCATAGGTACTCTCTTATTTCGCAATGCCTTGGTAGTCTTTTGGTTGTCATGTTGCTGCTAAGTATGAAATCCTAGATTCGTTTCTCAGATCAATCAATAGGAAATTATCTATTAATTTATTATCATTTAAGTCTCATCTCCAATTTTTTTATTCTTGATAGGACTTTTTTGCTTAAATGAAATGAAATGCGCCTTATGCATGATGCGGGATGATTATGTCAGTCTCTGGCCAGTTGGCCAGCATGCCCGACTAAAACCACCATCACTGTCACCTTCCACATAGTGTGATCACGGGAATCACTCTCGCGCGATCCCACCACAGACGACCAGTGTCCCTTCCTGATGGTCAAGTGTTTTTTGCGAAATGACAGAAATAACTAAATAATAAAACAACTTTGAATAAAAGTTAATTGCCGCCTTCAAAGCGATGATGCTAATAATATTATGTGCAATACAGTTTCGGATGTCAGTGTCTTCTGTTTTAGCCGAATTATTTCTTACCCGATTAGAATTTCTTTACATCTGATCTAAACTTCAACAAAAAATGGTCCTATATCCTTGATCAGTATGTCGGCCTTAAGTAACAAATCTGTTGCCATTAAAATCAGTCACGAATGCAATGTTAACTTAGGGGTGGCTGTACAAAATTTCCTATTACAAAAACCCAATAACACTTTCCTGGCAATAAATTTCACAATATACAGGTGAAAACGGGTAGCCTTACATAATCCCTTATTCGGTTCTTTCGACATTTATAGGAAAGAGCCGCCTTATCTCTCCAAGACCATTGCTGAACACTTCCTATTGACTCAGAATATCGTTTGTCTTGTGTAATCTAATATTCCGGAAAAACATTCTAATGCGAAAAGACCCAATACTTACAATTCTTTGTCCCTTTTAAGTAAAAGTATAAGTTATCCAGTTTTACGATATTTTTTTCTCTTTGATTTATGATTAATCATATTTGGTAAAACCTTTTTGGAGAAAAATGAAATTCTGATTATAAGCTTAGACCCAATTAGGAAGACACGTGTATCTTGGGTACCCACGTTGTTTTATTCTTTGTGATCTTGGCAACTTTAAGGAAGCTTTGTGCAATTTATTCTACTTTTTAAATTGGTTATCGGTAATATTTTTTATGCGTGTTGCGTGTTAATTTGCAGGGTGGCTAAGATATGCATATAAAGCTATTCATTGTAAATCAATTAATAATAATTCAATAGTGACTTTTTATATTAATCATAATTATGATTATTAGTATTCAACGAAGGCATTTTAGCCCAGCAGATGTATGAACATGGATAAAGTGAAATAAGTAGGTATATCGACTGTACTATGTCCTCAGTGTTTTAAAAAGGTCACATACACATCATGCTTATATTCCCTAAAAGGTACGGTAGGGGTGTACTAACATAAACCCACACTTCATCAAAATATTTAGGTACTATGTAAAAAAAAACGGATCCAAACTCTCGAAACGAGATGCAACTGAGAATTTCATAGAAAATCCCAACAGAACCGAATCAAACCTAGGACCTCTAGCGTAGGAATCGCGTTTAAGACCACTAATCTAAATCAATGGGGCAGTTATAAACTAATGAGCATTAAGAAAGCGTATTTTGGGATTGTACAATTGTACATGTCTAGATAACCAAAACAATTATTTCAGAAAAAGATGTTATCTTCGCAATTATAGTGTGGTTTAATTATAATCCTATACTATATGAACAATAACCTCAGGTTTTCAAGTCTAATCTCGAGTGGCTGTCAAGAAACGAGAGATTACACTCAAGCGTATTACATAAACTTAGTATTTTACGTTAAGGAAACATCGAAGTAGACTTCGCGGCTATAATCTCCTACAAACTCCGCCATAATTCACTGAACTTAACCTTAACCATTTGATCATCTACGGATTAACAAAAAGACGGTTACGTGTAGTGATGTGAGTGGTACACGTTGGTACTACAAATGTCGATAAAATTATCTGGGACTAGCATCTGCCCGCGACTTCGTCCGTTTAGCGTGATGATATATAGCCTATAGCCTTCCTCAATAAATGAGCTATCTAACACTGAAAGAAATGTTTCAAATCGGACCAGTAGTTCCTGAGATTAGCGCGTTCAAGCAAACAAACAAACAAACTCTTCAGCTTTATTATATAGATATGTTTATCAACGTTTTATTAAAAAAAACAATTATTAAAAATATTTACCGTATCTATGAGATTTATGTCTTAAGAATAAGGTTAAATATACTTGTAAATCTACCGTAACGATCCAAATTTTGATGATGATGATGGAAAAATTTACGCGAGTAAAGCTGCAAGTCGTTTTTTTTTTTTGTTTCATTAGGATAGAAGTTGATCTCTAGCGTTATAATAAGGAAATTTCCAGTATATATCCAAGAATCTTTCACAAACTAAAACCTAGAACAAACGTATTATTATTAAACAATAGAGACCGTCATATTTCATTTTTTATCAGATAAAAATGTGTGAATTTTTGTGTGTTTTGTGCTAACAAAAGAGAAAATCATATGTATTTTCATTGCATTCCAGGTATTTTCAGGAACTCCGTAATAGTATGCGTTTTACATGCATATTGATACAGTAAAATTTTTATTAAATACTCACGTAAATAACAGTTATTCATATAAATAAATTTTATAGGTATGTGATACGTGACAACTTTGATATTGTTTTTTTTTCATGCAATTCTTATTTCTTTTCGTTTATTCATAAATTCGGATTTATGCCCGGTTAGCGACAAAAGGTACACCTAAACATACCGGCGAATTGTGGGTACACACACTCACTCTGGCCTTTTTGTGATGGCTTTTTTGGTCAAAACAGATGTGAGTAGAACCGCGAATAACAGCTTACCTACCTAACCTAACTCCTAGCCTGAACATAATGTATTCTTTAGAACGATTATACCATACATATTCGCCTGTATTGTGTACGTTTACAAACACAAATCTTACATTCATATAAAACATCCAGACACGGAAGAACACCAACAGCCTGCAGGACATACAAACATTAGTTCCACGCGAAAACCAAACCCACAACCCGTTGTACAAAAGCCGAATACTCGAATACTAAGTTACTCAAGTCGTGAACTTTAGTCTGCCATTGAAATCCAAATTTAAAATTATCGACAAACTCGAACACTATTCAAACACAGTTACATCACTTGCGTTCGAGAGCTTCAGTAAGAATGTTTCCTATGTAAATTTATTGCAATACTCGGCGCGCTTTGCGGGTTTGGTTGAACGCCGCACCAGACGTCCCCACTGATATTTAAATCAGACAAAATAGGGACACTCGCTGTGTTGTTATACGTCTCAATAGCGGTACCTTGGTTTATTGGACGGACGGATTTTTGGCTAGTAGTTTTACAAATGTCCCTTGAGATGTTTTTATATTCTCTTCAATTGATTCACCTGATCCCAAGTTTAAGATAGAATGTAATGAAAAATTTGAATATGTTCGTAGAAATTGACTTTTGTCTACCGGAGGGACGTATAGAAAGACGACGAGTAAAATACAACATCGGTATAGGATAAATTATATAGCCAATCTAGATACTAAAAAAATTTACCGCGGACAATTCAGAACTGTATCTATCTTCTGGTACAATAGACATTATTATTATATAGATATAGTTTTTAATAATAGCCTATGTGTCTCGAGCTTACCAAATCAGAAAGCACATGAAGTTTTTCACAATCGATCGTGTTTTTCTGAAAAAGCATGCCTAAGCTGCCGATTTGTTCCTAATCATGACTGCCAAGAGGTCCTGAGTTGAATTCCCAGATCAAATAAAGTGCTATTGGGTTTTTCTATGAAAATCTCATTGGTAGCTGGACTTGTACACGGTTAATGTTATTAGGCGGGTAAGCCTATATCACTCAACAAATTAGTAATACCCACTTGTTATTTTTAAATATATTCAATGTTGTAAAGAGACAGCTTTTTACAATTTTATAATAGTAAAGATTTAGCATCTATATTATATATTTGACAATCCATAAAAAATTATTATATTTCCTTTAGAAGATCTGCCAAATTCACGTCAAGAGTAACATTATTCTTGACTCAAAACTTAAATATTTACACCAACAAAATAAACAGTTGAAACTCGTAAAAGGATAAAACTGAAATCAAATTCAAAATGTGTCACCGGGGAATAATCCTTCGCTTTTAAAACAGACACTATCGCGAGAGCCGGTGGGACATTCTGCAATTTATTTCTTTACAAACATGGATATCACTCGGCGTTGCTTGTGGATTTATTTTCATTCTTTTACAATTTGTCTTTGTATTTTCTACAATCATTAAACTGAAAGGAATTGCTTACGTGTCAGTATGTTTGTAACTATAATTTATATTGAAATAAATCTAGTTCGCATTGTAAATAGTAGTTTTATTTCAATGTCTAATATTCGCATAGGTAAGTGTCCAAAACCAGTATTTAATTTATATGTGTAAGATAATAAGCACAATTACAATGGTATTTAAATGACAAATGTGACACTGTAAAATGCTAGTTAATCGTTTTCTTTAGGCAAGTGCGCTCCATCATAGATCGCAGTGTCACTTATTATTAGGTGAATTGGCGGTCAAGCGTACTGCCTACCAAGAATAAAAAAAGCAAAGTGTAGGTATGAATGATGAGGAAAAAACACTTACCCGGTATTTTCTGGCAGTAACCAGCCTATTGCCATTAGGCAATAAGCTGGTTTCCTATTACATGGCACCTAAACAAACCGGAGACCTGTGTGCACCTCTGCCTAATTCCTTGGGGAATATAGTAGCGATGGTGTTATATTATAAACTTGAGCATACCTAGTATTAAGTCAACGAATGAGCTCATAAATAATTATAAAATACAAACACGACAAACTTTTGATATTAACGCCTCAAATCCGCCAATAAATTGATCTATTTTTCATCTTGTGCTGCATTCAAAGCACTTAACTCAGTGATAACAATGTCCCCTTTTAGAATTTAAAGAGCTACTTAAGAAATAAAAGCTTTTCTAAATTACTTCATTTGTGATTGTGTACGAGACTCATTATGTTGCAGAATGGCCCTGATCTGAGAATATAAAAGATATTTGAGGTCATTTTGTAATGACCCGTGCGATTCAAGTTAATAAAGACGTTTGAAATATTGGGAATTGTGAGACTGTTTGTCAAGCTATGTTTGCCTAGTACTTTTTTGTTTTATGGTTTGGTTTTCCTTATTGGATGTTGCCAGATTTGGCTGTGGTACCGTGAGTTTGATTTCCAGATCACAGATAAAATAAATAAACATAACATACCATCACGCCTGTATTCCCAGAAGGGTTAGGCAGAGGAGTACTAAGGTACACCCACAGTTCGCCGGTATGTTTAGGTCCCATGTAATAGGGGGCGAGCCTGTTGCCATTAACCGGGCACAAATTCCAAACTCCGAGCTGCTACTGAGTATTTCATAGAAAAACCCAGTAACACTTTGCTCGACCTGGGAATCGAACCCAAGACCTCTAGCGTAGCGGTCGCACTTGAAACCACTAGTCTAACGAGGCAGTTATAGTATAAAATAAATAAATAATAGTTATTTTTATTTTGAAAGCATGAGTGTATTTTTCAGTCAGTTATTTAGGACATATTATAAGATCAATGACACAATAGATATATTTAAAATAATATTTTTTAATCTCCAAAGGTTCTCAATCACATTTTTTTCTTTATTTAAAAAACTACGTCATCCGCCGAGTCTTTTCCAATTTCTAGGCAATACCGATATTCGGAGGATAGACTGGTTGTCAGGATTTTTTTTGGGCTTGTGACTACTACAAACAAATTGTCAAAGATGTTAGTATGACAACCGAGACCGACGGCTTTCCGTGCTCTCCGAGGTACGGAGGGGTCTCGATGTGTTCAGAGTGATCACCCATCCACACTCTGACCGTAGCGAGCGCGGCTTAACCTTGCATATCAGTAGATCAGCATAGTAATAACATAGCCATTTTGCCATAGTGCGATATGGGATAACACGACCACGAGCGAAAATATGGGTAGAAATTGGTTATAATTATAACGAAAAGTCAGATATGTATTATAACTTACGGTTATATCACAGGGCTATCAAATTACAGTTTCGTTTATAACAAATGCAAGTTTCTACCATACAAACTCACCTTAGTACCTAAGTTTAACTACATAGCTCTCAACAGCATAACTTCTACTCAAGCGTCCATTATATAAATTGCATTAGGTCGACAAGTAACAGAGATATGAAAATGTGCACAGTCTATGCAAAAAGGTCGATCGTTGGCTGGGACGAGATGGTATTTTATTACCATATACATTATTATGATCCAGATTTGGAGTTCCTTGGAATATTAGCAAATTCTAAAATTATTATAAAACCATTTTTCAAAAAAAAACTTTAATCTTCTCTATTCTGTATTGAAATTTACGGCATTATTAAAAAAAAGTTTATTAAACCTTATGAGATACTTGGAAAAAGATTTCAAAGATTCAACATAGGTTAGGTAAATTTAATAAAACGTTTTGACATGTGAGCGTACATGAAAAGAGCGTACTCCCTTTTAAAAGGCCGGCAGCGCACTTGTGACTCCTCTGATGTTGCAGGTGTGATCGTTTATGGGTGGGAGGGCGGCGGTGATCGCTTACCAACAGGCAGAAGGCGATCCGTCTGCTCGTTTGCCTGCTATCACATAAAAAAAATGTTATATTTTGTACAGGGAAGGAAGACAAGATACATTATTTAAATAAACGAATTGAGTATTAGCTATAGGAAATTATTGTACGTTTTAAATTTTTTGCAGTCGCAAAATGCCTAAAATTATTTAAGAGTTTGCTTCAAATGATTTATAGAAAGTACCGAAAAAAAAATTGTTCCGTATAAAAAAACGAACACGTGGCAACATGAATATTATATATTACTTATATACAAATACTTGTAGTAAATAATATGTATATGCAAGTGATAGTCTCAAATCGCACCGTTTTTACCTATGGTACAAGGATAAAATATACGGAACTCTCACACCTACTGACTCTCTAACTTCACAAGCTAACAACAGCCCGGACGATCTGCAATATCGCGGAGCAGGGTCTAGATAAAATTGATTTTAGATTTAAAATAAAACCTTCAATATACATCGATATATTTTTTATATTGCCGCGTCGTTATCCAAAAAGTTTAAATATTAATTAAAATATTGGCTCGGATATCCGTGATTAAAAATTTACGTAATTCAATAAGTAATTTTATTTTTGTACCTACATATTTACGTAAAATTCCATAATATAAATAGGTATGTACTATGATAAATTACTTAACTATTTATAAAAAGATTCAATGTTTGTGGGAATATTGTGGCCTTCAATTATTATCTGCCTCAATTATGAGCGTTAGTTCCTATAAGATTCTGAAGTTCCGTAGTTCCGAAAAAGTGTTATTGTTTCCTATAAGAATTTTCTCAGTGGCAGTTTATAGTGTGCCCGGCTAACGGCAATCAGTTCGTGCCTTATTATATAGGACCTTAAACATCCCGGCGAGCTTTGGAAATACACCTCTGTTTTCACTCTTCGGAAAATACTAGCGAAGTAGTATAGAACGAATGCCACACACTTATTCCACTTTCACCGTTCCTCGAACCCCCAACTTACACGGAGCTGAATTACTGCTCAATTCTCGCGGTGACATGTTTACTCCAACAACAGCGCGAGCGTGAGCGCGCGATATAAACGTACGAAATCGCTTCCTCAATGCTATGATGGCCTGGTACTCGTCATAAATTTAGGAGGTAAGGGAAAGCTGATAAAGTCATAGATAGTGTCATTAAATAAAGTGATACGTGTTGTGGGTCCACATTCACATACCTAGTATAAAAACAGAATGCAACTTGCTGTAATCAGCAAATTTCAGAAACAATTAATCTAGATACTTGTGATTAGGATCACAATGTATATACATACCTAGTAATTAACAATAGAATTTTAGTAAAGCCTTTTTTTAAAGAAGATAAAAGGTAAAAGAGAATTTAGTCGGTTTCAGTGTATGCATGTCTACGTATGTAATCACATGCGTATACTGATATTCATACGCATGTCATTACATGCGATTGAACATGAAAATCAGTATTTTAACCCAATTTCTGGCTAATAGCGATAAAACTGGTAGTCAAGCTTTTTGAACTTTGACTAAGGCAATCTTCATTAGGCAACCAGAACCGACGGCATTATATGCTACTAGCTTCTGCCCGCGACTTCGTCCGCGTAGCGTGATGATATATAGCCTATAGCCTTCCTCAATAAATGGGCTATCTAACAATGAAATAATTTTTCAAATCGGACCAGTAGTTCCTGAGATAAGCGCGTTCAAGTAAACAAACAAACTCTTCAGCTTTATATATTAGTATAGATAGATATAGATTCGAGGCACGGTGGCTTTTGGGATCTAAAACATAATGGCACACCACTGTAAGCTTTCACTATACGTGTATGATGACGTAATAATATCTACATAGACAAAAATTCCGCTTTACATTGGACCTTCTAGATAAACTTATACGTCACAAATACTTAAAATATAGTCCATTTTCCGAAATAAATGACGTGAAATTTCTGCGTCCACGCCGCGCCGGGCTGACAAGGGTCACCTGATATCACGTAATCTACTTATCTGAGATTCTGAGAGATTCGATGAGGATTTGAATTAAATTTGAGATCCACAGCATCTTGTACGTGTTGTTATCATTGGATATGGGGAACGTGATTTGTGGAATAGTGTCAAGTTCATAGCATACAGGTTAGTAATTGGACTTATTGTTAAAATACTCGCACTCAGCAATGCTAGAACTTGATCATCAAAGATTTGTTCAATAATTTACGCCTTGTTAGTATATTGGTCGTAAGCGTGACTGACCTTGATGATCTTGATGGTCTTGGGTCCGATTTCCAGGTTGAGCAAAGTGTTATGTGATATTTTTTGTAGCATCTCGTTTTGATTTAGGTATTTCCGGTCAATGGCAGTAGGCTTGTTGAAAATACAGATGAACAAAATCTATATATTTATTTTATTTATTATATACTTTATTGTACACCAAAATTATAGTAAGGACAGGAAAAGAAAAACAAAAAACATACAATGGGTGGCCTTATCGCTAGCTGCAATTTCTTCCAGGCAACCTTGGGATGGACATGTCAGAACTGAACTTGCAAATGGGGTTGATTACAGGGTACGATTATATTTATTAAATATAAAGTTGAATATCTACATACATACCTACAAAAAAAATAAATACCAAAATAGTTATATATATAATTAAGTATCTAAATTATATATTTATATACATACAAATAGAAATAAATATATACCTATATACTATAATATAAACTATAATAAAGTAAATAATAATGTATAATAAATAATAAGCAACAAATTTGTATGAAAATGACGACAGAAAGTTTCAACGTGACAGAGATAAGTAATGCTCCTTCACGAGCTTTTTAAAGACAGGGAGTGATTGAGCACGCCTAATAGATACTGGCAATGCATTCCATAAACGAGCAGCCTGAACTGTGAAGGATTATATATATATACTAATATATATAATCTATATCTATACTAATAATAAAGCTGAAGAGTTTGTTAGTTTGTTTGCTTCAACGCGTTTATCTCAGGAACTACTAGTCCGATTTTAAAAATTATTTCAGTGTTAGATAGCCCATGTATTGAGGAAGGGTACAGGCTATATATCATCATGCTATGCGGACGAAGTCGCGGGCAGAAGCTAGTATATTACTAATAAATAAAGCTGAAGAGTTTGTTTGTTTGCTTGAACGCGCTAATCTCAGGAACTGGTCTGATTTGAAAAATTCTTTCAGTTTTAGATAGCCCATTTATTGAGGAAGGTTTTAAACACACGTAATGAATAGACTGTAGCAGTAACTTGCCCTAGCACTGTGTGGGTATCAAACCCACAACACGTGTCGCAGAAGCCTATCGCGATGCCAAACGTCGACATATTGGAGTGAAATGGAACATAGTGGAACACATAATCTACCTCATTAGCCTAGTGGTCTTGAGCACGATTGCTACGCTAGAGGTTCTGGGTTCGATACCCAGGTTATTGGGTTTTTCTATGAAATTTCCAGTAGCATCTCGGAGTTGGAATATGTACCCGATTAATGGCAATAGGCTCGCCCCCTATTACATGAGACCTAAACATACCGGCGAACTGTGGGTGTACATTATTATGCCTCTGCCTAACCCTTCGGTGAATACATGCGTGTGAAATGGAACTAAAATTTTCTTATTCTAAAAGCAAACTTGCAGTTCATTAATATTTAAGTGATGTGCCATTGCATATTATAACCATTAACGATCGATAAAACTTATAAAGTAATTACGCTAGCGATTTGTCACTCTATTAGAAATCCTTTCACTTTGAAACCAACTTGACAAGTTTCAATTAAAAATTACTAATGGATTTTTCTTACTAATATTTTATTTTTGTTTGTAGGTGCCAATTATTAATCCTAAATTGAAATTTACCGATATTTTATTAAATGATTTGAAAGCATGTTTAGGAATAATAAAATTCTATTGGGAATAATCTGATTATTGTATGTATTTGAATAAAAATATTTGTTTTAATAGCTTTTGCCCGCGGCTTCGCTCACCTGAAGATTAAAAATGGATCCCAAAAATAATTTAATCAGATCTTCTTCATCTATACATCAGAGAGGATCTCAGGATATGTTTAATTAGTTGAGATAAGAAGTATAAGAGTTTTGAAGTTGGAGTGTATACTTTCTAACAGAGATAACAAAATTAAAATCTATTCAGTAGTTTTTTCGCCAACCCCAACAACAAACGGACAGACAAAAATCACAGTTTTGGGTTCGGAGACTTTTATATACCCCAACCCACTCAGTTCTTATTAATTTTCAATACATACAGCTTTTTTACAATTTAATAATAGTAGAGATATATTTTTATCTGTAAAAATATTTTTTTACAGATAACTATGCTGTTTTACCAACATTAAAATGAAGTTGTAATCTACCTCTAAATCTGAGCTGAAAATGTAATATGATTTTCATTGAAATTTATAAACGTCTGAATCTCTTCTTATCCAGGCCATGATCTAGAGTAAAGTGACCTTAATCCATGTATTTGAAACTTGGATCATATTTACATACATAACAGTTTATGTAGATGCCAATGAGTAGATAAAATCCGTAGTACCACTGTTCTTTTCAAAATATTTTTGACGGTAAGGGGATATGACAGTCATTACTGGAAAAGAAGCAATAGAAAAGACAAAATTGACAGAACACAAGTTTTGGCAGTAATTTATTTAGAGCTACTATCGTAGAAAATAACACGAACGCACGAAGCTTTTTAAAGTCATAAACACGTCAATATAAATACATTATTTTTATTGAAATGATGAAATGATATTTATTTATGTAAGTAGATCTTTAGAGACACTTTTACAAGTCTATGATATGTTTTTTTTATAGCCGACTTCGCTTTTTTTATAGATGGCTTCGGCTATTGCTCTGGGTTTCGATTTCCATACCAAGTAAACTCATCCTCCTTGCTGTTTCCCAACTAAGTTGGGGTCGGTTGCCAGACTATCCATACGTGGCTGTATATCAGTGTTATACGCGAAGCCTGGGCAATACGGATATCCGGAGGATAGACTAGTTGAAGGTTTTTTTTGGCCTCTGACTACCACTAACAATGTTCGTATGACAACCGGGATAGACGGCTTTACGTGCTCTCTAAGGACCGGGAGGGGCTCGATGTGTTGAGAATGGTCACCCCTCCATCCACTGACCGTAGCGAGCGCAGCTTAACCTTACAGATCAGCTGATCAGCTTAGTTATTATTTAGCCACTAGCCCCTCGAGCAAACTATTATTGGGTTTCTCCTAAGAAACGCAACAACAACAAAAAAACCTGCGTAAAACAATACTGACGTTGTGGTTCTCCGAGTGAGTGAGGATACCGGAGGCCGAAACTCTTTAAAAAGGCGGGCAACGCACTCAGGTATCCATTGGCGGCGATAATTGTTTACCATCAGGTGATGCTTCTGCTCGTTTTCCCCCCATCCCATAAAAAAATAGAAGAGAAATTGAAAAATATAAAAAATAGAAATAGAAAAATTTGGTTCAATGGATAAGTAGCGTTGAACCTTTGCCTGCCTCATTAGCCAAGTTGTCTTGAGCGCGACTGCTACGCTAGAGGTCCTGGGTTCGATTCCCAGGTCGAGCACAGTGTTATTGGGTTTTTCTATGAAATTTCCAGTAGCAGCTCGGAGTTAGGAATTTGTGCCCGGTTAATGGCAATAGGCTCGCCCCCTATTACATGGGACTTAAACATACCGGCGAACTGTGGGTGTACATTAGTACGCCTCTGCCTAACCCTTCGGGGTATACAGGCGTGATGGTATGTTATGTTATGAACCTTCTCCATTTCTTTATACTATGTCATTTTGGTAAACATGTTTCGAACAACAATAAACCTGTATGGGCCATTAAGTTACACGGCGTTATGAAGAGGTGGCAGGTAAGTGTACAAGTTCGATGCTCTGCCGATGTCAAGTTAGTGGTACTTACGGCCGATGGGTTATGTACGCGGCAGTAACCGTTAACTTAGCTGTTAACTTTTTGTGTTTACCGAAATTGTTTGGTAATATAAAAGGAATACCCGATAGGTATATGAAAAAGTGAATCTTAAGATCTATAAACCATTTAAAATAGGATCCCAAACCTATTTTCTTAATATTTTTTCATGTACTAAATTGCTGCCTCTTGCAATTCTGATAGTTGTGAAACCAGCTGTCGTTTGAGGTCTCAGGTTCGATTCCCAGGTCAAGCAAAATTATTTGGGGAAAACTGTGACGTATATTGTATACGTGAGAGTACACTGAGTCAATGAATACATTACTGCCTAACATTTCCGGAATCGGGCATATTGTAGGAGAGCCATGCTTCGGCATGAATGGGCCGGCTCGACCGAAGTGATACCACGGTTTCAAAGAAAAAATTAAAAAAAAGAAAGAGTGAGTGACGATATCGGAGGCCGAAACCATTTTAAAAGGTTGGAAACGCACTTACAACTACTCCGATGTTGCGGGTGTCCATGGGCGGTGGTAATTGCGTACCATAAGGCGATCCTACCCATTTACCCCCTATGGCATAAAAAAAATTGTTGACTTACAGGAAGGAAAACGATGTAAAGAAACTTCATATAAGTCTTAATCCCAATTATTCAATCCATTTGGCCAATTTTGACAAAGTGTACTTAAGTCGAAAATGACACACACATATACCTACCAGCCTTTTCCTACCAAATTTTTCTTATTGTTAAATACATTTATTTCTGAAACTACATACACAATAACAATTAAAATATTACGTCTACATGATAACATATTACTATATAGGATAGGGGAGCAAACTAGCAGACGGAACACCTGATGGTAAGCGATTACCGCCGCCCATGGACACCCGCAACACCAGAGGAGTCACAAGTGCGTTGCCCGCCTTTTAAAAGGTTTTGGGCCTCCGATAACCTCACTCACTCGGAGCGAAACAAAACGTGAGCGTTGTTTCGCGCCGGTTTTCTGTGCGGCCGTGGTATCACTCCGGTCGATTCGTGCCGAAGCATGGCACTCTTCTAGCTTCTGCCCGCGACCTCGTCCACGTAGCGTTATGATATTATAGCCTATAGCCTTCAATGGGCTATCTAACACTGAAAGAATTTATCAAGTCATACCAGTAGTTCCTGCGATTAGCGCGTTCAAGCAAACAAACAAACAAACTCTTCAGCTTTATATATTAGTAAATAAAGATAATAAATATATTATTTAATTACATAGTTTTTCTGTAGCATTACACAACTAAATAACAATAAAACAATGCATATATAAAAATAATAATAGTAACAAGTCTAGTTAGCTAATACAGTCTGCCTGAACCTAATTTACAATACTAGTTAGCACTTGTAAGCTAAAAGTAATATTCGTAATGAAATAATCCTAACGTAATTTAGTTTGAACTAAAACCTTCGCTAATTGCTAACCCCTACATTTTCTATTCTAGCCACACTTAATGGGCTAATACCATTAACTACAGTGTTACAAACTAGGTTAGGTATTACAAAACGAAATTTTTCATAATCAAGTTTTTTGTTTTTAGGGTTCCGTATATAAAAGGAAAAAACTAAACCTTAAATGATCAATTTGTTGTCTGTCACAAGCAAAGGCAATCCATTTGGTACGAAGCAACGTCTTATAGCACAGATAAAGGAAAAATTGCGAAAAGCATACATTTATAGTTACATCATATAGTAAAAATATTTTTAAGTACGGAACCCTCGGTGCGCTAGACCGACTCGCACTTGGCCGGTTTTTTTTATTTCTTGAGTTATTGCTATCGAAATACTTGGAAGCATGTACTTAAGGTTTAAGAACTTTATTTTCTCATAAAGAATTACATAAATTCACTTACTGAGAAAACTAGATACAAACTAAAATTAAAGTTAACTGCGAGCGTACAAAACGTAAATAAATTAATACAAGAAACTATTAATGTTTTTATATAATCTTAGTGGGTAAGCTTAAAAATTTTAAACGACAAGAGAGTCGATGCTAAGTAGTAACCAGCGACCACTGATATACTTACAGTACTAACTACAAAATGTTCATACTACTAGATGTGGCATTGATGAAATTGTCAAGTAATTTTATTTTTATTTTTTATTTGTCTAATCTCTATATATTTATAAATGTACGTTTACGGATTAGTTTTACGATAACAGTTTTGTTTAATATAAACTATGTAAGATAAAAAAAAACTATTTCTTTTTATTTAGTGGGTTTTATTTAAGATTGAATTCAATTCATTGTTTCCTGTAAATAGTTTTTTGGGCGTTTTTTAAAGCTAAATATAGTTTTAGCATCCTTAACATCGGCAGGTAATTTGTTGTATATTTTAATGCCTTCATATTCAATGTTCTTTTTACCGTAGTTTGTTCTCGGTGCCCGCGTGACAACATAATTAGCATTTCTCAATTTCATTTTTTGAATCTGACTTTTCTTTGTAAAGTTTATATCTGTATGAATTTCTTTGTTTAAAATTTTACGAATTAATATGCACGTATAATATCTATAGGTTTGAGCGACATTCATTATTTTCGTATCTGCGTATATTTTTGCCGTGGGTGTTCTAGCTTTGTAGTAAAATAATATTTTTATTAACTTATTTTGTTTAATTTGAATTTTTTCTAAATTTGTTTTAGCTGCTGTGCCCCAAATTTCGATTAAATAGTCTATATGCGGTTTGACTAACGAGTAATATATAATGTATCGAACTTTTCGAGGGAGATATTTTGCTAAATTATGAAGAGCGCCCGCTTGTGATCATAAGTTGATCACAAGCGGGCGCTCTTCATAATTTATTAAATGTAATGATGTAATTTTTTCTATATGTGGTTTCCAACTTAAGTGCTGATCCAAGATAATACCAAGGTATTTCTCATTTGTTTTCCTCTGAATTAATTTGTCATTGAATTTTAATTGTATATTATCAGCAAATATAACAAAGCTTGTGTTGGTGATGTTAATTGTAAGCAAATTAGATTGGAACCAGTTATTTAAAACATTAAGGTCGCTTTGGATGATAGGTAACATGGCGTCGATTGAATGACCAAAGTAAAACACAGTTGCGTAAAGAGAAATGTCTCCTTTTAAGCCAATTTGGCTTATGCTATTTATATATATTAAGAACAAAAGAGGCCCAATATTGAGCCTTGAGGCACGCCATAATTAATTGTTTTTGGAGAACTTTGATATTTACCTATTCTGACTATTTGTTTTCGATGTTCAAGGTATGACGCCAGAATTTCAAGAGCTTTTTCCTTGATTCCAATATTCGATAATTTACGTAATAGTATTTCCGGACTAATTGTATCGAAAGCTTTTTTGAGACGATGAAAACCCCTAAAGCTAAATGTTTTTGGTCAATTTTATTCTTTATTTTTGTTATTAAATCAATGGTGACTGACAGAGTGTTTGATTTGGGCCGGAAACCATACTGTTTGGGGTATAGGAATTTTATGGATTTCAGTAAGAATTCTAAACGACTATATATCACTCTCTCGAAGATCTTAGATATGACCGGTAGGACCGATATTGGGCGATAGTTGCAAGGGTCGGATTTGGCACTGGATTTATAGATAGGCACAACTTTAGCAATTTTTAAATTACTTGGGAAATATCCTTGCTCCAGGCATTCATTGATACACGTCGTGAGTTGTGGGACGAGTATTTTTTAATGCATAATTATAGATTTAGTAGTAATGCCATCAATGCCAGCTCCAGTGTTTAGGTATAAATTGTCAATTATTTTATCTATTTCATCGGTGGTTGTCGGTTTCATATATTTTAATTCTAATATATTATTAATTTCAGATTCTTGTTGGCTTTGGTTTCTTTTATAGGAGTCAGGAATCATATCTGCCAGAGACGAACAAATAGTTGAAAAATATAATTAAATAAATATAATTTAAAAAAATAAACTTGCGTTACTTTTTGGTGTGCAATAAAAAACTTTATGCAATCTATATATCTATCTATCTATAGTACTTATCGCCTCAGGCCGGTTCCCAACAACAAATACTCGTACATTGATAGATTTGCTTATATACTAGGTAGGATATTGACATTACTTGTGTGTTATTTTAAAATCTCTAGTAAGCAAATCCACTGACTGATTTTTGACGTAGTAGCCGTGCGATCGGCTTTTGTGTCTAGGGTGTTGTTTTGATACCCGTACGGTAAAAATATTTGTATAGTACAGTAGTTGGTCTGGGTGCTAGTGTATGTGAAATAATTATTTTCACTCATGATATTGGCAGAGGCATACTAATGTGGTGTACATTAGTACGCCTCTGCCGATATCATATTGACATTAACTGGGCACAAATTCGAAACTCCAAGCTGTTACTGTGAATTTGACATTTGACGACCTCTGTGGTTTAGTGGTTCGAGTACCGGACTGCTGACCATGAGGCCGTTGGTTCGATTCCCACAGGACACAAAAAATTATGTGATGAATATAAGTGTTTGTGTTCGTCTGGGTGTTTCTTATGTAATAGGTATAAGTATGTATTTACAAAAAAAAAAGTATATAAGTATTATATCCATTGTCTAGTACCCATAGTACAAGCTTTGCTTAGTTTGGGACTAGATGGTGCTGTGTAAAATGTCCCAGAATATTTATTTATTTTATTTTATTTATTTTTATTTCATAGAAAAACCCAATAAAACTTTATTCAACCTGGGAATCGAACCCATGACCTCTAGCGTAGCAGTCACGCTACCACGCATTTTATACATTACTAGCTTCTGCCCACGACTTCGTCCGCGTAGCGTGATGATATATAGTCTATAGCCTTCTTCAATAAATGGGCTATCTAACACTGAAAGAATTTTTCAAATCGGACCAGTAGTTCCGGAGATTAGCGCGTTCAAGCAAACAAACAAACAAACAAACTCTTCATCTTTTTAGATTAGTATAGATGACTCATCGAGGCTCTTTTAAAGCATTCCACATTTTATTATCCTGTTGACTTGTTTAAATGAATCCTACGCTAGCTTTTGGTAAGTATATATAGTTATGTTACTTATAGTAGTTATGTCTGTGATAGTGGTAACTGAGACAGAATGACAGAACAGAGTAGGTAGTTCTGAAAAAAAAAATCTCATAAATGTTACAAAATTTCACATTTTGTTAGTGTTTGAAGTTTTACATCAAACGAAAATGATTTCACAATTTTCCGAAATTTGTAGCAAGTAGCTCGAATTATGCAAATGGCGAGAGCCATGCTTCGGCACGAATGAGCCGGCTAGCCCGGAGTGATGCCATGGCCTCACCGAAATCCGGAGTGAAACAACGCTTACGTTGTGTTTTGCAGAGTGAGCGAGGATGGACACCCGCAACACCAAAGGAGTCGCAAGTGCGTTGCCCGCCTTTTAAAAGGGTTTGGGCCTGGTAACCTCACTCATTCGGCGAAACACAACGCAAGCGTTGTTTTATTTCATAACTAGCTTCCGCCCGCGACTTCGTCCGCGTGGAATAGTTACTTAGTCTTATCGTGATGATATATAGCCTATTAAGAAATCCCATACAAATCGCAATAAAAGGTAGCCTATGTCCTTTCTCAGGGTCTAAAGATTGTCTGTGCCAAATTTCATCAAAATCGGTTGAGAGGTTTAGTAGGGATCATCTTTTGTTCACTATCTCCTATAACATTTGTATTGAACGCTGAATAAAACAGATGCAATTTTTCAACTACGATGCAACTCAGCGCTTACAGACAACGCGGCGCAAATCGCCATTGTCGTTGGATGTTATGCAAAACAACCGAGTTGATTTATTGTCGGTTGTCTGTGTCTGCAGTTTAATGTCGGAACCACGGCGGCTCATTAAGCGCACCGAGAACGTTTGTATTTCAGCCAATTGTGATTTCAATGCTTTTCCAGCTAGTTTGAAAAATATGAATATTGAAATAGCATTAAGGTTATTAAAGAAATGAATAGCTTGCGGTAATGTGCTTTGGTGGTTATCTTTTTGGAAACCTTTCTCTCTTGTTAATATCTAAGGTTCAGAATAAATTCTCCTGTACTCCTCTACTGCGCGAATGTTCACAAAAAAAATACCCAGCAAAATTGTATTGATCAAATTATATTTACATAGCTACTTTTGCTCGGTGAATGTGAAGCTGCTGAATTATGTCCCTCTCCAGCGATTGCTGGAGCCATGATTATCCCATGGTCGCACCCATATACCAAGAGAAGATAAGTGCGATTTTTGGTCGCAGCCTCCGCTTCCTAGATGGCAGACGATAAATGAGAATTACCCGAATTCCAAAAAAATCCTGTTAGATTCTCAGAAGAAATTAAAAAGCCATTTGAATGCTACGTTGATACGGATCTAAGAGATCATGCACATTGTAAGACTCGTGTTTGTAGTTAAAAAATCTAATCGCAAGTGTGAAACTAGTATGTAGTCGCAACAATTTGAAGAGTACGTCGTTAATATACGCGCCCGGCGCGCCCCTAGTTAATATTCTTTACGGCCTTGTTTAGCATTCTATATGACGAGGGATGGTAACGAAAGACGACACTAAAATACTTATTATGCTTTACTTAGTGGAATGGAAAATATAAATAAATAGACAACATATTTTATCCTTTTAATTTGTATGTTATCGCAAAGATATAAGTTTAAGTTGTTAATTAATATCCATACTTTGTGCTAAGTATCGAGAATTTCCCAACGCCAAATTAAATGATACCAAATGAACCTAGAAATCGAATCCAGAACCTCATGTTCAACAGCCCCGTCTGCGATCACATTACAGCCACACGGAACTGTGGGTATACATTAGTAGACCTCTGCATAACCCCTCAGCGAATACAGGCGTGATGGTATGTTGTTTGAAAGAAAGACAGAATATTTGTGTTATACAGCGGTAGCGAAAAACACGTAAATCTAAATAGTCTTTAAAAAAAGTCTAGAAAAGAATATAATAGTAACTTACCACGCCCTTAAACGGTGATTGAAAACATCGTGAAAAAACCTGCATGCCTGAGAGATTTTCTCGACGGCGTTAGAAGTCTGCCAACCCGCATTAGGCCAGCACAGCGGACTACTGCCTAGTAGTTGGTCATAATAATAGGTTGATTATGTTAATAAAATATGTGGAATTCAATTGTCTAATCAACCTTTATGCAATTTCAGTCCCTCTTTGTTACCTAGCAACGCCCTTGGCGCGACATTTTAGTAGCTTCAAGGGAGAAATAAATTATTTTTCCTTGAAAGTATTTTTCGGCGTCGATCAAGTTTTTCTACTCTATAATTTATGTCTGATAGCTTACACGTGTCGGAGATTTTTTAGCTATTTTTGTACTTAATACTTATATAATTGGCAATTGGACAAGCCAGACAAATTCCAATTGTAAGATAAGTTTGTTTTTCGAGAATTGAAAATTATTAACAACTACTACTAAACCATAATTCGTGATAGAATGTTAACATACAGATCGTCATTCTTTTTGTGATACAGATCGTCATCTTAACTATGATAATGAATAATACTTACCTAATACCTGTACCTACCTACTTAGTAACCATACGCAAATACATGTTACCTTTAAACGCCTAAACCGCTAAACTGATTTTAATGAATTTAGGCATAGAGATAAATTTAATCTAGAAGAAGGAAATTGGATACCTTTTGTCTCAAAAAGTCTTTTGGGATATGACTGAAACCACGGGCAATAGCTAGTATCTAATAGTTATTATTCAAAGTTTTATCTACATACATCGCACGGTTTAAATTATTGGGTGTAGAAGCATGGGTTTGAAGCGCACAGCAGTTCCGTAATAATTATAAGTATGCATTTAGACGGGATTTTGGCGAAATTCCCACGGGTTTTGGAACAAACCACGGTAACATAATAGGAGCACCTTCGCCTTCAGATCATCATCATCAACCCATATCCCATAATAACTCCCAATGTTGGGTTTGGTCTCCTCTCAGAAAAAGAGAGGTAAGACTATAGTCTACCATCACCTACTGCGGATAAGCAAACATCTCATACCACTGAGGAAGTCTCTTAGGCGTGCAGAATTTCTCACATTGTTTCACTATAAAAAAAAACGCAAAACACATGTGCGTGCCTCGGATTTGAACTCGAGACAATTCAATATTCATATCACTAAGCTATCACTGTTCTAATCTATACACATAAATAAATTTGGAGTGTCTGTTTGTAATATTAAAATAACCGCCTTTTACTAAGTGCATTTGGATGTATACAATGGTACCTACATTGTTTTTTTTCATTTTTTGCCTTTCTGTCTGTTTATTCTCGCTAATCTCTGAAATAGCTAGACCTATTTTGACAGGACATTCACTGGCAGATAGCTGATGTAACAAGGAGTAACTTAGGCTACTTTTTTAATATCACGTGAACGAAGTCGCGGGCTACAGCTAGTCAGATAATAAAACTGATTTTCTTTCACAAAATCTAGTTTATCATCTGACAATTCAGATAAGTTAAACTTCTAAATCCATATCTATTGTTGAGATGTTGGATCACAATGAGTGCCGTACTCAATTTGTGCCAACTAGTTACAGCTTTTAAATCAGATTGTCCAAACTAAGTTAGCGTAGCGTGGTTCTATAATATGTTTCCTGGATACGTACTGAGCTGTAACGAATAATTCATTTAATATTGTTTGAGTTTTGATTTCTGGGCCACGTTCATTGTTAGGCCTTGGCTTTATTAAACCTTTTAATAGTTATGAGCGCCTTTGAAACAATAATTAGTGTTTGGGTAGCTTTTGAAGTACTTTTATTTACGAATTACGAATAAAACTCGATTACGAAGGAAGGGTAATGCCGCTGTAATTAATAGTAGTAGGTAGTGATAGCACCAGCAGGTCAAAGCGGCAAACGACCACGGCTATAAACTGGACACCATTGTTTCTGGACATAGGAAAATTTTCTTGTTTCATACTTCTCAGTTTATTTTTTCGTTGTCGAGATTTAGTTTTATAAATAAAAGTGTAAATTTTCCGCTCGATATTATTAAGCACCGCTTGGTTCTACTAAATAAGGTTCACAATAAATAGTTAACATAGTCAAACAAGCTCTGTAATGGGAACAAAAGTGCCCAAATCAGATCTTTCTTGTCCTCAGAGCAGTTCCAGACATAATGAGGAGACTGAATTAGAATCTAGAATGAAGCCAGTCACTAAGATACACAATACAGTCGAAAAATATGTATATGAACTGTATAATAAGTATATAAAATGTATAATATATATGAACTGTATAAAAGTTATGAAGTATGTATATCTACTAATTAAACAAAATAAACTTCTTAATTTATTTTATGATAACCACGAAAAAAGGCGATTTCTATATTTGAAAGTATGCCTCCTCACGTCGCATAATGTATGAAGGGGTTTAATGGATATTTCGATAATGAGTCAAAATTGAGAGAACCATAACATTTTCCAAACTGTATAAAAAAATATTCATGTTTATTGTTTACATAAGTACCGTTGAAATAAAAAGCAGACAACTATCTGCTATTATATTTTTATAGACGCCTTGTAGACACGGCATTATTGCTGGCCTCGTAAAAGCGAAAACAATCTGCGAACGACGAAGATTACATTGACGATCTAGATACGTTTGATGCCATGAATAATTGAATACATCAAAATAACGTGGTAGATGTTTACTTTAAAATTACTAAGAGCCCGTTATGCCTCATTAGTCCACTAGTTGTAGGCATGATTGCTATGCAAAAGTCGTGGGTTCAATAATAATAAACCTTTGCCTAACCCTTCGGAGATATAGGCGTGATGTTGTAGGTATTTTATTTTTGTGGTTAATTTAATATAACATAAAAACAACTGTTTTTCTAGTACGGCTTTTATTTATTTGAACATGCATGGATACATGTAATACATCAATACCCTCACCTCAAAAAGCCATTTACGAAACCCGATCGCTTTATCATGTGCTAACTCCTCATAACTTCTATAGAACACGACACGTCTATTTGTCTTCTCTACGTCACTTTGGATCAAAGGACCCGAAGTTTCCCTGTTTGCGGGAAAAGTTTGAGACGTATCCCCTTGACACTAATCCCGGGAGAAAGGACCGGGAATTATAAAATCGAGGAACTTTGTTTTAAAAGAATTATATTACTGTCTATATAATATTATCAGGAGCTATGAAAAATAGCTGAGAATATCAGTTTTCTCTTACCCATACTAATATTATAAATGTGAAAGTAACTCTGTCTGTCTGATTGTTGGTACATCTTAACACCTAAACCGCTAAACCAAGATTGGTAAATTTTGGTTGAGAGATTCATGTGCGACAATCATTACTTTTTAGATAGTTAGTCAACCATGGAGTACATTTTTTTTAAATAAATTACTAAAAAAATATAATTTCCCTGATATCGAACTCTGTTAAAATTTATACGTACCGTTTCTATACATATATCAACCAAGTAGTACTTATACAATTCAGCACAGTACTTGTAGGTACCTACATTAATTGATTTTTGGCTTAAAACTTCTGAATCGCTTTTCAAAGCTCTAAGCTCTGGTCCTTTTTAGTGCAAAATTGTTATAATCATTTTGTGGTCATCTGTTCGTAGCAGTTCTGATCATAATGGGATATTTGAAAGATTGAAGAATGTTACAGTAAATAAACCATAATTGGTAAGGTGAACTAAATGAAAGTTGAAAGTTGAACACCTTATTAAATATTGGCTTGTGTTTGACCACTACTGATCTGTTTCTTTGTCGAGCGAAGATGCAGTCCTCGAAAGAGCACACTACCTAGAAGTACCCTATTCACCTGCTAAACACTGCAACATTATTGCTACCCGTCCATTCGGGACTTTAAGGCTCAGATTCTTAGTAACTGGAGTTACAGGTCCTGGAAAAAATTTTGATTCTACTTTGGCGTATTAGGTGGATCATATACCTTTAAAGCTTGGCCTGTAACCAAGTTGGGATATGAAGCTCCAATAGAAACAAATTTACACAAATGACTTATATGTAAGCCTTCGACAAATCGAGCATGCTGATGATGATGACATTTGGTCATCTCCATACATTTTGTTGCCATTCGCCGGTCGATTCGAAAGATAGATTGCAACTTGTCTAGGCCCCCTTTAGCACAATGCCGTTTGTTTGTGGAAAATTCAATGATGGAATAATGGCCTTGGAGAAATTAAATCGTGCAATTCCAACGCATACTTGTGAAATCTGTAAAAGTATATAGTTTATTAATACCGTACAGCAATGAGTCCTTTGAATTTTAAATTGGGACCCGAAAAAAAAAACTGATTGGTAATAGAAATTAGTCGAGGCCCTTTATGTAACGCTACTCATCTTTACTTATTAATGGGCATTTTCTTCTTCAAACCGCAAGAATGATTGGAATCTTTGGAAGATATTTTGTCTTATGAGACGACATAATAATTATCTTCTTGCTCTGTGACTTGCTCACTTCTATCTTCTCTCTGACCTGCTCAGTGGACCTCTTGGGGTCTGACTGGATGGCGACCACCATTACCTCGGAGTCTATCTGTTGCTGTGGCCTTGGTAATCTAGTTGATAGGGGTTCTTAAGGCTCGGCAAGGTGGCATGCATGTGCCCATGGGCGGTGACGCGTCGACAACTTATCGTCAGGTGCAGGTACCAACATAACTAAATATAGTCTCATGTTGGAGCGTGTGCAAAATAAGTTTATTAGATTTATTTACATGAAGCAGTATGGGGTCTATCCTTTCTATCCATTAATGTATCCTACCCTGTTTGTCCTGGGTATGGTCGGATATTATGAACTGAGGGTCAGGAGGGAACTCGCACTCGTAACTTATATCTTTAGGATAATTAGGGGGGGGGGGGGGTACATAATGCTGATATATTGGAGAGGGTAGGTCTTTGTGTCCCGGACGGATACACGGGGCGGCGGCGGCGGCCGCGACTGCTGTTGGTGCCGCGCGCGCGCACAAAATTACTAGAATTACTTAGGGAGACGCCTCTGACGCGCGCACTGCGCACGCTCAATCTCATAGCTGAAAACGTGGATATATTTTACTGTCCTCTGAGTGAATTCACAAAGATAGCACTTTTTAAAATTTCTTACTGATATAGTAAATATAGTTAGTCTATAATTGTAGAAATTAAGATACCTACCTCAATATCGAATTGGATTTAGTCTGTAAGGATATTGTTGGGAATAAATAAATAAATAAAAAAATTAAAAAAATTTAAAAACGCTCAACTGAAAGTTCATAGCTTTATCTAAACTATTGTAATGATGTAAGGGGTACCTATAGGTAGGAGGCTTTCCCCACCTCGGGGGTGTAAGATGCGATCAAAGGATTATATCAAGTGGTTCGCGGTCGCCTTGTTCGAGGAAATGGCTCTCTTGCTTCCTTGTTAGGTTTTTATTATGTTACGAATCTGTTGGTCTTTGAAAATTGTATTCTGCGTAGTTCACGACAAAGTTGCGTTATAATTTGTTATCTATTTAATCAAGTCTATTCTTGTGAGAAACATACAATAGTTTGGAGCAACTTTTTTGAGGAATTATATTCTTAATGAATATAATGACGTAAGCGTAACATACCATCACGTCTATATTCCCCGAAGGGTTAGGCAGAGGTGTATCAGAGTATATCCACAATTTGCCAGTACGTTTAGATCCCATGTAACATTGGCGGGCCTATTTACATTAACATGGCACAAATATAAACTGCGTGTTGCTAATGGGAATCGAACCCAGATCCTCGCGGTGAACAACCACTTGCGACAATACCAACAAAGGTACAGTTTAATTTTTTAAAACGTTATAATTATCTCTTTATTGCTTCCTGTATGTTTCCTTTATTTTCTTTATATTGTTCGTTCCAGCCTCGATCCCATAAGACACAATGACGGTGGGTCAACACATTTTTTTCTGTCAGTGACGTCACGTGACATGTTGCCTCTAATATATGTCACGTACAGGCTGTCACTGATTGTTCTCAGATTTTATTTTGTGCTCGGCTGTACTAGGAAGGGTTGCTGCTGGGTTTTATTTTGGTAGACGATGTGACAACCATTATGCTGTGCTGTTTTTTTTTATTTTTAAATAATGGCAGTATACAATATTAATTTTATTATATGCGAAACCAGAGACACATGTCTATATTTTTATGTAAAGAATCTATGTACAAAATTTCAATACTGTATTACGAAAAATCACAAAGTTAAAAGCTTGTTATGTTACCTGGTTACCGTAGAAAAACATGTTCACCACGTCTTATTGAGTCTAAGAGTGATGCTGAGCTGGACACCTATTTGCTGCAGCGGGACACACACCCAACGTTAGAACTCAGGCATTATTAAGTTCCGTTTTTTATTTATTTACTGTTTCATTTTTATTAATTATTTATTTACTAGGAAGGAACTATAGTGTGTCTTGTCTATGGCAAATAAACGTTTTTCTTTCTTTCTTTTATTACCCCCGTCCTACTGTGCACCCGTGCCTAGTGCCGCTATGATCTTCCGTTGGGTGCTCGGTTTTCTTTTTACCGATAACATATTTAGCTTTGTGTTGTTACTACGGGATTTGATGGGTTAAAGTGCGAAACAATTAAACGGACGTACATTTTTCGAATTTAGTAGTCTTAGATAGCTCTTCGCTTCGCTTCGCTTCGATTTTATTTATAATTCGTCTAATCCAGAGGAGGGAAAGGTTGAGTAAAAATTCATACAAGTACGAGTCTGACGTGAGTGTTCTTGAGTGGAGACCGCGACTCGGCAAACGTAGCGTAGGACGCCCTCCGGCAACATGGAGTGATGATTTGCGAAAGGCTGCCGGCAGTAGCTGGATGCGACAGGCCGAGGACAGGGTGAAATGGCGCACATTGGGGGAGGCCTACGTCCAGCAGTGGACTATTATAGGCTGATGATGATGACACGTACCTAGAGTTTCATTCGTCCATTTCGGAAATCGAGTTTGGAGAATATTTGCCCGGTTTTCAGAGTCTACTCAACCAATAGAAGTCTACTGCTAAACAAAAGCCTCCCTCAAAGACTTCCACGGGGTCCGATTATATGCCACCTGCACCCAACGACTCCCAGCCACCTTTACACACCTTTTACCCGTAGGTATCGTACATTTTACATAACATAACATACCATCACGCGTGTTTTCCCCGAAGGGTTAAGCAGAGGCGTACTAATGTACACCCACAGTTCGCTGGTACGTTTAGGTCCCATGTAATAGGGGGCAAGCCTATTGCCATTAACAGGGCACGAATTCCAAACTCCGAGCTGCTACTGAAAACCCCAATAACACTTTGCTCGACCTGGGAATCGAACCCAAGACCTCAAGCGTAGCAGTCGCGCTCAGGACTACTAGGCTAATGAGGCAGTTATTATTTTATCAGTTATCGTACATTTTTACCGTAGAAATAAATTTTTGATATAATTTCAACTTGATACCTCCATGGATTCCTTAGAAAAAGGGTCTTGACAGACAGACAGATGGATAACGAAGTGATCTTATAATAACTGTTCCTTTTTCCTTTAGAGGTACAGAATCCCTAAAAATTCAGAATATTTGCCAAATTACGGACTGGCACGAACGACGCCGCGTGAGCAGGATAGTCTTTGAATAAATTTGCACGCCTTGTCATTTTTCATTTCCGCCAACTCTGAATAATATCATTTCTTTACTTTATGGTGTTGATTTTTTATAAAATCATTTCATTCTTCCTTACTCGTCAAGTGTTACCTTGGAATAAGGTTACTTGAACATTTAAAGACGTTTGAAGGTAGCATACAAAATTTTGAAACTTTGATGAATAAGTTTGTTTTCTTTTCACATCAAGCTACATGATTCTCGCATTATTAGAAGTAAATTGTAAAAAATATAACATAACATACCATCACGCCTGTATTCCCAGGGTCAGGCAAAGGCGTACTAATGTACACCCACAGTTCGCCGGTATGTTTAGGTTCCATGTAATATGGGGCGAGCCTATTGCCATTTTGCCGGTTTGGACACAAATTCCAAACTCCGAGCTGCTGCTGGGAATTTCATAGACAAACCCAATAACACTGGTGCTTTTTAAAATTTATTATTTTAAAAAATGTATTGTAAAAAATATCAATGTTATAAATCTTTGTTAAAAAAGTATCTATGGAGTTTCTTGCCGGTTCTTCTCCATAACACCTACTATTTGGAATCGCGCACCTAGTTTTTGACAGTTCAGAAGTACCTGTAATACTGGTCTAATTGAAATAAAATATTTGACTTTGAACTAAATCGGAATAGGTAACATTCACGTATTTTTTTCATTAATGCTTGCCCCAACCCCAAAGATATAAATTTTAATAGAACGAAAATTCGGTTTCGTAGGGACGCAGGTTCGAGACGTGCCAGTTTCGTCCCTCCGGTTAAGTACTTTTTGGGCCTGGACTTGGACGTTTGGACCTGTTCCTAATAAGAAATTCGTCGATAGATTTGCTTACTAGAGGTAGGATTTTGACAATACTTGTATGGAATGGATCTTATGTCAAAATTCTGACTGATTTCTTACTGGGTCTGGTCGTTACCAACTTAGCTACCGAGATTTCAGGGTTGGTCTCAATAGTGACAGTTGTGCATTTCATTTCCTGAACAAAATCCTAGGGCGGGGCAACTTCTAAAAAATCTGCAATGAATTAGGTACGTACCTAGTTCATTGCACCTTAGCCAAATTACACGATGAATAGGTATTATTTGTGATTCATGAATGGCACAGAATACTAAGTTGATAAGTGTTCGATTCTTTGGCAAATATCCTAGCTCATTAAATGAGATATCTATAAGCTAATGGAGATATTGGCAGTGTTACATACAGTTACAAATTTAGAATAAATAGTCATGCTAATAAATTAATCGTAATGGTAATGTTTTATCACAAAAACTTATCATAATCCCTATATTCACATAAGTGTTAAACAGAGCTATACCAACGTACACCTCGATGAATATTTTACCAATTTGGATGTGTAGATCCAATGATTACAAACAGTGGCAACCCTATTGCTACTAACCTCCAGGAATTAACTCCGAGCTGATTCTGAAAACTTCGTACAAACATCAAATAACATTTTGTTCACCCTGGGACTACAACCTAGGACACATTTGATTTTATTACACTTAGAAGTACAGCTGTACTGCTAATTGTACCTAATCATAAAACCTAATTAGTACCTTTATTAAAAAAAATGCTTGTATGTTCTCTCTGCGTTCATAATCCATTCAGCCGATTGTGATGATAGTTTTGAAGGTAAAGTTTTTTAAATATTCGAGATGACAACGTTGAAGAGAGACATTGCAACGCATGACGAGGCTACAGCAAGTAATTATATAAAATATATAGGTAGGTATGGTTAGGTAAGACAAAGCACCCAAGTTTCCGCTTGCTTTCTCGTTTAAACTCCCCAACAAATACCATAACATTAACGTTTACCCACCATTGTCTCGCTTTACCCTCTCATGCTCCAGTGTATATCACACATATACAACAGTGTATAATAACACTTACAATACAAATTAACAAATGTTGCTGACAAATGGAAGTATACAAAGCTGTGATATGTGTCCTCGTGTGAGCAGCTACTAGTATTCTATTATCTGTGAGGCAGCAAACATTCAAACTCAAAAATTATGTTTTTGTTGATATTATTTTACCTTGTAGCGACATCTACCGCGCTACATACAAAAACTAAGAAGGACAAATCCTAAATCGCGCAAGTGAAGTTTGCAGCGCAACTTGCATATCGATGGCCCCTACGTATAAAAAGGACCATGTCGAAAATGGCATTTTTTTATTGCATTTTATGCTTATATTTATGCATGTACCAATTTAATATTTTTTTCATTATTAAATTATGTCACGAGATACGTAAAGCCTATATGGTAACAAGTCCGACACATTTCACGGAACATGTACATGGCAGAAGTGTAATAATTGTGGACCCTGTAGTTCGCCGATATCCAAACTCCGAGCTGCTACTGAGAATTTCATTGAAAAATCCCGTAAGACTTTGCTCGATCTTAAAAGTAGTTATTTACATTTTAGCCCATAGAAAAACAGTTTTTTTTATATAATTAACGACAAGACTTTGCACGTTGAGTTTTAAAACAGAAGTAAGTCCAACATTAACTTTAACATTAGTTATTATTTAACCATCCTCCGTTAGTTCCTCTCTGTAGTACCTACCAGGTTCTAGAAACTTTTAACTTGCGCACTGAGTCTACACTGAAATCCAATTAGCATGATTGTAGCAGTAACATTACTTCAAAGTTTGGTTTTAATTAATATTTGATTAATTATTTTAATACTTTCAATAAGAGGACGCTATTTAAATGCGTGCAAATATTCATGAAACTGTTTATTATTATCAAAAAAGTCCGAAATGAGTGTTCCTTTTTAGTAATTAGTTAGCTTAGATATTTTATAAAAACTTATTTCCAGCATTTTGAGGGACCTATATTGTTAGAATATCTAATATAATATTGCAATGTAACTACAATTATTATTCCTAAGTTGGTAACATTTCAAGTGTCAATCCAGAATATTCTTTTGAGTCTTTTTTATTTTTATGTTGGCAACTTGTCACTTGTCCGCAACGTTGCCGTTTTGTAAAGTCGCTTGGTAATTGGAAATATACTAATTAAAGTTATCAGTTCTTCTTTTATTAAAACAACAACAAATCTATACTAATATTATAAAGAGAAAAGATTTGTATGTAAGTATGTTTGTAACGAATAGGCTCAAATAATACTGGACCGATTTTAAAAAATCTTTCGCCATTCGAATGCTACATTATTCCAGATTAACATAGAATATTTTGAAAAAGTTAAGGATTTCTCCACGCGAGCGAAACTGGGGCGGACCGCTAGTATCTTATAAAAATCAGATCGCTGATGGTTTCTCTGGCTATGGCTTTTTATATGACAGCTCTCCCTCTCTCGGCTGCTGCAGTAACATTTTGCAATCTGTAGGGGCTCTTAAGGCTCGGCAACCCCCAACACCGGAGAAGTTATTGATGCGTTCATCGAGTAATTATGGACCATCATCATCGAGTCCATGATTACCTACTTACTTTATGAGGGCTCTCAAATATTAACCAAATAAAAAAATCAAACAGAGCGAAACCGCACGCTTTACTAGTACAATTACCAACACATCAGTCAGGGTAAGGTCATGAATACTTTTGTAAAAAAACCTCTCATTCAAATTAAGTCCCGCGTTGAATAATTCATACAATTTGACAGGAGTGCCACTTTAGCGACACAATTTGAATCTAAAAACGTTGTATCTAGAAAAAATCCCCGTGATCCTAAAAAGAGTCTTCTAAGGAGGCTTTTGTGGGAACTACATTACCATACATGGCTTATTCTATGTCGGCGCACAGTGCTTATTCGCGTTGCGTACAAAATTCAAGGAGGAATAAGGATAAGTGCTCACAATGGGTATGGAATAAATATTTCCACGTCACGACTGTGTAGACGCTGCGTTATGAGTAGGGTGTCTCAGTTATATGTTTATGATAAGATTGTGTCGTTTTAAATATCAGTTGTGAGAACTGTATAGTACGGTAACTGTATAGTATACTATATATTAGCTTCTCCCAATGATGCTACAAGCACATTTATATTTTTTTTATGGGATAGGGGAGCAAACGAGCAGACGGATCACCTGATGGTAAGCGATAACCGCCGCCCATGGACACCCGAAGCACCAGAGGAGTCACAAGTGCGTTGCCCGCCTTTTAAAAGGGTTTGGGCCTCCGGTAACCTCATTCACTCGGCGAAACACAACGCAAGCGTTGTTTTACGCCGGTTTTCTGTGAGGCCGTGGTATCACTCCGGTCGAGCCGGCCCATTCGTACCGAAGCATGGCTCTCCCACGTCAAAAATATGATATGATTAACATACCGCCAAAGTAAGTGGCATATAAGATACATAACTTTTATATATCTCGCTCCATACCGTGTTTGTGATTAACCTCAAAGTTTTTACGAGGTATGTTGATAGCCCGATCTTTGTGAAGACAGTTACCGCAAATTAAACGCGTATGCGTACTAAATTATAATGTGAGGTACTTTCCACAGTTTGACAGTTAATTATAATATAATTGCTATGTCTAAATAATTTATTTTGAGACCTTGGATTGTATAGTAAAATTGTGTGAGGTGACTGTGTATCTGTGTATGCGGGTTGTGGTTTGTGACGATGATCTAGAAGCATTATTATTTATTATTATTATCAGCCGTGATCGTCCAACTGCAGGGCAAAGGCCTCCCTTTGTAGAAGCATACCTGATTGTAATTATATTTAGTATGCTTACAGATACTTTGATGACACTTTTGGCGTAGCGGCTGAGAGATCAGTTTCTGCGCCATGTGTGGTGGGTTCGATCCCCACACGGAGCAAATATTTGTGTGATCCACAGGTAGTTGTTACGGCTCTGGGGAGAAAAACCTAAAGTTAAAAAAAAAGTTCTCGTAGGTCTCTGCCAGTGGCTGTGGTTGGCAAGAAAGTACCTGACGTTGGCAGGCCAGAAGAAAATTAGTTAATTTAGAGCAACATTTTAGTAGAACTTCTGAGTTTGTTTGGAGTTGTACCACCACTTCTCCACATATGCTGTCACGATATATGACTTATATGACAACGAGGTTTCAAGGTGCTAACAACGCGATACTGGAGCGGCGGGCCTGGGATACGCTTGTTTGTCATCTTATTAAATAATACACCAATCCAAATCATTTTTATCGGGCTTGAGGATGGCTACCAATATTCTTACATACCTATGACGTAGATCTTTAATTCCCAGGTGTATTATATAAAATCATATTTGTTACTAGCTTCTGCCCGCGACTTCGTCCACGTAGAATAGTTACTTTCTCCCGTTTTCCCAACATTTCCCTTCACTGCTCTGCTCCTATTGATCGTAGCGTGTAAAGTATACTATAACCTGCCCAGGAGTATGAAGAATAATTGTACCAAGTTTCGTTAAAATCCGTCGAATAGTTTTTGTTTCTGTAACGAACATACAGACAGACAGACAAAAATTTTACTGATTGCATTTTTGGCATCAGTATCGATCACTAATCAAAGTATAATAGTTATTTTGAAAATATATTCCATGTACAGAATTGACCTCTCTACAGATTTATTATAATAATAATAATATGTGTTATAGTGATGTATTATAATTAAAATGTCCTGTATACAACAAAATTGTGGTTCCCCTTTACCTTAAAACTGCTTGCTGCAGTAGCTTGACAGACAGGCTCCCTCTAGAGCAGTACGGAAAGGTGTTATGTGCTCGCTGTAAGCGTGTGAAACGAAACAACCCGAATTATTTTATTATACCTACTGATGCAATTTTGTTGTTTGTGTTTCTTATTTTATTTCGTGAGTTTTATGTTCAGTTACCTACATTTATTTTTAGACCAGTGTATAATTTAGCTTATGGGCGGTAGGATATAAAAAAGGCTTATAAAATGTTATCTCTTTCTTCTTTGGATATGTACCGAATCCAATTCAGCTTGTCGTTTCGACGTGAAGAACTGTCACTATATCTCCCGATGTATTTATATTGTGGGTCTGATTAAAAATTGAATTCCTAGTGAATGGTCAGTTATTTTATGATTTCATTGCATTCTTTTATTGAATTAACGATCATTAATGAAATGGTCCTACTGCTGCAATGGAGGTCCTGGGTTTGTTTCCCATGACAAGCAAAGTGTTATTTTTATGTTACATCTTTCAACTAGCTTTTGCCCGGGGCTTCGCTGACCTGAACCAATATCAGGATTAGAAATGGATCCCAAAAATAATTTAATTAAAACCAACAATGAGGATCTCTGATGTATAGAGACCCCTCTATACATCAGAGGGGTTAAGCTGGAGGATCCGTTTAATTAATTCAGAAGAAGTTCATCAGTTTTTAAGTTGGAGCATATACTTTCTAACAGTGATAAGAAAGTTAAAATCCATTCAGTTTTTGCGCCAACCCGTAACAAACAGAGAATTGGGTTCGGAGATGTTTATATACCCTAACTCACTTGTTTTTTTTTAATATCTTCAATGTACAGGCACAGCTTTTTTACAATAGTAGAGAAGAAGATTAAATTCTCAATGGATGTAGAATTAGGTAGCTTCTGCCGATCCCTTTGGGGGAACACGGGTGTGTTGGTATTTTATAATACAGCAGGTATATACTTTATGAGCTCAATACAGTCAGCTTCCATCAAAGTCCGTGTAAAGTCGATAAAAATGTCCTAATACAACAACAAAGCGATGAAACTTTACGCACTCAGGGACTTACGTAGTTATGTACTTGCCAAGTTTCTCACGAGAGAAAGAGAAAAGAGATGATTATAAAAGAATGACAGCTATTTGTGCAATAAAAGTTTCCTTCCTGGCTACTACGGATGTGGTTAATCTGGTAATTTATACATTGTACTCTTGCACTAAAGAGAAATTGCGGCTATTAACTTTCCTCTATTAACAATCTTTTTGTGATTTCTTTTGCATTTTTCATGCTAAGATTATAAAGTAATTTTAGTGAAGGAAAAATTCGACTCGCTGGCAGGACTAGCGTCTGGTGTACCTAACCAGAAGACGCAGGTTCGAATCCTGCCTGCGAGTCGAATTTTTCCTTCACTAAAATAATTTCCTCTCGTAATACCTATGGTTTGATTAACTATGCACTCTTTTGCCTTCCCAATATAAAATGTTAACTTTTAAAATTGTTGATGTTATATTGCAATGTTTTAAATTATCTCTTTGTTGTTAATTTCGAATCCATCCACAATCTCAACTCTTGCAAGAGTTTCTCTAAGAATCGATTATCGTAACAATATTAAATACTTACCTACCGTAAACTTAATTTCCAATATATACCTATTCGTAGTAGGGCGAGTGTCGCCTCACCTTGGAATAATAATTATGTACATAGAAAGTTACAAAGTAAACACAATTTAAAGATGAAAATTTTAGTTATGCAAGTCTTGCCTTGCCTCAGTGCACTCGCAAAGCTTGATTCACTAGCAAAACTATCATTCCTGGTGTTTACCAGAAAGTTGTGTTCAATGATTTATAAAAATATATTTATTGTACAGAATTATAATTTCTTTGAAACAACTATTTTACCTAACTTAATGTCTCTTCAAAAAATACATACCTACTTTGAAAGGAACTGAAACAGTGATCAGCCTAACATCTTGTTCGATAGATGGCGTTGGGGTCGAATTAGAAGTCGCTATGGTTTCGTTCACACGAACAGTCTAAGTGACTTCACAGTAGTGTCGTAAATTCGTTATAATTTTATTAAAATGATTATTAATTTTTGGGACGGTTTGACGCTTTAACGTTCATCTGTTTATAATGTACAATTAATTATAATTTATAATTATAATATAATACAATTATAATTGTTTATGAACAATTTAGTTAATTATTAATTAATTATTTAATAAAATTAATGTAATTATTTAAATTTAACTGAATTTAATATATTTACTTAATATATATTAGGGATGTAAATATTTTACTTATTTATTTTTTTATTTTATTATTGCACAATACAGACTTAAAAAATATACATTTTCCCACAAAACCGGTTTAGCGGTTTGACGGTGGGTGTTGAGCCACATAATAATAACAATCTGTATCTAAGTACTAAAATCCACGGAAGAAACAACTCCCAAGCCTGCAAACATAGTTATTTACAGACTAAGGAGGTGCCTCTTCAGTTTCTTTTTAAATTTAAATTTGTCACTTTCATGTCTAATGTCCGCCGGCAAACTATTCAGCACATACGGTATTCGCTTCTTTAAGGTTCTGTCCCCAAAGTAGTTATTCACTTTAGGAACATTAAATTTGCCGGCGGCCATCGACCGTGTATTATGCTTATTAGTGACAAGAGATAAACCATGCTCTGTTCTGCCGTGTTGGTTCAAAACCAGTAGATGAAATATGTATGTATGGACCTAGTTAAGTGGCAATGGTTTCATCCACGCGAATAGTTTAAGTAAATCTTCACAATAGTTTCGATTCATGACAATTGATAACAATCACTTTTATCACCTTTAATAAAATGATAATTAATCTTTGGAATAGTTGGGCGCGATCGTCTTTACAAGCAAAGGTTTTAATGCTCAGTTATGAATATTAGATAGCTAATGGCGCAATTACTACAGCTAGGAATCTAGAATGTGTTATTAGACCTACAAACTGTGAAAAACCAATTGTAATTTGAATTTGGCGGGCTCAGCGAAACGATCAGCCTTAATCTTAAAAAATAATGTTTTTTTAGCAATTTCACAGCGATTTCAACACAAACATTGCAAAAAAAATTTTTTTGTTATATTTAACCAATATACTTTTATTATATTTAACTGCCTCATTAGCTAAGTGGTCCTGAGCGCGACTGCTACGCTAGACGTCCTGGGTTCGATTCCCAGGTCGAGCAAAGTGTTATTGGGTTTTTCTATGAAATTCCCAGTAGCAGCTCGGAGTTAGGAATTTGTGCCCGGTTAATGGCAATAGGCTCGCCCCCTATTACATGGGACCTAAACATACCGGCGAACTGTGGGTGTACATTAGTACGCCTCTGCCTAACCCTTCGGGGAATACAGGCGTGATGGTATGTTTTTACATGATGCAAGTTTCTTGCCTGTTGCATACAATAATATTGAAGCAATAAACGACTGGCGTCTTCTAAACATGACATATTCTTGCTTTACTGGGCAATTTTAGATTCAAAACTTTTCTTAGTAACAGCAAATACAATTCTTTCGTTCGTTCAACAGTTGAATAAAAATTTGGCAACCCAAATACATTCGATACTTGAAGCAACAAGCCAATATATTGTACACGCACCTACATACAAGTCTGTGTTTAGACAAGTCTAAACTTGTAAGCAATAATTTCCTAAACATAATCGTATTGGTATAAACAAAAGACACTCGCAATCGCATTGTATTCGATAATTGAATTCAACTTCTAATAATAGTATCCGTGTAAACAGTTGCTTACAATTCTTGAAGATCAATTATAGCGCTTAACTTATTTTATGCAATTATTGATCTTGAATATACAAGAAAATGCCATCATGTAAATGGGGCTTAAATTTTATGCAATTTAATATGAGGCAATGATATAATACTATTAGATACGTTATTCTAATAGTAAAATTGTCATTAAAATTAAGTCGCGCTAACTGTCCATACCCACAACCGTTGCTTATTGAACATTAGCGTTGATTATTTCGCTTTAGGTACTAATGAGCGCGAGAATAGATACAGGCAGCATAAGATGAAAAGAAATAGCATCAAGCAGTTGTCTTTTATGACACATTTGATAGGTGTCGCATGCAACAATAATTCATGATTTTCAAGAGTTGCTGAGCACAGGGTGGCCATTAGGTACAAATAACACATTTTAAAATTTTATATTTTGAAAAATATATTATAGGCATTTATAGGATTTTTTTACAAGATGAAACACCAACCGTAATCGATGAATACTTGATTATTTAGTAATGATCTGTAACTAGCGCTCTGTGTAACTAAGATTGTCGATCAAAATTTCATAATATTCACTAAACAGGCTGGGCAAAAAATATACTTTCACATTTTACAATTTTGGTTTATATAGATAGTTAGAGTATTCTTTATTGTACACCATAGGACTGAGCGGAGATACGAAACAAATGTTAAATGAGTAAGTACAATTATCGCTAAATGCAATTTCTTACAGACAACCATTGGGTGGACAAGAGTTGAGTAGAAAGGTTTAGTTTTAATAATATTAGAAATTTTAATTGTTATAATCAACCCCAATGACATTTGAAACTGCATAAACTTTTAATGCACCCAAAACTGTTTGTGTCAGGTTTACCGATGCGACCACTGAACTGAGATTCCTGACCACTGCTACTCGATACCTAGAATCTATTGCCACACCTAGCACAATTTCATGAATAATCATTACATACCTTGTTTACCTAATTTTATATATCTATATTTCAGAATAATAAAAAAAATGATAATAATAATTTATTGCGTTGTATCAGTATTATTATATTATGACCGATAACTTGTATGTGTGGTGTAAACTGTTAGTATAAGTTGGTTAGTAAATAAATAAATAAATAAATACCTATTTTCCAAAGTGATGGGAACATCAGTAAATTACTGTGCTATATTTTGTTTATTTGCAATCCTGAAATCATTATCTTTCTCTGCTGAGCACTCCTCTCAGATTGAGGGAGGAATGGACTTCACACACCGTCGAGTAGGTCTTTCAGGCATGCAGGTTTCCCACAATTTTCTCCTTCACCTTAAAGCACCTGATAATCAATTATAATTAATAACTTACAGCCTGGTGATATGACCATTAGACTGCCAAGTCAAAGGTCTCGACTTCGAATCCAAAGCTACAAGGCAAGTAAAAACACTCGCTTAAAGTGTGAAGGAAAATATCGTGAAGAAACCTGCATGCCTTATAGATTTTCACTAAGGCTGGTGAAGTCTGCTAACCCGCATTAGGCCAGCATTGTGGACTATAGCCCCTCTTTCGTTAAATAAGAATTCTGAAATATATTTTTAATTGCTATAATATTGTTGATTTGGCAGTTTTACTGAAAGAAATTGACAGACATTTTATAGGAAGACTAGCTTCAGATCGTGACTGCGTCCGCGTAGCGTGATGATATATATGCCTTTAGCCTTCCTCAATAAATGGGCTACCTAACACTGAAATAATTTTTCAAATCGGACCAGTAGTTCCTGAGATTAGCGCGTTCAAGCAAACAAACAAACAAACAAACTCTTCAGCTTTATATATTAGTATAGAGTATAGATAATATTCTCATTAAAACGCATTGAAACATTGTAATGAGATTCAAGTGACAAAAATTAATTTAGCTGCGAATTTTGACAACTTATGACTCTTATGCCCGTTTTCACCAGTAGCCCCTAAAATTTAAGTGTGTCTTAAACAAATATAAGGGGCACCTAACGCAAGTTTTGATTTCACCAACGGTTAAGTGACACCTAAATCATTAAGGGGGCCTTATAATTTAGGGGGTGTATTGACGACCCCGTAACACTTAGGTTTTTAGGTTATTTTGTGACCGACCAAGATTGCTCTTATTTAACGAGATAATAATGGATAGTGACCACGATGTACATGAAGCTTTAGAAGCGATTGAAAATATTACAGTTATTATGTAACCGAAGTTTGATAAGGCGATCTCGTATTTACCGTGAAAGATCGAAGGATTTTAACAAAGATGGTGACAAAGACTTTTTCATTAGTTAAAGGTTATCTCTAAGGAGAGTGTTTTATTTAGGTATATTGCAAATAATTGAACATTTAATAGAATTCCACGAGGACAACTGGAATTAAAAAGTTTAAATGAAAAATACTTTTTTTTGTTTCTTTGCTTAGTTCCTAATAATTTTATATAAAGTTTTTATTTATTTATATGTCGACCAATGTATGTTTTACAATTCAGAATGTTGTGTAGAGAGTAGGTATATAAGTGTTTACAAATGTAATCGAAAACTAACTAATACTTAAAAAAGCATACTTCTAAATACTCATAGAACAGGTTTGTGGAATAAATATTTTGGTGTACTTATTCGTACTTGCAAGACTCCCTAAAGTCAAGTCACGTGACTTCAAAATATCACTGCGACTTTATTAGGCACTGACATTCGCCATACAGCCAAAAAGAGGCAAATTTTAACTTTTTATTATTTATCTAATATTTAAAAGGTGCAGATCCTACTATTTCCAAATAAACTGTGTGAAATTACGTGTTTTGTCTTGCTTTTTAAGCTAAATATCAATAAAATCGTTTACTCCAATAATTATCGATAAAAGTTTCCGCAGTACCTCCACGCTATACGCCACCTAACTAGGGGACTCTTACATAAGTAGCCCTTAGGATGGTGAAAGAGAATTTAGGTAAGGTGATGATTTTAAGGGTCCCCTTAGATAAGGGAACCTTACTTAGGTTACTGTTTAGGGGCTACTGGTGAAAACGGGCATTACTGTGAAAAGGGATGCAGCGCTGGCTCTTTCTTTCATTTTAAGTTTTATTTCAATGAAAATATTTAAAACAAATAAACAGAAGCTAAGCTAAGCTAAACGAAGCACACCTACGAATATCACTCGTATAGTGCGGAGTAGAAGAAAATATTTAGAGTATTTTTATTATTAGTCGTAATCCGTTTACGGCGTATTTTCCATACTAGAAACAAAGGAGGTAGGTATCTCGCGCGTTGCCAACCCTGTAGAAATCTTTTCACACCCTTTTTGAGGGGTGATCGTCAATGCTTAAACACCTTCGGAAGTTCGGAACCCCCCACTACCAACAAAACGCTTTCATGCGGAGCTCTAGCGACCGTGCTCACCATTAGGAACACGACACAGCACGGAGCTACTTATGTTGTTTGGCTACGATTTGATGTAAGTCCAGTCCAGTCGGGCAGTGCCAATTGTGAGTGGAATTATTCAATTTCACTATACCCTCTCTTCCGGGCGGGAATCAAACCCAATATCCGTCCATCTTAGAAGCTGGTCGCTTAGCCACTAAGACATTAAATTAGTATAGAATGTGATATATCTATTTCACAGAGATACTCAGACGGCTCCATTTATAGGAAAACAGTTTTATTGCAATGTTTTTACATAAACCTCCCATAAAACTAATTTATAGCCGTTACAAGAAAGTATCTGACTTGCTTTGGTAAAACAATTTCTCTATATCTTTTGTTTTTAGGGTAGGAAAAACAACCGTGACAGTTCTGTATCAGATTTAGGTACTTCAAAATACTTGAAAGTGAGAGAAACACTTAGGTGTTTTTAAAAAAGATACACCCACACGCCACACGCTATGATTTACTCCTGTATTGTCGGTGCTTACACAAATTCCCACATACACAAACGCCCTGACCCGGAACAACTACCTGTAGGCCATACAAATATTTGCTTCACGTGGGGATCAAACCCACAACGATGAAGTATATATGACTGAATTGACTGAAGACAACAATTAAGTATTTATGACTGAATTTTATATTGCATTGACAGTTTGATTTGAGTTTGAACAATATTAAATTCTTTATTGTATACAAACATAGATTATAAATCGAAAAGGTTTCCCTAACTCCTGCACTAGTAAAAACTGTGTTGCAGGAGCTAGTGTCCTTCCATTTAGTGGTCGTTAGATATTGTGACAAGACGGACGGATTGTCCATGGAGTTACTTGCCGGATTCTTCTCCATAGGATCGACCTTTTGGAACCGTGCAACTAGAATCACAACGTTTCATAAACGCTTGTAAAAGCTTATTTGAAATAAAAACATTTGAACTTGAACTTGGATAGCGAAGTGATCCTTTAAGAGTTAATATTTTCCTTTTACGGAGCCGAAAGAGAGAGAAAAACGTGTTGAGTACCATAATTATTAAGTACTAGCTTCTGCCCGCGGCTTCGCTCACGTGAAGCTATATCAGGACTAAAAATGGAAAAACCAACATTGATGATCTCTTCTTTGTATGGGCCTCTATACATCAGGGAGGTCAAGCTGTATCTCAGGATTCGTTTAATTAATTGAGATAATAAGTTCACCAGTTTTTAAGTTGGAGCATATACATTCTAACAGTGATAATAAAATTAAAATGTATTCAGTAGTTTTTGCTCCAACCCGTAACAAACAGACAAGAAATTTTAAAAATTACATTTTCGGATTCCGAGACGTTTACATAACCCACGTGTTTTTTTTTAAATATCTTCAATGTACAGACACAGCTTTTTTACAATTTTATAATAGTAGAGAAAATAAAAGAGAAATCAATTTTAAGTTTCTGTCATAGCACTTATCGTTCTGTTGAAACGGGGATTTGTTTCGAAGATCACAATTTGCGGTGGTAATCTCCACGGTGATTGCAGTAATAAGACGACAATATTTGGTCTTAAACGTTAACATTAAAGTAAACGTTTCCGGTTTAATTTTGCAGACAATTGCGGCCTTCTAAACTGTTGCGTAAATATGTTTTTATTGTTTGTTGAAATTAACTAGATGTAATAAAATAAAATTTTAATTGGCTGATGTCTGTACGTGTACATTGGAGATATTTATGAAAAACTAGCTGCCCGCCCCGGCTTTGCACTGAGGAGAAATCCATAACTTTTTTCAAAATATCTGAAATTTAATTTTTGAAGTCGGCCCAGTAGTTTTTGAGTTTATCGTTACATACAAACACAAATACATAAAAATATTTCCTCTTTATAATATTAGTATAGATCACCATTCATCTCAACAAAACTCTGGTAGGGAACTGCTGTATATCTCTGAAGGGTTGAACAGAGGTTTACGAACGTACACCGGCAGTTCGCCAGTAGGTTTAGCAAAAGTACTTTTATTTCAACTGTCATTACTTGAAACGTTCTAAATTCAAATACAAGTCTATGTTGGAATATATTACTTTTACGAATCAAGCACACCGCAAGTTATGTTACAAGTACCTAATAATGATTATTATCAATGTCAGAAAACCGACGTTACTTCGAACGTTCTAATTTCAAACGTTAATTTGGAACGTGTCACTATCGCGTATCGTTGCGGCACTCCGCGAGTCTGTAACAATCTTAACGTCAACGCTTGTGTTCGCGTTCATCGGGCGTTCAGCCGTGCTTCCGTAGTTTTCGCTCGATATGAATTCCATTCTCTGAAACAATAGACTGTTCCATATAAATAAGCAACATTACTCTCCATAATAGAGTTTTCTTAATAAATAACAAACTGTTATGTATTCAGTTGTTGTTGAGTGTTTGGAAACAATCTCTATGGGTATCTCAATGGAAATATCTGCACTTAAAGCCGTTACAAACTGCATAATGACCTGTAGCGTCCTAATATTTAAAATATTCAGCCGAGTCTGGATCTCCAATTAGTAAGAAAAGAGAATACTTACATGATATTTTTTAAACATATATTTATTTTTCACCTCACAACTTCGGAAAGATTCTGTTTGTAATTCGAAATCTGCGCGCAAAAGTGCATTTTGTCCGCTAGCGTGGAAAGAGTTTTTAAAATTCGAACCTATTTCGAAACCTTCTATTCAATTTTTTTCTATACCGCCGGGGTCCACTAAAAATGCATAAATACTTTTTTCATGTCAATGCGCCAACCACATTTTTAGAATAATCGCACTGGCCAGTAAGACGACTGCATGAAAAAAGAACTTAAAATTTTCTTCTCTCTAATCAATTCACATACCATCATTATTGTAGATTGTTTTTTGATAAAATCGTAAATCTTATATTATGAGTGAGTCCAGTAACGACCAAGATATAAATTTAACACCTGCAGAGTTAGTGCAAGCGGGACATAATGCCGAATTGAGTTTACTGCCGGATAAATCCTCGCTGTAGTGAGGTGAAAAGTTGTGTGTTTCGCTCGGCAGCTAAGTTATTCTGCGTCTCGTACCTTTGAAACCCTCGCAACGCTCAGGATTCTTATTTGATATTCTATATTTGAACCATTCGCTTGCTCAGGTTTCAATACAAGCACTCGCGCCAAAAAAACACTTTGCAGTCTTGCATAACAAATAACTATTTATTTTTAGGATAAGCGTAAATTATTCAATTAAACTATAAACTGGTTTAGGCAGTGGGAAGACTGGTGGTGTTTAAGCACACTTATTGTTTTCTATGCTGCAAATGATAAATGATATTTATTTCCTTACATAGATCTTTTAAAGACACTTTTACAAGTGTTTACAATGTTATTTAAACATATTTTTTAATCTAGATGGCGCCGGCATTTCCTAACTGACGACCTCTGAGAAGAAACGCCGAAACAAACTCAGAGAATCATAGTCTAAAGGAGCTCCCTAAATAATGGTTGAGCTACATCAAGTCCCGTAGTGTAGACACAAGGTGACATCTTTTGTTTTGGTCTACGAGGATCATTACGGGGTTGCTGAATTAAACATTGTTTTTTTTTAAGTATTACCTAGGTATATATATTTTATATACATGTAGAAAAAGCTACAAATAAATTTTCTATAGATGTGAGAATTCTACAGCTTGATGTGAAAGTTAAATTCGTCGACGTCTGACGTCACCTTTAAGACGTAAGTTCAGAATGTGAAGGCAAATTTCGACATGGCAGGTAGGACTCGCGGTGGCTTAGTGGTCATAGCGTCTGGTGTATCAAACCAGAAGACGCAGGTTCGAATCCTGCCTGCGAGTCGAATTTTTCCTTCACTAAAATAACTTTATAAATTCAATAGACGATGTTCAATTAGTGCCTATCATAAAACAAACGATTAGCCTCCGTACATGACAAAACAGCAATAAAATACAAATAATAAACCTAAACATACCGGCGAACTGTGGGTGTACCTTAGTACACCTCTGCCTAACCCTTTGGGGAATACAGGCGTGATGGTATGTATGTAATAACAAAATGGTCTTTAGGATGAAAATGCTATCAAACTAATATACAACTCCGCACTTAATTGTTCAAAGAAAAACCGTACCGTGCATCCGGATTAAGCAAATCTCCATACATATTTCCCATTTCGCAAATTACGTTTCAAAAATGGCCACTTGAACAACAAAAGCTAAAGTCTCACAAATTGTGTTCGGCAAAGGTGCTTCGCCATAATTCCTTTGGCGAATGTAACCGTTAGGCGCCATTTTGTTTTCACTTTACAAATAAAATTGTTTCTCTTTGGTTGTTCGGCTGTTATATTTCATAACGCTTCTCGAAAAGTTTCATAATACGAAATTGAATAATTTTCTATATTATGCTTTGTTGAAAATAGAAAAGCTTGTTTACTGATTTATGTGAATAAGGATATTTGAACACACACAACAAGTAAATTTCTTACTAGCAAACAAAAAAATCAAGACGTAATTGCTTAGATAATAGCCTATAGTCTACATATAATACACCGATAACTCTATTTATTATGTTTATCGTATCCTTCATAAAGTATTTATTCACCTCAGGTGGAAATCGAACCCTGGGTTAACGAGGTGGGCCTAAGAGACGTTGGCGTAATGATTGATGAAGGTGTATTTTACTACACGAATGGGCTGACTCGATCAGAGTGATACCACGGCCTCACATTAAACCGGCGTGGACCAATGCTTACGTTGTGTTTCACCGAGTGAGTGACGATACCGGAGACCCAAACCCTTTAAAAGGCCGGCAAGGCACCTTCGACTCCTCTGGTGTTGCAGGTGTCCAAGGTCGGCGGTGGGGTAGCACAAAAGATCCCATTGGGTCGAAGTGCTCTGAGGCCTTGCTGCCTCGGCCCCAAACAAGATAAGATAAGATGGGCCATCTGCTCGTTCCCCCCCCCCCCCTTGCCATAATAAAAGAAAAAGCCCAGGGTATAATAACTGCTCGACGATCCTAGAATCTTATCCTAAATAGTCCCGCTTACAATCACTATATTACCAGAGAGGATCTTTAATTGCACCTCCTTTGTTCGAATTAAAAGCTATTATCCTCCCATAATGGTAAGTATTAAGATTTAAATCAAAAGTAAAACCTTCCTGCTTCTGTCATAATGGCATCTACAAGTAAAAATATAACCGGCTTATTATATAATCCCCGGCGGTTCCCTCATTGGGATTCGGCCCCGTTTGTCGGAAACTCGTAAAGATTCGCTAAAGTTAAATTAGGGCCACTTGTTACTGTCACCAGGCTTATCTAAGCACCGTTTGTTTTTCGATAACGCTATCCAATGACGAGATAAAAATAATTTGGAAACCAACGTTGGGATGGGAAGTTTAATTAATTTTATAGGCGAGCTGTTTAAGTGGGATCGATTGTGGGATCTGGTGACCTTTAAGCTCCTACTTATATGAACAGACTAGTTTTAGCCCGCAACGTCACTATCATCTCTTCAACACAGTTTATTTCTAATCTTGATACTTATTTGATGTAATATTAAATCGTGTATTCATTTTATTAGTCATAACTGCCTCATTGGCCAGTGGTCCTGAACATGACTGCTATGCTAAAGGTCCTGGGTTTGATTACCAGGTCGAGCAGTGTTGAAGTTTTCTATGAAATTCTCAGATCCGTGTATTCGGCAGCTTGGAGTTTGAGATTCGTGCCCGGTTAATGGCAATAGGGTTGCCCGTTATTACATGGGATCCTAACATACCGGTGAACTGTGGGTGTACATTAGTATACCATGAGAGCATCGGACGGTATGTTTAGGCTCTATGCATGGAGCCTAAACATACCGTCCGATGCATAGGGAGTGACCTAAATGCTATATGCTATGCTAATGTATTTATTTAATGAATAATGTAGTAACATTTGTTTAAACCCTCATTAAATTTTACTAGTTAGTTGCAAAGACATTCAGCACCCCTTGATTTATAGTATCGATGCTCGATACTACTTCATTTTGTATCGATGTATCGCATCGCGATGCATCACTACCGATTTTGACATTACGGAAAACTTAAATACATTTCAACCTAATACATACTAACATACAAAGAAAAATTCCAAAGTTTATCAATATCAATATACTAAATCCTGTAAACTAAGAAGGGCTGCTGATGCCTGAAGATATGATAATATACCGGTGACAGATCGTCACTTTTATCTCCCTGTAACCCTCCTGGCCCTGGTTTTATGAGCTACACGTGACGACAAACTGCCGACGCCTGTTTATTCAGTCTCCGATCAACATACAGGTTTGCAAGACAAAAATCTGTTATAAAGGTTTGCAGGAAATGTTTACTGACAAATTATTTGGTCAGGAGAATGATTGATTGATGAAATAGTTGTTGTTTAGCAATAATAACTATATATAACTTTGTCCGCGTGGAATAGTTACTAAGTCTTAGCGTGATGATATATAGCCTATAGCCTTCCTCAATAAATGGGCTATCTAACATGGAAAAAAAGTGGTCCGATTTGAAAGTTTTTTTCAAATCGGACCAGTAGGTCCTGAGATTAGCGTGTTCAAGCAAACAAACGAACAAACAAACTCTTCAGCTTTATATATTAGTATAGATAAAACATAACATCCCTACCATCACCAACAACGGTTAGGTAGAAGTGTAGGTAATAATAGTAGACTTGGAGTTCAGGGGAGCCTGTAGCCATTGTACCAAGTAAAAATCTTAACCCTGAGCTGATACTGAGAATTTCACAGAAAACTCCAATAATTTTGCTGACCTGGGAATCGAACGAAGGATCTCGACTAGCGTAGCAGTTGCGCTTAGGTCTCCTAGACTATTCAGGCAGTGTATCAATTAAACTTATTTAATAAAAAATACCTGTATTATTACGGGCGGTTAAGTACTCTTTGTAAGTTTACACTTTGATCTTTGAACAGCCTGTGTTTTATTTTTCGGCAGACATTTTCCCCATTGACATGTCCCCTATATTTTTTCAGTTCAAAGCGTATATATATTACATATATACGGTCATAATAAACGTATATTACATACGGGCAATAAACGCGAATTTTTAAAAAGAAAATTTGGTTAATAACATCATACCGGTTTCTGTGAGGCCGTGGTATCTCTCCGGTCGAGCCGGCCCATTCGTGCCAAAGCATGGCTCTCCCACGTTAAGCACAACGCCAACATAGTTGAGAAAAAGGCTGGATACAAAAAATACTAAGAAACAAATATACATGCTATTAAATATTTAGATTCATTTCGTCCAAAAAATTAAAATCATGAACCATCTGAAAAGTCGTGTAATTTACAACTAGTGACGGCTTTCAATTTTGATTAAACTTAAATGTTTAATTAATTGACATTTTGTTGAGAACTTTCAGCTTAAAAGGCAGGCAAGATTAAGCAATTAAGTTAACTAAATAAGTCTTAAATGGAATAGTAAATGATGTAGCTCAAGTCTGTTTGCTTAGCGGGGCGTAGTGTCAGTTTGTGTTGATCATAGCGGTCTTAGTTGGGGAATTGACACATACTGTGACAGTAACACGCTCAAGTAATTCCGTGCGATTAATTAGGTACAGTAATTTCCTTACTAGCTCATGTTTGGAGTAGTAAAGGGAGCATTTAAGGCGAAGCTATTCTGGGAACTTGAGATTAACGACTAGATATCTAACATATTTATTATCACACCTGTATACTCTAAGGGTTCGACAGCAGTGTACCTACTCACACTAACCGGTGCCCTGTAGATATATTTTATGCCTCTTGAAACTGGAGTCGAATTGATTGTCGTTGACCACTAATAGTAAACTCAAAGGTGCTAATAAAAATTCGTAAGATTAAAAAAAAACCCTTAAAAAAAAATATATGTTCGAGCCAGTTTCGGAAGTCGGTTTTACATTTTTTGAACTGTATTCGTTGACGAAAATAACAAGGTAGTAAGACCCACTTATCGAGACAAGGGTTAATAATATCAACCTAAATAAAAACTCCTAAAAAAGCCGTACAACTAAATCATCCACGTAAACAAAAATGTTCTTAAAATGAAAACTACAGGGCCAAACTATATTAAATTTTTATGGGACTAAATGGAAACTATTCCGCATCAAACTATTGAATAATCACGTTAATAGGATCATAAATCTCAGCGTAATCGGTGTACATACATAAAAAAGATACCCATCGAATTGAGCCTTTTTGAAGTCGGTTAAAAATCGAATAACACTGGGAATCGAGATCTGGCGTAGCAGTTGTGTTTAGAACCACTGTGATGATATGATGATTCATCAAATTCGCCAGCCCCTAGCTTTTAGCTCCCTACAGAATAATTTATAAATAACTAGCTTCTGCCCGCGGCTTTGCCCCCGTGGAATTCGGTCTGTTATCACATCCCACGGGATAAAAAGTGTCCTATGTCCGTCTCCTGGTTCTAAGCTACCTCTCCACCAATTTTCAGCTAAATCGGTTCAGCCGTTCTTAAGTTATAAATAGTGTAACTAACACGACTTTCTTTTATATATATAGATTTTCCTTCAATAAATACAGCATTTAAATAATAAATACAACTGTGAAATACAAAATCCATTCATTTTAAGTTCAATATTGTAATTTAAACATATAATAAATATTTTTTTTTTAAATAACTATGTAATATTCCGAGGAATTAAATAAAATTGAGTTCATGGAAGATTATTGTATTTTCTACAACTTATTTTATTACTTTACTAACAAAAACGTTATTAAACAAAGATACCCAGTTCGCGTAGTTTGTGTATACTTTATTAAATCAAGCATCTGAACATAGCAAATTAGAGCGGAGAATGTTTGCTTTCAATAAATCACAATATGGCTCATACTGGAAAATTTGTAACATGTTGCTATATGTTTTAAATATAAATTTATTACTGAGGAATTGCTAAATGTGACCATTAAGCCTCCCTGTGTGCACCTAATTAGGATGAAGAATAGTGATAGCAACCTTACTCCGTACGAAAATAGTGATAAGAACAAATTTTTACCGTGAGACAGCCATGATTTGGCACGAATGGGCCGGCTCGACCTTAGTGATACCACGGCCTCACAGAAAACAACCGTGAAACAAATGCTGGGGCCCTAGTCTGCTATTTCAATTGACTCAGAATGACCGTTCAATGGCACTAAATGACATAAGAAATGACAGATTTCGTAGAGAAAACTGTCAAAAATCAACCATTATGAAGTCACTGAATCACAATTCTGACACAACTAAATAGTAGACTCAGCACCCTGAAGTTGTGTTTCGCCGAATAAGTGCGGATATCGGATGCCCAAATCCTTTTATAAGGCCGGCAACGCACTTGCGTCTCGTCTGGTGTTCATGAGCGGCGGAGTATCACTTTCCTCGGGTGATACGTCTGGCGCATTTGCCCCCGTAGGCCATAAAAAAAATTGCAGAAAATGACGAATCCACCAACATTTTCAAGTAGAATAAATTCCCAAATAATGTTTATTACATTATAATAAATCAAATGTATTTTTATTTATCACAATGTTTATAATAAAACTTACAGAAAAACACGAAAATAAGTCATTCATGAGAGCGGGTTCGCGGACAAAAACAGGTCTACACATAAATCGAGAGGGAACACACACTATTATGATGCGTAAAAAATCTTCATCGAGCAATTGCGCCTTTAGTTTTCTGTGAAATACTAGGGTATAGTTTTCATCCAATATGGAGCCACTACTACAATATGGTTACCCCTACCAAGAGTTTCTGCAAACGATAACCATTAGCGTCCATTGACCATAAATTGAGCACGTAAAACCGAGACTGACCCAATTGTCGTACAAATTCCAAAAATGTTCACAACCAGTCTACTGATACTAGCCTACCAGTAAAATACTGATATTAGCCGCATCTAGGTAGACTGAACGGGCCCAACACCCTCTGCCTCATGATCCTAGTAAATTCCCAGGTAGGACAAAGTATTAGTTTGGGATTTGTGCTCGATTAATAGCAATAGGCTTCAAGTTCAAGTTCAATTTTTTTTATATCAAAGCTTTTACAAGCGTTTATGAAACGTAATGATTCTAGTTGCACGGTTCCAAAAGGTCGATCCTATGGAGAAGAATCAGCCGAGCAACTCCATGGACACTCTTTTAACATAAATTAGGTTACAATCTTCATTGGTACAATATTGCGATAACAAGATGTGTGGACGTTGAAGGATGTCCAAGTTTGACCGAGGTCGACTATATTAAACGAAGATTCACTTTATTTGAGAACCCGATGTCATTCCTAAATAATAAATAAACTAAGTGGTAAAAATGCACACCATCAAAGCGACAAGCTTGCCCTCCGTTACATGGGACCTAAAAATACCGGCGAACTGTGGGTGAGTAATATGTATATTGTATGTATTGGTACGCCTCTGCCTAACCCTTTGGGAAATACAGGCGTGCTGGTATGTTATGTGGTAGTTGAAAAAGTTGTAGCAAGATGAGGATGATCATAAAAAAAAGCCTTTTCAATTTGCTCACAACATGTAAGCAAGAATAAGGAATACAGAGGAAGTTTATGGAAATGCGCATTTTAAGGATCGTCTGATGGTAAGCAATTACCGACGCCCATAGACACATGGAACACCAGAAGAGTCACAAGTGCGTTGCCCGCCTTTTAAAAGGGTTGCGCCTCCGGTATCCTCACTCACTGGGCAAAACACAACGTAAGTGTTGTTTCACGCTGGTTTTCTGTGAAGCCGTGGTATCACGCTGGCTGAACCGGTGGCGGTGGCATTACTCTACTTAATATCTTAGTCGATTAGAATATTCTTTATGTCACAAACCCTCATACTTAATTACTGTATACACAAGTAAAAATACTATAAAGATAAACACAGACGTGAATGATTAATGCTTAAGTGGCTTCCTTCACATGAAATATATCCGGCTATCCCCCGGGAACTACATATTTTTCCACGATAAAACGCGGCATGTCTTTCTTAAGCCTTGAGGAATCTCTACATACATAATGTTTCCTGAAAATTCTCCATACATTCTCTTGTTTATTTAGTAAATGAGCGGTTGACAAAAACAGAGTGTATAAAATTATAATACTGATATGCTTTGTAAGAAATATTTTACTTATATTTAAATTTACTTAAACATACCATCACGCCTGTATTCCCAAAAAGATTAAGCAAAGGCGCACCAATGTACACCCACAGCTCGCATGTTTAGGTCCCATATAAGGGGCGAGCCTATTGCCATTAACTGGGTACAAATGCCAAACTCCGAGCTGCCGCTGAGAATCGAACCCAGGACCTCAAGTTTCACTCTGGACCACTAGACTAAAGAGGCAGTTTGGCGAAATTTATTAAAATGGTAATATTGGAAAGTTTTCATTGTATGAGTAGATTCGTCATAATTATCATCAATAGATGTTCTTCCACGCTGCTCGGCACAGATCTCGTCTTAGAGAGAGAAGGGTGAGGCTGTATATTCGTCCACTGCGTTGCCTTAATGTGAGTTTACAGACTTGAGAAAATTTCTCAGGCATGCAGTTTTTCTCACGTTTCTCTTCACCGTTTATACACGTCTCAATCAGTGATCAATACTTCCACCTTTGTCATTGTCATAAATATTTGATATCCCAATAAAGGACCCTCAAAACACTCAAGATTATCAATAGGTACTCGGCTTAAAGTGAGAATACTCAAAGGCTAATATTTTGTCACTATCAAAATCTCGAAAATCCCAAGCCTTTCGGAGAAAAATACCCCAAAGGAATCAACCCGTTACCTAATTCAATACAAGCTCTAAAAATACAGAACGGCCTTTGAATATTGAGGTTCGCATTTCCATCGAGATGTTGTTGTTTTTACAAAGCAAACTTTCATCGTGGTGAGCGGAGGGTTTCTTACAAACAAGCACAATATGCACGGGAGGGTTACATAACCGTTAGTTTGTATAAAACTCTCAGAGCACCACGTGAAGGCTAAAATTTTACTCGTAAGATAAAACTGGAATTTATTTTACGCGTATCACAACAGCGTGGTTTTAGGAAGTAATATTCGACTATAGAATTTTGAGTAAGCTTGCTATTGTTGCCTACATTCCCAAATATAAATTAAAATATAAGAAACTGCTACAATAAACTCGTAAATATAACCCATCAAAAACATTCTGTAAAAAACTAGCCAAGTCTCGATGGAGCTGCTTGTTTATCTCTAAAAAGTAATGAAATCTAGATAAAGTCGTGCCAAGTCTAAGATTCCTTACTGCGATTTCTTTATTATTTATAGTTAATGTTGTGTGACTTGGCCGTTGACTTGTACCCACTAACGTATAAAGAATGTTCAAATTATATTCTCAACGAAAATTCATACTACGTAATCGTCTGTGTACAAATGTGTTGAACGTTCACCTTTATATTTGAATTTACAACCAGGGTACAAGTCAACGGCCAAGTCACACAACATCAACTATAGTCAGTCAGTCAAGATAAATGATTTTAAACAGAAAATAAATTTCTTCACTGAAATACATTTTCAAAACGTTTGCAGCAATATTATGTCAGTAAAAGTACCTTCACCTAATATAAAAATACGTAGATACATTATCTACCTAGGTAATATTTTCCTTCACATGGCAATTAAAGTGATCGCTTTTCACCCACCTAGCTTAAACGGCTCCAATGTTGACTCCCTTATCTTAATTACCCTATAAACGGTACCGATATACGCAATCCCAAAAAAACCCCTTTTCAATGTAATCTATTATCTATATCTATACTAATATATAAAGCTGGAGAGTTTGTTTGTTTGTTTGTTTACTTGAACGCGCTAATCTCAGGAACTACTGGTCTGATTTGAAAAATTCTTTCAGTGTTAGATAGCCCATTTATTGAGGAAGGCTATAGGCTATATATCATCACGCTACGCGGATGAAGTCGCGGGCAGAAGCTAGTTAAAAATAAATGTAAAAAGCATTAAGTACTACCAACTTTCCGACAAAACGGTGAAATGGTATTAAAATAAAAAGCTTAATAAAATTTTATGCCGATCGTTATTACATTTGTAGACTGCGATAAAATTGAGGAAAAAACTCGGCTCGCATAAAACAAAGTGCTCCTTAATCGGATATATTATCCCTGTTGGGGTAACCTGCAACTTTTTAAGATATATCGTTGCATTTTTAAATATAAGCACAAAGTTCACCCTCGAGATTTATGACAGCCATTTCTACATGTTTGTAGTTTTGAAATAGTACGAAAGTAGTTGTAGCCTGAGATCCTGCTAGTAGCGTGCGCGCATGGGGAATAAATATGAAATATCGAATGTGTGATTTCTCTACAAATTCGTTTCTAGCATAACACGTCCTTCAAAGAACGTTTGTACGATCCCGTTTAAGAAATCTTTACGCCGCATGTTTTGAAAAATGAAATACAAATCATAAATTGGTGGAACACAGGTAAACAAACATAACATAATATTCACCAGCAGTGCGTCGGTATAAAGAGCGATCCTATTCAGTCTCTGAGCTGCAGTGAGAATTTCATAGAAAAACCTAATAACACTTTTCTCAACCTGAGAATCGAATCGAGCATTTCTAGCGTATCAGTCGCACATCTTGAGACCACTAGACTAATTTTATTACTTAAACATTTGTCATTAAAGTTGCTTTTATTTTTCAATGGACATAGGGTTGTACGTATTCCTTCTGGAATTCACGTGTCTTCTTACAAAACAAAATAGGTTAGGCTATAGTTACACTATACTGCACAGCCCTAGTAGAAGGTAACCTTAATTTTTTTAATAATTATTTCGTATACATGTGGAGTATAAACTTTAACATAAATTCCTGCTTATAATTTCCAAAGATTATAACTGCCTCATTAGCCAAGTGGTCCTGAGCGCGACTGCTACGCTAGAGGTCCTGGGTTCGATTCCCAAGTCGAGCAAAGTGATATTGGGTTTTTCTGTGAAATTCCCAGTAGCAGCTCGGAGTTAGGAATTTGTGCCCAGTTAATGGCAATAGGCTCACCCCCTATTACATGGGACCTAAATATACCGGCGAACTGTGGGTGTACATTAGTACGCCACTGCATAACCCTTCGGGGAATACCGGCGTGATGGTATGTTATGTTAATTTCCAAAGAAACCTCTTTCGGAAGATCAGATTCGTTTAGTACTAAAATTCTTCAAAAGTTCTTGTGATAAATTCAAAGAATTTGATTATGTAACTAGATTCACGCAAAAGCATTGCCCCTTCTTTGTTTGTTTGGCGCAGTTATGTATTCATATTTAACCAATATACAGCAAGATTTAGGCCCACTTGCACCAAATTCTTAAATGTGTTTAAGTCATATTTAAACACAATTTTTCATAGAAATTTCGTGTTTAAATATTATAATATAATAGTTAAAAGTTGGTGCAAGTGGGCCTTAACAGTAAACATTTAAGTTTGCTCTTAGTTTTGTGTATTTGATATTCAGAATGTAACTTGCTTAATTATTTTAATTAATCATAGCCGTGCATTACTTTCACCCTCCGGCGAACACAAATCAATACACATACCAGCACACTACACACACGTACTCAACTAATATATGAACACACTGTTGCCAACGACATAATCAATGATTCTCAATCTACTGCGGAATTACCCACCACACTTTATCATTTTACTCCCAAAAATATAATAAAATAAATCGAAATTTAAATAAACACGTTCATTTATATTTTATGTATTATAAGATTAGTTTGGAAAAGGCAGTGGTGGGTAAAAAACAGCAAAGCGATTGGCATCCTTAACTAGGAATGGATTCAAGTCCCGACTGTTGGATTTTTCTTTAAAAATATTAATTTCTCTAAAATGCGCTTCACGTGCATGAGATAATAGAGAAAATAATCCAACGCTTTAAAAAATGTATTTGAAAAAATATTCACACGATCCACTGATCAAATGTAATAAGGGGCGGGGGTCTGTTGCTTTGACTTGCTCGGCGGCATAAATACAAAATTCGAGCGGTATAAAGATTTTCATAAAAAACCCGAATTCACAACTTAACTTTCAGCAATCACGCTTGCGCTCACAAAGCTGCTAGTTGCTGCCCTCGTAATTAAAAAGTTTGAGTAACACAGAACTAGATACTTCTAACCATTTCTCAATATTCAGCAGCAAGGCGTGATAGCGCTGTCACCGACACCCGTCGGTTAATTAATGTTAAATATTAAGCGAACAATTATGCTAACTGTGTCGGCGTCCGACAGACGGTTTGACTTAGTCGCTATTTTTAGATTACAATTATAATAATTTTGATATATTATTGGGAAAATGGAAAGAATGGGACCTAGAGGACGCCGTAGCTCAATATGATGGTCTGACCAAGACAAGCAACAATTAAACAACAAGATCTTCGACGCTATACAACTGGCCAATGATCATCATAAATGGAAAGAGATTAACAAAATGTAGTGACCAAATAAAATATTCTGGGACATTTTTACACAGCACCATCTAGTCCCAAACTAAGCAGAGCTTGTACTATGGGTACTAGACAATGGATATAATACTTATATACTTTTGTTTTGTAAATACATACTTATAATACATAAGAAACACCCAGACGAACACAAACACTTATATTCATCACATAAATTTTTGTGTTCTGTGGGAATCGAACCCACGACCTCATGGTCAGCAGTCCGGTACTCGAACCACTAAACCACAGAGGTCGTCTATCGTCGTCGTAAATAACTGAAGGACAAAAGGGGAGACATAATTAACGAAACCTTACTTCAAAAGATTCTAATTTATCGTCGTGAATCCATTTATAACCAGTAGCGATAACCTGGTGATATGACAATCTGTCTGCCAAGTCAAAGGTCTAGAGTTTGAATCCAAGGCACCATCTGACTCGTCGAAGCCATGTGCGTATTAATAGTTAAGAACCACGTGTTTAAACGGTGAAGGAAAGTTTCATGCAATGAAGAAACCTGCATGCCTGAGAAATTTTCTCGACGGCCTGTGAATTCTGCCAACCCGTATTAAGTTAGCGTAGCCGAAAAGTTCCAAAAAGCAACTCTATTTTGCAAAACCACAAACCAGTTTATCATTTGTATACAAAATAATATTGTTTGTGCAAACGAAGATAATTCAACATGATAATAACATATAATTAACTAAATGTTGAATCAATACGCAGCTTGTGCCTACACAGAGGTTCTGTGAATTGTATGTATTGTAAAATCAAAACACTGCTGGCCAAATGGTTTTGCACCTACATGGAATAATTTTAATGTTTAATTTACTTAAGCAAACATGAAATTTACTACTTAGATATTTTTTATTATAAAGGTGAACATCCGAATATTACACATATTCAAATAAAATTAATTTTATTTATATTATATAAATTCAAATGCTTTTAGTCTAGTGATCCTAAGTGCGACTGCTATGTTAGATTCAAATTTAGGACGTCTAAAAGTAATGTTAAGTAAGTCTATTAAATTTTCAGTAGTAGTACGGAGTTTAGGCTCGCCTATTAAATGGGACTTAGTACACTTAACTAAAAACCCAACCTATTGGAGAATGTCTCCAAAAATAGGAGTTTTAGGAGGAAATCCATATTATTTTTCCTATCAATAGTGTGTTCCAGTTAACATACCATCACGCCTGTATTCCCCGAAGGGTTAGGCAGAGGCGTACTAATTGACACCCACAGTTCGCCGGTATGTTTAGGTCCCATGTAATAGGAGGCGAGCCTATTGCCATTAACCGGGCACAAATTGCTAACTCCGAGCTGCTACTGGGAATTTCATAGAAAAACCCAATAACATTTTGCTCGACCTGGGAATCGAACCCAGGACCTCTAGCGTAGCAGTCGCACTCAGGACCACTTGGCTAATGAGGCAGTTCCAGTTTCACTACAAATATATTTTTCAAAAACTAATTATCCAAAACGTATAATCTGTACTTTTAACATTAAGACCGCATAATTTATTCATTGTAAAACGTATTTCCAGAATACAATCGCATAAAAATGAGTAATTAAAATCTAAAGGCATAAAAAGCCATCTTGAAGGGAAATAATTTTAGCCCTCAGAACAAAATGAAAAGCAAAAGGAAAAAATGTAGCAAGTCTCGTTCCAATGAATAAGCTATAGGAATTAATGTTTTTATTGAATTGATTTACGATGCTTTGAAATTAATTCAATATTTGCTCATTCATTTATTCATTTTCAAATAAATAATCATCAACAGTTATCATTCGTAAGCTTTCCCAACCACGCTAGCGTCAGTTTCCACTAGATGTTCTGGAACAATTAACCGTCATAAATATTCTTTAAAAAGAACATTACCACCAGGATTTTGTACCTGTATCGTGGACAGTTGTTAAGAACCATAGAGAACAGAAGGGGAAAGTTGTTTGGCCACTTGATACGACATGACGACTTCTTCAGAAATATTCTAGAAAGTAAAATTGAAGGCAAACGAGGAAGGGGTAGACCTAGACGAAGTTTTGTGGAACAAGGTAAAACGGAAAGCAGAAGATAGAGAACAGTGGCGAAGAAGAAGAAGAAGATCGTGGGTACTTCGTTCCCAGAACCGGAACAACTATTTGTAGGCCATATAAATATTTGCTTTGTTCAGGTTTATTGTTTGGTTATATTGACTGTAGCGTACCAGTCCATTGGCGTATATACAACGTTCTTACCGTACCAGTACTAGAGTGTTTCGTACTAGCTGACGACCCACCTGGTGGTGAGTACTGGCAACACCAGAGGAGTTACAGATGCGTTGCCGACCCTTAAAAACCTCCTACGGACTACAGACTGCCAAAGCTGCAGCAACCGAGGGAGAACTGGCTCTTACACGTTAAAGTCGAAACACACACCTATGTGCTTTACGACGGACTCCAACGTAAGGGTGGTCTCCAAGGAGACCCACTACCGAGCTCGTATTCCGAGAATTTTATTTATAAAAGAAGAAAATCGAGTTAGAAATGTTTAAATCTGATCATTTTCCTCCTAGCCATATTCTATGTTGGAGTACAGCTGAAACAGTATTCTACACTAAGCGACTGCCATCAAAATCAAGTTTTCTCAATTGTTCAATTCAGCAAGAGTAAAACAATTAATATAACACAATAACCTGCATCAATATGCAGTACTCCGATCCTTCACAACAATCCGAATAACAAATAACCGGTCAATTTACCAGCAATAACATACAATTGTTCTCTTAATGAATCTGTTTTTGTATACAATGTTTTCGAATGCTCTTTCTGCATAAATGAAAACTATTGTATCGACCAGATTGGTCAATTGGACGATTGCGCGTTCATTTCAAACATACGATAGATAGGAAGTAGATTCACTGTTACCTGATCAGTTGGAGATATTTATTTGCAATCATCGTACATTGAGATTCATTAAAGATTTATTTTATTGATATTTAAATCAACATCTGTATCTATTATTATAATGATCTTTTAGTTTAAATAACTGCACGTACAGATAAATCTGTGACTATTATTAGTTTTAGTCAGAAATCAAAAAAGCTTGACAACCAGTCTACTCTTAGAATATCGGTTTTGAAACAATAGATTTTAGAAGTCTGATGACAGTAGCTTTCTGTAAAATACTTATATACAGCCGCTTATAATCTGGTGAGACTGGAAGCTGGGCCCAGCTTAATTAGAAAATTTGTATAATATTGATTAATTAGAAAATTTGTATAATATTGATTAATTAGAAAATTTGTTTAATATTGATTAATTAGAAAATTTGTATAATATTGATTAATTAGAAAATTTGTATAATATTGATTTGCTTTTAGATATTTTTTTAGGGGAAAGGATTCGTAGTTCCAAGGCATGTAGCTAATGATGCGTAAGCCTTAATCTTTAACCAGAAAAGCGATAATGGTAAAAAACAAGGAAGTTTTTGTCGCATCGCATTCATCTGGTGGCGACTTACTAATTGAAATGATTAATGTGTCCTTTGCGGGTGCGTACGGGCGAGTAGCTAATTATAAATAATGAATGGATGGATCGCGATAACGACGCAGGGGTGGGCTGAGTGCGATTATGAGGGATTAGCAGGATCGATCACTGGCGGAATTATTTTGGATGAAATGTTATTTTGTATCCCACAAAGTGGGTGTTAATGCGCGGCCTCGAAAAGTCAAAGGCGTGTGAGACCACACTAACGTTTATAATTTATTATATTATTTATAATACACACCTTTTGATTGTAAAAATATTGATCGAGCAGTCTTATTGGATTTTTCTATGAAATTCTCAGTAGCTGCGGTTAATGGCAATAGACTCGCCCCCTATTACATGGGACCTAAACATACCTGTGGGTAAATATTAGTACGTCTCTGCCTAATCTTTCAGGGTGTACAGTCGTGAAAGTATGTGATGTTAACAAAATATATCACAGGAGTGGGTCAGTATTAAAGGTTCATAAACTTGGTTAAAAAAATAAGTAAGTATCCACATTGCCCGAGGTGGTACTTACTGTGCTTGCAAAGATTTGCAATTTAAAACGTGCAGGTAGGAATAATGTAGAGACCATTCCTTTTTGTGATGACAGATAGGATATGTTATTTGATTTTGAAAGCCTGTCATTTGTAGTTTAACCTAACATGCAAGTCAGTTAAAATCTTACACAGTTGAGGCTCGGCAATAACGCAGATTTATTTGTCACATAAACAAAATACAACAATTACAGGAATAAAAATGTATAATAAATATATATAAATACACACATCAAAAAAAGTTTGCGATCACTATCTTAAGCTGATACATTTTTTTAAATTGAACTTTATCAAGAAAAAATCGTTATTGTGTGTTTTCTTTAAATAAAAATACCTTGTTTGAAATAAAAAAATTAAACTATATTTTAAAAAATAACAAAAAAGATTTCGATTTTTCATAGTGATCGCAAACTTTTTTTGATGTGTGTATTTGTATTAAGTATACATTTTTATTCCTGTAATTGTTGTATTTATATGAAGCCGTATTACGGGACAACCCACCATATTATAGCACTGGTTTAATGGCGAATTTAAAAAAAAGCCCAAATAACTTCGTCCAAAAGGCTCCAAATCCACGTCTCTGTTACCAAATAAATTTATTTAATTAGGAGCGCTCGCGTATCGCTGTCTCTCTCATCCATCCTCATTTGTCACGCGCCTTTTCGGCCCCAAAGAAATTCAGTGTCAAACCTAAGCATTTGTAAAGTGTCTCTCACTCGCCTCGCGTTAAGTCATGACGCGATTTCAGCGGCCGACGGCTTAGGAAGGGTCCTGTAAGCCTAGTCTGTAGTTAAAAGTGGCTTTATTTATTGTTTATGGTTACCAGAGAACCTACAAAATATCTGCGGATTAATTTTGTTGAAACAATGACTGGGAGTTGAGAAAAATTATGGAAGAGTTAGGATTCTTTGTGGTGCAGAACGTTTTGAAATCCTCACGGATCGCCCGACGTCAGAGGATGACAGCGGGGTATGTCAGAATCATACCATTATATATACCATCACGCCTGTATTCCCCGAAGGGTTAGGCAGAGGCGTACTAATGTACACCCACAGATCCCCGGTATGTTTAGGTCCCATGTAATATTAATAATAATTAATAGGCATTAACATTAACCGGGCACAAATTCCTAACTCCGAGCTGCTTCTGGGAATTTCATAGAAAAACCCAATAACACTTTGCTCGACCTGGGAATCGAAACCAGGACCTCTAGCGTAGCAGTCGCGCTCAGGACCACTTGGCTAATGAGGCAGTTGAAGAATGTCAGAATCCTACAGACTAGAATCACAATAATATTCCTTTGCACTATTTTCGGGTCATGGGACACAATTTGACGACATTTAGTGCGTTACCGACAGGCTGTTGTGGGGCTCCGAGTTGATACTAAGAAATTCCTATTGGAAAGCAGTAACACTTACGCTCTAGGAAAGTTATCGCTAGAGTCGTTATAGCTTGTTTGTTTAGATTTGATTAAATACTAATAGTAATAATAATGGTTCTTTTTACTTCGTAAAAGCCGAAAAGAAAAAGAAATAAAGTACCTTGATTTGGCACACTAGGTTGTCGACATGTGGGAGGTGGATTCGGCGGTCATTGTACCAATCGTTGTGTCAGCTAATGGTCTAATAGCCAAGAGCCTCGACCAACACCTACGGAGGCTCTCACTAGCTGGCTGGATCAAGGGCTTGATACAGAAAGCAGTACTTCTGGACACGGCCCGTATTGTTAGGAGGTTCCTCTACGTGGAGCCCTGACCACCGGTAGCTTGGATCCTGCTCCCGATACCGGTGGGCTACTATTTTTTATATTTTTAAATGTTTTTTTTTCATTCTTTATAAAAATATTTAAAAATGTATGAAATAAGTAAATATATTAAATGGTTCTTTATTGACATAATAAAGTATTCAAAACAGTAGTGAGGCCCTGACTCCTGCGCTAAGTTATCAAACCTGTGTTACAGAATCCTTCTCCCACCATTTATGTTCTAAATTTAAAAACAGTACATTATAAACCAAGCCGACTAAAAGGCTAGTGAGGATTTAAATGTGGAATATTCACACCAAGAGTTACTGATAATAGAAGTTAAGAGGTTTAGCTGTAATCCTTCCGAAACAAAGCGGGGCGGAGTGTTCGTCAGGGGAATTACAGGTACATAAGGAATTAATCTTGCAAATCTCGTTGCTTTTACCTATTTAAGTCTTGCTTCGACCAACTTTAAAAAGCGAGAGCTTCCCCGTTCGTGTTTCAATAATTATTAATTTCAGTAGTTGATTCTGAACCAACGACTTTCAGGTTTTGCGCTTATTCTGTTCCAGGTTGTATATTTAATTAAACAGAAAGCCTTTTTATAGTGATGAGATTCGCCATACTGTTAGATAGATAAGAAAGGTATTATAACTATAATCTATTTCTGTGCCAAATTTTATCCAGTTCTGTTCAGCTGTTCTGGCGTCAAAGAGTAACAAACATCCATCCATCCTCACAAACTTTCAAGTTTACAGTATTTGTAAGATGCAATGTAATCTATATTATGTATGTATAATGTAGATTACATTGCATCTTACAAAATTAAATAATCATACTACTTGCAGTAGGTATTAATTAATATCTCAACAAAGTATTATTTTTTTGAAAATTATACTCCTACCTAAATGTAACATAATTATGTTAAAACTATCCTAAGTTAAATTCTAATTAAAAGATAGAAGATAAACTCAGGTAATTAAAAAAAAATATTTTCTAATTATTTTGATATTTTTAAAGTGTAATTGGCCCTTCTGACTATCTGTAGAGCTTTCAAAAACGTCCGAAATCAATAATTTTACGAATTTCATTAATTATATATCGGGGTCACCTCGACTCACTCTACAGCGTAGCCCTATTTATATTATAATAATCATAATTTTCTCATCATTAAGTCGACAGTCGCTAAGGAAACGTCAAACAGATTATTATTTCTTTAGAAATATAAATAGAAACAAATTAAATTTTGCGTTACGAACCTGAAAACTCGGATATGGCGTCTACGTATTTCACGAGGAGTTTTTCGAAAGCCCCGCGATATTCTCCCAAACTCCGTCAAACACTAAACTAAAAACTTACAATATTTGCGATAACCAGTTCAATCCGCTTCAAACCGGTCGAAACTTACCCGAGCCGGTCCAAACTTGTATTAGCCAAGTTCATTTCACGGAACTATGAGTGGAGTATAAATTTTTCATAAAACTGACGTCGGAATTAAGTGGTTCCGTACTTTTTGATAAGGGTGTGCAACTTGCTGGCAAGTTGCGAGATACTCATTTATCTACGCTCCGCCTGGGCCCGACTCAATGCTGTGCAAGAGTTTTGAGTTTGAACGGCTTTAGTCATGGTTGTTTGATAGTGTACCTTGTATGATGCTTTATTTTAAAGTAGTCAACAATTAAAGAAAGAAACACATTTATTTTGTCCTTACAACACAGAATAGTTAGGTACACGTACAAGTAGAACTAGTAGTTTTGAGAACACGAAAGGTCCCTAACTCAGCATATGCCACTTCATTACAATTATTGAAGCGGCGCTGCGGCTGGTATTCTGCGAGGGCCTTGAGCGATTTAGAATTTTTAAATTCATTTCTTGTGAATTTAAACATAAGTATTGGTAAATGTTTCATTCTAGTACGTGGTCTAGAAGCCGAGTTATAGCAAGTAATTCCTTTTGGTTCGCAAGTGAAACGGTAGGCCCCAGCTGTTGTTCCATTAAACAAGAAACTAAAATAATAAATAAATAAAATAAATGAGACGGTAGCATCTGTGCTCTATTACACAAGTGTCATAACTATCCAGTGAGCTTTATTTTCCTTATTATAAGAGTGAAATATTAGCTATCAAATAAAGGAAATGAACTTTCAATTAAATTAAATAAGATAGCGGTGGGCGTTGGAACTTCTGTAACTACAAAGAAATTACTACCTTACACTTATAAAGATAGAGACTGAATTCCTTTTGGATGTCACCGGCCAGCCGTTGCCTCCGTGATAAGGAAAGAGCCACTCAAGGTCTAATTCCTCCCGTTAATTATTTTCGTATCCCTTGTCAAAGCAAAACAAAAATTAAAGAATACTTCATAACTGAACATTGTATCATTTATAATGAGGTTCCCATTATAAATGACGATGTTAATTGAGTAATTTTAATAGCCATGAGAGTCTTGTGATATGACCATTGGACTTCCAAGTCAAAGGTCTCTAGTTCGAAGTCATAGCCAATTATCGAGGGCGTGAAGGAAAAACAGCGTGAGGAAACCAGCATGCCTGAGAGATTTTCTCGACGAAGTCTGCTAACCCGCATTAGGCTAGCGTAGTGGACAAAAGCCTTATCCCTGTCATCCTGAGAGGATGCCCAGCAGTGGGACAGTATTGATAATGGGTTGATTATGTCACTGTTTTAATTTTATGTATTACCAACATTGGTATGACATAAATAATATTTTACCTTTTTCATCCGGCTTGTTCGAAGGAGAAAATTCTCAATACATAAGCATTTGGGGACCCAATTCCCTTGGGGTTGGCGTATTACATACTACCTCATATTGTTGACATACATCTCTATCAGCTATCATCTCCTTTTATTTCTTTTCATTCCATAGTACTTTCTTTCTCATCTCATTTTTGTATAGTTTAAAGAAAAGCATGTAAAATAATAAATAAATAAATATTCTGGGACATTTTACACAACACCATCTAGTCCCAAACTAAGCAAAGCTGGTACTATGGGTACTAGACAATGGATATAATACTTATATACTTTTTTTTGTATATACATACATATAATACATAAGAAACACCCAGGCGAACACAAACACTTATATTCATCACATAAATATTTGTGTTCTGTGGGAATCGAACCCACGACCTCATGGTCAGCAGTCCAGTACTCGAACCACTAAACCACAGAGGTCGTCAATAATTGCTTTCTTTTTCAATCGATTGTTTGTTTTGTATTATCATTATAACGTATAATAGAAAAAGCTAATATGAAAAAACAAGTTTTTCTTTTTTTATGGGATAGGGGGGCAAACGAGCAAACGGATCACCTGATGTTAAGTGATAACCGCCGCCCATGGACACCCGCAACACCAGAGGAGTCGCAAGTGCGCTGCCCACCTTTAAAAGGGTTTGGGCCTCCGGTAACCTCAACTCACTCGGCGAAACACAACGCAAGCGTTGTTTCACGCAGCTTTTCTGTGAGGCCGTGGTATCACTCCGGTCGAGCCGGCCCATTCGTGCCGAAGCATGGCTCTCCCACGTGAAAAAAAAAGAAAGTGTATTGGAAACGGAAAGACAATGACAAATACTTGTTCATGTAGATCGTCCCAATTTTAGTGCTAGTTTTGTACTTGTTATGAATTCTGTGGGACATTCTAATTTTGATATATTATTTAGGTACTTAATTTCTTCACAAATTACTAGGTATGTACAGAATGGCCAAATATCAATTTTGAATTTTCAAAAGTACCTATTTTAGTGGTCTTTCGACTTTGAAATAAACTTTCAATAACAATCTATCATTCAAACCAATCAATTTATTTATACCGATTTCCATTAAATCTAGAAAAAAATAATCATAATAGCCAAGTTTTAGTTTAATTAAGGCTTAGCATAAAAAATATAAACGTAACTTATTAATCAAACAAATTATTAGGAGGCCAAGTCTGCAAAAATCGGAATTGTTTTATTAAATGACCGAGTTCTGTGGTAACAAACATACAAAAAAAAATACTTGTCTTTTTTGAGGCGATCAATAATAGCATACTTCACACTTTATTTTACAAATTTATTAGTTTGAAAACTATTACCATTGACACCAATCACTTCAACAATTAGTATAAATTATTATTTTATTTGACGTGGGAGGGCCATGTTTTGGCATAAATGGCCGACTCGACTGGAGTGATACCACGACCTCACAGAAAACCGGCGTGAAACAACACTTATGTTATGTTTCGCCGAGTGAGTGAGGATACCGAAGGCCCAAACCCTTTTAAAAAGCAGGAAACGCACTTGCTAATTCTCTGGTGTTGCGAGTATCCATGGCGACCGCGAATCGCTTACTATATGGTGGTCCCGTCTGCTCGTTTGCCTCCCTATCCCATAAAAAAGAGTACTCACTGGAAATTGACCCTGATAATAAAAGAAAAAGCGGAGCAGGTGATGCTGATATAGATCAAATTACACGGCAATGAGTGCTCGATTATTCGAGAATGTCATACTGGATAGGGTTGGCCTCAAAACTTGTAACCAAACTACAAACTTCGGGCTTGCCTAAAATAGGTACAATTAGCAATAGAATTACAAAGCCTCCAGCAAACATTTTATCATTTTTATTAAATTGTATATGATTATAGTCATCAGCAAGACTTAAATAGTTATTATCTTTAAGAGTCTCTTGAGGTTAGGGCACGAATTAATAATACAAACGACTTCTTATCATTTTTACTAGATTTCTCGGCGACTTATCTCTTGTGGATATAGATTTAAGAATTATCTAGTGCCAATTTAAAAATGTATTTTATTCACACATTAAACTTCTCCATGTTTAGTTATTCATGTATGAATGTGGAAGACATTCCTTCTTTATACAAGTTTCTTGCATACCTGCTTCTTTTACTTCTTCCTCATTCTCATCAAAAGAAGTATACAAGAATTGTAGCAAGTGTCTATAGTTTCAGCCTACCCCTGTAGGAGAAAGGCGTGAGTGTATATAAGTACTTCTCTCTAAACAATTAAACTATTTCAGACTTTTAATTGAACGTCAGTCCTGTGTAAAATTTCGGGGAAATCGAATCAATATATGAGGCATCTAAAAATAAGGATAAGTAGGTAATTGATGTAATAAATAACCTAACAGGTTTAACTTGATTTACTTGATAATAATGTTGAGGGTCCTAAGTTGTCAATGGATGCCCCATAACACCATACCGTCAAGGGAATTGCTTATTGCTTGATAACTTTAGCGTTAGGGTTGAAAGTTTAATATGGCTTTATTTACCAGGGAAAGCTGCTTTGCAGCTGAAGTATGCATTAATAGGTAGTTCCCCGAATTCGTATTTCACAAATAAGTATTTCTATGTAAAGTAGACGATTTTTATTCAAAATTCATACATATATTTACAGTACAACATTGATGCTACTCAATTCACGCTACATTTACATCGTCCCGCCAAAAACCAAATATCCCTATGTACCCAATGACATATTTACGCTTCACTATTCCGAGCTTGTTTCATCTGGCCCACAAAATGGCCACGGTCCAGCTGTGTGCTACAAATACGAACAATAGATGCATTAGCACCATTTTTTCCCATCCAAAATAATGGATATTTCGATTGGTTGGGGACAGTTGGAAAGCATTTGTTTGTGTGTAAGAGAACAAGACTTTAGCAAGCTTTTGTGGTACTGTTGACATTACTAATACCTCGATGGTTCTGTAATTTGGAGGACAATAAGTAGTAATGGATTTGTCAAAAGCAGATATTAAGGAAGAAGGCCGAATAATTCGATTAGTTAAACAAGACTGTAGGCGTACTGACATTGTTTGTCAGTAAAGTACAAAAGCTGTGAATTATTCAATTGTCTAAACGAATCGAGGAAGAATAATTAGATTGAATAACTGGGACAGATGGACAGTCGAAATGAGTTTTAAAGACATTGTCTAAGATCCTGCTGTTTCTATTATGTACAGAAATGTGTGAACCTATAATTACAGATTACAGAAAGTAAAAAGAATTCCAGTGATCTGTAATCAACCACTTTGTTGTAGGTTTTTTTTAGAATCGATGGTCAGGTACCAAACAAATTCAGAATTCTAGGTACTTCTTAGATTTTTAACTTTCTATCAGCCTATTTTATTAACAATATAAATGCCCACGACTCTGCTACAGTGTATTTCCTAAACGAAAAGCCCACTTTGCTCGAGCCTGGGAATTGAACCTAAGATCTCACGCTCAGCACCCGCGCTGGCAAAGAGATACTTTTAAAACACGTCACACACGAATAATATACCTCTGTGTAAACCATTGAGGATTATAGGTAGCATAGTGTGATGGTATGTTTTCATAAAAGTCCCTCACAGAGATCAAGCCAAATTGAAAATGATGATATAGGCTAGAAATTGGGCTTTTTCGGGTAGGCCTAAGCTCTAGATTTATTTGGGCCACAAAAAATGGTTGATTTAGTATATTTGGCTGTCGATACTGAAGCCACTGTCTATGTCAAGGGATTTGAGGTAAAAATATCTCTTTCGAGACGAAGGCACTGGAAAATATACTGGTTAGGAATTCAATTTTCTTCTCCAATAAATATATTTTTCTGAATATTTACACATATTTAGGTCGAAGAACGACGGTCAAAAGCAAAAAGGTAGAAATAAATAAGGATACATTTTTTTTAGGCAAGCGTAGAGTGCCACCTAACCAACGATTTCAGGAAGGTGGCTGGCAGCGGATGGGTGCGAGCTGCCGAAGACCGGGATGGTTGGCGCTCTCTGGGGGAGGCCTACGTTCAGCAGTGGACAGCAATAGGCTGATATGATTATAAACAAGTTGTAACTCGATAGACTCTCAAGATGTTACGGTGTCGCTACTAGAATTGGATTCACTTTTTCTATTCCACAATCCTTAATGTTGAAGGGAGAGTTGTAATGATGAATCATCAGCCGGGCAGGATATGTCAAACTCATATCAACTAAGAAACCCATTTCACTTCCCTTGCCCCATATTTACGACCATCATGGGCAAATCAATTAGGAACTAAAGAAATGAGTTGGAGAAAAAAATCCAACATAGCGCAATCTAACTACCTATCCATAACATCATAAATACAAAAGTATCTTTGTCTGTCAGTGTGCGTGTGTGTTTGTTACGACTTACCCGCTGAACCAATTTTGGTATGCCGACAGAAAAAAAAATAGTCTAGACTCGACCTTGGAGAAACAAACAAGCTTCCTTTTTAGTTTTCAGTTTTCTTTCTTTGTTTTGTCTCATCAAATCCTTCAGAATTACAGTAAAAACGCGGGATGCAGCTAGTGTATCTATATAGGAGGGTATATGAACCCAGTACAACATCTTGGATGAATATAATACATCAAAATGAATGATAAATATGAGTGCCTATACCGAATACACTCTAAAACCTTCATCGGACGGATCAGCCGGCTTTTAGGACACATTTACGTCGGTCAACATTTTAATAAATCTGGCTTACCGCTTGACGCTGCCACATAGCAAGTACCAATGTCATCCCTTCAAATAATAATATTGGAAAGATTTTGTTTTTACGTTATACACGTCTGTTGTTGTGTATTAAGGCATTATTTATTTGATACCAAAAACAGTTACATGTTACAGATTAACAAAGGATAATTTCATATAAAAAAACAATAACCTATTGCTCGACTCGGGAATCTACTAATGAGGTATAATGTAAGAGAAATAAGACAAAATTAATATTTCCAAAAACCACTTTGACACACTTTTTGAACAAAAAGGACATAATCAAACCTATAACCTCGAATAGAACATAATCGAATCAAACCTGCATAGGTCTGAAAAAAGCCATGGGCTAGGGAAATATTAAACTGACAAATATAACGTGAACAGAACTATTTATATATAATATATAGGTACAGATTAAACGTAGTGCCCAATAAACAGTCAGAAAGTAAGAAGCAATAAAATGAAAAATCCTTGAATTATTACAAAAATCCTAACAGTAAACGACCTAACGAGCAACAATAATACAAACTTTCATTTTCCTGGTAATCCAAAAAACATTCTACCTACTTGCTAAATGTAAACATTTTCAAAAAAAATTACGTCAATATTACTTTTAACAAACAAAAAAAAATATTTAAACAGACTGACATACTTTTCGTAATTACTGCGGGCGAGTTCCGCAAAGGAATTCTTTTATAAGAAACATTACATGCAGGCAATCTTTTAAAAGGGTCGTAAAATAATGATCCCGCAACCTCGCATGTCCGAACATTGGTGCTTACAATACACCAGCTTGTTGGAAAATTTAAATAAATTAAGATAACTGAATAAATTAATATATAAAGCTGAAGAGTTTGTTTGTTTGTTTGCTTGAACGCGCTAATCTCAGGAAGTACTGGTCCGATTTGACAAATTCTTTCAGTGTTAGATAGCCCATTTATTGAGGAAGGCTATAGGCTATATATCATCACGCTACGCGGACGAAGTCGCGGGCAGAAGCTATAACTGAATAAAATCAGAGAATTTTAGCCCAAAATTACTATCACATTATTGGCAGCGTCAAAATTTGTGTGAGAATCTCTATGACATATTTGATACTTTTAAAAATCATAGGGATTGTCAAACTTTTATGGTGGATGTATGGACAGATTCTTAGACAAACACGGTTAAAACTGTATAAGGCTATGAGCTTCTTGCAAATATAAATATTTACAGACTGAAACAGTATTAGTAAAAGTGGTTTAACTGGCGATCTTCCTTCATATAAATTTGCCGTGGCTATCCAGCAATACCCTTTCTTCTCTCAGCAGTACTCCGGATTAATCAGTAGTCGGATTGTCAGATATACATATTGATAAACTAATCCAACCTAACATCCATCCCAAATTGATAGGCTATGCTAACCACGTTATGAGGACTTGGATGAATGAAAATAAGGCTGATTAATGATGAGCAATTCTATCATTTTGTCGTCTCCTCTGTCCATCTGCTGCCTCCAAATTGCGTAGATCTCCGGGTAGTCCCAAACCAGTGCTAAACAACCAAGGGTACTGGCGTGCCAGCGTCAGGTCAGTTGGCTCAATTTGTTTTATTGCTGCTGCACGCGTGATGGGATAGCAGCTGTATTATAAATCTGGGGAGACACATTCAAGATGTAATAAGTCATAGATTCTGTTAAGAGTGTATTATACGATAAAGGATTATGTTGATTTAGTTTTCTATAAATTAGATTTACAAACTATGCCAAACATAAGTCCGTTATATATAAAGTCCGTTAGAGAAAACAAAAAAAAGGATATCGTACAATTGTACGAGATACGAATAATGAATTCATTAATAAAAAGCTTTTGGCGGAACTATAGAGAAGCATAATGAGTTAACTCGATTCTTTACTTCAGTTATGTACTAACTCTAAAGTACCTCCCGATCTCACTCCAGCTTACCGTCGGTTATCTGTTTGCGGATGAATGGTCAAATATTTTGTCAGTATGATAAAAGTTCCGTGAAAATGATTCATGAAAGTCATCTTTGACTAATGTCAACGATCTTTTTATCCAACATACCACAACATGCCACTTCACTGATAGTAAACGACACTACTACCTAGAAAAGAGCGTGTTTGGCAATCCAATATTCATCTTTAAATCACGAGTTTCGTGATCTGATGACGCCCAGATTACATGTGTCGGCGAAGACAGAATTTTCCGTAGTTTTAATGTGCGAAACGTGACCAGAAAGGTTATTTACTTAAATTGCACGCTCCATTAAAACTTGTTTGTGCTTTCCAACATGCAAGGCCAGGTCAAAGCTTCAATAAAAGAGAAAAATATGAATCTTTCCATAAATCCACGGGCCAATGCCCCTCATCCCCATTTTCCATATCCAAACAGTCTGTTCAACACTTCAGCAGTTTTAATTAAACCGCGCAATTAGACCCCAAGTCCAAGCTAAGTTGTATGCACATCGAAAACTTCTCGACAGACGGCATAAGATATTAAACAACTACCTACTTACTCAGCCCCCTCTCTTTCCCCCCAACCCTACACCCCTGCAATTTCAAATGTAGATGAGTGGTAACTAGTACTCATAACTTAACTTGCAAGATCTACAATGCCAACCTACTTTTCATCGTGGGAGAGCCATGCTTCGGCACGAATGGGCCGGCTGGACCAGAGTGATACACTTACGTTGTGTTCAGCCGAGTGAGTGAGGATACCGGAGGCCCAAACGCTTTTAAAAGGCAGGCAACGCACTCGTGACTTCTCGGGTGTGTGGATGTCCATGGGCGGCGGTGATCGCTTACCTGTGATCGGCTGCTCGTTTGCCCCCTATCCCATGAAAAATACTTAAAACCCAAATTTTGGGGTGATTGCGTATCTGAGTATTTGTCGCTCATAGCTTAAGGGCACACTGAGCTTGTTGCGGTCATTTATAGATAGACGACTAGCATATTGAGAATTATCAGTCGCTTACACAGGGGTGGAAAAAAATTATCTGGCTACACCTGTTCCCCATAACAGGGACCAGTTTGCTAGACCACAGCCTGTCAAGGTCATGGTAAATGTCACGAATTCCATGGCAGTGGCTATAGGGCAGGCGTATACCCTGCCGCCTCCCAGGTGATGCAAATCCATGAGGATGTTCCATGCTATAAAAAAAAATGTTAGGTGCGAAAAAGCTTCATGAATTATTGTCTACCACCAGGGCAAGCGACAGGGTGTGTATATAGGACTCTTGTGGACAAGAAACTACACTTGCCTTTCGCTATTTTCTTGACAATGTATGTCTACCAATCCACTACAGGCCACTACTATTTCATTCTGTGGACAAGTCCATACCGTACCCAGCAGTAGTGTAAATAAAATATTATTATTAAAATTTTTGGGTGTTTCAATTTCATGAACGGTCTGCTAAACTCCCACAAATCATAAAAGGAAATTAAATTTTCAATCAAGATCAACCCAACCAAATTCAGATAGGCCCTCGTATATGTTTCCGCCCTAATTCCCTGTCCCTAAGGAGGGATACTATCTAATTCCCCCTGAGTGAAACCGCGGAATGAGCTGTTTACATTACAAATGTGTAACCCGTGTATCTAAGTATAACTGACGAAGATATTTTCAGCCTAGAAGTAAAAATACTCATGTAAGTATTGTTTTAACTTGGTTTCTGCCAGTTACTCGAATATTATTTAACGCGAATAAATTAATAAAAAAACTGTACCGTAAAAAGTAGTTTATTTTAATCAAAATTAGATTTTAGAAACTGATTCACAATGCAACCTTAACTAATCTTAAAGGGTACCTAATTGTGATACTCACCTTCTTATAAAATATTCAAAACATAATATAAAATATTTGATTTACGGTGCTTCAATTTTACGATTTAATTAAAATAGTTTTATACAATTGTTCACGTTATATGTTGATTGGTAATTTAACAGAATATCATTCGACATTTTTATTATCTAGCTACATTTAGGGCCACTTGCAGCAACTTCTTAAATACGTTTAAGTTGTATTTAAACACAAAATAACAATGACAAATTGTGTTTAAATATTATTTAAGAAGTTGGTGCAAGTGGCCGTTAGGCTAGATCGGAATTAAATATTGAGCAGTTTTTAATTTATTTCCTATTTGAAATATTGAAACTCAATCAGCATTTCATCTGATCAGGAATTAAACAGTCGGGAGCTATCCGCTGAATGCAATCAGTTCGTCTCATTTCCAAGTGAGATGCGTCGTTTGCCGCGTTCCTTCTACCACAAAACAGTGACGAACGTAAGGTTTACTCCACAAAATACTATAAAACCTGAATACAATGATATTATGTGATAAGCTCCTCTTGACAAATGCTTTTCTTTTAAAGAACAGTGAATCTGAATTTTTCTTTCATTAAATTATCTGTATATGTAGTCTTATTATGGAAAATTTAAAAAAACACACATTAAGATATTGGCACGGTTCCAAAATGTAGGTCGTAGAACCACAAAAAACTTCCTAAATACTCCTTTGAAAAAAAATGGTACGACTGCAATATTATAAGATACTAGCTTCTGCCCGCGGCTTCGCTCTCGTGATGATCTCTTCTTTGTATGGGTCTCTTTACATTTGAGAGGTCAAGCTGTATCTCAGGTTCCGTTTAATTATATGAGATAAGAAGTAAGAACTATACCAGTTTTTAATTTTGAGCACATACTTTCTAACAATGATAATAAAATTAAAATCTATTCAGTAGTTTTTGCGCCAACCCGTAACAAACAGACAAGAATTTTAAAAATCACATTTTTGGGTTCGGAGACGTTTATATACCCTAACCCACTTGTTTTTTTTTAATATCTTCATTGTACAGACGTAGCTTTTTTACAATTTTATAATAGTAAAGAAGAATAAGAAGAAGAGACAACGTTGTGCTGCTGCTCATACTTAGATAAACTTAATAGAATCTTCTGAACATTTGCATTCCATGTCTACACCTTGTATGTTTGTACGTATGTTTACAGAATTCAATTTACCTGCAGACTGGCGCTCGCCCGCGGCTTGCCTTCGACATTTATGTTAATATTACGCTTTTATCGATCCGTCTGCTGGTTATGTTCAAGTAAGAAAAAGTTTTTAGATCTGAGCTGCAAAGAATTTTAACCTATTTTTATTTCTATATCACTATAAGATGTTTAGTAAGAGATAGTGAAAGTTTCACGTGAGAGAGCCATGCTTCGGCACAAATAGGCCGGCTCGACCGGAGTGATACCACGGCCTCACAGAAAACCGGCGTGAAACAACGCTTGCGTTGTGTTTCGCCGAGTAACCGGAGGCCCAAACCTTAAAAAGCGGGCAACGCACTTGCGACTCCTCTGGTGTTGCGGGTGTCCATGGGCAGCGGTTATTGCTTACCATCAGGTGATTCGTCTGCTCGTTTACCCCCCTATACCAAAAAAGAAAAGAAAAGCAGGGATAGCTGTTAAATGTGTGTATGGAAAACCAATATAATGCCTCTAGTGAGTATAAAGGGTAAGACAGAGTTATAGATACTGAATACTTTAATACACCCACAGATCATCGCTATGATTTTAATTCCATTAAAACCAAAAATCATGGGCGAATGAGGGCGATCCTATCCATAGTTTGACTGCGGCCAGGGGCCCAAGTCTGCTATTTCAGTTGTATCAAAATGGTCGTTCAATGGCACTAAATGACATAAGAACTGACAGATTTTGTTGACAAAACTGTCAAAAATCAACAATTCTGAAGCCATTGAGTGACGATTTTGACACGACAAAATAGCAGGGGCCCTAGTCTGCTATTTCAATTGACTCAGAATAACCATCCAATGGCACTAAATGACATAAGAAATGACAGATTTCGTAGAGAAAACTGTCAAAAATCAACCATTATGAAGTCACTGAATCACAATTCTGACACAACTAAATAGTAGACTCGGCACCCTGACTTGGTCCAAAGCCGGTGTCGTCATCTTCTGCCCTTCCCACTGCTGGGCTCCTCTCAGAATGAGAGGGATTAGGCTATAGTCTACCATGCTAGCCTAATGTGGGTTGGCAGACATCACACGCCGTCAAGAAATTCTCTCAGGCAAGCAAGTTTCCTCACGATGTTTTCCTTCACTGTTTAAGCGCGTAAAAAATAACTATTAATACCTACGGACATGACTATGAAAATACAGAGGTCTCAATACCTTTAGAACTAATTTTTTTATCCGTAGTTAACTCAGCCAATAGTTACCAATGAGCAATATGCGTGTTTTTGATAAATCGTTAGCTTAATCAATAGTCAAATATCTACTTAATAGTTAGATATTTGACTATTGGTTTGATAAATATTACCCACAAAAAACAACAGCAATAGGGTATTACACCTTTTTTGAAAACTGTTTTAACTTAATCGTTAGATCGTAATGAACCAGTAGAATTTTTATTTCAGTTTTATAAAACCGAAAAATGCCTTGAAAGCAATTTTTAATTTATGATTTTGAATTTTCGCGCGGAAACGCTAGCCGCCATGCTACTTCGGGTCGTGACGTCACTTCATTAGTTAACAATACAACTGCAAAAGAGCAAGTAACGTCAAGTAACTATCGGAGTGACATCACTTCGGAATCCAATATGGCGTTTTAAAACATGAAAAAATACTATTTTTGAAATTGAATTATAAAATTTACATTGCATTTTTATAAATAAATATGTAATAACGTTTCTCGTTTACTTTTTTAAAAATCTATCATAAACATGCATTTTTCTATTTTTTCTTACATGGTAAAATACCCTATTTTTAGGAACTAAATTTTAATAGACAATCGTTAAGTTTGACTATAGTCAATATAGACATTAAAAAAACTTAATAGCTCTTTAACCATAAGTTGAAGAGATAACCATGGTTAATCTAACAAATTGTTATACTGTTTCACTATGGATAAAAAAACTGGGTCTTAGCAGTCTACCTAGTTCAGGCACATAATGTAAATAATATAGTTCCTAAGTGTAAGATTTTATAACAAACTAGCTTCTGCCCGCGGCTTCGCCCCCTTGGAATTCGGTATTTCATCACATCCCACGGGAACGGGATAAAAAGTATCCTATGTCCGTCTCCTGGTTCTAAGCTACCTCTCCACCAATTTTCAGCCAAATCGGTTCAGCCGTTCTTGAGTTATAAATGGTGTAACTAACACGACTTTCTTTTATATATATAGATATAATAAAGATAAAGACTAGCTTCTGCCCGCGGCTTCGCCCCCGTGGAATAAAAAGTATCGGGAACCGGATAAAAAGTATCCTATGTCCGTTTCCTGGTTCTAAGCTACCTCTCCACCAATTTTCAGCCAAATCGGTTCAGCCGTTCTTGAGTTATAAATGAAGTAACTAACACGACTTTCTTTTATATATATAGAAGATATAATAAAGATAAAGACTAGCTTCTGCCCGCGGCTTCGCTCCCGTGGAATTCGGTCTGTCATCACATCCCACGGGAACGGGATAAAAAGTATCCTATGTCCGTCTCCTGGTTCTAAGCTACCTCTCCACCAATTTTCAGCCAAATCGGTTCAGCCGTTCTTGAGTTATAAATGGTGTAACTAACACGACTTTCTTTTATTTAGATAGATTTAGTCATGTAGTACTTATTTGGATTTGAATAAATGATGTGATTTGATTTGAATCACTGCGCTTAAGAATTTTTGACCTACCTAAGTACCATGAATAAAATAAAAGTCAAACCATTCTATAACATACTAGCTTCTGCCCGCGACTTCGTCCGCGTAGCGTGATGGTATATAGCCTATAGCCTTCCTCAATAAATGGCCTATCTAACACTGAAAGAATTTTTCAAATCGGACCAGTAGTTCCTGAGATTAGCGCGTTCAAGCAAACAAACAAACAAACAAACTCTTCAGCTTTATATATTAGTATATAAATGAGAGCCAGATTGTCGTCCCTTTAAAGGTACAACATTTTGAGTGGTTCATTCGATTTTCAATTTCAACCCAATCACTGCGCAGTCGAGTTGAACTCCGGCGACAAATTGGGTTCCGTACCGTGCAGTCAAAGGTACAGGCTATGAAGGCAGGCAGAGTAGAGGGATATGAAGGATTAATATCAAATATTGCTGTTTGTTTCACTGTAGAAATCGCTAGTGCAGACTAGGTATGTACTATTTAAGTTGCATTCTCTATAAGCGAATAGAATCGAATTGGTATTTGTTTTTTAAAAACTTTGCCCCTCATCAGGATTTTCTCTTATAATATCGTAGGCGCGTTTACATCACAAATTCTCACAATCATACACAAGCGCCCAGACCCGTAACAACTACTTGTAAATCAAACAAATATTTGCTCCGAGTGGGGATCGAACCCACAACACGTGGCGCAGAAGCCGATCGGTCACGCCAAACTTGCCGTACCTAGATATTATGTAAAGGACATTAATTTATATACCAACTCCAAAGAAAGGAGTTTATTCAGTTGAAATTATAATCTCCCTTCGTTATTTTGATATTGTTAGAATTTCATAACATGATTGTGTCGGGCACAAGTCCTGATTGTTGCTACTGAGAATTTCATAGAAAAACCCAACAACACTTTGCCCGGCCTGAGAATACAACCCAGGACCTCTACGCTCAGCAAGCGCGCATACAACCACAGGGCTAATAAGACAGTTACCGTTTAACACAAACTAACAATATCTTCACATACTAATGCCTCATAATCTACCAACCAATACATTAGTTAATACAATCAAATGGTTTGTGAGTATCTGCATTTGATTAGATATCCAATAATTGGATATTAGGTAGGTATATGTAATTGATATCCATCATTCTAGATACAGCATTTACTTTGTACTTAATCAAAGGAGATAGAATTAAACTCGATAACAATAGGCATATTCAGCCATATTAGGGTAGGTACAGCCACAAAGTTTACAAGGCTTATGTATCTGATATAATCCTTTCACGTATCTAATCTTAACTGTGAAATCTATTATTTCGTGTTCACATAATTCAATTTACCTGCAGACTGGCGCTTGCCTGCGGCTTGCCTTCGACATATTAATACGTAGTGCTTTGCCGTTAAATATATATATTTCTTTATTTATGGGATAGGGGAGCAAACGAGCAGACGGATCACCTGATGGTAAGCGATAACCGCCGCCCATGGACAGCGCAGCACCAGAGGAGTCACAAGGGCGCTGCCCGCCTTTTAAAAGTTTTTGGGCCTCCGGTAACCTCATTCACTCGGCGAAACACAACGCAAGCGTTGTTTCACGCCGGTTTTCTGTGAGGCCGTTGTATCACTCCGGTCGAGCCGGCCCATTCGTGCCGAAGCATGGCTCTCTCACGATAAAATATATAATTGATAAGATTTGATAAAACATATAAGTACCATCATACCATCACGCCTGTATTCCCCGAAGGGTTAGGCAGAGGCGTACTAATGTACACCCACAGTTCGCCGGTATGTTTAGGTCCCATGTAATAGGGGGCGAGCCTATTGCCATTAACCGGGCACAAATTCCTAACTCCGAGCTGCTACTGGGAATTTCATAGAAAAACCCAATAACACTTTGCTCGACCTGGGAATCGAACCCAGGACCTCTAGCGTAGCAGTCGCGGTCAGGACCACTTGGCTATTGAGGCATTGTATTTGATACAAAAATATTTATGAATAATTAAAATTAGGTAATCCATGCTCATATTATAGATGCGAACGTGACTCTATCTGTTTGTTGCATTTTGACAACTAAACCGCTGAACCAATTCGTATGAGTATTGGCATAGAAATAGATCGGACTTTTAAGAAGGACAAAGGTTACGTTTAACTACGTAAAGTCCTTTGAGATGCTAGTGATAAATTATTAATGATAGTTAATTATGAATTTGTATTAAGTATATATAATTTTGAAAAGACACAGGTACGCATCTTAGATGCAAACTCGACCAACACCTGTGTTGGCTTGCCTTAGCTCTTTATTCGGCTATCATTTTCCTTGCCTATAATTCCATACTAATAATTCTAAACTTACAGATGAGGCTGAATATCAACGCAATTGCCATCAGACCTCCTCAACCCTTAACGGAATATACCTAAACATATTTATAACAAGTAGTGAAACCTCGCAAAAGGCTCGAGTCTACCATAAAATGTTTAACACATAGCAATAAAACCTTGTGGCATAAATGTAAACGAACTCTCAGTAGCACAATGTATCCCGAATGTGTAAACTTTGTTGTTGACATTTAATAAACAGTCTAAATGTCTTCACTCTCTTCACTAGTCTTGTAAAATTGTTAAGGCAATATTTATATACCGATACTGCCTGAATGGTGGTAACTGCTTTATGACGTGGTTTATACTTGTACGTATATCATTATAACCATCACGCCTCTATTCCCTAAAGATAGCACAATACACACGCTGAACACAATTACCTTATCCTAGCACAATCTCTCTGTCTTAAATTAGGAGTTTAAGTAGTTATTAATTAATATTTCAAATTTATTGTACACGAATATGTTCATAATGTTTACTCTTTATTTAGGCCTATAACTTGTTTGCGTAGTATATCACTGTAAATCATCGTCATTATCATCATCAGCCTATAACAGTCCACTGCTGGACGTAGGCCTACCCAATGTGCGCCATATCAACCTGTACTCGGATTGTCGCATCCAGCTATTACCGGCGGCCTTCCGCAAATCATCACTCCATCTTGCCGGAGGGCGTCCTACGCTACGTGAAATAAATAAAATGATTTAGTTAATCTATATATATAAAAGAAAGTCGTGTTAGTTACTTCATTTATAACTCAAGAACGGCTGAACCGATTTGGCTGAAAATTGGTGGAGAGGTTGCTTAGAACCAGGAAACGGACATAGGATACTTTTTATCCCGTTCCCAATACTTTTTATTCCACGGGGGCGAAGCCGCGGGCAGAAGCTAGTTATAGATAAATCGAAACGCCGAGCTGCTAGTTTTCTTTCTTTCTTTCTTTTAATTTGAATTTCATAGAAAAACTCAGTAACAATTTGCTTGACCTGAGAATGACCATTAAATTGACTGACGCGATTATGACCATTAATACGACGTGGTTAGATGAATAAGCGTCTTATAGATTTCTTCATTCACTTGAATGAAGCTAGCCATTTTACTTTCACGAACACCCAAAAACAAATACTTATGACTATATCCCAAAGGCATCGCGCAGTAATCAAACCGTGAACTAGCACAGACAGTCAATTGCTCAGCCACAACGCTGATTGAGCATCGGTTTTAATTTGAGTACAGTTTTTTTCAGTTCCAAACACTCCAAAGGTCAAATGAAACTGATTAACATAGAAATTACACGATAAAACGAAGTTTCTTATGTAAATGTTTTATTTACATGCTAATTTCACAATGGAGAAAAAGTTTTAAAGGCTGTTGGAGTGTTGAACGTGGTATTTGGTAGTAATTTTAACTCTTATCTTTGTCTGTGTGTTTATAGCATTACATGTAGCAGATAACGTCGCTGTAGAATGAATACCTCATCGTCAAAAATGCATTTTTTTTTGTAAAAATCTAATGTAAACCACGTATATTTTTATAATACGGCGAATCCGTGAACCCAATACATGACCATTACACGAGACAAAAGCACATTACATTTTTTTTTATGGGTAAGGTAGCAAACGTGCAGACGGATCCTCTGATAGTAAGCGATTACCGCCGCAACACCAGAGGAGTCACAAGTGCGGTGCCCTTCTTTTAAAAGGGTTTAGGCCTCCGGTAACCTCACTCACTCGGCGAAACACAATGTAAGTGTTATTTCACGCCTGTTTTCTGTGAGGCCGTGGTATCACTCCGGTCGAGCCGGCCCATTCGTGCTGAAGCATGCAAGCTCTTCCACGATAATTGACATACGCGGTTATTTTTCTAACCCCTTGTCTGTCAACCGGCCTTTTAAAGGCCGATGTCAAAAAGTCCCTGTCTGTCGATCGACCTTTTAAAGGCCGATTGCTACCCACGCGCATATTTCGCGATAATGCTCTAAGTTCTTTATTTTCTATCCTATTCTTGCTTATACAAACCGTATGGAACAAAACAACGACCAGAAAAAGTAACAGACAGTTCCACTTAACATAGAGCAATAAAAAGTATCCGACCTTTTTGGTCCATTGTTCGGGCCGGATGTTATGTTTACGACTTTTGTAAACACTTGAGAATATTTAGTATCAAATTGATGCACTAATGTCAACTTAATATTTATTGCTAAATTGCATAGAAGTTCTCGAAACGGTAGAGCCGTGTCGAAATCCTCGCGCATCCTAGATGCCTGTCGGGCAAGTTGATGAGAAGGCATATTCTGGAGTGAACATGGCTCAAACTAGCTATGCCAATAATATAATTACTTTTAAAAAGACCAAGAGGGTCTTCTGGTATCTCTTCCCCTTTTCAAAATCCCAACAATGTTTCCACAGGTAATGTAACAAACTCAATAAGTAGTTTCTGTAAACACTGGCGCACTCTCGGGATATTCGCACCGTTTATCTTTATATCTTTTAACCCCCAAGCTCCTGGTGCAAATAAAAATCCTCCTCACTTTTATAAGTTTTGTCTTTGTTCTAATCTAGTTTATAAGAAACGGGAAGAGGACTCCTGGTCATAGTGAGCGGGGAAAACGAATAAAGATAACAGAACATATCATCACGCCTGTTTCAAGCAAGGGTTAGGTAGAAGTGTAGTTATACCTATACACCGGTATGTTTTTAAGGTTCCTGTAACGCCCACATAATGCCCTTCTCCATGGTACCTACTCATGGTGATGGTGGCTACAGAGGTGGTTTTAATGGATCCCATGGTGTCATGAGTGTAATATAAAGGTAAGACTACTTCTAATAACTAGGTTCGAATCCAAACTCCGAGCGTCTACTAACAATTTCATAAAAATGGCTAATAATACCTTTTTTTTTTCTCTATTTCTTTTTAGGGACTTTTATATTAGGTACAGTATATGTCAGTCCCATTATACCTTATTACAGTACTAGTTAGCTAAAGCGTAACATTACAAATTTTATTACATTATAGGCAGCTCTTTTCAATTTCAATCGAACCCCTGACGTCGTTGCAATTAATAAAATCAACTTATCTACTACCGAAACGATTAACCACAGTCAAATGTTCCAAAATTCAACACCAATCAACTGAACACACCCTTATTAATCGATTAACGTAATCGATACGCTTCAGCTAAAGGATTGATAAATAATTAATCGATTCAGTTAAAGCAGAGGCATCTAATCGGTTGGCGCGACGGAAATGTCCGCGATTACCTACGAATTAATTCGGGACTCGTGCGAGTGAGTGTGAATTTGCGAAGCCGTAAATGCGAGTCTAACAGAGGTCTACGTGTGTTTGTGTTTGTATGTTAAAATTTATAACCGTCTATAAACAGGGTAGGTTTTATAATAGCGTTCAGTTTAGAATTTTCTAAGTAGTTACAAACTTTTTTGGTTTGTGTCTACCATTGAACAATCTACTGAACCGTCAGTGTGCTCAGCCAATAGGCTGATTGAGTAATCAGACTGACTCAGTAGAGCCAGTCTGATCACTCAAACGTCAAGGATATAATTATTGACCCCGACGGTAAGAGCGACCTAAGGCTAAGAGGATGCTGTAATGTACTTTGGGTTCAGCGTCCAGATATCCAGGACACTAATGAACTCACCCATATCCTAAAAATAGATAAGAAATAATTATGCCTAATAAAATGGCAAATATTTTAATTTGTGAGAACATCTGTACATCTAAAAGTGTTTGCGAAAGGCTTTATTGATCTTAATGTGCAAAAATGGCCCAAAGTAGACCCGTGAGGTACGGTCGCCAGCATAATCATGTTGTCACGGGATCATGGTTACCAAAACTGTAAATTTTCTTCAATTGATTTTCAATTTAATCTCCAAACAGTCGAGTTTAAATTAATTATCCATTTGGGCAATTTTATAGTATGTTCTGACTTGATGTGCTGGACATTAGAAAAATGTAGACTTGTTTAATACTTATATAACTGACACCTGTTGACTAAAATACGAAACACCATTGCAGTAACATTTAGCTTGCTGTGTTTCTAATATTTGTTACTGGCAGTTACACAGCTGTTACGATAGGTGGCGTTATTTTAAGATTAATAAATAATCAATTCTTTTTAGTGAGACTTCAAAGACAACTATATTATTATACTCTTTGCTTCAAAGCTTCCATGTGTGATTGTCGTGCAGGGAGAAGCTTCTAGCTATCATTGACAAGGGTAGCAGTTCCCACTATACAAGCTACCCCAACTCTACGTAGCTACGTAGTAATCGTTTTGATTTACCTACGCTGCTTGAAGCTTTTCCAATAGTGTCATCATCTGTGAATGGATGAACATTCCATACATTACTCCATCCTTCTCTCAGTCCTGAATTTCTGATTAAAATACGAATATTTATGAGTATCCAAGTCCATATAAAATTGGCAGATATTTTTTGGTTGTACTTAATAAGTATTAGTACTTCTAAAATATTCATATTTTACTATATGGTTAGTGCTAGCCCACTGCTATATAATCTGTGGTCTATAAGTCGAACTAAGTGGTAAAATTAGAATTATAAAAAAAAATAGAATAATGAATTGAAACCACAACATTATAAAAATCACAGTCGTTTATTTAATAATAAATACTGGTAATTAGGATAGACATAGAGATTTACGAAAAAATCTTTAGCGTAATGAAAGGTACTTTAAAATACTAATTAAATACCTAAGAATGTTGAGTACATACAAGTAGATATCGCCTACGCGTGATGTTATAAATGAATCGTAAACTAACGTATGAAAAATCACTAATTAAAGAACTTAAACATTAAGTCATGGGCCCGATCTCCTATAAAACCTTAACGACTAACCCCTATGGGTACGTATAAACAATCTATTATTTATCTGCGTACTAAAAAGCTAAAGTATTTCGAAAACTATTTTTATTATTATATTAACTACGAACTTGCTATCAGAATCCGTGATGATCAAAGATTTTTGTAATAGAATCGGACTTAAGACTGTTGAGCTATACGGGGCATACCCCATTAAGTACATCCCTATTATAAAAGCGTAGCTGTGATAACACGTTTATATTAAAAAATCATACTCCCATCAACTCTACGAGCCTGAACACCTCATCAGCAAACATACGAAGCCTAACTTAAAAATATAATAATTTATCCTTAGGAATGATTCATTAATATCTTCTTGGTACACACTCTGATCCACATCCAGGTTCACTTAACTCCGATTCCACCAAAATCGACAAATTGAAAGGAGAAGTCATCGTCAATGAAGCTGATTGTTTTGTGCTTGCATCTACTGCATCATCTTCAGTTTGAACCTTAACACTAAGTAAGAGATTACCCTAATAAAGACGAAGAGTGCGCTTAATGCACCAACGTCGATCCAGAAATTCGCTTTGTCCATCGTCATTTCCTTCAGGAACAAATTAGGATTCCTGAAATGGCAATACGCTTCGGAACAATCGAGTTTTTCTCTCCCGTAGCCGTAGACCGCCAACATGGCTCCTTCGAATCCGTATCGAACGTAGCTGAGATACGTAAGCCATTGCAGGTAGCTGGGTATCGCGTTGAAGTTGACAAAGAACCCTGAGAAGAGTACCACAGGTATTGTAGTGACTGGTCCAAGGTACACCCCGGTTTCGATCTTCATAGCGGCCCCGATGAGCAAGCCGAGGGACTGCGCCACCAGGGCCGTGAGGATGTTAATGGTCGTAAACATGAGAACACGATCCGTCTGCATCGGTTGGCCCGTCATGAAGTAGACTATCATTACGTAAACGCCGCTGAAGACAATCTGAAAAGAAATGAAGAGGTTTTATATACAGAATTCAGTTTGAAGGACATCATAGCGAAGATCAAGTTCAAATGTTTTTATTTCATCCTGTCCCATGATCGGTGAGCCAGAGATGGTGTAACGATATTATACCTTTAATGCAGATTGGAGCCAAATAGCACAAGATGAGATTGAGACATGAGGGGGAGGTTTTTGTCCAGCAGTGGAACACACCAGACTAATCATAATCATAAGCGTTTATGAAACGTTATGACCCTAGTTACACGGTTCCAAAAGATTCAGCGATCGAGAAAAGCGATCAGCTTCGATGTCATTCATGGTTTCGATTCCATCACGGAACAAATTATGTATTTATATGGCCTACAGATTTTACTTGTAAAGTGAGCGGCAAATAAATTGAACAACGAATGAAAACGAGGGCTAGTGCAGCGAAGTACGCACTGTCACACAGCCAACCCTTTCTTTATAGGGATTTTGGTGTTGGAAAAGCACCAAAACCCCGTTTTAAAAAAAAAATTGATGCCGTATGCACTTACTAAATATTTCGAATTATTTGCATTCATTGATTAATTTACGAAGATAGCTAAATTTGATTTAAAATATCAAATTGTATTTTTATACTTCTTAAACCGTAGGTACGAAAGACACTATGACATACCAATGTTGATTAAAACAATAAAATACGTAATCGTACCGTCAACAAACTAGTATAGTAAATATTTTGGTCTCTAAGCCATTGTGTTAATAGCATGTTAATTATTTGACGTTGAATAGCTGTGTAAATATTACACATCCGGTTATAGATAAGTATCAAACAAAGTCGCTCATGCAGAGTAAAAACGACCTAGTTATTAGAAAATTTGAACGAGACCTTCTTTCTTATCGTAGCGTAGAGGATTTTATTGTTATCTGGTTCTTCTATATCCTTGAAGGGTTAGGTAGAGATTCACTAATATAGATACAAAATCAACGGTACCTATATTTTAGGTCCCATCTACCCAATAGGAGACAAGCCCATTCCCATTTCAGCGAGAATTTCATAGAAAACTCCAACTACACTTTCTCAACCTATGTCGATACCCAGGCCCTTTCAGCAAGCAGCAGTGAGCCGTAAGCCTTGCGTGATTGAAAACATGTAACATAACACGCAATTCAAGTAATTTACTATAATCGGTAAAATTGCTTTAATTACCTGGAACGGTAGGTCCGCCATAGTTTTAGCGAAGTAGAAGGCTTTCAGCGAATACCAGTAGTTCAAATGCTCTCTCACGAACACACTCATCTCAGTAGGGACTGGAACAAAAACAAAATAGTTATTTTAACCATGTAAAGAGAGCTTTTATTTCTTGGTAGATCTTCGGATCACATTCTTGTTACGTTAATAGTAATTATGCCAAACTTGACTCTTGACTAGACTTGTACGCTCATAATTCTGAAAGACTTCACAACTCTTCATGATCCTACGAGGTTAAACCACATTTATCACAGTAACTACGTACTATCATTATTTATACATGACGTCGAGGCCTCTTTCTCAGTACCTACCTCGAGTCTTTGTACTCTTAGCTGAACACATGAAGCATTTTGGAATGTATCTTTAAAACCGGTAGGAAAAAAAACCACAAGAAAAAGTTCAATTTGCAGGTACAACCTAAAAATATTTATACATATACACAACCGGCTGCTTTTTGGATGTCGTTTAAAATCAATTGGTTTGGATGTATAGAATCATTCATTACCTACACATAATAAAATAGAATCGATATTTCTTAATACAATTAAAGATTATTTGCTGCGAAAGAACTTATTACTATTTAGATCAGAACAATCGAATACTTACATGTAAGAATAGTAGGCATCATAGCAGTGAACATAGTGAACATCACAGTAAAGAATATACAGCCGGCATTGCTCATCACCTTCGCGGCATCTCTCCCAATATCATAGTACAGGAACCCAATCAGCAGCCCAACCACCGTATGAGAACAGAGCCTTAAGTGCGTCAACATCTGATCCCGCAAAATGCTTCTAAAAGTCCGTTTCAATAAGATCCAGAATTGCTTCCATCCTGATGTGGGGAAGCCGGTCTTGATGGGCTTCTTTGTAAAGCTTTCGCTAGAGTCCAGAAGTGAGGTGGTACAGGTAACTGGTGCGAGGTTTGTGGAGTTAGGTAGAGCCAGCTGCTTCTCTGGGTTTATAACGGGTTCAGACATGTCTATCACAGTGCAGGTTGGTTTGTCTAGAAAAAAGAAAAAGTGGATATTTGAAGATTGCTTGCTTAAAGGTTCTCTGAAGGAGAGGTGTGCTATTCCCTAAAACGGAACCGTCTAGGCAGCAACTCCAAGCTGAGTAATTGAATTCTAGGTAATTCTGAGAGGTTTGAAATAATAATTAATTCATGATCATATTCTTAGTCTGTTTTGCGAAATAAGCCTCCTTTAGATATTTTTTCTATTGAACCATTCGTATCAACGTTAAAAAATCATAAAGATTAACAAAACACGTCGTAGCAAATATTTGCAAATTACGCTTTGTGTGGAATGTGAATCCCACAAACCCAATAATACTTTGCTTGTCTGGAAACCCGAACCCAGGAGCCTAAACTTAACAGTAGCGCTTGCAAACGCGATAATCAAATGTTATTTTATAACATACTAGCTTCTGCCCGCGACGTCGTCCGCGTAGCGTGATGATATATAGCATATAGCCTTCCTCCGTAAATGGGCTATCTAACACTGAAAGATTTTTTCAAATCAGACCAGTAGTTCCGGAGATTAGCGCGTTCAAGCAAACAAACAAATCTTCAGCTTTATATATTAGTATAGATATGCCTGATGGGTATTAGCGAAGTTTTTTACTAACCACTACAGAGAAATTACAATGTACATGTGAATAAAATTGTAAACAACATCATCAATCATAATGTCACCTTACCTATCACAATAGCGAGGGCCTCAGCCTTCTGAGCGTTGTTCTTGCTGGTCTGGTTGTTGTAATTCAAGTTCTGAGGCACGGAGGACGATGACGATGATGATGAGGACTGTCCTCTGCCGCAGTTGCCTTTGTTGACTGCCATCACCAGCTTGTGTACCCAGTCGCCGTGTTCGCCTGTTGCTACTTCCATTACTGAAATAGAGCAGTTGGTCTACTGTGAGTGAGACACATGCATAGACATTACCTATGATGTACATTCGTTAAGTCGTTTTTAGTTTATTTATTTATTTTTATTTATTTAATTAAGGTCAGCCAACAATTGCTTACACTAATTCATACATAGTTGCATTTATTTTTATACATTTAAAAGTGTAGCAATTACTTAAAGGCTAACACACCATGCACATTGTAAAACGGTTATTAAATTTAATAATTAATGTAAAAATTATATTAATAAATGTTGTATTGTTATTATTATAAATGTAATAATTATAATAATAAGAATAAGAATAATCCCATAATAATAAATAATAAATTAAATCACAAATAGAAATGGTCAAATTATTAACTAAGAATTAGTACAATATTATTATTAATACCTCCTATCTAATTTAAAACATTAAATAAAACGATTAAATAAAATTATTTCTTAGGAGAGAAGTGTCTTAGAATAGATTTATAAAACTTTGTGTAATTGTCGTGGTGGACATCAATTAGATCACTACAACTGTTCAGGGTTTGACATAATCTGAGTTAAACTCTTTTTCTTTGTTTTATTTTTATTTTATTATGCTATATATTTGTATCTCGGTTTTTTCTTTCTATACCATGGGAATTTCCCAAAATTTGATTCTAATTACTACGTTTTCAAGAACTCCTCATGTTTCTGTGTGTCAAGCTATGTAAGTTAGCAACCGTTTTCCTATAAAATGGTCGAAATATTGACTTAAAATAGTATATGTCATGCGATGCTGATGCATAAAGACACACAGCGAAGAAAATTGGCGGTTTGTTTGCACCGGAAATTGTTAAGTCAACTGCCGTAACTAGGTTGTTATTAACTGTGGTGGTACAGACTGACGGTGCAGTTATATCTTCCTGCCATTCTTCTGGCTGCCATACTTCTATAGTAATAATAACTTTATTATCAATTAATATTCTGCCCCTATTAGAATTTACTGCCTCATTAGCATGCAGCAAGTGGTCCTGAGCGCGACTGCTACGTTCGATTCCCAGGTCGAGCAAAGTGTTATTGGGTTTTTCTATGAAATTCCCAGTAGCAGCTCGGAGTTAGGAAGTTGTGCCCTCGCCCCCTATTACATGGAACCTAAACATACCGGCGAACTGTGGGAGTACATTAATACGCCTCTGCCTAAGCCTTCGGGGAATACAGGCGTGATGGTATGTTAAGTTATTAGAATTTATTTGAGGTCGACCTGAAAGTCTGTTTTGTATCAAAATTTTCATTTAAAATAATTATACCTTCGGAATATTATTATTGATTTTAACTATTTTGTCTCCCAAATCTATCAGTCTTTGTATCATCACTACATAATATAAGAAAGTAAAGTCGTCCACCGCGTCTGTCTGATCGCGATAAACTCGAAAACTACTGCACGGATTTTCATAAGATTTTCACCAACGGACGGAGAGATTTATGAGGGAGGCTTATAGGTACAGCTAGTTTATTATAATTGCACTACCCACCCATTGCACTACCGAAGTAAACCCACTCGTAACACAAGCATTAAGCTTAGCGCGAGAGGAGTTAACAAGAATACTAGTAGTGTGCGACCCTAATTGCTAAAAAGCTTTTTTTAAAAAAAAAAATTAATGTCATCATCATATACGTGTGATTATTCACATTCAATTATCTACAGTTTTTGTATTAATGTCGTCAGTTCGTCGGTGTGTAGAAAAATAAAGTACAGCAAATCAACCTTCGTACATTACACCATCGCGCGAGGTCAGTTCTATGATTTACCTACAATATAACAGGTTATTTCCTCACCAACAATTACTTAGCTCTTGGCACTTAGACAATAAAAGTACCATTAAAAAATATTGTGTACTGTTTCTCGTTGTTTCAATCGCAAATAAATTCCGGGTCTGGGCGTTTGTGTATGTGAGAATTTGTGTTTGTAAAAGCACCCACGATACAATAGAAAATACTAGCAGGCAACGTTTAAAAAAAACAATATAATAATAACAATAACCTCTCAAGCGTTACAGGTTATTTTTTCATTAAACATAACATAACATACCATCACGCTTGTTTTCCCCGAAGGGTTAGGCAGAGGCGTACTGATGTACACCCACAGTTCGCCGGTATGTTTAGGTCCCATGTAATAGGTGGCGAGCCTACTACCATTAACCGGGCACAAATTCCAAACTCCGAGCTGTTACTGGGAATTTCATAGAAAAACCCAATAACACTTTGCTCGACCTGGGAATCGAACCCAGGACCTCAAGCGTAGCAGTCGCGATCAGGACCACTAGGCTAATGAGGAGAGAGAAATCTTTATAAAATAAATTATTTATTGTCATTGCTATAGGTTTTCGTAAAAAGCTTATATTGAATGATTAAAAAATCCTAATAAAAGACATAACAAAACTTTTGAGTTTGTTGAACCGAAGGGCCGATATAATTTTAAAACGGCAGCGGCGGTATTCTAATGGGTAAGGCGTCGGACTTGCGATCATGATGGTTGCCAGTTCGAAACCCACCTATTGCACTACAGACGTGAACCCACTCGTAACACAAGCATTTAGCTTAGCACGAGGTGTTAACAAGAGTACTAATAATGTACGCGCCATATTGCAATTGATTTCGAAAACTTAGAGATACCAACGTCCCTCAAATCTTATGCCTTGGCTGTACATGGTCATATCATTAGTCTGTCACTTCTTTTCTTCGTCGTATTATATCTCGTACAATCAATATAAATATCATAATCTGATGTCACATAAAGCGGAAAACTAGTACAAAGATATTGTCATGACGCATTGCCTATTTAAAATGGGAACACACTAGTTGCGCCAATAAAACTAACTTTACCATCAACGTTGTTCGCGTTTAGTATCAAAATATTTTGATATCTATGCAACAGGTAAAGTAAATAATACTCTGACTACATAAAAGCTACTAAAATACATACTCTCACCTACTCACGCCTTTCTCCCACAGCGGTAGGCAGAAACTATAGACCGCTTTATAAATATACATCTTTTGCTTGTACCACATTCATACTTCTCATACATACCTACCTACGTGCGGGCTGCGATTAATCAATTGAGTAACAAACCATTATTAAATGTTGGTATGTACGTCAGTGTCTTTTATTAAAGCTTGTAAAACTGATTCATTTGAGTCTTTTGGTTCTGTAAGATCTTATTAATTTTCCAGACTTAAATTTAAAACAAAATGGTTAAACGAAACATCTTCTTACCATTATCTCTGTGGTTTGATTTTTTTTGGATCTTGGATCTCCTCCTGTGTGATCTATGCGATTACAAATACGAATTCTCACAAACATTTAACACCCAGACCCAGAATTAATGTAGGTCATACAAGTAAACGTTCGATGTGGGAGTCGAACACATAGCGCGTGGCGCAGAAGCCACTACGCCAAACATTCTTGTTAATATTATCACCAAAAAAAGTCAAGAAATAATCGGCCTTATCGTGTAAACCTTATTGTCGTAACGGATATAAAAGTGTAATGATTTCGTTATTGTTTCATGCATAACTAATTTAAACAAGTCTTTGTGAAATGGCTAATGATTTAACTCCAACTGACCTCTTTTAATTTTTCCTCCGTTTCATGGTTAACGGTAGTCAAATTATTTGGTTAACTGATGTTATCAATTTTGCTGACGTACAGTAAATAAATGTGAATAATTTTAACGGTTCAGTTTCACGATTTCTTAAATAAATACAGCCTCACATTCTACTTACATAGAAACGTGAAAAATATTTTTACATTTTGTGAATAAGGTTAATTGTATTCCGTGCTAAACAATAACTGTGATAAAAAATGATGTCTGAAAATTGTTTGAATAGTAATCGCATCTTCTTTCAGTCGTGAAGCTTTTTTAAAGCAGTTTTAACCTATTATTTTACGATGGGTGGTCAAGATGACTTTTAGAAATTATGTAGGTACGTATTAACTTCACTCGTTTCGAAAAATGAAGGAAACCAGAGCAGCAGTTGCAAATCGCCAACTAATTTATTATGTTTTTTTTTTCATAACTTTGCCCCACACTAGGATTTTCGTGTATCGTGGCTACGATATACACAAATGCCCAGACATGGAATAACTATGGGTAGATCATACAAATATTTGCTCCGTGTGGTTATCGAACCCACAACACGCGTTGCTGAAGCCGATCGCTCAGCCACTACGCCGAACGTGTCGTCAATTTTGATTGCTTTCTTTTATCATAGTTTTTCTACGTTTTATTTTGTATTGCGATGCGTTTAGACATATATCAAATTAGTCTCAAGAATTCACATTGGTACAGATTCAAAGAAATACAAAAATATTGTCTTACAATTATTAACTGAACTAGCATTCAGGTCAGAAATTCAGTCACTACGCTAACCCAACTGTCCTATTTTAGTTTTCCTATCTTTAAATCCTAGGTACTGTAAGAGTTTAGAAGAACATTGGAACAAAAAATTAAGTAGATTTTGAAATATGTCTAGAAAAGAATTTTATTATTGTCATTCGATTGAGAATTTTCCCTTGAGCAAATAAAGAAGTCGTAATTTCCCTAATTGTGCATTTTTTTAATTAGAATCATAAACCCCCATCATCATAAATCCTGGTACTTCCACAGTAGTATCGGTTAAAAACAATACGATTTCCTATCATGTCTATTTATACGTGCTAAATACAAAATTACTTGGGAGGAGTTATAAAACTTACCGTAATCAGCTGGATTGTGATAACTGGGACAGTGAAGCCCCATAGACGACAAAAACGGCACTAATCCACTAACTCTCCCTTGGTATATACACTGGCCATCGGCTAACGTGTACAAGAAGTCGAACATCTCAAAAAGCCTTGCGGACGGTTGGTGTATGGTGCATATAATAGTTCTACCGCCACGCGCTAGCGACTTCAACAGCGATATGCACTGGAAACATGAAGAACTGTCCAAACCCGATGTAGGCTCATCGAAAAACATCACAGGTGGGTTATTAACTAACTCTAAAGCTATCGACAGCCGCTTCTTCTGGCCACCTGATAAGTTTATCGTCCTCGTGTCGCCCGCCTCTGCGAGTCCCAACATCTCCAAGATCTCGTCTATTACGATCTTCTTGGCAGTGACCGTCATGTCTTTCCCTAACTTTAGATTCGCTGACACGTTCATGGCTTCCATTACAGTGAGGTGCGGTAATAAACAGTCGTCTTGCATTATGTAACAGGAAAGCTTTCTGAATCGTCTCAAGTTTCTTTCCTTCCCGTTTATGAGTATTGATCCGCTGACATTGGAGGTTCTGGAACGAAAGAAAGTGAACCGTAAGTGCAAAAGGAATTTGTAAATGTTTGGCGTTACTCCAATTGAATTGTTTAAGTGATTCATCGGTTTTTGAGAACTGCAAGATTCCTCCTTACTGGTCCGACAGTCGCCAGTTCGCAGTTTTTTTTATGAAACTTTTAATACCAGTTAGGAGTTTAGCATTTGATAGGCTCGCCCCCTTTGACATAGAATCTAAATATAACAGCAAACTGTGGGTGTACAACAGTACGCCTCTGCCCTTCGGGGAATACAGGTGTGATGGTATGTTATGTATGTTTATATGAACAGAAAAAGTCATAAATAATGTACTTACTTGTATCCCGCTAATATATTCATAAGTGTACTCTTCCCAGCGCCAGAAGGTCCCATGATGGCCGTAAGTTCACCAGATCTAAATGTACCATTTATGCATTTGAGCAACGCTTTGTAACCTCTCTTTCTTCCCTCGCTCACTGAGTATGATAAGTCTGAGAACTCGATGTCTACTGGGGGACGTTTGGGTAAGTGTGTGAGTGAGGCCATGGGTTTCTTCTGGTCCCCATAACCGTTGGGTATTTTTGGTAGGCCTGTCATGGCTGTAGTGCCCGCACCGCCATTGCACAGGTTGATTTGTGAGCCTCTGAAACGAAATAAAATAAAATATTAAAAAACTTATTGAGATATTGAGAAATTTAGAAGGCGAATGTCTGCAGCAGCGTAGGAAGAGGTCGTCCTAGAAGGACATACGCCGATGATATGGCGATGTCCTACAAAAAGGCTGACCTTTTCAGTTGCGTAGTAATCGCAACCGGCGCGTATGTATGGGAAGATGTATGAATGTGGCATAAGTCGAAGTAGCGGTCTATAGTTTCTGCCTACCTCCGTCGGAGAAAGGTGAGTGTATATATGTATATATTGGAAATCAAAACTATGAAAGTTATATTTCTGTTACAACCCCATTTATAATGTATATAACTTAGTATCGCAAAAAAAAATTAAGTTATGTGATGCAGCCTACACAATAAAAACTTATCTGTGGACCTTTTTATTATGGATAGGGGAAAAACGAGCAGACTGATCACCTGATGGCAAGCGTTTAGTGGCGCCCATGGACACCCGACATTGCAAGTGCGTTGCGTTGCGTTTGTGTAGGGTAACCTCACTCACTCGGTGAAACACAACGTAAATGTTGTGTCATACCAGTTTTCTGTGAGGCCGTGGTAATACTCCGGTCAAGCCGAGCCATTCGTGCCGAAGCATGGCTCTCCGATGATGAGTTTTTTTCGTTAACTTTTTCCTATATTAGAAACCCAACAAACACTGTTCTTAAAATTTCGTGACTGCAGCTATTTTTGCATGTTTATAATAATAGCATGAAGATATGACTGTAATTAAGAAATTGTTCGTGCAAATATTACATCGTACACTAATGTTACCCAAAGGAGTGATAGGCCGCGGAGTATTACTGCCGCTATAGTTATTACGTTATTTAAAATTTTGCCAAGTAAACTTAGTCTTTTAATTTTATTACTTTTTATAAAAACAATTGTACGAATAATCTTGGATCTGTTGTTCTGAATAAACCCTGAGAAAGCTTACTTACAGATGATTTCAAGCGAAAGTAAATCCATTATCTTGCTACCTACTTACCAAAATTATTTAATTAGGTTAGTTTATTAGTAGAAAAAAGTTGACTAACTAAGTTAGAACTAACGGGCCCGGCAGACCTTCTCCTGTCCTGGAACCCGATTGCAGCGCCACCTATCAGATCTAATTGTATTTTCAAACCATCCAAGGAACCACTCAAATTCACCTACACACATTTCATCATCAGCATCATCATCAATTTCATCCAAATCGGTCCAGCCGTTTAGTAGGAGTTAGGTGTCAAAAATACGTACAGAAGAATTATTTATAAAGATAATATAATCTTGAAACCAAATAGAATGTCATTTAGAACAGCATTAACTTATGTAGGGATCAAGTGTCAACCTCTAGGATTAATGGGCTTTTATTTTTTAACTTATTGCAGCAATGAGTGCTAATATATGGTTGCTATACGAACTAGAATAAAAGAAAAATTTGCTCGCTTCAAAATAACAGCTTTTTAATTTTTTATACCATAAACAAATTAAGCGACGAAGCGACAGCGTGGTCGGCCCAGACGGAGGTGGCGCGATGAATTAGACTCTTACGATAGAGATTGGGTGGCTAAGACTACAAACAGAGAGATTTGGAAGGAGGGAAGGGAGGCCTTTGCCCAGCAGTGGGGCGAAACGGGCTAGGAAAAAAAAACAAATTTACTGACATAATTTCGAAAAGGCTTCTACGTACTTTGACGGGCATGAAAATTGTTCATAATTCCAAACGCGGTAAATATGGAGCTACAACGGAGCTATTAACAAAATTTTAAACCGTCATGTCAGTTATTCAACCATTTACAACACGCTGGACATTTGCCAACTGACATTGTCGGTACTGTGAAACACTTCAACGGAATCCAGTGATTTGTTAGGTCTCTTGCTTATAATCACTGGGAATTTATTTGAAGCAAATGATTAATCTACATTTCCGTAAACTCATTCAAATCTTTCTACGAGTACAAAAAAAAAATGATATACCAACAGTGTTGATCTCTTCTTTGTATGGACCTCTATACATCAGAGAGGTCAAGCTGTATCTCAGGATCCGGTAAAAAAATTGAGATAAGAAGTTCACCAGTTTTTAAGTCATATACTTTCTAACAGTGATAACGAAATGATAATTTATTCAGTAGTTTTTGCCACAACCCGTAACAAACAGACAAGAATTTTAAATAAAAATCTCATTTTTGGATTCGGTGGCATTTATACACCCTATACCACTTATTTTTTTTTTATATATTTAATGTATAGACATAGCTTTTTTACAATTTTATAATAGTAGAGAAGAAAGAAGAAGAGATTAGTGAAATCATCACATTATCGTAGGTAGGCACTATCATTAATTGACACTTCTATCATTCATTGACACAGTTTATTAAAATTTGAAACAAATTTTAAGGCAAATTGTACTTCCAACCAGCATGCTAAATTAAATACTGATTAATATTTTATACTTAAACTTGATTAACTTGACGCCCTCAGCGAAAATGATAATATTATAGGTCATAAAGATATTGTTTGCGGAAACTGTACCAAGGTTGATAACGCTATTATCCTAATGGACGATATCCCATTATCCCATTCAATTATATGCTATAATTACGGTTATAATTAAATTAAATGATGTTAAATAATCAGCGTAAATGATAGCTCCGTTCTCTATATTCAGCCTTAATTTAAAATTCAAAATGATCATACTAATATAGTACCATTGTAACTAATGCCTGCATATAAAGTTTGGATTAAAAAAAAACAATTTGAGAGATCTTAATGAGAGCAATATAAACTAAAACCATTATGTTTCGATTTTTTGCATCGGTCTGTATTTTTGTACACGCATCACGCAAAACTAAATTAATAGGAGCCTTTATAAAAAATATTTAAAGAAAATAACATAACAAACCATCATGCCTGTATTAGCCGAAGGATTAGGCAGAGACTAATGTATACCCAAAGTTCGCCGGTGTGTTTAGGTCCTACGTAAAAAGAACCTATTGCCATTAACCGGGCACAAATTCCGAACCCCGAGCAGCTACTGGAAATTTAATTGAAAAACCCAATAACATTTTGCTTGCCCTGGGAATCGAACCCAAGACATCTAGCTTAGCAATCGCGTTCCACTAGGCCAAGGAGGCAGTAAAAAGTCATTTAATTAAGTCTTGAAAATCTCATTAATAATTTTCACAATTGTGGAATCGAACTCAATATATCACGTTATACATTTTTTAAAAGTAGTTGGGAAAATAACAGGGGAATAAAACATGGTAAAACAAACCCATGTGATATCACTGACCCAAATACCGTAGCCACCGCTTTCTGAGCGGGCCGTTATTTCGATTCCAAAATCTTATATATCAGAGACTTCAACATTCATTCGTTTAATTCCTTGATGGTTTCGAAATCGCGCAATCGTCTCTACTATTATAAGATGGTAAAAAAAACTATGTACGTTGAAAATATTTAAAACATGTTGAATATAAACAACACCGAACCCAAAAATGTGATTTTTAAGATACTTGTCTGTTTGTCTGTTTTTTACGAGTTGGCACAAAAGATACTGAATAGATTTTAATTTTGTTATCACTGTTAGAAAGTATATGCTCCAACTTCAAAACTGATGACTTCTTAACTGAATTAATTGAACTGATCCTGAGATACAGCTTGAACTCTCTGATGTATACAGACGGATACAAAGAAAAGATCATCACTGTTGGTCATTGATGAAATAATTTTTAATGCTTCATGTAAACGAAGCCACGGGTAACAGCTAGTATAGAATATTATTGGTATACACAAATGTCTTCATGAATTCATTTCACAGTTACCTTATTAATAGTGTAGGAGGCTATTGACGTCATATTGCTGTATAAAATTTACAGGTTCAGGTGAACCTTGCATCCGGTGTAATCCTGTTATAAATTACAGTATTAATCAGGATTTTCCAAGGACGGTGAGGTTTTAATATGTAGTTCCAAAACATAAGGTAAGCCATAAAATGTTTTACACTATGAATCACTATTATCTTTTCTTTTCTTCTTCTTAACTTCTCTACTATTATAAAATTGTAAAAATGCTGTTTGTTAATAATTAATAAGTTAATAATTGTAATGTTTGGATACTATTTCTAATCCTACTATAGCTTGAGGTGAGCGAAGCCGCAGGCACTAGCTAGTATTTCATATTTTTCGACTGTATTTTTATAATGATCGAAATGAAACAAAATCGTGACTTTTTTTGTATTAGAATACATAATATAACAATAGGTATATATAATACTAAAACTTGGTATTATATATATGTTTCAAAAAGGTTTTTTTAAAGAAAAAATTTAAGAAAAAAGCTTACTACAAATGTGGTTTGCACATTACTAGTATTCTTGTTAACCCCTCGTGCTAAGCTAAATGCTTGTGTTACGAGTGGGGTCATGTAGTGCAATGGGTGGATTTCGAACCGGCAATCACATGATCATTTAACCCTAGCCATTAGGCTACCGCCGCTTAGATAAATACTCAGTAGCAGGTTGGAGTTTGGAATGTATGCCCAGTTAAGACAATAACCTCAGCCCTTATTACATGGGACCTAAAAATACCGACGAATTGGATTTACATTAGTACGCTTCTCCTAAGCCTTCGAAGAATACAGTCATAATGGTATGCTGACAGTCTTAACAATGCTGAAAACAGAATCCTATTATTTTTAGACAACATTATACAATTTAGAAACACTATACTCGTTAACAAGATGGGTATTATTAACAGCCTTGAAACACAATATAGTGTAGTACCAATGTAAATTAGCTAACTTAATAATGGGTGGGACAAAAGCGCCGTTTAAACAGACGAAGCCTTCGCCCCTAATAATGTTTACCCGAATCTCGCTCATGAAAATGAACGAAAGGAAACATTTAACAGAGAGAGATGACGATGTAAAATATAATTTGGCTTTCAGTCCAATTGTATTTGCATATTTAGAAACCACGAAAAGCTTTTTAAATGCTGTATTTAAAGGCCTAATGGTAATGATTATACTATCAGCTTTTAAAGTAAAATCATATTTACAAGTCTAAAATAACATAACATACCATCACGCCTGTATTCCCCGAAGGGTTAGGCAGAGGCGTACTTACTAATGTTCACCCACAGTTCGCCGGTATGTTTCGGTCCCATGTAATAGGGGGCGAGCCTATTGCCATTAACCGGGCACAAATTCCTAACTCCGAGCTGCTCAGTAGCAGCTCGGAGTTAGGAATTTGTAGGGTTTGTTAGTGTCACACTTTGCTCGACCTGGGAATCGAACCCAGGACCTCTAGCGTAGCAGTCGCGCTTAGGACCACTTGGCTAATGAGGCAGTTAAACAAGTCTAAAATAATATCAAAATATAAATTACAGTACCTAAAACTTAAATTAACTTTAGTTATTTTAAGGACCTGTGTGACTGACACACTACTGGTCACATTCCGTTTAATCTAAAACAACGATCGTCTGATCTTCATAACGGAATATTTTAACAAAGATTGTTTTGTTTTTTCAATGACGAGTTATTACCGTAAATAGGTATTTTAAAAACACTTTTACAAGTTAATGTGTTGTAATAGCACAATTCCAAACTCCTGGGAATTGATACCGGATCTCATACCGTAACGTAGCAGTTGCGCTTACGACAATTAGAGAAATGAGGTAGGAGAGGAAGTTATGGGAGTTATAATATATGCAAAGATCACACATATTTATTTTTCAAGTAACTCAAAAGGACTCTTCAAAATCAAAAACACACCTTTGGTTACTGGCTCCTCAACAAGATTAAAAGTAAAATACGTCACAACACGGATGTGTATAAACGCAACAGTACTACGTTAACGAACGTAGGGAAACCTATGAAGTGGGCATCAAGAATTGTTAGCAGCCTTAAAGAATGACTCAGCTGTTGGTATTATTAATAGAACGAATACTAAAGAAACATGCGTAAGTGTTGTAAGAGAAATGAAAAACTAATGGGATTTGCTAAAAGAAATAGAGATCAATAGCCAAGTGGTCCTGACCGCGACTGCTACGCTAGAGGTCCTGGGTTCGATTCCCAGGTCGAGCAAAGTGTTATTGGGTTTTTCTATGTAATTCCCAGTAGCAGCTCGGAGTTAGGAAATTGTGCCCGGTTAATGGCAATAGGCTCGCCCCCTATTACATGGGACCTAAACATACCGGCGAACTGTGGGTGTACATTAGTACGCCTCTGCCTAACCCTTCGGGGAATACAGGCGTGATGGTATGTATGTATGTAAATAGAGATTTACAAGTTTAACTTATAGATGCTATTGGCATATTTTATTATGATACCTTTATATCAGGAGAAAAATAATATCTCACAAAAGGAACCTTTTAAGAAAGACCTTATCACAGCAGAGTTTATTATGTAGATGGGACAAAAAGGAAAAAATGCACTAAAGAATCTATAATTTTAATAATCTCCAAAAATAGCAAATATTGGATACCACTCCTATTGTTCACCTGTTCGACTTACTGCTAATTGCACTAATCAAAAACCAATCATAAGGTACTTCACATGAGTGCTCTAATGGTATCGTGAAAAGCACTCAGAACTTAATTACAGAATTAGGCGTAAGTAGCCATAATTTTTCCTATCCATATCGATATAGATACATCTAACATTCATTTACCATCAACGATGTAAATTTGAACAATAACTCGAACCATATTAATAGGTGATGTAATAGATTTTCTCCAATAATAAACATCTTTGTTTCTCATTCTTACAAAAATACTTAATGGCTATTGGACATCAATGAAATTATATTTGTGTTCAATTTGGATTTGTGTTATCATTCGATAATATTATTGCCTTTATTAGAATGCTTCATAAAGTTATTAATTTAGGTATATATCTTCTCCAAATTCTTCATCAGCCTTGATATTTTACAAGAGTTATTCTTTAACCCATTCTATAGGAAAATACTTAATGAATGAAGCGTTGTTTGGAAAGTCCATGGCTTTAGTTTTTGGCTACTGTCCAAACATAACTTCAGCCAAGTCTACGGCAACACTCCTAGTCACCATTGCGTATTTGAACCAACCCTTATCCCTAGATAAACCATATTTTGTGCGGGATGTGTTTCCCTAATTTAAAATGATACACAAAGATGGTGGATTTTTCTTTTGCCCGTGCGTACATGTTAATTTTTTTTGTTAAAAACGTATCCCAATTAAATTAAAATAAATGTAAGGCAGCATAATTAATCTGGTGGAATTTTGCTAATAAAACCAATTAGGAAATTCTTCGCGAAACAATTTCAAGCAGCTTACAAACACAAATGAATATGTCATGATTCTTTAAAAAAACTTATGATCTAATGATACCTAAGCTTTTTCACACCATAAATGGAACAGTAAAACTAAAATCAACAGCTTACGTTTCAATTTTATTTGGCAATACCTTTACCAATCTAAGAATCTTCAGATCGCCGTACAAAAATGTTTAATCATGTGTAAAAACGCTTTTTGTAACTAGCAAAAACTTTTGTCTATAATAAACGAAGAATACGTAGTTACAGGTTTGAAGACCCCTTTTTTGCCGAGTAGTGTTGGGTATCTACTTTTTTTACTGAACGTTTACCCATCTCATCTAAGAAGTGTTTTTAACTGTACGTAATTCTATTTTATTTAAAATTAGATACCAGCATTTAAATCCATATCAAAACCTCCATCATCTTCTTTCTGCCCTTGTAACAAATTTATTTGTAGTCGGCGCAGCATGTCCTTTTGTTCCAACCATCCCTGTGAGCCGTCACCTCACCATTCACTCTGCCAAAAACCTCCAATTAACCCAAATCAACAATCAACTTTTGCCTCAATTGACTATTGTTTTTGCTAAGCTAGAGGTTCTGGCTTCGAGTACCAAGTGGAGCGCAGTATTGTTGGGTTTCTCTATGAAATTCTCAGTACAATCCAGCTCGGAGCTTGGATTTCTATCAGGCTAGGTCCTGACTTCAAGTGTCGAGTGGAGCCCAGTAATATTGCTTTTTTTTTAAAGAACTCTCTCTCTTCTCAGTTCTCAGTAGTAACTCGGAGCTAGAAATTGTATAGTATAAGAATTGTATTGTATATTGAGTATTAGACTCGCCTCTTATTACGTGGATACTACAAAACATATCGGCGAACTGTGTATAAAATTAATCAACTTGAACTGAACCGTATTTTGAGAAAATTAAACTTTTGACTCGATTGATAACATCAAGTCCCTAAAATATGATTTCTATTTTGACCTTCCTATCTCAGACATATTTAGTTGTTTCCCAAAAGTTATTTACCTACGCAACACTGAAAATACATAGTAATATTGACCGCTCCGTTCATATGTAACCTGAAATTGGTTTTGGGCCTTTTCCAGACAGCTAGGGATTATTATTCTCCTGCCATCCCTCCGCTGGGTATTCCAAAAGTCTGCGTATAAGAACAAATTGGATTCGGGCTTTGGATACGCAACATAGAATTTTTCATATTACGAAGATGTTGTTACTATTGGAAAGAAGCGATCAGGATTAATGGTATCCTTATTTTCTTGCTTATTTTTCAATTTGAAAATGCTGTGTGTCTTTATCATCTGTTGTATTAAAATCAGCAGAATACTTTTTTATAGCGTCAGTTTTCACTAATCTATCCATCTCACTTTACGTAAGTGAGATGGATGGATTGATATGATTACAAAGTAGGTAACTGATGTGATGACGGCTGATCGAGGTTTATGGAAAAAAATTACCATACTGCACCACGACAGGTATGTAAATAGGAATAGGGCAAGAGAATGATGCATTTCTGTTTTGTCTGTAAAACTCTTTGGAGACCAACATTGTTCCTTCACTGTATATTTCCTTATTTTTCTAAAGCTTAAATTTGCTAGGCTAAACAGACTTCTGTTGCAGAATCATCATATGTTTCACGTTAAAAACAAAGCATCAGGACCTGTTCCGGGTTCTAAATGCGAATCTATTACGGAGGAATTGCTAAATGTGGCCTTTTAGAACACGAACAATTCTTCAACTATTGAGTACTTCAAAATAGCATCACAAAGTATAATTACCCCAACAGTTGTCCATTATTGAGCTGTTCCGAAAACGGTGGCGACTTGACCTGTGCAAAGGTCACCTTGTCGTTCAGTTCCCCGCGGCTCCCACGACCCATCAGTGGCAGGTGGATCTGGGTGCCTTTCGACTCCATCTTGAGGCCCGTCGTCATCGCTGCATTGACATTGTGTGTTGTGGGGCCCTGGAAAAATAAGAGAAAAGAAGATTTAGAAACAGCTCTGACTATGACAAATTGCCGCACCGTAATCAACTAAATAGAAATTGATTGTACACGGGAATTAATCAATTTTGAAACTGAAATTATGGCATCTCTCTTATGGGTACATTTTCAGATGAAATAGTTTGTTTAGTGAATTTGTAAAAAGCTCGTTTCTTTTTCAGTTTCTTGGGTAAAGGAATGAAGTACAACTTACAATTCAATTTAAAAGTCGTGTCGTCTGTAGAAGAATACAAATGTAAATAATAATTTTGCTTACTCTTAAAAAGGATGAGAGATATACCTCCGTGCCTTTGAGTGCAGTTATCTATAACTATCATTAGTGCAAGTCGAAAAATACATAAGCCTAATAACCAATTTGTCTAATAGCGCTCGTAACGTGAAATCGTGGTTTTTTCGGCAGTAGATTATTGCTATATTAAACTGCAGACTGGAGGCAACCCCAACATACGAAAAGTGTAGGATAATGAAGAAAGGATGGGATGTAACAACTCATTTTTATTGTAAGTTAACCTAAACTATAATATAATAAACAAGTTAAATTTATTTATAACTCCAAAACAGCCAATGAGTAAATTGAACAACAGAGCTAAATAAATGTCACAGCGCCTAACACTGGATAAGTGCTTAAGTTAAGTGAAGAGGCTTGTATCGTGTAGAGGGTAGATAAGGGCCGTCAATCAAATGATGAAGATTGATGATATATACATAACATACTATCACGCCTAAATTCCCCGAAGGGTTAGACAGAGGCGTACTAATGTACGCCTAATGGCAATAGGCTCGCCCCATATTACATGGGACCTAAACATACCGGCGAACTGTGGGTGTACATTACTACGCCTCTGCCTAACCTTACGGGGAATACAGGCGTGATGGTATGTAATATACAACATAAACAATAGTAAAGCAAAGTCTAATAAAATAAGATCTTTTTTAAAAGAAAACTTGATTCCTATTAAACGGTTGTTTAGAAAATAAGCTAAAAATAAAGATAAAATTAATTAAAAAACGCCTCATTAAAAACTTGAAACCGTCTTTCTTAATTTGTCTGAGCTTAACCTAGAATAGAAAGTATATTCTTCACTTTCTCATGTTATAACTGCCTCATTAGCCAAGTGGTCCTGAGCGGGACTGCTACGCTTGAGGTCCTGGGTTCGATTCCCAAGTCGAGTAAAGTGTTATTGGATTTTTCTATGAAATTCCCAGTAACAGCTCGGAGTTTGGAATTTGTGCCCGGTTAATGGCAATAGGCTCGCCCCTATTACATGGGACCTAAACATACCGGCGAACTGTGGGTGTACATTAATACGCCTCTGCCTAACCCTTCGGGGAAAACAGGCGTGATGGTATGTTACATGTTATGTTCTAATATTATATCACAAATAACGATACCTAGCGGTATTTTCCAACGTGTACCTACAACCTTTTCTAATATTGAGGAATATTTAAAAACCTACATAAAGTCAACTTCAATCAACCAACCAAATGATATGTTTCGACATACTCTGTTTTTACCAACATAACAATTAAAAAACACCATTTCGTAGTAATAATTAACATTTGAAGGGCTATTCATTTGAGAGTTGATGAAACTGACCTCACACATGTTATTGACCGGTGGACCTTTGGATAACACTGTTACGAAACCGTCTCTTTGGCAACTACGTGGGTCAGCATCTGTTGTAAGCTAGCATAACGAAAAGGGCACCACACACAAGCCGAACCAGAAGGTTTAGGTAGATAGTGGGATAATGTCCCTGGTTTTTTTTGTACGACGATTTTAGTTCCTTATTTGACAATATAGATTTCCATCTTACTTATATTATAAATGCGAAAGTTTGTTACGATGGACGGATGTTTGTTACTCTTTCACGCCAAAACGGCCGAACGAATCGGGTTAAAATATGGCACAGAGATAGATTATAGTCTGGAGTTACACATGGGCTACTTTTTATCTAGGTCGAACCCAATTCTGAAGTCCACGCAAACGAAATCGTGGGCAGAAGCTAGTAATATATGAAATCATCAAATAAATAAATAAATTCTTTATCGGACACAAACATAGATTATAAATCGAAAAGATTTCCTTAACTCCTGCACTAGTAAAAACTGTGTTGCAGGAGCTAGCGTCCTCCCCTTTAGTGGTCGTTACAATTTGGTGAAAGGACACATCTATACCTCACTTAAATCCTGATTGTATGCAGTAGGATGTACTGAGAGTCCATACATACATACATCTTCATATACCTACATATAAAAGAAGACATGCATGCATAGTAGTCTTTTTTACGCGTATTAGTTTTATAGGGAAAGTTGGTCAGTATGATGGGTAGATATCGGGTGCAGATGCTTGATAAGAAACCCTGTATGGTAGTTCTGATTTTATAAGAAACGCACGACAACATCTTGTATCCCATAATTTAAGGCAGGTTGCAGATAATCAGGCTATGATTGATGATTTTAAGTAATTTCCTATTTTCTTCTAAATTTGCAACATTTTGATCGTCAGTAACATTTTAATTTTAATTATAGAAAAGTTGCATTTTTTCAACGGCCAAAATAAATAACGAACATATAAAGCACTTAAAAATTCTAAAAATATACTTGATGATGGTTTCTTTTTCAAATAACATGATTCAAAACGACATTAATAGCTAACGCCTCTAACTTTGCAATCTTTCCCACGAATGAATTCATTAACTATTTATTTCCATACACAGAATGGAATAAGAATAGGTTTTGTGACGTAAGTACGAGAGTAGCAGTGACCGCGACATTTGCTAGACGTAGGAGGAAGACTATCGACTTTCTTTCGTATGACGTCACTAGTAAAATTGGATGACAAAATGGACTGGAAACACATTGAATTGCGCGTTATGGGTAGGATTGGAGTAGCAGTATCACTTTCACGTTATGTCAATTACAGTTGGCGCAAAATAACTTGAACCAAAATGGCGGATGCGCAGTAGTGGATTTTAGTACATTTTGCACGCAAATGCACTGCGCAAACTTTCCCCCTCTCCGTTAGTTTTGGGTCAAGTTATTTTGCGTGAACTATAAAACTGATGAATTTTATAACACTAAGTATTTAATATTCTCTCTTTGTTCATAGGTAAGTCCTGGAAAAATATCGTGATTTGCTGATCGTTGAAAAAGTCTTTAGAAGCGTTATGGAATTAATTATAGTGCCCAGGATAGTACTAGGATCTCTGACGGAAAGATTAACGATGGAGAGGTAAGTAGAGATTTATATTTTAACTAACACCTTATCATTTACGGGTCGATGATAACAGATACACGTGCAGATTTTGATCCTGAAATTATTATTATAAAACTTCAAATATTATTATCTGTTTTAGTATTCTGCTAAGACCTCCAGAATAAAAAAAACCATAGTAATCAGTGATTATTGATAGATATTCTCGAGGTCAAACAGTAACTGCATATAAACATTCTATTTATAACCCAGTTGTGTTTATTTTAGTTATTTCTAATAACCGCGGCTCTTAACACAGAGCAAGAACACAGAAGGTCTACTTTAGAACGGAAAAAGAACTCTAGAGCTTCTGTCGAATTCATATATATTTAATTCCTTTAATTACACAAAACTAAAAATATAATTATGTATAATTATATCTATCAAATAAATAATGTGATAGAACCCAGTTATCTTTTAAAATTATTATTCCATATTTAAATATAATTTTACTTTCGATTCTCTTCTCATAAACTACACTCTAAATCGTGGACAAGATGTTCTTATGATAAAAATCTCGGACTACCAAACTTCATGTCGCCAGAAAGGTGGCGCAACTTTGACAAAAATAAAATCCCATAAGAAAATCACGACCCTCAGCAATGAGGAACACGACTTGAGAAGGTATCTAAGAATGGTACTTCTGTATTCACACACATCTTGCCTCAGCCCTTTTAAAATATAGATGTAACACCCACGCTGACTCACCATTTATTTCGGGCTCTAGCGCACGTAAAAATGTATGCCTTTATTTATGTTACAACCGGGAAATGAATTTCTTGTATTTATTTTCCTATCATCGTGGAAGAAAATAGGGTCAGTGAGACGCAAACATACTATTTAAAAGATATTCAAGACTGTTTAATGTGGAGCGAAAATTTTAAAGACTTAAAACTGAGAAGAGAAAAGAAAGAGAAATGGATGGAATGGATATGGTAAAAAAGAACAGTACCTAAGGGTCAGCTTCAGCTCTTTCTTCCTATTGGAATTGACTTGCATTTAATTCCACCTATGGCTGGTCTATGTGGGCCACAAAGCCAACTAACCAGCAGAAAAGTACACGGATCAAGGTCACAATATTAGTTTATTTAGTGAACCGAGGTGAGTGGGATTCTCACTTGGCACTGTGTTCTGTTAAAATTTCACCCCAGAACCCTGTCCTCTGCAACGCCTGTTAATGTACCTAACTACTATTTTTTTGTGTACTTACTAGCAATAACTTTTTCTAATCCACTATAGAATTGGCAGTGGCATTAAAAGATCTGTCCCAGTCAGTACTCGCTCATACGATCTCTACGATCATTTTTAAATCGTCGATATTGGAAGGCACTATTTTAAAGAAAAGCTTACTAGCAATGTGGGTCACACATTACTAGTATTCTTGTTAACCTCTAGTACTAAGCTAAATGCTTGTGTTACGAGTTCATTCACGTCGGTAGTGCAATGGGTGGGTTTCGAACCGACAACCACATGATCGCAAGTCCTATGCCATAGCCATTAAACTACCGATATTCTGCTTCCTAATGAGAGTAACACTGACCCTGAAATCACCAGGCTTGTTAGAAATGTTACTAATAGGAAAATTGTCGTCGTGTATCACTCAATAGTAGTTAATAGGAATAGTAGTATTCATAGCACGAAGCAAGGTAAGACGTCAATGCGTTTGGTAAACGATACTGAGACCCAAATGTGGGGTTCATTTCACCGACTCGACAAGCATCGACTGCGTTCGACTCTCTGATTGGTGTAGATTGGCGAAGGTCTCAGAAACCGCCAATCAACGCACAGAAAGCGGTCGATGCATAAAATCGAATTGGTGAAATAAAACTCACATTTGGGCCTCTGGTCAGTTTCTTTGGAGTCGTGATAAACAAAAAGGATATCTTCCGGCTGATAGGACTTATGGTGCAAATTATGTTACTGCCAAAAAGATGCTAATTAAATAAATGTTAATGTAATGCATTATAAATAAAGCCGCATTATTCGCCTCTATAATAAAGATGACCAATGACACACATATACCTTTATGAGCTAAATAAATATACTTGTTCACCTGTGTAATTAACATTGATAACAAATAGTAGTTGATGCTATTTGTCATGAAAATTTTCATGAAAATTCGCATGACTCAACCATAGATTGTCTACCATCTCGAAAGACGACTGGATATTTTGGAGTAGTATCAACTAAAATCACAGTTGCCTTTTCTAGTCCTATAATCACTGCAATGAGCTAAGTATACCGGGAGACAGTTCGGTAAACACTAGATCGCATCAAGAAAAATTAAATTAAAATTTCCTCAAAAACAAGATTGGACTGAACCACACTTAATGTCGACTCAGTACAAAACGAATAAATCAAATCTAGATAACATTTATCTGTAGTCTTTAACTTAATGAAAATCTTGTTTAGTAGCATTGATAAGAAGTAAATGAACAACTGTATTAGTAGGTAGAAAGATAACGCTATCGTGCAAAGGCTTTTAGTACTAAATCAGATAAAAGCATTAATAAGCAATCATGATTTTTACTTCAAGTTTATTCAATCACAGAGATTGCCGGGATCCAAAATATTGTCAAGCAAGTAGTAGTAGTAATTTAAAGCAATAATTCTTACAAGTCAAGAAGAATAAAACACGAAACAGAAGAAAATGTCATTCAGCATACCAATAACCCAGCAGTGGATCATGTTATGATACCTGCGTTTTGACTGCTTGCAAAATTAAGAATATCGTACCCAAACTACCCATTTGTTCAATTTCATCAAACATGGTATTACATTTTTTTTTCATTTAACCACCTTCTTCAAATATACTATTTTGGCCAGTTCTTTTAGACTCACTGTAGCAATTTAATAAAACTTAAGTTTTAAAGAGGCGTACTAACTTTGACTAACCCTTCCGGGATTACAGGCGTGGTGATATGTAAGTATGTCATAAGTTTTACGAGAGGTATATCTAAATTTTCTACATATTTGTATGTTAGTTAAGAAAAAGGAAAGTTTTAATGCTCTCATCAATCTCACTGCCAGGAATGATGAATGGTATTGTGGTTTGACCTTCACCAGCAAAACCAAATTTGGAACCCAATTTTTGATAACAATATTATGCCTAAACAAAGAACATGAATAATATAGACTAACAAGTATCAGTCTGCCCGTGACCATGGATGCTGTAAAGGATCCGAAACGTCGGGAACTAAATAATATCAATATACCGCGATAAAATCCGTAAAAAGTAGTTTCATTTCAACAAGTATCAATAAATACATTTGAATGAATATTAGACTCAACAAATCCAAAAGCGAAATATATCATCAATTTGACAATACGGTCTATAATTTATACCGTAGGAGTAATTACAGTGATCGATCCTTGTTCTCCTCAGAACGAGGCTAGAAAGTGCTATAAATAAATATCAAGATTTTTTTTGCATCTTAATTAATCTAATTTGTACCACATAATATAGTACATTATTTTCAAGAGTAGAGAACAATCAATTTATATAAATAATGTTAAAATTGTGTCAATTTGAACCCTAAAAATGTATTAGGTACATTTAGTCTAAAAAATTCAGCACTTTGTGGTAAGCATTTCAAATAAAAAGTACCCCTGAAGCAAAACACACTAAAAAATGTTAATATTAATGTTGTTATGTAGCTTTAATTCTTTACAATATTTTCATTTCATTGAAAATATTGTAAAGAATTAAAGCTACATAACTTCTATTACAATTCTTAATTCAATAGTAATGAACGATAAACGTAATGGTTTTATTAGATGACGAGCTGAAAAAACTAGTTCTCAATCGATTGATTTATTAAACTTACTAACGCAAAATATTAAGTAGGTAGTATTTGGAGAAATCTCAAACTGTAATTAATTCCGTATTTATTACCAGTCACTATCACCACAAAATATGAACAGCCCGTGACCCATATTCATAAAATAAATGGTACTTGGACACTCCCCATGTTTTTGTTTGATTCATTCTATGAAGTAAAAACAGGAAAATATTAAAACCACCGAATACATTTAGGAACAGATCGATAGCTTTATAGATAGCTTGGAAACAAGCCAAGAAAAGAATCGAAAAACATTGCTAATTTACTTACGTACAGCATAGTTTATGGTACGCACAGGATAGTTAATGGTACATAGAGGAAAGTTAATGGTACGGACTGAACAGTTGATGCTACGCACAGGATAGTTAATGGTACGTAGAGGATAGTTAATGGTACGTGCAGGAGAGTTAATAGTACGGACAGAATAGTTGATACTACGCACAGGATAGTTAATGGTACGTAAAGGATAGTTAATGATATGTGCAGGAGAGTTAACGGTACGGACAGGATAGTTGATGCTACGCACAGGATAGTTAATGGTACGTAGAGGATAGTTAATAATACGTACAGGATAGTTAAAAGGATAGCCAATATACTAACGTACAACATACTTCATAATACGTACAAGATAGTTCTGTTAATGCTACATGCAGGACTAACGTACAACATAGTTCATAATAATTACAAGATAGTTAATGCTAGGTACAGTCGTGAAACTTGGCGGTCGACCATTTTTCTAACAAAATCCTTTGAACAACTCTCGATACGTCAGCCACACCCACATTTCACTTAAGCTAATTAGGATAGTTTAAAATGCGAAAACTCATCATACGATTTAATAGAAATTCAAAGTATCAAGTGACGCGCTTAAAGCTCAAGGGGATATCGGCGGGGTGAGGGAAGGGGTGATAACGCACAGTACGCCCGCGCGCTCAGTGCAAGCGGGTTCACCGCCAAGATTGTCGATAGTACATACAGGACTAACGTACAACATAGTTCATAATACGTATATACGTTCATAATGCTACGTACAGGATAGTTAATGCTACGCATTTGAGAAGAACGATAAAACATGAAGCCATTCTTTCCGATCCTCATTCCTTAAATATAATTTAAATTTTAAACTTGGTTAAAGCAGCTTTTAAAGCCAGATCCATCGTTAATCATTAAAATAATTGTCTATATTTAAGCTTATTAATTGTATATGAACAGAGCGACTTATTCGCAAAAAGCGAAAAAGCTCTCCAAATTAAGAAAAAAAATGGTACGCACAGGATAAAGATAGCCAATATACTAAAGTACAGGATAGAAGTTAGAAGCGTTTCTTTAAAAGTGGATTAAAAAATACTGTAAAGTTTATAACACAACATACCTATTATACTAAGTCGACCTAAAAAGTAAACTGGTTGGCACCAAGTTATAAGTAAAATGTTTACTGAATCCCAAAACATACATGATTTCATTTCCCCGATATACTTATTCGTAATACTAGGAACAGCAACCCGATCTTAATTCCCTATGGTATAATAAACACCAAGTTTATACAAAGTGCACTTTCTTCGAAACTTGTAATGCTTACCTTCCTATATTATTCTCGTTAAGTCACGTTTCAACCCAAATGCGGTAGGCAAGAGCTAAAATAGGATTACCCAGTTTAAACGTAGCGCGTTTTATACTAAAAAAATAGGATTATGCCATGCAACGCTACGTACACGTTTTTAGTCCTAAAAACGCTTCGTTAAATAAACCAATACTAGTTTTTCTGCATTTTTTTTTATTATTCCATATTTATGTAGTGATTTCAAAGCTCATTGAGCTTGGTTTACTATTATTTAAAAATATTGGTATGGTAAAATCTATTATTCAATAAAACGTTTGTCAATGTGTCGTGGTTTAATATTCATCATCAAGTATTCGTAGCCGTGATAGCCCAGTGATATGACCATTGGACTGCCAAGTCAAAGGTCTCGAGTTCAAATCCAAGGCACGCACCTCTGACTTTCGAAGTCATGTGCGTATTAATAGTTAATTATCACGCGCTTAAACGGTGAAGGAAAATATCGTGAGGAAACCTGCACGTCTGAGAGATTTTCTCGAAGGCGTGAGAAGTCTGCCAACCCGCATTAGGCTAGCGTGGTGGACTATAGCCTAATCCCTCTCATTGTGAGACCCTTGCCCAGCAGTGGGACATATAATGGGTTGCTTATTATTATTATTTTTATATTATAACAATAGAAATTCAAATAATATCATTTCAAGTACCTACTAACTCATCACATCGTTACAAATTATCCGGATTTAAATTGTTTTATCGAAATAATCCCTTCCCTAATAATAAGGTCGACAGAAGATAAACGCCCTATAATTAAACGTATTTAGTATTCTTATTCTAGAATATCAAAATTAAACTACAAAACGGAGTAATAGCAGTAGGTAAACTTGATCACTATTTAATTTAACGCCCGACATAAATATTTGTTCTAACCATGATTTATTTTATTTTATCATCATCAAGCAAACAGCTTTGTTTACCTAAATAAAATGTGGTTTCGTAACTGTGATTCTGAAATAAAACAACGCGAAAATGAAAATGAATGGCTAAACAAAGAAAAACAATTACCAACCCGACATCTTATAAGTGCGACCTTTAAGTGGCATTGCTCCTAACTGAGCCCGTTACAGGTTACTAAATAGCTAAGTAAACAGTTAAATACTCAAAATGTAAGACTTCTACAAACAGGCCATTCTTCCGTTAACTTTTCATGAACAAAGGAAATACAATAGGTAGGTAATTTTTATTCTAACATTGTTCAGTTCGACTTAAAAGGCTTCAATTAAAATGATAACAGACACGGAATTTCTGAATTAAACAATTGAATATAAAGAGGTTCCTGAAGGAATGTAAATAACCATGCCAGAATCGAAACAGAGATTTGTCATGTAAGTATGTATATCATATACTAGCTTCTGCCCGCGACGTCGTCCGCGTAGCGTGATGATATATAGCCTATAGCTTTCCTCAGTAAATGGGCTATCTAACACTGAAAGAATTTTTCAAATTGGACCAGTAGTTCCTGAGATTAGCGCGTTCAAGCAAACAAACAAACAAACTCTTCAGCTTTATATATTAAGTATAGAAGTATAGATAAAAAAGAACAGAAAAAAGATAAAGAAATTACTATAGTAGAATCCATTAGAAAACCATATTGAAACTATAAAACAGAGATGAACGTTAAATTAAAAGCTTCACCAAGCGTTCGTGTTCACTGGACCGTAATGATTCACCAACTGTAACTGAAGCACAATTACTTAGTTGAGGGTCTGAAAAGGTTAAACGTCCTTAAAAAACAATTTGAGTCAGAAGACAATGAACTCGAGTCTCTATTAACGCTACTAGGAATTGTCTCCATCTTAACAGTATTCGTTTGATCTAATAATTTCCGTATCTAATAACAATGTTCGTGAACGAAAATTTGGTTAATGGTCGAGTCTCCGGCTGTGTCAGTTCATCGAACGAGTATAATGTCGAAATTAATTACATAGCTTTTAGATGGGTACTTAATTAATTAATGTTTCAAATTTGACGTTACATTATCAAATTGTATAACATGGATTTCATCATTTTAGACGTTTTGAAAAATGATAATATAATTGAAAATTTCTTCTCGACAAATATACTGGATAAAAATAGAAAGACTAAATAAACGATACTATGTAAGTCAAGTTTTGTTTGAATTGTATATTAATTTGTTAAAGTCTAGTTGACGAAAATCAATTTAGCAATAATACTTCAGATTTCGGCTCCGTTTGTAAATGGTTTAAGTTTAATACAAGTTCAGAATTGTGCCATATTAGTTTTTGTTCTTGAAAATCGAAATTGGTCATGTAACTTTCATCATTATAACATATTATTGTGCAAATAAAGTTTCGAGAAAGCAATTTGGTACAATATACCAACCTACAATGTATGTTACATTCATAAGTTCCACATAATATTTCATTTCATTTTTCCTCCAAGAGATTTTGGTCTTTCCTAAGCCTTCGAGACATTAGTACGACATTCGATATTAGTACACCATATTCTGATCATGACGATATGGGAAAACCTATAAGTTAAACCTTTACTGGTAAAAATGAAGATAACATAAAACTAGAAAAATATATACTGATATTCTCTTTCATTATATTAGCTTCAGATGTTATACGATCTGTTGAGAATATTTGGAGGGATCCTTTACATTTCCACTTTCTAGCTGTTGCTTAAAATTTAAGAGCGATTCTTTACAAGTAGCCAGTCTTCCTAGTATCCCCTATTTTACTTTTATTATTGGCGCGAGAGATTACTTGTGTGTTTTGATTTGTACAATATTGATAAAGGTAAAGCGTCAATAAGATTGAATAAACGCATGAATAGATAATGGGATGGTCATGGTAACCAACATACAGGTAATCTACAAAAAGCTGAAGGATTTTTTTTTTTAATAAACTAAAAACGGTACCAATAAGTTTTTAAGAAAATAAATCTAAAAAGAGTGGAGGTAAATTTAGAAAAGATAAAGCACCTGTTATGAATATACTTTCAGAGTAAATAAAACTAACCAATTAAGGCCATCATGTTTGTAAAAACATCAAAAGGTTGTTACTCCCGTTAGAACAGTCGTAAAGCACTGCAATGATGCAATGTTTGATGGCCTCCTATATTAGGAAAAACAAACATTTCGGAATCGTCAACACGTGTTTTGGGTGGCATGATAGATATACAACTCCATGGAGACTGCAGTTTCTATGTCAGTGTGAGATTAGGAGATAAAAATTATAGTGTTCTACACCAAATACCATAAAGAAAATATCAAGTTTGTGATTGACATTTCGAGTAATACAGAAAATGATTCAATAAAGAAACATATACTAACAGGTACTAATTTAGTCAAGTAGAAGAAGGTTTTGCATTAAAAGTTCTCTTATTGCTAGTAATGATCAACTAATTACTACTAATAAATATTATAAGTAGCTCAAATCAAAGCGTGAGAGGCAAAGTCACTTGCTTTTCAATAGATGTTACTGACGTCACCATTAAGACGTAAATTCAAAATATGAAGGCAAATTTCGACATGGCATGTGGCACTCGCGGTGGTTTAGTAGTCATAGCGTCTGGTGTATATATAACCAGAAGAGGCAGGTTCTAATCCTGCCTTCGAATCGAATTTTTCCTTCACCAAAATAATTCAAAGCGTGAAATTAAAACAGAGCCTTACCTGTATCAAAGTTGCGCAATTGAACATTACACTATTTTCAACTAAAACCACGTCTAACAACCAAGTCTCGTGAAACGTTAAGGAGGCAGAAATCGCAATTAAAAATGATAATTAGTCTTTAAATCAAAATTTATCATCGAAACCTATGATTTCCCGCATAGTAACGATACTGCATATCTATTGATAACAATTCACGTCAGTATTTGAGTACGTAAAAGATTAATGTTAGATTTGGTGTCGTCTTTGTTAGAATAGAATAGGCATAAAAGAAATCAAATTACTTGTAATAAAACCTTAGAGAAATCACATTCATCATGGTTACTGAATACTGCATATACAGAAACATTACTTTGATTCAAATTCATGCCAAATGTGATTGCAAATAATGATTTGGCGCTGTCTATAAGTCTGCTACTCTCCTCTGGGAATCTAAGCAAAGTACATAAGGTTTAGTTTAGTACATAGATCGAGAGGGGTTATTGAGGGCAGCAGTAACACCTGGCGCAATATCCAGTGCCAAGTATTACAACTATTGGCAATAGTGTCAGCGACATCAATTTAATCAGTAGATCAATTCTGATTAAATAAAAAAATAAATTAGACTGTAGCTTATGAGAGGGTCATTCTGAGGAGAACCGTTCCCAGCGAGGGGAAAATGTAATGGGTTTATTATGTTATGTAACAAAATAAATTGTCTTACTTCCAATGTACTTAAATGTAGTGTTTAACATTTAGCAAGTAATTTTATTTGAACTGAACAGAATATAATATGATAAAAATACTAATGTAATGTTTGACCTTGACATTGTGAGATGATTGATTCGATAAAGGTCAGGTAACAAGTTTGATAAGTGATATGATAACCTACAAAATTTTGTTTATGTTGATAAGATAATCAGTTTATTGAACTTTATCGAAAATCGAATGCAGAAATAAAAATTTTCTTTGTAGTTTTGTTTAAAGAAATAGGTTTCAATTTCTATACAGACAGAGAGACAGACAATAACATTATTTAATGATAATCGTCATAGTATAGATATAGATATGCCATAAACAAAAGCACTTGAAACTCTTAAATTGTATATCATAATTATTTTTAGTAAAGCTTATCGCAATAACCTACTAAAACTCTGATATCTGCTCGTTCGTATGATACTAGCAATGCATCACTTGCATAAAGATAGCAATCTTGAAGCTTACTGGAAATAGCTTCAATAATTTAAACAGTTTACCCAGCTATCTGAAAAATAGCGCTCCAGTTAGCGAGTACTATGTAACGGTATTTTACATTTATTTTTATATATTTTTCTTTATAACGTATCGCTAGATAACAAAAATGTAGGACTAGAAAAAAAAAAGATAAAATACAGAATCAAACTATCCTGCTTTCACAGGCCTCACTGTGTATATCTATGGCTATCAATTGAGGTAAAGAGACCTTTGTACAGTGGAATAATTAATAAACATAGGTAACCAAAGGATCTTTACATTCACTATGTTGTAATTCCGCAAGCAAACAGCCAACATGTAATCAACAAGTTGGTTAAATGGACAATATCTTCTTCTGCATCACATTTAACAACATCTAGTAACCTTACAAATGAATAACCTATATTTTACTTGTTTACATAATCTTGTCGAATTACGTACGATCATCTCAATCTGTGTATTGTGTCTCTAAACACAATCTTTTCATTTTCCAATAACGAGATAACTCTATTGAGTTGCAACACTGTGTAAGCTGTAAAGTCGAGCAAAGAATATAAAACCGTGTTAGATCGTATGAGAAGGTTCAGTTCTGGAATCACCTGGGTCAAGGGATGAAGTTTGATAAATGCACACTGCACTGTTTCAAATACCCTAACCAAAAGACTCCGGTAAAGTTATTTTAGTGAAGGAAAAATTCGACTTGCCGGCAGGATTCGAATCTGCGTCTTCTGGCAAGATAAGAGTACACCAGACGCTATGATCATTAAGCCACCGCGAGTCCCACCCGCCATGTCGAAATTTGCCTTCACATTATGAATTTACGTCGTAAACGTGACGTTCGATTTTTCCTTCAATAAAATAACTTTATAATACTAGCATGGAAAATGAAAAAAAAATACAATAATATAAATTATTATATTATTATGTTAATTTTAGTTCTTCAGGTGACCGCTAGAGATTTTACCATTTAGAATTTGAGGACATGCAGGCAATATAAAAACAGTTAATAGAATAAAGAAGAATTATAAAATTTATATAGAAGAAAACTTGAGTACTGTTATTACGATTCCTTTCTAATTGGTTTGTTGCATGAAGCAAGAGTATCATAATAAAATTAGACATTGATATATTAAACTTTTCCAGACACATTTTCTTTATCGTTTGACAGTTCCAATTATTCTTCTACGTAGACAATATCTTTTTTCTATTTACTGCCTTTATATTACCTGCAAGTGAAGGTGAAAGTCGCTGAGAGTAGTGGGATGCAGGTGGCATATGACCGGTCCTTGTGGAAGTCTTAGGAGGAGGCCTTTGTACACCACCTTATATTGTCTGATCTGATGATGATGATGATGAAGTTTAAGGATAGAAAGTACTGCCGGACTCGCTAGTTATTGAATAGGGTATGATGATACGAGTTTCAATTTCGAGGTTTCTGAGAGTGCTGATCACGATAATGACATTTTGAAATCCAAGGTGGCACTGATGTATTTTCTAAATAAATTGATATGGGTGTTATAATTATTGTTTTCAATATTTTTTGTGATTGTTTTAATCCATACGTGACGTAAATTGTTTGATTATTTTTCACATTTTAATAGTTTTTTATTTACCATTTGACCTAAGTCCCAATGTTTAATCAATCAAGTTGCCTTTCTGGCTATCTTAGTAGAGCAAGGTGGGAGCGAAACCATTGCAATACATTTTAAAAGATTTGCCTTTTCCCCTATACCTATACCAATTTATTTTATATCAAAAAGGCTAACGTTCGACGGCCGTACTGTAACCCAATATTTTACGTGTAATATCGCTGCGAACTTTTCCAAATTACTTAATGGAAAAAAGTATTGGAATAAATTGATATTCTTTGGCACCCTCTTTCATAATCAATGTTATGTTTCCACATAATACTATATACGCTTGAGTGGCAGTAAATTGTTTTATGCGCCTGCACATTTAACGATCCTATATACTAATGCAAAAACAATAGGGACTCTTCAGAAAATTACGGTTAAATTTATTTTTCACATTTTGACTACAGCACTCAGAATCTATACTTCTATACTAATATATAAAGCTGAAGAGTTTGTTTGTTTGTTTGTTTACTTGAACGCGCTAATCTCAGGAACTACTGGTCCGATTTGAAAAATTCTTTCTGTGTTAGATAGCCCATTTATTGAGGAAGGCTATAGGCTATATATCATCACGCTACGCGGATGAAGTCGCGGGCAGAAGCTAGTTTCAAATAAGTTTCTTCTGAATAAATTATTGAAATTTAAATACGTGTAAAATTGTACAAGAATTTTCTTGTACAATTTTACACGACCGTTATTCACCCTAACATTGTCAACTGTTCTCGTATAGCATTATAATCTGCATTCTTTATCGAACCAGTTAATTAATTAGCATAGTAACTAACCGCATCTTCTTTGTTCATTCAGGAAGCGATAGCTTTAACATCGGGCGGACATTTTCCGGCTGTGCCAAGGTTCAATCGATTATGCCTTGAATAAATATTATGGTGTAAACCTCTGACAACGGGCTGAGTGACTCCTGATGTTTACTGCCGCTGTGTTGAGCAAGAAATTTTAATTTTGGATATTTGATCAATTGGAAATTGTTTTTAGCTAATTAACTTAAATAGGTATTCACGCTTTTAACAAAACATAACATAAACACAACATATATCACGGTTGTATTCCCCGAAGGGTTGATCGGGGGCGAGCTTATTAACCGGACACAAATCCTAAACTCCGAGCTGAGAATTGCATAGAAAGACCCAATAACGCATTTACTAGACCGAGTAATCGAACCCAGAGCCTCTATCGTAGCTATCGCGCTTACGACCTCTAGAATAATGAGCCAAAATCAGTTCCTGAACGTATCGAGTAAAAAATTATAAACACGTTGCAAGTACTATTATTCTTTTTCCTTTGCTTCGCACGTGTAGTGAGTAATGAGATAGGTAATAAAAATAAAAACAAAATGACCAAAGTCATCCCACACACAATCCTATAAAACAAATCGGTTTGTTTCAAAGCTCCAATTCCTATCAAATTCCATAATAAAACTTTAATCTCCTATTCTCGGTAAAACAAGATGAAACTCGATGCAATAAATGCAAATGAGGGTACCTATAACAATTGTATCTAAATGCCGGGTGAACATAAGAACTGGGGCCGAAGTCTACTATAACAATTGTGTCAAAAAGTAGTCCAACGGTTCTAAACGTTCTAATAATGATAATTATTACGTAAACTGATAACTGCCTCATTAGGCTAGTGGTCCTGAGCACGACTGCTACGCTTGAGGTCCTGGGTTCGATTCCTAGGTCAAGTTTTTTTATGAAATTCCCAGTAACAGCTCGGAGTTTGGAATTTGTGCCCGGTTAATGTCAATAGGCTCGCCCCCTATTACATGGGACCTAAACATACCGGTGAACTGTGGGTGTACGTTAGTACACCTCTGCCTAACCCTTCGGGGAAACCAAGCGTGGTGGTATGTTTATTACGTATATTTGACTAACAAATATTAATGTAGTGATAAATATGATTTTTCTTTGATATTCTCTCAGATCATTTTATTATTACAACAAACTTGAGTTTGCGGTCAAATGCGGTCATTTGGTACAGAACCCTACCTGTGTGAAGTCCGATTACTTGTTCTTATTTAATGTATAATATATTTGAAAATGTCCTACATTTTTAAGTGAAAGAATTGAACACCGCATTCATAACAATTCATTATAAAACCACACAAAAGATATTGATGAGTTGTGAAACAAAAATAGGTTAGAACACGGAAAGCGGTTAGCATAGCTTCAGAGCTAACGATTCGATGTTTCAACCACGTTGCCATGGCAACTAGTTTATAGCCTGAATAATGAATAGTTTTGATTTATTATACCTCTATGAAAGCTTTATATTGCTTCGGATTAAAGGGATATATTTCAACATCCATAATTATTATAACCTTTAATCCTGGTGCTATCAGAAATCATCTTGAATCTGATTTTACTAGAACTATTATGTGTTATGATAGACTGGACTTTTAGATCCTAACATCCTTTCATAATATATATTATTACATAGGTACGTATTTGCGTAATAATGTAATTAATGTATATTTGTACCTATGTATATTTGCATAATGATATATTATACGAAATATCATACATAATTATGCAAACACAGACTGGTAAAACTGCTTTAACTAATTAATAATTAGGAAGTAACTAGGCACTCTGAAGTCTAGCGATTAGCACGGTTTAGCAAACACATTGATAGAAATTAGGAAAATTTAGGTCACTTCACTTTTCAAATTTAATCTAAACGAGTACTTACTTTGTTTATCATATGCCATGTAATAGGTGGCGAACCTATTACCACTAACCGGGCACAAATCTAAACTCCGAGCTATCACTGATAATTTCATACTCAATACTTTATTGCGTACCATAATGTAGATAGATACAGATCATAGAAACCTATTAACATTTGGTGGACCTGGGAATCGAACTCAAGATCTCTGGCGTAGCAGTCTCGCTTAGGACCACTAGAGTAATGAGGCAGTAATAATTAATCTTTGAATTTCTGTAATGTGAGGAATACAAGGAGACACGAGTCATGACTTAAATAACGAGGAAGCCTTAAGGAACGGAGTAAGCTCTCATTTTCTCTTTCGCTTCTCTTTTTTCTCGCTCCTATTACAATACCTACCATATTTCTTTATTATTTTTTTCAACCATTATCGTTTAACTGACTGAAGATTTGGAAGCACATGGCGACTTGATTTTACTGTGTTGTTGACTCCAAATCAATAATATTCCTATTATTTTAACAGCCTTATTAATCTAATGGACCATATCGCGACTGCTACGGTAGAGATTCAATTCCTCTTTATCTTAAACGAAATTCTCATCAGCAGCTGAACTCAATCCAAACTCCATGGATTTGTGTTCGGTTAATGGCAATATGGATAACTGTGGTTATAAATTAATATAACTCTGTCTATTCCTTCGGGAAATAACAGCGTGATACTATGATGGCCTTTCACTTCAATTAAAAACAATAATTATGTCTCAGCACAATTCTACGTAAGCATTCTCATTGTAACTGACGTAATAAAAACACAGTACTAAAGGCACCGTAACAATGTCGACGATCGATACGCTTTTGACTGTTCCAGAACACGCTACAACTACACGCAAATTCTATAACAATTCTGACCTTCATACAAGTTCGAATAGCTTACATTTTATACATCAGATTACCGATCCTTGCTTACCCCTGGCATACACGCAACTAATTATCGATAAGAAAGAGCTGCTTGAAATTGCAGTCATGAATAACAACTTCACTACTGGTATTCATGGTTTATTTTGACTATAGAGTGAAAATTAGTTCAGTACAGCTAGAACTGGAAATATATGAAAATAATCGCCTTGAACGTGAGTTAATATTGCTATGTTTCCTTTATATTAGACTTACGTATGCATACATTTGCCTTATGAATTGAAGCAGAACGGACAATTGTGCCAGTTAAGCCAACAGACGCGTGACAATCAATTCACTTGGAAACCAACTACATAGTATAAATTACTTTAATTTATTTTTAAAAGCATTCGTGCCGCCTAATTTGTTTGCTTATTTCAATTGTAGACCAAAGTTATTATTTAAAAAAATATATGAATAGTGGGTAATTATAAATACTTTCAAAATACCTCAAGAAAAATTTCACCAATGTTTGACTGAATGATTTGACTTTCTAGATTCATTTTTCTCTTGGATGCCTTGACTTTTGGGATTATATTAAAATTCCATACTGGTATACAGATAAGCATCTCGTGAGAAACGAGAGATATCCGGTGGTAATACCTCTTATGGCCACACACTCGACGAGTGGCATGGGAAGTAGCGTGGAAAGGAGGCAATGACATTGTGTGGCAACATTACTCGTCATGCCGCACGTCAAGCTCCTCGTCGTGCCCACCGCTCCCTATTTTGTCGGTTTTTTGCGCGCGAGTCAAAGGACCGGCAATACGAGCGCGAGTGGCTGGCCATATAATCGAGCGGTCGCAGTCCGCATGAATAGATATGATCTACCATCTCCGTTGGCGAGGACGACGACGACGATGTATATTTCTTTTTACGACATTTATATAATTAGCTATAGTAAAAATGCATAGCGCGCACGCTGCCAGTTTCATCCTCCATTGTCCAACAAAGGCAAATGACAAAGAGAGGAGCGTCGCGATTAATTGCACGAGTAGAGCAGTGTGTGGGCAGAGAGGGCAACATCGCGGCAAATTGCGGTAGAGCGAAGAGCATAGCGATGAGCAGCGCGAGGAGCATAGTGTAGCGGCCGCATTAGGGTTTGACTGGCTGGCGAGTCAAATCCCGATGCCATACGTCGGAGTCTGTCGTACAACACCTTCGTACGTTAGACTTTTGCACGTGACAGCCAGTTTCCTTTCGATTGCTGCGACTCTGGCAGACAGCAGTTTGTTTTTTTGCCGACATAAACAATAAAAATATATTTGTTTCTCTATCCCCTAGATAATATTCAGTGTATACCTTCTCTGAAAGCAAATGTTAGCTCACAATACAAAAGTGATTCATGGCAAGTACGAATTGAATAATGTGCATATTGCATTGTCAGATTAAAACTGTGCAATTCCTTTCATTTATTTATAATGTAGATTGAATGTAGGATTCTATGGACACTACGAGTTTGAGCAGGAAATGTCAAAACGTATAGAAAGAAAATATATGGAAAATATAAAACTGATACAAACAAATAAGTACAGTAAAATTTCAAACGATTTTTAAACATCCATAAAATTTATGGATGATTCAAATATCGTTGCTACTTATCTTGTAAAACATTTTGTAGATAATTATTTTCTTTTAATATAGCTAGGGCGTCAGACTTGCGATCATATAGTTGCCGGTTCGGCACCCACCCATTGCAATACAGACGTGAACCCACTCGTAACACAAGCATTTAGCTTAGCACGAGGGGTTAATAAGAATACTAATAACGTACTAAAGAAAAAAAACCTATATCCGATTGAATTTAAGACCCAACAGGGTAAATTTTAAAGTCAATTTTTTTTACAATTTTAAAACAAAAAATGTCTACGGACCACTTTTTGTCTTAAGTTATCGAAATTCGTATAATGATACTCCTTAACCCCTCGGGTAAGTAAAGTAATTAGGTAGGTCGTCAAGGTCTTGTGATGGTTCCGATCCGATGTTGAACAGCTCTGATGCTTAAAACTAGCTGGATACACTGTGATTGATCACTTTACCAAACAACTTTTAGTTCGTAACCTACTTGAGTAGAGTTGGAAGTTTTCTTCTTTTATGTGCTGTTAATGTGCGTTTAGTACAGCAAAACATAAATTTTTAAAAAGGTTGTTTGAAAATGTTTTCATGAAAATTGGAACACTCCGAATAAACATTACCGGAATCTTTGTTCCATGAGACCTACAATTTGGGTGTCTTCAAGACGAGAGTGAATGAGGTACCTTCTAGGCAAGCGCGCTCCATCTTAGACCACTTCGATGGCACATCAGACAAGTTGTGGTCAAGCGTAAGCCTATCAGTGATAAAAAAAAACAGGAATTCACAATTTCTGTCTGTGATATCTCGTTTCGTGGAAAGATCTGGAAAGTAAATTCTGCTTTCTAAAAATCGATAGCTTAATAGAAAAAAAATCTGTTGGTATAACATTAGCAGCAGAACTCTTAATAAAAGTGTTGCCAGCCAATTACGATATGCAAAATTTTCTTTGAAGAGTGTGTGAGCTGTTCCAACACAATATCGGGGGCGGAATGTATTTTCCATCAGTACTTAGTTCACGTAATGGTATTCAACGGCTTCCTAACCTAGTTTAGGGGATTATAGAACTGTTTCGGCTAGTTTGACCCTCGTTATGTAAGCGTAGCATTATTATGAGCGTCTTTAGAGAGAGCCATGAGAAATGTTGGGATTATGGCACGCTGCCAACCTTTCAAGGTAATTTAGGTGCATTGTACTATAGTTTTTTTTTGTAGAGTCTGTTTAGTTCAGTTGCACCTGTACAATTGAAATAAAACTATTTTTACGGATTTTATCGCGTTGTATTAAATTTTATTATTTCCCGACGTTTCGGATCCTTTACAGCATCCATGGTCACGGGCAGACTGAGGTGTTGGACGTCTTAATGTTAAAATTACTAACAGCTACCTTACATTTTTGTTAATTATTAGTGATCCGATTCACGCAGAATGAGCTCACCGTATCCTTTGGTCTTGCAGTTTTGGGCTTGGATTTAGATTTAATAGATTCTATAATGGGGTTCCAAGCAGCTGGTAAGACCCAACCATCTTCTCTATTGAAATTTGGGTGTTTTTTAATTTCAATAGCCTCACGAATCATCCTAGGTAGGAATGCAAGACCAAAGGATACGGTGAGCTCGTTCTGCGTGAATCGGATCACTAATAATTAACAAAAATGTAAGGTAGCTGTTAGTAATTTTAACATTAAGATGTCCAACACCTCAGTCTACCCGTGACCATGCTGTAAAGGATCCGAAACGTCGGGAAATAATAAAATTTAATACAACGCGATAAAATCCGTAAAAATAGTTTAATTTCAATGTCTAATATTCGCGTAAGTGTCAGAAACCAGTATGCACCTGTACAAGTTTACATATGAGATGGTTTAATGTATGTGTCAATTCCAAATTATGAGACAATCAATTGATCGTCTCATATTTTGAAAGCACAAGTTCTCCATCTTGTCTTAAAAAATATTTTCGGTGTGTTATTATTATTAATTAATTTATTCATAAAACAATTTTATAATCGTATTCGAATGTTTTACATATTACAATTAAACATATTAAACTCAACAAAAGAATTTAGCATTTAAAATATATGTAAATGAAAATAAAAAGTTCATTAACTGCTCTATAAGTAATAAAAAAATCACAATTAATAAATTTAATTATATCGCATTGTTTTTCTATAAAATCCCAGTAGCTGCTCGGAGTTTGGAATTTGTGCCCGGTTAATGGCAATAGGCTCGCCCCCTATTACATGGGACCGAAACATACCGGCGAACTGTGGGTGTACATTAGTACGCCTCTGCCTAACCCTTCGGGGAATACAAGCGTGATGGTATTTTATGTTACATTATGACGAAAAGTCAGAGTTGCGTAACCTTGATCCGAGATTAATGCGACCTATATATTGAAGAAAATACAGTAGGTATCATATAGGCGTAAGTAAAAAATACTAAAAGTGATGGATATGAATCTGGAGGGTTGGAAGGCATTAAGAGAGACCAAAGAAAAGATGGATGGCTTGTGTTAAAGATATGATTGAAAAGGGAGTGAATCTTTTTGTAATAATTTTGCATTTTCCATGCTAAGATTATGAAGTTATTTTAGTGAAGGAAAAAATTTACTTATATTATCCTGCTCGCAAGTTGAATTTTTCCTTCACTAAAATAAGGGAGTGAATATTGAGATGATGACAGTCAGGGAAGAAGGAAGAAGGAAGAAGGAAGGAAGAAGGAAGAAGGAAGTCTCCTTTAGATGCTGGTCCAATCCCAAGTAAATTCGGACCAGGCTCATAGTATGAAGATGGATAAAAAAGGATATTTCTTACGCCATTTGACCGTCTAGTTATTTTCCGTAGATTATATGGGATCAAACAATCATATCGTATTTTAACAATTTAAACTACATAACATAACATAACATACTATCACGCCTGTATTCCCCGAAGGGTTAGGCAGAGGCGTAGGTACTAATGTACACCCACAGTTCACCGGTATGTTTAAGTCCCATGGAATAGGGGGCGAGCCTATTGCCATTAACCGGGCACAAATTCCTAACTCCGAGCTGCTACTGGGAATTTCATAAAAAACCCCAATAACACTTTGCTCGACCTGGGAATCGAACCCAAGACCCCTAGCATAGCAGTCGCGCTCAGGACCACTTGGCTAATGAGGCAAGCTTGGAAACTACATCATTAGTATAATTAGGAAAGGAAAGAACTAGACGAAGTTTTATAGAGCTAGAGCTAGAGAAACTGTAGGCACTATGTCTTATCAAGAGGTTAAACAGAAAGAAGAGGAAGAGGATAGAGGAGAGAGGCGCTTGCTTCGCGGACAAGTGCTGAACTGTTAGAGAAGAAACTTCATCAGTTTCATCTTTCGGGGGTCATAATTGACTAGATAATCCTGTAACATCACAAACTTACAGCAATCTAATTATCTGTAGTGAATGGCAGAGTCCCAAAACTTTGGCCCCATTGTTAGCGTAGCTTACCCCACTAAGAGGGACTTATTCACCAAAGTCTACCCAGGTAACAAATCATTCCAATATGGACTTTATGGTCAGGTCTTAAGAAAACATTTAAATGAAACGACTGGTTGTTAAGCGAACATTGCGGGAGGTTAGACATTCTATTTGTCTAGCTGTAGGTACCTACATTCGTTTCGTAATCATCGTTAAGATATGACTCAAGATTAAATATTTCATATTCAGTTATATTAAAGTTAATATCAGGTTTTAAATGGAGCGATCTAGTTTAAACAAAGCAAAGCTTCATTACTTTTTAGATTAATATATAATCTCTACTATTATACAATTGTAAAAATGCTGTGTCTGTACATTGAAGATATTAAAAAAAAAAACAAGTGGGTTAAGGCATATAAAAGTCTCCGAACCCAAAAATGATATTTTTTATATTCTTGTCTGTTTGTCTGTTTGTTACGGGTTGGCGCAAAAACTACTGAATAGATTTTAATTTTGTTATCACTGTTAGAAAGTATGTGCTCCCAATTAAAAATTGGTATACTTCTTATCTCAAATAATTAAACGGAACCTTAGATACAGCTTGACCTCTCTAATGTTTAGAGACCCAAACAAAGAAGAGATCATCACTGTTGGTTTTTGAGCTTCAAGTGAGCGAAGCCGCGGGCATAGGCTAGTCTAAAATAAAATAATGATCATTTGGCTAGCCAAAGGATCATTAATTTATTTTTTACTGGATTAGGATTATTTTGACGGCCGATCAGTTATCTTCAAAATAATTTTAGTTGGGATCGATTCTCAGTGGCGTAAATGTCAAAGGGTTGTTCGTCTCTCAAACCAAAATAAAATGTCAAATGTTTACAAATTATAATAAATACCATGACGCCTGTAATTCTCGAAGGGTTAGGCAAAGGCGTAATAATGTTTACCCTTATTTCGCCAGTATGCTTAGGTCTCATGTAGCAGTAGGGAGCGAGCTTATTGTCTTTAACGGCACAAACCCCAAACTCCGAGCTGCCACAAAGACTTTAGAAAAAAATAAATAACACTCATTGCTCGACCTGGGAATTGAACTCAGTACCTCTAGCGTACAGTCAAATTGTATCTAATAATGGCCAAAAATTCACCTAAAGATATTTTTTGTCTTTATTTGAAAACTGACTATCACACTAATAAATTTCCAGGGATGCATCTCTAATGCCAGTTTTTACATAGCCTAGTGTCATTGAGTATCTACTGATCCCACACTACGGGACGTCTTTATCAGACACAAGAAAGTAGGTAGGTATCTTTTCAAGGTCAAGGTTACTCAAGGGCGTGTTTTAGGGTTGAGAAGTTAGGTCTTGTAAGTAATACAATTTTACATGAGGGCTTAAATATACTATTATAATTATTTTCGTAAAGTGATTGAGCCCACATATTTTTTTTATCCTTTTTTGTAAATTATTATACAATATTATATTATTATGTATGTACAACTAGTAGGTCATATGTTGTATTATTCATTTATGAACAGGGCATTTTGTATTTTTGGGCAGACAACAGCCTATCTTATCATATTTTTGTTATTTATCCAAAATTAGGCAGACGCAATACCTACCTACTTTGACATTGGTAGCGTGAAAATAACATCTTTAAATCTTTGGTAAGATAGAAAATTAAGAATTAACATTGTTTAACTCAAACACACATGTATATTTTTTTATAATATATATAAATCATCATCAATTCAGCCTTTAATGTAAAAGCGTTTTTTCTTTGATGTAAAATAACGCAGAATTTTTTGTGTATTTTTTTAAGTTATCAAACCTCTAGGAATATCTAACAGGCGTGAGTGTGTATATAATACATATTTATATAGGTATGTATATGTATTACTAAGAGCATAAAAATAACACCTATGTAAAAGAACTACAAAGGAGACTTAAAGCGTAGCCAAACACCAATTTTATTTATTTTTCAATAACTATGTACTATAATTATTATATCTATTCCACGTGCTCTAGAATTCGTGGAATTTGTATCAAGCAGTCCATGTGTTAATGGGTGAATATTTGAAAATTATCAACGTCATCCCAAACTTTAGAATCATGAAACCACAGCCTTCAAGACAAGAAAAAAAAAACAATCTGAAACTACTGAAATGGGAAGAATAAATAGTTAAATAATGTTCGAAGTATATATACCATAATATTGATCTAAAACATGCACAGATAAAATATAACTTTATGCTCTACGTCAAGCATAATCGGGTAAATCCTCAGATGGTAAATCATACCCTTATTTACTGTACGAGAATCTATCGTTATCAACCAAAGCAAAGGATTTATTGAAATCCGAGGATATTTGACCGGATAAGAGATCCAAACTTTGTGTAATCTTGTTTATGTAGGCTAACCCTTTGTGGTTACTTACCTTGCATTGTTTTATTTAAATAAATATTCTCTATCTATACCTACTATAGGTAGGTACTTCACAAATCATGACATGATGGGTTTGTTGACAGATTTTTTAAGTAAGCTTACTTTTTGTGTAGGTACCATCTGCGAGTGGCATAATTAGGTAGGTACCTATGAGACCTTTCTTCAGGAGTGATAGGTAGGTATATTATCAAAACTGTGGGTCATGATAATTTACGTAAATAATTGTTATTACATAAATACCTATTATGATAATTCGTATTTCAACAATGTTTACCTTCTCCATCGCGTAGTAGCTGCTCTACTTGTCTGCCCAATTATAAGTAATACGTTACCTCTATTTGTTTATTGTGAAATAAATATGGTATTAAAAACAGTACAAATTACAATGAATTTAATATTTACGTTCTAAACGTCACTCATTTCCACACAATTTAATTTTAAGTGAATATTCGAATTATAGTTTAGGAGCTACGGTCCAACTTTGGAAATTCAAAATGCATTAGAACGAAACCTAATGCAAATAGCTAATTATAACAAAGTCAAAGAACCATAAAGTTTAGAAGGTAGGTACCTACCTATACAAAATTGAAATTGATCATGAATTCGGAGAATAAATTTACCTTGTCGAATTTTGCTATAGTATCAGTTTAGTTTGAATTATCATTCTCATGAATTTATGCAGATGAATTATTATAATTGTGTGTTTCAACGCCGGCAACGATTTTAAAACAATTTGAGTGTTGTTCCCACGATCAATAAGTTTTTGAGAATAAATTATATATGATAGTATCTACCTGTCAAAGCTAATACCAGGATACAACTCTAGTTATTGGTACAGTTCGGTGAAGCTGACTGTGCGTGTTTAAAGTTAAGTTAAACGGCCACGCAGGTAAAGTCACTTAAAAATTGTTTGTGTGCAAATAATATAGGAATTAGAAGCAATAATTATGAATGCAATACTTTCTCGCCTGATTTGTGTTTACACTGAGTTATTATATTATTTACCATTGCAATACCTCTTGCGGACAACTTCGAAGGATTTATATACCTAAGATATATTTAAATAAAAGTTATATTCCATTTTCGAGAAGAAGACTGAATTTTGAATTTTCGTGAATAAATAAATATAGGACCAGCTTGCCAGACAACGAACTGCTCATATATTTATTACAATTCACATATTTACCTTTGTGAAGGCTCATAAAATATCGTTATGTACTAGATTTGGAAATAATTTTTGTGTAATGCCAGAATAAAGACCGCCTAAGATACTTTTCATTTATGAATGTGGCTCTTTAGTGTTGAACGAGACTCAAGATACCTATTTAGGTTGTTATTTTAATTTTAAAGTCACAATTTCTTAACCTTCATTTGTTACTTCAAATCTCTCCACTCAGACAGAATAAGCAATGTCTATGTTTGTATGTATTGTGTAAATGTTATTTACATGCAGGACATGAATTTAGATTACTAGATTATTTTGCACAAAGGTGTTTTGATGTAGGTCAAAATGACAAAGTACATAAAATGTGGTACAAATTTATATCATAAAGTAATGAAATGAACATGAAATGAATTGCTGCTACCACCAATCCAAGTAGAATCACTATATTTTGGCACTGAAATAGGTTAGATATTTTCTTTCATACATATTTTGTAAAGAACTTTTACTGCTCCGCGCACACTCATTCGATTACTAGTATTAACCACAGAGCCGTAACAAAACAAAACATCGCTGTACATTTTTCTCACTCGAATGGCGTCCACTAAATTTCACCCTAAAATGGACGTAGTCAAAATTTGATGGCAATAAAGAAAACAATTAAAATTGATATGGCACGATTTAACACAATAGCAGACATTTTGCCATTCAACATTTTCTTGTTCAACAAAATGTTGGAGAAAATAAATAAAATTTTCTTACCTATTTTTTCATATGGCTATCAAATCCAGGGGTCATAAACAATTTTCTGTCACAATAAGCACACGCCTGTCACACACATTGAAATTAAATTAAAACGAAATCTACGCACTACAAAGGATTTGGTTAATATTTTATTGTGGTGTGCGGCAGCTCGCGGCAACGCGCTCTCTCGCCACTAGCGCTCATGTGCTACTGATTCACCACGACAACGAACTCAACACGGGGCGCTTGGACTATACTGCTATACATGTATCGGCTGTACTTGTGTGTCGCCCTGGTACCGAACAAAGGCGATGGTGGCCGAAGCTCTACAGCTGTTTAATGTTTGTGAACCCGACACATTTGCCAATCGATTGTCAATTCTAATATCTCGTGACGTAACGGATAGCATTAGATATTCAAATTTTGGTTACAGTTTCACGTTAGTAGTAGGCGATATTTCGAAACAAAGCTCTTCATAATTCTTTACAATATTTTTATTGTATGATATGGGTCAATTATGAAACAATAACGCGTGATAAAACTACGGAAGTCATTTTAATCTTAACATGAAAAATATAAACTGATTTGCAACGCTGATTACCTACGTTTCAATTTATCGTTTTGGTTACATCAGAATAAGTACAAATCGAGTTCAGTACGCACTGTCGCTCTGTCAGTCGGTGCATTCTTAGTGCGGGCGTACCGGCGGTGAACAGGACGGGGCTATGTAACATTTGCTCTTTCTAACATCGATTTCGGTCATTGTGCCCGTCCTTTTCTGGCTTAATGTGCCCTCTTTCTGGCGGGGCAGCCGCGCACTGCGGATGTATAGCGGCTCGGCAAATAACTGCCCTATTTTGGGATAAAGTTTTGAATGCATTCTATTTGTTAGGTTAAAAATAAAAGCGAGTAGTGTCGTAGACTCTGCACTCGTTTTCATAGAGAAAACTTTACAATTGTTATGACTGGATTTCTATTTTCAAATTAATCAATACTAACCGTTGAAAGATTTTACATAATTATTCTCCAATACTGCGGGTTGGCTAGCATCGTTTAAAATAAAATGTCATTCTAAATCCGTATTCCAACGCGGATTTGCTATTTTGCATGTCTAGGAATTCCAATACAAATAGATTTATCCTTATAAAACAATCTTACTAAAATTTACACGTTGAATTTATTATAATATAATATTAAATACATTTTATAAACTACTTACAACGGGTTGACGTAACGTAGGTAGATACAATACAAAAAATAGATTTGTTATTAAAATACCGAAATGCAAACTATTTTTATGTATAATTAATGAAAACATTAAAACTAAACTACCTCGAGCTCCTAAACTAGATTATTGTTTCTTTTTAAGAAATAACGTATGTAATTTTGGTAGTAACGTACGTAAATAGTGATAATTTTCATCCGGGTTGGCTGTATAGGTATGTCTGTAATGTATTATATAATAGTTACTATTATTATTTAGATATTATGTACACACATCAAAAAAGTTTGCGATCACTTTGAAATATCGAAATCTTCTTTGAAATTTTACCAAAAAAATAAAAAGTAGTTTTATTTTGTGATTTCAAACAGGGTATATTTCTATTTCAAGAAAACACACAACAAAGATTTTTTCTTGATAAAGTTCAATTAAAAAAATTATATCGGCTTATGCTAGCGATCCTGATCGCAAACTTTTTTTGATGTGTGTATGTACAGTCGCGAAACTGCCAAGATTGTCGATAGTACATACAATTAAAATGACAAACCAAATTATACAACTTTAAAATTTTATCTTTTTTTTAATTTATACATTTTTCACGTTTTTTCCATCAATATCAGTATTGTAATGTACTCGTCCATTTTTTTTATAGTAGCAAGTCACATTGATGGATGATTGAGATTGATTTCATTATCACTTTGACTTCGTCCACATAGCAAGCCTTTTAATTTTTTGGCTTTCGTCATCTAGACATTTTCAGCTGCCTTATGCAAGTCATCACTCCATCCATCTCGCCTGCGTTTTAAAAGAAAAATCAAATTACTATTATTTTGTGACAGAAATATGACATTTAATTTTAAATTCTAACTTCAAGGTCTTATTTCCAAATGTCAATTGATTTCCACTATTCTTAAATTTAAATTTACTATGTACCTGCTTAATATTATAAATTATATATTTTTTACTAATCCGGAACCAAAAAGATTAGAAATATCATCATCATAATTGTAATTGCATATTGATTTGTGATACTTACGCGAATAAGTATTCGACAGTGAAATAAACCTGCTTTTCCCGGATTTTATCGCGTTATCTTGATAAATTACTAAATTCCAACGTTCGGATCCCATATAACAGCATACACGGTCACTATAGGATAATAAAATAAATATAGCACATAACTTCATAATGTCAGAGATCAGAGAAGCCTACGTCCATCAGTGGACGAATATAGGATGATCATCATGCTATCATAAATTATTAAAGATCGCAGGTTTTTTATGGGATAGGGGGGCGAACGAACAGATGGATCACCTGATGGTAAGCGATTGCCGCCACCCATGGACACCCGCAACACCAAAGGCGTCGCAAGTGCTTTTGGGCCTCCGATACAGGGTAAGTGTTGTTTCACGCCGGTTTTCTGTGAGGCCGTGGTATCACTCCGGTCGAGCTGGCCCATTCGTACCGGGTAGGGCTCTCCCACGGTAACAATACTTTTAAAACTGCTTTGTTAGTCTTGTGATGCTAGGCGCAACTGCTACGTTAAATATCCTCGGATCGATTCCCAGGTCGAGAAATATTTAGGCTGCAATAGGCTCACCTAGGGAGTGAGCCTATTGCATGGAACTTATACATAATGGCAAACTATGGGTGTACTACACCTTAACCTAACGATACGGGGAATACACAGTCATGATGAAGCGGCGGTAGCGTAATGACTAGGGCGTCGGACTTGGGATCATGTGTTTGCCGGTTCGAAACCCACCTATTGCACTACCAACGCGAACCCACTAGTAACACAAGCATTTGGCTTAGCACGCGGGGTTAACAAGAATACTAGTAAGCTTAAAAAAATACATGTTCTTTTCAAATCGTAGTTCGTCGAAGAATCTGGTCAGAAGCCATCCTGTTATGCGTTCTCCGGTGCGAATTGAGGTTATTATGGCGCAAGACTACTTATCTAACAAACTAATTACTTGCATCATGAGTGATTGTTAGGTTATGACATGACAATTTATGGTTTATGTTATATAATTTAAGAAGGTAGGTAATTTTTATGACCGCGTGTAGGAAATGTACCCAGTCATTGTCTTTGTGGACATTAAAATCTCGACGTTTCCATATTGTAATTGTAACAGTCATTATTTAAAAAAAGCAGAAAATATATACAAAAACCTGGCCCCATAGTAGAATTTTATTGTGTGTATTGTATGGGCTGTCCTTTCCCAAAAAAAACAATAACTGGATTAGGAGCATTCTAAAAAGTGCCAAATTCGTTCAGCCATTCTCAAGTGATGCACTAACCAACGCATTAAATTAGTTAATACTCACTTACTAATTTCTGAAGCTTACGCGAATATTAGACATATTGAAATAAAACATACGGATTTCATCGTGTTATATCAAAATCAAATCCCGACGTTTCAAAACAACGACCATGGTCACGGGTAGACCATGGTCGCTGTAAATGATTTTATTTCAATAGTAATCACTTATTAGCAAAAAGCGTTTAATGTTTATTTACCTATATAGATATTGTATTAAAACTGTGTCTGTTGCTCAGGCAATAGGTAATACTATATATTTTACATTATCAGATATTCCATTACCTGCTTGTTCCATCCCATTGCTTGTTTAAAGCACAGTAACACTGACACAGTAAAATTCTGAAAATACCAATATTGCAGACAACAGCCTGCAAGACAGTAAACAATAAACACTATTGAGTTTTGCTTCCAACTGTATTGAAAACCAATATTCAACCTTACAATGATAACTGTAACGGTCGCACAATAGTATTCAACTCAATACAGACTGTATGTTTATAACGTTGCCTAGCCCTCTAGAATGTTCTCCTGCGTCGTATAAAGTTGGTCGTGGCACAGATAAAATTCTACAGGAAGCAAGAAGCAGGTAATTACTAACAACCGGGCATGTTATATATATCAAGATATACATATATACAAGGACGAAGCAATCGTGAAATGCCGTATGCCAAGATCGTAGATTGTGAGGTGGCTGCTATGATCATCAAATTGGTAGGTACCACCGCATTGCCAAATATTTCGCTGGTAAGCAATAATGTGCCGATATAATTGTGGTCAGATTTAAAGCAATATAGCAAGTAAATTGGATTTACTGGAGTTGCTGGCGTATATTGGCTGTGGTTGCCGCTTACATTACATTTTCCCCTTTTGGGTTAGATGTTTATTGTATTACTAGCTTCTGCCCGCGACTTCGTCTGCGTGGACTTCAGATAAAAAGTAGCCCATGTGTTATTCCAGACTATAATCTATCTCTGTGCCAAATTTCATCCAGATCCGTTCAGCCGTTCTGGCGTGAAAGAGTAACAAACATCCATCCATCCATCTATCCATCCATCCATCCTCACAAACTTTTGCATTTATAATATTAGTAGGAAGTAGGATGTTTACTGTTCCTCACTGCCTTTTAGATAGGCTCCTAGTTAGAGGCGAAAAACTACCTAACTTGCTCGGAGGAGGACCTCTTGGGGTTTGATTGGCTGGCTGGTAGGGGCTCTTAAGGGTCGGCAACGCGTCAGCAACTCCTCTGGTGGTGCAGGTGTCCATGGGTGATAATGACTATTTACCAGCAGGTGGCTCGTCAGCTCGTTTGCCGACTTAATAGTATTCTATGGTTTCTGCCTACCGCCAAAAGACATAGTTTATTGTGTATGAGTGATAAATTCTTTGACGTAATAACCCCATCAATGAGGTTTTAACAGTCGTTTTTACATTAAAATTTTAATCTAGATTTCAGACTTAAGGCGATTTCTGATATAGATCACATCTAAGCTCAAGATTAGAAAATGTAATTACTTTAGCATTTCGCAATTGGTTTCATCAAGATAAGTGCGAGCTAATTAATGTAACACAGTGCACGATAATACCATAGTATTAATACATCCTCATCATTCCAATATTGAGCACGGGTCTCTTAACAGAATGACAGGGTTTAGCACGCTAGCTTAGGGCAGATTGGCACACTTCACTCACCGTCGAGAAAAAATGTCAGATGTACAGATTCCTCAGGATCACCTCTGACTTTTAGAATACATTTGTGGAACAGATTACTTTATAACTACTCTACAGTCGGAGAAAACCAACTCTTAGAGGTCCTCCACACTATAATTATTATACAAGGTGGAATTGAATAGATGTAACAAATTAAATACAAAATTAAATTAAGATTACGTGATTCACCATCAGCCTTTAACAGTCCACTGCTAGACGTAGGCCTCCCCCAATGTGCGCCATTTGATGCTATGCTCGGTTTGTCGCATCCAGCTTCTGCCGGCAGCATTCCGCAAATCATTACTCCATCTTGCCGGAGGGCGTCCTACGCTACGTTTGCCAAGTCGCGGTCTCCACTCAAGAACACGTCTACCCCAGCGGTTGTCGGTTCTTCTACAGATATGGCAGAGAACCAAAGTTAAACCTCGATAAGAGTTTATCCTTCAGAGAGACTTCTAGCATAGCACGCTGAGCCACTTTAAATTGGTGGACTGGCCTTACTGTGACGTCTTAACACCGAGGGTCATCACGGGTTGAAACGCACTGGTTAAAAACTTTCATTTTCAAACTTTGCGGTATGGGATTTAAACTTGTATTTTTCTTGATATCATTAGATACACTGTATTAACCATACAGAGAAAATCCCATAGACCTACTATGGAATTTTCTGTGTTCACACATCCTGTCGCCTTGTAGAACGGTGCTAATGAGTAATTAATGCGCTAGTTTGTTCAACAGGGAACTTGGCAATAAGCCGAGTGGCGAATTAAATTAACCATGGCATTATAATTATAAATGGAAATCAAACCACCTATGAATAAATGTATTATTGATCGATCACCATGGATAAGACTTCTTCCGTATTCCATCCATCCAAATTGCTCTTACACAGCTTAGTTGCATCACAATCACTTTTTTTACTTCAATTATAAGCCAAACTTCCACTGCTGAATAAAGGTTTTACTCACAGACTACCTTCAGGACCGGTTATATACTGCCTGAATCCGATGACTCCTAGCTTCCTTTACCAGGTTGTCTGTTCATCACGTTGTAGGTCGTCCCACAATACGTTTTCCGGTATTTAACTTATTAATAAGCTGAAGAAGATTAAAGAAAGGAATGTATAAACTAATGTCAGCGGCAATATGAAGCGGCGGAAGAGGTCGCCCTAGAAGGACATACGCCGATCTTATTGGCGAGGTCCTTCAAAACGTACTTGCAAGCGGCGTGTATGTATGAGAAAGTGTACGAATGTGGCAGAAGCAAATGAAGTATACAGGAGTCGAGTCGTAGCAAATGACGATCTATAAATCTATAGTTTCTGGCTACACTTGTGAAAGAAAGGCGAGAGTGTATATATGTAATAAGTTAAATAGTCATTTTCAAACTATTCTTCGTGAGTTTGTATAGGGGGGGGGGTAGAGGATAAAGTAATTCACATCTCTTGGGGGGGAGGGGATTAGAGAAGTGTGTCATTGTGTGACAAGAGATAAGAGAAGTCATCAGTTTTGTGATGTCACGTGTAAAATTCTCTGATGAACGATAACGGTGCTATATTATGGTTTGAATCTGGTTGTGTTCGTGCCATTCATGAAGATGCGTGAATCAATCAAATATGCACCTTAAGCTTGTGACATAAGAAACACACAGAGCGTCATCATGAATGATTGTATCCATTAATTGTACGTCTAACAACTCCCTCACGACAAAACACGGGGCTGGTTCCCTCATGCAGAAAAAATAATCATCTACATAATCCTCGACTAATATTAGATATGTTTTATTGTGAACATCCTCACAAAAATATACAAACTAAAATTATGATTAGCAATGGGTTGAAACCTTTTTTAAAACTACGAACATAGTACCTATTATCTGAAATTGTCTTTGCTATTCGCGGACGAAATAAACAACCATATTTTCCTTCATAGTTAATAGCACTTCACCTAAAATAGCTCAGTACACCGTTTTATTACCATAGACTTGCAGACAACTCACTGATGCTTTTACCATATCTGGTCTTCTTTACACGTCACGGGATGGTAACGTATAAAGACAAGGATTTTGGAAAGTTTGACTCTCGAATGAGAATCTCGTGTTCGTTTCTAAGACGTCTAGTCTTCGACTTCTAAGTCGTGGGTATGTTTAGGTCTCATGTAATAGGAGGCGAGCCTAGATGACATTTATTAGATATTTCGACGACCTGTGTGGTTTAGTGGTTCGAATACCGGACTGCCGACCACGAGGTCACGACCTCGTGGTCGGCAGTCCGGTATAGGTTCGATTCCCACAGGACACAAATATTTATGTGATGAATATAAGTGTTTGTGTTCGTCTGGGTGTTTCTTATGTATTATAAGTATGTATTTACAAAAAAAAAGTATATAAGTATTATATCCATTGTCTAGTACCCATAGTACAAGCTCTGCTTAGTTTAGGACTAGATGGTGATGTGTGTGTAAAATGTCGCAGAATATATATTTATTTTATTTATAAGCCTTTATTTATTTCTTGCAAAAAAGAAAATTAGATGAAGCTGAACTGGTTTCAATTAATATATGCAAAACACTTCCACAAGTGAAGGCCTCCTCCAAAGAACCCCATTCTTCCCTATTTTGGGCCGTTTTTCTCCAGTTTGGGCCAGACGTTTGCATCCTCCCATCTCGTAAGTGGTCTTCATCTCAAGTTCAAGTTCAAATGTTTTTATTTCAAATAAGCTTTTACAAGCGTTTATGAAACGTTGTGATTCTAGTTGCACGGTTCCAAAAGGTCGATCCTATGGAGAAGAATCCGGCAAGAAACTCCATGGACACTCTTTTAAAATAAATAAATTATAAACTTCACTGGTAGAATATTGCGATAACAAGATGTGAGGACGTCGAAGGATGTCCAAGTTTGACCGAGGTCGACTATATTAAACGAAGATTCACGTTATTTGAGAACCCGATGTCATTTCTAAATAAAAAACTATGTGGTAAAAACGAACACCATCAAAGCGACAAATAAAACTAGGTGTCTACTTAGACAAGCCACAACGTACACACATTTACAGTTTCTGTTGTGGTAAACAATACTATCCATATGAAGACATCTCGATATGTAAATAATATAGAATCTGTCAAAGCTATGTCCCTCTACTTATATCTGTAGCACTTCCCACTTGGGTCTCTCCAACGTGTCACCAATTATGTTCCACAGCTCTTCTAAAAGTCCCATTGATACTGATTTAAATAAATACATTAATAAATGAAAAACCATTTTCAAAGAAATGAAGGTAGGTTATCAACAATATTTATTAACAATATAGTAATCATCAGCCATAAATAGAGCAGCTATATGCTATATAAGATCGCGCTGCGACTCTTATGAATGGGGCAACGCGGGTGAAACGGCATGCAGTTCTCTCATTACCTATAATATCATACAATCGGCCCACATCGTTGTCGTCTCGTCCCCGCATCGCAGTCTATAAACAAGATTCATTCAGGCCAGTGCAACGACCCCACACGCGTCAATTCCATCACTAGGGGGTCGGGAAATACAGGGGGATCGATTTACCTGCGCACCACCAACTACGCGTGAATGAGTGACATTGAACTGCTCCAACTTCCAGGCTTTCGGTCTAGCCTTCGTCTGCATATAGATTTATACACGTTATAGGCTGTACTTATTTTAAATGTAGTTCCGGGGGAGTTCCCCCGTTTTCCAGAAACTCCGTATTATTTCGTGCTTCCTTAGAAACTTGCATACCTATCTTAGTAAGTACTAGCTGACCTGACACACGTTGTCTTGTCCAAGTTTCAACTAACCACCTCGAAAAAATTGGTTTTCCATATTTGTAATACACTTAGCGCCATTGATTTCTGAATACCTTATTTATGATCTATAAATTACATAATTTAAAAAATTTGTTCACATTGTATTGACGTGAAGCATGGAAATATAAATAGACATACCTACCTACATAGATTAAAATCTCAAATATCTGTTTCGGCATCAGTAAAGATTAACGCACGTTGCATTTTTTTATTATTATATTTATTTATGTATTTAATTATACGATTAGATGGAAACTCTTTAGTTTCTCAAATAAAGTGTGCGCACTGTATCTACACTATGGAGGCTTCAGATTATATTGCGTGCCCTGCTCTCGATATATATTTAAACAAGCAGCTCTCATCATTCACTGGCAACTCTGCGCAATTTAGAAGTAGCAACCCCGATCCTAAAATTTGCTTAATCTGTGCTCGGTGAACGCTTTCATTCTTTTCGTTTGCGCGGCAACTGATTCTGCGTTTCTCTGTGTTTATTTTAATTAAAGTGTATTTTAATATAATTTCAACCAAATCTATGCCTAAACGGCAACATAAAGAAGTTTTACAAAAGTTAGACGATAAATGAAATGTCGTCTTAAAATTATAAGCCGAATAAAGTGTCGTCATAAAGCGGAGTACCTAGCGTCGTTGGAACGGAGATAATAATTATTCTTCATGAAATAAAAGTGATTACACCGGTATGGCTACTGGCTCTCGTAGCAGTTTAAAGCCGCAAGAGTTTCCATAACCTTCGTAGGTACCGGTTGACGCGGGTGGTGTACGTGATACACTGACGTGCTCATTGGACTCGGGGCGTACACGAGATGTACACACGAGATCTCTTACTCTTATGTGGAGCCCGTGAGGCTCCAATAAGCAGTTTTATCAATCACATGTAAGTGCCTACAATGTTTTTTCATGGGTATGTTGATTTAAATAATAGGTAACTACCTATACCTACTTACTGCAGATTACAATAACATGTAAGTCTTGTGCTGATCACAATTCGAAGGAGTGCATATAATAATTAAAACGAGTAGGTACATATGGTTCTAGAAGAACACAAAACTCACTGGAGTTTTATGCTCTAGGAGACACAATCTCATGCTAGATAAACCTACATCTTGATTTGTTTCAATTTTCACCTATAAATAGGGCAAGGCCACCCTTGATGGCCCCAATGCCCAATGATCTAAAGACACCACAAAATCTTGTGGAACAGATCCCGGTTAGACAATATCCACAGGTTTCTGTTTTGTTAAGCAACAATATTGTCAGTATAGACAAGGATATTGAGTTGAATAAATACATATGCAGTATAACAATAACAATGTAAATTCATCTCACTAAGGGTACATAAAAGATATACTTTGTGAATTTTGTGATGGATCCTGACTGACATTTTGCCCTAACAAAAATAAGGAGAATTCTAGTTCTCCCTATATGTGATAATTAGTTTTTATATGTTGTGAAATAGTAAAAGAACACTGTAAGCATCTATAGAATGCCTGTGTGACAAGATGTTTTGAAAACCTGCCATTAAAAGCGACCAGTTCTTCAATAAGCTTACAACCAATTGTAAGTGAAACCCACAACTACCCATTACTATTGAAGGACATGAATCTTCAATACAGGCTGGAACACCAGCATTGTGCACAAGACCAACATTGTGTGCAAGAAATGGCCAACTTAGCCATAGTGGTAAGTCATGCCGGAAGGCTAACACATTTTTTACCTCACTGCAGGATAGCATGCAATGTTAAGTGTATTACTTAACCATGTTAAAGGATACTCAATTACCTTTGTAATCAAGTTTCATAAGACCTTGGTGCCATTACTGTCTTCAGGAAAATCAGATGAGCTATCTACTTTGGCCAACTTTAGTTTTCATTTCCCATTATGATACAACAAACTTTAGTATCAGAAAAATAACATCTCAGAAGAATGCTGTCAAATAGAGCTTTATTTCCATTTGGAAATGACATTACATACCAAAAAGTTATTGGAAAACCACATTTATTAGTAAATGTTTATTCAGAATATAGTATTGCCTATATTGTTATAATAAAGTAATTCCTACATTGGGTCGCTCAGATGCGTAATAATTTTACAAGATGGGGACATTACAAGACAATCAATACATTAATATGTATAGAATCTAGTTATTAATATAAAGTATTCCTTATATTATATACATTGAGATGAGATGATAGGATTATAGAAACTTTAGCTCTAGAAATGCTTAGAATTTATCAGTTAAAATTCCAGTTATCATTGTCTTGATAATTTCTTAGCTCCTGTATGATATCTACCAGAAATATGTCATTATAATAATATTTAGCAATATTTATTGCAGCTTGCCCAGCACCAAATTCTGGGCCACAGTGAATAGGTACATTATACACAAGATAAGATAAACTAAAATGTTGTAATAAAATTCCTGTTTATTATAGGAGTACCTATCATGTAAAATAGAAGTATTGCATAACTTATGTATTATGACATAGCATTTACTTGGTAAAGTCTATATCACCTAATCCAGTGCTGTTTGTGTTAACAAGCATCCAGTTTGACAAGTAGTTCAACCTTTCAACTATTATATTGGTCTAATTGAAATAAATCAATTTTGACCTAGACTTTGAAGCCCATGGATTTTGCAAAAAAATGTGGACAAGCAACCGAAAATCATTTAACCAATCCAGGTTAGGTTGTAACATTTGTATAGTGCATAAATTCCCTTATGTGCATACCATTGATTTTAGAAAAGATAAGAGGTGTAGGTAGTAACAATACCTACATCATAATATATAAGCTATTTATATAGTTTTTTATTTTTTTTGTGCATGTTAAGCAACATCATAAATCATCCTATTGTATAACAAGACATAGGTGTCATGTGTCATATACCCTAGTAAATTTTCTAATAAACATTTCATTTATTATACATAGACATTTCTATGTTCATTTAAATTGCCTTGGCCACATTCATATGGCAGTAGTGCAAAGGGTTAACAAATGCTAGCACATTTTGGTCACAGGACATCATTAAAAATAAAGTTTATTTAGTACTTTATTTTTAAACAAGAGAACTACATAATGAACCCAGAAATATGGTATTTGACCTGGAAAAGATTCTGGTTGTTGCTTGTTACACCTTACACCAATGTTTATATAGTAGTGATAATTACATTTATTCAGAAAATATTATACTGATAAAAATATTGAGTCTTTGAACAGTTTGTACTTATCAAAGTTCACATTTATAAGGAGAATTTAGATACAAATAGGTACATACCTACATTGTTTAGAACTACAATATTAGGTGCCTCTACTAGGATAAAGCTGGGCAATAAATGCATTGCCTTAGTCTTCTGGAAACATTTAAAGCCAATGAATATTGAAACTTTCACTTGGACTTGGATATATTATCTTTTCTTTGTTTTGTTATGGTGTCCTTCCAAACACCTTTTGATTAGAAGATTTAGAACAAACTGATAATCTCACCAAAAATAAAGGTTACAGTCTTCCTACAGAAACCTCATCCACCAACAATTCTCATTGCCAGAAATCCTAAACTTTTTCAAAGTATTCTATAGCCTATGTTAATCTGGAATAATGTAACATTCAAACCGTGAAAGAAATTTTGGAATAGGCCCAGTATTTTTTGAGCCAATTCGTTACAAACATATGTACATACAAATCTTTGCTCTTTATAATATTAACATAGATAAGCACCTATAGTATATGGCGAACCCATTCTCAGGGAGATCTCTATCCATACCAGATATTAAGTAGGTATTTTATGAAAAAATCATTGGATTTGCGGCTGCCTATAGACTGTCCGTCATAAGTCAGTTTCATCCTTGCTCTAAAATTGGGGGGGAATGTTCGTAAGGGAGTCTCTAGGGAATGTATAAGTGCAAACTAATATTGGTAAATATCAATATATATATGTAGGACTGTGCCAAACAAAGTTCTATATTCATATTTTACTGTAAATTACATTTTTAAATGATTATTTAAGAAATAGTGTTTTTGTGGCAAGGGGTTGTTCAGATATGGAATGAAGTTCCCTGCATTAAGCACAACAGATATGGAATGAAGGGTGTGCTGATATAATCATTACCACTTATCTATAATCTAGATGTGATGAATGGCCCATTCGCCCAGTGAAGGGAAAATTGTGTGATTAGAAAGTAGTGTAGAGTACAGCTCTGAAATTTTAATGTAATTCTTTTAAAAGTACCTATCTACCTTACTATAACCATGTTTTACATCGTCAAATAAAGTATTCTTCAAAGTTTATTCGAGTCAGTATTATAGATACCAGAGCCATACTGGAACCTGGTAGGCGCCATGTCTTTACATTCAGGACTATGACAAAAGAAATTTCATAAGCTGTAATCACACAGACTGCTGGTCGGCCTTTTAACTTACGAATATTTATAACTAATTAGTTATAAATAGTTATGATTGAAACTGACCGATTCACGATTCAGCAGATTTATATTGATTTGATATGATATTAATTCTGATATTTTAATAACATTTTGTTATTGTTTATCCTGTGCTTAATCCAGAATTATTACTTAGTACTTAATATCAGGCACTGATCTTGCTGATTCATGCCATATGTAGTCCTACTACGAAATTCATTATTCTCCAACAATATTAAGAATGATCATTAACATTTATTTTCAAGTTCCAGGTACCTACCGTAAATACTATCTAAGGGAATCAGTTTCTTACATATTTAAAAAAAATGATTGATGAACCCTGACCCTCTGGAGGGTCACAGCAATTGTAGCTGGTCGGCTTTGTGTTAGCTAATTGGTCCTTAACAGAAAGTCAAGAGACTGATATGTTTTAAAATAATGCAATGTGATTATAACAGATTTATTTTACAGGAATACATGCTATGCTTTCGGCTTATCTCAAATTTACCAATACTCTAAACATCTGCTTGTTTAAATATATATCGAGAGCAGGGCACGCAATATAATAAATGATCAAACGAACTTACCTGTTGTGAAGTTCGATCATTATTATATGAAGTGCCCTGCTCGAAGATATATGGTCCCTACCCATCCCACCCCGGGTAAAATTTGAGATAATTCGCGACTCTAAAAAGAATGAAAGCGTTCACCGAGCACAGATTAAGCAAATTTTAGGATCGGGGTTGCTACTTCTAAATTGCGCAGAGTTGCCAGTGAATGATGAGAGCTGCTTGTTTAAATATATATCTTCGAGCAGGGCACTTCATATAATAATGATCGAACTTCACAACAGGTAAGTTCGTTTGATCATTTATTATAAAATGAGTTACTATATGGCTGGATGCTTTAAAGAAGAAAACAATAATATTGTCAAAATTGTCAACTCAAAATGACACCTGTTATCGAATCAAATTTCATTGAGGTAATAACGATGCCGTGTTAGTCCGCTAGAAAATAAGTTGTAATTATTTGTTTACTTCTTTAACCTACTCAAATATTTAGTTTTTACACCGGCTTGTGCTCGCTGGATAAATCCTATGTATGTCCCGTGATTCCCTGTATAAGTAGAGTTAGAATTACTGTACTAATAATCAATTCTTGGTCACAATAATGGTTTCTGATTGATCTGCTTTATTTTCTTGTTTTATGTTATTTAGTCCCTGTAAATGTTTTTTTTTAATTTTATTACTTGATTCTGTTATAATTTTTGATCTGTGCTAGTCTAGTACAGAAAAACTTGAAAAAGAAATTGACTTCAATGGTTATTTTTAAAAGTCAACGTTTTCAATAATTAAAATGTTAATAACTTTTGATAGAGAGAACCGATTTGAATTTCAAATAGCATAAATGTTAATCCAAGAAACAGGCTATGAATTCCTGCCCACTTCCTCAAAATCTCTTCAGTAGTTATCATTTGATGCGCGGTCAAACATACAGACAAACCGACAGACAAACCGACAGACAAACCGACAGACAAACAGACAGACAAACAGACAGACAAAAGTTCCAAAAATAATAGAAATGGATTGTGTTACCGATTCTGAGTCCCCCAAATTAGTTTTTTTGTAAATATAAGCAATGTACAGACACGGCTCACTTACATTCTTATTATATGTAAGATAAGATGTAGATAGAAAATGAAACTGCAAACTTAAGAACATTTTAAATAATGTCATTAAATAGTTGGAATTGGTATAATCTTACTGTTAGACATGTTCAAGATTTACTTTTCGTCTCTACAACCCACATTACTTTCCAGGGGAAAACATTTTCAGGAAACTAATATAGGTTTCGTAGTTGTTTATTAGTGTAGCCTACTTTTAAAGCCACCAGAAACTACTTCTAATACATACGTAATTATATTTCGTACTAGCTTTTGCCCGCGGCTTCACTCACATGAACCTACGAGTATAATAGGATTAGAAATGGATTCTAAAAATAATTTTATCAAAAACCAACCTTTATTTCTATGGGCCTCTATACATCAGAGAGTGCATTTCTTAACTGACGACCTCCGAAAAGAAATATTGCAACAAATTCAAAGAAAACCGGCACTTACGTTTTGTTTTCGAGTGAGTGAGGATACCGGAGGCCCAAACCATGTTAAAAGGTGGTAAACGCACTTGCAACTCCTCTGGAGTTGCGGGTGTCCATGGGCGGCGGTAATCGCTTACCATCAGGTGATCCGTCTGCTCGTTTGTCCCCCTTTCCCATTAAAAGAAAAGAGTCATTTTATATTTCAGACACTAGTAGCATTCTCAGTTATGTGAGTTTTGGAATGTAGAGCAATATCTGAACAAGCCTTATGAAAGAGCAGCTTTGAATTGACCTTTTTTTTTTGTGCGTGTGGAAATCCTCATGGACTTCCGCCGCCCGGTGAAGGCGGCGGGGTGTGTCGGACTCCACCCAGAGTGGGTGACCTACCGACTAAAACCACACGGGTGTTTCGCCTCACCACTTTTTGCTGGGGTTACGGGGGCGAGGTTTCATTCCTCCGCGACAGCTTTGAATTGACCTGTCCTAACTGATGGCATATATCAGTGACCATGCATCTCAACCATACGACCCATCTCATAATGATACCAGATCAGTAAGACAAGGATAAAGATTCACTTGATTTTTTTTATAATAAAACTAGCTTCTGCCCGCGGCTTCGCCCCCGTGGAATAAAAAGTATCGGGAACGGGATAAAAAGTATCCTATGTCCGTCTCCTGGTTCTAAGCTACCTCTCCACCAATTTTCAGCCAAATCGGTTCAGCCGTTCTTGAGTTATAAATGAAGTAACTAACACGACTTTCTTTTATATATATAGATATAAGTAATCACGATAAAATGTAAGCAATGAAATAAGGTCTCAAGAAAATAGGTCTCACGTCAAAGAGGTCAAGTCAGCCCTTTGAGAGGGCATAAAGAGGTGTTGTAAAAAGAGGCGAGTAAACAAACCACCGGCCAGAGTACCGGAGGGCCTTTGAGGGTCTTATTTGAGGGTAGACCTCGTTATTCGGGTTCCTAGGGATTGTAATTTGTTAATAAGAAAAATCAAGATCTAGACATATAATACGGTAAAAAGATATACTGATTTTAGTATTAACTATGGAATTACTTGCTATGCTCAATACTACCTCATTAGTTTAGCCTGCCTAAATTGCTACGCTGGAGGTCCTGGTTTCGATTCCCTCGTCGAGTAAAGTTTTGGAAAATATTAGATTTGTGCCCGTTTTAAGTTGGATTATACCTACCTATTTGCCTTTGAATTATATACAACCTATATTTTACATTAAATCAATCTTCACCAATATCAATCATTTTCTCTGTAGCAACATCGAATATAAACCATTGTTCTGTACTCCTAAGTAGGTACTGTGTTTATCTAGACTGTAAATTATTAGTCTTAAAATAAAATAGACAAAATGATAATTAGATGGCTTATAATTTTATTCTAGTCTGACTAGTTGTTTCAAGGATATAAACCAGACATTGAGTCAGACGTCACACTTCAAAAAACAAGCAATAGTTGCTGCCGCGAGTCCAATTTTATGTGTTACTTCCTACTTATTTTATTATAAACTTGAAAGTTTGTGAGGATGTATGGATGTTTGTGACTCTTTCACGCCATAACGGCAGAAAATATCTGAAAAAAATTGGTACAGAGATATACCACCTATAGTCTGGGATAACACATAATAATATGCTAGTTATTATCCAGGTCGGGCCCAATTCTAAAGTCCACACTAATGAAGTCGCGGGCAGAAACTAGTAAGTATATTGCTCATTGGTCCGCTTTGTTTCAAGTACAACCGATCTTGATAAAAAAAAATACTTGTTCCTGGAACTGTTTATAGTCCATTACGCCCTACACATATTTCATCTATTTCATTGTCATTGGCAAAATTTTAGTCATAAGTATCCTTACCAAAAATAAAAAAATAACAAGTACACATTTTCATAACCTTAAGGAATATTTACCTACAACTAAGAATTAAAAACAATTGCTTCAAAATCATTATCAAGCCAAAAACTTGCTAAGATCTGTGTCAACGGCTAAAATCTACAATTTATATTATTTCTAGCTACAATAACGATTTATAAGCAAAATATTTAGTGCCTTGGCAATAGTCTCGCCCCCTATTACATGGGACCTAAACATACCGGCGAACTGTGGGTTTACATTAGTACGCCTCTGCCTAACCCATCGGGGAATACAGGCGTGATGGTATGTTATATTTAGTACCTACTCAGTTGTGAATAATGAATCTAGTTTGTGTTATACTCATATACCAACATTAATTAGTAGCAAAAAAAATTTAAATTGAGTGGGCTAAACAAACGCTGACACCTTAATATTTTAAGAGTTTTATTGTCAAATCTGTATAAAATGTGTACTTAGTTTTTTTCAGCCTGAAATTATAGCACTAAGGAAGATTTTGGAAATGCAAGAGAATTCGGATAAAATAAAAATGTCCCAGAATATGTATTTATTTATAGAGAACATAATTTTGGCAACTTTTCGACCATTGTCTTTTTCTATGGGATAGGGGGACAAACGAGTAGACGAATCATCTGGTGTAAGCGATTACCGCCGCCCACTAGTGTTGTGGGTGTCACGTCCATACCCACAACACCAGAAGAGTTTCAAGTGCGTTGCTCGCCTCTTAAAGGGTTTGGGCCTCAGGTATCCTCACTCACTCGGCGAAACACAACGCAAGCGTGTTTCACGCCGGTTTTCTGTGAGGCCGTATCACTCCGGTCCAGCCGGCCCATTTGTGCCGAAGCATGGCTCTCCCACGTTAACTTCGATAATTCAACACGTTGTCTGCGATAAGTAAACGCGTCTTGAGTAAAAATAAATGAGACAATAGCTGTCTCTATCATGTTAAAACAACAAACTAATAACTAAATATAAACTCGTTAAAGTAAATATTTTTCACTATTAATCGTTTATCTGGAGTGTGCGTGTATTTAGCTTACATTTTTATACGCTTCAGACTACTCATCTCGTGTTTATGTTACACCTTGTGTAAGAACTCGGTGCACTGTTCGGTGCGAAAGTTGTGTTCAGAAAGGAAAATTATCTTGTCTAATTATAATCATATTTCACAGAGATTTCACATGCGAAATTTCACCGCCTCCTACTTTTCGTCCGAATTGAATTTTCATTCAAAATCATTTATCGCTATTAGGTACACTTTATATTTTGCTACTAACAGTGAAATCGTGAACAAAATGCGATATCATTGAAATGCTATTCTGAGTACGCTGTCTGAAAAAAGTCGCAGGTGTGACATAAATATGAAAAATTATTACATGTGATTTTTACATGCTATTTGTGAAATTTTTCATGCCTATTTTATAGCATCATCGTTAGTATTTTTTAAGCTTTCAAATAGTCTGATGGACGTGACTCCGTGTAAAATACTGCGAAACAATAAAATTAATTACTAGAAATATGAATTACTAGCGGCCCGCCCCGGCTTCGCACGGTTGGAGATATCCCAAACTTTTTTCATAGTATTCTATAGCCTATGTTATTCTGGAATAATGTAGCATTCAAATAGTGAAGTCCAGTACTTTTTGAACCAATTCGTTACAAAATACTTACCTACAAATCTTTTCTCTTTATAATATTAGTATAGATTTTAGTGATTTATGAGACTTAGGCGAATTCAAATATTTTCTTTTTGCAATTTTGTATAAGTATATAGTTTATACATAGTCATACATACATATTTTCACGCCTGTCTCCCATTGTGGTAGGCAGAGACTATAGATTTCCACTTGCTACGATCCTGGCACACCACTTTCGCTTCATCTACCGTTCATCTATACTAATATATAAAGCTGAAGAGTTTGTTTGTTTGTTTGCTTGAACGCGCGATTTGAAAAATTCTTTCAGTGTTAGATAGCCCATTTATTGAGGAAGGCTTTAGGCTATATATCATCACGCTACACGGATGAAGTCGCGGGCAGAAGCTAGTTGTAAATAATGCGATACAATCTGTAAAGTGGTCTTAGTAACTTTCTGTAGGTACTAACTACGCTATTTATTAAAATGATTTTGGATTGTAAGTTATTGCTTATTACCTACTTGAGCTCTAAGTCGGTTCGATCAATACAAAGTATCGAAACTAGGTAGGTTAATGTATCATCAATATCATCTGCAATACACTGCTGACTCACATATTGATTTGCTTATTTGTACACATTGTGAACTACGAGTATGAGCGATCGCTCTCAGCACGTGTGACCTACATTAGAATATTATCAATAATTACGTAGGTATGTACATAATACATAATTTATCTCATTTTTTTATTTTGTGTAGGTACCTATGTGAGCGAACGAAGGTATGCAGCGAACTGTGGGTGTACAGTAGTACTCCTCTACTTAACCCTTCGGGCTATACAGGCGTGATGGTATCTACGTGACCTATGCATGTTATCAAGAAATCAGTTGTTTTAATTGCGTTTACCTAACCATGAAAGCCTTTCAACTTTGTCACTGGATTTGTGTTTATAATATGGTAGGCACAATTTTTATATATCTATACAGAAACACCCTATCTTTTTTTTATTAGTGTTAGGCTTACGCTTGATTGCAAGTTAGCCTGATGTAACAAAATACTTGTCTAAAAACAAATAATAAATATTTATTTTTTCGATTTGTAAATCGAATCAATCAGCCACTACACCAAACGTGACATTAATCTTATGTAGAAATTTTCAGAAAACTGCATACAGCCCACATGTGAACCCGCCTTTATTTACTGCGTGTAACATTCGCGACAAACGACATTCTACTTACCCTAAATTCTTCCACGCCTTTACTGCTCCACATTAAGACTGAAATTCGAATGTCATTTGTAAATCGAGTATAAATGTATGTTGGTACAGCTTTGTTTTGAAAATAAGAAACGCTCATTGTGAGTTGAACTGAAAGTGAAGAAACCTTTGTAAACATTATTACAACGCCTCAGCGTCGTCGGCGAGAAGTTCTACATCTAAATATAATAATATTGTAAAGAGGAAATATTTGTATCATGTATGTGTGTATGTATGTAACAAATAAACTCAAAATAACGGGCCGATATCAAAAATTCTTTCATATGTTTGAATGCTACATTATTGCAGATTAAAATAGGCTATAAAACATTTTGAAAAAAGAAAAATGGGATTTCTCGACCCGTGCGAAACCGGACCGGGCCGCTAGTCTCTTCTCTTCTTCTCTACTATTATAAAATTGTAAAAAGCTGTGTCTGTACATTGACGATATTTAATAAAAAAAACAAGTGTGATAGGGTATATAAACGTCTCCGAATCCAAAAATGAGATTTTTAAAGTTCTTGTCTGTTTGTCTGTTTGTTACGGGTTGGCGCAAAAACTACTGAATAGATTCTAATTTTGTTATCACTGTTAGAAAGTATGTGCTCCAACTTAAAAACTGGCATACTTCTTATCTCAAATAATTAAGAGGATCCTGTGGTACAGCTTGACCTCTCTGATGTATAGAGGTCCATAAAAAGAAGAGATCATCACTGTTGGTTTATAGATTTTTTTTTTGGAATTCATTTCTAGTCCTACTATAGCTTCAAGCGAGCGAAGCCGCGGGCAAAAGCTAGTAATTATATAATAACGATTTTACAACATAGTTATCATAAGCTTGACTTCAGTTTGTTTGTTTGTGTAAATACCCACAATATACCTCTTAGTTTTCTGTACTAGAACTCTGCTTAATGCTGTAAAGACAAAGAGATCATAACAAGTAGGTATAGTTAGCCACCTTTGATTAAGAATAATACAATCTTTTGAAATGTCAGACAAGATTTTAAGATATTCTTCTCTAATTAGTCATACCTAAGCATTCACCTCGATATGACTATATTCTTTAGAAAGAGTATTAAAGAGATTAGTGGAAATGGTCATGGACAGGGAGGGAGCGACAGGGAGTCTTGGCAAACAATGATGTATTAGTGCTTCGTCCTAATATAAAAATATACTCAAAGCTTATTCATTAAAAGCTCTCTATTTATTTATAATCATAGTTTTATTATAATAGCTTACAGTGGGTACCAAGATACCACTCTTCCGCCAGTAAAAATCAGTCACGTATACCTGAAACCAATATTCTGTGGATCACACAAGTACTTGTCTGGGATGGGAATAAAAACCATAAAATAAAATTGAATTAACTAACGGAAAATATGTCACGCAGACCCTCTGGATTTTCGCCCCAATCTTCAATCGTTTATAATATTAAATAGCTTAAACCTTCCTCATAAATCACTCCGTTCATTTGTGAATTCCTCATGAAAATCCGTTCAGTAGTTTTTAAGTTTATCACAAACAAAGAGACAAATTGACGCGGCAGGAGATTTTGTTTTATACCTATGTAAGGAAGAGGAGAATGCACTGATTAAATAACGCCGTCTCGGTCTCACAACCAAAAAAAAATATAGCGTTAAGGTTAAAAATTATATCCTTTAATGCTTATGAAACTGCAGAACACTTGTCTTTAACACTGTGGGACTTCGGGCACGTGGCTCCCGTGGAAAAGAAGAAGTTTGGGGGAGCTTGTTTTGGCGTGTTTCACATAACGATAATAAACAAGTCTCGGAGATGTTAAGGAAAGCGAAGGAATACGAACGTTTGGTGAAGCAGTTACACACGTTACGATTAATTACCGTAGAGTTGAGTGTAGTCGATTTGATTCCCACCCGAGACAAATTTTTGAACAGACAGATTTAAAAAATAATTGGTTTAATTAATTACATTCCCCTGTGATACAACACAGGCATACTAGAAGTTTCTTTAAAAAAATGCGTTGAATCTACACTACTTATATATTTTTAAAGTTTCGAACCACGAAACTAAAAAAGAACACTTATTGGATCACTTCGTTTTTCATCTGTCTGTCAGTCTGTCAAGATCCTTTGTTTTTAAACTGGAAGCTGACCACAGGGACTAGGGTGATTGATGATACATGTCTTAAATAACATATCGCTCCTTGAATACAAAAGGGCCACAATTAAAAAAAAAATGAAAATCGTTTTATTGCAAAAATGACACCTGAACCGTCTATATTTTATAGTGAAAAAAAAACTCCCATCATTTTTGCTTTTATTATGGCTGCACTGACTTACCGCCATTTTTGCATTAGCTCACTTTGACAGGTAATGTCAGTGCAAAACCGCCATTTTTTTAGTTGCGCCCATAGATTCAACGCAAACGCACGTCGGTTGCCTGAAAAAGTGCCACAATCCAAAATACGTCTGTTTTGGTTTCAAAATTTCAGGTAAGTGTGATTATATTTTACAATACAAAAGTGCCATATTTTGGAAAACGTCCGTTTTGCATTCTAACATTAGTATTTGTAGCCATAATATATAATACAAAAGTGCCATATTTTGGAAAACGTCCGTTTTGCATTCTAACATTAGTATTTGTAACCATATTTTGTAATAAAAAAGTGCCATATTTTTGAAAACGTCCGTTTTGCATTCTAACATTAGTATTTGTTATTATATTTTGTAATACAAAATTGCCATATTTTGAAATACGTCCCTTTTGCATTAAATTATAGTGGAATAAATAATTATTTTTAGCGTGCTAGAATGGGAAGGCCAGAAATATGGCCGTTTTGCATGACAATAATTTTAGTTTTAATTACAATTTTAAAAATAAAAATAATCATTTTGATGTTAATTTTGTTCTATTCTTATTACTTCAGTGATTTTTAACTTAAAAATCATACAAATGTATTTCTTTGTTTGTAAATTAATAATATAAACTAAATTGAAGCCCTGTCCCTGTAGCTTTCGTCACTAATTTAAAGTTTTTTAAATAATATCAGTGAGTGTTTATAGGGACCTATAATAATATGAGTAGATATTCGTAAATGGTGAAAAATATGTGATTGCCCCATATTTTCTGTGAATTTGACTGTGAATTTGAATGTTAAATATGAGGTGGTAGCTTAAATTTGATAAATATAATTAAGGTGTTATTCCTGGCAAATTAGTATTGAAAATGTCATATTAAGGATTTTTATGTACTTATTTGATTGTGTGTATGTTTTAGTGTATGTATGTATTGTGTGTATGTACTAAGGACTGTATAATAATAGGTCTTTACCTATGAAATTGCCGTTCTGCAGTACTGGCCATTTCAAATCAAAATATTTTTTGTTTGGCTAAGAATTCTAATTTCAAATTAATTTTATTTTAAAAACATGGAATTCTTTTTCCAAAAGTAGTCATTTGTTTATTGATAAGTGTTACATTTTCAGCGCATTTCAATCTTTTTCTTCATCATGGATACGTTAAAATGTCGAGTAATTATGGAATATGAGTACCGTCGTGGCAGCAACGCGGCACAAGCGGCACGCAACATCAACGACGTTTACGGAGCTAACACTACAAACCAACGCACCAACTGTTATTGGTTTGCTCGCTTCCGTTCTGGGAATTTCGACCTGAAAAATGAACCTCGCGGTCGTCCGAAGACTTTGGTCGACAATGACGAATTAAAGGCGATTGTGGAAGCTGATGATACACAATCGACGGCTGAATTAGCAGCAGCTTTCGACGTTAGCGTCAAAACAACATTGGTCTATTTGCGTCAAATTGGCAAGGTAAAAAAGCTTGACAAATGGGTGCCCCACGAACTCAATGATCGCCAGCGCGAAGTACGTGTCGAAACGTGCCTTGCACTGCTCAACAGACACACACATGAAGGAATATTGAACCGCATTGAACCTGCGATGAAAAATGAATTCTGTTTGATAACCGTAAGCGCTCAGCAAGTTGGTTGGATCCTGGTTCAGCACCTAAACAATGCCCTAAACGAAAACTTACCCCTAGAAAAGACAAACGGGGTGATCATTACTGCAGATGTGTACTGTGAAGAACTGAATACAATGATGGAGAAGCTGGCACATCTCCAACCAGCATTGGTCAATCGCTCGTCTCCGCTGCTCCTGCACGATAACGCGCGACCTCATACTGCACAGCAGACGGTCTCCAAGTTGCAAGAACTGGGGTTGGAAGTTCTCCATCATCCGCCCTACTCACCAGACCTTGCGCCTACAGACTACTACTTTTTCCAGAATTTGGATAACTTCTTGGCGGGAAAAAAATTCAATACCCGAGAGGCAGTGCAAAATGCCTTTGAAGAATTTGTTGCCTCCCGTCCAGCTGATTTCTTTAAGAAGGGCATCAATAAACTGCCACTGCGTTGGCAAAGATGCATTGATTGCATGGGTAATTACTTCAATTAATACATACATACATACATACATATTTTCACGCCTGTCTCCCATTGGGGTAGGCAGAGACTATAGATTTCCACTTGCTACGATCCTGGCATACCACTTTCGCTTCATCTATGTTCATTAACCTCCTCATGCATGAACGTCGGTTTAGGGTGCTCTTAACCTGTCCTTTTTTAAGAACGGCCGCAACTTGGTTGTCGTACGTTCGTCGAGGTCGGCCCCTTCCAACTCTTCCATCCATACTCATCATGTATACTCGTTTCGTCAATCTCCGTTCATCCATCCTCTGTATATGCCCAAACCACCTTAACATACCTTTCTCAATCTTTGTTACTATACCTTCTTTCACACCACACCGCTCCCTTATCACGCTGTTTCTCACTCTATCTTTCAAAGTTACCCCACACATACTTCTCAACGCTCTCATCTCTACAGCATTTATTCTACTTTCATGTCTCTTCTGCCATACCCAGCTTTCACTACCATACATTAGTGTCGGCGCCAACACACCCCCAATTACAGCCCGCCGAGCCTTTTCGGACATACTTCGGCTATTCATGAAAGTGTGTTCAATTAATACAAATAAAAAATACATGAAAAAAATTCGTTTAAATTTTTTCATACAAAATGGCAAAAAAAGGCAATTTCATAGGTAAAGACCTAAGTAATACAATGTTTTCCTGGTGTCCATTCACTTATGTTTTTACCTAGTAATAAGATTAAACTTTTTGATACGGTTTTTTACCAAAAAGGTACAATAAACCATTTTTATTTGTAAAACTGTGTTTAATTTTTGACATATTTTTTATAATATTGGTTCAAATTTTGAATGCAAAAGGGACTTTTATGCTTTTTTTTCTTAATAGGTAAAAGGTATTACAAAGTTTATATTGTAGATAGATAGAGCTAAAAAATACGCATCTAATGATATATTGACATCTTATATTTAATTAATAAATATATGAAATATTATAAAAAAACAGCTTCAAAAATTTGTTTTGGCTGTCCTGTAAAATTTATGGATTTCGATTTGTGTCCCTTTTGTATTCAAGGAGCGATATTTCTATGTAGACTGTATACTCCCACTACAAGGTAAACACCTCCTTCTCTCTTTTCCACTCATCTCCGTTCTCTGCTATTATGGGTGTCTTCCTTTTGGTAGAAGTTAAGCTAATCCCTCAAACTTCGCCTTAGTCTGCCATTATTTTTCGATCTTTTAGCTCACAACTCATCTGATGTGAGGCAGACATATCCAGCCCAATCCCACCTGAGTTTAGCTGTTTTCCGGGCCACATCCATGGTACTGTTTGTGGCACGCAATGTACACAACATTCGTACAGTCTGAAGAGAGATAATACTCTCAATTGTATAAGAGCATTACACCTTTATAAAGAAAACTAGCGACCCGCCCGCGGTTTCACCCGCGCTGCCCCGTCCCTAAGAGTCGTAGCGTGATGTTAAATAGCTTAAAACCTTCCTCTTGAATCAATCTATCTATTAAAAAAAACCGCATCAAAATCCGTTGCGTAGTTTTAAAGATCTAAGCATACATAGGGACAGACAGCGGGAAGCGACTTTGTTTTATAATATGTAGTGATGAAAGCGATTGGGAGTATCTAGACCATAAAAGAGAGATTGTCTAGATATTGTGTAATAGCTCTAAGAATCTGTATACACGCAAATTGTTACTCCGGCAAGCGTGCTCCATCGACTTCCGTATCATCATAAGTTTTGACGTAGTAGAATTCTACGTGGCTCTGCTGACCACGTAGAATTCTACTGCCACATTTTGTTTCTGTATTGAATTGAAGCAATACTGTGCTTACATTATTTTGTTGCACGTTATGAAACGAAAGAAATTAAAGATGACAACCAGCGAGTTCTACCACTGTGCACTGGGTTACCTATTATTCTTTGCCACTGGTTTTTTTGTCGTCTATTGGCTGTGGTTTCCACTCAACAACAAACGGCCCGTATTCTTGTTTGTCATGGTATAACACAAAAGATATCTTATCTTATCTTATCTTGTGTAGGGCCGAGGCAGCAAGGCCTCAGTGCACTTCGACCCAATGGGATCTTTTGTGCTTTCCCTAGATAACTTATTCCTCATCCTCTCCCAGTTCTACAAACAGCTCTTCCATGAGCTTTATAATGAGGCCTGGGGGAATGAGTCTGTAGTCCTCTGGTCTTGGATAACCCTGACCCAAGAGGCGCATTCGCTTTCTAGCCTTTGCATCGCATGTACACAGAAGGTGTTCCATGCTCTCAATTTCCCTTTTACAGGCCCTGCAGGCTGATGTCTCCGCTAGACCCATCTTTTGTAGGAGAGCATTAGTCCCGAAGTGTCCGGTCAGCGCCCCCATCAAAAGACGGGCCTGCCGCCTGCTTGAGTTCCAAATGGCATTTTGCCATTTCAATGAGGAACCTATGAATTTCTTGGAGTGAGCAAGTCCCGTGAGGCTCAACCACTCATCCATGTGCCTCGCCCTTGCGTACTCCCGAAATGCCGTTTTGACTGTGCTTGGGGCCAGTCCTACAAATGGTTCCGGTCCAATTAGTGAGGTCCCAGAACCTTCCCTAGCCAGCTCGTCAGCATGCTCGTTGCCCACAATACCCCTGTGACCAGGGACCCAAACAAGCCTGACCCTGTTTCGCTTTCCGAGCTCATTAAGAGTTCGGGCAGCGTCCATGATCAGCCTTGAATCGATCCTGTAGGAGGTCAGGGCCATGAGTGCCGCTTGGCTGTCACTAAGAATGTAGATGGACCTTCCTGTGGTACCGCTACTTTCCATCTGTTGTGCACAGGCAAGAATAGCATATGTTTCCGCTTGGAAAACTGTAGCTAGTTTGCCCATGCTTTGACTGACCTTATGGTCCCTTGCATAAATGCCCGCCCCTGTACCCGACTCGGTTTTCGAACCGTCAGTGTACCATATCAGACTGCCCTCCTCTGGTGGGTCAAGTCCCTTCATCCATTCTTCCCTTGACGGTAGATGAACCTTGTAAGATCTCTTGAACCAAAACATGGGCTGCATTTTGTCGCAGTGCATGTTCGTTAGTTCGTCAAGGCCTTCCTGTATTTTAAGCTTTGTGTGTCTAGTTCTAGGCTTAGAACTATCCCACAGGCCATTTATTGCCAGTCTGTGTAGTGCAAGACGGGCCTCAGTCTCTATGACAATATGTAGCGGTGCAAGGTTGAGTACCTTTTCCATCGCCGCTGTTGGTGTGGTTTTGAACGCCCCTGTGATAGCTAGGCATGCCGTTCGCTGTAATTTAGCGAGGGCTTCCCTGCATATCCCTAGTTGCGTCCTGGGCCACCAAACAATGCTGCCATATGTGATGATTGGTCTAACCATCATGGTGTACAGCCACTGCACAACCTTTGGTCTAAGTCCCCAGGTTTTGCCATACGCTGAGCGACACATACCCAAGACTCTTAGAGCCTTGGCTATGGTACTGTTCAGATGTGTTCGCCACGTCAGTTCTTTATCCAGGGTTACCCCTAAATATTTTACCTCTGAGGCCCAGTTTAGTTGCTTGCCATAAAGCCGAAGTTGGCCAAGGCCTGATAGCAGTCTTTTCCTAGTAAATGGAATGACAACTGCCTTGTTTGGATTGATAGAGAGGTGATTCTCTTCGCACCACCTCTCTACTTTAAAAAGAGCCCTTTGGATCAGATTTGAAACCGTGTTCGGGAATTTGCCATTGACAAGTATGACTATGTCATCGGCATATCCCACGGTTAGCAAAGGGCCCTCATTGAGATTGCTTAGTAGTGAGTCTACCACTAAGCACCACAGTAACGGTGACAACACTCCTCCTTGTGGACAGCCTTTGGTCGTCCTAACGTGGAGTGTGTCCCCTCTAAGAGTGGAATGAATGATCCTACTCCTTAGCATACAAGTCACCCATCTGATGATGGTTTGGTTGATGCCATGTTTTTCTGCAGCTCGCTGTATCGATTCAAAGGTTGTGCGGTCGAAGGCTCCCTCGATATCAAGAAAGGCTCCGACACAGACCTCCTGCGATTCCAGTGCCGCCTCTGCGCGGCTTACGACGTAATGTAATGCCGCCTCTGTTGACTTCCCTGCCTGATAGGCGAACTGAAGCCCATGGAGAGGGTATCTCTTTAGAGGCCCCTCTCTAATATACCTATCAAGCATTTTCTCAAGCGTCTTGAGTAAAAACGATGAGAGGCTGATAGGCCTGAAAGCTTTGGCATCTTCATAATCTCCCTTGCCAGGCTTAGGTATGTAGGTTACTTTGACTTTCCTCCACCGCGCAGGTATGTATCCAAACGCTACGCACGCCTTATACAGCCTGCATAAGTGCGGTATCAGAGTCTCAGCCCCCTCCTGTAATAAAATAGGGTAGATCCCATCCGGTCCAGGGGCCTTGAATGGTTGGAAACCCATCACTGCCCACCTGAGCCTATGTTCATCTACCACCTTTTTAGCAGTATCCCAGTCAGCCCTGGTGGTGCGAATAGATAGCTCCTCCAGGGTCACTGAGTCCTCCTTATCATCATCCAGTTTTACTGATCCCGGGAAATGAGTTTTGAACATTACATTCAAGACCTCCTCCCCAGTCTCAGCCAGTTTACCATTCCCATCCTTAATAGATGCTAGTGGAATGGCCTTAGTTGTAGAAATTGCTTTACTAAGCCTCATGCCTTCAGAAACACTCTCGATCGCCTGACAGTGTCCCCTCCAGCTCCTACGCTTGGCTCTTCGTACAGCCGAGTTAAACTTTGTGAGGCTAGCACTGTAGCCCGAAAAGTCGTTAATTGCCTTGGCGGCATTAAAAGCCTGTCGTGTATCTCGACGTAGTTGTACTATCTCCGGAGTCCACCACGGCTCTTTCTTACCAAGTGCCTTTTTCTCAGGACAGTTATCTGTCCACGCTGCATGCAGGCCCTTAGTAACTCTATCAGCTTCAAATTCAATATCTAATACAGAATTCAGCTTACCAATAGGTTTCCCTAGATTCACCTCCAGGTCTCTGCGAAACGCATCCCAGTCGGTATGTCTAGGGTTCCTCCTTCGTACAGTCGCATAATCATTATGAGTCCTATACCTAAAGTAAATGTACCTATGATCGGATCCGGAGATCTCATTCGGTACATGCCAGTTTTCAATGTGTGCGCCTGCCCTACTAGTGGCTAGCGTGACATCAATAACTTCAGCCCTTCTCCTGTTAACAAAAGTAGGTCTGCTGCCTTTATTAAGAATCTGAAGGTTTGCGCTCACCACGTAATCCAATAGATCCTCCCCTCGTCTGTTCACATCGGTGCTGCCCCAGACGACATGATGCGCATTTGCATCACAGCCAATGACCAGTTCTGTGTTCCCTTGGCTGCCATATTCCACCAGTTTTTTGATGATTGGTGATACTGGCTCCTTGTTCTCATAGGGAAGGTAAGCTGAGGAGAGCAAGATCTTGTGTGCCCTCTTTCCCGTCCCTAGGTGGATCCAAGTTGTTGTTAGGTCCCTAGAACATAAATCACGTACGATGGAAGCATCTATACCATTTCTGACATAGATGCAGGCTCGCACGTCATTAGCGGAATGTTGATAAATTAACCCCCCTGTCCCGCCTAAACCCTTAATCTCGCCCTTATAAACATAAGGTTCTTGAATGAGGGCAATATCAAATTTATTCATTTTCAACTGCCTTGCCAGAAGGGCCGAGGCAGCCTTAGAGTGTTGAAGGTTGATCTGTACGCACCTTAGTCCCTCCATCTTGTTCTCTGCAGATGGGTGTTGGGAGGTTCCTATACTTAGGCCCCTCCAGCCCCCGTCGGTGAGCCAAGACCGAGTAGGTCCAGTTCTCCGAGCAAGTCATCCGTCCTCACCGATATTGGCGAAGCCGGACCCTCCCCCGGAGCACCCGAACCACCCTGCCTTCCCTCCCCGACGGTTGCTGCGTGCGATTCTTCCCGGCGTGTTTCCACCCTCCTCTCGGAATTCTCGAGGAGTTTAAAAACAGCCGGCCCTAAACCTCCCGGTATCGCGTAACCAGCCCCTCGGATAACCTCAGAGGAGACCCGGTCCATCAGGACGACACGACGGATGTGGCGGCTCTCGATTTGAGTGCCTACCACCTTCCAGTCCGCCGTCCTAAGAGACGGGTTCAGCCTCTGGAGCATCCTCAGGTCCGGCTCCACGTCCCTCAACTGAGTGTTTTGGCTCTTCCACGCCATTTTAACTGGTCGCGGAAGATCCGACGCCAAGACCACCCTTATTCCTTTCCCATTCTTCACCCGAGTCCCACTCAGCGCGGCTTTCAGCCATTGTGCTGCCATGTCATCGTGGCAGGAGACGTGTATGGCCCCTGCCACGACATCATGACCCACATGCAGAATGGGCAGAGGATCCGGAGCAGCCGCAAGTTTCTCTAAGATGAGACCCCTGAGCTGATCCACATCCTCCGCCTCGAGTGAAGAGTAGGGGTGGTTGTCAGGGACGATGGCAAGTTTAACAACTGCTACCGCATCCCGAAAAGACCCAGACAGCTGCACCTTGGTCTTTTTGGGTGGCCCACCGCTGCTACTTGCCTCGTCACTGACCTCCCTCTGTCTTTTGGCCGGTCCTTGTTGAGTCCCGGCCCCTACACCTTTTTGCCTCTGGAGCCGTCGGCGCTTGCGTTCAGCGCCTGACGGTCTCTTTGAGACCTTTTGCCCTGAGGTTCCTGCCCCAGTCATGGATGCACCACCTTGGCAGGGATTCGGCCCTCCGGTTCCCATATGGGCCCCAGAACTTAAGCCTCCTCTCCCGCCTCGATGAGCACCACGGCCTGGAACGGTCCCTCTGGCGTCCCTACTTGACTCAGTGAGTCCTTTTGTGGCACCGTTAGACGGCGTCCACGTTGAACTGGCCTCGCCAGCCTTTGGTAGCGTTACTGTGACCCCCCCAGAATACGTGGGTCTGCCCGAGACATGCTCGGGGTCGGATTCTCCAACGCATGCGCTGGTACCGGCCTGGGGTATTTTCTTTTTAAGTTCCGCTTCCATGATTTTGTTTGGGTGTCCACTGCTTACCACATCGGCGCTACCCACCCACCCAACAGTGATCGCGCCAGAAAGGCCTCCCGAACCCATCAACTGGGTTACATACTGGAATAGGATGAGAAGGGAGTTGGGAGATTCGGGATAGGATTAAATAGGAAGCAGGTAAAAGGATCGTGTGACTAGGTATAGGTGCTGTATGGGATACAAAGGCGCCCGGTGTTTTTTGTTATGTCTAATTCTGAAGGAATTAGACCAAGAACAGGGCGGCAACCTCGAGAAGGCTAGACCACCGGACTTGCCTTGGGGATCTACACGACTGTAGCGCTCTCCCCCAAGACCTCACCCCCTTACCACTTCAGAAGGAAGCGGTAAGGTAGGCCTGCACCTATACAACCACGCAAAGCAGAGCAAAGCATGTCATTCTACAACAGCAAAAGCATAGAAGCAGACCCGCCCCAAAAGATATAGTAGTTTTGAGATAGTAGCCATTCGTAAGCAACCTTTACGCAATATTAATTAAAAAAGTAGATTTATAGGGTATTAGTGACAACTTTATACTTAACTAGCTTCTGCCCGCGACTTCGTACGCGTAGCGTGATGATATATAGCCTATAGCCTTCCTCAATAAATGGGCTATCTAACACTGAAAGAATTTTTCAAATCGGACCAGTCGTTCCTGAGATTAGCGCGTTCAAGTAAACAAACAAACAAACAAACTCTTCAGCTTTATATATTAAGTATAGATATAGATTTTCTTAGATTTCGTGAATACTCAGCGGTTGAGTGAATGGTTTCTCTAAACATGGACATAATCACCTATTTGTAGATTCCTTGTTTACGTAACAACTCTCCATAACATTATGCAGATGAATTATTATGTTATGTTTGCCTTTCATTCATAAACTACCATTGACAAAATTTTAGACCAGCCACATGTTTGTTATACTTATAACCTCAACGACAATGCTCATTGTACTTACAGAGTACTTATAAGTATCTAGTACAATGATAAGTGCATATTATTCTGTCTCAATCCCGCAACAATCCTTTGTCTTTAACATTTCTCACTAGTCTGCTGTTACTTTGTCTAAAATCCCGAGACGATATAATCATTAGTTTGGCCATGCGGCCTAAAACATACCGGCGAACTCTGGCTGTACATTAGTACGCCTCTGCCTAACCTTTCGGGCAATACAGGCGTGATGGTTGTCATCATTTCTGCGAGCTGCTCCTCAGAGATTAAATGATAATCATCAAATGGTATATGGTTATTTAACCAACAAGCCTGACAGTTTACAGGATCTACAGTTTTTAGGGTATAATTATTTTTCAGATATGGGATTACGGTGGTCTAAAGGCAGACGTTTCGTTTAAAATTGTTGACGATACGTTTGGGGTGGGCGATCGGCTTCTGCGCGCGTTGTAGTTGTGCCCCATACTGAGAAAAATATATAGTAGTTGTTCCGGTTCTGGGTGTTTGTGTATGTGAGAATTTGTGATTGTAAACACATCCATGATACAGCAAAAAATCCTAGTGTGGCAAAGAGTAAAAAAAATACCGATAATCATATTTCAATCAATTGATTAAAAAAATATTGTATTTGATTAAAAATTTAATTGATTGATAATCGATTGATTGATTCATGCCCAAATAATGTCCGACACTGATGAAGCTGGCTCTATCGTCGTTGAGAGAAAGGCTATGATGTGGATATATTTTCCAAATTAGCAGATATATGAAGAAATGTAAAAACAAAGTATAAGTTAACAAAGTAATACATTAATCACAATACAATTAGCTGTACCTACGTAATGGTTCAAAGCTCATTCCTTTGTTGTGGCAGGGAGTTCCATTGTACGTCGTCCCTTTTCTTCGTTCCTTCAGAGAGAGGGATGGAAGACGAAAATTATCGAACAACAACTTTGAACGCTGCCTTTGAATTTAAATACGAGTTGAAATGGTATGGATGATTAGCATTTCAGTGCCTTGATATGGGATGCCAAGCGAAAAAGAATCTTAAGACTCAAGCCATTATATTTTTCGCAAATTGTAGGTCTAAAGTATATAAAGAGTAATTAGAATTACGCCAATACAGGTTCAGTATAACTTACTTAGGTATACCATATTAATAAATAAATTTAAAAAAGGGAAATTGTGAGATTGAGAAACTATTTGTACCCGCGATTTCAGTCGTATCCGGAAGGACTTTTTGAAAATAAAGCGAGCTTACTTTCTTCTCCAAGGTTCAACCTAAACCTCTATCCTCATCAACCTCTATACCAAAATTCATCAAAATTGGTTCGGCGGTTTAAGCGTTAAAATGTAATGTAACACTATTTACCATGGCAAAACTACTTACGAATAACCTCAAAGGCGCAATGTTATATCGGGGGACTAGTATTCTTTTATCTGTGTCGGGGGTAATATAGTCCTCGACACAGATATATAATGACAGGGATCTGATGTAACAAACACAAAAAAATATATAGATGAATTGAGAACCTCCTCCGTTTTAATATTAGGTTAAAAAATAACCTTATTGGGCCACCATAAACTACATATAATGTCTAAGCGTCTTGTCTCTATACCTTTATTTTACTTGACATTAGAAATATGTATGTCAGAGTTCAACCACTCACTGTTCAATACATAAAACAAAGTTTATAAACTCATCATCTAGTTCCTACTATTGTTAGATCAATGTTGATCCACCTGCAGGCACAGATGCGCAAGCGCAAAACGTACCTAAACCGCACGCGCACGTGCTAATAGATCTGCTGATTGCCGCTAAATGATGTTAACTAATACCAATTGAGGCACAATTGGTATGTTTTGTAACAATCTCATTGTACAATCTGTTATGTAGTCCATAACATGACCAATTATTTAAGCGTTACTGAATTTTAAGAGGCTCCTGCCGTCTCTATCACTTTAAGTCATACTGAATGTGACAGCACGAGACAACGGCATACCATCATCATTACGCCTGTACTCTCCTAAGGGTTAGGCAGAATTGTACTAATGTACACTTACAGTTCGCTGTTATTTCATGTTTTTTGCCAATTCCCAACTCTGAGCTGTTACTTAGAATTTAATAGAAAACTGCTCGATCCGGATCGAACCCAGGGCCTGAATTTGAGCAACAGATACAATCATACCATTGAGGCAGTTGAATTTCCGAGTGTTTATCAAAATCTTCCTTTCAATTAATTTGGAAACTTGTAATAGGTAGTAACCTACCAGTTAATTGATTTCTACATATAAAAATTAATGAATTGGTTTCTGATAAGTAAATTCATGTCAACTGGGATCAACAATTTAAAGTGCTCCATGCTCTAACAATCTTCTTAACGAGCATTATAATCAATACCAATTACAACCCGTCGCTTCTATGAAGCAAAACCGATCAACAGAGAGATTTTAAAAGGGTTTAAAGTAAACATTGGGAACATTTTCATATGCCAATCCATCAAAAGATGTTGTCCAAAACATAAGAAATAAATAAACGATATCTATAAGTACAGTACAGAACATTTTACTACAATTACCTTTGTCTAATAAATCTAGATCTATGTGTTAACTGATGGAAGTTAACAAAAATAATAATAGTTGTATAGTGATTTTTATTTATAGTTGTCATATTCGCTCAGCAACAAAACCCACATATAAAAAAAAGGATTTGAGCTTAAATATGTAAAGATAAGTATAAGGATAGGGGAAGACCAAATAAAAGATGGATGGACTGTGTTAGAGATGAATAAGCTACAAAGGATGAGATGACGGCTGATAGAGATATTTGGAAGAAAAAGCGCCGAAACTTTGGTCCTAATTTTATTTGATTCCTTTGTTTGCTGTTCAGGCTGACGCATCTTTAATGCTTAGAGACAGAACTACTATCCATACTAATATTAAATGACAAACTAACTATCCGTCTACCTATCTGTTTGATACGTCTTCACGCCTAAACGGCTGAACCAATTTTGATGACTAACATACTGATTTCTGACTCTTACGCGAATATTAGAGATAAATTACTTACTATTAGGACATGGTTAGGTTAGTACCTAATCATTTCCCAACATGACATGGTGAGCTCCATTCTAAATGAATCGGATCGCCAATAATTAAAAAATGTAAAGTAGCTAGTAGAAGCTGTAAGTAATTTTAACTGGTACTTCCAACACTTCAGTCTACCTGTGACCATGGATGCTGTAATGGATCCGAAATGTCGGGAATTAATATCAATACAACGTGATAATCCGTAAAAAGTAGTTTCATTTAAATTTTTATGAGTTTTGGTATAGAGATTGGACTTTGTAACAGGACATAGTAATACGGTACCTTTTGTCTTAAAAAGTCCTTTAGGATGCGAATAAAATCACGGGCAAAAGCTAGTGGTATATAACTATTAGTAGATTGCCATTGACCTGTTTATCGCACGTTTTTGTTGATCAATGAACAGATTTTTCCACATTAACATAGAAACTAATGACGACAATGTATGTCATTATCTTGTAATAACACTATAATATAACGAAGACTGGTTTTTTGCGTAACCTTAGCTGCTAGGGAAGAAATTGCTATGCTCTTAGTAGGAGGTGGTAATCTAGAAATAATGACTGTGGCGTACGTAGTGGCTCCATGATGAACTTTATTTGGAGACATATTTTTAAAAGGTTGCCCCCCGATACGATTTCAACCTGTTTCGTGGGTAATTTTTTTTGTAATAAATTGTTAAGTTATAATTCGTCTTGTTATGAGTAATTTAACATAATATCACGTCTCCAAAGGTAGAGGTGTAATAATGTATGTACACTCACAGTTCACCGAAATGTTTAAGTCCCGAGTGTGGGGCAAGCTTATTGCCATTAACCGGACACAAGACCAAACTCCGAGTTAGTGAGAATTTTATGTAAAATCCCTAGATGACCTCTTGAGGTCTGACTGGCTGGTGACCACCCTTACGTCATAGTCTGACGTAAAGCACCTTGGCGTGTGTTTCAACTTTGGCCCTTGGGAGCCAGTTTCCCCTCGACTGTTACGGGTCCGGTATTCTGCAGTCCGTTGGGGCTCATACGGCTTGGCAACACTTCTGCATCATCAATAGTGTTGAAGGTTATCATGGGCAGCGATGACTACTTACCATGACTGGTGGCTCGTCTGTTCGTTTGCCAACATCAATAAAAATAAAATATTTTATACCATGTGAAGCCGGGGCAGATCGCTAGTTATTATCATAAAATACATTTAACCTTTCGGGTCAGGGTTTTAATATTTTATGTATAGTCATTTCATTGCCTACATTTTACAATGAGTAAGTGTCATTGTATCTAACCTAATTCTGAGCATGACTCAGTGGTGTGTGATAAACAGCTGACACAGTAAACGCACTTTATTTGTAAGTCTTTATAGTTTTAAATACGGTTATCATAGATAGGAAGTCTATTTAGAATCCTAGATACACATGCTTTAGAGTTTTACAGGAAGTGGACCTCTCACAAATATGTATATTAAATATGTGTGTATATATATGTGTGCTTGTTCGAAATGAAATAGAGACGAACCAAACCCTACAAAAAGCATAGAAACATAAAAAATCTAAGATGTTTTCTTTAGATAATGTTGGTTATTTGTCTTGTCCCAATTAGCAACCTAAAAATCCTTATTACCACTTACTTAAGTATGGAGTTCACACTTCTAAACACCGCGTTTTACTCTTAAAGAGAGTAATAAAATAAGCAAAAGGATTTAGTCCCGTCAAGTCTCGCGTCTTGTGTAATAATGGCCGCCCTAGAGTGACGCTTACGATGGAGTACAAAGGCAATCGAGTGCGCGTGTACTGAGAATGTAAACGTTGCCTCAACGACACAAAGCCTTGGCCTATGAAAGAGCTCTTCGAACTAACTTTAAATTGAGCTTGTTCTTGCAAGCTGATAGCTAGAATTTCTTGTCAAAATCCTAGCGATAAGTCCCTTTTAATTTAGGGCTTGCTACCAAAGCCAGTGTCCGACTACATTGTTACATACAAAACAAGGCACCCTGACTTACGATTGGAGCTATAGGGTGGGGTGAATCACAGGATGCTGCGGGTCGACCTAATTCACTCCCATGAAAAAAGTGGCGAGGGGAAACCAGTGTGATTTTAGTCAATAGGTCATTTACTCTGGGTGTGTTCGACATGTCGGGCGGCATAAATCCATCAGGATTTCGAGACAGAAAATATGCTCCTTTTTCTGGCAAATCTTCTCTGCCATACTTTCACTTTTTTGTTTAGGTGGAGAAACATTCGACGCCCGACCGACTCTCCAGGATAACGGGACTACGCAGTGTGGTGCAATAGTAGTAAGGAATATAATAAACACGCCATCAGCGTGGGGGCACCGAAATGATTTGAAATGTAAGAAACACAAAAGTTTTGGAGCTGAATTGGAGGGACGATATTTTGAGAATTTCGCAACCCCTAAAAAGTTAGCCTAAAAAGCCGCCTGTAAACTCTCATAAGAAATAAACGTGAGTGAAACTATGTAGGTATGTACAGTATCACTATGTAGGTAATGTGCATTAAAGTATAGTATGTATTGCAATTTGTAAGTATAATATTTTTGGCGGAATTATCATCATATTCATACAATCACATCTCCATTCAAATCATCATTTTCACCGTTCTAAACTCAAAGTGACCATTGTAACTACCGTTACCCAACCACAATTAAGTACAAAGGTAATCGGCCGGTCGCGTGCGCTGGTGCGCGTGCACTTAAAATGCACTCAGAGACACCAGACGCTTTGTGTTCTCCGACAAGTGAACTTTGTCCAATTTAATCGTACGTGTTTTTTTTGTCCTTATTAACAATGCAGGAAACCGGTGTATATCAATACAGAGATGTGATAATTTTGTAATTTAATATTCTAAACTTATTTTAAAATACAGCAAGGATAATAGATAAAAACTCTAATTTTGCTAACAAATTCATTTAATTTATTATGACTGTATTACGTAAGCGAAGCAGAAATGTACAACACACCACACAAATGACTGGTTTAATAAATATATACTTATATATATACTTATCTATAAGGATCAAAGTCTTGACTTACTGACTCACACACTTATTGACTGACAGACAACAGCCCTAAACCGATGATCATAACATAACATACCATCACGCCTGTATTCCCAGAAGGGTTAGGCAGAGGCGTACTAATGTACACCCACAGTTCGCCGGTATGTTTTGGTCCCATGTAATAGGGGGCGAGTATGCCATTAACCGGGCACAAATTCCTAACTCCGAGCTGCTACTGGGAATTTTATAGAAAAACCCAATAACACTTTGCTCGACCTGGGAATCGAACCCAGGACCTCTAGCGTAGCAGTCGCGCTCAGGACCACTTGGCTAATGAGGCAGTCATTAGTTTAGATTAGATTAGACCGATGATCATAGGAGTTATAATATGGAGGGTGTATTAAATAAGTACTTAAAGGTGTACCCACTAAAAATTTTTTTTTTCAATTTCAACCCGAAGGGGCTAAAATGAATGAAACCATTAGCACAAAAGTCCCTTGTTTTATATGTAAACAGACGTTTATTTAGCTTTTTTATTTCCAACGCTTTTTTGTATTAAATAATAATATATTAGACATTAAAAAAAAAAATATGTTCATACGTCATCCTATTTTCCCATTGAATGCTAATTTTATGTGGTGTTAAATGATTTGACATTGAAAATGCGCTATCATGTATAACCTTGTAGTGCCATCATTATGACAACTGACTATAGTTGCAGAGAACGTTGTGATCGTCTTATGTATAAAACCTATGTATACAGTATGTACAGTATACTATGTGTACAGCCCATGTAATAAATGGGTTTTATACTTATGACGATAGGAACATTAGACTGCGGCGAGCCTATTGCCATTAACCGGGCACAAATCCAATATCCGAACTACTACTGACAGAAACAAAACATGGCACAATTGTACGAAATAATCGAAAAGACAAAAAAGGTAAGGAAACAACACAGAGGACGATATGGCACGTTGCCCTCCTTTTAAAAGGGTTTGGGCCTCCGGTATCTTCTTCTTCCGGTACCTATTTGTCGCGGAGTGCCTATAAGGGCTATATAAGGGTTCAGGCATATGAGATCTGTCCTTGTTTTGTCTGGAAACCTAATGACTAAAGTTCCAAGTATTAATTACTTACAACATTTTATTGCATTTATCCATTTAAGTGCCAATAGATTTTTTTCTCCCATAACAGAATGTGGTTTGTCACAATAATTATCAAGCTTGATTAATTTATTCCATGTATGCATTAATAAATTGTAACACTCAGTTGGTTCAGTACACGTGTACTTAAAATGCACTCAGGTCTCGGACTTATGTAGCAATATGTTTTTTTTTATATGTATTGAATATTTACCGGTTTTCAAATTAATAATGGAATATAGCAGTAGATTGAGGTTGTAAATTAAAGGTAAGAAGGTCGGAGATCGGCCAGGTACTCCTGGAGGGACGACCTCTGAGAGGAATATAACATACCATCACGCCAAAATAAACCGACGGGTTAGGGTGATATAGGTAATGTAGGTACACCCACAGTTCATTTTTTTTTTTAAAAAGCTTACTAGCAATGCGGGTATTTATATTTCGGTTTTTAATTTATGTTTAAGTCCCATGTAATAACGGCCGAGCCTATTGCCATTACTCGGGCGCATTATATCCCAAACTCAGAGATGCTATTGAGAATGTCATATAAGTACCCAGCAACACTTTGTTCTTCCTGGGGATTGAACCCAGGACCTCTAACGTAGCGGTCGCAATCAAAACCACTAGGCTAATGAAAGGAAGCCTGAGAGAAAGCTGTGAAAACAAAATCAATCTGAAACTGAATGCTGCACGCACGCATGCATCAGTCATTGTATCCAATGACTGATGCATGCGTGCGTGCTCATGCATGCATGCATCATGCATGCATGTGTCACAACTTCACGAAAGTCACGATGTTTGTATAACAACACAAAATATACCATCTGGGTGTATGTGTATTTTGTGTTGTGTTATACAGACTTTCGAACCTACGTCTGTGTTACGAAACAAATATCTGACATCTTTTTGTATTTTTTTAACATTTTCCATGCTAAGATTATAAAGTTATTTTAGTAAAATTCCAAATTTGCCTTCACGTTTTGAGTTTAGTTCGTACTTAGTTCTAGCGGGTGGGACTCGCGGTGGCTTAGAGGTCATAGCGTCTGGTGTACCTAACCAGAAGACGCAGGTTTGAATCCAGCCCGCAAGTCGAATTTTTCCCTTACTGAAATAAATATCTGACAATCACACAAAAATATTTGTGTCAGATGGAAATCGAAATTACAACACTCGTTGCAACTATAGTGGCGAACCATAACCACAACACGAAATGTAAACTCTATTTACCTGTATTAGGTAAATGAGTATGTAGGTAATAGGTCGTTTTAGTGCAACTGTACTAAACGCACTCGGCTTCTAACAGCTGGCTAGTATACATAACATACTGAATGTTTCTCCATGAAGTTATAACAGCACCTTTTATTATATAATAACCTCGAGCGGATAATAACAGTAACATAACATAACATACCATCACGCCTGTATTCCCCGGAGGGTTATGCAGAGGCGTAGGTACTAATGTACACCCACAGTTCGCCAACATGTTTAGATCCCATATATTAGGGGGCGAGCCTATTACCATTAACCAGGCACAAATTCAATTCCAAACTCCGAACTGCTACTGGCAATTTCATAGATAATCCCAAGAACACTTTGCTCGACCTCGAAATCGAACCCAAGACCTCTAGCGTAGCAGTCGCACTCAGGACCACTAGGCTAATGAGGCTAAATAACTGTTTAGTAATGTATGTACCTATTATGTGGGCATGACATCTCCTTGTCCTTGTGATATTCTTGGGAACCTACGGAGCTTTTAAGGACAGAACAAAAGCAAAGTGTAGTAAATATGACATGTCCCTTGTGTAATCTATGTGAAGAAAATCTGTATAAATCTGTTCACCGATTTAGACACGAAAAGGTATCAGATAAACAGAAAAAATACTTTCGTGTTTAGTATTTCATTTGCTCAGCGGTAGAGAACCTCTTGAGGTCTGACTAGCTGGCCACTCATAGGTATTTCGCAGTCTGTCGTAAACTACCCTGGTATGTGTTATGGTAACAGCAGTGATAGCCTTGGGGTATGACCACTGGACTGCCATGTAGACGGTCTCAAGTTCGAACTCAAGGCACGCACCTCTGACTTTTCGTAATCATGTGCGTATTAATAATTAATTATCACTCGCTTACATCGTGAGGAAACTTGCATGCCTGAGAGATTTTCTCGACGGCGTGTGTAGTCTGCCAACCCGCATTAGGCAAGCGTGGTGGACTATAGCCTAATGCCACTCATTCTGAGAGGAGACCCGTGCCCAGCTGTGGGACAATATATGGGTTGATTAATTATTATTATGTCATGACTTGTTCGCGTGAGACCTAGTTCCCCCTCGATTTCTGCAGCTCTGGCAGTCCGTAGGCTCTTAAGGCTCGGCAGCTCATCAGCAACTCGTTTGATGTTGCAGGTATATATGGGCGACGATGATTACTTATCTGGACCCCAATTCTACTATTTTATTAAATAAAAAATCATCATTCAATATCATTTTTGACAGTTCTGCCTTCAAAATCTGTCAGTTCTTATGTCATTTAAAACCACTGGTCGACGCATACACAACTGAAATAGTAGAGTTCGGACCCGAACTTCGCTCGTTTACCAAAATAACTGATAAAAACAAAATATATCACGTTTTCGTGTGGTACGGTGAATACTCGAGTATGTATGCTAAGTACAAAGTTGATCGACCGGCAGTGACATACAAACAGACGTGTATACAACAGAATCAACGACCGCGCCTCTGTTTAATAACACGCATCGTACTTCGCACTTGGTTTCTTTTAACTGCCTCAATAGCCTAGTGGTCCTGAGCGCGACTGCTACGCTTGAGGTCCTGGGTTCGATTCCCAGGTCGAGCAAAGTGTTATTGGGTTTTTGAGTTGACAAACATTATTAACTCAATCATATTATGAACATATGTATGTATGTTTTTAGGTATATTATTTAATCTAAATGTCATTATTAGGCATGTTAGTAGGTACCTACCTAAAAAGTACATTACAATATTTATTTAGTAGGTACGAGGACTTTCTCTTCTTTATTGCTATGCAATTAGCTCGCCGCAAATTGCATGATATGTATTTTATTTTGTAAGTAGGCGACTGTTGCAAGCGTACCTACTTACTATAAGAAAAAAAAACACGTCTACCTACTAGACTGGCATTGTGAGGTGCTATGTGACTGTAAATGTTTTTTTTATGATATTCAACCTGTTTATTAACGAAACTAGATTTTAATTAAACTTATTAAGCATCGTATCGCACTAAATGACAGAATTATCTAATGTTATTATGGCCTCGTGTTTAAATCAATAGACTTCAAGGTTCCGTACCTCGAAAGGAAAATACGGAACCCTTATAGGATCACTTTGTTGTCCGTCCGTCCGTCTGTCAAGACCCTTTTTCTCAGGAACGGAGTGTTTATTGAGATTTTTCTTAAGATTGTGAGTTTATAAAATACAGAGTGGTATTATATCTCCTAGACCTGGAAATCGAACGTAGGATACCATGTAAAGTAGCTGCGGTTGCAAACACTTGTAAGACTTTAGCGAACTGAAAAAAAAACATTAGGTACTTCATGACGGGATCTCATTTTACCCTCTGTTAGCCCTAGACATAAAGATTTGGGTCACGTTTAAAACAAAAACGAATCGCAGTTCAATTGCTCATTCTAGAATCACAGTCGCATTCCCTATTCTAAATCGTGAACAAAGGATGCGAGCAAAAAAGAATCTGACCTGATTTTAAAGGACAATGAAAGATAAACAAACGTTCAAGAATTTTCCAGGACCCTTGATATTCTACCTTACCTGAATAATACTCAAGGTTACCTTCACCTCGAAACTTTATAATTACAAGAATCGAGGCTACGAAGATGAAAACTTTGGTGTTTATTTTGCAGCAAAACCTGTTAAAATATATGAATTAGATACATTGAGGGACCAATCTAGGTTATCTAGGGTATCATGAATTTTATTGTCTCGTGGGCGCTGTAAAGGATCCGTAACGTCGGGATTTGATCATTAGGCTCTGTTCATCCACTGCTGGAAGAAGGTAGGTAGCCTTCACAAGAAGAGCCTTCGCCACAATGCCAGATCTTCGGCTTTCCTCATCCAGACACTGCCAGTCGCCTTCCGCAAGTTGTCAAACCCATTCCGCCCCAGGTGTTAGACTAATTTAGACACTTATCGTATCAAAATTTTCAATAAAAAACTGGTTTCTGGGACTGAATTTAAACATGTGCCCGGCTAATAAGAATATTATCACTTTGTGGGAGTCAATGGAATGTACAACTCCGCTTAACTTTTAGGAATCATGGATGGGTATGTATGACGTCACGAAGAAAATTGTACAGAGACCATAAATATTATAAGTACCTACCTAGGTTCATAATTATAATTATTTGTTTTTTTATGTACATTTTTGGGTCACTACTGAAGTCATTTTTGACTCACTAATTTAATTATAAGAAAGAAAGATTTTTTACCCTTTGACTAACTGGGTAACGTTCTGGTTCCCAGTTCGAAAAAAGAGAGTTTTTTTTAGGATATGGGCCTTCAAGTAAAAAATTACCTAATCTGTTGTTCTTGTGCTACCTTTACCTTACCTTTACCTTTGTGCTTTGTTGCATTTTCTACCTAACCCTCCGGGAAATACAGGCCAGAACTTTATCTCTTGCATTGCTTTCATGCGGATAGTAGATCTGTAGATATAAGTAGTAAGTCACATAATGGGACAAAGTTACTATTACTACTACAGCGTTAGCGAGATACCGGCCTGTTTCGCAACCGCCCGGTACATGCGTACCGAATGCACTCAAAGCGCGAGTACAATGTCTAATTTTGGTACAAGTGACGATCGAAAGCGACATAGTTTTGTAGGTATTATTTTCGAATGTTATTATTCTGATCAACTAATCTGCAACTTTCCGGGGTCAGTCTATAGATAGATGACCATTCTTACATCGAGACCACCTCCTCCACGTTCCTCGATGTTCCTATTATGATGATAACACCTAGTTTATAACAATTTATTATCTTTTTGTATTTATTTTTACACCAGACGCTATGACCTCTAAGCCAGTAGAAGACCTAAATTCAGAATGTGAAGGCAAATTTCGACATGGCGGGTGGGACTCGCGGTGGCTTAAAGGTCATAGCAGTTGGTGTACCTAACCAGAAGACGCAGGTTCGAATCTTGCCCGCAAGTCGAATTTATCCTTTACTAAAAGAACTTAAAAAATTATTAGTCAAAAAACCGGAAAGGCATAAAAGATGCCATAAAATTTAGTGACAGCCAATGTATAGGTGCACTCAGGTGGGTCGAGAAGGCAGTGGGTGCTTTACACAGACTGCTGCCTAACCTCGGAGGACCTCGGGAAGAAGTTCGCCGCCTCTACGCGGGTGTCGTGCGATCGATGGTCCTTTATGGGGCGCCTGTTTGGTCGGCTAGAATTTCAGGTGTCCGGCGCTGCAGGACTAAAATCAACAGCCTGCAGCGGAAAATGGCCATTCGCATCGCAAGAGGATACCGAACAGTATCCTTCGAGGCGGCAACTCTCCTGGCGCGGTTTCCACCGCTAGATATTCTGGCGGATATGGACGCGAGGGTTTATGACCGTATCCGTGCCATCCGCCTTAGCGGAAACACCGTGCCAGGAATTACTATAGCGAGGCTGAGGCGGCAGGAAAGGCGACACGCGCTCGAGAAGTGGCGCGAGCGGCTACAACAGCCGCAATACTCGTGCAAGCGCGTTGTCGAAGCCATCCTGCCACACTTCGAAGCCTGGCTCAAAAGAGGGGAGCGCATCACATACAGGATGACTCAGGTACTGACTGGCCACGGTTGCTTCGGTGAGTACCTGAACAGGATTGGGCGAGAGGCCAGGGCAAACTGCCACCATTGTGATGGGGACCTAGATTCCGCACAGCACACGCTCGAGCAATGCCCCGCGTGGGTCTCCGAGCGACGGATCCTAGCTGGCAGGATCGGGCAAGATCTCTCCCTGCCAGCAGTGGTGGGGGCCATGCTGGCGGAACCGGCCAACTGGACCGAAATGGCTTCCTTTTGTGAGGCTGTGATGGTCCAAAAGGAGGCTGCCGAGCGGGATCGGGAGAGGGCTGATCCTGCTAGGAGAAGAACGCGCCGGGGAGGTAACCGCCTCAGCGCCTAACACGCCGAAACCCCGCCTGCATTACGCAAGGTAGGCCTTAGGAGTCGCAGTCGCGCAGAGAGGGGACTCTGCTCGACAATTATGTGACTCCAGAGAAGACGATAGCACAGTGGTCACGTGTTACCGTACACAATGAGATTCAGGGGAGACCCCTTTACAGTCTCCCCAGGGATGTGCCCAAACAGGCGTTGCACAGGGGGGTACTGGGGTGGTCTTTTAAGAGGGCACAGTGCCCCCCGTTTTGTGCTGATGGTGGCCACCGGGGTGGTTTTAGTGGGTAAAAATCCCACACTCCCCGGTCTTAATCCCCGAAGACCGGTCGCCTTTTGAAGGTTTCCCCCCGTAAACAAAAAAAAAAAAGGTGCACTCAGGTGCAGTGATGCCCTAGAATTGGGTCGGAGGTCCAATGGGAGTCGCTTAGCGTGATATAGGTAGGTACATATAGATATTCAGTTGCAGCATCGTCTTATTCTGCATCGGACTACAGTGCACATGGTTAAAGTGGAATTAAAAACTTAGCATAATTATGGTATTTGTATTTACTAACTGCCTTTAGTGGTCCTAAGTGCGACTGCTATGTCAGAAGTCCTGGGTTCAATCCTATGGTTCGTACGTAGTATTATTGGGATTTTGTATAAAAAAATACTTAGTTCAAAGTTCAAATGTTTAAAAAAATCTATGGACACTCTTTTTAAATAAATTATGTTATAATCTTCACTGGTACAATATTGCGATAACAAGATAGGTTGAAGGCTGTCCAAGTTTGACCAAAGTCAATAATATTAAACGAAGGTACACATTATTGAGAACCGGATGTCATTTTAGATAATAAATATACTCAGTAGCAACACTCATTCGACATGGGAGCTAAATAAAGAGGCGAACTGTGTGGTACATTAGAACATAACTGCCAAACTGCCATAACTGTGATGGTATGTCATAAATTCTCCGCTCGCTGTCATCTATAACTTGTACCATCACATTAGGTTGGGGCTCGCCGCTCGACACCCGGCAACCGGTGAGTCAGTTTGAATCCATTGTGCACACATCCGTTTGTGATACATGCCTTTGTTTTGCTCAAGCATCTGTTATGACATTCGAACCTCCAATACAATTGAGTGGATTGGTGACTATCTTTGTATTTGGGTCCTAATATTATGAGCTCCCCATTCCTAGTCTGTTCAGCTGACAAAGTGGCAACAAACAGTTATGTAGTAGGTATTATCGCGTCTACACACGTAACCCGAAAGGGTTACGCAGGGATACATGGAATATACCTACACCCACGTGTTAGATAACATAACATAACATAACACATCATCACGCCTGTATTCCCCGAAGTGTTAGGCAGAGGCGTACCAATAATGTACTTACACGCAGAGTTCGCCGGTAGGTCCCATGTAATAGGGGGCGAGCCTATTGCTATTGCCATTGGGACAAATTCCAAACTTCAGGCTGCTACTGGGAATTTCATAGATAAACCCCATTAACACTTTGCTTGACCTAGGAATCGAACCCAGGACCTCAAGCGTTGCCTGCGCGCTCAGGACCACTAGGCTAATGAGATTTAGATCAGTACATGTAGGTAATGGGTAAAAATACAATCTCCGAACCACTACTGAAATTTCATAATCTTAAAAAAACCGTCCAAGTGCGAGTCCAACTCGCGCACGAATGGTTCCGTACCATAAATCGCGTTTGTTGTTATAGCGTTTATTGTTTTTAGTATTTGTTGTTATAGCGGCAACAGAAATACATACATAATTTGTGAAAATTTCAACTGTCTCGCTATCGCGGTTCGTGATATATAGCCTAGTGACAGACAGTCGGTCGGACAGACGGACGGACGGACAGCGAAGTCTTAGTAATAGGGTCCCGATTTTACCCTTTGGGTACGGAACCCTAAAAACTATAACAATTTCTACGATCTGGGTCCATTCGAAATCCATCAAATCTCGGGTGTCGTTGAAATTTGCAAAACAGTCTGTAATTGTCTGCCAACTTATAGCCAATTTATATTGTGTAGGTAGATACACTATTAATTAAATAAAATTTAATTATTTTATTAATATTTAATTATTTTATTATAATTATCTGTGGTTCCGTTCCGATAGGTTCCGATCACTACTTTTTACAGTACTCCTATATACAGATGGCGCTAGCATCGCCAATTTTAGTATAATATTGTAATCACAAATAAATATTGCTGACTAAATAATTGCTGACTGACTAAATACTTATGAGATGAAAACCTTTTATTTTTCATAAACCTTATGTTAATTTTAATTAAATTACAATTTATACATTAGCTACTCCGTAAATGCTTTTTCTTATTGGTTTCTAGTTTCTTTAGTTGGTTAAATTGAGATCGTTTATGTTGGCACCTCTGTTTTGGTTAGTTACCTAAGTACAAAAATTTACCCAAGTTTCGGGTAATTGGTACATAATATTTATTTCTATGACCTACATTAAACTAAGTATTCAAATAGTTGATTGGTACTAGGTATTACCATTCAAACAATCTATCCAAACAGTCTATATCAATTCATTGGTGAACGTATACCTCACACAATGCGCAACATTGTTGCCATTTTTTATTGTGCGCGTTGCGATTACGAGCTATGTATAATAATATTATTATATTCATAGTGGGAGATTATAAATTGTTTGCGCTTGATTTTTAACTGTAGGTAGGCATTTATCAATTTTTAATATAATTATGAGTCAGCACATTATTATTACACCTAACTACTATAACGTAACACGATTTTATCATATTTATAATTTTATATAATACTAGCTACTACTATATAATACTACTTCTGCCCGCGGCTTCGCTCACGTGAAGCTATATCAGGAGTAAAAATGGAAAAACCAACATTGATGATCTTTTCTTTGTATGGGCCTCTATACATCAGGGAGGTCAAGCTGTATCTCAGGATTCGTTTAGTTAATTGAGATAAGAAGTTCACCAGTTTTTAAGTTGGAGCATATTATACTTTCTAACAGTGATAATAAAATTGAAATCTATTCAGTAGTTTTTGCTCCAACCCATAACAAACAGACGAACAGACAAGAATTTATAAAATCACATTTTTGGATTCGCAGACGTTTATATACCATAACCCACTTGTTTTTTTTAATATCTTCAATGTACAGACACAGCTTTTTTACAATTTTTTAATAGTAGAGAAGATGTAAACATAATTTTTGTTAATTGAATCCGACTATTCTTTAAGATTTACATAATCTATTTATTATCAAACTAAAAATGGTTTTATGCAATTCCATGTATTATTTATCGTTGATCTTATTGTTCTCACAAAAAAAGAGGAAAATATCTTCAATAACCAGCAGCGGTTGTTGGTAATTTACGACGGATGTAGCTTAGGTAGTTCAGTTTTTATTCTGGCAACATTTTAAAAAGAAAGTGAAGTGAAAGAAATGAATTTACGAGAATAGGTCGCAAGTCGCATAGATTTTTGGTTGATTTCCTTTTCACTTTTCTTTCGTATTCTCCGTAAGATCTAATAAACTAGAGTTTATTTGTGTTTCTCGTTATATTTTGATTCAACGGACTCGGCGCCGTACCACCTAAAACAAGATAAGTACAAAAGTGAACAGCATCTTATTGATTTTCTTCCCTTGCATATGCTTTCAACCAACGCGAAGTGGTGTTATAACTAGAGAAGAACGTGGATCTATGTTATAAGTCGCCCGTTTTATATTTTTTGTAATAAGTCACGAATCCCGTGGCATTTCACCTATTTTGGTGTAAACATAGAAATAGGAAAAATGATGGCAAATACGCTCGACAGCGTAAACGCGAACCAGCCCACGCAAAATGGTAGCAAGGTTCAACCTTGTAATAATGAGTCTAAGACCAACCTTATTATCAACTATTTGCCGCAAACAATGACACAGGAGGAGATTAGATCATTATTCTCGAGTGTCGGCGAAGTAGAAAGTTGCAAGCTTATTAGAGACAAAGTGACGGTATTCCCCGACCACATTCTCAACGGCCAGAGTTTGGGCTACGCTTTCGTGAACTACCACAAGGCAGAGGACGCCGAGAAGGCTGTGAACACGCTCAATGGGTTGAGACTGCAGAACAAGATTATAAAGGTATCGTACGCCCGCCCCAGTTCCGACGCGATTAAAGGCGCCAATCTTTACGTGTCGGGCTTGCCCAAGCACATGACGCAGCAAGAATTGGAGAAGCTCTTCAGTCCGTACGGAAACATCATCAGCTCGCGCATACTTCATGAGAACGTGAATGTTGGTCATCTGCTGCAAGTGGGCGGCGACGAGCCGACCATCGTGGGGCCGTCGAGGGGCGTCGCTTTCATCCGGTACGACCAGCGACACGAGGCTGAGAACGCAATACGTGAGTTGAATGGCTCAATACCTCCAGGTGGTACAGGACCCATCACTGTCAAATGCGCCAACAACCCGAGTAACCAGAACAAGGCCCTTGCCCCCCTGGCTGCTTATCTCGCTCCTGCTGCTGCTCGCCGCTTCGTTGGCCCTGCTGGAAAAGCTCTACTTGCTATCAACAAAGGTCTCCAAAGATTTTCTCCTTTAGCCGACCCACTCATACAAGGTAATGCTATTGGCGGCTCAGGTTGGTGCATCTTCGTCTATAACATTGGAGCTGATACTGAGGAGAGTGTACTTTGGCAGCTCTTTGGCCCATTTGGTGCCGTCCAGAGTGTAAAAATAATTAGAGATCCCACAACCAACAAATGCAAGGGCTATGGTTTTGTCACTATGACCAATTATGATGAGGCTGTTGTTGCCATCCAATCCTTGAATGGATACTCACTAAATGGCCAGGTACTTCAGGTCAGCTTCAAAACGAACAAGAGTAAATCTTAAATGGTTCAGAATCTAGTCAATAAATTGTAGCTAATGCAAAAATGTTGATCATTACTTTGTCATGGTTTGAAGTTTGACTACTAGTACTGAATGAAATATGGAATAAATGTGATTCAAATCATGACATTATGTCAGTTTGAACCAATGTTCTTACATTATAAGTACAAAATAAAATCATCACAATAATATCTAGAAAAATTCTAAATGACTGACATATACACCAACTATTCTACAAAATTGACATAATTTATGAAGTCCATGAAATACCTGTCTAGTGAAATATCTGATAAAATATGTCCTAAGATAATAATGTTAGTAACAAGTGATGCAGTACTTAGGTGGATAATTCTTAATAATAATATGAGTTAATAGCTTACCTGACATACTGAATTATAAATCAGGAGGAGTCAGTAGCTTAGTCATACTCATAAAAATTTGAGATGATGACACACATTAATAAATTAACTGCATACTTTTTGCTAACTCAATGTGTATGTATTAACTTATGTCCATTGGTTCAAGTCTCTTGTTTTAAGACTAATCTGTAGAATTCTGGTATTATGATAGGATAATGATGCCAACAAGATTCTAGTATGTATAACCATAATTCAGGCAATAATTATAATATGTTTAACAATTGACAGTGCAATATTAAACTTTTTTACTGTAAGTAAAAAATAAAAATAAATATTTTATTATAATATGTATATCGAAATGCTGTGCAATTTTTATTGTACCAACATATTATTATTTTTTCTTTTGAAAAATAGTTGCAATAATAAAAAAGATAGTCTAAACAAAATGTTCATTGTATAATTATTACCAAAGATGTCAGAAATGCATTGACTGATGATATATAAAATGATGTTTGTAAGTAAAACTATGACTTAAAATGATACTTCCATTCATGTTGATAAAATAAGGATGGCCCCATTATTATAATAATGTCAGATAATAATATAATTCTGGAGCTTGAATTGTGCACAAAGTCATAAGTAAGGTGGATACATTTTATAGAACAATTATAATTAGGATCATAACTATTATTTACATATATATTATATAATTTGATTCCATTCCTAAATTCTATATTGAACTTGACAAAAAAATCTCAATCGAAATTATGTATAAGGACCATGACATTACAACTAAATTAGTTATTGATCAACATTTTATTATGACTTGGATACCTTCCTGTATCACATTGGGCACATAATTATTAAAGCAATTATAGTGAAAGTCAAATTGATAATTTTATTGAATGGACTTTTTGTATGTGTTTAAAATCTAAATTTTAATACTTAAATGCAAATTTCACCTGGTAATTTGCATACACTTGCACAAAGCAAAATCCATGACATTTGACTTTCACATCATGATATTGTCTCTCTAATTTGATTGTATAATCATCACTATTTATATTAATCACTATTTATTAAATTTAAGTAATTTAAAAATTCATTGTAAACATAATTTATTGTCATAATCGTAATAGTAATTATAGATTTCATTTTGATGTTTATAATATATTGAATGTAGTGTAAGTTCAAAATTAGTTGGGTATACTCAGTACTATACCTTATCCAACTCTTTGTATCGTTTCTAATAATCATTATAGTAATTTCTGTAATAGTTAAATTATTGATAGTCAAATGCATATCATAATTAATGTGGAATAACATAACCAAGGCGAGATATTCACAGACACAGATAGGCTTGTATAATGCATTTTGATTAAGTGTTTTCTTTAATTTCTATGTTAAGGATAAATGTTTCATTAATATTAATTATTTATTTAAAGTACTTAAAATACGCGAAACTAGTCAGTTATAATTTTGCGCAACATTTAAATCTTTAAGTATGTTTACTTAAGTATTTAAAGAAACTGTGTTCTCTAATTTAAAACATAGATTAGGATTTTGGTTTAAAATTATGTTGGTGTGGTGTTTGGTTTAATATAAGTAATATACCCATATAAATAAAGCACACAATACATACAAATACTAAATGGTGTGTATCAAAACTAGTCAAAGGTAGATGTACCTCTGAGTTATATGCTATGATGTGGATGTGCTGTACTTGTGCGCGATTGTACGAGTCAACTCTGCGACTGGCGTGGCGGCGACGACCGCCAAACTTTTAATTGAAGATAAATTAGAAAGGGTTGATATAATGTCGTAATTCGGCTTGAGGGAAATGGCCAAAGTTAATCAAAATCACTTCATAACGTGAATTTAATTGCTGCTTTGGCTTCCACTGCTAACCAGCAAACATTCGCGCATGAAATAAGCAAAAATCCATTTTACAATTACTAATATAGTCTATGTTGTGTCGTCCCTGAATGGTTAAAACAAATACGCTTGCTTACTCCACCGAAATAATACCAGTACGCACCTGTCCACTTATTCGTTTTGTTCAACTTTAGTATTTTGTGTTCTAAGTTGTGGTATTTTATTTATTTAGAATAGTGTCTGTTTAATTTATATAAAACTAACATAACATCTTTCTATTTAGTGTTTATTTATCCCATGTTTAATGATTTGGTTTAGTTTTTTTCGTTTGTATTTACTTTGGGCAGGTTTGGGTATTGTAGGGTTTGGCCTAGAATGTAGCTAGAATTATAAGACAGAGTACAAATCGCCGATAATGTATGAAAATGTGTTTGGCTTACTTACATTTAATTTTTGAAATAATGTCAACGAATGTAATCTGACGTAGGGGATATTGATAGAAAATAAATATTGACCTTAGCAATAATACATATAAAATAATGTTTTATTTTAATCATTTTTCGTTTTTTCGTCTCGCCCATTCCTACAAACCTTTAAAATCGATCTCTTATGTAGGCATATAGGTAGATAGGTCTATTCTGAACTACCTATTTCCTAATTTGGGCTTATCCGTCTTCTCGATCCGTCGGATTACGCCATTCCAAGGCAAGGGTGTTTTTCCAGAGATGTGGGTTCCTACGATTTCGTCACGGCGCGGCGCCGGATATGGCTACGCTGTACCCACTGAAACGAAACACCCTAAGTACCTACTTAAGTATGTATTTCTTATTCAAATCAATATTTTAAATTTAGGTTGGAAAGTAAACTAACTAGACATTAAGTAACTAAACATTAAATCTGCGACAACATAGTGGGCTATGTTTTGAAGTACAATGCAAGACTTTCTCGTAAAACATGATGGTCTTGTAGGTACCTACCTATACATAATATATGGTATGCAAAATAATTGCAGACATCGATCCAGACGGCAAGACGCCACCACGCCTGTCTAATATTTAGCAGCAATTATGCTTATCAAAACCGGACTCTGTAGTTTGTAGCATTGATTTTATAGAAAGAAACTAAATTTATTTGTAAAAGAACACGCAAGTACACAGAAAATAAAATAATAACTAATAAATAAACAGTAACTAATATTAGGTCCTAGGTCTTCTGTGAACCCAGGTATGCTTCACAAATCGGTTCTGTCTCAGCATAATGCCGATTACGATGAATCGCATCGACGCATAGAGTAGGTAGGTATGTACCTAAGTACAAAGAGTAATTTTTATATCCATTGGGCCGCGGCGCGGGGTCGCTATGGTTTTTGGGAGGGGTCGCGCTCGATAGTGGACATTTTGTAGACGATTTATTCTGTGAATTAAATTGACTATTACAAGTGCTAAGATATGATAGGTTGATAATTTTATTCTAACATGACGAGCAATGGATCGGTACTTGGTAGAAGTTACCCACTTAATAGGACCATTTGTCTAAACCGGGTAGGCTTAGACAAATGGTCCTAAAATTGTATGACTAATAAAAAGTGCTCTGTGGAATGACTTGCGAGGGACTCGGTTGTACCTACCTAATAAATAATCGCGTTTCCTACCTAGGTACACACTAATACCTAAGCAGCTACCCTAGAGGTAAGTAACAAAAATCACGAAATTAAGAACGCGTTTCGTTTTGATCAAAAATCTGTCGAGAATAAAAAAAGTTGCCCAGTCATCCAAGTACCTAAATACATATATGTACCTATACCTAACTAATTTAGTAACCTACCTACCTTCATAAAAGACCATATGTGTGATTAGAAAGATAACTCAAAACAATAAACGTATTGCACTTGGACCTTACATTTACAGTAACATGGACATTAATTATTAGGACAGGGGGTGAATGCTACCCCATTTTTAAATCAAAGGTCAATGACCTCAATGTCAGAATACGAGCGAACACATGCATCCATAGCTCCTACTGTTTTTATTAAAGCAACAATATTTGAGTTCCCAACATACACATTGTTGCTATCGCAAAATGGTTGCCGCGTCTTTGTACTATGTAAATTGGGGCAAGAATAGTGTAGTGTAACGTACCTCATTATGAATTACTTCTATTAATAGAAAGATAACGATTAAAATGTAGAAATAGAGAAAATAATGATGAATTAACATTTTATCGCTGGAAAGGAATTGCCGAACAAAAAGTAGGTAGGTACAATATTAGGTATTCTGTAACGAGGAAGGCCACTGTAGTTGAAAAATATGCATAGTAAGCAAGGTAGAATCTACACTGAAGATTCTGCATTAGAAACGAATAAATATATTGGTTCCTATCAATTCCTAGGTTACAAACTAATTTAGGCGTGCTAAAAAAACTTGGCCTCATGGCCTGTGCTTGCCGCTTGGCCTAAAGGTCAATGTTACCAGGCCATAAAATATAATAACCAAAGATAAAGGTCTCCGCGTGGTAGGCTAGATCTCACTGTGGAGACCACTTAGTCAAAATATCCTGCTGATCTCTAACTATTTTTTTTAATATATATAGCTGAAGAGTTTGTTTATTTGTTTGCTTAAACGCGCTTATCTCAGGAACTACTGGTCCGATTTTAAAAATTCTTTCACTGTTAGATAGCCCATTTATTAAGAGGGAACTCTAGTCGCGAGGAATTTGAAAAGTAGGTATTTGAAGAAACTATTGCCGTCGTCGTTACTTCAACCTCCACCCGTAAAGTGGGAAAGGGACAATTGCAGCTCAGGCTGATTTTGCTTACAAAAATCTTGACTAAACATCGTTTCATATTCCGCTGTATTCTCGATGAAAACTGGACCGATCCAAAAAATTTTTCTATCAAAATTTTGAGGAAAAGTATATCTAAGCTTGTATTTTTTTACTTTTTGTTAAAAACTTACCAAATTGTTTGTTTGTCTGATAGTCGTCTGAACATGGCAGTAAAAACGGGCCTTTTTTCGAGTTTTTGGATTGTTATAATTCTTTTAGTAATTATCTTTTTGAAAAAGTAATTAATAGGGGCATGTAATAGCACGCCCTAGATTTTTTGGGAAAAAATCATTGCTCTAGAGCCATTATCGACGAAGAAAACAGCGGAATACGTTTGTATGGAGAAAGGCCCACTAGAGTTCCCTCCTATGGAAGGCTATAGGCTATATATCATCACTATTCCACGCGGACGAAGTCGCGGGCGGAAGCTAGTTCATCATCATCATCATCATCATCATCAGCCTATATTCGTCCACTGCTGGACGTAGGCCTCTCCTAGTGAACGCCACGGAAGCTAGTTAATAATACTTATGTATTAGGTTGAGAATAAACTTTTGCCCAATAAACGATTATTATCATAAGAAACCTTTTTTTTTCTTATGGCGAGTTTGCCAATGACGATGAAATCATATCTTTCAAGAGCATCAGCTGTCAGTGTCAGCCAATGACAGTGTCATGTAGTTGACAAGACAAGACGAAGACAAGTTATTTTTTTTGAGTGAGTCAGTGAAGTCAGTGAGTCAAAGAAGTGGAAAAGTTAAGGAGAAAGGATTGAAAGAAATCAAACAAGCCAAGAGAAATACGGAATAAATACAATAATTTATTATTAGTTAAAAAAAAAACGATTTTTACATTGAAATCTTAAAACAGTCAAGTGTACCCATTCTGTTTACGTAAATATTCGATTAGCCAAACAAGAGTTAAAACATGGAATCTTTATCAAAACAAGAATTGATATCAACAATTACTAAACAAGCTGATCAAATTAAGCGATATGAAGGCCGTCTTAGAGGCAAGTAGTAAACATCAACACGATTTTTTAACATTATGCCATATTATAATTATTATAGGTATAGGCTGAACTTATTTTTCTTAACAGCTGTTACAAGTTACAATCCACACTTAGAAACAACATAATACTGTTCTGGATTCTGATTAAAGATCATTTATTTTGACACGATTTAATAACAAAGTTGTAAAACTTAATATTGTAATCCAAGCTGATAAATTTTTTTTAAAGAGTATCTATGGAGTTTCTTGCCGGCTCTTCTCCATATGACCCACTTTTTGGAACCATGCAACTAGTTTGACTTTTCAAAAGTTGGTACCTTTTTTATTGGACTAATTGAAATAAAACATTTTGACTTTTGACTTTATCTGTATTGCCTGAAAATATAAATGAAAAATATGATCATTGAAGTTACTTATTGCTAGATTTGTATTTTCCATAAGTATAGGCCAAATAGAAGTACCCAACCATTGATGGAGAGAGTGGGGCATGTATAACAGGCCATTTAAGATGCTAATTTTAAATAGACAAAAATAATGCTTCATAAATTGAATATTAACCAAGTAACCAATATTTAACTGCATATGACACAGTCTTACGTAGCCATTTTGTCCTTGATTTAAAGTTATATTTTTATGTGTTTTAACTAGGCTCACAGTTTCTGGTTGACATCTTGTTTTGTCACTACATAGTATAAAACAAAGTGGCTTCCAGCTGTCTACCTGTCCCTATGTATGCTTAGATCTTTAAAACTATGCGACAGATTTTGATCCAGTTTTTTTAATTAGATAGACAATTTAAGGGGTAGGTTTTAAGCTATTTAACATAACCCTACAACTCTTAGGTATGGGGCAGCATGGATGAAACTGTGCGTGGGTTGCTAGTATTAAATAAATGCAATCAAGTACTGTTTTGTGTCATTTTTATGCCTAAAATGCAGAACCAATTTTGGCTAATTATTGTACAATTTAGACTGAATCTTGGATAGGGAATATTGGCTACCTATAAGTCTATTGCAAAGCAGATGGAAAACAGTTTCATATTGATATGTTAAAGTGGGGAATCTGTGGGTTTGACTTACATTATCTCAGCAGTGGTTGTTACTGGATGTTTACACAGAAGTAAGATAATACCTACTCTATATAAATTTCAGATGTTGTTGCTGCTTACAAAGGTCTAATCAAAGAGAAGGAAGCATTAGAGATCAGCTTGAAGGCTTTGAACAAAACAGAAGGTCCAGTTGAGGATGGAGGTAAGAACAATAAGGGGTTAAAATTGAGGTAGATGAAGTAATAATACCTTCATACATAATTAATAAAAAAATGCTTGTCATTACACCCACTGAGCTAGGCTAGGCTACAAGTGTTATTCTTTTATAGTCAGTCCAGTTTTCATTCTATTTTTAAATTAAATAGGTATGTTAGTTAAATGAAGGCCTTTTTCAAATTTAATGATGTTCCAATCCATTGAAAATTTGTACTTTTTTTTTCAGAAGAAAACAGAGATGAGTCAGTGGCAGCTCTCATGCTGTCTCTATCCACCTTGACAGCAGAGAAGTCACGGATGGAAGAAGCATTCCAAGCAGATAAGAAACTTACAAGAGATAAGGTACCCATATTATTTAGTATTAGTCTTCCAATAGACTCATATATATTTTATTCCATGAACATGAGTCAATATCTCCAATAAATGTATGAATAATATATACCTATGCTGGGCCGTCTTTATCCTATAGGAGGCCATGGGCACTTTAGAATAAGGGGCCCTTATGACAAGGGACTTTTTTTAAATTAGCAAGTACAAAAAAACAAGACTTTCAAATTGGGGGCCCCCCTTGGATCGCAGGGCCCCGGGCACTTGCCCATAGTGCCCAGTGAGAAAGAAGGGCCTGTATGTGAGAACAGTACAAAAGAAAGAAGCTATTGACAGATATACATTAGACTATACTATAGATATAAGACTATACATTTTAGGATTGCAGTGTGTATTTTTTTGGCTTTAAGCCATTCCAATTTTATGTGTCAAATGAAAGCACTAAAAAAGGGGTTATGATATATTTTACAGTATGAAAATCAGTTAGCTGCAATGAGAGAGGAGACAAGGACATTGGTGCAGCAACATTTAGCTGAAATTAACAACTGGAAGGCTAAGATTGCTTATGAGATACAGGAGAGGGAGAAAGAGAGAGCTGATCATCAAGCTATGATGAAGTATGTGTTTTATTCCTTTTTTTCAATCATACTGAGCATTGCCCACTTCCCTTTAGATGCAACTGAATTAATTTTTTTATGCTTTACTCTTTGGTTACAATATGGCTTCTGTGATCCCATTACTGAGAATTCTTGGTTAGGACGTGTCTGAATTTTCAGCTTCTCACTAGTTGTATTAATATAATTATTTCCAGAGAGTTGCATTTAAAACTTAATAGTGAAAGAAAGACAAAAGAGAAGTTGGAAGACAAGGTTGTGCATTCCAGTGAAGCTCAAGGTAAAATTAGAATTTTTAATAAGAACTAGACTAATGAGGAAGTACTTATAAGTATTTTTAAACATTCACAAATTATCACTCTAAAACTCAGACAGTGGATCGGCCATATAAAGAATTGTATTGTGTGTCTCAGAAATTTTAAAGGAAACTCGCAACAATTAAATTATATTGAAAAAAAAAAACAGTGTGACATGAAGTTGTTAATACGTTTTCCTAATCAGTTTGGACATCAAGATACAACTACACCATATAAAGATACTGTTATCACACATGTCATATAAAGTCACAGCGGGGGCACACGATGCGTTGCGGCGGCGGTGCGGCGCCGGAGCGGCGTCGCTGCGTCGTCTTATATAGAAATATCTGTGGCGTGCACACGTGCATGCCATAGATATGTCTAGAGCGCATCGTGATGCGTTTCGGCGGCGCCGCACCGGACTTGCAACCACCGAGACGAAGCGGGGAGGGGTGAATGCGTTGCGACGTCCAAGCGGCACCGCTCACTTGTTATACGATCCAGTGTTATTATCAATCTGTCCAACGCTGCTACGGCGCCGCTGCCACAAAACAACGTTGCGGCGCCGCACCGCTCGTGTGCCCGCTGACCGTGAGAGCACACGATGCGTTGCGGCGCCGCACCGCTCGTGTGCCCGCTGACCGTGAGAGCACACGATGCGTTGCGGCGCCGCACCGCTCGTGTGCCCGCTGACCGTGAGAGCACACGATGCGTTGCGGCGCCGCACCGCTCGTGTGCCCGCTGACCGTGAGAGCACACGATGCGTTGCGGCGCCGCACCGCAAAGATTTCACCGTATCAGCTTATCATTTCATATCATAAATTCGACTCGCAGGTAGGATTCGAACCTGCGTCTTCTGGCTAGGTACGCCAGAAACCGCGGTGACTTAGAGGTCATAGCGTCTGGCGTAACTAGCCAGAAGACGCAGGTTCGAATCCTGCCTGCGAGTCGAATTTTTCCTTCACTAAAATAACTTTAAATTCTTAGCATGAAAAATGCAAAAAAATCACAAAAAGATAGGGAAATAATTAGCTATCTTTAGAATTTTTGTTTGCATTTGTGTATGTTTGTAAGCGCTTCCCGCAAAAATTACTGCTATTTGTTCCGGCTAATCTCTGAAATGGCCGGACCGATTTTGACGGTACTTTCACTGGCAGATAGCTGATGTAACAAGGAGTAACTTAAGATACTTTTTTAAATATTAGTAATCTCTTTTAGTAATACCACGCGGATGGAGTCGCGGGTATAGTTCTCGCAAAATAACATGATCCAAAACTAACGGAGAGGGGGAAGTTTGCGTAGTGCATTTGCGTGCAAAATTTACTAAAAAACTACTACTGTTCATCCACCATTTTGGTTCAAGTCATTTTGCACCAACTGTAACAGCTAGTTTTGATATAAAACATTTGAATAATATTTATAACTAGTTTTTTCCCGCGGCTTCGCTCACTTGAAGCTCAAAACCAACAGTGATGATCTCTTCTTTGTATGGGTCTCTTTACATTACAGAGGTCAAGCTGTATCTCAGGTTCTGTTTTATTATTTAAGAGAAAAAGTATACCAGTTTTTAAGTTGGAGCACATTATACTTTCTAACAGTGATAACAAAATTAAAATCTATTCAGTAGTTTTTGCGCCAACCCGTAACAAACAGAAAAGAATTTAAAAAATCACATTTTTGGGTTGGGTGTCGTTTATATACCCTAACCCACTTGATTTTTTAAATAATTATCTTTAATGTACAGACACGGCTTTTTTACAATTTTATAATAGTAGAGATGTTCTCAGCATCACAAGCGGAGTTAGAAAAGCGCGTGCGTGATCTAAGCAGTTCCCTGGAGGCGGCGCAGCGGCGGCTGCAGCGCGCGGAGGCCCGCACCGCCGAGACGCCCGCGCTGCTGCTGCGCCTGCAGCACAAGCTGGCGCTGCTCGAGCAGTCACACTCCGTCGCTATCAGAGAGGTAACCACCACTATTCCATTTTTTTATAAGCTTACTAGCAATGTGGGTCGCACATTACTAGTATTCTTGTTAATCCTTCGTGCTAAGCTAAATGCTTGTGTTACGAGTGGGTTCACGTTGGTAGTGCAATGGGTGGGTATCGTACCGGCAACCACATGATCGCAAGTTCAACGCCCTAACCGACGCTTCTCGTTTTTTACTTTTTATTTTAACATAACATAACATTAACATACCATCACGCCTGTATTCCCCGAAGGGTTAGGCAGAGGCGTACTAATGTACACCCACAGTTCGCCGGTATTTTTAGGTCCCATGTAATAGGGGGCGAGCCTATTGCCATTAACCGGGCACAAATTCCTAACTCCGAGCTGCTACTGGGAATTTCATAGAAAAAACCAATAACACTTTGCTCGACCTGGGAATCGAACCCAGGACCTCTAGCGTAGCAGTCGCGGTCAGGACCACTTGGCTATACCACTTTTTATTTTAATTACTTTAATAACCATCAGAGGTCACTGAAAAAAAGTAGTATTTCATGTCGGTTGAGAGGCAAAGTAACTTGCTTGGCAATAGATGTTACTGACTTTGTAACTGACTGTAACTTAATTTATTTTAAAAGAGTGTCCATGGAGTTTCTTGTCGAATTCTTCTCCATAGGATCAACCTTTTGGAACCGTGCAACTAGAAGCATAACGTTTCATAAACGCTTGTAAAAGCTTACTTGAAATAAAAACATTTCAACTTGTACTTGACGTCACCTTTAAGACGTAAGTTCAGAATGTGAAGGCAAAATCCGACATGGCAAGTGGGACTCGCGGATAGCGTTGTCTAAAGATAATTATATTTTTTTAGGAACAAATAAAAGTAAAACGCGCAGAAGAATCAGCTCGCAAGATATGCGCTCGCCAAGAGGAGCGCGTCGCTCTTCTGGAAAGTAAAATAGCCGAACTGTCGGAAACTGTCGGACAGTACGACCTGCGTCGGAGACACGACCAGCAACTGATACAACAGCTAAAGGATTCTGTGAATGGCAGACTGATGGACAAGATCGCTGCTTGTAATGATTTTGGTGAGCTGGTTACCATAAAAAATAAGAAACCCTTTTTTACGCATACTTATATACTAAGGTTAATACCAAAATAAGTCGTCATCGATACAATATTTTATCAAACATAACATACCATCACGCCTGTATTCCTCGAAGGGTTAGGCAGAGGCGTACTAATGTACACCCGCAGTTCGCGCGTATGTTTAGGTCCCATGTAATAGGGGGCGAGCCTATTGCCATTAACCGGGCACAAATTCCAAACTCCGAGAACTGGTACTGGGAATTTCATAGAAAAACCCAATAACACTTTGCTCGACCTGGGAATCGAACCCAGGACCTCTAGCGTAGCAGTCGCGCTCAGTACCACTTAGCTAATGAGGCAGATTGGCAGTGAGGAGAATATTAGACATATTGAAATAAAACAATACGGATTCTATCGCGTTATGGTCACGGGCAGACTGTAAACGGTCCGAAACGTCGGGATTTGATTTTTACTAATATAACGCGATATTTTATCAAAGTGTGTTATTATTCGGATTCTGATACCGTTAATCTGGGTTCTGTTCTACCATTTCGTCCAAAATACTTTACTGGAAATAAATGTGGGCAAATGCAATTCTTGATAACTACTATACTAAGATTGTAACGATTATCCGGTCGTTTATTTCCAACGAAGGAATGGTACGGTCGAAATCTAGATTAACGGTATCTCAATCTGGTATCAAGAATTGCATTCGCTTACATTTATTTCCAGTGAAGTGTTTTGGACGAAATGGTAGAGCAGGAACCTAGAATAACGGTATCAGAATTCCAATAATAACACGCTTCGATTAAATTATGTTTGAATTACGATTTATTTTCGTATTAAGTTTGTATGGGAAATTCGGTACACCAGATTCTTAATTGCCTCATTAGTCTAGTAATTACCCATCTTCCACTTAAATGCGTACAAAATATATAGAACTGTACCTTTATTAAACTTATAAACTGATGGAGACTATGCCTATGAAATTACATGCTATGTATAAAATCCTAAATCAACATCATTCTGTTTTACGGTTCATCACAGAAATGGTCTAGCTGTCTGCAATTCGTAGGGGCTCTTAAGGCTCAGCAACGCATTAGAAACTTCTCTGGTGTTGTAGGTTGCAGCGACTATTACTTATGATTTGTCATGGCTTGTTTTATTCATTTATCTTTACTTTTTTCTCTTTCAGAAGAAACAACCGAAACCTCACAAAAGAGCGAGACAGACAATGAAAAGCTAGCTGACAGTGAATACTTACAAACCCTCATAGACAAAATACACATACTGAAAAAAGAATTAATAGCCGAAAATGACAAACTAGGCAGTCCCATAGACATCTCCTCAGTTTTTAAAGTAGAAGGCTATGAAAATGTTCATTTAAAGTGTCGAGAAGAATATGAGGGTCTAAAAGTGGAGTTTGACTTGTATAAACAGCAGATGAAAGTGAGAGATGTAGGGAGTGAGGTGGAGAATGATGTAGGAGACCTGAAAAATGAGATAGCAGTTCTCAAAGAGAAGGTTGAGACATATAAAATGATGTTGGACGAAGAGAAGCAAGATAAATTGGATACTTTGAAGTTGTATGAGGAGGTAATGTACCCATTTTACAAAGTTAGGCTATATTATTGTATTCCGGTTTCAAGGGTAATGTAGAAATTAGTGGACATATGAGACTTAAGATTTGAACATGATAACGCGTGAGTACTACTGATTGCTGAGTGTATATAGGCGACAATTGTTGCTTACCAGCAGGCGCTTATTTATCTAGTAAATAAAAATGTAGAAATATAATAATACATCATGGCTGACTCCCGTGATGATAAAAAAGTTGCATTATGACGGCAGAAGGCCTCGGGTTGTGGGTTCGATCCCCACACAACAACTTTTTGTATGACCTACAAGTAGTTGTTCCGAGTCTGGGTGTTTGTGTATTGCATAGAACATCTATTTGTATGTCCTAAAGGTAGTTATTTTATGTCTGGGAGTTTGTGAATGTGAAAACTTGTGCTTATAAAGCACCCACGATACTGGAGAAAACCTAGTGTGCTTAGCTAGCTTTTTTTATGGGATAGGGGGGCTAATGAGCAGACGGATCACCTGATGGTAAGCGATTACTGCCGCCCATGGACACCTGCAACACCAGAGGAGTTACAAGTGCGTTGCCCGCCTTTTAAATGGGATTGGGCCCCCGGTATCCTCACTCACTTGGCGAAATACAGCGTAACTGCTTATTACATTTTAAAAACGGTCGTCATATTAGTAAATGCCGGCGCGATCTAGTAAAATAAATTTAAAACAATAATCAAATTGACTTTTAAAAGTATCTTTAAAAGATCTATTTACAGAAATAAATGTCATTTATCATTTACTAGCTTCTGCCCGCGGCTTCGCCCCCGTGGAATTCGGTCTGTCATCACATCCCACGAGAACGGGATAAAAAGTATCCTATGTCCGTTTCCTGGTTCTAAGCTACCTCTCCACCAATTTTCAGCCAAATCGGTCCAGCCGTTCTTGAGTTATAAATGAAGTAACTAACACGACTTTCTTTTATATATATAGATATAAAATATTCTTTTGTTTAACATTACTTCAGAAAATAAAAAACGAGCAAGACTATCAAAAGGAAATCATATCGGACCTCAAGACCCGCATCATGAGTTTGGAGAAGCAAGTCCAGACGCAACGCGACCGTTACTCGGCGTTGCTTGATGAAACAGACAACTTTATCCGCGCCAAGAACGAACGCTCGAGGAGGATCAGCGGTGAAGATGCGCACTTCAAAGATGGGATGCTTTCGGTAAGAAAGACTAAGTGTCCATTTTTGACTGTTGTTTGATTTATTAAAAGCTAGCCTTTGCCCGCAGTTGTACTCGCGCCTATAAAGCTTTCCTTACTATTACGTCCTACAAGCATCGTATTAAGATGAAACATGTACCAGATTAAGTTGGAAATTGATGAAAACTGCATTCAATTCCATGTAGTAATTTTTGTGTGATGCATCTACAGAGATACAGACAGAGGCAACATTTCAAAAAATGACATTATGGCTTCTGTTTCTCTAATAAACTATTAAATGCAGTTATGCAGTTCAACTTTAGTATTTATTACGAGGCGAAGCCCTAAATCATACAGATCGAGTCTGTCAAGACTCGCAGACTAGACAGTTCTACATGTACCAAATTCAAAATGATTGTTTATTCTTTAATTATTTTTTTCCAATCAGCTAACACATAGTATTATCGCCTTCTTGGAGCGGTCTCTACAGTACTCACAATTACCATTGTCCTCGTGGGCTGGGATTGATCCCTTATTGAGCTCACAACATTAAAATAATTAATATGGTAAATATAATTTTCAGGACGCGACAGCACCGCCGCATATGCTGCATTATGCGCACGAGTTGGCTAGGAAGGACCTCGACATTTCACAGCTGAGGAAAGAGAAACACATAATGGAGGGACAGTTTAGGTTCGTTGGACTTTTGCACTACGGTTATTGGGTTCGATACCAGCACGAAACAAATATTTGAATGGCCCAAATATAGTTCCGGGTTGGGTGTATGTGTATTTGAGAATTTGTATTTGTTTACACGTACTATACACGAGAAGAATTTGTTTTTAAGTACCGCGACCCACCCGCGTTGCCCCGTCCTTAAGAGTTGTAGCGAGATGTTAAATAGCTGAAAACCTTCCTCTTGAATCACTGTATCTATTAAAAAAAACCGCATCAAAATCCGTTGCGTAGTTTTAAAGATCTAAGCATACATAGTGACAGACAGACAGCGGGAAGCGGCTTTGTTTTATACTATGTAGGGACATACATACCAACATACTTGTATTCGTAGAAGGGTTAGGCAAAGGTGTACAGTGTATATGTACAGTGTATACATAAATACCCTCGGTTTGCCAGTAATTTTATTTATTTACAGAGATTGTCAACGCGACGCGACGATTGAAAAGGAGCGCTTTAAAGAAGTCATAAGAACTTTGAAAGAGGAGATTGACAGGTAATGTGAAATTCTTATTTTTTATGATATTTTTAGCAATTAGAAGTGGAAAATATTGAAAGATTAATTTAAACAATCAATAAAGTAAATGGAACGCTTTATAAAAAGCATTCAGCAAGAGAAATAGGAAAAATATCAGTCTCACAACCCTTGAACGATGTTGCCGCTCCTAGTGACACCTGAGAAAGTGATGCCCGTCATATTGTTTTTTTTTATATTACGTATGGCCAGTCTTCCTTATAATATGATATCGCACCTAGTTAATTTTAATCACGCTATGTCCTCTGGTTTATAAACATATTGAAAAATTCTGAAATAAACTAAAAAAAATGAATAGACGATTATGCATGAAGAGGTTAATGCACGTAGATGAAGCGAAAGTGTGTGCCAGGATCGTAGCAAGTGGAAATCTATAGTCTTTGCCTACCAAAATGGGAGACAGGCGTGAAAAAATAAATCTGAAATATTAGTAGGTATGCTGTTGTCTGGTCCTCTTCCAGAAGTTAGAAGAGAGAATATTGTACATTGTATACAAGATACGAATGCATTTTTAACAAATGTATACTTTTTTTATCCCAAGCTTACAGCCTGCATGATGGTAAGCATTTACCGTACCCCATGGACGTCTGCAACACCAGGGGTGTCGAGAAATCTCTTCACTCTTTTTTTGACGAACCCCATGCTGTATTATTTGGGGAAAACCTCGGCAAGATCTCTTCTCTTCTCTATCACTACTATTATAAAATTGTACAAAAAAAAGCTGTGTCTGTACATTGAAGATATAAAAAAAACAAGTGGATTTAAGGTATATTAACCTATCCGAACCCAAAAATGAGATTTTTAAATTTCTTGCCTGTTTGTCTGTTTGTTACGGGTTGGCGCAAAAACTACTGAATAGATTTTAATATTGTTATCACTGTTACAAAGTATATGCTCCAACTTAAAAACTGGCATACTTCTTATCTCAAATAATTAAACTGAACCTGAGATACAGCGTGACCTGTCTTATGTATAGAGACCCATACAAAGAAGAGATCATTACTGTTGGTTTTTGAGCTTCAGGTGAGCGAAGCGGCGGGCAGAAGCTAGTAAATAATAAATTTAAAACATTCTAATTTAATTCTTGCCAATTCCAGATTACGCCGCATCCAATCCCGCGAGGGCGCGAACTTGGAATATTTGAAGAACGTAGTGATGGCGTACCTCATGTCTACAGACTACCCGGGCCGAAAGCACATGCTGAACGCCATAGCCGCTGTACTTCACTTCACTACCACAGAAAAAAACATGGTGCTGAATAACTTGTGAACGAAGAAATAACATAATTATGTATGTCAATATGTGTAGAGATCTTACATATACGAAAGGCACGTCAAATCATCATCCTATCAGCAAAAAGAGGTCCACTACTGAACATAGGTCTCCCCAATAGACTTCCAGCGACCTTTATTAGGCCATCCGTTCTACAAGTTATGTGCTCCGCCAACATAAGTTTACTAATCCTCAGAGCTATGTCGGCAACTTTGGTTCTTCCACGGATCTCCTCATTTCTAATTCAGTTGCGTAGAGAAATACCAAGTATATCTGTCTCCATAGCACGCCAAATGAATGCAAATAATAATTTGGATGTGAGAATCAGTCATCATTATTTTAATATGCGGTTTTTGATGTCCGCAATGTAACAGAGATAATATTATGTGCAATGGATCTCTGAGAAATTGTTCTCCAATTTATAGAATTAAAGATCTCTACCTATTTCCACATTTTAATCTTTACAGGCTGCTGGCAAGACTGGTAGAATCGGTAACTAAATTTACCGATTCTACCCGTCTTGCCTTACCTTATTTGTGAAGAATAAATACATTCTGCCTATACAAGGTAGATACCACATTGAGGCATGTAAAGTATATTTTCACGAATCAGTTGGGCTTCACAGGGAAATTCGGTCAGTATGATTGAAAGAACTACTACAAATATATAAATTAACTAGCTATTACCAGTGACTTCGTCCGCGTAGTATTTAAAAAAGTAGCCTACGTTACTTCTTGTTACATCAGCTATCTGCCAGTCAAAGTCTCATCAAAATCGGTCCAGCCATTTCAGAGATTAGCTGGAACAAAGAGACAGACAGACAGATGGACAAATATTGTAAATAAAATGATTTTACTTATTTAAAATTATTGTCTCTATAAAAAAGCAAGTGAAAAATCATTTCTTTACACAATCATGTTGGTAACTTAACAAATGGTGATGTTGACGCTGTCACTTGCCGTAAGACATATTATTAACTAGCTTCTGCCCGCGACTTCGTCCGCGTAGCGGGATGATATATAGCCTATAGCCTTCCTCAATAAATGGGCTATCTAACACTGAAATATTTTTTCAAATCGGACCAGTAGTTCCTGAGATAAGCGCGTTCAAGTAAACAAACAAACAAACTCTTCAGCTTTATATATTAGTATAGATTTACCATGGTGGCTGTTATCTAATACCTATTAAAAAAATAACTGCAATATTTATTGCATTTTAATGCAAGTACTGATATGAAGTTTGAATGGTTTGTTAAAAAATATTCCAAGCTCAACTCAAAATGAATAAATTCAAACTACATTTTGCAGTTTTTCATCTGTCATACACATTCCTGTTATTAATTTATTTTTATTGAATAAAGTTTATAAATCAATTAAATACGTGTTTTGTAAGATATGCCCTGCATCCAAATAGTTTGTAAATGTTCATACAAAATAAATCTCCTTATATTGTTAAGAAGCGCCATCTATATATTAGTTACCTACACTAGAGGGGCCACTGATTTTCAAAATATGAGATAACAACGAATGTTTTGGAGAGTTTAGGCGGGGAAATGTGAAGTGCACGTTGTCGATTTTGCTTGCTGTTAGTAAGTTTCTTCTTAAATGAAGAGATGGGGTTTTTCAAATAATTGACTGACGCGTTATTCCTAATTTTATTTATTATATTATATTTTTTATCGGCTAAAACAAAAGAATATTAATTTTCATAATTCCCGTGCGATACTAACCTCCACGACTAAATTAATATATGAAAATGTTCGTTTGTCCAACATCATAAACGAATTGCACTAACAATCCTCTTTACGTGATCTCTTAGGTACACGCCTTTTACAATATGTCGTGAACTGGGCAGTTCTAATTGCTTACCTACCACAAAAGTGCCTTTTGAAGTACTTATGTATGTCAACTAGGCTGACGTCTTCCCCGTAACGCTTCCCAGCTCTCTTTGTGTGTTCTCCAGTGGCTAATCCTTGGCTAAATCTAGACCTTCCGTTGTCGTCGTCGACTAAGAAATGCCTAGCCGTTGTAAAGGAATGCTAGAGTTTCCAAAGCCTATCTTGACGTCACTCTACGCTCGTATTCGGTAATTAAAGAGTTAAATCTATCGGGTAGGGTAACTGATTTTACGAGTAGGATTGATTACTGTACTGATTTTATTAGAATATTCTATTCTGCGACTGTAGTGGGTAGGATTCACAGATGCATCAAATAGTAGGAAAAAAGGTTGTCTGGGGATTGAGCATGGATTAAACCCAACAGTAGGATATAAGCCACGGAAGGTTTGTTAGAGTTCTCTAGGCATTTTAAATAATGGTTAAAATGGCTAGGGCGTAGTACTTGCGATCATTTGGTTGCCGGTTCGTAACGCACTCGATACACAAATATTTAGCTTAGCACGAGGGGTTAACAAGAGTACCTACCTACTAGTAGGAACCGACATTGCCAGTGAACATAAAAAAACTACCTAAATCCTAAAAAATATTGCATTCACACAATCTTGCCACGTGTAGCAATTTATACGAACCGCTGGGTAGCTAGGTAAATACTAATTAAAGTACTACACAAAAGAGTAAGTATGGGTGTATTAATCAAGTCCATTAGTAAATGTTAGCGGGACAAAAGAGTTGAAAGACAATCGATATGATCGCGCCGTGCCCGCAAAACGCTCCGTGTTTTGTAGGGACACCATGCCGAAATTTTGTAGGACTAATTAATTATTATGGACAACATACTCAGAGGTGTACAGCCACAGTTCGCCGGTATGTTGTGTCATATGTATTGGTGTAACCTATTGCCGTTTATTGAGCAAACACATGAACGCCGAGCTGCTACCATAGGTTTAATAATGGTGCTAATTCTGTTGTTCAACTGACCAAACTAAACCAAACTAAATTTTTACCAATTTTGGTTTAGTTTAGTCTAAAACGTATTCTGTTGTTACGGCGAACTAAATTAGAAGCCCGACCAAAATCGAATTTGACACGACTTATTTTAGTTGACTTTTTTTTATTAATTTATTTAACGGCCCTGGATACATGTCCTTAAAGCCTTATTTTACTTGACTATTATATGATGTTGCCAGTAAAAACTTAATTTCGTGCTGCCAGTCTTAAGTATTATAATTTACTTTTATGGGGCTTCGGCACGATCAGACGGTCCTATCTAAGAACTTGATATGAAAGATCATAATGAACGAATGACAATTTTAAATGAAAATTTTTAATGTAAATATTTTTTGTGAAAATATTACAGCATAAAGTGTGGTGCCCTATTATAATCCCACGATGGGAACTAGTATTATTTGATAACTCCAAATACTTAAGACTGATTGTTTACCTGAGCCCGCCAAATTCAAAGTACAATTGGTTTTTCGTAATTTGTAGATCTGAGCTGATTAGCTATACAATTTCACAACTGAGTTGTGAATATTGTATAGCTATAGGCACAATGACTACAGCTATCAATCTAGAATCTACAAATTTCGAAAAACCAATCGTAATTTGAATTTGGCGGGCTCAGGTAAACGATCAGCCTTGGCAAATACACAAGCAGTGTGGCGCCATATTAAAAAAAAACAGAATAGGTACCTACATAATAATTTACTTGATTGGTTTACGTGATTGATAATAATTTAAATTATTATCAATAAAGTAAAATATTATCAACTCCGTTTTTTATGTATAAAAATGGCGTCTGCAAACAGTGCTACGAAAAGAGCCAATAAAAAGCAAAGAGAGCTTTTATTAGATCGACTATCCCTAAGTCTTATATTAATCTTGATAGTTTCTGAAAAATAACTTTTCGCGTTTAGGTACGTAAGAATTATTTTATTTGCCTTGAGTATTTTACCTCTCTAATGAATTCGGAGGAGTCACAATTACATGTTCTGCCATTATAATGACGAAAAAATGTTTACTGAGAACAAATTAACTTGATCATTTTAGAAATTGTTACAAATGTCCGCCTACGACTATAAAATTTAGTTTAGTAGACACCTATTTCTATGACGACTAAAATTAGTTTGACGTTTCCAATTTAAGTCGTAATTTGACGTAAAACATGTACAACAGAATACCAAAATGACAATTTAGACTAAATTGAGTAACTAAAATAAAATTAGTCCTGTCAAACCAAATTTTAGTTTAGTCGCGTATTATCTGAATAGCAATGACGACTAAACTAAAATTAGTCGGATTTTAGTTTAGTTTAGTTTAGTTTGCCACTACAGAATTAGCACCAATAGCTGCCACAAAAACCTGATAGCACTGTTATACCTGTCAATCCAAACGGGACCCCACGTTAGTTATCCGCTTAATTACGCTTATGTAGGTATTGGTAACAAATTTATTTTGTAGTCAGTTCCTTTTTACTTGCATTAGGTACTTTTAAGGAAAAAAAGGGAGGGTTTTGGTTGAAAGTTTGCATCTTTTTGTTTCTATCTTGCAGTCTGGTATTTTTAAATCACTAAACTTAATATATTTTCAAATAAATGCTCGGTGGTTAAACCTCTCGCGGTGTGACTGGCAGCCTATCCTTGCCGGAGTTATCCATGAGAACTAGTTATATACTTCCCAGTTGCTGCGGCTCCGGTAGTCTGCATCGCATCGCATCGCTGATGTCTCTGTTACATTGCGATATAGATATATAGGGCACATTTGCTGACATCAATCATTTAAATAAATAATAATCTCTTTACTCGTCCCACGTGGTCACCCTACTTGGATGTCACCTACAAAAGAGCGATGATGGATGATCAACATGGCTTGAGACGCTTCTACACAGAGTACTCTGTTCTCTAATACTTTTTAATGAAATGAAATGTTTGCTCGGGTGGGTTCTGACAACAGTGAGCTAGAAGAATGAGGACCTAAGTAAACAACTACGCTAGGTAACGTTATTAGATATTATTAAGGAAGGTCTGAATTGAAATTATGTGATCTGCAACTAAGTACCTCAATGAACCAAACAATAGGGTATTTTACACCATGTAAGAAAAAATATAATAATGCATGTTTATGATAGATTTTTAAAAAAGTAAACGAGAAACGTTTGTATTTATTTATACAAATGCAATGTTAATTTTATAATTCAATTTCAAAAATAGTCTTTTTGTTTCTGTTTTAAAACGCCATCCGCCATATTGGATTCCGACGTGATGTCACTCCGATAGTAACTTGACGTTACTTGGTCTTTTGCAGTTTATTGTTTACTAATGAAGTGACGTCACGAGCCGAAGTAGCATGGCGGCTAGCGTTTTCGCGCGTAAATTCAAAATCATAAATTAAAAATCGTTTTTGGTTGTATAAAATTGAAATAAAAATTGTACTGGTTCATTACGATCTAAGGATTAATTTAAAACAGTTTTCAAAAAAACGTGTAATATCGTATTGGAGGGAACTGTTCAATCAGCCTTTTCGACTTGTAGGTACATTGCAGGTCGCGGGTTCGAATCGTGCATGAACAAAGAATGAAGAAGGGACACCCTCTATCCGCAGAAGGTGTTTTATCTTTCTTTTTTGTACATAGGAGAAAAATCCAGCAGCAGTGAGTGAGCAGCGTGTTATATAAACAAAAACAAAATTGATGTTTTGGCGACCAAGATTTCCTGCGCACTTTTCACAGATAGGTAATATAAATTTATATTCATGAGATATAAGAATATTTGTCTTGAACTTCTCTCATCTTCCAAGTACTTATCCTTGAATCCGCAATAACGGCCAACAAAAAACACTTACTACTTTCAATTCGAATAAAATTCTTAAAAATACAACAAGAGTTTGTATAAAAATCTTGTATAATGTCGAGATTCGTTACCTGTCGCGTAACGCATTAAAATACTTTTGTATTCAGCGTGGTCGCCAAAGCACAATGGAGACTGCCGTCATAGGTGGCTGGTGATAAATGGAGCAGGGCTATGCACCCACTTTGCGGCACATTGACTGATTGCCAGCTCTGCGACAGTGTTTTACAAATCGGTGCAAACATTTTTGGTGTTCTTATATAAAATTTCAAAAGAATGCAAATTGTGGTTCATATTTTTGTTAGACATATTTATAGTCGCTACATAATAAAATGATTTGTCAGTTAGCAAGACCTCACGCTATGTTATTGTGTCAAAATGATAATTCAATGCCTTTAAAATTAACAATTTTGGAGTTTTGTCTTTACTTGTCTCGTAAAAGTTTGCCTGTAGGTCATAGAAATATTTGCTTCGTGTGGGATCGAACTCATCGAACCCATAACACGTTGGGCTGAAGCTGATAACTCAGCTATTTGGTGTAGGTATTTAATCTGTGTCGTCTTCCTTGTTAAGTTGTGGGTTCAATCCCTGACTGCCGCATTTGAATGGTGATAGTGGATACTTTTCTAGACAAACAAATAGTTCTGGTACGATATTACCTGCTTATGGGCTTTCTCTGATTTTATCCTAATTCAATTATACATACACCGCGAGTGCCAGGTCCCAGGCGGCGCAAGCAGAGTGCCAGACCAAACCTGAAAGCGGACTTTGGTCAGCAGGCCTTTAATGCCGTTAACCGGGCACAAAAGCTAACTCCTACTGAGAATCATACTAATATAATAAAATTTAAAGAGGCCGAAAATGGAAAATAGGACATGTTTTTGACAAATTATAAAAGCAATAACATTATTTTATTTATGAGCTGAAAATTACTGTTCGAAGTTGGATGCGGCTTCCAGTGAGATTGCCGGAGATCTTACTTAAAAGCTAGTGCATGTTTCATCTTGATCGTTTCTGGACGCACCGCAGTTTTTAAAACCTAATGATACTTCTAGATTTGATGACAGGAGTCAAAGGCTTAGGTAGCTTTATCGGGTAATTAAACTATCTATCCCACAATAGGTAATATTTGATAACTAGCTTTTGCCCGCGGCTTCGCTCACCTGAAGCTATATTAGGGTTAAAAATGGATCCTAAAAATAACATTACATAACATACCATCATCACGCCTGTATTCCTCGAAGGGCTATGCAGAGGTGTACTAAGGTATACCCACAGTTCGTCGGTATGTTTTAGGTCCCATGTAATAGCCTGTAATAGCCTAAAAAAAAATGCGAGCCTATTGCCATTAACCGGCCACAAATTCCAAACTCCGAGCTGCTACTGAGAATTTCATAGAAAAACTCAATAACACTTTGCTCGACCTGAGAATCGAACCCAAGATCTCTAGCGTAGCGGTCGCACTTGAAACCACTAGACTAACGAGGCAGTTTAGCATCCTAAAAATAATTTCATCATAAACCAACCAGTGATCATCTATTTTTTGTATGGGTATACCTACATGAGAGAGAGGTCAAGCTATATCTCAGGATCAGTTCAATTATTGGAGATAAGAAATTCACCAGTGTTGAAGTTGGAGCATATACTTTCTATCAGTGTTATATCCTAAAATCCACTTGCTTTTTTATATCTTCAATGTACAGACAGCTTTTTTACGATGTTATGATATTTGATAACAACAAAGACGTGAGTGACGTGGCGCTTGTGTTTCACGTCACGGCGCTCGCCTAAATCCGCTCATTGTCCGCGCGCGTGTGGCGGCGATCCAAATCCGATACTCGTCATTGTCTTTAAACTTACGTTATATCACCCGAGTGTGATTTTGCTTTAGTTTTTCAAGAAATAGTCCTTTTTTTCATGCTGTAAAAGTAATAGGAGGGTTTGTTTAGTTTTAACATACTACTACTCCACCAGTATTACACCCACTTAGTTCACACAGAGTATGTTGAGGTCCCATATAGGGCGACCGGCGAGCCTATTGCCATTAATCGGGCATAAATCCTAAACTCCGAACTGCTACTGAGAATTTCATAGAACAACCCAATAACACTTCGGTTTGCTCGACCTGGGAATCGAACCCACCTATAGCATGGCACGCTACGACTACTAGGCTAATAAGGCAGTTTTTTATATACAACTAGCTTCCGCCCGCGAGTTCATCCGCGTGGAATAGTTACTTAGCTTAGCGTGATGATATAATTATAGCCTATAGCCTTCCTCAATAAATGGGCTATCTAACACTGAAAGAATTTTTCAAATCGGATCAGTAGTTCCTGAGATTAGCGCGTTCGAGAAAACAAACAACTCTCCAGCTTTATATATTAGTACTAGCTTCTGCCCGCGACTTCGTCCGCGTAGCGTGATGATATATAGCTTATAGCCTTCCTCAATAAATGGGCTATCTAACACTGAAAGAATTTTTCAAATCGGACCAGTAGTTCCTGAGATTAGCGCGTTCAAGCAAACAAACAAACTCTTCAGCTTTATACCGGAATATTTTTTATTCAGTGCGCAAACTTTGACAATTGATACTTAAACGACTTTTATTAAACACCAATTTGTTATTTTGATATGTCTTAGTACAAAATATCGAAGTTATCGTTAACGAAAGATGTTTACTTTGAAACTGATTTTATGGTTACTCGCTAGCGCACGGCAAAGCGCGCACGCCTTAGTACCTACATCAGCTGTACACCGGCGCGTGAGTCGGCTGGCACACGTGCATATTGTTATTATTGCGAATAGATATTATGTGTCCATATTTTTCTGATTTCAAGCCGGATAAAAATTTTAAAAAAAGTTTTGAACTAATAATGGGAATGTGTTCTATTACTGATACTGAACTACCAACATTTTTTTGCGCACTGCTTAAACAATATTCCTGTAAATTAAGTATAGATATAGATAGAGAGGATTACAAATGGATTGACGATGATGACCGGTAGGTACCTACTTAGGTATATATATATATTATACGCAAGTACTTATAGGTTTTAGAGGTTAAATAAAGTGATGACCTGTTTGACGTTTCCTATGGTAAAGAAACTTCAATGAAAATCATTTAGCAGTTTGACACGCCTCCAATAATTTGATTGGCGTTTTAATATCCTGTTGAAACTTTGTTATTTCAGGTGTTACATACAGTTTTGATTGTTGCTGTTGAATATTTTCGTCTATATAATAGGTGACGTCAGTAACATCTATTGCAAAGTAACTTGCCTTTCAATAGATGTTACTGACGTCAACTTTAAGACGTAAGTTCAGAATGTGAAGGCAAATTTCGACATGGCAGGTGGGACTCGCGGTCGCTTAGAGGTCATAGCGTCTGGCGTACCTAGCCAGAAGACGCAGGTTCGAATCCTGCCTGCGAGTCGAATTCTTCCTTTACTAAAATAACCATAAAACATTAGCTTGAAAAACTGTGTAAAAACACGAGACATGTGCCACCGACATGTTGTTGGGCGACAGTTTCTTGGCAAGAGAGGGTTTAATTACAATCTGGCCGGCCACTCGGGACCACAAACATCCTGGACATATAGGACACTTGGCAACCGCTTGGACGAAAAAAAAGGTAAAATTGTCTCCGTAATTGCGATGTGAATTTGTGAATGGAACGTTTTGTGGTCTTCGCCTTTTTGGTGGGATGAATTGGCAAGCTGTATTCAGAAAATGTTAATTTGAAAGTGCGGTTTTGTTGAACGTTCAGCCAGATTTAGGTAGTTACATGTTATACTGTATTTATAGGCTAGCCAGATGCGGCTGAATATCAGTATTTTAAACGAAGCACCTACCATCAAACGCCTGCAATCTTTTTTCTTTTTAAACATAATCAAGATATTGTGAAGATTCAGGTACAGTAATTGAAGAATGCAATATGCTACGAGCTACAATCAGCTACGGCGTAGCAGTCGTAGCTAGTATAGAGAGAAGTTTTGATCATGTCTGCTTTAGTAAGGCAGGTAATTAGGTATATCTACCCTTATTATATAGCTATAACTGTTATGATTTAAATGTTATCATCAATTTTATTGCAAGTTAGCAGATTACCTAGGCAATGACGTAGACTATCAAAATAATCATTCATCACCATTAAATACTGTTAACTCAGGATATAATCTAGGCAGAACAGCAGGAACAGTGTACTTTGATCTGAACCCATAGGTAATCTTCGTCTAGTTAGTCTACAACTAAACAACAACACACAACGTTCATTAATTCAAAATTATAAGAATCAACAACAAACAGTTGCAAGACGAAGGCGCGTTTCAAAACTGAATTATGAACCGAAATTGATAACACTAACGCAAAACACACTCTACCATATCCACTTAAAGTGGGTTATCGTGCAGCAAAACTAGTTTTGAAAATAGGATTTCCAGACTATAAGTCTTTGTTTCATACATAGTTAGGGACAGGACAACTCACGTACTTTTCCTCACGTGTATTCGTTATTCATGGTCTCCGTACATTATATCGTAACATAATCGTATTATGCACGAAAAAAGTGCTTCAAAATCTTGAAGGGTGATATGCGTTTTGTATAGTTTATACATACTAAAGATAATAAGGAATGTCATTTGAGAACAGTTAACAATACTTAAAAATGCTGAATTCAATTTGAATTTGAGAGAAACCAATATATTGGATGTGTACTGGTTTCTTATACCACGGATGTTTTAAAGGATCTGAAACGTCAGGGATTAAAGTATAATGCCTATCAATCTATCGCGTTTAAATCTGTAAAAGTTTTGATTCCCCAGTCGAGCAGTGTTACTGGGTATTCTTAGTTTGGAGTTTGGATTTGTGCCTGGTTAATGGCATTGGGCTGGCCCCCTGTTACATGGAACCCAAACATACAGGCGAACTAACTTCTAAAACACACTACTAACACTAACTTTTACCTCTCCTTTATAGGAATATAGTTGTGATAGTATGTTATGTTAAGTAATAAGAATATTATTTCCAGTTTCAATCATGGCTGTCTTACGGTAGCTATACTGGATGACATTCCTAAATCGTAGTTTTATATGATAGCTTATACGGTGTTCACTGGCACCAGGATTATGTTCAGAGGATGATTAAGAGCTGTAATTTCGATGTTGCGTTCGGATGTTAGCTTTCAATGGCAGTGGACGAACATCCAGTATCATACATATACACTGTTTGAAGAGCCACATGTGGGGGTATTTTGGTCGCTGTATTTGAGGAAGCGTAGAGTGACATTTGTGCTGGATTTCGGCATGAAATCTGTACAGTTTGGGGTCGGGGTGATGTGTAAATAGAAAAAATATTCTCATTTGTGCTTTGAATAAATTCAGGTCACATTTTTGCAATTTACCTAGGAATAACCTAACTGGTTGTATTGGAGTCCTAAAGTGAGAAAGGTAATCAGACTCTCATAATGAGGATTCAGGTAACTGAAAAACATTCAAAGTTAGCTTTGCTCTAATTTTCAATGTTACAAATTATATGTATGTTGCTTTTGGGTCAGTTTACTTAATTCACCACACTTTAATCTAAGTAATAAATGATTGTGTTTATATGGTACTAGCGACCCGCCCGCGGTTTCACCCACGCTGCCCCGTTCCTAAGTGTCATAGGGTTATGTTAAATAGCTTAAAACCTTCCTCTTACATTACTCTATCTATTAAAAAAAACCGCATCAAAATCCGTTGCGTCGTTTAAAAGATCTAAGCATACATAGGGACAGACAGCGGGAAACGACTTTGTTTTATAATAAGTAGTGATAGTGATAGTGATAGTGATGATAGTTCTAAGTTTAAATAGTTTTTTTATGCAAAAATAATAATAAATCATTATTATTATTTTGTTAATTTACTTTTTGGCCCTCAAGTATCATATTTTTATGCATACATATTTTCACGACTGTCTCCCATTGGACAGTCTAGGCAGAGAAAATAGATTTCCACTTGCTACGATTCTGGCATAACACTTTCGCTTCATATACATTACTTCAGTATCATTGCTGTTTTGTAAAACTGACATTTGACCTGTCCCTAGAAGTAATAAACTTAGTAGGTAACTATCTTGTTATATTTTTATGCATTTTCCATGCTAAGATTATAAAGTTATTTTAGTGAAGGAAAAATTTACGTCACCTTTATGGCGTAAATTCAGTATGTGAAGGCAAATTTCGGCCATGGTTGGACTCGCGGTGGCTTAGTGGTCATAGCGTCTGGCATATCCAACCAGAAGACGCAGGTTCGAATCCTGCCCGCAATTTTTTCTTCACTAAAATACCTTTATAATAGGTAACTATTCATATTTCAAGCCCCACTAAGCCCGTATAAACTTAGAATTGAATTGGATAACTAAAATGCATTCTGGGTGAAGTGCAAGAGGCGTTGCCGGTATCAGGCGGCGCACTCAACATGCAAAGTACGCGTCGCCTTCTCAAGGCATCACTAGTGATGCGACACGTGCGGCAAGTATGACTTTGAAAATAGTATTTAAATAGCTTTTAGTACAGTAGTCTTTTATTAAAAGCTTGTAAATAATAGTTAAAGTTATATAGTTAGTTAATAGTTAATGTATAAATAATGTGAAGAATCGTAATAACAGGAGCTCATGAAATACCAACAATGTTTTTTATTCGGATTCTTTATTTTAAATTGAAAGCGCCGATTTATTTGTACCTACATACTGTATAGGTACCTACCTACTAGGTTTAAATCTATTTACTCAAAAATGCATGTAATGTGGTCATTATTTTGACAACCTTCTTTGAGCAAAGTCGACCTTGCCGTTCTGTTTCAAGGAGCGGCCGGCAGAGCTTTGCTGGCCGCTCTAACAGGCCGGCAATGTTTTGCCGGCCGCTATTTTGACATTTCAATGTTTTATTGTTGTTGTTAATATTATTCGCCAAAAGGCAGGCAAAGGTTTGAACCATACAGCCTTGTCTTAAACGGTAGAAACTTTATTGAGGCTTCAATGGAGTTTAGGAGTGAACCCAAAAAGTCACGATTTTCAATTTATATCATTTGCCTACACTCTCACACGTTCACGAACACTTAATGGTTAATTATCCACCATAATTACACATTAAACTTGAAATTCAAATTTAAAAAAATAATATAATATCGTCAATGTGCACTTTTCATTTTCCCGCCTAAACTCTTCAACGTTTTAAAAATCAAATCCAAAAATATTTTATTTCATATTAGGCTGTATAGTTCCAACTACCATTGCTCAAAAAAAAAACAAAGAAGTAGGTAACAAAAGCGCGGTTCAGTAAAAATTTTGTTTTTATTTAGTGACTTTTTTGCTAAAAATGAGCTCTCAAAGCGAAAATTCTTCCGATTCAATGTGTTTAACACCGCCAGACATCAAAGATGAAGCTAAATTAGTGGTTGAAAATTTTATACCGCGAAACTGAAAGGAAAAATTAAAGCTTGCATATGAAAAATTTGTGCAGTGGAAAATCAGTAGGAAATCTAAATCTTTAACCGAAAATGTTTTTCTTGCGTATTTCAATGATCTTTCCAACAAAATGAAGCCTTCGTCTCTCTGGAATACCTATTCAATGTTAAAGTGCATGGTTCTGATAAAGCATAATTTGAACATTAAAAATTACTACAATTTAACGAGTATGCTAAAACGACAGTCAGACGGATATAAATACTTATAGGTATTTTTATTTAAAATCACTTGCTGGTTTTATTTAGATTAGGTACCTACTTGCATTTTTGAGTAAAGCACTATACAAACCTTGGCCCACAATGACTGCTTCGCTGGTCACGCTATGATTGCCTCGAGCTAGCCTAGCTACGCTCTAGGCCTTTCAGCTTGGCCATCATTGCAGCCCTTGCTGTCCTCGCTGTAAATTTATCTCAGCTCGTCCACCAAGTGCTGCACGCTGACCGCGCTGTGTCGGCCTGGAGCTGCGCTACGCTGCGCTGTCGGCCATTATCAGCGCGACCAGCAAAGTAGTCATTATAGACCGCGGCAGTAATGTACTATTAAAATTCTTGCCTTTGCGTAATTATTGTGGGTTTAAGTTTACAAAAATGTGCAACGGATCGTTGAGCTGCCTAAATAATGGTTGAGCTACTCGAAGTCTAATGTATGCGAGCCGTCAGATAATACAGTTCAACTCAAAGCTGGTATGGCTCTTTCTTCAAAAGGCCTGTCCAGATATTACCCTACATCGTAACACTCATATTGAACAGGCTTGAGAACATACCTTACTCCTGCCTAACTCCTTTCCTTGTCCATTCCTTTAAATCTCGCGCCATCGTTGCATAATAAAATCAAGCCACAGCAACGCCCTCCCACGGCGCCTATGCGCACTACCCGGCTAACTGTCAAGTCGTCAACGACCAAAGAAAAAGCGGCGGCCGCTCGCGAGTGAAATAATTCAAATATGTGGTGAAAAGACTCTGTTCTCATGAAATAAGGTGAAAGTGGTGGTCAGCAACCTTGTGAGTACCTAATCTATTGAATTCCTATCTATCTCTTCTGTTTTCTGCCTGTTTCAACGTTCGGTGGGAAACTCGTGATCTAACTTCAATTTCAAGCTTAAACATAATTTTGGTCCATCGAGCCGTATAACTATGTAATAACAGTGATAGGTGATAACAGTGTTTAGCTATTCTCAGATTCAATTTCTTCAGAAAACTGTGAATTTAGCTAAATTACTACCTACCTTTTTTTTTCTACCTACGTAATTTTGTTGCAAAGGTAAACCTACCAAATTGTGGTGGTTATACCTATAGTAATAAACTATTCAGATTCACACGCCATCTTAATTTAGTCGTATTATCGATCTATCTAGAAAAAACCTACTTACATAGGTTCATAAAATTAATATCTTATGTATTTATGTTTATAACATTATCGCATTCACCACGATTAGCTATTGTTTCAAACACCTAACACTATCTTAGCTATTTACATCTTGCCTAACTTGAGTGCAATTATCTTCATATAACTAAGTACATACCTACCTACTTACCTATGTCAAAGATGGAAGGAAGTAAACTTAAAATACTTCAGTAGCAGCACTCACAGCGCGAATATGTCTTCCGAGCTATTCAAATCCTTTACGACTTATCTAATGAAATGATTCAAGATCGTTCAAAGGTATCGGCGTTCAAGTCGAGGTACCTATACTCGAATACATTCAATTCGTGAGGAATTTGTTTTATTGTGTACTGAAATACAAACTCTCGAGTTAGCAATAAAATCTGATGTGCAAACAAACCAAAAGGCTTTAAGTTCCTTTGATGATTTGTATTATGCTGTATCGACGCGGCTAGTACTTTGTCAACCAGCGAAAGCAGCGGCAACGTCGCCGGACCATCGCCGGACGGCACGGGCGGCGGGTCGTCGGCAGAGATGGCTTCCGTTTCCGAACTCGTGCGCTTTGGGAAATCAGCAGTAAATACGCGTTTACCTAAACTTGAGTTGCCCAAATTCGATAGTAAAATCGAAAACTGGCAAACATTTTATGATAGTTCACTAATTTAATTCACGAGAATAATTATATATCTCAAATAGAAAAATTCCATTATCTTGTGTCGTGTTTACACGGACCCGCGTTATCAATTGTAAAAGGGGTTCAGATGACCGCGAAAAATTATGAAGTGTAGGTACTGATTTCTGACACTTACGCGAATATTAGACATTGGAATGAAACTACTTTTTACGGATTTTATCGCGATTATTTAGTTCCCGACGTTTCGGATCCTTTACAGCATCCATGGTCACGGGCAGACTGAGGTGTTGGATGTCTTGATGTTAAAATTACTAACTAGCTACCTTACATTTTTGTTAATTATTAGCGATTCGATTCACGCAGAACGAGCTCACCGTATCCTTTGGTCTTGCAGTTTTAGGCTCGGATTTAGATTTTATAGATTCTATAATGGGATTCCAAGCAGCTGATAAGACCCAACCATCTTCTCTATTGAAATTTGGGTGTTTTTTGATTTCAATAGCCTCACGAATCATCCTGGGTAGGAATCGGTTTTCTTTTGCGAGGACTTGTGGTTTATCAAATCTGATGTAGTGCTGGGTCTTGTCTAGGGTATGTTCACAAACTGCTGACTTTCTGGAACGGCGGTGTTGAACACATTGCCGATGTCAGACACCGCCGTTCCAGTTTTTCAATCTTACAATCTTTAGACTCTCGTGCTAGACTCGCTTTAATTGAAAATAAAAAAATGTGCACAAACTGATTACGTAATAATCACGTCATAGATAAATGTTATTCTAAAGTATGTTGTACCCTATGTGGATTACGTATTAAGACCACTAGTCGTTCGTGAGCATTGCAAACATTTAATCTTAGCGGATCGCAATTACGATATTCCTGCTGAAGTTGATATCCTAATAGGGGTAGAACTTTTCCACGAAATTTATGATGGTCAGCGTATCAAGCTAGGGCCCGGCCTCCCGGTCGCTCTGCATAGCATTTTTGATTGGATACTCACCGGTGCAATCAATGTTGATTTATCATTACCTCCAGCTACTACATCATCTTTGGTAGCGGCTACGTGCAACCTTGATGAACAGGTTCGAAAGTTCTGGGAAGTTGAGGAACCACCGTGCGTACCCATTACTGTACCCGAAGATGAAACGTGTGAGCGTTTGTACACTAATTTAACTTATCGAGAACATACTGGCCGCTATGTCATACCACTCCTCTTAAAGGATCGCGATTGCCCATTAGGAAACTCTTATAGCAGTTCTTGGTCGCGTTTGACTCATCTCGAAAAGAAACTAAGCCGGCAAAGTCAACTCAAAACCGATAATGTTAAATTTATGCGAGAGTACGAAAATCTAGATCACATGTATCCGGTATCTCATACTACCTTGCCATCTGATAACCGTTATCTTATCCCGCATCATTGCGTCCTTCGCCCCGAGAACACAACTACGAAGCTGCGCGTTGTGTTTGACGCAAGTTGCAAGACCACAAATGGTCTATCTCTAAACGACATTGTGTTCACCGGACCTAAGCTCCAAGTTGACATCATAGACATAATAACTGGCTTTAGATTACATGCTGTAGTGTTTACTTGTGACATATCAAAAATGTACAGAGGAATTCTGGTTAGACCTGACGTGCGTCATTTTCAGCACGTCCTGTGGCGAGAATCTCCAAGTGATCCAGTTCAAGAGTATGAATTAGCAACTGTCACTTACGGAGTTAGCACCTTATCTCGCTATCCGTACCCTTCATCAACTAGCTACAGATCATGGCGCTGAGTATCCCCTCTCTGCTGAGGCTCTTCGTCATGAAACCTGTGTTGATGACGTTACCACCGGAGCGCCCTCTTTGCAGAAAGCTATCGAACTAAAAGATCAACTGGTAAACTTATTGAGCTGTGCTCAGCTTGTGCTTCGCAAATGGAGCAGTAATTCCAGTTCTTTTCTTGAAACCTTACCGGTAGACCATTGTCAAACTCCAAAATCCTTTTCAGAAGATAGCATCAAATCTACGCTTAAAATCTTAGGAGTCCAATACGATCCTGTAGGTGACAACTTTACCTATTCACAATCCCCGATTGAGAATGCTGAGGTCACAAAGCGTTCTATTTTATCCAATGTGGCTCGCATATTCGAATCCTTTGGGCTGGCTTACGCCTTTTATCCTAAAAGCCAAAGAGATCCTTCAAGATATATGGCGTCTCAATGTTTCCTTGGATGAACCTGTTCCCAGAGATATATCTCAAGACTGGTTATCTTTTATCTCAGATCTTCAAAACTTAAAACTTATAGAAATTCCACGTCGAGTCATACTTCAGCAGTCAAAAGAATTCCAACTTATTGGATTTTGTGATGGCTCCACTAAAGCATATGGATGCTGTGTTTACATCCGGGTTGTTACCCTTGAAGGCGTTCAAATGCACCTTCTCATCGCTAAGTCCAAGCCAGCTCCTTTAAAGGTTCTTACAGTCAATCGTTTAGAACTTTGCGGTGCGGTACTGCTGTCTAAAGTTGTTACCCGTATTTACGCCTTGCTTAGCAAAAATCTTAATCTTAATCAAACAGTGTTATTCTCGGATAGCTCAACGGTGTTGTCATGGTTGAACACCGAACCTCACAAACTCAAAACTTTCTGTGTGGCGATATGTTTCCACCCATGACAACCCTGCTGATATTTGTAGTCGAAGATTATCTTGTATACAGTTAGCTAGTTGCGAACGTTGGTGGTCAGGTCCACAGTGGCTGACCAGTGACTCAACAAACTGGCCTAAGTCATTTGTCGAAAATCACGACAAAGTTAGCGAGTTCAAGTCATCGTCACACTTGTCTCATACTTCAGTTATGAAACAAGCAGCTGACATGCTTGACACCTTACTGGAATGATCCTCCTCTCTTTCACGTGTGGAAAGAGTAGTAGCATGGGTCTATCGGTTCATTAACAACGTCAAACATAAACCTTCCGATCGGAATTTAACATATTTTCTAGCTTCAACTGAGCTCGATAAATCTGCCCAGTATCAACATTTTAAAGACATAATAATTCAACTCAAATCTAATAAACCTCTTCTGAGATATTTAATGAAGCTCTCTCTGTTCTTCGACTCTCGCGAAATCTTGCGAGTGGGGGGACAACTCAAAAACACAGACTTACCGAGAAGTGTCAAACATCCATATCTTTTGCCGAAACTATCTCGGTTGAGTACTCTCATTGTTGATCATTACCATACAACTTATCTTCACTGTGGGCCTCGCCTACTTCAATCTTTAATTCAGCGTCGTTTTTGGATACTCGGTATTCGTAACCTTATCAGATCTCGGTTATCAAAATGTGTAACATATTTTAAGGTAAAACTAATACCTCTTCAGCCGGTTATGGGTGACCTTCCGCCATCCCGACTGAAGCCAGGTCAATGTTTTCAGACTGTCAGCATCGGTGGCCCGTTCATAATCAAAGAGTGTAAGCGCCGTAACGCTAGATCTTATAAGGCATATTTATGTCTCATAGTCTGCCATGCAGTCAAAGCCGTTCATCTTGAGCTGGTCACTGAGTTGACCACCGAAGCCTTCATCGCGGCCTTAGACCGATTTGTATCCAGAAGAGGTCTTTGTCAATTCATAATTACCGACGGAGGCACTAATTTTGTAGGCGCCAAACGTTATTTGTCGGAAGTTTTTAATTTACTTTGCTGCTGGTGGTATAACGTGGAAGATTAATCCACCATCAGGCCCTCACTTCGGAGGCATTTTTGAAAGTGTTATATAATGCACTAAATATCATTTGAAACGGATAATTGGATCTAAAATTCTTACTTTTGAAGAATTCTATACTATCTTGACGAAGATCGAAGCCATGCTAAAGTCTAGACCTTTAGTAGAGCTCTTGTATACCTATGTTTCACAAATAAACTTTATGATTTATGATTATGATTCTCTTCCGATCCTTGTGAGGTTGACGCTCTTACCGCTGGTCACTTCCTTATAGGAACCGACCGCTAGTATCTTTACCTGAGCCGGTCTATACCGAAAATCAAACTCTGTGAACTCGATGGCAGCTTTTACAGAGATTATCTCAAAGTTTCTGGAAAACCTGGCAAAGGGATTATTTGCATACTTTACAACAAAGAAAGAAATGGTTTAAGACCGGGAATCATCAACCGAAGTTTAATGATCTTGTAACTATCTACGAAACTAATTTACCAGCGCACGAATGGCGGTTAGGTCGTGTAGTTCAGCTTCATCCAGGAAAAGACGGCATTATTGGCGTTGTGACTGTTAAAACCGCTAAAGGTTTTCTTGTACGACCTGTCGTTAAAATTTGCCCACTTCCAATAGATAACTAAAATAACCAACAAATTTTACTTCTTACTAGCTACTTAACCAATAATATCTACATCTTGTATATATAATCTTAAACTTGATCTTTTCTCTTATATCTCACACTCATACTTATATATCTGTATGCATAGGTACACTGCCTACCTGATGGCTTATGAATCTGCATAGTCGTAAATTCTTAATCTTATCGTTTATCTTATGAAATACCTCGGTTATTTCATGTGGATATGAACAGGCTTGAGAACATACCTTACTCCTGCCTAACTCCTTTCCTTGTCCATTCCTTTAAATCTCGCACCATCGTTGCATAACAAAAACAATCCACAGCAACGCCCTCCCACGGCACCTGTGCGCACTACCCGGCTAACTGTCAAGTCGTCAACGACCAAAGAAAAAGCGGCGGCCGCTCGCGAGTGAAATAATTCAAATATGTGGTGAAAAGACTCTGTTCTCATGAAATAAGGTGAAAGTGGTGGTCAGCAACCTTGTGAGTACCTAATCTATTGAATTCCTATCTATCTCTTCTGTTTTCTGCCTGTTTCAACGTTCGGTGGGAAACTCGTGATCTAACTTCAATTTCAAGCTTAAACAGATGTTTTATCTGCTTTCACTCATATTTATAAATGCTTTTGAAATTATAATCATCATTAATAATTTAAAATAGAGAAGTTTTTACTTCAAATATATACAATTCGCAATGCTACATATCCCATCCTTATCATCCTTAACATATTAGGGATCGTTCGCTACAGACACAACACTACTCGGGATTTTTCCGCACCGTCTTGTGTTTGTGTAACTTAAACTGATTTACAAGTAAATTGAAATATTATGGAAGTTACGTCTGGTGAAATTTCGACGCCTCGCTCTGTATGTATGGAAAAAGTAATTTACTTTCGTAAAATTTTGAAGATGAAAAAGGAATTATAAAATTGTAAGATGTCTGTCTATATTGAGGTAGGTTTCAAATGTAAACTTTGTGTTGGCAATATTATGTACTGTAGGTTGTCTAATAGATGACCTACGTATGAATTCAGAGTGCTGATACCAGGGTCTATCGGTCAAAAGAAATGGAAAAGCAGAACGACTTCAAGTATTTTTTCAGAAGCTGTGGTCCCAGACACAAAATAATACATATTTTTTCTATTACATAAATAGAACCTCTTTCATTTTTGAAATCGGTCTCAAAGGAATCTTAATCGGTTCACGATCGGCGAATATATCGCATGACACAGACTTTCTCGTTGTATCAGTCAGTAAAAAAATTTGAAAAAATTTTTTTGACGGTCTGGGCCTGTATTACTACGTGTCATCGCCATCGTTTTTTGGTTTGTGTGAATGGGATAGCGCTATTTTAGCTTCACAGTGACATCTCTTTCTTTCAATCGGAAAATGGCGGCAATAACACGTCATTATACGGCCTCTGTATCTTGTAAAAAGGGAAAGTAAAGTTATATGAAAAACAATGGCTTTTTCGCCTATACGATAAAATAAAACAATACTAATAACTCTTCTAGGTACACTTTATATACTTTTCTTACCATAGACACTTTATACGCTAACCTCATCTCATCTTGGCACTGCCTGCGAGTCGTGACGATACATAAACACATCCTATGTTTTATCATTTTATTGAGCAGTAACGTCGCCAAGAGATAATCCATCAACGCCGCAGTTAAAATCCTTTCGAACGACGCAGGTTACATTGTCGGTTTACGAGCGGCGGCCCAGTGGGTGTGCCTAAGTGCTGCGTTAATGTATACCGTGGTAGATAAAGTGACAATGTATGCTGTTTATCACAAAGTCTGGCGATATACGGTTTAAAAGATTTGGTAACATGACATGTGGTAATTTTTTCTTATGGGTTAGGGGTGCAAGCGCGCAGATGAATCACCTTATGGTAAGCGATTACCGCCGCCCATGGACACCCGCAATATCAGAGGAGAAACAAGTGCGTTGCTCGCTTTTAAAAAAAATTTGGGCCTACGGTATCCTCACTCACTCCACGAAACACAACGTAAGTGTTGTTGCTCGTCGGTTTTCTGTGAGGTCGTGTGACTCCGGTCGAGCCGGCCCATTCGTGCCGAAGCATGATTCTCCCACGATAAATATTTTACATAATATACACTCACTTTTCTATAGTATTTTATGGTTCCAAGAAATAAGGGCGAGTCTATTGCTATTAACTGGAGCTCGCAAATCCAAACTCTGAGCTGCTAAAAAGGTGCTGAGAATTTGACAGAGAAACCCAATAGCACTCACTGCTTGATCGTTACTGAGCTATGATAAAGCTCAATAACATTTTTTTCTAATTAGAGTCATGATCATTATCAACGTCTACTGTCCCACTACTGGGCTTGGTACTTATGGATAGGCTATAATCCACCACCCTAGGTTAGTGCGGGTCGGCAGATTTCTCACGATATTTTTCCATCACCTCTGAATTAGAAAAAGCTGACAAAATGTTTCTCAGTTTACTAACTATAACGATATTTACTAACTATAACTAAACTAAAAAACGATATCCAACAAAACAATATTTCATAAATTTCCCATCCATTATTATAAGTGAATTCCTTGACAATATCTGGCGAACGAAATGAAACAATGCGAGCACCTGCCAAGTCTGCCGCCATGAGCCTACAGTGCGCAAATATTGACAGTTTCTTGGCGCGCTCGATTTAATTACGGACCAGTTTTTACAGGCTGCCGTGGTTCCAGCCCAGCGCCAAACTGCTTTAGTATATACGGACGTCTATAGTGTATCAAAATGCTGCGTTTATCATCTAGTAAAATATTTAACTAACAATATTTTACATTTCGTATAGGACTGCCTCAAGCGTAGTCAAAACGGCATTTCGGGAGTATGCAAGGCATATGGATGAGTGGTTGAGTCTCACGGGACTTGCTCACTCCAAGATGGCAAATGGCAAATTGCCATTTGGAACTCAAGCAGGCAGCAGGCCTGTCACTTGATGGAGGCACTAAGCGGACATTTCGGGAATAACGCTCTCCTTCAAAAGGTGGGTCTGACGGAGACATCAGCCTGCTGGGCCTGCAAAAGGGAAATTGAGATCATGGAACACCTTCTGTGTACATGCGATGCAATGGCTAGAAAGCGAATGTGCCTCTTGGGGCAGGGTTATCTAAGATCAGAGGACTACAGACTCATATTTCCAAGCCTTATTATAAAGCTCATGAAAGAGCTGGAGAGGATGCGGATTAGGTATCTAGGGTAAGCACAAAAGATTCCATTAGGTCGAAGTGCACTGAGGCCTTGTTGCCTCGGTACATATGATAAAAAAAGATATTTTACATTAAAATGTACACTTGCAAGCGCATATTGTCTTTTCTACTCAACTCTTGTCCATCCAATGGTTGACTGTAAGAAATTGAATTTAGCGATAGGACCGCCAATTGTACCTAATCATGTAACGTTTCCTTTTGTATCTCTGCTCAGTCAATCTGGGCCAAAAAATAACACTAGTGCGAAATCTGATGTCGATACTTTCCGCAATATCACTCCGTATATTCACCAACTTTCCTGGCAGAACCAAATCGCTGTCGCAAATGTTTTCATGCACTGTAATTTATACAACTATTGTCTCTGTCTGTACAACCGGTCATGCAACTGTTGCTGCCTACAACTATTGTTTTATTGGCTGCTGTTTTATGACTTCAGGTTAGGTTGAACTCCCATTTAAATCACCGAGTGAATTAAGCGATTCTCGTTTAATTTGTGATTGATTTTATAGACGGGAAAGTGCTTGTGTTGTTTTTGAAGCAACTACCAGTTGCATAATGGTCTTGTAGTTGAGAGCGCCGCTGAGTAGCGTGAGGGCGGAAAACTGTCTGATTTCAGACTGTTTATTTCAATATGTTATAACTTTTTTCTGTGTAATGTCCTGTAGTTGTTTTGTAGAAATTACGTACGATATTTTAAATATTATTTTGACTTATGTGCCTAACATGTTAGAGAAAGCAAATACAATGATTACTTGAAATTTAGTCCTCCTTCATGTTTGAAAATAGCATTGAAGTTAATAGTCCATAAGTTTTAGTTTTAACCTATCTATACGTCAGACAAGCTGTTATTGGTACTTTCATCATAACTGCACATAGGTATTAAAAGCCTGAGTTTTGCTGTAAAAGATTTCCACATGTGCTGCTGGCAAACTGGTACTGGTAGATTGTCTCATTAGCCTTGTGATTGTAAACACAACTTGTCCCTTAGAAGTCCTGAGTTCGATACCCAAATTGAGCAGAAAAGCCTAATAAGTAATACCTACGTTGGGTTTTAATAAAAATCTCAGTAGTAGCTCGAAGTTGTAAGTTTATGCCCGGTGACAATAGACTCGTCATGTGAGTGCATTATTACACTTCTGCCAGAGAGAGAACACAGGCATGACGGTATATTATGTTGTGTCAACAGTCACTAAGTATCAAACGATAGTCAAGATCTAGTATCTAGTATAACACTAGCATCATTCTAACTATCACTTAACCACAAGCTAAATTATGTCCAATCAAGCCCGTTCTAAACACACTGATATTAATAGGGGACATTCTCCCACCGGTCTCATTAAACAAGTACGATAAATAGTTGGTCCCACACACAATTGGTTGCCGCTCAGTCACCGATGTACAGTCGACAAAAGGATTAGCTGTAGAGGCAGCTAAGGACATTGTAGTTCTAACAAAGATTTGGTAATAACATACCATCGCGACTGTATTCCCTGAAGGTTTAGGCGGAGGATTACTAATTTACACTCACAATTTATCCGAGTATTCGTATTAACCACACATTAAACATCCGAGATCGTTCTAAGTTTTTTTTATAACATTCTGCTCGTCTTGGAAATCGAACTTAGGGTCTCCAAAGCAGCAATTATGCTTACGACCACTACATTAATGGGGCAGTGTTATAATGTATTACGCATTATGCGTCAAATGACGTCAAATGACCTTTGACAGATAATTGTTTTATAACGCTATTTCAAGATACAGATGGCGCTTGTTACCTGTACACTTAACTCTTTGATCAATTGTACCTGGTTGCCAGGATTAATTGCTCGTTCTACTCGTGTAATGGTTGCTGCAACCAACTACGATTGATACGCGTTACACTGTTCGGATAAATACTGGTCGTGTCGCATAAGCGTTTTGGATTGGCTGTTAAATGTTTGGTTGATTTTGTCGTTTGTGTTGTTTATTGTTGCTTATGCTTCTAATTATTTATGATGCGTTAATGATTGTTCATTTCATTTTATTTTGAATATTGATTGGTTGGCTACCACAAATTGGATCCCACACGGAGCGAAGCGACAGCGTGGTCGGCCCAGACGGAGGTGGCGCGATGAATTGAACTCTTACGATAGAGATTGGGTGGCTAAGACTGCAGACGGAGAGGTTTGGAAGGAGGGAAGGGAGGCCTTTGCCCAGCAGTGGGACGAAACGGGCTAGGAAAAAAAAAAAAATTGATTGGTTAGTACCAATCAATAATCAAGAGTCAATCATCCATATACCGAACCACTACCGGGCACGGATGTCCTCAGAATGAGAGACCCCCCCCCTATCATTCGACAATACTCCACCACGCTGTCCTAGTGCAGGAGCTAATGTAATTCAAATTACTTAGTCTGGACTGTCCTATATATTTATTTATTTAAGACTAGCTTATGCTCACAACTTCAAAATTGAGTCCGACCTGGATAAAAAGCCTCAGTCGTTCTAGATTATAATTTATCTTTGTACAATAAGAATACAAAGCTATGTGTAAATTTTATCTATATCTGTTCAGACATCATTCCATATCCATACATCATTATAGACATTTACGTATGTAATATTAGTAGGGTAACATATTATGATATCTGTATTCTCCGAAGGGTTGGGCAGAGTTGTGCTACTGTACGCCCAGTTTAGGTCCCATGTTTTATTATTTATTTATTTTCTCTACCTTACATCTATCATTTCAGGTTAAACCCAATGCGATAAATGCGCCTTTATACAATAAATGTTAATTAATTACACCTATAACTTATTATAAACAATGCATCTCTTGTGAATTCACTCAGCGTACAAAAAAATAGGTCCGTCCCACTAGCAATGAGGTTAAGCGTGCGAAGTGCGCGTGTCATCGGCGCCTCTCTTAAAAGATTGGTGCGAGCGCGCGGCACCTTCAGTTATAGGGGACGAGCCTATTGCCTTTAATCGGGCACAAATCACGAACGAGCTGAACTTTCTCCATGAACATAAGCTCTCTTATAGATCATTATTAAAGAGTCTCTCCAAGCAGCTATGGAAAATTTAATAGAAAGACCCAATAACACTTTACGTGACCTTAGAACTTGGGACCTTGCACTGCTTTTGTGATCACTAGACCAAAGCGGAGGTAAATAAATCTAAACTGATATTTAATGATCTTCTAAAAGCTCTCAACGTCACCTGAAATGGGACCAGCATTGGTGTCATAAAATAATATCGTCATGGCAACATTGCCTCTTGTAACAATGTCAGTTTACGACGTGGAGTAAACTGTGAGACTATGTGGAGGGGTAAGCGTAGCCATTATATTATGTCTCTTTAAAAATTACATAAAATGTGTTGTTTTTTAGGGTTCCGTACCTCGATAGGAAAAAACGGAACCCTTATAGGATCACTTTGTTGTCCGTCCGTCCGTCTGTCTGTCTGTCAAGACCCTTTTTCTCAGGAACCCGTGGAGGTATCAAGCTGGAATTTATATCAAATACTCTAGGTCTACTATCCCTTGGAGTTCTAAAAAATCAAACTTCTAAGCCACCGCAATCAAAAGATAAGTACAACCGTTTATGCCGCAATTTGGTACGAAGCAACGTCTTATAGCACAGATAAAGGAAAAATTGCGAAAAGCATACATATTTTTTAGTACGGAACCCTCGGTGCGCGAGTCCGACTCGCACTGTCCCGGTTTTTTTAGAATTATATTTAAGATGCTATGATTCTAAACACGAATCGATAAAAATATCAATACCAGAATATATAATATATTAAGCTTTTATGGTAAACGGATTTTATCGCGTTGAAGTGATATTACTCACTAATAATTAACAAAAATGTAAGGTAGCTGTTAGAATTTTAACATTAAGTTGTCCAACACCTCAGTCTGCCCGTGACCATGGATGCTGTAAAGGGCCCGAGACGTTGGGAATTGAATAATATATAGATTTTGTCGCGTTGTGTTACAACGCGACAAAATCCGTAAAAAATAGTTATTTCAATGTCTAATATCGCATAAGTGCTAAGATATCAGTAAATTACATAGATGCCTGTTAATTACAATAAGACTAGCAGAATACTCTCTAGACTTACGGGTCGGACCCTTAAGAATAGAGAAAAAACTGAGAGCTAGAATAGAAGAGAAGCTAGAGCTTGAATTGCCCACAAAAACGTAATACCAAAATAAATCGTAATCCAAACAACATTTTATCAAATAGTGTTATTATTCGGATTGAAATACCGTTTATCTATATACCTACCGTACCATTTCGTCTACTACTACTTCATTGGAAATAAACGACCGGAAAATCCAAGCTTAGTAAAGTTATCAAGAATTGCATTCGCTTACATTTATTTCCAGAGAAGTATTTTGGATGAAACGGTAGAGCAGGAACCTAAATTAACGGTATCGGAATACGAATAATAACATACTTTGAATAAATTGTGTATTTTTTTTTAATCTGTATTTATTAAAGAGGGTTTTATCACCTTTTGACCATGCCACCCTCATAGGATATCTTACATGAAAATAAAAAACTTTAATTCTACGCATAATTCCAAAATTAACTAATTCATACAGAATTCTAGCGGCTTTAGATGTAGGGAACTGCCTCATTAGCCAAGTGGTCCTAAGCGTGACTGCTACGCTAGAGGTCCTGGGTTCGATTCCCAGGTCGAGCAGTGTTATTGGGTTTTCTATGAAATTCCCAGTAGCAGCTCGGAGTTAGGAATTTGTGCCCGGTTAATGGCAATAGGCTCGCCCCCTATTACATGGGACCTAAACATACCGGCGAACTGTGGGTGTACATTAGTACGCATCTGCCTAACCCTTCGGGGAATACAGGCGTGATGGTGTGTTATGTTATGTTAGATGTAGGGAAAGTCAGAATAATACGTTATCCGGACTTTTAATACTAAGAGATATAAAGACGGAGGTAGTATTTAAAAAGATCTTTGGAACTAAATATACAGACGCAGCCTTAATTACGAGCAGGCTGTGTTTATCTAGTCTGTCGTTCTTATTATCCCCCGTATCTTTTAAATGCTCATAAAAATGCAAGTGTTGCCGTTGGATGTTATAAATATTTTTAACGACTAAATTTAATTAAAGTTGGTCGTGATATCGTTGCGTGATAGTTATTGCTAATGAGAATATTTTTTTGAGAAGTTTTTCTTAACAAAATATCGCTTACTTTTCTTAAAAAAAAAAATTCACCCACCCTGGGATTTCTACTGCACTGTGTGTCGTGAGTACTTTCGCATACAAAAACGCGCAGATTCGGAATAACTTTGATATACTTACTGAATATTTTTTCTTTGTGTGGAAATAAAACCCACAACCCATAGTGCAGTAGACCAGTAAAGAAAATTCGAAAAACAAAATCAACGTCACCTGGGGAACATATTTATTAACCAGATGCATCTATATATTCTAAACTAGCTTGCGTCCGCGACTTCGTCCGCGTGGAATAGTTACTTCGTCTTAGCGGATGATATATAACCTATAGCCTTCCTCAATAAATGGGCTATCAGACACTGAAAGAATTTTTCAAATCGGACCAGTAGTTCCTGAGATTAGCGCGTTCAAGCAAACAAACTCTCCAGCTTTATATATTAAGTACTAGCTTCTGCCCGCGACTTCGTCCGCGTAGCGTGATGATATATAGCCTATAGCCTTCCTTAATAAATGGGCTATCTAACACTGAAATAATTTTTCAAATTGGACCAGTAGTTCCTGAGCTTAGCGCGTTCAAGCAAACAAACAAACAAACTCTTCAGCTTTATATATTAAAGTATAGATATAGATAGAGTATTAGATATCAAACCCTGTAGTGATTAGATATACAAATAGTTGAATTGAACCTACTTTTTACGGCTTTTATCGTGTTGTATTGAAATTATTTTATTCCTGACGTTCCGGATCCGATATCAAAATCAATACAACGCGATAAAATCCGTAAAAAGTAGTTTCATTTCAATGTCTAATATTCGCGTAAGTGTGTCAGAAATCGGTACCTATATACAAATATTTTTTTATAACAGCACTAGCTTCTGCCCGCGACTTCGTCCGCGTAGCGTGATGATGTATAGCCTATAGCCTTCCTCAATAAATGGGCTATCTAACACAGAAATATTTTTTCAAATCGGACCAGTAGTTCCTGAGATTAGCGCGTTCAAGCAACCAAACAAACCAACTCTTCAGTTGTATATATTAGTACCTATAGATTTAATTACTGTACCTCGGTACCTCGGAACTGTCGTTAAGTAATTCCGCAGCGCCTACTTCGGGCTCATAAAATGGTCACTTGATGAACCTTAATCGCTTTAGAAAAGGGACGTAGTACCTACCCTGACTCCTCCAGATTATCTTGACATACCAGTAGTATTATAACATGTACCTATGACCCAAAAATAGTACACCTCGAACATACATAATATTGTAACAAACAGACGAATTGAGAATCTTCTCCTTTTTCGGTTCGAAATGTGTCGTCGAGAACCGTTCGAGTTCCCATGATAAACTCGTCGGCTAGGTATTCATTTGAACACAGCTCGGGACATTTTAAGAATTCGTGCCAAGATCCGTGTATTCGGGACCTTTCAGGTACGGATTACATTTGGCCGCTGATCAAAGTTTTGAACGCTATTTCCTTTTAGAGTTTTGTGGCCTTAAATGCATCGATTCAGCTACTTTTGTGCTAAATTGTAAGATAATTTTGTGGTAGGAGAAAATGTATGGGAAAATTTTATTGTTAGCAGACTATTTTTATTTGTTTAGTTTCATTTAATTTCAAGACATACAATAAAAATATGACAATTTAAAATCAAAGTATGAGGCTCATTTTTACTTCTAGGCCCAATCATATTCCATATAAAAAGTGATTTTAAAACTAAACATAAAATGTTATTGTGATAAGTTTATGTAAGTCTGTGATAAGATATAAATAAACTTCAGATATAAAAATATACTGATTTCCATTAAACTTATACATATACATATATATAAAGAATCGTTCGATAAACATAAAAACATTTTACTGACAAAGTTATTAGCGCTGTTATTGGCTGTAAAAAGCTACTTGCGAGCCGACAACGGCCCTCATTTTACAACGCCTAACTTACATGTAAGTCACACAAAAATAACATTTCAGAAGACCCGCTGCGTACAATGTTCAAATATCCGAACGGCTTGAAATGGAAATGGGCCTTAAATTTAGCAACAAGCTATCATCATCAGACAAAAACGTTTTTTTCTGAAAAATATCTTAACTTTTCATTTCTAAGTAAATTTACGAGACAAATGGTTTTGGAAAAATGGCTGAGCAATCGGCTATTGGTCACGGGTTCTATTTTCGCACTGAATAAATACTTGTATTTCCTACAGGTAGTTGTTTTGGGAGTTTATGTTTATGAGAAGCAAGATTCGTGTCAAATAATACAGGTTATTCATCTATTAACGCGCTACTTTTGTTATGGTGCAGAGCATCAAATAATAATAATATTACCTTCCCTTGGAAAGCACCGTCATCAGCCTATAACAGTCCGTTGCTGGACATGGGCCTCCCATATCGCAATGTGCGCCATTTCACCCTATCCTCGGCATATCGCATCCAGCTTGTCCAATCTTCCGCAAACCATCACTCCATCTTGCTGGAGGGCGTCCTACGCTACAACTTTAAATTATTTAAATTTGGGGGTGTTAACAACTCTATATATATATTTTGAACTGGACGCGACCGCACTCTATCGCACTTGAACAACGACTGACAAAACGTCACATAGGTAGTGTGCGACAGAGATAACGATCTACGAAGCCGAAATTAGCCGATTGTCTCTTTCCAAACGTCGATGTGCAATATTTATCGCCGGGTACTGTACGTCTATGATCTATGGCCTACTGACCTGAGACTTCGACTGATTTATTAAAATATTTTTTTTTTAAATCTTACTAGCAATGTGGATCGCACATTACTAGTATTCTTTTTAACCCCTCGTGCTAAGCTAAAATGCTTGTGTTACGAGTGGGTTTACGTCGGTAGTGCAATGGGTGGGTTTCGAACCGGCAACCACATGATTGCAAGTCCGGAGCCCTAGCCATTAGGCTACCGCGGCTTATAAATATTGAACCTTCTATACCGATCTGTATAGTATTTTGTGCTATCTAAGCTAATAAAATTGTTTGTTCCCCCGTATACAGTTTGTGAATTACCGAATTTATGTCAAAGACATGTTCCGGTCGTGCTAATTCAAAGAGAAGTGAGATCCATTCGTAATACTGAGGGAAGTAAGTACCTAACATAAAAACATACCGTGAGATACGTAAAAAGTCATAAAAGTAGGCGGCACCCAATAAACAACATTAATTTTAGTTTATATTATGTGAAACTTGAAAATATGTAGTTAGTTTGTTCAGAATAAGTAACTGAATCGATTCCAATAATTTGGACACAATGTTATAATAATATATTTTTTTTGCGACTGCTACGCTAGCGGTCCTGCGTTCGATTCCCAGGTCGAGCAAAGTGTTATTGGGATTTTCTATGAAATTCCCAGTAGCAGCTCGAAGTTAGGAATTTGTGCCCGGTTAATGGCAATAGGCTCGCCCCCTATTACATGGGACCTAAATTCAAATTCCTTTAGTGTGGATCATAGGTAGGTACATAAATACAGATGTTCTTGAGCTTTGCGATCGGCTATGTCCCGCCCTTTGGGCATACAATCTATATATATAAAAGAAAGTCGTGTTAGTTACTTCATTTATAACTCAAGAACGGCCGAACCGATTTGGCTGAAAATTGGTGGAGAGGTAGCTTAGAACCAGGAAACGGACATAGGATACTTTTTATCCCGTTCCCGTGGGCCGTGATGACAGACCGAATTCCGCGGTGGCGAAGCCGCGGGCAGAAGCTAGTTATTTATATAGTAGGTACACGTGAACTTATAAAAATTAATACTCATTATACAGAAACAGTCAGAGAACATACCGGCGAACTGTGGGTGTACATTAGTACGCCTCTGCTAACCCTTCGGTTATTATATACCTTTCTTATGTTATGTTATGTTATATTTTGCCCCAAAATATTTAAAGAAGGTTGCAAGTGTGACACCGAGCGAAACTAAGTATCTGTCCGCAATTAGATGCACAAAGCACAAACTACGGCAGGTCATAAAGGCAGTAGGCTCGGGTGCACAGCGGGGCGGGGGTAATAAGACTTGGTGAGCATGTTTTTGTACGGACACTGGGAGATACGGATACTGGGAGATTCATAGAGAAACCCCATAACACTATCGGACTTGAATCGGGAATCGAACCCAAGACCAAGCATAGCACTCGCGCTCAGGACCACTAGGCTAATAAGACAATCATGTGTGGATGATTATTTATTTTCTCATCAGCATAATAGTATATATGTAACTATATGGTACTCAAATGGTATCGGTACAATCTATTTTATGACTTAAGGTTGCCTAAATAGTTTTGGTTGAACTTCAGATCTTGGAATTTGACGTTCTTTTTACGACCAGACTATAAAATTACTTTTAATCGCGTACCTACTGAGTAATCGCATCGTAATGTTGGCAGATAGAATTTATGGATGTGTGTGTGGGTCAAGGAGGATTAGGGGGAAGGGTATAAGTACCAATCTGATCTGTTTCATAACATACCATCACGCCTGTATTCCCCGAAGGGTTAGACAGAGGCGTACTAGTGTACACCCACAGTTCGCCGGTATGTTTAGGTCCCATGTAATAGGGGGCGAGCCTATTGCCATTAACCGGGCACAAATTCCTAACTCCGAGCTGCTACTGGGAATTTCATAGAAAAACCCAATAAGACTTTGCTCAACCTGGGAATCGAACCCAGGACCTCTTGCGTAGCAGTCGCGCTCAGGACCACTAGGCTAATGAGGCAGTTCTGGCGTTTCAATCGCCTATAAATAGAAATAAAATGTATGAAAATGAAATAGGGTTGCGAAAAATTGGGCGTTTATAAATGTATGGGATGGGGGCAAACGAACAGACGGATCACCTGATGGTCATTGGACACCCGCAACACCAGAGGAGTGACAGTCACAAAATTGCTGATGTAATTTCACTGCTGAACCATTTAGCCTAGATCTACTGCCATAACAGTGAATGAATTTGTCAGTATTTATTATAAAAATATTGCACATTGTATTTAAAAGAGATTAAGGGTTACTATAAGGCTCATCAACGCCGGCAATATATGAAAATAATATAGAAATTATATTAATGAAGCAAAAATTCGCCTGCGGACAGGATCTGAACCTGCGTCTTCTGGTTAGATACACCAGACACTATAACCGCTAAGCCACTGTGACTCCCTGGGTGGGAGGAAATTTCCCGAAATTTGCCTTCACATTCTAACTCTAACCAGAAGATGAAGGGTCGAATCCTGCAGTATTAGATTTTTTCCTTAACAAAAATAATGCAAACATACAAAATTTTACAAAAAGACACATAATTAGCGTAAAAAATATAGTTATTTAAATGCACACGTTTTACGCTATAATGTCCAGGTGTAGATTTGAAATCTTCAACACATTCGACACAAAACAAATGCCCTCATACACATTGCAACGAAAACTTCATCAATAAATAACCTTACGCCATTATTTACGGCACTTTTACAGAATGCCCAGTAATTCACGTGAGCTTTGGAAATATTTTAGAGTTCAATGGTGGAATTATGATATAGTGGGCACAGCGTGGGCAACAAATGAAAATTTACGCACGGCGAGGTATCGTTGTTTATAGCGCCGTCTCTGACGCGATTATGTTATAACTGAGCCACTTTTCGCTAACTGTGATATAAGAGCACTTCAATATGGCGGTGTGTATGTTTGTTGAATACGATTTTGCTTAATTTACTTTGTAATCTAATGACTATAGGGGATACAACATGACGACATGTAAAAACGTATCAGTATTTTTTGGTCTCGTTTTTATACCTATTATATAAATTATAGCTTCTGCCCGCGACTTCGTCCGCGTACCGTGATGATATATAGCCTATAGCCTTCCTCTATAAATGGGCCATCTAACACTGAAATAATTTTTCAAATCGGACCAGTAGTTCCTGAGATTAGCGCGTTCAATCAAACAAACAAACAAACAAACTCTTCAGCTTTATATATTAGTATAGATTAGTATAGATTCATATTCATAAATTATTATATATATCTCGACTATTATAAAAACGTTAAAAAACTGTGTCTGTACATTGTAGATTAAAAAAACAAGTTCCGAATACAAAAATGTGATATTTAAAATTCTTGTCTGTTTACCGGTTGTCGCAAAAACTAATAAGTAAATAGATTTTAATTTTGTTATCACTGTTAGAAAGTGTATGCTCCAACTTAAAAACTGGTGCACTTTTTATCTCAATTAATTGAACGGATCCTGAAATACAGCTTGACCTCTCTGATGTATACAGACGCATACAAAGAAGAGATCATCACTGTTGGTTAATGATAAAATTATATTTTGGGATCCATTTTTAATCCTAATATAGCTTCACGTGAGCGAAGCCGCGGACAAAAGCTAATAATATCTAAATAATATTTTACTGCATAACATTAAACCTTTAATTAACTTTTAACCTATTTTGATAAATAACGCAAACTTTTTAAATTATAGTGCTAATTGGTAATGATTTAGCGACGGTAGCCTAATGGCTAGGGCGTCGGACTTGCGATCATGCAGTTCCGGTTCGAAACCCACTCATTGCACTACCGACGTGAACCCACTCGAAACACAAGTAGGTATATAGCCCGCACGGGGGGTTAACTAAAATATTATGTATGTGTGGATTTGTTTTTGTTTTCTATTCGCATTTGTATTATTAATGAGTTAAAACTTTAACTGCCTAATTTCTCTAGGGTCCCGAGCGCGACTGCTACGCTAGAGGTCCTGGGTTCTCTAACCCTCCGGGAAACACAGGCGTGATGGTATTTTATGTTATGTTAAAACTTTATGTAATCGATGATTAGGTAACTTATTTTCAAACATCATCTTTCTTGTGCTGATGTTAGCGGAGAAGGTATGTTAGTATTTTTCCATAGCCTGGAAGCATGTCTAACCCATAATTGACGACATGTTTGGCGTAGCGGCTGAGCGATCGGCTTCTGCAACACGTGGTGTGGGTTCGATCCCCACACGGAGCAAATATTTGTATGATCTACAGGTAGTTGTACCGGGTCTGGGTGTTTGTGTATGTGAGAATTACTGTTTATAAATGCACCCACGATACAGGAGAAAATCCTAGTGATATAATTTATACAAAAAATCCAAGAAAATTTACTTATAAACATTTAATATTTTCTAATATCCCAACCCCTCATAATAAACTTAGTAGTAAGACGTGCTCGTTTTAATAGGTGTCGTGTTTCACTCCCCGAGCTTCGGCAAAACTTAATGAACCAACAAAAAATACACGTTAATTAAAACATCTTTCTCATCATTATTTTTGCTCACGGTCTTATGATATTAAGTCGTGATAAATAGTCGAATATGACTGTTTTTATTAATTAACTAACTTTTTTATTAATGGTATGATTGTGGCTATTGGGAGAAAAAACATGTACTATATACATAATAATAAAATTGATGATTTTTATTTTGTTTCTAGTTTTTGCTCTTCAAGTTGATGTTTTAAAAATAAAATTACATAGGACGAAAATCCCTTTTATAGGGTCTACGATGTGCAGCAAAGTAACTTGATTTTCAATAGATACCACTGACGTCACCTAAGACGGAAATTCAGAATGTGAAGTCAAATTTTGACCGGGCGAGTGGGACTGGCGGTGGCTTAGTGGTCATATTGTCTCGTGTATCTAACCAGAAGTCCCAGGTTTGAATCCTGCCCATAGTCGAATTATTCCTTTACTAAATAACTATTCAGTTTATATTCACTATCTTTTTTTTTGTTCCTACATAATTTAAATTTATATTATGTAACTGATAGTTTGTTACTGAGCTACTTTAATTTGTTATTTAGGAAGTTTGCTAACTCAGGCAAGTTGGTTGTATAAGTACTGTACAGTACTTTGCCCGGTACTAGCTCATCTTCTTCATCAACTTTCTAATGTAAGTAAATAGTATGAATGCAGCTCATAAAATAACAGTAAATTTCTCCGCAAACAGATGGAGAAGTCTAATGCTAAAACTACCTAGTTTCAAAGTTCTCAAACCATGCATCTACGGAGAGAATCGTCTGCCAATTCCTAACCAGGAACTACACGCCATATGTTACAAAATTAAAAACAATATCTCCAACAGTTGCCAACTAAAAATATTCCCAACTTTAAATTCTCAAAGTACAGGGTATTTGGCATAATGACACAATTTTGCCAAGTTTGCCAGCAACATGCATAATGGAGGTAGGCCTTGCCAAAGAGTGTTTCCGACGATATATCATGTCTTCCCACTATGTCTGTTGCTAATGTTACTACATTTTTATAAAGTAAAAGAAAATTTGTAATTTATTTGAATGAAACAGAATAAAAGATTGTTTGCCCCGTCGAAGTATTTTTATGGTTCCAGGAATTTGTCTGAAGTGTTGAAGTTAGATGATGACGTAGAAGGAAAGAAAGATGTCTGTTATTTTTTTGGAAAATGTTTGTATAGTTTATCGATAAGTACAAAATCAAGTTATAAAAAACCTTATAAAATTGTCTCATTAGTCAAAATGAGTGCTAGGCGCAAGTGCGACGCTAGAAGTCCTTGGGTTTAATTCCCAGGTTCAACAGAATTATTGATTCAGATTTTTGTCTGGTTAATAGCGATAGGCTTACCTCCTACTAAATGGGACCTAAACATACCGGTGAACTGTGGATGTACATTAGGTACACCCCTGCCTAACCCTTTGAGGAAAACAGGCGTGATGGTGATATGTTAAAATGGCGCCATCTCTTTTTCCAAAATGACATAAGAAATTAATGCATATATTGTTATCATGGGTTAAGTTTAAACTTGGCTTGAAACATCTATACTAATATATAAAGCTGAAGAGTTTGTTTGTTTGTTTACTTGAACGCGCTAATCTCAGGAACTACTGGTCCGATTTGAAAAAATATTTCAGTGTTAGATAGCCCATTTATTGAGGAAGGCTATAGGCTATATATCATCACGCTACGCGGACGAAGTCGCGGGCAGAAGCTAGTTAACTGATAAAAGGGTTACAGTTGACATAGTCTATCCTTAATCGCATCATATATGTACTTAAATTCTTAGACTGTAACTATGCTTTGTTTTCTCCACTACATTTTCACTGAGTTCTTTAAAACTGCGACAATAGAAAAAAACAACTCTGTGTACAGAAAAGTGTATACACTTGTGTTCTAATAAAAATTTACGTCAGAGCCATTCAACTAATAGGCTGCGCGAAGAGAGTTGTTGCATTAGATTTGTATGAAGTGGGCCGATTCTGGTAGCGCGCGATATTACGGAAAAACAAATAATTTTGATAACTTTATAAGTTTGAAGGGGAAAGCAAGACATCATTATATAAATTCTAATAGTACAGTGCAAAAAAAACACTGTTAGATAATTTTATTAGATAGTTACTGTAACACTTACATGTTTACGAAGATAATGTAATATTCACAACAAACTGTAGAATTTAGGGATTTAACGCGATTTAGTATTCATAGCCTGTCGTGGAAAATCGTAAAGAAGGTAAGATATTAATATAATATATTATATTCTTTTAAGAAGTAGCTAACTAACTTAATTTTTACTTACGATATATGTATGCATTAAGTACCTACAGAAAAAAATGTAAGATTTTCAAGTCATGTCATTTCTTTAGGTTTACTTTTTTTTTTTATAAAAAGCTTACTCGCAATGTGGATCGTACATTACTAGTATTCTTGTTAACCCCTCGCGCTAAGCTAAAATGCTTGTGTTACGAGTGGGTTCACGTCGGTAGTGTAATGGGTGGGGTTCGAACCGGCAACCACATGATCGCAAGTCCGACGCCTTAGCCAAATGGCTACCACCGTTTAAAACTTTGATATCCATAAAGAATAAGTATAAAAAATGCCCAAGAAAGACACAAAATGTTACAAAATATAGTAGAGTAATATAAATATTCCTTATCTGTGTATGACACTGTTAGTTAGCAGTTTGATGGTACTATGCACCGACTGGAAGAAGTCACTTGAAATAATAATTAAGCTAATTGATAAAATCTTATTCTACTAATACTATAATTGTGAGGATGTCTGGATGATTGGATATTTGTTACTCTTTCACGTCAGAACGGCTGAACGGATCTGGATTAAATTTGGCACAGAGATACATAGATTATGGTTTGAGATAAAGTATAGGCTACTTATTATCCAGGTCGGACCCAATTTTGAAGCCCAAGCCGACGAAGTCGTGGGTAGAAGCTAGGCATATATAAGGAAGGTTTAGGCAGAGATTTAATTACATAAAAACATAACATAAAACTTACCATCACGCCTGTATTCCCCGAAGGGTTAGGCAGAGGCGTAGCACAGTTCGCCGGTATGTTTAGGTCCCATGTAATAAGGGGCGAGCCTATTGCCATTAACCGGGCACAGATTCCTAACTACGAGCTGCTACTGGGAATTTCATAGAAAAACCCAATAACACTTTGCTCGACCTGGGTATTGAACCCAGGACCTTTAGCGTAGCAGTCGCGCTCAGGACCACTTGGCTAATGAGGCATTTTAATTATATACACCCACTGTTTTATGTTATAGGTATTCGTAATAAAGTTCTTCGATATAATATCGAGCGCTTTAAGAATAGAAGCTCTCTGCTTTTGCCTTTCAACTCAAGTTGCGAGTCTAAGTTTTTGTGACAAGCTAACTCTCTCCCGAAATGTTTGAGTTTACTGCAATTTCGCAGTTCGCTACTGACGACGCTTCGTGACATTACTGCTAGTTAAATTGAGTTTCTCGCCGTATTCATGTTGGGAATCAAATTAGACGCGTCTTCGTTGTTTTCGGTTTTATTTTCAAATGAATTAGAAAATTAACTAATTAAGACGTAAGGTGATTTGAGAATACTGTCTGTTTCCCAATGACATATCCATCGATAGATTTGCTTACTAGAGATAGGATAATGACATATGTCTAAATCCTATCTCTAGTACGCAAATCCACTTACTGATTGGTTATTGGAACTCACTGTCTACATTATTAACATAGCAAGTAATTTCGGTTTCAAATTAATGTAGGTAAGCACTATAGTTTTTCGGAAAGCAATAATCAAGCAACAGCTATTTTGCGCTGACGAACCACGTGTTGGTAAGTATTTAACGTCGCCCATGTACACCTACAACACCGGAGAAGTTGCTGATGCGTTGCCGACCCTATACCCTACGGACTGCAGACTGCCAGAGCCGCAGTAACCGAGGGGGAACTGGTTCTTACGAGCAAAAGTCGTAACACACACCAAGGTGCTGTACGAATCACCGACGTAGAGTGGTCGCCAGCCAGTCAGACCCCAAGAGGTCCTACCACTGAGCAAGTCAGATATTTTCGAGATGCCTATCTGAAAGGCAGTAAGGAATAGGTTTGCCAATATATCTATGGTATGGTAGCTATGATAAATAAAAAAGTGTATTGCCTATTCTTAGCATAATAAAAGATGGCTCTTTTTTTTTAATTCATGATAGGCTTACGCTTGATCGCCAGTTCACCTGATGTTAAGCGACACTGCGACCTAAGATGGAGCGCGCTTGCCTAGAAGAAACCGATTCACTCGTGATTTAAAGCCACCCAGATTATATCTATCGGGGAAGACCCACTCGGGAATCGTATTCCACACTTCCGCGGTACGCATGATAAATGTTTATTGAAGCGTTTCGTTCGGATTTTCGGAATATCTACCATGAATCGATGCCGGTTTTTTGTGCTCCTGGATGTCCGATAGTAGAAAGGGCAAGGAAGAATAAGATCGTGGAGATCTGATGCACACTCTCCGTGGATCGGAAAGCGCGTTAAGTCCCGGTTGTTGTACAGACACTTATACCCTAAAGCGCCTAACAACCAGTTTCTCCTTATGATATCGGTGTTTCTCACAAAATAGCAGTCTTTATCTGGGAACAGGCGAGGAGAATGATGCTGTCATTTAATTAATTGACAATAATGGACGCAATTTACCTAGAAACATTCAGGAACTATTTACACAAGGTTTATCATCTATATAGTACACCTCACTAATGTAGACCCATATTCCGCCGGTATGTTTAAGTCCCATGTCATACGGGGTCTATAGTTATTAACGTGCCAAAAATCCCAAACTCCGAGTTGCTACTGAGAATTTTATAGAAAAATCCAATAACACCTTACTCGACCTGGGAATCGAACCCAGGACCCCTAGCGTAATAGTCGTGTGGAATAATGGAATTTTTCTCTCATTTAAACTCACTTGTACCAAACAAATATACAGTAACGTAAGTACCTAAAAACATAAATTACGTTTCTTTTTTCTTTTCAATATCGCGATAACCACCTCACCTAACCCTACACCTGAAAAGAGACCATTAATCTCCTCGATAATTCACTCCGCACAAACTTTGGTAAAGGAAAAAAAGGAGAGAATTTTCCCGACAATTTTTCCCCACGTCCAATCTACTATTTAGGAAAACATCCTTACGTAAATGTACACAAAATATCCACAAAATGAACCGAACACGATTTGAATATCTAAATTGGCAATCCTTCGGCATTCCCTAACTTTCCTCATTACAGTCGCGTTCACCTGTTAATTTTTTGGGTTCCGTACGTGGTGGAAGGAAATTAGGTTAATTGCGATCTTTTTTATCAGGAATTTCACAAGAGAGAGAGAGAGAGATTTACGGTGAAAAGCGTAACTATACTGATTTTTTGTGAAATTAGTATCAGAATTCTGACGTCGAATTTATGTTGTAGGTACCTAGCTGATATTTTTGTAACTCCTTTGTGTCAAACACTGTGTTAAGGAAAATTAGGTTTTATATGTTTTCAGTAAGGATAAAGTTTTTTTTTAAGTTTACTTGCAATGTGGGTTGCTAATTACTAGTATTCTTGTTAACCCCTCATGGTAAGCTAAATAATAATATGCCTGTGTTACGAGTTGGTTGGCGTCGGTAGTGTAAGTGGTGGTTTTCGAACCGGCAACCACATAATCGCAATACCATCGCGACGCTTCAATATTAAAATCCGATAAAAATAAATTAAAGTGAATTCTGTTTGATATTTTGTATACGATTGTACAAGTACACTCACACACAGCGACTTTGCACCAACAAAAATTTTCACACAAAAACTAGTACGGAACTCGCAACTGGTGCTCATCCACACTATAACATTGCTTCCCCGCTTCGGTTCCGACTATCTTCACGTTTTGCGGGTAATTTTTATTGTAATTTATTGAGTCCACGTGACCAGGCACTTTAGTTAGTACGTAATAGTCTAGCAGGAGACAGAATTATAATTGTACTTCAAAATTTCATGTGGACACTTTGTGGAGCGCTTTATGGCCTTTAGTGGGTAGTTTGTAATGGAACAAGTTTTTGATGGTGTAATAATATGTTTGAAAAAGGGGTTTAATGTGAATTATATGTTTGAAAAAGTGGTTTAATGTGAATTTGTGTTACTATGTAAAAGATAGAGATAGGGGTAAGTTTACGCCATTCTTATAAAAGTAATACGTTTCATAAGTCTGTTCGTAAATCTGACTGCCGTGTGTGTATTCCTTGATTCGAGTCCCAGATCGAGTATTGTGATAATGGGTATTCGTAGTGTCTCATTAGCCTAGTGGTCCTGAGCGCTACTGCTACGTTAGAGGTCTTCGGTTCGATTCCTAGGTCGAGCAGGTAGACCGAAGGGTTTTGCTATGAAATTCTCAATATCAGTTAGGAGTTTAGGAGAATTTGTGTTTAATAGCATAGGCTCGCCCCCCATTACATGCTACCTAAACATACCGGTGAACTGTGGTTGTACATTAGTACGCCTCAGCTTAATCCTTCAGGGAATACAGGCGTGATGGTATGGTATTCCTATAAAATTATTAGTTGAGCTCAGAGTTTGAATTTGTACCGAATAGATTGAAATAGGTTCGCTCCTTATTAGATGGGAACTAAGTTATACTGGCCCTGGCTGTTATAGTTATACTAACTGCCTGAATAGCCAAGTGGTCCTGACCGCGACTGCTACGCTAGAGGTCCTGGGTTCGATTCCCAGGTCGAGCAAAGTGTTATTGGGTTTTTCTATGAAATTCCCAGTAGCAGCTCGGAGTTAGGAATTTGTGCCCGGTTAATGGCAATAGGCTCGCCCCCTATTACATGGGACCTAAACATACCGGCGAACGGTGGGTGTAAATTAGTACGCCTCTGCCTAACCCTTCGGGGAATACAGGCGTGATGGTATGATGGTAAGTTATACTGGCGTACTCTGAGAGTACATTATACCTCTAACCCTTTCAAACCCTTAAAAATGTCACCCTTAACCTTGACATTGCAATGTAAGAACTATTCTCATAATAAGTAAGAAGATTTTTGTTCGATAGTGGGCGGGCCATCTCGAGCCGTCTCAGTACCGCGCGGTTTTACAGCCGCCACGCACGCGCCACGCGTGGCGGGGACGTGAAACACACATGTAGCTAGTATCAACACGGAGTTTTACTTTTAGTTCTGTGGCTTTGTTTTTGGTGACGTATGGTAAATATATTTAGTACCAATAGTATAGTAAATAAATTTCATTCAATTAGGTATGTGGAGGTGCCGTTATGTTATGTAAACGATGTTATAGGTGCTAAAGTTTATTTTATATATTTTACGAATAGGCCGGCTCGACCGGAGTGATACCACGGCCTCACAGAATACCGGCGTGAAACAACACTTATTGGATACTGGAGGCCCAAAAAAGGCCCGTTACGCACTTGCGACTCCTCTGATGTCGCTTACCATCAGGCGATCCGTTCGTTTGCCTCCCTATGCTTTAAAAAATAATAATGAATGTATCAATTCATTAAAGTAATTACTGAACTTAAATCAATATGGTATATTAAAGAGATTAAAGGTTATGTTATGTAAACAATACCAACCTAAGGTAGGTTTTTGTGTCTTTTAACGAGCTTGCAGACTGATTTCTGACGTCTTATGAGCATATGAGACATTGAAATTATTGCTTGCAATCTATTAATAAATTAATTCAAATAAAATATAATTGTGCAGATATACTGTGATATGTTGTGTATTATTTTTATTAATTGTATTATTAACCAACTAACTCTCTTAACTAACTAAAATTCTTAAAGCCCTTGATATGTGTTTCGACTTTCGCGTGAAAGCTAGTTGCCTCTCTCGGTTGTCTGCTTTGGTCTTTTGGGATAACAATAGCGGAATTTAATTATTATGTCTCTCAGAATGAAAGAAATTAGGTATATAGGCTATAGGTAGTCCTCTAGGCTGACCTAATGTTGTGACCACGGATGTCATCAGTTCGAACGATACACCCGAAAATTTTCTTTATCAATAGGTATTGAATTCTAATAAATACCAAGTAATTTCCGACCGCATTCATTCACAACGCATGTAATTAACTAAAATAATACTGCCGCCTAAAGACAGTGGCACACATAGCCATATGCAAATTGCACCGTGTTTACAATGAATCAACGTACGCAGCTGCACAAATATGTGCTATGTGAAATTGCGTCGCTAGATGGCGTTGCATGTCGCCGCTCAGTCAGGATTACGGCACCGGCTAATTGGATGAGGAGCGCACGAGTTTTGGTGATTATGTGCGATTATGTATTGTGATGGCCTGGGACGAAGTTGCACGTAGCTATGCATTTTAATTAGCAGAGTAGAATGTTATTTACTATAGTACCTGTGTAATATCAAATAGTGGACGTTAGTGCGAATGCTGATGATGGCATAAGGTTCGATTCTCAGGTCGAGCAGTGTTATTGTAATTTTGCTCAATTATTGGCCATAGACTCGCGCCCTGTTTGTTACTTACTATGGACCTAAACGAAAACTGTGGGTGAACATTAGTACTCTTCAGCATATCATTTTCAGAAGCACCTACAGGCGTGATGGTATGTTATTTTACTCTCACGCCTTTCTCCCACAGGAGTAGGCAGAAACTACCTACATTTAAATTAAATGAACCAAAATAGTCTCAAAAATAGATTAAAAGCTTCAGTAGATATCGGAACAAGTACACATTGGTCACAGGCAGTTGTATCGATAAATAAATTAGAAACAATTACTTCTATAAAATAATCAATTTATTGAAATAAAACAACTTTATGGATTATATCGCGTTATATTAGTATTCAATACAATACAAATCAGTAAAGTTCAGAAATCAATAATTAATTTAATAAAAAAAATCCTAAAGCAAATTACATGATTGAAATATGGGACTGTTGTATTCATAAATTGAATTAAAATAATGTGCCTTCATATTAATCATGATCGCATTAATTTATTTACTGTAAACTAATAAATAAAACAAAAATGACAAATTTTCTCACCTCACAGTGTTAAATTATATTCTGCGTTCGACATTCGGTGTTGAACATTCATCAAAATGGAAGTGCGAGCATCAATCCACGACGTCGCGATGCACCGATGCATAATGCAGTATGCAAATCTGTTGGCCACAAACTAGCGACCGACTGATTGCTAGTTCTAACGAATTTACATTTTTTTCCATGTCTCGTATTGGCCGATTGGTCGTTTCAAACAATTGGATTACTTCTATTTGCGCTCGGTGTGCCTGTGACGTTGAAGTACGTTTTTTTGGATGTCAATTTCTCTGTTATGGTATGAAATAGATCGATTTTAATCAAGAAAAATAAAGTTTTTTTCCGAATGCAATCAGGCTTTGTTAAACTAATCCCTCGCATTTTATTAGACCTGGGATAAAATATATCTTTCTTTTTTTTTCATAGTTTTCATACATTAGTTACCGTATTCGGAATAAGAGTTGAGATTTGATATTGACCTACCTACTCAAAATTCACACCACAAGTACCACAGAGTAACCACTCTGTGGTACTTGTGTGAATTTTGAGTCTATCTAATATAAACTATAGCAGCTATAGGTAACCAACTATAGCTGGTATAGTTTAGATTTAATGAGATTTTTATCTGGACAGCTCTAATTAATGTATGTAAACAATACGTACGCGACGCAACTGACATCCTTATCAATATAATGTAATAATACTAAATACCGGCAATGCACTTGTGACTCCTCTGATGTTGCGAGTGTCTATGGGCGGCATTATATTTTAGCGAGCTTAGAGAGAGATTGCTATATAAGAAAATATATCGTATGATGTCCAGTTCGTAACTACGGTATATAAATGAATTTTCTCATACACATAGATTGATTGGCGAGCGTGTCGATAACGGAGATGTGTTGATGTTAGTCTTAGGTAAACTATCGGTATAATAACAATATTACATTATGCTAGGGGATGAGACATGCCTAATTGGGTGCGATATGCCTTACTTGTTAGGACACTATAATAGACGGAAAATTGTGTGTGAAAGGGGTTAGGTAATGTCGTACTAATGTACCTACACCTACACATCATCGGTATCTTTAGGTCCTATGTAATAGGAAGGCTATTGCCATTAACCAGGCACACATTCCAAACTCCGAGCTGCTATTGAGAGAATTGCTGAGAATTTCATAGAAAAACCGAATAACACTTTGCTTAACTTAGGAAACGAGCCCAGGAGCTCTAGAATAGCAGTTGCGCTCAGAACCACTAGGCTAATGAGGCAGGTTTTTTATTGTTATTAATTATCATTACTGATTGATAGGGCCCTCCATAATTCTATCGTTTGTTGTAAGCCCTGTGTCGCGGAGGACTTCACAAACACAACATTTTAACCAGACTCCATAAAAATCTTCTTAGGCGGGCAAAGAACCTACGACACGTGGCGCAAAGATGGCAAGGGAACTATCTTAACCGCTGCGCCAAACGTGTAGTTTAATATGAAAAATAGAGTAAAACTGAGGTTGCATGAATCGTATGACAGACATCAAGACATGGCGAAGTAGATGATTCATTTGTATAATAATTCTAAAGAAAATTGGACTTTATTCTATCACATACCAAGCCACGATTCTCATTGATCATAAAATACCGAATTTATTCGCACGTTCCCCTCACTGCCTTACGAAATCCGTCCGCCGTTCGGTACGAGTATCGGTACTACATTATCTCTCACATTTTTGTCACACTGTCTCATAAATATGTGACAATACATTATTGCTGCCATTCAAATGGGTACGTAAATGTATCGAGACGTTTTGTTAAGGTCTATTTATGTTTTGTCGTAGTCTAGCTAGAAATGTGTTCGCAATTCTCGTGGGTTCAATGTAGTATGATTGTGGGTTCAATATGGTATCTTGTCGTTTGAATCAGTAGAAGTTCAATAGAACCCACAAATGTTACTTAGTCAATTTGAAATATCTTCCCTTTCCAATATTACAGCGCTTGACTATTGCACAGTGGGGATTCCCGTCCGTAGTAGTCTGTGGGAATCTTGGAAAGGCTTACCATATTGGGAAAGCTACCTTAGTGTGTAAAAGTATCGATTTCTTAAACCATATACATAATAGCTTCTGCCCGCGACTTCGCCCACGTAGCGTGATAATATATAGCCTATAGCCTTCCTCAATAAATGGGCTATATAACACTGTTTTTTTTTTTAAAATCGGACCAATAGTTCCTTAGATTAGCACGTCCAAGCAAACAAACAAGCAAACAAATAAACTCTTCAGCTTTATACTTATTAAGTACTAGCTTCTGCCCGCGACTACGTCCGCGTAGCGTGATGATATATAGCTTATAGCCTTTCTCAATAAATGGGCTATCTAACACTGAAATAATTTTTCAAATCGGACCAGTACTTCCTGAGATTAGGGCGTTCAAGCAAACAAACAAACTCTTCAGCTTTATATATTAGTATAGAGTATAGATACTAAATGAGGCTGGCATTTCCTTATTGATGAGCTCTGAGAAGAAACACTCAAGCGAAATAAAATCAGAGAAGCATAGTCTCTTTTAAAATCCAGACATTTTAGGTGTTTTTATGTGAGTATCACAATATAGGACAATGGGAATGCCCTTTTGAGAAAGGAGACATAGTAACTTTCTGATTGGTTCTTAAATTTAAAACAGTACTGTACTTTTCAAGTCGGACCAGTACTTCCTGAGATTAGCGCGTTCAAGCAAACAAACAAACAAACTCTTCAGCTTTTTATATTAAGTATAGTTAATATGATGATTATCGTCTGATGCACCATGGATTTTGACTTCCTAGCGCGGCATGAAAAATATTGTGAAGCGCGACCGATTAAAATAGATCCTATTAAATAGCCAAAAACCAAATAAACCTAACTGAAGTTTATCATTGTCAAAAACAAGCTTTAATATGCCCATGCCAAAGTATGACATTCCGTGACATTATTACTTGATCGTACTTGACATTACAAGAGACAGAAACAGTGCAACGAACTACAGAAGTTCTCATTCCATCTGTTAAACTTTGCAGTTGATTGTGAAATAAAACAGTCGCCAACGCTTCTAGTGTATTTAGTCCCTAAGGTTGCGGATAAATATGAGTCACAGATATTTTTGAACAAACGATTTTGAGATTTGCTGAGGGAGAATTGGAGTATACCTACGTCAGCATATAATTCGTTGATTATTTGATATGTTAGAACATAATATAACATACCATCACGACTGTATTCCCCGAAAGGTTAGGCAGAGGTGTACTAATGCACTTCCACAGTTCGCCGGTATGTTTGGGTCCCAAGCAATAGGGGATGAGCCTATTGCCATCAACCGGGCACAAATTCCAAACTTCGAGCTGCTGCTGAGAAAACCCCAATAACACTTTGCTCGACACGGGAATCAAACCCAGGACTTCTAGCGTAGCAGTCGCGCTTGGGACCACTAGACTAATGAAGCAGATATATAACTTGTTAGAACTTCTTTTGCAAAAATACCAAATATACGGGATGAATGACGATGGATGAAGACGGCCACAGTGGGTTCTCTTCCGATCCGTTGTTAATGCACCACGCGAAGGAGAATGCTATTAGACCTCTAGCTTCCATTTCCATGAGCTGTGGTATGCTAGAAGCTGATTTGGGGAGTCAGGCCTGACATTGGCCCTCGTAAGTGGCGCTTGGGTTGCCCTCACAAGCGCCTTCGAGTAGGATGCGAGATAGAGCCTTTGTGGTCCAGCGATGGCTCGACCATAGACAATTTTGGACCATAGCTCCGATCATAGGGCATGAAAAGTACAGTACTGTTTTAAATTTAAGAACCAATCAGAAAGTTACTGTCTCCTTTCTCAAAAGGGCATTCCCATTGTCCTATATTGTGATACTCACATAAAAACACCTAAAATGTCTGGATTTGAAAAGAGACTATGCTTCTCTGATTTGATTTCGCTTGAGTGTTTCTTCTCAGAGCTCATCAGTTTGGAAATGCCAGCCTCATTTAGTATCTATACTCTATCTATACTAATATATAAAGCTGAAGAGTTTGTTTGTTTGTTTGCTTGAACGCGCTAATCTCAGGAACAACTGGTCCGATTTGAAAAATTCTTTCAGTGTTAGATAGCCCATTTATTGAGGAAGGCTATAGGCTATATATCATCACGCTACGCGGACGAAGTTGCGGGCAGAAGCTAGTCTTAAATAAAAAAATATTTACTAGTTACTGTTTTTAAATATATGACATTTATCATTTGCCCTACTGGATTATTCTGGATCATTAAAGATTTCCTACACAAGCAAAATAAATATAGAAAAAATAAGGCACTTATAATCTTCCGACAGTTTATAATCTCAGTAGATTTATAGCTTAATTTTCAGGTGACATATGTATTTTTAGAGATTATTTATATTTATTAAACTTCATATTAGATGCGCCTTTCCTCTTGACAACGCCGGAATACGTAAGGACAATATTTCAAAAACAAATTGCTTGGGACGCGGTCACATTTTTTATCATTATTTTAATTTATTGCCGACCTAAACGCGGCTGACAGGTTGCGGGTAGATAGCATATAAGATGCTTGGTCGAGGGTAAAATGCTGTGAATAATTTTTTTTTCAAAAAATATTTAAATTTCCTCCGATTATTGTACTTTTTTATATATTTAGGCCCACTTGCACCAAATTCTTAAATGTGTTTAAGTCATATTTAAACACAATTTTTCATAGAAATTTCGTGTTTAAATACAATTTAAACACATTTATAAGTTGGTGCAAGTGGGCCTTAAGTTAGTTCATTACTTTGTTCTTTATCTTTGTTCTAAATTTTAACGTTTTAAATGATTTAAAAAAAGGATCTATGTAATTGCGTAAGAAACTATTATCTACTTATTTTATAATATATAATGTTATTATCTTTTTACGTAAACTATATTGTATCCTATAAATTAAAATCAAATAATGTTTAAAAAAATGGATTTAATCTAAATCATGAATGTCTCTTCTAAATTCTGCCCCTACTTGATGCATACTAAAGTAAATTTAATATCATATTTTCAAAACAACTTGTACACAGCTTGTTTCTTCATTGCTGAATTCTCTTAACAAGTAACACAAGTGCCTATAATAAAATGTAACACGCAGATAGGTAGTCCCGGCTAATGCGGCCCCTTGCCGTCACGAGAATTTTGGCAATGATTCATGGTTTGTTTTGGCTATGAAACTACGTCGCCGCTTCCGAGAACTTTACTGACTAATGGACTCTGTTTTCACATTAAAAATTTCTCGTAGTGAATCGTAAAATTTGTGGTGGATTTTTATAGTTTTGAATTTTTATGTTGACAAATTTTGTCAGCGATGTTTGATGTGTTTGTAGCGGGGTTTTCTGCTAGGCACAAGTTATTTACGGAGTTTTCAATTTAGTTAGCTTTTGTAACAAAGTTTCAGTGTGTTATTGGTTTTATAGAAAGACGTATTAAAGCATAGAAACAGTCTAACATTAACAATTGATATAGCATACTAGGATCGCATAACCGTTCAGAAGTTATGTTATTGTCTCCAGACAAATAAAGAACAGACGTACTAAATTGAGCTTAGTTTAACAACAAGAATCCGATCCAGCGTAATCCGTACAAATTAAACCGCCACAATCTTTCACAATCCCACGTTTTATGAACCCCTGGTACATCTAATCAGATCCACCGGGTTTATTGCCAGACCTAATCAAAAGGCGGGGCGCGCATGATTAAAATCTAAAACAGTCAAGAATTAATTAAGGGAGACATCTGAAATCCTCAATAAAATTTTGCATCTCCAGCATTTGAAGGCTGACGTTCAAAAATAAAATTGAGATTTTAATAAAATGCAAATGTGGTGTTGCGGCGCTTCCGTCGTGATGGAGCGAGCGCCGCCATGTTTTATGTGTGTGTCAGACAGTTTTGTGTCTCGAGATGCGCTTCAATGTTGCTGTAATATTGACGCTATTTAGAGTTTACTTTCTAAAGTAAGATTACTAAAAAACATGACAAAAAGTATACGGCCGCCTCATTCATTGGAACTCAAGCAGGCGGCAGGCCCGTGTTTTGATGGGGGCGCTGACCGGACACTTCCGGACTAATGCTCTCCTACAAAAGATGGGTCTGATGGAGACATCAGCCTGCAGGGCCTGCAAAAGGGAAATTGAGAGCATGGAACACCTTCTGTGTACATGCGATGCAATGGCTAGAAAGCGAATGTGCCTTTTGGGTCAGGGTTATCCAAGACCAGAGGACTACAGACTCATACCCCCAGGCCTCTTATAAAGCTCATGGAAGAGCTGTTTGTAGAACTGGGAGGGGATGAGGAATAAGTTATCTAGGGGAAGCACAAAAGATCCCATTGGGTCGAAGTGCACTGAGGCCGTGCTGCCTCGGCCCTACACAAGATAAGATAAGATAAGATACGGCCGCCTGATGGTAAACGGCAACCGCAGCCTATAGACGCTAGAAACACCAGGTCGGTTAACATACGTGCCACTAATTTTGTTGTCGAGTATCTCCTGCTGGAAGCATAGCTTAAGACGAGATAATGCTACGACAAAAATTTCTCGTTCTTTTTCAAAGAATTATAACATGAAGGATCTTAGACGTAAGTTTCACATTATAACTAGGTCTAAGTTTATTAGTAGTTTTTGCATTTAATTATGAGAATAATGAATTTCACTCTACCCGCTTCACTTTCAGGAAGAGATTGGTTGGCTTTATGCATAGACGAGAACCACGAGTCTTCAGTAACGAATAAGCTACCAATCTCTTTCCTAAGTGTCCTCGGCACTAAGGAATTATATTAAGCGGATGGCACAACGACCTAGTTGAGCCTGGCTTAGGTTGAAACCTTGGAGAATAAATAAGTTGTAGATCACCGTTTCTAGATTCACTACAACATCTTCTATTAGCGGTTTCTATACCATATTCTTACTCAGTTTTGATGTCACATCTATACACAGACATATTTCATTACATTATACAATCACAATCAATAATCAAGGACGAATATTAGTGATTCAGTTGGTTCTTCTGCCTAGCCCATTGTGGAAAAGTCAATTTTAATTATAATTATTTAAGTATTAAAAACTCATTAGTGACACTAAGTTAGTATATATAAGTTTTAAGCGTATTTTCAAGAACCTACTTTCAAAAGAAGGGACACGAAAGATATTCTGTTTGATTTATTTTCATTTGGGAGGAGGATAAAGGTTGCATCTCTTCTTTATATAAGTAATTACCTCTACCTGAAAATAAGGACAATGCCAGTTTTGACTTGAACAGCTATGAAGATATTTTTAAACTATGAAAAAAAAGAACGAAGTCTGAATGAATTGCGAGCCTCAGAATGATGTTATGCGATTATAGTTTCTAAGGTAAACAATGTTAAAATAACTGTTTTCTCTACTATTATAAAATTTAAAAAAGCTGTGTCTGTGCATTGAAGATATTTAAAAAAAACAAGCGGGTTAGGGTATATAAATGTCTCGGAACCAAAAAATGTGATTTTTAAAATTCTTGACTGTCTGTTGTTACGGCTTGGCGCAAAAACAACTGATTAGATTTTAATTTTGTTATCACTGTTAGAAAGCATGTGCTCCAACTTAAAAACTGGTATACTTCTTATCTCAAATAATTAAACGGAACCAGAGATACAGCTTGACCTCTCTAATGTATAGAGACCCATACAAAGAAGATGTCATCACTGTTGGCTTTTGAGCTTCACGTGAGCGAAGCCGTGGGCAGAAGCTAGTTCGTTTATAAAGTTAAAACTGACATCTTGTAGACATGTCTTTAAACTTCATACGTGACTCAGTGTTAATATTTACAATGAGTTAGTTGTGTTTAACTTAGCCCAGATTAGAATAAAAAGGGTCAGGTTGCTAACTTTAGTCAAGTTAAAATAACACTGCGAGAGGACTGGTGAAGTTAAAAGGGTATGTGTATGTAAAAAGGTCAGAATATACTTTGCCAACCTTTTTTAGCGAACCTCTTAAAAAGGTCATAATTATCATGTTTGGATGTTTGTTATTTTTTTTTTCAACACACCTAATGTTAGGAAACTATGATTTCAGGATGGCATCCTTTGCAAAAAGTAAAATATGTGAGATGATTTAAATTATAAAACACTAATAATAGCTTCGCTTTTGTTGATATCGATTATCGCAATAACTAAGATGTTTAAATATTTATAACTGGCTTCTGCCTGCGACTTCGTGTGCGTAGCGTGATGATATATAGCCTATAGCCTTCCTCTATATATGCTAGGCTATCTAACACTGAAAGAATTTTACAAATCGTACCACTAGTTCCTGAAATTAGCGCGTTCAAGCAAACAAACAAACTCTTCAGCAGTATAGATTAAACAAGTAACAGAAAGCCTAATGACAACCTACGAGTACACATATCAAAGAAATAAATGTTGGGTACACATTAAAATAAAATAACATCTCGTTTCAATATTGAATGCGGAGTTATAAGCGTGTCGCTGACGAGTGTAATTAAATATCTCTTTTGCATAATAGTAGCATTAATAAAAGAGCGTGTGTGTATGATGCTTTTCATTCGCAGTGTACCTGAAACATTAATGAAAAGAGTGTTTATAATTATTTAACACATTAAAAACGGATTAAATAACGTTCAGTACATGCCATATTCCGCGAATGATTACGCAAACGCAGTGCGGAACGAGAATGAAAAAACCTTCAACGAGATGGACGGACGACCTGGTGAAGGTTGCTGGGAGCCGTTGGATGCAGTCGGCATATAACCAGTCCTTGTGGGAAGTCTCTGGGGAAGGCCTTTGTTCAGCAGTTGACTTCTATTGGCAGAGGCGGATTTTCGCCTAGGCCTACAGGGCCCCGGGCTAGGCTAGGCGCCCAAAAGCCTGGCTTGCCTTATCAAAAATGTGTCGAAATATTTATTTATATTTTTTTTGTCTGTATTATTCATTAATTTGCTAAAACAAAATAGAATGATTTCTAAATAGGGACGGGGCCCCAAATGCCAGGTCCTTGGGGGCCCCGGCCCTCAAGTCCGGGCCTGTCTATTGGGTGAGAGATAGGAAAATATAGCAACTTAACTTTAACTGCAATGTTATTCCAGTCCACAACTCAAACATCTAAAATATTTAATGAATGGCCGAAGTATGAATGACAGGGATAGTTTTAGACTTCGATTTCTAGCTATTGTCGTCCGGCGATAGGAGAAATAATTTAGTAGTATGAAGACAGAATGTGCCGTTGTGTAGATTTATTCTTTCAAATATCGATTTATGAGCAGTGTATTCGAAGTATTTTATGTCAAGATATGATAGCCGAGTGATATTACCATTTCAGCATTGGAATACCAAGCCTGAATGGAAATTCAGAAATTCAAGAATACCTACATTGAGACATTAAGTTAGATTTTTTTCCGACTAACGAATATCTTTAAGGCTTCTCATTGTATCTTGATCTTAAGGGACAGGTTGCGCTGCTGTTGAGAGCCTTTCGGATCCTGACGAATCCACCACCCACATGATCCTTCCCGAGTGGGTCTTCCCCGATGGATATAATCTGGGTGTCTTTAAATAACGAGTGAATCAGTTTCTTCTACTGTTTCGTTGTAAGGTTTCGTGTACTGTGTTTATGATTTATCTAGACTATAAGGATTCTGTGCTTATCTCGTGCAAAAACGATGTGATGGTGATATTGTGGTGGATCGTCAATCTGTATAACGTTTTGAGCTGGAATTAAATTAAAGGAATAAGGTATATTTTGCAATTGTATTCAAAGCGGCTATGTACCCACTATTTTATTATTTTTCTAGGCAGGTATTCGAATCGAGCGATATGAAAGGATTAAAATCAACCCTCATTTTACAAATTGCAGGATTTAAAATCGCCCTTGACCTTAGAATGTGGGATAGATACTTACCTACCTTTTCATTGTTAAATATTATGTTGGCTCATACAAATAGAGTTGAAAATCGAACACGAAGAACTTCGAAGAAGTCCCAAGATTGCTAGAGCAGATCAGATCAGTTCGATTTTCAGTTTTAATTTTAAAATGTAAGGATGAGTTTTAATTGCCAGTAGGGAAACACAAGAAGTTCTCCTTTGCTTCTGCGTTGACCCTTGTCGTCTCGCCGCATTATGACGTCATCACTATAAATATGCACCTACCGTGATAAAAGAATATTTGATTCGCCTTTTTATAAGGTTATGGGTGCAAAATATTTGTACGCTAATTACACACACGTAAGTACCGTATTTAACTTTCATATGGTGGTATTTAAGTTTTTTTCTTTATGCGATTACTTATCGACTTTTATTATTTCAACTGGCGTGTTTAGTTTTTATTTAAGTTATTTGTTTTTATGGTACAGGTGTGATAGGCTATAATAGGGCAATGGCCGCTTGAAGAGGAAAGGTTTTGAGTAAAATCACGTGATATTTTAATAAAAATATAATTGTTTACTGGTTTCTGACACTTACGCGAATATTAGACATTGAAATAAAAAAAAAATTACGGATTTTATCGCGTTGTATTCCGATTCACGCAGAACTGCAAGACCAAAGGATACGGTGAGCTCGCTCTGCGTCCAACACCTCAGTCAACTCGTGACCATGGATGCTGTAAAGGATCCGAAACGTCGGGAATTAAATAAAATTAATACAACGCGATAAAATCCGTAGAAAATAGTTTTATTTCAATATAATTGATTATTTAACCTTTGAGTTTTTTTTTTGTTGTATCTCAATTTAGATCCTTTTGTTTTAGCAGTTATTAAATCTTAATGTTACTTCTAACAACAATAGCTGTGACGGTGAATGTGAATAACGTAATATGTGCTACACTAGGTGTTGTCCGTGGTCTCACTCGCATCTCAAAGGACGTTTTTTGAGATGAAAGGTTAGCCTAGTGCTGGATTTACACTAGGAGCTCTCGGGGAAAATTTGGAGTGGAGTTTTCAATTCGGAGGTTGAGCAATGAGCGAATTAAAGAGAGAAATAAAAAATAATTTTGAAAAGAAACTATCCACTTTATGCAGAATTTCGATATTTTTTTACAGACGCGCCACTGGCCTATGTTCTCTTCCTTCCAGGGTTTAATGTGTATCTTTTATCGATTTAATTGTGAAAAAGTCACAAACAGACGGTCAAAGTTTCTTTGGCTTTCTGTTAATGTTTCTGTAATTGTTTAGTTGACTAAATATGTCTATTATCACGCAATCTTATCTCAGTTCGAAACAAAGTATAATCGCCTCACAATATAGCATTACCATAGTTATATAATATTTGTCACGGCGATAAACAATTTATCGTGTTATAATAGAGTTCCATAGAGGTCTAGCGGTAGTTATGGAATTATTAGGTCTTGGTCAAAAGTATAAGCGAGAGCGGAATCTCTACTATTATTAAATTGAAAAAAAAAATGCTGTGTCTGTACATTGAAGATATTTAAAAATAACAAGTGGATTAGGGTATATATATAAACGTCTCCGAACCCATAAATATGATTTTTAAAATTCTTGTTTGTTTGTTATGGGTTGGCGCAAAAACTTCTGAATAGTTTTTAATTTTGTTATCACTGTTAGAAAGTATGTGCTCCACCTTAAAAACTGTTATACTTCTTATCTCAAATAATTAAATTTAATAGACCTCTCTAAGGTATAGAGAGAGATACAAAGAAGAGATCATCACTGTTGGTTTTCAGCTTCAAGTGAGCGAAGCCGCGGTAGAAGTTAGTATATATTATATAGGATCATAGTTGGTCGTCGGTGTATTCACCAACTGGATAGGCAGAGGTGCAGGTACTATAGAGACCGTCGCAAGAAGGCGATAATAGTATGGGTTAGCTGGTGGGAAACAAATACTTAAAGATTAACAATCATTTTTAATTTGATATGACATGTAGAATTGTCTTGTCTGCGAGTCTTGATAGACTCGGCTTGTAAGAGTTAGGGTTTCGACCCCGTAATAAATACCGAAGTTGAACTACATAGTAACGTTTAATGACCGGAGTGATACCACGGCCTCACAGAAAAACGGCGTGAAACAACGCTTGCGTTGTGTTTCGCCGAGTGATTGAGGTTGCCGGAGGTCCAAATAAGTCGTAATCAGGGTCGCCACCTTTGCTATCTTTGTGACACTGTTCCGTTAATATTTTTAGCTTCATGATTGCTGTTATGAAGTGCCTGTCTCTTACACCCTCCCCGAGGTTAATATCCCGAACATTCCACGTCGATAGTTTGGGTATCTCAAGACCTTGCTAAGACGCTCTTCACTTTTAATTAATTACCTCTACACATGGATAATTTGATATGCCTATTATCCATGAACACTTCTTTCAAATGAGTTTTGTTGAAGGACTTGAGTCGGTCTGGGAGATAGGGAGCTAAGGATTCATGCTTGTGGATAATTGTTTATTGTATATCGAAGTTTTTTGCATCGAGTCCATCATCTGACATTATAACATAATATACCACGCCTGTATTCCACGAAGGGTTAAGCAGATATGTATAAATGTACACCCACAGTTTGCCAGTATATTTAGGCCCATAACAATACAATTAGTATTCTAATGAAATGACAGTACAGTTAGTATTCTAATGAAATGACTTTGACTTTAATGAGACTCGTGAATCGAGCCCGCGATCTCTAGTGTAGCAGTCGCCCTTATGACCACCAGACATGACCATTATCTGATGCTAGTTTTCAAATTTCGATTATAGATTTTATACTAGAAATATAATTTGATAGATATTAAGAACTCCAGATGATTCTGGGGTTAACGTCCTGCATGGGAAGGACTGAAAACCATTTTTTTAGTAGACATTGTAGACATCAACTCAAATCCCGTCACCTTGCAAAACTCATAAACTGTTACAACTTGACCTATCGCTTTTTTTTCTTGTATACGAAAGTTTACCAAACTTTATACTGTGGCCAGAAGCTAAATTTCATAATACACTTTTTGCTCATAGCCCGGACGCAATTTTGGGGACAGTACATGCCTATTCGGGTAAATGGTTTGTTGGGAAAAAATCGTTTGTAGGCAGCCTATAACATTTTATATTTCGAACGGTTATTATAGGTATAGGTAATCGGCCATTTTGAAAATTCACTTGCGAAATATTTTAGGATTGTTGGTAACTATGCTTATCCTGAATTAGATTCCTGCATACGGTCTGTGGTTGGGGGACCATTCTTAGCGCATCGAGTCCTCATCGTGCTTCCGAGAGCACGTAAATTTATGAGTATTGACATTTTTTGTAACCTGCCCCACAGCAGAATTTTCTCCTGTATCGTGGGTGCGTTTACAAACACAAGTTCTCACATACACAAACGCCCTACTTCCGAACAATTACCGGTAGGTCATACAAAATATTGGCGTGTGGGGCTCGAATCTACAATACGTAGCGCAGTAGCCGATCGCACAGCCGCAACGCCAAACATGTCGTCACATATCGTTTATACGAATACCTATGACAAACGTTAGTAATTATTGTTGGAAGTTAAAATCCTGATAAGCAGTTTACTCTTGGGATATCTGTTCGTTTAGGGAAATATTATTAGTACCTAAAATTACTCACGATTCAAAAAACCAATCACAATCTCGGAATCAAACACGCCTCTCCTTCGCAAGCGTACATACCTATATAGAATACGCCAGGCCAAACTCCGGACAGCAGTTATTGAGGGCTCGGTGCCAAGAAATCGGCCTAAACGCTATCTCGAGCCGACACTCCGTATCACCTCAGGCCTCAGGCCTCAGGCCTCAGGCCTCAGGTCGCGGAATTATTCAAACTGGATTACATTACGGAATTGTGTGTGAAAATTTTATAACCCCCAATGTATTGGTAAGGATATACTTAGTGTGTTTGTTGAACGATTGGGACTTGACAAATTGTGGTATGGAAAATGTTGAGTACTGTTTATTTACGTAAAATACACAAATATAGCTATATTTTTAAAATAATACACCTAATTATTAACAAGTTTACTGGACATGACAATTATCTGTAAATTGCAGTAATAAGTTTATATTATATCTATCTTATATATATATAAAAGAAAGTCGTGTTAGTTACACTATTTATAACTAAAGAACGGCTGAACCGATTTGGCTGAAAATTGGTGGAGAGGTAGCTTAGAACCAGGAGACGGACATAGAATACTTTTTATCCCGTTCCCATGGGATGTGATGACAGACCGAATTCCACGGGGGCGAAGCCGCGGGCAGAAGCTAGTATTATATATATTATAATTTTGTGTATATAAATTAACTTAATTTAAAAGAAGTGATAGTCTAGTGATATTGGTCTGCCAAGTCAAAGTTTACGAGTTCGAATCTAAGGCATCTGACTTTTCGAAGTCATTTGCGCATTAATAGTTAATCACACGCTTAGAAAACCCGAGAAAATCTGCATGCTTGAGAGGTGTTCACGACGGCCTGTCAAGTCTGCCAAACCGGATTAGGCTGGAGTGGTCCACCACTCTGGATTAGATTATAATCCATTACAGGTACAGGTCTCCTCTCAGAATGAGAAGGATCATTCTGAGAGGAGACCTCTCAGAATGAGAAGGATCATTCTGAGAGGAGACCTGTGCTCAGGAGTGAGACAAAATAATGGGTTTATTATTATTATTGTATAACTAGCTTCTGCCCGCGACTTCGTCCGCGTAGCGTGATGATATATAGCCTATAGCCTTCCTCAATAAATGGGCTATCTAACACTGAAAGAATTTTTCAAATCGGACCAATAGTTCCTGAGATTAGCGCGTTCAAGTAAACAAACAAACAAACAAACTCTTCAGATTTATATATTAATATAGATTATATTAACTGGCTGTAATCCACGGATTCATTCGCGTCCCAGAAGGACTTATAAAGAAAGCATATTATATTTACATGTACCTACGAAGAAATAATTGATGTAAATACATACATATTTTAATATTAAACTTTAATAACACCGAAAAAGCCCACATAGCATTTACCGGTTATTTCGCGTGTAAATTTTATCATTATTTCCTTTGTTCCGTACATTTACACGGCTCCTGAATAGTTCGCTTTCAGTTCACTCGTTACTTTGAACACTGATCGGAAAATAAAAATATAATAAAGTCAAATGGCCCGGTAAAGTGGCTCTTTTTCGATAAAATATTTACGCTTATTTTTTGTATAGAGAATAATAAAATACCTAAGTATTTTTTTATTATTATTCAAATATATCATTTTTTTAAATCTTTTTAAGCGTGGTTTGGTCATAGCGGGTACTGATTTCTGACGCTTACGCGAATATTAGATATTGAAATGAAACTACTTTTTATGGATTTTATTGCGTTGTATTGATATTACTACACTCTTAAATGTAACCATATTTTTTAAAACCCATGTCTGTATTAGTGTAAGTGATTGTTGGCTAACCAAAAATATAAATAAATAAATAAATATTAGGTATCTAAATACCGACGTTTCGGATCCTTTACAGCATAATTAAATAATATCAATATAGCGCGATAAATTCCGTAAAAAGTAATTTCATTTCAATACTATAGAGGGTATTATTTTGTAGAGAATTACTGGTCACTGCGAAAGCATGAAGGTCATAATATCAATAACAACTAACTAATAATAACGAACATTAATAATCTATATAAATAAAAAATACTGGGCATCATTTGAGGATGGCTTTGGTTATTTTTGTATTAATGTTCACAATATTCAGAATAAGATTTTTATAGAAAAAAAATCTGGAAATTTTGCTTATAGAATAGGAAAATTCGAGACAACTGAGTGTTTTTTTATGGGAAGTGTTGTATAATTTATGAACAGTGTTCTAAAACAACATTGTAGACTGAAAACATATGCTGAAATGGTTTTGGCATGTTGAGAGACATCTTTATAAGCCGAATATCAGTGGTAGCTTTGGAAAAGGGCCTTCAAATAGATCAAGTGTTCTTGTGCGTTGTACTTGCAACCTAAAATATATGAATATGGAAAAAGTAACAGAAGTATGCAAGAATTGTAGCGTCGTGGCGGTTTATAGTTTCTGCTTACCCCTGTAGGAGAAAGGCTTGAGTGTATGTATGTGTGTCTGCCACATTCATACATATTCTCATACATATGCGCCCGAAGCGAGTACTACGAACCTGACCTTTTTGAAGGACCTTGCCAATAAGATTTGGCGTACGTCCTCATAGGACGACCTCTTCTGACGCTGCCGCTGATGTTCGCCTTATAAATTGTAAATATACGTAAAAAAATGAATTTATTTCGTTATACCTATCTTATACTAGCTTCCCCCGCGACTTCATTTGCGTGGAATAGTTACTTAGTCTTAGCGTGATGATATATAGCCTATAGCCTTCCTCAATAAATGGGCTATCTGACACTGAATGATTTTTTCAAATCGGACCAGTAGTTCCTGAGATTAGCGCGTTCAAGCAAACAAACAAATAAACTCGTCAGCTTTATATATTAGTATAGATAGAGTATAGATTCGTGCAAGTCTCAGAAATCAATAGGACGTCTGTTGGTTCAGCTTCTTTCAATAAAACAGCAGTTGAAGTTATGAAAAATAGTTCATAATTTAATGAGGCGCGTACTGCGGTATATATAGCCTTCAGCCAACTTAGTAAAGAAAACCACATCTTCAAGAGAACGGTGTTCAGTTGGCATCGGTAATGGCTGTAGAATTATTCATGACTGGTATCCCGGATCATATCTTCATCTGGTGTAATGGCGGGCGAGATGAGCGCTTCGTTATGATGCGATTGTTGCTACTCTTACACGTTTTTGGTGTTTAGAGTTAAACTGCTATTGTGATGTGCTCTTAGATCTTTGAAGTAGAAGTAGTACTTAATATTATTAAATAGAATCATTATATTTCCCGAAGTATTCGGCAGAGATATACTAATGTGCAGTCCACCGGTATGTTTAGGTCTCGGATTAGTCACGGAATCTTGGATTAATCACGAGATCTCGAAATTATAAAGCAACATTTTATAGTTGCTTCATAAACAAAACTGTGAGTTAGTGATATTTTGCTTTTATTGAAGTAGAATTTAAATTAATTAAAATACTGTTAGTTTTTAACTATATATTAACATGATAAAGGTGAAGAGATTTTTGTTTGAACGTGCCAATCTTTGGATATACCAGTCAAATTTGAAAAATCTTTTTGCATTTCATAGTAGGCAGGCTATAAGCTATTTAACATGATGAAATGACCTTTAGGAGCCGTGAAAGTAGGGGAGTATGGCTAGTAAATATTTAAAACAAAAAGCCATGGAAATCATTTTTGCGTAGCAGAATCGTAGCTCCGTAGCTCTCGTAGTGACTGCGTAGCTGGCGTAGCATATGCTACGACGCGCGGCATCACTATAACTAATACTATAACATTGTTTTTTTTAATTTACATTTTTTCTTAACACTTTAGTAAACACTTTAGTTTTAGTGTAATAAATAATTGAAATTTGCTCAAATGTTTGTAACTAGTACATTGTAGTAGTAATTTTACTTCGGTAACTTCCTCAAAAAATAATTGAGCGGTAATACTCGCTAGCGGATATGTCAAAAATATTGTATGGGAAACCTAATTCCTCTAGGAAGCTAAAAGTATAAATTCCAATGAGACCGTATTACAGGTACTTATGTATAGAAATGTCAAAAGGCTACATGCACGTTTCCAAATAGTAGATCTTATGGAGAAGAGCCAGCAAGAAACTCCATACATACTCTTTTAAATAAGTAATTGATCTATACAGTTTTTACTTCTGTTCACAATTTTATTTTATAAATCAGATGTGAGTATTGTGGAGTTTTAATTAAACTTAGCCTTCAACATATTCGATATCAATCCACTTGAACAAAAAATTATAGTATATAATTCACGTGGGAGAGCCATGCTTCGGCACGAATGGGCCGACTCGATCAGAGTGACACCTCGGCCTCGTGAAACAACGCTTGCGTTGTGTTTCGCCGAGTGAGTGAGGTGAAAGGAGACCCAAACCCTTTTAAAAGTGGGCAACGCACTTGTGACACCTCTGGTGTTGCGGGTCTCCATGGGCGGCGGTTATGGCTTACCATCAGGTGATCCGTCTGCTCGTTTGCTCCCCTAGATTTCAGCTATTAAACCCCATTTTGCAAACAAATACTATCCATGTAACAGATTTATACCCATTGCATAATAAATAAATGATTTGCTAAGTATTAATAAAATAAGTTTACTTAATAAATTTAATCAAACATGAAATCCATTTAAAATATTAATAACTTAATGATATTACCTCCCATTCAACAGGTTAATATGTGAATTCATCAATTCAATATACAATGCTAACAATGGTTGCTGAAAATCAAAACTTATTTAATAATTTTATGTAACAATTTTAATATAGTTATTTTAGTGAAGGAAAAATTCAACTCCCAGGCAGGATTTGAACCTGCGTCTTCTGGTTAGAGACACCAGACGCTATAACCTCTCAGCAACCGCGGGTCCCACGTGCCATGTCGAAAATTGCCTTCACATTATGAACTTACGTCTTAAATAATTATATAACTTTATAATCTTAGCATGAAACATGCAAAAAAAAATACACAATAAGATAATTTTAATATAGGTAATAAGATTATTACCTATATTAAAATTATCTTTTTGTGTATTTAACTAGCTTTAACATTAGCCAATTTTACCGAAACAGGTAGATACCTGTTTCGGTAAAATTGACAATTAAAACGGCATCGCGTGGAATTGCTTCCGATAGCTATGTTATTAAAATGATATGTAATTAAAACGATGAACATTACTATTACTTGCAACAAGTTCCATAAATACGCTCTTACAAAATCTTTTACACGAATCTACATATATTCGTATTTCTCACTTGCCAACATTGGCGAACATAGCACGAATATCACTGAAATGCTTGCCAGAATTAGCATAAAAACAAAAATTCAATTCGCTCACCATTACACGCGTTTATGCGCCTAACAACAAGCCAATGCGACTTTGTCGAGTAAGCGGAGTCCCTTAGAGGCCGTGGGGCCGCCTGCCAAATTTCTGGCTGCTATCTCCTAGACCACACTCCTTCCAACGATTTATATCGAAACTTACTGGCATGGAAGACAACCTGAACGTATTAGCCCACTGTAGTACGTAAAGCCATATAAAAGTGTTCAAAACTTAGTGTTCTGGCACGATTTTTGGTTTCAATTTTTATATTGTTCCTTTTTATAGGTTTTTTTTTGGAAAATTATGTGCGTTCCTTTTTAAGAATGTGGAGTTAGTTATTTTGTCGTGTGGAATAAATATTTTTTTCAGCTATCGTTCTATTACAATAGAATTAACGTGCAATAAATACTTTTGTATATCACTTGACGTTACGATACGGTTTATTCAAAGGTTATATTTATTCATTGCGTATTAATTCCTCTTAGTTCTTGAGTAATAGTGAGTTTTTCAGTAATGCATTGGTTTTGTTAATTGAAATATTTGATTGATTTTAATTCGAAGGAGCTTATTTCCAAAAATATTGTACGTAAATCTGCCGATAACAAGTGAGAGTCGTGTTTCTATATAAAGGTATAGGTGGGTACTCACTTTACAAAAGAGATTTGAATATAAGTAAGTAAAGAAGCGGTACTGCCCGTATTGATCTGATTGTTGCTGATCCCGCAAGAATTTCCCAAATTCGCAGATCTTCGAAAATCGTCAGCCTCTAGGCTTGAAATTTCTTGGTTAATTGATCAATGAACGATTAAGGTTATTTTATTTTAATTGTAGTCCGTCTGGTTCGACAGTCTATAAACATATTTCACGCCTATTACAGACTCAGTCTTACGTAAACCTTTAAGGCCGTCCTTGACCTTAGCTCGGCTATCTAAAGGTACATTTCTTGTCAGCAGACGATGTCCTAAGCGAAGGTCGACGATATTGGCTACTGAAGTGTGAAATGGCTCCAAGCCAGATGTACTAAGAAACTGAAAGGCCTCATTTTGTTTGATGTAATTTAGGTTTTATATGAAGACAAAATATCTTCTTAAATAACCTAAATTACATCAAACAAATAGAGTTTCTTTGCCATTGTCCTCAATAAAGTCCACATATTATACCTACACCATGCAATTTTTTTTTTAATTCTCAAGAGTTCTGTTTTTTAGTTTTGTGAACTGTTATTTTTATATTAGTCGTAAGCGAAGCTGCTGAGGGTAAAGTTCTGGGGTAAACTCCCAGGCAAACCAAATTCTACTAGAAATGTTTTTCTGTAGGTAGCTTATTAATGGTTAAGAAAAGGCTGTGAAGAACTACCATACCTATGCCGACAACCTACAACATTGAAGGAAAACGAAAGGATTATTTAGATAAAGTGTAATTTAGATAAATTATTTAGGTAAAGAATCGAGTCATATTGACATACCATCACGCCTATATTCCCCGAAGGGTTAGGCAGAGGCGTACTAGTATACACCCACAGTTCGCCGGTATGTTTAGGCCCCATGTAATAGGGAGCGAGCCTATTTCGAGTCATATTGAAACGTCACATAAAAGGTAGAGGATAGAACAGTGTCTCCCCGTATGACATGAGACCTTACATGCCCGCGAATTGAGGGTGTACATTAGTACGCTTCTACCTAACCCTTAGGGAAATACAGGCGTGATGTCATGTTATAGTCCAAAACAACTCACACGTAAATATGAATAACTCTACATAGAACAACGGATTCCGAACCCCTACGGCCGAACACTCTGAACTTGTAGGAAACTTAGCTAAAGTTTCTAGTTGCCTTGTCACATATTCTAACAGTATGCAATTTCTGGCAGAATTCTTACATGTCTCTGCCAAAAGGCTGTATTGTGGCGAAGAAAAGGTATTGTATGGTAATCTATGAGACACGAAAAGTAGCACAGTTGTATAGGTAAAACGTGTTTTGAATTTAGATCGACGCTCTGAACTTTCTATTTTGGTTATTTTTATTGTTTGATACACCATCATGCCTGTATTCCACGATGGGTTAGGCAGAGGTGTTAATGCCTACACCCACAGTATCGCCGTTATGTTTAGAATCCATGTAATATGGGTAAATCTATTGATTTTCAACAAGACAAAAATGTACACAAATCCAAACCCTTTTAAAAGACGGGCAGCGCTCTTACGACTCCTCTGGTGTTGCGGGTGTCCATGGGCGGCGGTTATCGCTCGATCTCGCATCGATCCGTCTGGTCGTTTGCCCCCTATCCCATAAAAAAAAAATCAAATCACTTTTGCTTGAGATAAGAATTTTGCTGGTGTTTCAAAAAGTTTTGATTTTTGTTCATAAGTTTAATTAATTTGGCCTCGACTTTAAATTAGGTTCGTCACAAAAGTGTGTAGGTACTGAAAATAGTTTTGAAAACGGTTTTAAAGAGTTTTGAGGTACTGAAATGAGTAAATTAGTTTTGTCACTCTTTTTTTTACTGTATCACTGATCTAAAGGCCGCGAGCGCGCCCGATGAGCGTGAAGTCCCAGGTTTGAGCAGTGTTATTGGTATTTTCTATGAAATTTTCAGTAGGTAACAGATCAGAGTTTGCATACGTGGGCGTATATGGTAATAGGGTCATCTAATAAAACCATACTGTAACCACCATAGAAGGACCTTATTAAATAAAATTATTCCATACTTACAGTATGAGTTTTTTGTGATTGATCGTAATCCATAGTATGGTGCTATTTCCATAGATACTGAAATAAAACTATTTTTACGGATTTTATCGCGTTGTATTAAATTTTATTTAATTCCCGACGTTTCGGATCCTTTACAGCATCCATGGTCACGGGTAGACTGAGGTGTTGGACGTCTTAATGTTAAAATTACTAACAGCTACCTTACATTTTTGTTATAATAAATAATAATAATAATAAATAAACGTTTATTGTGTCTAAAAGTTATACACAAACAATTTTGGGTTTGGAGTCTTTATTTAAGCAGAAAATGCCTGTATTAAAAGACTCCGCTCCTTCACATCAGTAGACACACATTACTTAAACACAATGAAAAAGTATATTGGTACAGTAAAAACAAGTATAAACAAATATTTGGCTATGTGAATGTGTGTATTCATGTGTTGTTGAAAGTGCATGAGTGTTATGGATGTGTGGTTGTATGTGTATGAGTGTGTGGATGTACGTATAGGTTTGGGAGTTTCTGTGAGTGTGAGAGTGGGTCGTGTACTTGTATTAAGTTACATTTTGTAGGAGAGCTTCAGTATTATCATATGTCAGTGGTTTTATCCAGTCAATCAACATTTCTTTACATATATGATAAGGTTTTGCATGTACGAAAATTTCTTTATTTATTTTGTTATATAATTGAGCTGATCGTTTACTGAATTGCATAGATCCGAATTTGGTCTTGGTTATAGGTATTTGAGCTATATTGTGTTTTCTTCTCCTAGAGTGTATATTCGCATTATAAGGTAAAGTTTTGTGCTTTTTTAAAATTATTTGAGTAATGTATAGTTTCCTAACTGACAATACATCACTAAGTTTATAAAGGTTCTCTGTAGAATATCTCCTTTTTTTAAAATACATTATTTTGAGCAGGGCTCTTTGTGCTCGCTCCAATTGAATGAATTTAGATTTAGTTGCCCCACCCCAAACAGAAATACAGTATATCAATATTGATTGAGCAAGAGAAATATATATTTGAGTGAGCACATTTCTAACAGGCTTACCGCTTCTCTGTATAGACCTAGGCAGCACGTGACGCAGACTCTTAAAAATCCAATTAAGCTTGCGGACTCTATTGGCAACTTGTTCAAGATGAGGGTACCAGCACAAGCTCTGATCCCATGACCCCTAAATATTTTGTACTAGAAACTTTGCCAATAGTAGAACAGTTACAATTATCAACATTAGTACCATCACAACTGTGTATAAAGATTTGAAAATCGTCGGTTGGTTGATTTCGATTGCAGATGCTGAAACTTATAAAGTTTGTTTTGGACGTATTTAATGTGAGAACATTAGCATTGAGCCAATTCGCAACCTGAGACATTCCTGTTTCAGCACTTAATCCTGTTAATTATTAGTGATCCGATTCACGCAGAACGAGCTCACCGTATCCTTTGGTCTTGCAGTTTTATTCAAACCTATTTTTTAACTGAAAGATAAACTATATTTTATTACTGCCTGCATTTTCCTACACACATTCCAAAATAACTCTCTCGAACATTTTCTGGTAATTCACATCAGCATTTCTTCATTGAAGACTCCATTACCACAAGACTTGCATACCCATTACAGGCTTAAACAATTAACGGGCACTACATGACGTCACAAAACTGACGTCATTGGCGCCGCACGCACGGTCGTCTCCTCCATAAAGAACCTCGGCGCCTCCACGCCAATACTATTAACGGTAACCATTTACGTTGACCTACGAAGTTTCTCCTATTTACCCCTGTGTCATCCTAATTTGGCTGGTACGGATACGTGAGGGAGGTCTTTGTAAACTGGGTGAGTAAAATTGTTTACGCCTCTGAGCGCATTCCGTCAGTATACTTGAATACAATGATGCTTCACGTCGAGTATGTCTCGTGTAGCTAGGTGAAAATGTACTGAGATTTTTAAATTAGGAATGGAGTGTATTGTTGAATGAATGTGTGTGGGTATGTGCGTATGTGCGTGTTTATATTTGCGTGAATTTGTGATGGGAACATATTTTTTAACGAATGGAGAAGATATTGTAAGAACATATTATAAAGATCTGTTTTTTAATGGGGTACTTTAAAATTGTGTTCAGATTGATACGATAAGATGTTTAAATATACATTCACACTATCACACCTGTATTCCCCGAACGGTTAAGTAGAAATGTACATGCACCGGTCACGGGAATATTTTAGGTCCCATGTTATTTTTTTTTTTTTTTTTTTTTTTTTTTTATTGTTTGCTTGCGGCTATAATGTCACTGCGACCGAAAATGGTCTATTGTGATCGCCACTCTTTGAGTTAGAGTTCACCGCTAAATCCTGCAGCTACTATGAACTGCAGGATTTTCCTAGGGGTGAGCTCTTTTATTTCATCCGGGCTTAAGGTATGTTTCCCTAGATGAGCGCTACGCTTGTGCATTAGCGATCCACATTCCCCAAGAAGATGAAGTGGCGTTTCATCAGCCTCTTCACAACGTCGACAGGTTCGCGTATCGCTCAGCCTTAGGTTGAACATGTGCTTGTTTAAACAACAATGTCCCGTTAAGGCTCTTGTCACAATGCGCAGATTATTCCTGTTCAGCGCAAGTAAAAGGCATGTATGCCTTTTATTATAGGCTTTGATCAAAGCTTTGGAGTGTTCCATGCCTGGCGATTCCATCCAGAGTTTGGTAGCGTTCTCAAAGCTTAAGTCCGTCAGAGTTCTCTGAGCTAAGGCTTTAGGTATTCCACAGAAGGGCTCAGGGCCCAGCTGCGTGCTACCAGCCCCAGCTCCTGCGAGTTCATCGGCACGTTCATTGCCAACGATTCCCGCATGACCCGGTACCCATCTTAAAACTACCCTATTCCTTGTCCCTAGAGAGTTTAATCGAGCCATGCAGTCTTCTACCAGTTTCGACGAGATAACGTTCGAGTCCAGCGCTAAGAGAGCTGCTTGGCTGTCCGAATTTATATAAATGGTGTGGTTGTTGTAGTGCTTCTGCAGATTGGCTTCTGCACATTCCACGATGGCGTAAACCTCTGCTTGGAAAATGGAGGCGTATCGTCCCAAGTTCACATATTTGTTAAACCTTGGTCGCTCTCCGTGTATTCCGCAGCCTACAGCATTTTCCATTTTCGAGCCGTCGGTATACCAAATTAGGCTCCCGGACTCATAATGTAACTGTTCCTTTGACCAGTCTTCCCTTGAAGGCATTTCTACGGTATATTGTTTTTCGTAAACATGCCGCAGAAGCATGGCATCCGTTGTCATGCCAAGTATTGGATTTTCCAATGTTGAGTTCTGTAGGGTCCTCATTTTTTTGGATAGCCAAGTTTTGCCCTGAATATTGGCTCTGTACATGGTGGCTTTCGCCTCTCTGTGTACGAATACATGAAGAGGCGGTAACCCCAGTAAGGCATTTAGTGCCATAGCGGGGCATGTGGACATGGCTCCTGAGGAAATGAGACAGGCAGTTCTCTGCAGGCTGTCAAGTTTTTTTATAGTGGTCACTTGGTAGGCCTTGTCATACCATACCACTGATGCGTACGTAACGATCGGCCGCACAATGGCAGTGTATAACCATAGGGCAGTACTAGGTTTTACACCCCAGTTGCTCCCCATTAGGCGGCCGCTGACCCCAAGTGCCATCTTAGCTTTTTTAAGTACATTAGCTAAGTGCGAATTCCACGTAAGCTTTTGGTCGATGGTAACGCCCAAGTACTTGACCTCCGTGGAATGCTTGATTATTTTTCCTTTCAGCTTTGGCAGTGTGAGTTTGTCCAAATGCCGTCGTTTCGTAAAAGGTACTATAACAGTTTTATCAGCGTTGACAGAGAGGTCACTTTTGACACACCATTCACTGACAATGTTAAGTCCTCTTTGCATAAGGCTTGATATAGTAGATTGGCAGAACCCTCTCACTATGATAACCAGGTCATCTGCATAACCTTGCGCTTCGATTCGATGTTCTGCCAGCCTGTGTAGCAGCTCATCCACAGCAAGAGTCCATAGCAACGGCGATAAGACGCCACCTTGTGGACATCCCTTGACAGTGGATACTTCTATTGTTGTGTCGTGAAGTGCTAATTTTGCTCCTCTACTAGTGAGCATTGCTCTCACCCATCTGGTGGTGGTAGGGTTGACGTTTTTATCTATCAACCCATTCACCAACAGTGATGTTGGCGAGTTATCAAAAGCACCTTCAATGTCAAGAAACGCACATAGTGCTATTTCTTTATCTTCCATGGCCTTCTCTACTTTGTCAATGAGGCTTGTAAGGGCAGTTACCGTTGATTTGCCCTTGCTGTAGGCATGTTGGCTATGGTGGATAGGAAATGCAGTAAGAGCTACATCCCTAATATTCCTATCTAGAACCTTCTCCATTGTCTTGAGAAGAAATGAAGTGAGGCTGATTGGTCTGAAAGACTTTGGCTGGCTGTAATCTTTCTTACCTGCTTTAGGTATAAAGAGGACTTTAACTAAAGTCCATTGATCTGGTACATAGCCCCATGCGAAACTCGCTCTGAAGACTTTGACCAGATGTGGAATTAGGATGTCCACCCCCTGCTGTAATAGGACAGGTAATATTCCATCCTCACCACATGCTTTGTATGGTTTAAAGGAGTCAACGGCCCACTTTACTTGATCGGGTCTTATTATCTTTGCAGCTCTGCTCCAGTCCTCGTTACGAGGTCTATGGGTAGGTGGCAGTTGTTGCATGGAGTCCCTTTTCAGAGACCCGGGAAAGTGGGTCGTGGCCAGCAACTCTAAGGTCTCCTCTTCACTGGTCGTGTAAGAGCCATCTTCCCTTTCAGGAGACCGATCTGACTAGTATTGGCTTTGTGTAGCAGTTTATGAAGTCTTGCTGTATGTGGAAGTGTTTTAATCTCCTCACAGAACTTTCTCCACGATGCTCTTTTAGCCTTCCTAATCTCTTTGCTATATTCGGTTAAGGCTTTTTTGTAGATCTCCCAGACATGAGACTTTTTAGCCTTATTGAATAATTTCCTGGTTTTTTCCCTAAGCTTCCTTAGCCTTGAGTTCCACCAGGGAACTTTCCTCGTTGAGGTCTTGGTTTTAAGCGGACAGCTCTCTTCATAGGCGTTGTGAATGCCTTTTGTTACAGTGGCCACCGCAATCTCAAGGCTGTCGGTGGTTTTGATAGATTTTGGGACGTTCTCAAGATTTTGCTTTAGACGCTTTCTAAAGTCAGCCCAAGCAGTTGATCTCGGATCCCTGTAAGTTGTAGTTAGGGTGTTTAGAGCAGCCCGAAATTCAAATGCTATATGTCTATGGTCCGACATTGAGTTTTCGCTGCTAACTTGCCATTTCACTATATGTCTGGCTAGGTTATGTGTAGCGATGGTAATATCTAAGACTTCCTGCCTAGCACTGGTTACGAAGGTCGGTACGCAGCCTATATTTAGCACTGTTAAATAATTAGTAATGAGGAAGTCAAAGAGTAACTCACCTCTCTTGTTGATGTCACTGCTTCCCCAAGAGGTGTGATGAGCGTTTGCATCGCAGCCAATCAGAAGCTCGGCCTTGTGTTGGGCGGCGTATGCTACCACCCTCTCCAAGTCTTCCGTTGGGTTGTCTCTCTCGCCGGGTAGGTAGGCAGAGCATATGATCACCCTCGCCCCATTCCATCCTTTGAGGTTGACAAAGGCGGCTACCAAGTCGTTATTGCAAACTTCTGTAATTGGCAGAAAATCCACATTATTATTAAATACAATACATGCCCTGGGCCTAGTGCTCGTTGTATGATAAAGAATCTTACCGGCAGCATTGAGTCCCAGAACCTGAGAGTTAGCTACCCAAGGTTCTTGGATCAAAGCGAGGTTTGCTTTGCCCTCTGCAAGACAGCACTCCATTACCGCCGACGCTGCCGCAGCATGGTGTAGGTTGGCTTGGAGGACCCTCGCCGCTCCCGCTTGGGTAGCTTTTATGGGTTTTTTTTCGGGGTTGGTTTCTCCCGCGCTGGTTTGGGCCGTGAGCGTCCCTGACCTGTCGCGGTCCGCCAGGCGTTGGTTGGCTTTGCCACCTGGTTCCCCTTATTCCGAGGCACTGGCTTTTTAACCCACCTGTCCACAGCAGGCTGTGGACCGGGCGTCACTTCACCCTGCCTCGGATGGTTCGGCTCCACAGACCTCTCACTGCTCCGAGGCACTGGCTTGAGCACCCCTTTGTCAACAGTGTGTTGAAGCCCGGGGTCTACCGTGCCTTGCCTCTCAGAGCCTGAAGTGGAGGGCTGAGGATCGCTAGCCTCCTGTGTCCCGATTGACGGTGAAGGGCCAATCTCCGAGCTATTCTTGATTTTGAAAACAAGTTTTCTAAAACCAAGAATAGCCTCGCAGTTCATAGCCTGGAGGGCCACCACAGAAGGGTCGTCAAGGAAAAACGACACTACATATCCATTTCCCTCGGCCCTGCTATGCGCGACCCTCCAAAGCTCCGTATTGAGACCTTCATTTTGAATCCCCAGCAACCGGGTAGCTTCGTCTAGCGACTCTGCCTCAGTGCTGGGGATGAACGTAGTCCCTACCGCGGGCTTCGGTAGTTCGCTTCCCGGTATTACCGAGAGCGATGCTCCACTCCAAGGTTTTAACCTGGGGACCTTTTCCGACAGCCAGTCTAGGCTAGCCTGGTCCACACAGGTGACGAGAATCCACCCTGGTCTGTGGGTAAAGCCCGTAAATCTCGGACCCTTTCCCTTGGCGGCGATCTCTAACACCGCTAGGGTTAGGGCTCGATGCACCAGCTTCATTTGGTGCTCGCTCATGGGATTCAGGTTTCTGATTCCCACTCGCGTTTGCTCCACTACCTGTCTGAAGCTGGGCTGAGTCACGGGCTCCTCCATCCGGGGTGTCTTCTTTGGCTGTCCCTTTGGAGATTCATCCTCCGACCTAGTACGTTTCATCGTCTTCGGGTCGGGAGGAACTCCAGTAATTGGAATTTCTTTCCAAGGCTTTTTAGCCAATGCGCGGGCCTCATCGACCTTGACATTGGCTGCTAATAGCCTTCGGAATCGCTTCCGCGCTGCGCCATTGAGTCTCACTGGCCGGCTTGGGGGCTTCTCCGTCCGTAAGGCAGAGTCACAGTGGCTTCCTGCCTCGGGCGGACTGGCCCCCTCACACTTGTCAGTGGAGACGGTCTGAGGGGAGGCTAGTAAAACCTCCATCATTTCAATCGTCTCCCCTAAAAGAGGAGAGAACGGTTCTTCTATTGTAGAAGATGGGTTTGGTGATTCTTTGTTGTTTCTATTTGTTTCTTCCATGTAGATCCCACGAGTAGCTAGGGAATAATAATTCTCGCCGGCAGAGCCCCGCATGCCGACGAGAGGACTACAATACTGCCCGATTTGTCCTGGTCTCGAGCAGCCACCGTTCACGACTGAGCTCCCCCCCAGCCACGCATCCCTCGGCACGGTACGGATGACACCTTGGATTGGAGAAAACACACACAAACAGAAGCACAAAACAGAAGAAGAAAGAAATTATAAATTATATATAAAACTAGTATACATACATATATAAGCATACATACATATATAGCATACAAAGGCGCCCGGTGTTTTTTGTTATATCTAATTCTGAGGGAATTAGACCGATAACAGGGCGGCAACCTCGAGAAGGCTAGACCACCGGACTTGCCTTGGGGATCTACACGACTGTAGCGCTCTCCCCCAAGACCTCACCCCCTTACCACTTCAGAAGGAGGCGGTAAGGTAGGCCTGCACCTATACTACCACGCAAAGCAGAGCAAAGCATGTCGTTACTCAACCGTAAAAGCATAGCTGCAGCCCCGTCCCATGTTATAGGGACGAGCTTATTGCCATAAACTGGTCATAAATCCAAGCTGCCTGCTGATTAGAATTTCACAAAAATCCAATTAGACTTTACTCGACCTGGGAATCGAACCCATGACATCTAGCGTATCAGCCACGCTTGCTACTACTAGACTAATGATGCAGTTTAACTCGTCATTATTTATAACCCTGCATTGTAACACTCACATATTGCTACTACTATGTCTGGACTTTAAAAGAGACCATGATTCTCTGAGTTTGTTTCGGTGTTTCTTCTCAGAGGTCGTCAGTTAGGAAATGCCGGCGCCATCTAGTTTAAAAAAAATTAAGACTTGTAAAAGTGTCTCGAAAAGATCTATTTACAGAAATAAATATCATTTATCATTTATCTATGAAACCAAAAACTGCAGACACAATGAAAACCTACATAGGTATTATGTCTAATGAGATTTGTTGAATTAAAATCACATTTTTAAACTTTTCACTCCTTTAGAGCCATTTACAGAAAGATAAAAAATATCGCTCCATAATGCTATTATTGCAAAGAGCAAACCATGGTAGGGGCTTTAAACCACAGACCAAATAACAAGCAGCGAACTAATTTCCATTTTAATTTCAAAACGATATTGTTACAAGTATTTCAATATTATTCCGGGCTAACGTTTGTAAAAAGCAAACACGTTTTACCCGTTAGAAATACATATTATCGGACCGATCCGTGGCTCACTATTACCGTTTACATTCACTGATTTGGTACAAATAATAGGAGAAGTACCTATATACTTTTTAAATTAAAACAGTGATATCCCTACAGGGCCGTAGTCTACTATTTTTGGTGTGTTGCAATGGTCGTCCAATAATTCTAAATAACATGAGAACTGACTGCACGTTTTGAAGGAAAACCTGTCAAAAAACAACAATTGTGACGACACACACAATAAAATTGGACCCTGGCCTTGCAAATCAAATTTTACATGAGACTATCTTTTTGTGATTTCTTTGCATTTTTCATGCTAATATAAAGTTATGATAATCTTTATCATAACTTTATAATCTTAGCAAATTATTTAATACTAGCTTCTGCCCGCGACTTGATCCACGTAGCATGATGAAATATAACCTATAGCCTTCCTCAATAAATGGGCTATCTAAATCTGAAAGAATTTTTCAAATCGGTACAGTAGTTCCTGATATTAGTGCGTTCAAGCAAACAAACTCTTCAGCTTTATATATTAGTTAGTATTAGTATTAGTATAGATGATTTCAAAAAGGTTTTAATCGCTCCGTTTAACAATTGGGCCACCATCGCATCTATCGCGGAGATTGTCCAGGGACGGATTCAATTTTGCACGGTGCCTATCTGCAGGCTCTATTAGCTGACTTTGATGTTGCAGATTGCATGCGCCTACTTGTTTAAATACTCGTAACTGTATGGAGATTGATTAATCAGGGAACAGTGATTGGATATCCAGTGGAGGGTAATTGGTGGAAGTTTGATGTTATTGGGTTTTTAGTATGACGTCATGCTAAGGCATGACGTCATACTAAAAATACCACAGCAACATAACATACATAACATACATTACATTACATTACATAATACCATATAGCCTTTACCCCCGAAGGGTTCGGCACTATTACCTAGTTTGATTAGACATTTCATTTTTAAGTAATTTGAACGGGGTTTGTGTGCTTGCGACAAACGATAAATAGCATAGGTCAACGATTTATAAATAAAAGTTTTTTATTTTTATTTTATGGGATAGGGGAGTAAACGAGCAGATGGATCACCTGGTGGTAAGCGTAAACCGCTACCCATGGACACCCGCAACACCAGAGGAGTCACAAGTGCGTTGCCCGCCTTTTAAAAGGGTTTGGGCCTCCGGTAACCTCATTCACTCGGCGAAACACAACGCAATCGTTGTTTCACGCCGGTTTTCTGTGAGGCCGTGGAGTCATTCCGGTCGAGCCGGCCCATTCGTGCCGAAGCATGGCTCTCCCACGTGAATAAAAGTATTGAAAATATTAGATATTATAAATAAAAGTATTTTGTTTGTGAGTATACCCACGTTATAGAAGAAGATCGTAATATGGAGCAACGTGAAGTATAAGTAGTAGCTGTTTATAGACATTTTAATCAATAATCACGAGAAGGCATTGAAAGGGTGTCAATCATTGAAATTAAAACGCCAATCAGATGACGATTGCTGATTACTAACAGTTATTGAACAGCATCGGTTATTGGAAAATTGATTGTTAATTAATTTTTAATCAGATATCGTCAGTTCTCACTATTTATTAACTAATTAGAACAAAGGTTTATTCTCTTCCAGGAATATGTTAATCGTCTATACTTTAATTCTATTTTAATACATACTCGTAGGTATATCTATATATATAAAAGAAAGTCGTGTTAGTTACTTCATTTATAACTCAAGAACGGCTGAACCGATTTGGCTGAAAATTGGCGGAGAGGTAGCTTAGAACCAGGAAACGGACATAGGATACTTTTTATCCCGTTCCCGATACTTTTATTCCACGGGGGCGAAGCCGCGGGCAGAAGCTAGTTATATATATTCTTTCTGTATGTCACTGAACGTATGGTTAGGCAGAGACGTATTAATATACACCCATGATTTGCCGGTATGTTTAGGTCCCATGTAATAGAGGGTGATCCTATTGGCAATCGGGCAAATCTCGAATCCCGAGTTGCTGAGAATTTCATAGAAGAATCTTTGCTCGACCTGAGTACCGAACCCAGGACCTCTAGCCTAGCTGTTGCGCTTACGACCAATAGACTAAGAGGCGGTTACATTAAAAGTATGAAACAGTATAGATACCTAATAACAGTCCTTAGTAAAAAAAATACACCGGGTTGCACTCCGGGAATGCCAGCAGAAATGAAAACTTGAACTTGTGTATTTTTGATATTTTGGAATGGTTAGGGTATAATTTCGCACGAATTGTTTTTATTATCAGTATAAAAGTACTATCATTTATGTGGTAAAATACAATATTCATTTATTGTGCTATCGTACACAAACATGACAATTTATATTACATTTATTTAGTCACCATCCGTGGATGTGCGTAGCAGGCTGTAGTACAAACACACACGGACAAGTGTGTGCGCTTGCGCAATTGCCCTGCGCTCCCTTCGTCTTACGAATTTTCGATCAGATCACGTGTACTGACGCGAGTTTAAAATTTTTTACCCATCCCAAAAAGTGCACAACGCCGCTAAAGAAGTTTTCACTTCAAAAATATATTTAACTAGCTTCTGCTCTTGACTTCGTCCCCGTGGAATAGTTACTTGGTCTTAGCGTGATGATAAATAGCCTATAGCCTTCCTCGATAAATGGGCTAACTAAGGCGCCCATTAGACGCTAGGTTTTGCCATGGCAAAACCACGGCAGAGATTTTGATTGACGGAAAACCTATCGTCTAGGGTAGTGATTGATGGTTGCATGAAATTGATTGACGAATATCTAGATATTTTGATATTGCCATCATGCAACCATCAATCATGATTTTTGAGTGACCGTGTAATGGCATTTCGTCAATCACCGTCAGTCAGCGATGGATTCGGACGCGGATTCAGCACTAGAGAGCTCCGCGCGCTCGCGCTCTCGCTCGCGCAGTCGTTCGCCACCTATACGACTTGCACTACAGCCGGAAAAAAGAATTCATATTATCATTCGAGGCACTCCCCGAGCTGTGGGATACCACAAATCCCAAATATACTACATAACATACCATCACGCCTGTATTCCCCGAAGAGTTAGGCAGAGGCGTACTAATGTACACCCACAGTTCGCCGGTATGTTTTAGGTCCCATGTAATAGGGGGCGAGCCTATTGCCATTAACCGGGCACAAATTCCTAACTCCGAGCTGCTACTGGGAATTTCATAGAAAAACCCAATAACACCTTGCTCGACCTGGGAATCGAACCCAGGACCTCTAGCGTAGCAGTCGCGCTCAGGACCACTTAGTTAATGAGGCAGTTTCAATTATACTGATAAATACAAAACTACCTATGTTTCATTTTTATTTATAATTTATTTTAGTTATGTATCATCAATGAGTTGTACCGCAAAGTAGCTCCTAGTTTTTCGTCGGGAGTTATTGCTTTTCGCATACAAGTATCTTGTTTTTTTAGGTATAGAGTTACTTATATCAAAAGGTTATCAAAACACACATCTCTCATGCGAAAATAATTCTCATAGTCCTTATCCTCTTTAGAACTTCTTTTAGCAGCCAATAAATTTACATGGGTATAGAAATTAAAATAAATGAATAAATAAATATTCTACGACATTTTACACCGCACCATCTAGTCCCAAACTAAGCAGAGCTTGTACTATGGGTACTAGACAATGGATATAATACTTATATACTTTTTTTTTGTAAATACATACTTATAATACATAAGAAACACCTAGACGAACACAAACACTTATATTCATCACATAAATATTTGTGTTCTGTGGGAATCGAACCCACGACCTCGTGGTCAGCAGTCCGGTACTCGAACCACTAAACCACAGAGATCGTCAATTCCTTTTTAATAACCATTCTTTCACCCAACGCTTTCTTTTTATGCGTTTTTTGCTCAGAATTGCAATGACAATGGCAGCACAGGCTTTTTTTCCATATTTTTTGTATGTACTCGTGTAGCCTCTGCAATTTCTTAAGTTTGACTGACGGTCAGTCAGAGTGAGCGTCTAATGTCGATAGAATTCCATCAATCATCCATCAATCATGAGTGATGGCAATGATTGAAGCTTGCCATGGCAAAACCTAGCGTCTAATGGGCGCCTAACACTGAAATAATTTTTCAATCGGATCAGTTGTTTCTGAGATTAGCGCGTTCAAGCAAACAAACAAACAAACTCTTTAGATTTATAATATTAAGTACAGATTATACTTAAATGATCCAGGTGACGTCATAGGCAGAACACATACATGGCTATAAAAAGGTGCGAGCCAAAATAATCTATATAAGTTCGCTCTAGCAATCTCTTATTAAAAGGATTGATTTTTCGCCTCACCTGCTGTTGTTTATAGTTTCAATTTCGCTGAGAGGCTGCCATGGTGTTTTTTATGATAGTATACGCATGTTTTTTCTATTGAATGGCTGCGAAATGTGGCCACATGTGAAAAACTCGCAAACTGTCGTGTGTTTTATGGGGAGCCCCCATCTAGAGATGGGCTGTACATCTTTATAGGGGAATAATACCCTATGCGGTGAAATATGGGGTAACGTTTGCATTAGATTTTGTTTTTGTGTTGTTGCTATTTTGAAGGGTATATATTTTTTTAACTCTTAAGTGCCATCAAAATGAATAAGCAGAATATAAGTATTTTTGCCATAACGTCCAATAAAATAATTACACATACATACAAACACCAACATCCAAAGAGTGACCGCGGCAAGCGCAACTTAACGTTGCAGATCGATTGTATTATTACGAGCCTCTAAAGACAAATTAATAATTCTAAAAAAAGCGTATTCTTGAATACTACCACCCAAATATTGAGAATATTGAATAATAAAGTACTCGCACTTTGAAAAGTAAGTCTTGGTGAAGCGAAATGAATAATTCAGTCTAAATGACTGGCTGCTGATTTGCAAGAGAAAGGAGTGGAGTGGTTATATAAACTATATAATTTTGTCGACTCTGTTTGTTTGCCAAGATTTCTGAAGAATAAAATAATGAACTGGGAGGGATGAAATAATTTGTGCAGCATTGTCTTTTAGTACTTACAATGTATTATTTTCGGATTTAGAATTTGTATTTATTTGATGTAAATGGGCTTACATTAAAACTTTATTTATGTTATAAGAAACATTATTTATTATATTAGTTAGATTAACGTCAAATGATAAAACCTGACTATGCTATGCTATAATTTGCACTAAGTGAGTCTGCTGACCGAGATGTCCTGGGTTCGATTCCCAGGTTGAGCACATCACCTGTAGGATTTTCCTATGTAACTTCCAGTAGCAGCTCTAGGTCTGATTTGTGACAGGTTAATAGCAATAGGCTCACATGTAACTATACTGGCGAACTGTGATCAACAGTATCTACATCTCTAACTAATATTTCAGGGAATACATTCGTGGTGGTATTTAATATAATCTTAGCCTACTAATATTATAAATGTGAATGTTTGTTACTCTTGCACGCCAGAACGGCTGAACGGATCTGCATAAAATTTGGCACAAAGATAGACTATAGTCTGCAATAACACAGGCTACTTTTGATCTAGGACGGATCCAATTCTGAAGTCCACGCAGTCCAAATCGCGGGCAGAAGCTACTAATAAATAAAATACTCGAGATTTTGTTTTTAATAAAATATTACATTTTAACTTTGTATAGTTGTAAAATAAGTAAAAATAAGCCTTTTCATTACTTTGTCGTGCTGTATAGCGTTTTTACGGCACGGTTTATTTCAATATTCAAGATTAAATATTTATTATTAATTTCGACAAAAGTTGTTGGCGAAAATACGCTGTATGTGAATTTTTACCAACTAGTTTCATATACTGTCAGTTGGTATTTTTTAAAGTTTTTTTTATGAGATAGGTGAGTAAACAAGCAGACGTATCACCTGAGTAAGCGATAACCATGGCCCATGGACACCCGCAACACCAGAGGAGTCGCAAGTGAGTTGCCCGCCTTTTAAAAGGGTTTGGGCCTCCGGTAACCTCACTCACTCGGCGAAACACAACGCAAGCGTTGTTTCACGCCGGTTTTATGTGAGGTCGTGGTATCACTCCGGTCGAGCCGGCCCATTCGTGCCGAAGCATGGCTCTCCAACGTGATTTTTTTTATTATTTGAGAACCGGATGTCATAGAGAACCAAACTTCTCTTTTCGCGCTACCGCAAACTCTACACCTTAGTCAAAATATGTGGCTCTTCCGTTTCATTACAACAAGAACAATTGTTTAGCAGTAATACTAGTATTCTATTATCTGTGACAGTAAGTAAAAAAAGTAAAAAAAAAATATTCAAGTAATTTACAGTGAACAAATTTCTCACCTTCGCCCATGTCACAGTAGTGAAACGGACAAACCTTGTAGTTGCTAGTCGGATCTGTATAGATAATTCAGAGCATTGTCCGTGTTTCGGTGTTGCGGCATCACTGCGTGTTCCGGTATGACCGGACTAACACCAAGTCGTTTATATAGTGCTTGTACTATATGAAAGTGATCTTTAAAGGTATTTCAGGATATTTTAAAGATATCTGAATAAAACAGTGGATATTATAATGTATATGTCGTAGTAGAATTTTACAATTCTTAATTTTACGTAACTGCTAGCTTCTTACAAAATAGCTGTGCTAAGTAAAATCGCTGAATGGCAACCAGTTGGATTGCCATCCAAATACCATCCAATATTTCATTTCACGCTGAACGGAACTGTTTTACAAAACAGCTAAACATCAATCCGGTATATTAATGAACAGCAACCGTTCATATCTGTGCTTTTTTGTAAAGATGCTAGCGATTTTGTAAAATTGCGTATTATACAATTTTTTTACTGTGAAATATACTATACGAGTATGTTAATGTTATATATGAGTATTTACAGTGTTCCTTTTCGATCTAAATTTATCATTAAATTGTTCCATATGCTCTACTCAAACTACATTATTAGTGTAGTCATTCGAAGTGCGTCTGCTACGCTAGAGGTCCTGGGTTTCCAGGTCAAGCCGGTAAGCAGGTTATAGAGTTTTTCAATGAGATTCTCAGGCACAGCTTGGAGTTTCGATTTGTGCCCAGCTAATGGGCACACATGGGCTCGCCTCCTATTATATGGGACCTAAATATACCTAGTAGTGAACTGTGGGTGGACATAGATATGCCTTAACCCTGGGCAAAATACAGGCGTGACGGTATAAATGGTATAATAATTATAATTATTTCCACATTATTCGTAAGAACTAAATAACAAACATGGATAATAATATATTTTTTCTTAAATCATTATTTGCCCAAAAAATCCGCTCTTTTGATTACGTATTCTGTTTATTTTCGTTTAAGTAATTCAGGTAGAACGTATGTATATTTTTATATATTGATATTAAGAATTCATGTTCGAATGGGACCTAATAAACACTAATGAGTGATATAATCACTACATATTATAAAACAAAGTCGCTTCCCGCTGTCTGTCCCTATGTATGCTTAGATCTTTAAAAGTAAGCAACGGATTTTGATGCGGTTTTTTTTAATAGATAGAGTGATTCAAGAGGAAGGTTTTAAGCTATTTAACATCACGCTATGACTCTTAGGACCGGGGCAGCGCGGGTGAAACCGCGGGCGGGTCGCTAGTAAGTGATAAGTAGGTATCTCATAAACAAAAATGTTGATAATAAACATATGACATGAATGTGGCAGAAGCAAAAGAATTATGCAAGAATCATAGCAAGTAGTGGTCTATAGTTTCTGCCTACCCCTGTGGGAGAAAGGCGTGGGTGTATGTATTTATTGATATGAACACGTTCTAAATTCACACCTAACGCGAAAATGTAGTAACAATTTAAAAAATCGCAGCATACATAAAAGTCGGGAAAGCATCAGAAGGTGATCATATTACAGGTGACAAGGCTTAAAGGCTCTGTGCCTTTCAAAATGAGTCATCTAAATTCTGCGGAGGGGCCTAGGTGTCAGCCTCCATACCTTCAATTTGAGAGCTCTTCTAAATTACAAAGGTCTTCTCATAAATTGTTCCAATATTCCACGACGCCAACGGCATGTTAAGCTTAAGTAGGATGACTGTTACACCGGCGTCAGCGTGGGCCTATTAATATATCGGAAGAATAAGGAAGTGACGTGGCCTTTTATTTTTTTGTATTTTTTACTTCATAGTCATAATTTTAAAAAGTTTAAAAAATCCTGTAACTCACACACGATATTGAACTTTATTGCTGATACTGAGAGCAGCGTGAAAAAGAAGCAAATTAGTGTCAATAAATAAAAAACTGTCAGTGTTTAAAATATTGAGGTTTGCTTAAAATAACATTAAATTTTGTTGTTTGGGAGACAAAGAACCCGATAAAAATGTGAACACAACGCAAACGTTGTTTCACGCCGGTTTTCTGTGAGGCCGTGGTATCACTGGCCTGTCGAGCCGGTCCATTCGTGCCGAAGCATGGCTCTCCCACGTGAAAATTTGGTGTGACACACGGCCCTTCAGTCACGTAACATCGAACGCGTCAACGGATCGATGCACGATGCCGAATGCCGAAGCGTGCGTATTTTTCATTAGCGCCACTCGCCAATTAGATATACAGCCGGCTATTTCTATAGAATAATAATTGGAATAAAGAAGGAAAGTGATTCTGAATGCGATACGCGATGATGGCATTCCTTTGATATTAGTTTTGTTTTTGATAGCATTAAAGGTACTCGTACGTTAAGTTAACTTTGACTGCGCGATAAGAGTTTGATTAAAATACTGTAATTTTTCTCATAAATACATTAATCATTTTAATTTACATAACATAAAACACACTATTCCTATATTTAGCGAAGGATATTTTTTTTTTTCATTAGTAGGTACTATTGTATACCCATAGTTCGCCGCTATGTCTGTAGGTCTGGTATAGTAGGAGCCTGTTACCAGCATTGGGGCACACATCCAAAGTTTGTTTGTATTTAATGTTGCTCCACACTAGGATTTTCTCCTGTATCGTGGGTGCATTTACAAACAAAAATTCTCACCACAAACACCCAGACCCAGAACAACTATCTGTAGATCATACAAATATTTGCTCCGCGTGGGGATCGAAACCACGACACGTGTTGCAGAAGCCGATCGCTAAGCCGTTACGCCAAACGTGTCGTCTAAGTCCGAGTTGCGATGAGAGATTTAAGATAGGAAATACTAAAAACTACATACATTTCAGTGGCATTTTTTTCCTTTTGAGATTTTCTCATTATGTACAGAAGAAAACTCTTTTCCAAAGATTTAACATAACATATCATCACGCCTGTATTCCCCGAAGGGTTAGGCAGAGGCGTACTTAATTTACACCCACAGTTCGCCGCTATGTTTTAGGTCCCATGTAATAGGTGGCGAGCCTATTAACCGGGCACAAATTCCTAACTCCGAGCTGCTACTGGGAATTTCATAGGAAAACCCAATAACACTTTGCTCGACCTGGGAATCGAACCCAGGACCTCCAGCGTAGCAGTCGCGTTCAGGACCACTTGGCTAATGAGGCAGTTCAAAGATTTTGTTCTGCTATTTATTACAGGAGTTATTATAATTTACTTAAAAGAAAATCCATTCACTTAAAACCTTAAACCGGAGCATTAAAACTGGAACCTTCTCCTCCGATTTTAAAATAACTCCAAAGAGTCTGGAACACGGAAAAATAGCAGCTTTTAATAAACCGGCAAGTAATCTTCCGCGGCTTAAACAACCGAGACAAAGGCACAAAGAGTTTATTTAAAACATGGAAATAATCAATGAGAAGTACCCACTGTCGTAAAGTCGGATAAAAAATAAGTATCAATTACTAGATTGTGTGCTGAGGTCTTTTAAGACTTCATTTTAAGGCGGATCGTTCACCTGAGCCCGCCAAATTCAAATTTCAATTGGTTTTTCGCAATTTGTAGGTCTATAACACATTCTAGATTCCTAGCTGTAGTATTTTCGGCATTAGCTATACAATATTCATAACTGAGCATTAAAAACTTTGCTTGTAAATCGATATTGTAGCTAAATTTAGGTACAATCGTCATTTTTGGCCAAAATTGACGATTGTACCTAATTTTAGTTTCGTTAACGTTTATTGAGCAAAGTTTTTAAGAGACCTACAAATTGCGAAAAACCAATTGAAATTTGAATTTGGCGGGCTCAGGTAAACGATCCGCCTTAAAGCGGTTTTATTCGTATTCTAAAAAAAATGAGAAATCGTTGTAGGTACTCAAATTTGTTAAAATTGGGTAGTGGTTTAGGCGTGAAAACGTGACAAACAAACAGAGAGACAAAGTTACATAACATACTATCACGCCTGCATTCCCCGAAGGGTTAGGCAGAGGCGTACTAATGTTTTCACGTGGGAGAGCCAGAGACCATGGTATCACTCCGATCGAACCAGCCCATTCGTGCCGTAGAATGGCTCTCCCACGGTTAGGTAATTGTTACTTATTTATTTATAATATTGGTACAGATTAACTGCCTCTTTAGCCAAGTGGTCCTGAGCGCGACTGCTACGCTAGAGGTCCTGGGTTCGATTCCCAGATCGAGCAAAGTGTTATTGGGTTTTTCTATGAAATTCCCAGTAGCAGCTCGGAGTTAGGAATTTGTGCCCGGATAATCGCAATAGGCTCGCCCCCTATAACATGGGACCTAAACATACCAGCGAACTGTGGGTATACATTAGTACCTAACCCTTCGGGGAATACAGGCGTGATGGCAAGTTATTGGTACAGATTAGTTTGGATACTCAAAAGTTTTTGTGATCATAGTAGAGCCGTTCAGGGAAGATTTAAAGTCCACTTAACAACACAACCGATACTCAATATTCAGAAATAGGGGTAACAGTTGATAAGTAGGTAATTTGACTTTAATCTGGGGATCAAACGAAGTTAAGTGCCATCGCACAGTGTTAAAGGTTAATGATGATTACGGTACCGAGAAGTTAAAGTATGGCTAAAGGCGATTAATTAGCGACTAATCACTAATTATGATTGATGATCCTTTGATAAAATTTGTCGATTTAAAACCGGGCCCAATAGCAAATCCGTCGATAGATTTGCTTACTAGAGATAGGATTTTGACATTATCTTATCTTGTGTGGGGACGAGGCAGCAAGGCTTCTGTGTACCTACTTCGACCCATTGGGATCTTTTGTGCTTCTCCTAGATAACCTATTCCTTATCCTCTACCAGTTCTACAAACTCTTCCATGAGCTATATAATGAGACCTGGGGGTAAGAGTCTGTAGTCCTAACCAGAGTCTGGTGTATCTAACCAAGATGCAGGTTCGATTCCTGCCTGGGGTTGAAATTTTTCCTTCACTACATACACTCACGCCCTTCTCCCACAGGGGTAGGCAGAAACTATAGATTGCCACTTGCTACGATTCTTGCTCCCGCGACATTCATACATCTTCTCATACATACGCGCCGGTTGCGAGTACTACGCACTAAAATCACTTTATATGTAATCTTAGCGTGAAAAATGAAAAAAAAAACACAAAAAGATACTGATATTATTAGTTTTATTTATTACAAGTTACTTATAAATAACAAATCGCCCTCTCTCTAGTGTCATACGGCAGCTTAAAAAATAAATAAATCCTATCAGTATCCAAGTTTGCATAATACAAAATGTTCTTCTTCCTAACACCTTAACTGCAAAACAAATTGTAAACAGACATAACAAAATAGCACCAGAAATTCACACAACACAAGTCACTCATCGCGTAATAAAGAGAATGCCAGAAAATCTTCACATTTACGTAACACGAAACATTCACATCTGGGCACAATATACTGTGTACACAGAATGTGCATTCTGCACAAATTGCATGATAGCAATAAATGAAAGTTACACATTATTACGGCGAGCCCGTAATAAATACATCCAAAACAAAGGGTTCCGTATATTTCAAAGTACTCGCTTTTACAACTGCATTCAATCATTTCGAGTCCAATTTCGTCTCGGTGGGAGTTAAGTGATAGAACGTAGCGGGTATTACTAGAAAATATAGTTGCATTTAGGCTCCAGACGGCAGACAGACAGAAGAAGCCATTTTTAGGACAAATTGGTCATACTGAAAAACATAGCTAACAACAATGAAATCGCTATAAGACATTAGATATTGTGTACTTTTGAAAAAAAAATATAAAGAAATTCACAACACTATTGTTGTGTACTTTTGCTGCAATGTGTATCAACCATTTTAAAAACTGTATAGTTATTGAGCCAACTAAGAGGTCTCTAAAATTGGTTTAGCTTGAAGTAGTTGGCTGAAACTATAAACAAATCTGAGCCTGCATGTTACTATTGTAACCACGTCGCTATCGCTTGTACTTCACGCCACATCGCTAGACGCAAGCGTTCTCCGCTACTCCCTACGGACTCCTATCGCCGAGAACCGGGCGAGGCTTAATCTAACGAATGTAACCCTAACACAAGTTACTACAAATGGAATTCGATTCAGGATTTAACTAAGAGGTTTTATATGAAATGATATTTGCTGGACGTTCCAAGTAAACACTTTATTTTGCTAGCTGCTAGCTTGTTATGATATTGGGGATTGTGATCAATTGTGCTTAAATAGATTGCCTTGCACAAACCGATGGTTAGGGTCAATAGAATACTATACAATAAAAGCTGCATTTAAAAGCTAGTTAACAACAAATTATAACTATAACTACTTAAATAGTACATGGTAACGGTTAAAATGGATGATATTTTAAACAAAAATATACTTAAAATTGTATATAAAACATTGTTGTTTTTATTAGTTTTAAACATCTTAGCGGTTGCTGAAAGGCAAAGTATTGGGTTTAGATTTGTACCCAATTATTGATATTATGGTCATTTATTACATAGAAATTAAATAATATACCAGTGGGCTTTTAATGTATAGGAGTATGTAGACTAGACGACCTGTGGTTTAGTGGTTCGAGTACTGGACTGCTGACCATGAGGTCGTGGGTTCTATTCCCACAGGACACAAAAAAATATGTGATGAATGTAATGTATTTGTGTTCGTCTGGGCGTTTCTTATGTATTATAATATGTATTTACAAAAAAAGAGTATATAAGTATATCCATTGTCTCGTACCCATAGTACAAGCTCTGCTTAGTTTGGGAATAGATGGTGCTGTGTAAAAATGTCCCAGAATATTTATTTATTTATGTAGATACACCTCTGCCTAACCCTTCGGAAAATATGGGCTTGATGGTATATTATGTGTATTAAGAAGAATTATTCAGCTATTGATGGTTTTTTATAGTAAATCCTAGCAGAAGGCAAGCTACATACAAACCTAACATGGCTGAATGAATAGCTACCGTTATTGAGTCTAATACAATATACTTGCCAGAGATCGGAATAGGTAGAGTATATTTACCTAAAATTCGAGGAAGTAAGTAACATAGATTTGATTATACCTCCTCTAAAATCCCGGAATCATAAACATGACGATTAAATCCCGGGAACTAGAAAATTGCAAAATACTTGTTGCTTTGAATACATTTTGAACTATTTAGTTCAGATGTACTTAAAGCGCGATATTTCCGAGAATTAAGAAATTGCAAATTACTTATTCCACCTTGATTACAATGAATGCAACAACAATGATTGCAATTTCTTACCTAATTCCTAAATTGACTGCCAACCTTCGCTAGTCGGAGAGGCACTATGAGAGAGAGAGATTAGTCATGTTTATGATTCCGGGATTTTAGAGGAGGTATAATCAACTCTATGTTACTTACTTCCTCGAACTTTACTCTTCACGTGGGAGAGCCATGCTTCGGCACGAATGGGCCGGCTCGACCGGAGTGATACCACGGCCTCACAGAAAACCGGCGTGAAACAACGCTTGCGTTGTGTTTCGCCGAGTGAGTTGAGGTTACCGGAGGCCCAAACCCTTTTAAAGGCGGGCAGCGCACTTGCGACTCCTCTGGTGTTGCGGGTGTCCATGGGCGGCGGTTATCACTTACCATCAGGTGATCCGTTTGCTCGTTTGCCCCCCTATCCCATAAAAAAAAAAAAACTTTAGGTAAATATACTCTACTATATTCTGATCTCTGATAATTACTCATCTAGTTTACGATGACGTGGATCGCTGCACGTATAGTCTAAAACCAATGAACAGAGACCTAATGGGCTAATTGTTGAGCAAAGATAAAAGGTTACAGACGTAGGCATTGCTAGCTTAATATGTAGTACTGAAGGCACGAGAAAGAGTCGCGGCTAAAAAAAACGAGCTCCGATAAACTAAGCTTACCGCAGTCAGTTTTTAGATGGATATTTACACTGATATAATTTCTTATACAGTTATACAATAAATATGATTTAAAATATAGCTTCCCGCACAAGTATGTTAGCTCATCAATTTATTTTGTATGGGATTTTGGTAATTTTTGTTGGTTGTAATTACCATATCTTATATGAAAGTGCTTATTTGCTTGCTTTTCTAGTACAGGCTATGGGTTTTATTTAATTTCGTATACTAAGGCCCACTTGCACCAACTTCTAAAATGTATTTAAATTGTATTTAAACGTAAATTTACTATGAAAAATTGCGTTTAAATACAATTTAAACATATTTAAAAAGTAGGTGCAAGTGGGCCTTAGTGGTCTCCAACCTGTATAGTGTTATATTATGATTTAACTAACCTAATTTATAGTTCTTGAGTTACCATAAATCAAGGAATGTACCTAAGTATGTGTGGTTTCATTTTGAAAGATAGAGTTAGGCACAACCTGATAGGGGAGCGTTGAAGAGTTAATCAAGTATTAACATGGATTGAGGAATTGAAAGGTTTCTGTAAATACTCTGGACTTTTGACTGGACACTCCAATGTTCATATCACTAGGATATCACTGCACTCTTGTCCAATGCACGCAACTCTGACTTTTCGAAGTCATATGGGTCGCGCTTAAGCGGTGAAGGAAAATATCATGAGGAAATCTGCATGTCTGCGAAATTTTCTCGGCTGCGTGTGAAGTCAACCTATCCAGATTAAGCTAGCGTGGTGGACTATAACCCGCAATGGAGCAATATAGTGGCTTGATTATGTTATGTCCTGTTTAGAAGTATGCAACATGCATTGTAGATGTTACTTGCACGGTTTAGGATTTGTTTATTGAGTTTCGTACTTACTACAATAGATGTCGCTAAAAGAGTTTAATGTTTGGTCATTTGCGGCCGAATATTCGGCAATGTGGTACCAAACCAACTCAGCAAAAGAGATCCACCATCTCAACCACCAATTTATAGGTCCTACTACTAAAATTGAAAGAAAACGAGGAAGGGGAAGACCTAGACGAAGTTTTGTGAATCAAATGAAGGAAAGGGTTGGGATCGAGTCGTATCAAGAGGTAAAACGGAAAGCAGAAGATAGAGAACAGTGGCATTTGCTACACCGACAAGAGCTCAGCTCTTAAATTAAATTAAAGAAGACTACTAAAATAACTTCAAAAGCACCCGAATTATTACTGATGACTAATTTGTGACGTAATAACATAACCCAGTTACGTCACTGTTAACATTTGATTTTGCGTTATCTTTGGTGACGAGGGTCGGCCTGCTACTGTCAATGTATTGTGTACCCATTCTATATGTTAAGGGACAGCAGAAAATGAAGCGCCGCTGTAGTTATAGGGTTGTTTGTTAATAAAAATATGTTTGGGGAAAATTATTTTCTTTATGGCTTCTATTTTAGTTTTTAACTTTATAAGTAACTAGTTTTTGCCCCCGGCTTCGCTAACGTGAAACTATATTAGGATTAAAAATGAATCCCAAAAATAAAATTAATCAAAAACCATCATGCGTGTGCAAGTGATGCGTGCCTAAGGTATGAAGTCGAAGTCTTGAACTTAGCAGTCCAATGGTCATATCGCTATTACTGCTACTAGGCTTTATAAGTGATCATAGTAATTCTCCTGATTTGGTTGCGTAGAGAAATAAAGCTGCCAAAGATAGCCCTCTCCATATTAAAAGAAAGCTCTATGCTCTCTCTAAGATTACGTTTAAAATTAACAACATTTAAAATTTCATCGTAACTCCATGTAAGTGCATAAATAAAATGGCAATCAATACTTGAGTGTCACCTCGAATATTCACACTGGTACTCGAATAAAAATGTATTCCTGGAAGACCTGGGCTTTCCAACCAACTGAACTAACTTTCTATCAAACTTTGAACGAGAACTTTTATTCCACGAACGATCCCAAAAGGCTGTTTTACGAGAGTCGACCCCTTCCGTGTCTGGAGCGGAGAAATATGTTTATTTCACTTAAAATGTTAGTAGTATCTTTACAAGTATGGGTAGGTAGTCTTGTCCAGACAGACGATAATCACAGGAAAACTAAACATACCATCCATCACGCCTGTATTCCCCGAAGGGTTAGGCAGAGGCGTACTAATGTACACCCACAGTGCGCCGGTATGTTTAGGTCCCATGTAATAGGGGGCGACCCTATTGCCATTAACTGGGCACAAATTCCAAACTCCGAGCTGCTACTGTGGGAATTTTATAGAAAAACCCAATAACACTTTGCTCGACCTGGGAATCGAACCCAGGACCTCACGCTAAACTGGAAAGCTTATTACGTATAACGTCATTCGTGGATCGCTGTATGAAAATAGAGTCGATTAATTTAATTAAACATTCGAAATAGTACGAAATATTAGTTTCTTGGTTTATGACGAAGATTCGACAATAGTAAAACAGCACAATAATGAGCACTTCAAACTTCTTGCCTTTGGAAAAAATAGTAAACTTATAAAAACCTCCAGCCTTATGAAAGAGGACGCGTATTTACAAACAACGAGTCGGTATAATTTAGTTTAAATCCTCCGTTTGTATCCGCAAGCCTACATAACTCTGCTGGCTGTTGTATGCTATCGAAAATAATTTAATACTGTTAAATTTGGAGCGTGCTACGTTCCAAAAACCGCAAGCCTTACCATTTGCTCGTGTGATATTGATACTTGTTATTATGGGTCTGTTTTCAATATCAATTTTGATTATAATTTTGAAAACATAACCTTTTGACTTGATGAAGTTGAAATCCTGTTCAGTGAAATTCAATAAGGCTATGTATGTCTCTGGTATAGATTATTGAGTACGGTTCACCAGAGATCCAGCTAAAATAAATTACAAAAAGGAGAATTTAGAAACAAAATCTTTTATGCAATCATTGCAGTAAAAGATAAAGATTTAAATAAGTTCTCCGTCGGTAAATAGGTATTTATTAGTTCTGATAACAAAAAAGTTCTAATACTCGCATCATCATCCTCCGAGTTTTTTGGGGTCGACTCCCAGTCTAACCAAATGCGGCTGAATATGAGAATTTCACACGAAGCGACTGCCATCTGAACTCCGTAACCCAATTTCTGGGCAATCCCAATATTCGGAGGATAGACTGGTTGTCAGGCTTTTTTTGGACTTCTGACTACCACTAACAATTGTTAAAGATGTTTGTAGTATGACAACTGGGACTTTACGTGCTCCAAGACACGGAGGGGTTCGATATGTTAAGAATGGTCACCCATCCACACACTGACCGCGGCGAGAGCAGCTTAACTTTGCAGATCAGTTCATCAGCTTAGTTATTACGTAACCAAGAGCTTATACTCGCATGAAACATAGTATATTTTAGGACTAAAAAGTCACTAATTCCTCACTTGAATGAACGCTTGTTCGTCTAGTAAGTGTACCGGGCATCCTCAGGCCCAAGTTAGAGCGCCAACTAAGTACAGAACTTAGTGCCAGTTGTGAGACGAACCAAGTCAGCGTTAACTGAGCGTGTGATGCTAATTGTAACACTGTTTTTGTGTTAACATGCCAAGACTGAGTACCGACTACTATTATGTAGTCATTATAAGATTAATCATTTGAAATAATGTTCAACTCCTTACACTAGCAAACTAATGACTTTATTAACGACGCATCCCGTATGACCTGATGACAAGACTGTACTGGGGAGGTCTTTTTATTATTTCATGATTCGTCCAACCATGTGCTGATGGTTTCAGTGGTTCAGTGGGTGAGTATCCCACACTCTAGTAGACATTGCACTGGCAAGGGGAGATTCTGGGTGTGGTGTTTGTCTTAGCTAATGATTCCTTCCTCCATATGCTAATTTCAACAGTGCAAAGGGTTTCAGTGGTTCCGTTGGTTCGGCCTTATCCGCGAAGGCCTGAACGGAGAAAGCAGGTAAATCATTCTTAACACAGGAGGTACATTATCTTTAACAGGTGCAGGTGACTGATGATATCCCGTATATACTGACAACATTCACATATATAAACATATATATAACTTCACTTGAACATCCATCGACAATTTAATCACATATAAAAGAAAGATAACACATTAAGACCGGCAAAAATAATGAAGGTCATTTTCTATATCCGCTGAATTGTAACCACAATACGAACAAGTTCAGAAGTCCCACTAGCAATTTGTGGGTATTGATAGTGGGGCTTCTTTTTACAACACACGAGTCTATTAGATTCAGTGAACAAAATATTATACATTGAATCTAATGATGAACGATTGACATTTGGTGAGGATTTTATTGCCTTCTTGCCTCAATTAAACTCCATCGCGACATGACATTAAACTACATCGTACGATGAAGCCCCTTATGCCTGGAGTGCCAATAAAGACTCATTTATTTTATACTGATTTCTGATACTTACGCGAATATAAGACATTGAAATGAAACTATTTTTTACGGATTTTATCGCGGTATTTTATTTTATTTTATTTTATTTGATGCACAAAACACATTACAATCGTTACAAAAAAAAAAACCTTATAACTAAAAGTTTTAAACTAGATTGTAACATAAAACTATGTGCACACTGCAAAATTACTGTTACAATAATGAAAGAGCTCATGGCTTTTATCTATTAGAGGTAACATAGTAATAAAATGTGACGTTCCTCGACCCCAGTAATTTAACGAGGAGGGTGGGTCTAGTCAATCAGGCATAGCATCCCGGGCCACAAGGGTCCGCACTTAACTTACGATGGAGGATGCCTTTAATGACAGTGGTGAATTTTTTAATGTTATGACAAAATATGTCAACAAGCATGTGATTGCTCTTTGCCAACTCGTTGTATTGACGTCGGGAACAAAATAATATCAATATACCGCGATAAAATCCGTAAAAAGTAGTTTCATTTATTTTATGTCAATAAAGCTGTCCTTTTGTAACATGTAAAGTGTAGAACATTAAAAAGACCATGGGTCCGGTTAAACCCACATACTTTTAGAACGCCGCGTCGCTATAAAGACATTTCGAATGAGAATGTCAAATCAATTGTAGGATAGGAACGTTTCTTTCGTCGAAAGCATCCCTGCAGAAGCAGGAGGTTCGCTTCCATGAGACATGACCTTTTTCAAAATATCCAACACCTGACCTGTGACAACTTTGTACCTAATAGCACTTCTGTATTTATACCTGTTTAGTGTGGATAGCGTGCTCATTCGCTTGGCTGTTACATTTTAATTGCATTTGGATCACAAAGCCAATGGACTGTTGATTCTGCTGAAAAGAATCGGAGAACAGTCGTTATAGTTTTAATGTGTCATCAACAGGTTTATGAGTTCCAAATAGTGTCAATTTTTTAAGCCTCACTTTCATATAATTTTAGTTTTTTATTCTTGTAGTGATTTATCCGTATTGGTGAAGCATTTTAGGCATGTTTTCAAGATGAGAAGAAAGTTATTTTACTGTACAACCGTTACCTAGTTATCTATCCTTTTATCATAATTATTCTTGAGAGGATCATAATACTGATCAAAAGCAACGAAAGACATGGCTATAAAGTAAGTTTTGAACACAAATTAAAGGCACACCCTTTAATTTCTCATGACAAAAGTCAATTTGCCAACAATTAAACCGGAATTCTGATTCAAATTAAACTCAAGTCGTTCATCAATTCAGCTAATTTATCATAATGTGAAACTTATACAATTCTATTGTGCCTGCTGACTTAGTTCAGCTTTGTGACGTCGACAATTCATTGTCATAAAGCAAAGGCATTCCGTCTTTCTGCCAACGTAATCCGTACTTACCCACATAATATCTAGAGTGGTACTCGTTTACTTTAGGTAAACATTAATAATTCAGCGGTGGTCGTGGGCCGCGACAAACACCCTTGCATATTCATGGGACGAGCGAAATATATTTTTTTTGCGCGCTTCCACAGTCGGCTAATTACAAAAGTCTTCAACGTTTTTAACTTTTTTCCGATTCCCATCTGCCTTTGATTGGGTATCGGGACAAGGGAATATGAATCGGCGATTTAATTAAGGCTTGCCTTCTATTTGAAGTTTGTTATGAATGAGGTCGTTAGCGACTGTTGAAACTCGCTTCAGATTGATTACAAAAGTTGACAAAGATTTTATTCATATATTCATTTGTCGGACGCTACTTACTGTTTCCATTCGTACTTTTATATTCCCTCTCTAATAAGTTTGGAAGTGGCGGACGTTTGCGAACGTTCCCGGAGGGACGAATGATTAATTGAAATGAAACCAACGTTTTTACTATGACCAGAGATGAATTAGAGAAATAAGGCGAGAGTAACTGATTACTTTACTTATTGTGGTCGATGGACATCCTATGGATGAATATTTTTGCGGTTTTATGCTTGGTATATTTACGATGTGAATGTTATATTGCTAACATTTTAATCATTAATGCTTAGAAGTGTTAAAATATCATATTCACACGTAATATTGTACTGGATATACAGGTGATTGGTCACCTTTCGGTGAGGTCAACTATGGAGGGCACTTGATTTGCAAAATTGGTGTTTTGTTAAATTTCCATAGGTTCATAAAAAAACACGTTGGTAACAATAGGGTTGCCATTCTTTACAATATTTTTCAGAATAAGCTCAAAAATATTGTAATGAGTGATGGGTCTGTGATATAAGTTTTGGCGTTACAAAAAAATATTCAAATTAAATATAGTATTTCTGCGATTATATTTTTTTTAATTCTTCAAGAGTAGCAACTGTAATTAACATTTGTGGAAATAACATAACTATTTGTAAGCCGTAGTTCAACGAAAACGATTAAAACATAAATTCGTGCCAGAACTAAGGACTTTTTCTTTAACTTTCAAACACAATAAACATTGACTAGGCATTCACGTTGTTCTCCTAATAAAATAAGTTTGTTAACAACACTTTCATACATAATTGGTTTGCGGAACCGCTTGGAAAAACGATAGGAACTTTTCTTTTCTTTGGACTTGTGTAGTACTTCAGTGGTCGTTGTATTATTTGAACGGTATTTTTTTCATTACTTTGAACGGAATTATGTGAAATAGAAGCTATGACATAAATTTGTTTTAAGGATTTTATAGTACGATACTGGCAAAGGCTTGTTGTCTATTATATGGAATCTTAGGGCCACTTGCACCAACTTCTTAAATGTGTTTAAATTGTATTTAAAAACAATTTTCTATTGTCATTTTGTGTTCAATTTAAACATATTTAAGAAGTTGGTGTAAGTGGCCCCTAATACTGGAACTGTGAGTGTAAAAATAAATAATAATAATAATAAACCTTTAATTCAGATCACAAAGAATCCGTACATCATAACATTATTTAGTAAAGAAAATTTAAAAACTAATGTTAGTTTCAAGTCAAGTGTTAGTCAAAGTCCTATGATATGGTCCTGAACCGAACCTCACATTATCCACGTAATACTCTCGGGATACAAATATAAATCTATACTAATATATAAAGCTGAAGAGTTTGTTTGTTTGTTTGTTTGCTTGAACGCGCTAATCTCAGGAACTACTGGACCGATTTGAAAAATTCTTTCAGTGTTAGATAGCCCATTTATCGAGGAAGGCTATAGGCTATAAATCATCACGCTACGCGGACGTAGTCGCGGCCAGAAGCTAGTAATATATAAAGCTGAAGAGTTTGTTTGTTTGCTTGAACGCGCTAATCTCAAGAACTACTGGTCCGATTTGAAAAATTCTTTCAGTGTTAGATAGCCCATTTATTGAGGATGGCTATAGACTATATACAATCACGCTACGCGGACGAAGTCGCGGGCAGAAGCTAGTATTTTAATAAAAGTCCACCAAAATGTATTGGATAAAAGATCTAGCCTAATTATTGATATACGTATATAATAATTATGTTGCTACATACATAACGCTTTAAAATACTAAATATAGGTTTTCGTGTGTACTTTATTCTCAGTCTCAAAAAGGATTTCGTTCTGTGGAAAATGCAATGATTTCAGCTGAAATCCGCTCGGTGCGGGATGTGTTAAATTCCGTAATAGCATTCCCGGGCGTGGAAATTTTAATTATGTCCGAAAATGCAAGTTATGTAAACGCCTAGTCAGCCGCCGAGAGCAGACGAGTGAAGACGGGAGATGTGCTTGTATGTATGTGTAGATGTGGCGAATATTTATACTTCTAATTGAAGTTAAGTTTAAGGATAAGAATTTGATATTGAATTTATTTATATAACGCGATATGAATCCGTTCGTATACATATTAATTGTGTTCGAAGTTTGGTAAAAAAAAATTAACACCCGTATATAGGTTACTTTTAGTGTATAAGTTATAATTTCATGGATTGAAAGTCACACTTTCAATCCATGATAACCATAAAATGGCTAGGTAACTTTTAAAAATGATTGTGGCTCGTGTCGTTCATAAAGACTCATTAACATTCCTTTCCTTCTTTCTTCTCTAGTGAATTATTTTTTTAATATTCACGAAAGCTAATATTGGAATATTGTTATTTTAGTGTAGGAACAATAGGGTATTACACCTTTTTTGAAAACTGTTTTAAATTAATCCTTAGATCGTAATGAACCAGTAGAATTTTTATTTCAGTTTTATAAAACCGAAAATTGCCTTAAAAAGTATTTTTAATTTATGATTTTGAATTTTCGCGCGGAAACGCTAGCCGCCATGCTACTTCGGGTCGTGACGTCACTTCGTTAGTAAACAATACAACTGCAAAAGACCAAGTAACGTCAAGTAACTATCGGAGTGAAATCACGTCGGAATCCAATATGGCGGATGGCGTTTTAAAACAGATTAGAAAAGACTATTTTTGAAATTGAATTATAAAATTTACATTGCATTTTTATAAATAAATACTAACGTTTCTCGTTTACTTTTTTAAAAATCTATCATAAACGCATTTTTATATTTTTTCTTACATAGTGTAAAATACCCTATTCAAAAATTCACTAAAATAACTTTATAAGTAATCTTAGCATGGGACATGCAAAAAAAAACAAACAGATTGGAATATTTTAACAAATTGTCATAAAAACAAACTGTTTTTGTGGATTAAGAGCACCACTTATATTTTCAAACCAAAGTTTAGCATATATTACGAAATCATTTTGAAGTTTCTACGTTATTCAAGCGCTGACAAGCCAGTAATTGAATGGAATAGCACTAGGTGCGCTGTTCGGCAATTAAAAACTGGCACTGGCGTTGACGCGTTGTATTGTAGATTGTAAGTACATTCAAACAAGTGTCATTTTTGTTTTTTTTATGTCTTTTTTATTTCTCTTTTGTATATTTGTTTGACGGTGAACGTAAAGTGAAAAACAATTTTTATTGGCTAAATTTATAAATAATAAAAATGTAGATACTTCTGCTGTGTTACTATTTTTCTGATTTGAATTCGTCATTTAATTCTCAGAACTTAGTCTTGAGAGAATTTCTCATTCTTTGAGTTCTCATAAAGTACCGATTATATGTGATTATACTATTATATACAAAATAACACATAACATACCATCACGCCCTATTCCCCGAAGGGTTAGGCAGAGGTGTACAAATGTATCCATGGATCGTAAACATACCATTAAACATACCGGATGTTTAGGTCCCATGTAATAGGGGGTGAGTCCGTTGCCATTAACGGGGCACAAATTCCAAACTCCGGTCTGCTACTGGCAATTTCATAGAAAACCCCAATAACACTTTGCTCGACCTGGGAATCGAAGCAGTCGCGCTCAAGACCACTAGGCTAAAGAGGCAGTAACGAAATATTCATATTAATTCACTCAGCGGTGATTTTATGTCTTCTGAATCGCTAAGAGCTTACTGATATTTTCTAGATTTGGAGTAAAATACTTTGAAGTGAACTATTTCAATATAAAGTCAACACCTATATATCAGATTAGATAGATAATACCTACGTTGAAAAGCTTGCATCTTAATGATATTAATAAACTTAGCGGTTTCTCTCAGTTTGTGAGTTAATTTAGTTTTACCTTGAGCTTATACAGGAAGAAGATTAGCGTCACCTGTCACTGTTATTACACCTTTAGGTACTACATTAAGAGTGAAAAATATCTTCATCGCACGTACCCACATCTGTTACATTTTGGTAACATTTGGCCTGCTTTGATTAAGAATTTAACTGTCTTCCTTAAATATATCTACACCGTATTTTGTGATGGTTCCGTCTTCGTTAAAATAGAGTACAGAGTAAATTGTTTGTTAAATAGAGGTATTTATAGTTACCTACATATTTTAGTGAGAGAAAAAAATCATCTCTGAACCTAGGTGGTAGCTTAGTTGACAAAATTGTCCGATATTTAACCATGTTATATTTTGTCCCAAAAAAAATTAAACAAGTGGGACTAAGGGCCACTTGCACCAACTTATTAAATGTGTTTATATTGTATTTAAACACAATCTTCTATTATTATTTTGTGTTTAAATTCAATTTAAACATATTTCAGAAGTTGGTGCAAGTGGCCCTAAGTATCTTTCCGGCATTAACTGCCTCATTAGCCAAGTGGTCCTGAGCACGACTGCTACGCTAGAGGTCCTGGGTTCGATTCCCAGGTCGAGCAAAGTGTTATTGGTTTTTTCTATGAAATTCCCAGTAGCAGCTCGGAGTTAGGAATTTGTGCCCGGTTAATGGCAATAGGCTCGCCTCCTATTACATGGGACCTAAACATACCGGCAAACTGTGGGTGTACATTAGTACGCCTCTGCCTAACCCTTCGGGGAATACAGGCGTGATGGTATGTTATGTTATTATACGCGCACAACACATGTCACGGCAGGTCATAGCGGCACGTGTAAGAGTTTAGTGCATTGTGCACTAAACTCATACACGTATCATGTCACCTGGTGAACCTATTAGTTCACCCGTTTAAGATTGATTACGCTAAGCTCTCGGTGCGTCGCTTTAAACCTCAAGTTGGTAGCTGAAATCGCTTCGATCAATCAAAATTATATTACCAATAAATCTACGGTGCCTCACGCTCGGTGCACAACATTCTTTATAGATTGCGATCTCGTGTTGGGCTCGTGTCGGTGTCGTACAAGTATTAGGTACAGTGGATATTTTTACCGAAAATTTAAAAACAGTTTTTTAGAACGTTGCCCCGCACTATGATTTTTACTTGCTTTTACAAACACAAATTCTCACTCGGTATTTGGTATTTCGTATGTAATGGGTAATTTTTGGAACTAATTATCCGATTCTTAAAATTCTTTCACTATTAAATAGTTTAATTAGTTTAATGTGCTTGGTGCGGGTGAAAGCTAGAAAATAAATTGACTTATTCATGAAATAGGTAGGTAGCTTATCAGTTCAGTTGGCGCAAAATAACTTGAACCAAAATGGTGGATGCGCAGTAGTCGTTTTTTAGTACATTTTGCACGCAAATGCACTGCGCAAATTTTCCCCCTCTCCGTTAGTTTTGGTTAAGTTCAAGTTATTTTGCGCGAACTATAATATCATTCAATTAAAATCTGTATATCTATCTACTTATTGACTAATACCTGAATAATGGAACAATAAAATATTCAAATATTACTAACACTTAACTAAGGAATCATTTTTTTTTCTTCCATTGTCTTTAAGATAAATCGTATCGTATCCGTATCGCAGACACAAAACACGCGTCAAACTTTTGCCATACACTGATTGCTTCATAATAATTTATAGTCCGTAATCTGCAAGCCATCGAGCGTGGTATATTACTCATCGGGAGCCGGTAAACTCGGTTACGGCTGATGTGTTCCGATTCCGCGTTTTAATTTGGATTAATATTTTTCATTTACAAAGACATTTGGGGATTTTAAATGCAATGGTTTGTTCCCGGTAGATTTTATTATTATTTTTTTTTATTTTTTTTTTATTTATTAAGGGATAATAAACAGCTACAACATAGTACATAAACAAAAAATAGAATTTAACATAAAGAACAGGTAATGTTGCAGCCCACTACATTATCCACAGATTAACATAAATAATAAATCGAAGGGTGCCACTAGATGAACAATAACATTATGGTAACACTGAAGTAAGTTAGATAACTAATTCTATACTATAGAGCTAGCAGTAACATTTAGCTTTATATTAAAATGACATAATACATACTCATAATTCATAAACATGTTTTCATGACAATAATATTAAATTTAAAATTAGGACAACTTTTTGATAACATTTGATTTAAATTTGGATTTAGAGCACGCAAATATATCTATATCTATGAAATTTAAGTTGTAGGATTCCAACATTCTATGAATAGGGCAACGTAAACCTGAGTTAGTCCGACAAGAATTAACTGCAAACAGGGCACCTGCACGAACTCTGCGCACATGAACTGTTCGGGGGACTGCATAACACAGCTTGCTCGTGAGATCAATGGCATCAAAGTGGTTGTGGACAATGTCATAAAGTACATTGGCCTCCAGATACTTGCGTCGGTTTTCTAAGCTGACAAGCTTGTACTTATCAAGTAGCTGAGTATATGACAAATATGACTTAGTCCTAAGGCACCTGTAAGACATTGCACGGAGGAACTTGCGCTGAACCTTCTCAATTGCAGCAATATACTTTTGATAGAAAGGGTTCCAAACAGGGACTGCATATTCTAACTGAGAGCGAATAAGGGTTTTATACAGGTAGAGATAGGTTGACGTACGCTTAAATTCCGTTGAAGATCTCATTACAAATCCATACATTTTAAACGCCTTGTTGACTATGCCTTCAACATGCTGATTTAAGGATAGCTTGCAATCAAAGAGCACACCCAGATCCCTAACTATGAGGGTGTTATTTAGCGGGATACTATTTAGATTGTAATTGTAGTTGATTACGGACTTATTTTTAGTAAAATGTACATAGTTACACTTCGGGATACTGAGATGTAATTTGTTGTTAGAACAGTAGTCACTCAGTCTATCTAGATCTTCTTGAAATAATAGGCAATCGCCTATAGTTTGTATCACTTTAAATGCCTTCAAGTCATCAGCGTACATCAGAAAGTTGGAATTTTTAAAACAATTTCTAATATCATTAATGTAGATAATAAATAACAGAGGCCCCAAAATTGAGCCCTGTGGAACTCCAGAAGTGATACCAACAGAAGTAGACTGGTGACCATGAACAACAACCTTTAGCGACCGGTTTTTTATATAAGACTCGAACCATCGTAGCAAATTTCCGCGTATCCCATTATAAGCAATTTTATTTAAAATAATTTCATGATCGACCTTGTCAAAAGCTTTTTCGAAATCCGTGTATACCGCATCCACTTGCAGGTGCCTGTCAATATTTTCAAAGAGATAATTAGAAAATATTAACAGGTTGGATGTTGTAGATCGGCGCTTAACAAATCCATGTTGTTGAGGCATGATGATATTATGCAACATTGGGTATATTTCATTGTGAACAAGCCTTTCAAATAGCTTTGACAACGTCGACAGAATTGAGATAGGTCTATACTGCTCAACGTCCTGTCTCGAGCCTCCCTTGTGAACAGGCGTTATGTTAGCACGCTTCCACATTTCCGGGAATACTCCTTCCTGCAGGCATCTATTATAAAGAATGTAAATCGGTTCACAAATGCTGACAGCTGTGGCCTTAAAGAAGGCCGCAGGCAGACCATCAGGACCTGGTCCCTTAGCAGGGTCCAGCCGTTTCAACTCGTTGAGTATTTTCGATTTATCTATATATAAATTACACAATAAGCCTTCATTATCAATGAAGTCCTGCGGAGGACTCCATGCGGACATCGTTGCGGAAACAGGCTCAAACACAGACAAAAAGAAGTCTGAGAACATATTGCAGACAATTTCCGGATCACTTGACCTGACATTCTGATATAGCATCATGGACGGAATACCTGACTTACTATTACGGCTAGAAATATAAGACCAAAAATGTTTAATATTAGTAGCGAGGCTACTTTCAACAGAGTTAATATAAGAAGAATAACAAGCTTTACACGTATCTTTGAAGAATGATCTACTCTCTGAGAAGTTGTTGTAGTCCTTAATATTTTTATACTTTTTCCATTTTATCCAATGACGTTGTTTTTTTTTAAATATTTTAATCAATTGCGGCGTAAACCAGACAGGAAAGTCAAGCGATCGGGATCCCGCAAGAGGAACTAGTGGATTAATTATGTCTCTCAGCTCATTATAGAATACTTCCACGGCTTCCTCCGACGAGAGGCTGTCGAATAACACAGACCAGTCAGTCTCGTCGATATGTTTGTTAATTAAATCATAATTAGCTTTCCGAAAATCGTACTTAGTCAGGGGTTTTCTCTTCATAGTTCGTATTGATAAGCTAACGGGTGCGGTTATAACAAAAGGAGGGTGGTGTGGGTCGATTGGTAATAAAGGGTCCCTCAGATGGTTTACTAAACAGGAAGTGTTCGAAATAAATAGGTCTAGTATTTTTCCATTACTATTTAATATGCTATTATATTGGCGAGCATCTAGAGAGGACATGAGTTGCACCAGTTCCGAGCATATGGGGTGGGAGCAGGTGCAGGCTACACGTGACTCATGGCCAGCTGAGGGCGGGGTCCATGTGATGTAAGGTAGATTATAATCACCTATGATATAAACATTCATAATATTTGGTCCATTTAAGATGTCCTGCAAAAAGTCAAAATGGGATGTGTAGACATCGTTGCATGTTCCAGGCGGAATGTACGCGACACTAATTAATTTTCATGCTTTGCTGGATTAATGTTAAGTATGCCGCTACATTGAATGGGATTCCAATATATTTCAAGTTCTACCTAACATTGCGAGTTTTATGTGAATTAGTTGTAATACTACTTGATAATGGCTAGCACCGATAGTTTATCGATTTACTATCAGAACTGTAGGGGCATTAGAACGAAATTACACACATTGCTTGTGAACATCTTGGCTTCATGTTATGACGTCATAGTATTGACGGAGACTTGGCTGATACCAGACATAACCAACAGCGAATTTATTGACCCCCGTTATGCTGTCTTCAGATGTGACCGGAATCGTGGTGTTACTGGAAAGCGTGATGGGGGTGGGGTGCTTATAGCTGTACGACATGAGCTTCGGTCGGCGTCGCTCGATATTTTCAATAACCCTCAATATAAGCCCTTGCCATCTATTGAGCACCTCATGGTTGCACTACCTCACAGAAATGATGTACAAAAGATACATCTTCTCAGGTCTGGGCTGATCATCTCAGGAAAATTACACTTAAATCATAATTATGTAATATAGAGCAACATGTAATGATAAACGTAATTGAATTTTGACATAAAAAATGAGTTGAAAACGTTTTAGATTTCATAGCGCGCATACTTTTTTGAAAATAAATAATAAAACAAAATAAAACAGCAATATGAGTCCCATTCAATGTAGCGGAAAACTTGAAATTAATCCAATAAAGCATTAAAATTGCATTTAAACCAGCATTATATAATTTGGAGCAACATGTAATTTCAAATGTAATTGAGTGTTGACATAAATAAGTTGAAAACGTTTTAGATTTCATAGCATGCATACTTTTATGAAAATAAATAGTAAAACACAATATAGGAAAAAAACAACAAAAACAGTTCATAGTAGTAATACCCATGAAGCTAGAGCACTTAATTGACTGCCTTTGTTCTAATTTTTTCAAGGTCTCTTTCTCCGCGTATGGCAAACGAGGCTTCACCTTCGCGCTCACGGACAAGTATAGTAGCATTTCGGACCCATACGTATTTATAGTTGCGACTTTTGGCGACTTCCCGCGCTTTTCGAAATAACTGTTTTTTCTTCAGAGTTAAATGCTCATTAATGTAAATCGGCGTCGGCGTTCCAGTAATGCCAATTTGTTCTGTCTTAAGTGACGTGGCTTTGCGAAAGGCACTAAGTAGATTATCTCTGTACATACAGGACGTGAATTTGACGATGATGTTTTTTGGTTTTGTATTTTGTTGGTGTGCGTGTGGTACTCTATGGACTGCGACAATATTCTGTTGTGACAGTGGGGAGCCGAGTGCTAGGCCAATTGATTCTATAAGGGCTGGCAGATTTTCGTTGCGCCTTTCGGGCAAGTTGCCTATTTCGACATTGCATTGTCGCGCCTGCTGTTCCAAAGTGTCAATTTTGGTCTCAAGAGCGGCAACAGTCAGCTCAAAGTCAGCAGATTCAGTAATGTTTATTTCATCCAAACGCTTCTTAAGGATGTCATGCTGTTGAGTTTGAGTGTGGGTAGTTTCTTGAAGAATATCGACGTCGTTGCGGATGTCCTGGACACTCTGCTTTAAAAGAGACTGCTCTGTACGCAGCGAGTTTATTTCTTTTTGTATATTGGTCATCGTAGATTTGATATCATCACGTATGTTAAGGAGATCTTTATTCAAGTCGCTCCGCCAAAGGTTGAGGGTTTCATTTAGGTTTCTTGAGAATAATTCAAAGTCTGATAATGCAATGTTTTGGGTGGGTTTATTAACTATCGGGGTATTATTTCTTGGCGTTGCATCAATACTAAAAATAATGCGTTCTTCTAAGGCATCGCACGACATGTTCATAGAACTTTCTTCGACTGCAAGGTCCGTACAGCTACGCACAGGTGTATTAACATTTGATTTATTACGCCTGGTGACATTGTTGCACGACGGACACTTCCAAGATGCTTTGAACTCAGCGCTTAGCGCTGCATATTGGCTATATGATACATTAAGGCATTCATAGTGATATTTCCCTTTACATATACAACAAACAAGGATGTTATCACAAGGACCCATCTCTCCTTGGCAGCAATTCATTATGTAAACGTGACGTAAACAAATAATATTGTAGTAGTTGTTATTTTATTATTGTGAAATGTACTTCAAACAGTACTGCTAGCGTCACCTATGATATTACGTTGCAATACAGAAAAACAATCGATGAACCGGAATACGAAGTTGTTTCAGGAGATACCAACAGATGACGCCTGTCGTCACTATAATATAGGGCAATGACTTGCGATTTTGTAAATAATGTAACAGATGGATTTGTAAACAAATCAAACACGCACAGAACGGCAAGTTTCTTGATGGAGTATTATAATTAGGATCCCGCGATTACTGTTTACACAACCATGAGATGCAATGCATTCTTGTTATGGAATTATGTCCACCAAAAAAGTCACAGGAACGGTTTTCCACTTTAAAAGTTTAATCACAGTATTCACAACACAAACTGTCAGTGCAGCAGTAAATATTATTCTTAACTCAGTTATTAAGCAAACACAAACATGAAATATTCACTTTTACTATTTTTAAGAGTATGTTAAATACGGAGCAGCGCTATAGTAAACCACCGGTATCGCCCTCTAGTGGCAAGGTGAAATTTGTGAATGAATGTGAATGTTGAATGTTTTATCATCAACATAACATACTATCACGCTTGTATTCCCCAAAGAATTAGGTAGAGATGTAGGTACTACGGTCCATGCACCCATCGGTGAAAACTGTATTCGATTCCATGCAGTAGCTTTTGCGTGATGCGTCTACAATCATATGGACAGGGAGCGAGACAAAAATTCTGAAAATTGTGGTTTTAGTTGCTGTTGCTTTAATAATCCCTCTTTTTCGTCGTCGATCCCTCTTATTAGTTTTTATTCAATATATTTAATATACAGTCATCAACCTATTACAATGTTACTATAGTAGGTATGTATATGTAAAAAATAAAGAATATATACAGATTGTCGGTTCTTCTCCATAAGACCCACTAGTTGGAACCCCGCACCTTGTTTTGACAATTCAAAAGTACCTGTAATACCTACTGGTCTAATTGAAATAAACGTTTGAATTTGACTTTGAAGATAGTTATTTTCCTATTCAACAACTATATAAAATATAGATAGTTATACGAAGAATTTAAACCTATTAAGTTTCTTGGCCGCTTTTCAAACGTCAGTCAAGCGTTCCCTAGCTGTCTTCAGATCTACGCAGTTATACCCGCTTGACGAGTCCAAAACTATTTAAATTCGAACAAAGTTTCTTTGTGAATTGTCACGGCTCACAATTGCGTTAAAATCCGCTGTCACTTTTTTAATATGTATGTTCTAAAAGAAGTTGAATCGATCTTGTTATTTTCAGGAATTTTTAATATTATCAAATCTCACTGCGCCAATAGGATAGGTATATACCTATAATCCTATATAGTATTTTAGCAATAATAGAGGTTTCGTCACATATTTTACTGCTATTATTCTTCCCACTGCCTCATTAGCCTAGTGGTCCTCGCGACTGCTACGCTTGAGGTCCTGGGTTCGATTCCCAGGTCGAGCAAAGTGTTATTGGGTTTTTCTATGAAATTCCCAGTAGCAGCTCGGAGTTAGGAATTTGTGCCCGGTTAATGGCAATAGGCTCGCCACCTATTACATGGGACCTAAACATACCGGCGAACTGTATGTTATGTTATTCTTCCCAAAAATACCTATGTATTTTTTTATTACGCATAATTTTATTATGAGAAATGAATTATTATTTGTGTTGTTTTATTCTGATTTTGTATGTATAATTTGTCTATAAAGTGACTTAAAACAAATTGACTGCAGTAAACCTACAAAGATTTTAACACCAAACCCATTAAAAAAGTTAGTCTCCCTTAGATACAAATGTGTTGTATTGGATGCGAATGCATTTTTAATGAACTGGCGATCTGATATCACTTGCTGGATTGTTAGTAAAACTAATGCTAAATAAAATACAGTAACGAAAACGAATAAACAAACTTAATTGCATTAAAAAGCGTAAAACCAATTTGCTTCTGTTTCTCACTCGAGACAAACCATTTAAATCTCTACTCACTACCAAAAAATACGCTTTAATTTTCACAGTTTTTCAATAAATGTAATAATTAGTGAAATTGCCGCTTGCGAGTCGTACACAGAACCGGATAATTAGTTCAAAGCTGTCAAGTGTGCGCTGCGCCTAGGTGAGATGCCACTCGACGTTCGCGTTTTTCATCCCCCCACTTTTTACCCCTATTTCACCCTTCTCTGCGGCAACAACCATTACAATGTAAAATTCTAATTCACTCGTTAAGTCCTCTGGCCTTTTCTGGGCACTTTTGTAGAATATAAAACAGGTTAAATGGATTTGTATCTATGTATAGGTAGGTAGAAAATTATGGTAATGTACGCTGCCTAGTTAGTGAATATGGGTGGCCGTCTGTATTCGTTGTACATAATTCTATATTTTTATTAAATGTATTTTTCCGTTCCTGTTATTTTATGTTAATTTCTTTCGTAATGAATTAATGTTGTTCTTTTCTTGTTAATCATTATGCAGGGTAACTTTGCATATAAATAAGCTTTATGCTACAAAGATTTTACAGCGTATATAACTGCAAACTCAAAAGATATAGATTGAGATAAATATCTATTGGTGAAATCTAGATGGCTTTAAAACATAACAAATAACAAACTTATCAGGATGTGGTATGAAAAAGGCAGCTAATACTGTAAATGGAAATTCACGGCATTTATTTGCACCAAAAAGACGAAAGTTGGCGTAAGGCAAGGTCGGTAATCGGCTGCATCTTTACTGGCTCGATGTTGCATTAGTCAACGACTCGAACATATTCTAGTGACGTCATTTCTCCTATTACTAAACTATACTATGCGAGATACCCACGTACTTACTTACTAACTATACACACACGTGACAACGCTCCTCGAGCCAATGGAAGTGTGAAATTCTTTCTTGAGCGATACTCACACTACAAGGAAAATCAATGTCAAATTTCAAGTTTGTGCTTTGTAATTTCTCTAACTTCTTTCCGAGTGGGGTGTTAGAATACTATTCGTCACTGTCAGTCATATAGGCATCTTGGAAGAGTCGAGTGGTTGAAATTGTAATGTGATTTCACCTAGTAAGTATTACATGCAGTATTATTGTTTGTGTTTAGGCCTCTGTAACAGTTTTTACGAGCGTTAGCTTGACGTATTGTGTAATAGTATCTATTTGTATCCATCTATTTAAATTTGAATAATCATTCAACACAATTTCACGTAGTAAACAATGTCATTCAACAAAACAAATATATGAAGATCCTCTCTCTTCATTACAAACCAACGTGTTTAAATCAAGCCCCATTTATAATCCGTACTACATACTACTGTATTGTTATTTCGCTATGTATGCCAGTCGGTGCGTCGACTCACATCGCCCTGTCACTCGTGTTAATTAAACGTTCTATTGAAGGAGTAAGGTTCCATGGAAGAGGCAGTGAACCACAGCATGTATGAATACTCGATTTTTGTCTATCGACGTCGTGCGTTCTCGACGCACGTATTTATTTAATTACAGCCTAGATAGTATATAATGTTCTGATTTAAAAAATATGAAATTTCTAATTTACTCCATCGTCATTCTGCGTCATTCTTCATAATATAAATTATTATATAATTTTTAGAAAATCGCTTTGTGGTTTGAAAAAATCATACTCTTCGAGTAAAAAGCTGTACCAAAAGGTATCGGAACAGTTGAAGAGCGATGTTTTGGCGTGAAGCACGAATGGGCGAATGTTATTTTAGTGAAGGGAAAATTCGTCTTGCGGTCAGGATTCGAACCTGTGTCTTCTGGTGGTGATACCAAGCACTAAGCCAATGAATTTTGAAATTGGACCTCTTCATATGAATGTTTTTACAATTTCTTTATTACAAATCTGTATAATTACAAATCTCTGTGGTTTAGTGGTTCGAGTACCGGACTGCTGACCACGAGGTCGTGGGTTCGATTCCCACAGAACACAAATATTTATGTGATATTTGTGTTCGTCTGGGTGTTGCATATGTAGTATAAGTAGGTATTTACAAAAAAATAATATATAAGTATTATATCCATTGTTTAGTACCCATAGTACAAGCTCTGCTTAGTTTGGGACTAGATGGTGATGTGTAAAATGCCGCAGAATATTTATTTATAAAAAATACAATGATCTAGTACAGTACAAAAAGTTCCAAATCACAATACATCACTCAATGGCACCTACCACTTCCAGTCAATCGATTTCTCCGATTTCGCATTTACCGTTTCTATATGCGTATACGTTTGCACGTCCGGACAATGCTCGCCTGTATTTATGTACAGTTTTTCCGTAATTGGTTTTCGATTTAAAGGCAGGGTGGCTAGGTAAGGCCTTACGTAGTATTGTGTTTTTACAGGTGTTTGGGTGCTCAATACGGCTTAAGTTGGGGATTTGGTGATGATTGCTCTGTTCTATGTCAGTCTGTTTGTTTGTGGATTAATGTTTTTAAATTTACATCGTGATTAGACGTTGATATCATTTTTACGATTTCACGGTTTTTTTCATAATCGTCTCTGCAATTGTCTAGTGGTCCTTGTTTCGATTTCTAGGTCAAGCAAAGTGTTATTGGATTTTTATATATGAAGTTTTCTGTTGCAGCTCGGAGTCATGATTTGTGCCCATGTCATAAGAGGTAAGTCTAATGCTAATACATTGAGACCAAAACGTACCGGCAGTCTGTGGGTGTGTACAGTACACCTCGGCCTAACCCTTCAGATAATACAGACGTGATAATGAGATGCAAGCATGCATTAATTGTAGCAGAGAAAATAATAAGTATAGAAAGACTAAACATTTTTGTCATCAGTTTAAGTCCATGCATAATTATTTATAATAAAATAGTATGTAGTATTTCGAAAATTGAGCACTCCATACGATATTCGAATAAGTAGGCAGGCAGTTCAAACAAAAGCCATGAAAAAAAAAACTTGTGGGCCATTCTTATTCAACGCCTAATTCAAACACGCAATCATCATATTTCCTCAAACTTCAAGGCGAAACCTTTATTCAACTTAACCCTTCTCTTATTGTAAAAAACTCGCACCACGCCAACTATTTCTTACAGTTTCAAAAACCAAAAAAGTTTTCGACTGAAATTTGTTACCATCCTTGCAACTCGAAGTCAAATGCTATTAAAACTTTTAATGACTTGGAGCATTCTTTCGGTTCTCTGTTCGAAGTGGTATTAATTAAAAAAGAGAGGCTGGATCAAGCACCCGTTGGTTTCAAACCCAGCTGTGATCCACGGCTAGTTTGGCTGTACAACTTCGAAACTCCAAGTCTGCTTGCCAAAAACAAAGTTGCACGGCAAAAGTTTGAGTAAAAATGTTGTGTTTTAAATCGAGTGTTTTATTGACTAAGTCTTTTTGGCTCTAGCTTCGTACCTGTGAGGTATGATGACATAATACGTAAGTATATCGTCGTGTTTGGCGTATTTTTTATACAGATATACAATTGGTTCTTAGTATTTATATCTAATAGGTAGGTACTTATGTAATTCAATAAAACGTTTTATTCTTGAGAGAGGCAGTATTTTACCCACTAAGGGACGGAGAGTTTTAGCCCTATTACAATAAATTGAATAGTATTATAACCTAAGAAAGGAAAATCTTAAAATTATGAATTAACAATTATTATTATTATTATTAGCCCGGTTTGTCCCACTGCAGGGCAAAAGCCTCCCTTCCCTTCTTCCACTCCTCTCGGTTCATTGATTTTTCGGCCCAATTTCCCAAAAAGGAGTCCATTTCGTCCCGCCATCTCCGCCTGGGCCTCCCACGTCGTCTTACGCCTTGCGGCACCTCGTTGTTTGTTTAGCCCACAATTCGTCAGACATGCGGCACACATGTCCGGCCCAATTCCACTATAGAGTAGTGGCCCTATGACCAACGTCAGCGATTTGAGTTTTGGAGCGCAGTATGCTATTACGGATGCGAATTAACAATTAAAATTATTAATATTATTTACTAGTTTTCGGTCGCGGCTTTGCTCACCTGATGCTGTATTAGGATTAGAAATGGATCCCAAAAATAATTTAATAAGAAACCAACAGTGATAATCTGTTCTTTCGCAAAATGGCCGTGACATATGAGGAGATAAGAAGTTCATCGGTTTTAAGTTGGAGCATATACTTTCAAACTTTTATTATTAAAAAACTGCCTCATCAGCCAAGTTGTCCTGAGCGCGACTGCTACGCTAGAGGTCTTGGGTTCGATTCCCAGGTCGAACAAAGTGTTATTGGGTTTTTCTATGAAATTCCCAGTAGCAGCTCGGAGTTAGGAATTTGTGCCCGGTTAATGGCAATAGGCTCGCCCCCTATTCTAAACATACCGCCGAACTGTGGGTGTACATTAGTACACCTCTGCCTAACCCTTCGGAGAATACAGGCATGATGGTATGTATGATATTATTAAAAAACAAAATTATTGGTTTCAGAAACGTTAATATACCCACTTGTTTTTTTAATATCTTCAATGCACAGACACAGATATTTAAGATTTTATAATAGTAGAGATTATTGCGTTGTTATCAAAAAGTGAAAGTTACTAGCTATTTGTCAAAATTGTTTTATTGCGTGCAAAACTGAAAAAGAATAAAATTGCGACAAAATTGTAATCGCACTTTGATTCTACCATTATGGTAGATGCAATGCTGGCTATTCTCCTGACTCACTGAACAAGAAAATTCCTAAGTCACGACAAAATGTTCACAGATAATTTAAAAACGAATCATATCCGAAAATGGAACGTTGCCAGAAATCTGTATGATCTGTGACGCACGAGTGCTTTTACATGCTCATCGCTGGCTCGGCGAACTACGTGCCCGTGTGTAGTCGTAGTTCTTACTTCACTCGTTCGCGAATGAATTAGGTCTCATTCAGTCATATTCAATGCATTGAATCTAGGCACTTTAGATATGCTTCTATTAAGTAGTGGAAAGATAAAATATTGAAGGGTTTCTGGCGATTTTATTTTTGTAGTGATCATTATTGTTTTGAATAGTACTTGAATTTCAATTCAATTTTATAGAAGCTAAAATAGAGTTAATTAAATCCAGTTCGACAAAAAATACAGCTAGACAATGTTGGTGGTCTCTTTTCTAAACAATTTAAGCTCAAAATTAAATGATCATGAAGACATAGAGACAGACATGAAGACGTAGGACGTTACTTGAAATGGAACTCAATTGGGAACTAAGTGGTTTTGCCATGGAGGATAATCACAATATCATGTTTAATTAAAACCTCAAACTCATATCAATCTGCTAATCTATACTTAATATATAAAGGCGGGAGAATTTGTTTGTTTGTTTTTTTGCTTGAACGCGAAAAAGCCGCGCCTTGCAAAGGTGCTCTAATTTACACTCACAGTTTGTCGGTATGTTGGTCATAAACAACATCTATATCTTATATATATAAAAGAAAGTCGTGTTAGTTACTCCATTTATAACTTAAGAACGGCTGAACCGATTTGGCTGAAAATTGGTGGAGAGGTAGCTTAGAACCAGGAATCGGACATAGGAAACTTTTTATCCCGTTCCCGATACTTTTTATTCCACGGGGGCGAAGCCGCGGGCAGAAGCTAGTATTATATAAAAGAAAGTCGTGTTAGTTACACTATTTATAACTTAAGAACGGCTGAACCGATTTGGCTGAAAATTGGTGGACAGGTAGCTTAGAACCAGGAGACGGACATAGGATATTTTTTATCCCGTTCCCGTGGGATGTGATGGCAGACCGAATTCCACGGGGGCGAAGCCGCGGGCAGAAGCTAGTTTTTAATATATGTGAAACCTGAATACAGTTTGTTCAGGGATAAGTAACTTTTACACCATGTTATATTTTGCCCCAAAAATATTAAAAAAGTTACAAGTGGGACGACGAGCGACCTCTAAGTACCTATCTCCGCAATCATACGCGTACAACACAAGTCCCGGCAGGTCATAGCGGCGCAAGCGGCGCGAGCGCACAGCGGGGCGAGGGTAAGAAGACGTGGTGAGTATGTACGTACAACCATGTGACATAACGATATCTTATAACTTTATGATTTTTCGTGATACAGTTTTGAAATTTTATACGTAGATTCTTTACATAAAAATACTAGACGCGTGTCTTGGGTTTCGCATATACTAAAACTAAGGTTGTATAATACATCGGACATGACTATTGCTGAACTGAACACTATCTCCTGAGATACATGTCCCACCTAGTTCAGGAGATAGGGTCAACATTCTGTAATAGCTCTAACCATCACGTAAATATTGTAAGTTGTCACCAGTTTTGTAACCTTTTTTAGTGGTGAGAAATAAAGATTTTATTTTATTTATTTATTTATGTATTGTCATCAACCGGGCACAAGCTCCGAGCTGTGACTGATAATTTAATAGAAAATCCCAATAACACTTTGCAGGACCTCGGTATCGAACCCAGAATCTGTAACGTAGCAATCACGCTTATTAACACTAACCAGGAAGTTATAAACATAATTCCAATACACACCATCCTGTATAAATATTACGACAAACTAGAAGCTATTGTGTTAGCAGCGGGCATGTTCTTCAAAGGACTGGTGCATAAATAAAAACTCGTGCGCGGACGTTCCACGGTAATTGGGTTTGACTGTCCAATCCCGCGCTTCACCCGTCGACGTTGAATAGCCTCTGTACAAAAGCGGAGATAGTGACTGGCATCTGAGAAAAGATCGCTTTAAACTTTAGGCTTTGAAATCAGCGTGTGTTGTATCTTTTTTAATATTATATTTGACATCACGTTCGGCTTCTGCGACACGTGTTGTGGGTTTGATCTCCACTCGGAGCAAATATTTGTATGAGCTATAGGTAGTTGTTCCGGGTGTTCCTAGTGTGGGGCAACGTTTAAAAAAATTTTGCATTTAATATACCTATTCTCTTTAAAGTAGATGAGAACCTTTACTTCATTTTTTTAGGAAATTAGGCAACTTTCTCTCTCACCCGTGTCGCCTTACTCCTAAGGTTGTAACCTTGCTTAAGAATCACTCTGTCTATTGATAAAAACCGCATACATATCCGTTAAGTAGTTTTAAGTTTATAATGAACAGACAGACGCGGCGGGGTACTTTTTATTGATAATTTTTTTCTATTGATTTATGGTGTGTTAGTTAAGCTTAGGTTTTGTTTGTTTTTCGTACTATCTCACTCAGGGGCCTCAATATTGTGAAGATTCCTTTGTGATTCAGAATGAAAGAGTGATAGAGAGAGAGAGAGAGAGAGAGAGAGAGAGAGATAGAGGGAGAGAGAGGGGGAGAGAGTGGTAGAGAGATGCCACTCTACTCATTAATTGTCACGTCTCAGCTGAGGTGCCAGCACCTCATTTTAGACGTCGAAACGTCAATATTATAATAGCTGCCTTATTTTTTTGTTAAATATAAGCGATCTGATTTACGCAGAATAATACTACTAATATTCGCGTAAGTGTTAGAAACCAGTATGTTACTGACATACCTACATCAAAATAAATCTAGATTTTTTCTGTTTTTTTTTTTGGCTACGCTATGACCTTCTAGCTACAAAAAGAAATCAGTGTACACACATTAGGCTTATAAATTATTATTTCTTTTACTTTTAAGCAATGGGAATCGAACTTTATGGCCACAATGCTACGTAAAAGAAAATGCGACGGATTGGGCGAGGCGAGTAGATTTTTGTTTATTCTCTTAAGATGTAAAAAAGATGCAGGCTTCATCGTGATGTGCGGAAAAAAAGTAGAGTCTACTTGAATTATTTACTAGTTTGTTTAGGCTGCATGGAGTAGGTAGAGGGATAAGACTAATTAAATTGTGTCTGTGGGTGTATTATTGTTTTACTTAGGATAGTTATGGGGATAGGGATTTGTAGCTACGTAAAACATAGCAGCACCAATCAATTATTAGATCTGCTTGGTTAAGTTGTGCTTACTATAGCCAGTCTATCGATAGATATTTTTTTTAAAGCTCACTAGCAATATTGGTCGCACATTACTAGTATTCTTGTGAACGCCTCGTGTTAAGCTGCATACTTGTGTTAAGAGTGGGTTAACGTCGGTAGTGCAATGGGTGGGTTTCGAATCGGCAACCCCATGATAGTGCAACGCCCTAGCCATTAGGCTGCCCATACACACCCCCAACCAGAGGAGTCGCAAATGCGTTGCCCACCTTTAAAGGGGCTTCGGCCTCCAGTATCACTCATTCAACGAAATACAATGTAAGTGTTGTTTCACGCCGGTTTTCTGTGAGGCTATAATATCACTCCAATCGAGCCGGCCCATTCGTGCCGAAGCATGGCTTTCCTACGATAAGAAAAAAACGTCAAAGTTAGTAAATAATAAAATAGTTGTGTCAAGCAGAACCCGAAAAATATACAAGAAATCGTTTCAGAGGGAACGGGAGAATAGATTTGGTTCCATATACATTGATCGGACGACTTGATGTAATCGAATATGAATAATTTATACTTCGCAAATGTCTCGAGACTCAATTGAAAGAAAGAGGTTACGAATGCGCGTGGCTTTTACAATATTTCTATACTTTGAAGTATATTTTACTTTGTTTGTAAGAAAGAAACCATACCGAAAATCATTGGTATACATTGCCACATAAGCATGATATATGGCCTACTATGTATACCTCTAATTTATAATTACATAACATAACATATCATAATATAGCATCCCGCCTGTATTCCCCGAAGGGTTAGGCAGTTACTAATGTACACCCACAGTCCGCCGGTATGATTAGGTCGTATGAACTAGGTTGTCTAGGTCGTCCTATGAAGTAGTCAGTCAAACTTCGACATCCTCCGACGTTCACACATCTTGTTATCGCAATATTGTACCAGTGAAGATTGTAACTTATTTTATTTTAAAAGAGTGTCCATGGAGTTTCTTGCTGCATTCTTCTCCATAGGATCAACCTTTTGGAACGGTGCAACTAGAATCATAATCAACGTTTCATAAACGCTTGTAAAAGCTTATTTGAAATAAAAAACATTTGATTTGATTTGATTTGATAGGGGACGCGACTGTTACCATTAAGCCAACACAAGCTTAGAGCTGTCCCTGATAATTCAATAGAAAAACCCAATAAACTGTTGCTCGACCTGGGAATCGAACTTAGGACCTCTAGCGTAACCGTCGTGCTTAGGAGCACTGGATTAATTAAGCAGGTGAAAAGGAAGATAAAAAGACGGTTAAAAGGAATTAATGCTCCAATTGCAAGTAGGTAATACTGATATCTAAAAATGCTCAGGTCCAAGGTAAAGTTTAATAGAGTGCACTACCTTTATACGTATAAGTTGTGTGTAGTATGTAGCACAAAGGGGCATGTTGCCCGTCAGCGAGTTTCCGAGCTATGTCGTGGACACACAGGTGCTATGGATGAGGAATAACAATAAAAAAATACCAAGATGAAGATTTTTTTTACTATGACATTCAATTAAAATTATTTTTAATACATAAGTACATTATATATTCATTATAATATTGTAGATGCAAAAAAAGAACTGTTTGTTTGTTACGTTTTCTCCGCCCAAACTGTTGGCTTTCAGTTTGGACCAGTTTAGCTCAACGCTGTATTGACACTTTCTTCAAAACACCATTTCAGATATTGCCCTGCTAAAACTAAATATGCATATATGTTAAACTAGCCTATGCCCGCGGCTTCGCTCACTTGAAGCTCAAAACCAACAGTGATGATATCTTCTTTGTATGGGTCTCTATACATTAGAGAGGTCAAGCTGTATCTAAGGTTCCGTTTAATTATTTGAGATAAGAAGTATACCAGTTTTTAATTTGGAGCATATACTTTCTAACAGTGATAAAAAAATTAAAATCTATTCAGTCGTTTTTGCGCCAACCCGTAACAAACAGACAAACAGACAAGAATTAAAAAAATCACATTTTTGGGTTCGGAGACGTTTACTTATATACCGTAACCCACTTGTTTTTTTTATATATCTTCAATGTACAGACACAGCTTTTTTTCAATTTTATAATAGTAGAGATTAGCTATCTTAAAAGTCCGTATGTCCCATATCACAAGACTGGTACCGCCGCCGGCGCCGCGCGGAACACTAAGCCTCGTTTAATAACGTGGACAGTGGACTCATAAGTCGGTAACTCTGCCATCTGATCCAGACTTGCAATTGTAATTAGTTTGTCGATTGATGTTACTGTTATTTTACTCGCCTGCTGTATTACATATTTTTTAGTCTGTGTACGGCCTTTTTTTTCTTGGGATATGCTCCTTATGCATGCCGCCTTGCTTCAGGGATGCAGGACGGTTATGTCGGGCTCCCAAGCCAGGTGGCCAACGTACCCACTAAAACTACCACCACTACCACCTTCCTCGTAGTAGTGGGATCACGGAAATTGTTCTCGCATGCTCCGCGATCCCATCGCGGACGTACAATGTTGGACCCTCCCAAGAGCCAAGTGCAATGGGCGACGGACGACCCCGAGCCACCCAAGGCTCTCTATGCGGGGGGACAGATATGTAGCCCCGCCGCCGTCCACACTTCGATTTGATAGTTCCAACGGTTTCTATTTTCTGCGATTTCATACGCCATCATTAATAAAATTTTAGATTTTTTTTTTAATTTTTTTTAAAAGCTTACTAGCAATGTGCGTCACCCATTACTAGTATTCTTGTTAACCCATCGTGCTAAGCTAAATGCTTGTGTTACGAGTGGGTTCACGTCGGTAGTGCAATGGGTGGGGTTCGAACCAGCAACCACATGATCGCAAGTCCGAAGCCCTAGCCATTAGGCTACCGCCGCTTCATCGACCCCAGAACTTTCTAGATCGTAAATCAGACACATCATACATCATTGAAGCTAATAGAGGTTCATTATTTAATAAAGGGCTCTCCGGACTTCCACGAAGTCCAGTTATATGGCATCCAGTAGCTCCCCACGACCTTTACCATGGTGGCCAAGGATAAAGGTTCTTAGAGTGCACCAACCACTACCGCTTCAGTTCGACGTTGGTTCTTCTGTTTTGGTTAGAGAAGAAGTCCTTTTGTTTGAACTGCGTGGTCCATTGGTTGTAAAGACCAATGAATTTAAGTTATAAGCCTGTTTTATGTATCAAGTGAGTTTTATAAGATGGCGTTGTCATTGCTAATTGTACATAGATGTATTCAAGTAGAAATAGTTTTAGAATTCTGTTGCTAAGTAGTTAAGTTTTGAAGGCGATATGGTTTAAAGTGTAATCAAAGAAGTTTGCGTAGCGTGGAGCGAGAGCTGTTTGGAGTGTATAACAAATGGAAACCACTTAGAATTGTAACGTGTTTGTATAATCTGACTTTCATTAAGGTAGACAAATTTGTGTGGGTAGTCCTTTACTTCGCGTATGTAAACATGAATGTGGACCAATTTCTACAGATCAATAATATTGACTTCAACATACATACCATCACGCCTGTATTCCCCGGAAGGTTAGGCAGAGGCGTACACCCACAATTCGCCGATATGTTTAGGTCCCATGTAATACGGGGTGGGCCTATTACCATTAACCGGGCCCAAATTCCGAGCTGCTACTGGGAATTTGATAGAAAAACTCAATAATACATTGCTTCACTTGGAAATCGAACCCTGGATCTCTAGCGTAGCAGTCGCGCTTAGGACTACTGGGATGATAAGTCAAGCAAAATTGAGTTCTTTAGAATATATGTAAATCAACTTCACACCAAGAAACTTAAATCAATATAAAAACACATTTTCCTATAGCAAAACCACGTGAAACGTTTACCAATCTAATAACGTAGTGTATAGCACAGGCCCGAATAAAAAGTAATTAAAGTCACCAGCTAGCTCCAGGCAGATTTGTCTCCGCCATATACATGGACATATGAAGAAATGTTGGTAAAGGAATTCCAAACAACAACAACATTCCAAAAATGCTAACGAAGAACAAGTTTTCCAACTTATATTCTACTAGCCTTTGCTCTCGCCCCCTATAACATGAGACCTAAAAATACCGGCGAACTGTGGGTGAACATAAGTACGCCTCTGCCTAACCCTTCGGGGAATACAGGCATGATGGTATGCATTAAAAACGATTTAACGTATTATTATTCCATATTCTATAAAATATCTGATCTGTTAAAAGGGGAATAATGGACAAGCATATACTTTCTAACAGTGACGATAAAATTAAAATCTATTCAGTAGTTTTTGCTCCAACCCGTAACAAACAGACAAACAGACCAGAATTTAAAAAAACACATTTTCAGATTTGGAGACGTTTATGGGCCTTTCTCTACTAACAGGAAAATCATGGTCCAAGCATTTTTTTTTACTTTGGCTATATTAATGCATACTTTTGTTTATTAAAAAACATAATATATAACCTGTTATTTAAGGAGCCACGCTTAATCAATATTTAAAATCATAATCATTTCATAAATTCGGTCTAAAAGCCACTAAAAACAGTCCTCTGTTATGTCCTAATTCCAGATCGAGTATAATTCGGTTCGTTTTTATTAAAGTTGTATTTAAAAATGTAATATCTTATAACTCCATAAACATAAAGAATATTGAATGCATGTGAACAAAAAACAATTCTAATTTTAGATATTTTTTTAGTACTATAAACTAGGGTTCGAATTTTGTCCATACATTTTGTGAACAGTCCTCTGCCACAAATTGAATATCGCGCCACAAAAATATTAAATACTATTATGGTTACATTTTGCGTGAAACGGAACGTTAACAGTGTGAAGTTTGCTCGGTCGCCATGCTAAGCAAGTCGCCGCCATTTTGCGCAGTGACAACTCCGCGTCTGTGTGGGAGCCACGTCTCTGTAGTGTTGAGTGAACATTCCTCTGGTAAGTCTATTTTACGGTGTTTTATGTGTTATAATTATATTTATTTAACAAAATAATTGCTCAGTGTGATAATTTACAGCTGTTTCTGTGTTATGAAGTAATATTTAAACTGATACGTGGTATGACATTTTTTACGTAAAAATAACAGTCCTCTGTGCAACAGTCCTCTGGAAATTTATAACACAGAGGACTGTTCAATGTGACAGAGGACTGTTTTATTTGACGTCCGTCTATTTTATTAATATTCTTTATAGTCTGCACTAACCTACTGCTTGCCGATAGCCGCTTTCTTTCTTACATTGGCCTGTCACGCTAATTCAGGTCTTTTGTTTTCTATTATTATGGATTTTGGAATATAAAATAATACGTACCTAGTAACTTCCTGTTTTTAAACCCTTACGGTTTCTTTAAAATATTGAAAATATGTTTTATTGTTTTAGTATTGCCGCAATGCCACCAAAGAAGAAACCTAAAACCAAAGAAGAAATAAAAGAGCAGAAACGAATTGCAGAAAGATTAAGATATCAACGGCTAAAAAATGACCCTGTAAAAAGAGAGCAATTGAAGGAAAAAGAACGACGAGACTACCAAAGAAAGAAAGAAAAAGGTACAAGAAAGTCAGTTAAAGACATGAGTAGACGTGAACACAAAGCTGTGACTAAAGCATGGAGAAAGCACTGTGCTACCTATCGCGCAAAAAAAAAAGCTTTGAAAGAAATTACAAACAATTTTGTACGACAAAATACGCCCGAATCCGAGGGTTCGCCTACTCCTCAAAGTTCTGTCTCTCCATCAATACTACCTATGACCACTCCACGAAGTGATGCAAGTAATGCGAGAAAGCTTAATGCTAGAAAGAAACGTGACAAAATTATAAAGGATAAAGACAAAAAGATCGAGTATTACAAAAAAAAATCCGAGAAGTATAGGAAAAGATTAGAACGTTTGGAAAAAGGTAAGACAAAGGAAAATGTAGACACACCTAACACTAAACTTACCAAAATGTGTGATTCGCCAGAAACTCGCAGAGAAGTAGTCAAAAAGGCGCTATTCGGTGAAGTGTTGAATGCCCAGCTGAAAGAAAACTACGCTAATTTAAAAACCTGTAAAGAAAAACAAATATTCGGAAAAGTCGTGTCCGGTAAACTAGTACACAAGTACAAGTTATGGCGAAGCAAAGATAGTTCTATATCTTATAAAACAATTCAGAAGTCAGCGCGGCAATCCGTTTTAGTACCCAAGCTTCGGACTCGTAAAGACAAAATTTCATCTGATTGCTTAGACACTGTACGAAATTTCTATGAAAATGATGACAATAGCAGACTTGGCGCAGGAAAAAGAGAATGCCTGACCAGAAAAGGGGTTAAAAAACAGAAAAGATATCTATCGGATAGCATCGCAAATTTATACAAGAAGTTTCAAGCTGAACATTTTAAAATAAGCTACACAACGTTTTGTCGTCTACGTCCTTTCTGGGTCATAACACCAAATGTAAACGAACGTGATACATGCCTGTGCATAAAGCACGCGAACATCGATCTGAAACTGTCAGCATTGCACAGGCGAAGAATTTTGACTTACAATAGTCACACTGGACTGCTTGAAAAGACATGTTGTAATCGCTATGACGAGCAATGTTTGTCACGAACCTGCCAACGCTGTATTGACAAGAATCCTGACTACAGGCAGTTTGATGACAGCAAGCCTATTGAATTTAAAAAATGGATATCCGAGAAACAAACTTACAACGACCCCAAGACCAAGAATGCTCGAACAGTTACCAAATACCTAAAGAAAACGTTCACGGTTCGCCCTCGAGAACTAATAGAAGAGCTGCACGTGGATTTGGAAGCCTATTTTCAACACGAGAGAAACATTACCCATCAATACAATGCTATCAAGAAATACAAACAAAACCTTACCGACGAAGACGCTATCATACATATGGATTTTTCAGAAAATTATTGTTCCAAATACGGTCAAGAAATACAAGCATTTCATTTTGGAGGGTCGAGACTTCAGCTAAGTCTTCAAACTGTGGTAGTGTATACCAAAAACTCTATCAAGTCATATTGTACAGTTTCCAAAAATCTCACACATTCACCAGCTGCTATATGGGCACATTTGCGGCCAATCTTTAAAACTCTCCCACTTAACATAAAAAGCATCCACTTCGTCAGCGATGGACCCGTAACTCAATACAGAAACAAAACGATGTTTTACATCCTAGTATCAAGGCTTCAACAAGAGGTTTTAAATGTGAAAAAGTTTACCTGGAACTATTCAGAGAGTGGCCATGGCAAAGGGGCCCCTGATGGCATTGGAGCGACCTGCAAGAGAACCGCTGATGCCGTCGTCGCTACAGGAGGTGATATTGATACCTTGGAATCATTTGTAGAGGCCATTCAACGAAGAAGTTCCGCAATTACCTTGTTCACAATCGATGATAAAGCAATCCAAGAATTGACAGACGACCTTCAAAATGAAACAGTTAATTTAAAAAGCTTTAATGGCACTCTCAAAATACATCAAGTAAAGGCTGAAATATTAAGAAGTCCTCTGGAATCATCTCCAAGTGCCGCTAAACTCATCATGAAAAGTTTAAGTTGCACTTGTGAAGACGAGTGCCAGCATTTCAATTTAGGAGTGTTAGAGTACAAAAACAAGACAAAACTTAACATAGAAGATATTTACACAGACTCTGAAAGTGAAAACATGGACAACTCACAGGATTCCACAATGGAGACCGACGACGATGCTGCACTGGCTGGACCTAGTTCAATCAACCAACAGAATTACACCATCGGTGATTACGTCTTGGTTAAATTTTTAGTAAGAAACACTGAATATTGTTATTGTGCAGTAATCAATAAGATAGACACGGAAGAAGGCGAACTAACAGTAACCTTCTTAAAAATTTGTGATGATAAAGGACACACATTCAGAGTCGATGAAAATGATGTTTCAGATGTGTCCTTTGACCAAGTATTAAAGAAGTTGCCAAACCCAGATATTGCCCTAAAAGGGAAACGAATATTTTATTATTTTAATATACCTGTACCTGTTTTTGAGAAATAAGTCTGCATTGATAAGTAAACAAGGCTGATTCTTAGTACCTAAGCTTAATTTTTATTATAATTATTTTAATTCGTTACTTAGAGTTCTAAGCTCGCAATTTGTTCCTGATAAATATAAATATTTACATTTTGTATGTGATACAGTATTCAATAAAGAAGAGAGTTTATTTGATTACATTTAATAATTAATATTGTGTTTTTCTTCATATTTAATAAACATTGACATAAACTGGGTGGAAAAAAACAGTCCTCTGGGTGGCAAAACAGTCCTCTGCCGCATTTTTTTACAAAATTGCTTATAATTCGAAAAATAAGGGAAAATTACAATGGTTTCTTGTTTTAATGTATTTATATTATAACTATCTATTGAATTAACATATTATATTTTTAATTTTCTAGAAAAATAGGGTTGGGACAACTGTTAATAGACCAGTTTCCAGTTAGTAGAGAAAGGCCCTTATATACCATAACCCACGTGTTTTTTTTTAAATATATTCAATGTACAGACACAGCTTTTTTAAAATTTTATAATAGTAGAGATTATTATAAATTATAAAAAAACTGTCTGTTTGTCTGTTTGTTACGGGTTGGAGGAAAAGTTTAATAAATAATAAATAATAAATAATAAATAATAAATAATAAATAATAAATAATAAATAATAAATAATAAATAATAAATAATAAATAATAAATAATAAATAATAAATAATAAATAATAAATAATAAATAATAAATAATAAATAATAAATAATAAATAATAAATAATAAATAATAAATAATAAATAATAAATAATAAATAATAAATAATAAATAATAAATAATAAATAATAAATAATAAATAATAAATAATAAATAATAAATAATAAATAATAAATAATAAATAATAAATAATAAATAATAAATAATAAATAATAAATAATAAATAATAAATAATAAATAATAAATAATAAATAATAAATAATAAATAATAAATAATAAATAATAAATAATAAATAATAAATAATAAATAATAAATAATAAATAATAAATAATAAATAATAAATAATAAATAATAAATAATAAATAATAAATAATAAATAATAAATAATAAATAATAAATAATAAATAATAAATAATAAATAATAAATAATAAATAATAAATAATAAATAATAAATAATAAATAATAAATAATAAATAATAAATAATAAATAATAAATAATAAATAATAAATAATAAATAATAAATAATAAATAATAAATAATAAATAATAAATAATAAATAATAAATAATAAATAATAAATAATAAATAATAAATAATAAATAATAAATAATAAATAATAAATAATAAATAATAAATAATAAATAATAAATAATAAATAATAAATAATAAATAATAAATAATAAATAATAAATAATAAATAATAAATAATGAATAATGAATAATGAATAATGAATAATGAATAATGAATAATAAATAATAAATAATAAATAATAAATAATAAATAATAAATAATAAATAATAAATAATAAATAATAAATAATAAATAATAAATAATAAATAATAAATAATAAATAATAAATAATAAATAATAAATACGTGATACGTGATACGTGATACGTGATACGTGATACGTGATACATAATACATTTTTCCTTCAGTTACTCTCTGACTCAAGACTGCCTCGTTTGTCTAGTGGTCCCAAGTGCGATTGCTACGCTAGAGGTCCTGGGTTCGATTCCCAGGTCGAACAAAGTGTTATTGGGTTTTCTATGAAATTCTCAGTAGCAGTTCGGAGTTTGGAATTTGTGCCCGGTTAATGGCAATATGCTCGCCCCCTATTACATGGGACCTAAACATACCGGCGAACTGTGGGTGTGCCTTAGTACACCCACAGGTAAAATAACAGTATTCTAATCTAACAATTAATAAAACACAAATAAATAACAGCAACAATAGTGTAGATACCGTATCCGCCGGTTGTCGCTCGGCGTGACGCCGGATTTGGCCGGGCCGGCGCGAAGTTGGTCAAATCTGCCGATGCTTCCGGAACTATTATTGAAGCGGATTGAATCCAGCCAAATTTATTCGAGTGCCAACGCCCATTCATTTTTCTTTACCCTTTCCTTTGTTTTTAAAAAGACTGCCTCATTAGCCAAGTGGTCCTGAGCGCGACTACGCTATAGGTCCTGGGTTCGATTCCCAGGTCGAGCAAAGTGTTATTGGGTTTTTCTATGAAATTCCCAGTAGCAGCTCGGAGTTAGGAATTTGTGCCCGGTTAATGGCAATAGGCTCGCCCCCTATTACATGGGACCTAAACATACCGGCGAACTGTGGGTGTCATTAGTACGCCTCTGCCTAACCCTTCGGGGAATAAAGGCGTGATGGTATGTTATGTTGTTTTTAAAATACCTAGTTTAATTTTGATTTAGGTATCTACTAAAAAGTTATTAATCAAGTATTTAATCAATTGTATAAAATTTTATAGGCACTATGACGCTTATATTCGCTATAACTACTAAATAGATTTTAATTTCGGTATCACTGTTAGAAAGTACATAAATGCTCCAACTTAAATACTAGTGGACTTCTTATCTCAATTAATTAATCGGATCCTGAGATACAGCTTTACCTCTCTCATGTATAACCCTTACAAAGAAGAGATCATTACTGTTGGTTTTTATTAAAGTATTTTTGGAATCCATTTCTAATTCTTCTATAGCTTCAGTTGAGCGAAACCAGGGGCGAAACTAAAGCGAGTAATTTTCAATCCACGATTCGCCGGTATGTTTAGGTCCCATGGTCTATGGGGCGAGCCTATTGCCTTTAACCAAGCACAAATCGAAACTCTGAGCCGCAACCCAGAATATAGTAGTTAAATCAAGTAATACTGCTCGATCTGGGAATTGTAATAGTCGCACTTAGGACCACTAGACAGATGAGTGTAATGAGGCATTTAATTACTGAATTTTTATTTTATCCGTAACATTTTTTTTTTCAGGTTCTGGATAACCAGCCTAAATGACTGAGTCTGAGATAAGGTAAGTTGTGTGATGTGATGTCTTTTAGTGGTGTAGGTATATAGTAGTACTAGCTTCTGCCCGCGACTTCGTCCGCGTAGCGTATTGATATATAGCTTATAGCCTTCCTCAATAAATGGGCTATCTAACACTGAAAGAATTTTTCAAATCGGACCAGTAGTTCCTGAGTTTAGCGCGTTCAAGCAAACAAACAAACAAACTCTTCAGCTTTATATATTAGTATAGATAAGAAAACAAAATACGTACAATTTCTTTAAAATTTTACTACGTTGAAAATTGTTTATTGTGAAATATAATCTCGCCCTCTACCGAGCCCTCAAGTAGATGCCATACATATATAAAATAGTACATCTCTGCCTAGTGCTCCGGGCAATACAGGCTTGATGATGATGATTTTATGTTTGTAAACTTTTTCATGGTTTGTTGGACTCGTATAGCAGTATAGAGGTAGTCAAGGAAAAATTTCAGTTTTTAGACCGTAAGAGACTGCCATAACTTGCCATCTTCTCTGGTGGCAGAGGATCTGTAAGGATTTTTCGTACTGTATAACAAAGACTCTTTCACAATTAAAGAAGAAAAATTAAAAGAACTCCATACTCTTTTATTTTCGTTCTCTTATATCTCGCTGAAGTCGAAAACAATACTCCTTTGAAATACTTTGCCAAACGTTCGCAGGCGTCGCTCTCAAGCGGTGGTAGTCTAAACAAAAAAAAAACATCTAAAAAAGTTTCTAAACCGCAGGTATGTTACTTAGCGAAATATTCTCAACTTGTGTTTTTTTAAACCACCCAAAAAGTCGAGCAACTCATTAGCCGAATGAGCGAAGGTTTCAGTTTTTCGTAACTTTGGCCCGGTCTGGTTTTTGCTATGTAAGGTACAGTCTGCAAAGGAGACAAGTAACCAACGCACACTATGATATTATATATGATTACTGTTAAAATTATTCCACACGATGACAGCCACGCACACATCTCATTCGCTGAGTGCGCTCGCCCCCATTATATTAAAGCGTAACACGATTTCGCGCATAAGATTATCGTGTCTCGTGGCGCAACGGTAATCTAAGCAGATTCCCATGTTATATGATCGGTGTTCGAGCCACAAGGTTAACAATATGTTCTTTTTGAGATTTTGTCAAAAATAGTTTTATCTATTGAAAATAGCTTATTGACTAAATAAAACCACTTGCTAAAATAAACAGCATATCTTTATTTATAAAATGAAAAATGAATAAAAAAATTGTTTTTATCTTTTATTGCACATTGCACACACAGAATATTAAAATGTTTTTTTCTTATAAAATGTAGAAAGAAACCATACAATTATTTATTTTTATACAATTACAATAAACAAGGGGTGGAGTGAATAACCATGTCACATAGGTAAAACATAATTATAATATTTTACCATTAACAATAACATCACTCACACCCACTACCGCCGACTTATTTTACATGTTTTTATAGAAAAATAATGCTGCTACATCGATATTCAGCATGGATTTAAAATGTTTGAAGGATACACTAATTACATTATAATTACATACATTAATATTATAAAAATTCCATTATTACTATAAATGTTACTAAGATAATAAAAGGTTTAACTACGTAAAAATGTTGTCTGTAATTAAATCGCTAACACGGTATAAATGTTGTTTACGTTAAGTCGGCGGTGACTATTGATATTAAACTTTCTCAAGATGATCCGTAATTACCGGATTACATAGAATCTGGATTACACAAAATAAATATGCTCGTTTGGATAAGCAACTCGCACTGTGGGTAGCATAACATTTTTTTCTCCATAATATTTTTCGACCATCCTTATCCGATTTAAAACATTTTTCGTCTGTAAATATAACGACATTGTTTTGCCAATCAAAGTTTAAATAATCTTTCGCGAAGCGAATGCGATTTTCACGGTGCATCGTAGATAATAAAATTTTTCGCGCCGGTCTGCGACATGTCAAACCATCCGCTCGTAGGTGGTTTCGTATTGTTTGCGAAACATTATGTGCTGCTGCTGTTACGCTGGTCTTAGCAAAAGGATCTTCTCTATGAACGGCAACTATCTCAAGGTGCCTAGGCGAAGCGTTTGTGTAAGCCAATGCTGTCGAACCAGGCAGGCGACAGTTTACTTCGCCTGTATCAGCGTGACGATGCACCCAAAGACGAACGGTTTTTCTCTACAAAAAATAAGTAAAATATTAGAATTAAACATACACCTCCCTAAATTATAAAATAATAAAAAAATAACACAATATATAAATTGTTTTACTTTATTATATTTATATAAACACAGTTTAGCTAATTCAAGTAAAATATAACAATAAAATATAAACAAATATCCAATAATATCGAAATAAAGTATTCAAATCTTATAAAATAATGATAATATTATATTTATTGCACATATATTACTAAATATAAATATATACACATAAAATGTTATGTATTATTTTAAATCTAAAAAGTATAAAAAAATATTGTAATTATTTAAGTAGGTAGATTTTTTTGTTTGTTAGTTGTTTTTTAACATGTTTACTATATATATGTATGCAGCCAATATTTATATACTTAAGTAATAAATTAAATATTTTTTTAGAAGAATAAAAAAAATGGAAATATATAAACATTTCCTATTATTTTCTACTATTCATTTTTATATTCTACTAATAATGATTGCAAGTATTAGAATTAAACATACCTACACCTCCTTTCAATAGTATGGAAAAAATATATTAAGTGGTTTTTAAATATTAATAAATAATGGTAATATTGTATTTATATAATAAGTTTTACGCATATAATACTAAATATAAATATATAATTTTATGTATTATTTTTTTCTAAAAAGTATTAAAGAATATTGTTGTTATTTATTCATTGTTTTTTGATAGTTGAAGTTTACTACAATTCACATTTTAAATATTTTGAGTAGTTATGCAGCTAACATATAAATATTATGTCCTATTATTTTCAACTATTCAGCATTATCTACAAATACTAGTTAAACGAGACAACCGATAATATTATATTGATATACTTAAATATAATTATTATAAGTATACAGATAATATTATATTGTTAGATGACAACACCGGGCGTACACTTCCAGCGCGGCCACTCCTATAAATTCAAGCCGAACACGTGGCCTCGTCCATTTCACCGTCAGCCGTCGAAGGGGCAACATTGCGTTTCTGCCTTTTCCCATTTCTCATATATTTTTTTAATTGTTTTCTATTAATCTGAGGGTATCTATTTATTATCGTGTAATGTTAATTTTCAGTTATTAAAATTATCTTTTTTTTTAATGTTATTAATGTTTTATTTATAAGATCAGAAGTGGGATATGAAGGACTTGTCTGCTCGAATACCTGCACTGATTTTATAAATTTGTAGTAGTTTTCACTTTCTCACTTTTGCCGGGCCGTCATCAAGGGCTGACGAGTGCAGCGAGGACGCTGCAATGTCAGGAGAGGCCGTGTTAGATGACAACACCGGGCGTACACTTCCAGCGCGGCCACTCCTATAAATTCAAGCCGAACACGTGGCCTCGTCCACGCCAAAAACGTCGCTTGGAACTGCCACTCGAACAACCAGAGAGGCCGAGAGCTTGATAACCTTAGCACCTTGCTTAACTTTGACATTATTGCCCCCATGACGCCCACTCATTATCCTAATGACGTTAACCACCGACCAGACGTACTCGACATAGCCGTCCTAAAGAACGTAAACTTAGGTTTGCGCTCCTTGGAAACGCTACAAGAGTTAGACTCAGACCACCGACCTGTGATCCTAGAACTAGGCCCCCGTCACGCCCCCACTGACCCAGGTCAACCCGCTCCGACAAAGGTGATAACGGATTGGAGGAAACTAGAGGAACGCCTCAAGTCGACTTCTTCCGTTCACCTGGACGCCATCCCTGACACGATAGTCTCAGCTGCCGACGCGACCGGCGCGATCGACTCCCTCACCAGTCACGTGCAAACCCTGTTGAACGAATGTTCACGACAGATTCCAGAGGAGTTTGACAACCGCTGGAATCTGCCGGAGGATGTGCGCGCACTGGTGACGGAGAAGAACGCGGCTATCAGAGCGCACGACAGTTTTCCCTGTGAGGCGAACCGTGCTCACATGCGCAATTTGCAGCGTGCTGTAAAGAAACGCATTGATGAGTTTCGCGAAACCCGCTGGGATAATCTGTTGAAGGACCTGGAGCCCACCCACCAGGCCTTTTGGCATCTGTCTCGGAAGCTCAAATCCGACTGTGTGTCCACCATGCCCCCACTGAATCGTCCGAATCAAAGGCCCGCCTTTGAAGACGACGAAAAGTCCGAATGCCTAGCCGACAGTCTAGAGGCACAATGCTCGCCCAGCACCCTACCAGTAGATCAGGCACATCTCGATGAGGTGAACGCCGAAGTCGAACGTAGAGCTGCAATCCCGCTCCAACCTTCGGAGCCCCCCGACTCCCCCAACCCCAAACCCGAACCCGACCCCGACCCAGACGATCCCGTCCCGCCCGTCTCGGTGGACGAGGTCCGGACAATCGTTAAGAAATTACGCCCCAGGAAAGCCCCCGGCTCAGACGGTATCACCAACAAAGTGGTGAAGCTTTTCCCCGCCCAGCTCATAGTGCTGATGACCGCCATCTTCAATGCGGCATTAAGCAATAACATCTTCCCCCAAGCATGGAAAGAAGCCACAGTTATCGGCATTCCCAAACCCGGTAAACCCCGCACTGAGCCGTCCAGTTATCGCCCCATAAGTCTTCTCAATGTCCTCGGAAAGATTTACGAGAGGCTGATTCATTCCCGATTAAAGGATTTTGCCGAATCTAATAAAATCATCCCCGACGAGCAGTTTGGTTTTCGAACCAAACACTCTTGCGTCCAACAAGTGCATCGCATAGTCGAACATATCAGCGCTGGTTTCCAGCGCGGATTGACGACAGGCATGCTCTTCTTCGACGTGGCGAAAGCCTTCGACAAAGTCTGGCACAACGGCTTGATCTACAAGCTGTACTCACTCAATGTGCCCGATCGTCTCGTGCTCATCATACGGGACTTTTTGTCGAATCGCACCTTTCGCTATCGCATAGAGGGCGGCACTCTGTCGACCCCTCATCCAATCCGAGCCGGAGTCCCTCAGGGCTCCGTTCTCTCCCCACTCCTTTTCGCGCTGTACACCAGCGATATTCCAAAACACTCCAAGTCGGAGTTGGCTCTATTCGCCGATGATACGGCCATCTATTATTCCGGCAAATCCCTCCCCGCTATCACCAAGATCCTCCAGACCTCAGTCAATGCCCTCGGCACTTGGTTTAGGAAATGGAGAATCGAGGTAAATCCATCCAAGAGCGCAGCCGTTCTTTTCCACAAATGCACCGACCGCTCCACTGAAGCCCGACCCATCTCCCTCTACGGCCAACCGATCCCTTGGGAAAAGAAGGCCAAATACCTGGGCGTGATTCTAGATCACCGACTCTCGTTCCGCGAGCACATAAAGACGGTACGCTCCCGTGCCGCTTTCGCTCTCGGACGACTCCACAGTATGCTCAATGCACGCAGTAAATTATCCCTTAAATATAAGGTGAGAATTTACTTGACGTGCATCCGTCCCATCATGACCTATGCTAGCGTTGTGTTCGCACACATCGAAGGGTCTAGAATCCATAGGATGCAAACCCTTCAAAACCGATTCACGCGCAAAGCCACGGGCGCCCCGTGGTTCGTGCGCAATAGGGAACTTCACGTAGACCTAAAACTGCCTACCATTAAGCAGTTTATGAAACGCGCCTCCAAGCGTTATTTCGATAGGGCCCCCCATCACCCCAATCCCCTGGTGGTCAGTAGCGTCGACTACATCCCCTCCCAGATTAGTAGAATTCGCCGTCCAAGGCACGCTCTATCTTACCCTGATGACCCTATAACAGTCCTACAAGAGTCCAATAAAGAGACTAGCACACTACACAAACGCCGCCCGATTTACCGTCCTCGCCGGCGAGGCCCGTCGCGAAGACCCAGTAATGGTAACCCCCCCCGACCCTTGCTCGAGCCGGCCCGCGCCGAGCCAGTAGCTTTAAATTAGTCCCTAATAATAATTTAAACCAGATCCAGCCGTCCCTAGCTGCCCCCCCCAGCAACGCCCTAAGCCGAGGCCCGTGTCCCGCAGGGGACGCCCTTAGCTGCTGTTGCTTAATTTTAAGTTGCTCCTGGCTGGAGGCATTCGGTGCCTCGCCACCAAGTTCGGTTACGCTGTTAAGATTCCCTGAATCAACAGCTAATGTCCATTCCAAAAAAAAAAAAAAAATGGCCTCGTCCATTTCACCGTCAGCCGTCGAAGGGGCAACATTGCGTTTCTGCCTTTTCCCATTTCTCATATATTTTTTTAATTGTTTTCTATTAATCTGAGGGTATCTATTTATTATCGTGTAATGTTAATTTTCAGTTATTAAAATTATCTTTTTTTTTAATGTTATTAATGTTTTATTTATAAGATCAGAAGTGGGATATGAAGGCCTTGTCTGCTCGAATACCTGCACTGATTTTATAAATTTGTAGTAGTTTTCACTTTCTCACTTTTGCCGGGCCGTCATCAAGGGCTGACGAGTGCAGCGAGGACGCTGCAATGTCAGGAGAGGCCGTGTTAGATGACAACACCGGGCGTACACTTCCAGCGCGGCCACTCCTATAAATTCAAGCCGAACACGTGGCCTCGTCCATTTCACCGTCAGCCGTCGAAGGGGCAACATTGCGTTTCTGCCTTTTCCCATTTCTCATATATTTTTTTAATTGTTTTCTATTAATCTGAGGGTATCTATTTATTATCGTGTAATGTTAATTTTCAGTTATTAAAATTATCTTTTTTTTTAATGTTATTAATGTTTTATTTATAAGAATATCGATACTACTCAGTACCGGCAATAGATGTTAGTTGTTTCTTTTAACTAAGTACCGGGTTACGGTTACATAAATATAATACCTAAATTAATAAAAGTAACTATAATTTTCTTTTATTTTAATAATAAACAACTATAAATAAATATTATTTAAACAAATTAAGTATACAAAAGGAAGTATTGTTATTAAAAATAACGTTACTCACCGATATTATTAGGCGCCTTGCGATTTCACTTGCTCATGCAAAACAACAATCTGAGCTTTTTGGAATACTGTTAAATGATGCATGGTCTAAGTTAAACAATTTAATGAAAAAAAAAAACAATAACCCAAATTCGTAAAAGTGCAAGTAAAGAAGGAGGCTAGGCGTAGTTGCTAATGCAGACTGACTCATACATAAGTTCACAATTGAACGCAGGAACATATTTAATTATTTGTAAAGCGGGTAGTTTGCTGCAATAAACTAGCAAATAATTTAAGGTAGGCGAGAAACTTGTAGTAGTGTCTCAAACCGGTCAGAACATCACTTCATTTTGTAGATAAATATGCTTTATTACTATATACTTACTCGAAATTACCTAGAAAATCTCAAAAAGTATACGTCAGTTAATCTGTGATTCGATGTCATACCACAGTTCATGGAAGGCTGAATAGATTTCTGTTGCGCCACGAGAACTGTTAACATTAGCAACGAAATTATCGTATGGTTTTGTATAATCGGTGTGAGCTCACTCCGCGAATGCAATGTGTGTGTGTCTGTCATTGTGTGCAGAATAGTTTTAACAGTAATGATATAGTTGCGTTGTGTGCGTGATTGGTTACTTATCTTTTTTGCGTGGTGTACAAGCCGTTTGCAGAATTTTTGGTGGGATAATTAAGAAAACTTGAGTAGGTATCCGTATTTTTGTTAGACGGTATGGGGAAAGAAATCTTTAGAAGCTACGGGTAATAATTATATATATATACTAGCCTTTGCCGGCGGCTTCGCTCACCTGAAGCTATAGTGGGATTAGAAATGGATTCCAAAAATAATTTAAATAACTAACAGTGATGACCTCTTCTTTATATAGGCCTCTATACATCAGAGAGGTCAAGCTGTATCTCAGGATCAGATTAATTATTTGAGATAAAAAGCTCACCAGTTTTTAATTTGGAGCATATATTTTCTAACAGTGATGATAAAATTAAAATCTATTCAGTAGTTTTTGCTCCAACCCGTAACAAACAGTTTTTTTTAAAAGAGAAGTTATATACATATTTATATACAGGTGATCATAATTATTTCGATGAAATATTTAACTTCTTCACATGTCGATGACAAATATTAAAATTAAATTTCATCGTGGGAGAGCCACGCTTTGTCACGAATAGGTCGGCTCGACCAGAGTCTACCACGGCCTCACAGAAAACCGGCGAGAAACTACACTTACGTTGTGTTTCGTTGAGTGAGTGAGGATATCGGAGGCCTAAACCATTTTAAAGGGCGGGCAACGCACTTGCGTCTCTTCTGGTTTTGCGGGTGTCCATAGCCGGCGGTAATCGCTTACCATCAGGTGATCCGTCTACTCGTTTGCCCTCCTATCCTATCATAAATCAGTTTTTTTTACTACACCGCATTTCAACCTCCAGTTAGTATCTACATACGATTGCAAAATTATCATGTACCCCAGAGCTTTGTACGTTTCCCCTCAGAAGATCACAAGTGTACCCCAAATATAGGCGCTCCTCTAAATTATTCATACGCACAGGTACGTGCGCCGATTTCTGATGACTTCGTAATTACAAACTTTTTCACTAAAACCTTTGTTCTGCACCGATTCCTGTTATTGTTACTAAATGGTTTTGTTTGATGAATTTGCGTTTAATCGTATTGCTATTGATCCTATGAAAGCATAACTGATAACTTTTATAGAGAATTCTTCAAATGTAGCAGGTTTAGTAAAAATATTTTTTGGAAAATTATGACAAACTATCACGCCTGTATTCTTGAAGGGTTAGACATTACGCCAACAATAATAATTTACAGGAATGATACGGGTTCTATATAATCGGGATGAGTCTATTGCTCGTAACTGAGAACAAATCTAAACTCCGAGCCGCTACGGTGAATTGTATACATAAATTGAACAATAACAATTTGCTCAATTTGGCAATCGAAAGTCCTTATGGTGACCAGCCAGCCACCACGATAGCAACCACTAGACAAGTGAGGCATTTTTGATTTTGATTTATATAATCGACTCGTTGTTATTATTGGTTTAGCAAAAATAGTCGTACATTTTTCAAGAATTCAGTTTTTAATGCCACCTTTCTTTAATAAAGCATACTTAATTGTATTTAACTGTATAATTGTATTAATAAATATCCACCGAAAAGAACCCTAAAGATGGCTCACAATATAATTACTTATACTTTTTGCATAAATCTCTTCATATCTTTCGTTTTATGTATCAATGTAATATGTATTTTTGATACAGATTTTTTTGAAAAAATTTTTTTCAATCATAATAAGATCGAAAATAGTTGAGTACCGTACCTGGTTTAAGAAAACAAAACTCTAAAAATATATAAATAAGCGTTAAATTTTGTCAAGTTTTGTGCAGTCTCAACATGGTCGGCAAGGCCATTAAACCAGCGAGGGCGAGCCTCTCTGGAGAGCATTATGCGCCGTTTATGTGGCCGCGCCGTGGCTCACTCTTTTATTTACACTTAGCAACTGTCACACTTGATGTTCATTCTTATCAGAGTGAAAGGAGGGAAAGGTTAAGAAAGAATACAGTAGGCACATGTAAATACGAAGTTTAAGTTCTTTTTATACTGGAAACCAAAACATACACTTACGCTATCTTCCACAGGGGTAGGCAGAAACTATAGACTGCCACTTGCTACAATTCGTGCATAGTTCTTCATACATAGGCGCCGGTTGCGAGGTGTATTGCGCCCCTGACCTTTTTGAAGGACCTCGCCAATAAGATCGGCGTATGTCCTTCTATGGCGAATGATGTTGCCGCTGACATTCACCTTATTCTCTTCTCTCCTGATTTATTCTACCAAGATGTCCATGAAAAAAAAACAAAGCATGAAATATGACCATCAACATGTGACAAAAAAACATCTTATAAGTATAACTGTTTAGTAACGCAATGCGTGATTAGTGCAGACGTTATTAGGAAAAATAATTAGGTAGGTATGTGTCTTTTTGCTTGAATCTAATCTAATTTAATTTATTAATCTTAATGAAACTAATTTATTACTTCTACAGTCGTCAGACAAATATTCAGTGGACCTCATTATCATATCGACAAATTAAAAAGGAAATTATATTCCACCAAAAATATTAATTAACAAATCGTCACCTAGACAAACGTACAACACTAGCAACTGAAGACTTATCACATTTCTAAAGGGATAGCACTCAAACGCAGTAAAAGGTAATATAACGGTCATAGCAAAAGAGACGGCTCGTCTTTCTACTCACAGTTAGTGCCTGCCAAAATGCGCTTTTTTTCACGACTTTTCTTGAGTCACGCGATAGTGTGATTTTTATGAGTTGGGGAGGTACTTCCTATTCTCGATTTTTGTGTATCGCCTGTTATCTTATAGAATTTTAAAGAATTCTGACAGTTGAATGAATTTAAGAAGTTAAGAGTCCGACGGACTGTAATTCCAGTACAAAGGTAATACCAAAATAAATCGTAATTCAAACACAATTTATACAAAGTGTGTTATTATTCGGATTCGGATACCATTCTTGCCCTACCATTTCGTCCAGAATACTTCACTGGGAATAAATGTAAGCGAAAGCAATTCTTGATAACAAGCTTGGAACAATTTCCAGTCTTTTTTCCAAAGTAAAGGTAATAAGTAAGTAGTATTAGACGAAATAGTGCTTTATGAACCTGGAATAACGGTATCTCAATCCGAATAATAAGAATTGTAGATAAAATATTGTTTCGATTACGATTTATTTTGGTATTACGTATTTGTGAGCAATTCAAGCTCCGTGGGACCCTTAAAAGTAAATTTCTTTCCCTTTTTGTTTTTAACACCATTATTAGTAATTTATGCAAACGTTTAAACCGGAACGCAATCTATTCTCATAGTCACAAGAGTATAATTAATCGCATGAATACTACCAACTCCAAAAAATAATGGATAAGTTTTAAACATTTAATTTCAGCTATTAAATGTTTAAAACTTATCCATTCTTTTTTCATTGCTCCTTATGTTGTACAATAAATTAATATTCAATCAAACTTTTCTATATTTTGAATGTGTCTGTACATCGAATGCAGATTCTGTTGAGAGCGTCAATCCAAAAACCAATAGTACCTCCCGCGACGTCGTCATACGACTTTACGAGCGGCGACAGTGATAAGAATTGTTAATTTTATAGAAGGAACTGGGCCGTGTGCATCACATTCAATGTCTACTACTGACGCTGGGTTTAAATGCACAAGATATCACCGAGACATGAATTTTTAAACACTACCTAAGTACCAGAGTTGGGCATGCCTATAAAAATAATATTATTTAAAGAAACTAGATGTAATTTACGACCTGTGTGGTTTAGTGGTTCGAGTACCGGACTGCTGACAACGAGGTCGTGGGTTCGATTCCCACAGGACACAAATATTTATGTGATGAATATATAAGTGTTTATGTTCGTCTGGGTGTTTCTTATCTATACTAATATATAAAGCTGAAGAGTTTGTTTGTTTGTTTGTTTGCTTGAACGCGCTAATCTCAGGAACTACTGGTCCAATTTGAAAAATTCTTTCAGTGTTAGATAGCCCATTTATCGAGGAAGGCTATAGGCTACATATCATCACGGTACGCGGACGAAGTCGCGGCAGAAGCTAGTGTATTATAAGTATGTATTTACAAAAAAAAAGTATATAAGTATTATATCAATTGTCTAACCCATAGTACAAGCTCTGCTTAGTTTGGGACTAGATGGTGAAGTGTAAAATGTCGCAGAATATTTATTTATTTATTTAATTAATGTAGAAACTGCATTTATTAGCATCAAAACATCAACATAATATACCATCATACCTGTATTTCCCAGAGGGTAAGGCAGATAATAATTATGTTGAGGCAATTTTAGTAGGTACTTATATAGATTTCATTCAATAGTTTCTTCCATTTTCACTATACAATGTAACTTCAACTATATATGTTTTAAGAGAATAGTCTCTACGGTGAATGCCAATTTAACCAACGGCATTATCGATTAAGTAATCATTATGGGTCTATACAACGTGTAACTAATTGAGCGAAATACCTCAAATACATAAATTGGAATATCGAGACACGTAAGCATATTTTTTTCATAAATTTAGTTGTATCAGCTGAGTATCAGAGGGGCCCGTGGCTAAGTAATAACTAAGCTGATCCACCGATCTGCAAGGTTAAGCTGCGCTCACCGCGGTCAGTCTGTGGATGGGTGACCATTCTTAACACATAGAGACCCCTTCGTGCCTCGGAGAGCACGTAAAGCCGTCGGTCCCGGTTATCATACAAACATCCATGACAATTGTTAGTAGTAGTCAGAAGCCCAAACATGACTGACAACGAGTCTATCCTCCGAATATCGGTATTGTCCAAAAATTGGGTTGCGGGGGTCTGATGGCAGTCGCTTCGTGTAAAATGCTGATATCTTTGTGGTTTTTCACGTGGGAGAGCCATGCTTCGGCACGAATGGGCCGGCTCGACCGGAGTGATACCACGGCCTCACAGAAAACGGGCGTGAAACAACGCTTGCGTTGTGGTTCGCAGAGTGAAGGAGGTTACCGGAGGCCCAAACCCTTTTAAAAGGCGGGCAACGCACTTGCGACTCCTCTGGTGTTGCGGGTGCCCATGGGCGGCGGTTATCGCTTATCATCAGGTGATCCGTTTGCTCGTTTGCCCCCTTACCTCATAAAAAAAACAGCCGCATTTGGTTAGACTGGAAGCCGACCCCAACATAGTTGAGAGAAAGGCTCGGAGGATGAGTTGTATCAGCTGGTACAACTAAATTCAATAAAAAGCAAAATTAGTGTCTGTATGTGAGTCATACCGACAATGACTATCGGGGTGCACACGCACACAATAACTATTTCTGCAAATAATTTTCAATAGTCCACATATCTGAAAAAAGCTGCCTCATTTGCCAAGTGGTCCTGAGGTCCTGGGTTCGATTCCCAGGTCGAGCAAAGTGTTATTGGGTTTTTCTATGAAATTCCCAGTAGCAGCTCGGAGTTAGGAATTTGTGCCCGGTTAATGGCAATAGGCTCGCCCCCTATTACATGGGACCTAAACATACCGGCGAACTGTGGGTGTACATTAGTACGCCTCTGCCTAACCCTTCGGGGAATACTGGCGTGATGGTATGTTATGTTATATTTCAAGAATTTAGATGTACCAGACGGTACAACTAAATTCTTCAATCAATAAAAAGCAAAACTAGTGTCTGTACTAGAGTCATACCCACAATGACTATCAGCGCGCACACACACACAATTACAATTTCTCCAAATAACTTTCACTATTCCATAAATCGAGACACTGATGGATCGGGGCCATAGTTTCAGGTATTGTAATTATCTTTATTGATTTTTTATGGGCTAGGGGAGCAAATGAGCAGACGGATCACCTGATGGTAAGCGATAACCACCGCCCATGCACACCCGCAACACCAGAGGAGTCACAAGGGCATTGTCCGCCTTTTAAAAGGGTTTGGGCCTCCGATAACCTCAATCACTCGGCGAAACACAACGCAAGCGTTGCTTCACGCTGGTTTTCTGTTAGGCCGTGGTATCACTCCGGTCGAGCCGGCCCATTCGTGCCGAAGCATGGCTCTCCCACGTGAAAACAACTACAAAATTAACACATTCAAAACCAGTGTAATCGATTCACTAGTCGATTCTGAACAAACAGCTTTCAGGTATTCTGTTACAGGTTTTTTTTCTCTTTATTTTCACTCATAAAATGTATACATAATATATATAACAGTAGACCAAAAACCACTGAGGTTTGTCTGGAATACCGTGCATTCTGCTTAAAACTAACATCAGAGGCTAAGCGACATGAGATAAAAATAAAATCACAGTTATTACACCAATAGGAAAGCAAACAACAATGTATATGTATATCTATATGTGCTAGTCTCCTATTCTATGAAGTACGTGACGTATTTAACAATGCGTATTACACATACATAGTTCCGTGTTGCGGTGTGTTGACGCGCTCAACCTGAGTACGCACTCAACGGATTAAGTGCGCCCCACGTGCCTCTTAATCGATCGCCTCAATTGTGTTACGTGCAAGCTCTCAAGATGATGGTGAAATGGTTAAATTTTTCATTTAAATTGATTTGATTAGATGAGCAAAGCATTGTTAAAGCACCTGGATCAATAAAAATATACTTAATGAAAAATGTTATCTATAATGTTGTACTAAAAACTCTCGCCCCCTATTACATGAGACCTAAACATACCGGCGAACTGTGGATTTACATTTGTATACACCTCTGCCTTGCAGGCAGGTGATTATAAAAACTATTAAACGTAATAATATTATTCCATATTAAGGCCCACTTGCACCAACTTCTTAAATGTGTTTAAATTGTATTTAAACACGAAATTTCTATGAAAAATTGTGTTTAAATTCGATTTAAATATATTTAAAAAGTTGGTGCAAGTGGGCCTTAATTTTGTAAATAATTATCTTGTTTAAAGATATAATATAATGGATACATAAAATAAAATAATATAGGAATCTGATCTGAAGTTAAATAAATCAGTTAATTTATAATTAAGGGAAATAATGGACAAATAATTAAAACATAGTATAACATACTATCACGCGTGGACTTTTCATAGGTATGTGAGCAGACTACGATTAATCGGTCACAAATTCATAATCTGAGGGCTACACAGATTATGAATTTGTAACTGAGAATTTGCCCAGTCACAAAAGCCACAAAATTACACTTTTCTCGACTTAGTGCTCGAACTTAGGAAGTCACGAGCATGAACGGTCTGAGGATTCGGCTTTTTCTAGGCAAGCGCGCTCCATCTTAGGTCGCAGTGTCGCTTAACATCCAACCGGCGATCAAGCATAAAATAAATAAAGGAATAGTTTCAAGAGTGCTTACTTTTTTGAAGTTGGATAAAAGTATGAAATGTTATTTATAGCAATTACTTGCACCAAGTTTTCCTGTGATTTGTGTGTTTTAATATCAAGTTTAAAAATAAATAATAGCTGTAATGGGTGATTGTGGCCACTTTCGAGGGAGCTGGAATGTTGGTTTGTTTGTTTGTTTAGTATTTCAGTGTTAGTGGTATTAAGTGCAATTAATTGCAATAGCATTGGAATCGGCGCAATGCAATTGAATTTAGTTGGTATTGTTTTTGTTAGTGGTAGTTTAGGCAATATTTTTGTTGAAATTTCCGCGTTACTTTTGTGAGAACATATAAAAGGTTTCTATTTATACACTACCTGACGCAATAGACGTTCTCCTGTCCTTAGTTACATACTAAGGTACTTAGATAAGTACCATAAACTAAGTAAATGCCTTAAAAAAATCTCATATAAAAATGCATATTAGATATTCTTAGCGCCATTGATCTCTTAATACCTTATTTTTGACTGATCATATTTATATTGGTTTGTAAAAATAAGTCAACAGTATGGATAGAAATGGCTTGTGTAACTTATTGTGATTCCTCCAAATTATTTTTTTTTATAAATATAAGCAATGTACAGACACGGATCACCTACATTCTTATTATTTGTAAGACATGATGATAATCTATTATAAATATTAGATTTCATTTTTTTAAGATACTTCATACCAGGTTTTCTTCTTAGGTATTTTAATGCGTTAACATTCAAATATAGATACATATTTACATAACATCACGCCTGTATTCCCAAAAGAGTTAGACAGACGTGTGCAAATTGCATACCCAGAGTAAATATGAAAAATAGGCCCACAATTTTCAATAACCTATCACAAAATGAAAACTACCAAACCAAAATAAAGCATTGCCACAACAAGAATCCCTGCTACATTTAAACGGTGCAGGTTTTAATTCACGTGGGTATCCGTACTATGTATAAATTCAAAAAAGGCGACGCGGCATCCAGCCTCGCAATTCGTACGGATGGACGCGTGATAAAAAATTCAGGTGTATGTATTATATACTATACTAGCTTCTGCTCGCGACTTCGTCCGCGTGGAATAGTTACTTGGTCTTAGCGACATGATTATAGCCTATAGCCTTCCTCAATAAATGAGCTATCTAACACTGAAAGAATTTTTACAGTTTGTTAACGTAAAGCTTACAAGATATCCTGATACATAGCCTGAAAATTATAATAAACTAGCTTCTGCCCGCGGCTTCGCCCCCGTGGAATTCGGTCTGTCACCACGTCCCACAGGAACGGGATAAAAAGTATCCTATGTCCGTCTCCTGGTTCTAAGCTACCTCTCCACCAATTTTCAGCCAAATCGGTTCAGCCGTTCTTGAGTTATAAATGGAGTAACTAACACGACTTTCTTTTATATATATAGATTAATGCATACATACACTCCCACCACAGCCATGTCATCACATTGCCTACATGTGGAATAGTTATATTATTTTTTAACAGTTTCTATCTTAGTCTAATCTAAATTACATAACATACCATCACACCTGTCTTCTCCGAAGGGTTAGGCAGTAGCGTACTAATGTACATCCACAGTTCACGGATATGTTTAGGTCCCAAGTAATAGGAGGCAAACCTATTGCCATTAACCGGGCACAAATTCCAAACTCCTACCTGCTACTGGGAATTTCATAGAAAAACCCAATAACATTTTGCTCGACTTCGGAATCTAACCCAGAACCTTTACCTTAGCAGTCGCGCTCAGGACCACTGGGCTAATGAGGCAGTTACAACACAACATTCATTAATTATTAATTAATAACATTATGTTAAAAACGTTAGGCTTACAAGATATCCTGATACATAGCCCGAAAACTATAAATCTAAATTACATTCTTATTATAACTTAGCAATATGCTTCAGGCTGAAGCATCCACAGCACTAATTAAAGTCTTATTAAGATTTAATAAGGCATTCTTTGCGTCGTAAATAATGAGCGAAACGAGGCAATATTTCCAACAAAAGATAAATGTTTTATTTATATTTTATACCCTCATTAGCACGGAAGTACGTTAATAAAATAGAGCGATAATTTTAATATTATTATCATCTTCACTGCCTTTTCTAAAACAGCGGTAGGGTTGCCACATCTTTAAAGTAATCTTGCTGAATAAAATGTTTTATAGGAAATATTGTAGTGTTATAATCTAGTGCATATAAGTGCTGCTCTCGAAAGTAAGGTCATGGGGTAACTCCCAGGTCGAGCAGTGTTATGGATTATAGAGATTATGGAGAGTTATATGGATTTTTATTTGAATTTTGATCTGCAATTAAAGGACAAAGTATACCAGACACGGCTTCAAAGAAAACCGGCGTGAAACAACACTTACGTTGTGTTTCGCCGGGTGAATGCGGATACCGGGAGCCCAAACCCATTTAAAAGGCGGCCAACACACTTGCAACTCCTCTGGTGTTGCGGGTGTCCATTGAAGGCGGCTTACTAGGTGAATCGTCTGCTCGTTTGCCCCCCTATCCCATGAAAAAGGTACATGGGAAAATGGAAAAAAAGTTATAAATTATTGTAAGCCCAGATACAGCACAAATTGATCAATCTCCGTTGCTACATGACTCAATAAACAAACAACACAGATAAACACTGAATATTTACCATAAATCCTATGAATAGTTAATCATCCTGAAAAAAATCGCCACACATAACCAAAGGCACTCTATTTCCATTTGTTTGAAACAGTTCATGTAAAAACTAGTATATTTTAAAGCATGCATTTCAAAGGGCCGGAGCGTGCAAGTAAATTCAAATTAACTTGACAAATAGCCTCTGGGTTTTACATAAAAAGCAGATGCACTGGACGATGCGGTCCACACAAAAGGCGGGTCACCGAATTCTATAGAATAGTATGTTTGCTAGTTTATTTACATATTTTAATATTGATACTTGTTTGGTGGTTTAGTATCTGCAATAGGTATTTTATTAAGTACTAGCCTCTGCCCGCGGGTTCGCTCACTTGAAGCTCAAAAACCAAAAATGATGATCTCTTCTTTGTATGGGTGTCTATACATTAGAGAGGTCAAGCTGTATCTCAGGTTCCGTTTAATTATTTGAGATAAGAAGTATACCAGTTTTTAAGGTGGAGCACATACTTTCTAACAGTGATAACAAAATTAAAATCTATTCAGTAGTTTTTGCGCCAACCCGTAACAAACAGACAAGAATTTTAAGAATCACATTTTTGGGTTCGGAGACGTTTAAATACTCTAACCCACTTGCTTTTTTATAATTTTATAAGAGTAGAGAAGATGTACACCTGTAACCGGCCATTATCTTTTCAACACGACTCTTATTCGAAACCGAAGACTGCCAATTTTATTGTACTCATGTACCTAACGTTTGTATTTTTATTTTCGCTCTGTCCTTTGGTGATCCCAGGTTGGATTATTTTTTGTAGTACTATCTCAAAAATTTATGCCTATATTTTTATTGTTGTATATCAAAGCGATATCATCATGTCTGTATTTTTTGAAGGGATAGGCAGTAGTGTACCGGAGAACTGTGGGTGTGCATTAGTACAATCGTGCTAGTACACACCCACAGTTCACCGGGTGACACACACCTCTGCTAACCCTTCGGGGAATACAGGCGCGATGGTATATTATGAATTGCCGAACTGTGTTTCGCAAAGAAAAAAATACCGTGTTCCAAACAATTAGTCCACACAGAAAAATGCTGTTTTATTATGTCGCTGTGAAATAACGAATTCCCCAAAAAGAATATCTAGATTTTTCTTCCAAAATTCCACAATTACGTACACAACTACCTACAATTCATGAAAAAGAGCACAAATAAACATGGCAGACAATGTACCTAATTCAAAAATACACATTTTTATTTAAAACGAAATACAAATCTCATGATTTGCATACTCGCACGACAATTCAATTCGCATATTCATGCTGAGTCCGTCTCCAGTGAAACAAATTTAAAAATATTGCAGAACATCCAACTCGGCTTATGGGCGAATGTATCTACTTTCATATATTAAAATCGTTCACGTAACCGTCTGAAACACTCGACGATAAAACGATTGTAAACCATTATCGTCGTAACACGTTTAAGCCAATGAGATTGATTGATAGAACGCTAATAGTCCAAGGT